>CM020221.1:14485000-15950000 GCA_009819775.1 Phoenicopterus ruber ruber | reverse complement strand
GAGAAATGTGCACTTTAATAATACATATAAATAATAATTTTCAGTTAAAATTTAAAATTACATATTATATATACATGTATGGTTATATATTCTATATATGACTAAAGTAAGCGTAATTATCAGAAGTGGTAACTATATGAAAACAAACAAGCAAATCTGTAATTGCTAATACTTTTTCAGATATGTTTCTGTTTTCAATGTGACAATTGCTATGTTCAGAAAGACTTTCTCAGACTGCAGTGCTTACTCTGACCTATTATAATTTATCAGAGCTGATACCTAAGCTGTGCTGCACAGCACGATATGGACATTTTCATATTCTGACTCCATCTCTGAATTATGACATTTGATTCCTGTTAGATTCCATTTACTTCCAGTAGAGGAAGACTCCACTTTGCCAAAAGCAATAAGAAGTTGCTTCATGTTCAGTACCAAAACAAGACAAGTTAACCTCTGAACTTTGAAAATTAGTTCTCCAAAATGTGAAAGGTACTAATAAAGATGGATTTGATGGATAAAAATGCATAGAATATGGGATCTGGTTCATTTATTAAATATTCATAATAATGATTAAGAGAAAGCAGCCTGGTTTTCAGCCTGTTCCTCTGCATCAACTTGCCAATATATCTAACAGCAAAAGACATCTGCAAATACAAAAGAAAACGGGCATTCTTTTTAATTGTGTATTAGCATACAAAGTGTATATAGGAGAGATTCTGCTCTAAAGACTTCCTCAAGGAGAGAGAACAATACAGAGCAAAGAAGGAGTAAAACCCTGTGTTACGTATTCATCTGAATAATGCTATGTTAGGACAGTAAATTTAAGTTTTGTTCCTAGTTAGGATAGACGATGCTACAGATGTACCATATGATAGATAAAACGTTGTTTTATATTCCTAAAAGAAGGGCTGGGGGGGAAGGTGTGGGGTTTTTTTCCACAACCGGTGCTACTGAGTCCAGCTTATTAAAGGTGTTTCAGTCGGCTACGGATCGAGTAGGCCATGGTAGTCTGTTTCTTGGTGAATAGCCATTAACACCTTTGCAATTAACACAGACTGAAACCAGAGAATAGCTGCTTGGTTTAAGTGAGATCAATCTCTTTAAAGTCTACATAAATTAGACCTCCATTTTTAGCGTCTTGTCTGAGAGTACCTTGCAATAAACAGTGTGGTAATTATTTAGTTGTCTTTGAGAATGAAGATGTGAATGAAATCTTGACTAGTTTTGAACATAACCCAGCAAAAATAGTCATTATATCTAATCTGATATTTTGACCTATATGACCTCTGCGTTAAAGCTGGAAATCCAGTTGTCACCTATATGTCTTTTTGGGGGGACAATTCTTCTTCCAAATGAATCTCCCCTGCCTAAGTTCAGATGATAATGTCACTTAGTATGGCTCCGATGGATGCATGACAATCAATGGATTTGGTTCTGCCCGCAAACACCATAGAAGGGCTAACAGAACAGGATATTTGGGACCTGTCTTAACAACTGAAGCACACGCTCCAGAATGTCAATATTAACTCCATAACAAATGTGTTTCTTCTAAGATGTTAAACAGTGAATGGAGGAAGCTGAGATAAGCTTTGTTATCCATCCCAGCCAGAGGGAAATGCTTTGACAAAAGGAAGGAGCAGACAACTGAACTGCAACTGAGGTGGCTGTCAAGATCCCAAAGTTAATTCCATGTTTGTATGTGCTAGAATTATTACTTTAAAATTAATTATTTTATCCTGCACTTTTGTCAAGGTACTTGCAGTTTTGCAAGTATCAGTTTTTACCATGTCCAAAATAAGCATTGTTCATCGTGAACTGGGAGCATCTTGGACAGTGAAGACTAAAAATCACTCATCTTTCAAAAAAAACTTAAACGTAGTCCTCCATATCTCCCCACCTAAAAAAACCCCACACCATTCTTTTCCTCTCTCTCACAAAACCAACCGCCAAAAACTTCTGATAGAAAATGTTGATTCAGATTTGAAAGTTATTTCTTCCCTTGGGAATACTAGGATTCGTTTTTATTCAAATATGTTGTTTGTCCACATCAGGGAGTAGAAAACAGTTACCTTCATGCTGGAAGGAGTTCTTAATTTTAACTGTACTCTGATGGTATTCTGGTGTGATATCTCAGTCATTTTTAAGAATCTGGAAAGATGTCATAGTTGTGAAAATCTGGTGGTGACACATGGATACTAGAAAAGCTTTTTCCTAGTCATTGAAAGCCAGATAAAAACATTTACTTCCCTTCCCTCTATTTTTGGCCTTTTTTTTTCTCTTTAGTGAGGTAGGATTTTTTTCTTCCTGTGTATACCATTGGCAGCTATATGTGAAGGTAAGGGTGGAAGTGGGACAGGGTGCCATTTCATTGTAGAGCTGCTTTGAGCTACTTGAGAGGAAATTTCTCCTATCTACAAATTTCCTCTGATCTTCATCAGCATCTGTGTCGGGGTGATTCTAACAGCATTGCTTAGATTATTACGTTGTAGTCTCTTAGAGGTGTTAAGGGCTTATTTAGTGCTTGTAGATTGATGGCTAATGGGCTTTGTTGGGCTGTTTAAATGGAAGTTTCCCACAATCTGATACTAAAATGGAGGCTTTGAGTGAAGCTTTTATCACTCTTTCATCAGTGTCATCAAGAACTTCCTTTTCCTCCCTGGAAATGGAATTTCATGCTGTGTATTTCTAATCCAAGCGTTACATCAATCAGCAATCTAGTAGAAGTTTGCGGTTCTAACAAAAAGAGCATTTCACGTGCTGTGAAGTGGTTTCAGAGTCTGGCATTTATGTCCATCCCAGACCCTATGGAAACTACTTAAACTGGAACTTGCCTTCGATTTACTATGCTCAACTTTTATAACTTGATATCAGACACGTTTTCACAGCTGGTTCTCAATGCCTTTCCTGCAATTAGAGAGATTATATGCAGGATATGTTTGACAAGTGGGCGGTGTCCAAAGTCCGTTTTCCTTGTGTGGCATTAAAATGCTGGAGTAAACAAATCAGCAATGAGTGCAATTGCCAACCACAGCAAAAAGGAATACATGCTTCTCGTACAGCACATTTGTGTTGTCAGCAAATCTCAGTGCACTTGGCAAGGAAGTCTGTGCCCATTTAAAAATGAGGAAAATGAGGTACTAAGAGGTGAATATAACAGGCTACAATTACAATCCACTCTCCTGTGTTTGGAGTAACATTAGACAACATTATCTCCCTTTTAAAAAAAGCAAAAAAAAAAAAAAAAAAATCAATTACATATGGTAGTCATTTCTTCGCAAATAGAAGAAAATGCTGTAACCTTAAGACATTTTTGTGAACTTCCTGATTATTATTTGGACGTTGGAACTATGGAAAAAGTGGAGCACTTCAGGAAGTGGTACTGACATGTAATAGATGCTGATCTTCTGTTTGCTACTGGGACAACACCCTAGCGTGCAGGTAAGGGAGCATTGCCATCATGTTGATACCATATTATACTGAAGTTCTAGACTAGATGCACGTCCCCTGTAGTACTTTGTGAAAAAGTAGTAGTAACTGTCAATTCTGATGCCAATTCTGTAAAAAAGCAGTCATGTCAATTCTGATTCTTAGCTAAATTCGAAGTTTGATAATCACTTCCTACTTGAAATGAGAAGTGGACACTGAGAAGTGGCAGCTGCATTTCAGCAATGGCCCAAGAAACTGGAGTTTAGCTAAAACATCGGAGCAAATTTGATCTGCCTTCCTAGTAGACCAAGAGCAATGTTAATAAAGCTATTTTGCAAATATTCCTGAATTGACTTGTTGGTTAAAACTTTGAAAGCGTAGTGGAGAAGAAGGGTTTCACAACATGCATGCTTGTTATATGTCGCACCTTTTTTGATTTAAAGATTCTTGGTATTAGTTTGGTTTGATGTTTTAAGAAATTACAATTATGCAGAAAGGCAGATTTTGGAAGATAATGGCTGTTAAGTATTATTTCTACAGGGAAAATAGTTATATGTATAAGTCTTATTCAGGATTTAACCATGACTTTGATATTGTAGGACAAGAGTATGTGGCAGTTAAAGCTTAATTTGTTTCTGTATTTTTTTTTTTGCTTTTGTGTTTTGTTCTTTTTTTTTAAAAAAGAGAAATGGGGAATCGTGAGGGGTTTTTTTAATCACATAAAATATATTTTGAATGTAGAATATGGGATTGAACTAAGTTTTTGCTTTCTGTGTTTCAGTTCCACTGTTGACCAGAAGATTTCATGTAGTAGTTAATGTACATAATTCCTAATTCAGTGAGGTGGTCAGTATTCATAATGCCAATGTAATTTTTTCAGGATCAGGTCACAGATTTATCAGTGCAGCCTCAGGTATTATAGTACCTTCAAGAGGAAAGAAAAAAAGACTTTATAAAAATATTATGAGGTTTTGTTAAGAGTACAAGGCAAAGTTTTGGACAACTTTTTCTTTCCCCTTAAGCTTCTAGTAACCCCTACCTCACATACTGACAGGGACATCAGTGCTGTCTGCATTTTTTCTTCAAAAGTTTTCTCTCTCCTTCTTTCAGAAGAGTAATTTTTGAGGCAGCCATGACAGCTCTGTCATTTCACTCACACCTCTGAATTTCTCTTTCTGTTGTCAGTCAGCAGACAGCAGTCACAGTATCTTGATGATCGTGATTGATGGCAAAATATATGAGAATTGTAAAAAGGGCATTGAACATTATGTCTAAAACAATCATTTTATGCTTTTATTTTTGTAAGTACAATAAGAAGTTAGAAAAGCACGTGTTTACCTGTAGGTCTTACATTTATTTTTTGCATTCTATAGAATGGTGTAGATATACCTGTAGATATATCTATAAATATTTTTTCAATCATAAACCTAAGTACTGAAAGGTGTTTGCACATTTAGTCTCAGTTCAGTATTTATGATATTTTGCCAATGTTTTACTGTTTTTCAAATTTCCTTTTAAATCACTAATTTCCTATCAAACTCCAGGGCTTAAATGACAAGCAAGGAGCTGAAAGCAATAGCAAAAAGAATCTGAGTCATATTTTCCTTGAAAGAGCTTTATGTGTTCTTGGAAAGTAAAACACATCAATTATATTGTAAGTAAATAAAACACATATTTGGGGAAGGAGAAATGGCTATTGGGCTTTCATGTCAGCGTAATTTCTATAGAGAGTGGGACAGAAAACACCAAAGAAAGGATTTATTTATTTATTTATTTATTCCCTCCATTCAGTCCTCTGCATGAAATTTATTACAAATTATTTTGGGGAAAAAAGAAACCAAGCTCTATGAGTTTGAGTGCTGTACAATGACCGCTGGATTTTTCCATTTATACAAAGTAATCCGCTATTGAACTTTGAAAATCAACATATTCCAGTAGCTGATGTGTGTGCCTGTTAAACAGCAAGATTTGAGACTGAATAAACGTCACTTGCACTCCATTACTACTACTTTGTCTACACTGATGGCTATAGTCTTGTTTGTTTACAGGCACCTATATACGGTATCTCTCTTCTACATTTTTTGACAGCTATATGAGGCAAAACGGCTATTTTTGCTATGTATGATGATCAGTTGTGTGACAGTTCTTTTCTTTATTTTTTAAATGCTTGCAAGTGGCACAGCTATGTAGGTAAATTGTTTAACGTGAATACAGTCATACTACAAAAAAAGAAGTCTTGCTTGGCATATAACTTATTCTGAGCAGAGAACTGATAAAAGTTGTACCCGCAAAAGATCTCTTACTGATAGGAGCTGCGTGTCCAGAAGGAAGTTGATTCTAGGGGTGATATTCTGGCAGCTATACTGGCAAAGCCTTTTATATCTGGGTCATGTATCGGGAGAGCTGTCATGTTACCCACCAGCGTGCAGTAATTATTAAGCGTGGGTCCTGTGGAGACCGGTGCTGTGAAGGGAGGCCCCTTCGAGATGATAGCTGGTAACAGTTATGGTCTAGGATTTTTAGAGGGCTCAGAGACATTTACCTACTCCTTTAGGGATGAGAAGTGAAGATACTGGGGAGAAGCCAGCAGGTTCCAGTAAATTTTTTGAAGAATGCTGCTAAGTGAAGGAGTAGAGATTCATCTTTTCCATTCGGAATAGGTCTTAAAAGTGTCTCTGGCCACAAATTTAAAACATGCTCTAGTGTTATCCAGAAATAACTTGAAAAACTTGTCTTTACCATTTGTTTGACATGAACATTGTGCACAGCTTCAACACGGGACACAGATTCCCTGCCTCTGCTGTAATGGGAATGGGTTGTAGCAGTTACTTTTGTCTCTTTGTGGCATAATCTTTCTTGGAGCTTTCTCTGGTGTCAGTCCCTATTCTGGCTGAAAATTGAGGAGTTTGTGAAACTCATGTTGTGAGGTTAGATAATAGGTTTATCTGCAAGATAATATAAAAGTATATTCTACTTTTAAAAGCACATGTGCATCCCATCTGGGTTGGGTTGGGCCGGGCTACAACACTGGGGACTGAATTGTGTGTATTCCAGGCTAAAGGATGTGTGGCTTCAGGAAAATCTTACTGTTTTCGGTGTCTTAGCTTGTTTGCTTGGGGCTGTTTGCAGAAATGCAAAAAAATGCCCTCTTCAAAGGACCTTGTTGTTTTTATAAACAACTCTCCTATTTCTTGGGAAACTGCAAGGTGGCATTTTGCTTTGTAATAAAGTAGTCAAATTCAAGAAATGCTAACATTACTAATGACACACATACAGTTGAAAAAAAAAGAATATTAAGTGAGTGAATACAAAAGGTGAATCTAAGACACATGAATCACTGAAAGTTCTTTGGCACAAAAATTTCTTCACAAAGTTGTTTAAAGACATGAACAGAAGGGTTGGGGAGGAAAGGAGGTTTGTTTTATATCGCTATTTGATTTTACATTCAAATTGTAGAAATCTGGTTTGATGATCGTTTTTTGAACATGGAATCATGGGAAATATTTTGTTTTCCCTGAGAGCCAAGGCGATGTATTTATTTCAAGTTTTATTAAATGAGTTATAAATTTTCCTAGCAATTTACTCATAGCTCAAGAGGTTTAATTTGCATGTGTTGCCTTTTACAATATGCTTTTCGTAATGTTGCAGATGCTTCTTCCCTAGCTTCAGTAAACAACAGGCAGTTGGCCAGGTTTTTGACTGAACGTTTGCCAACTCTGGGAAATATTAGTTAACTCTCTAGTGGCCACTGAATGATTTTTAGCCGATTTTATCCAAAAGAATCTGTGAAGATTAAAAATAATATGAAGTAAAAAATAAGATACAAACCCAGTGATTTGCTGGACTAAACACAGGAAAAGAGATTTCTTTCAGCATTATAATAATTTCAGATTTTCTTTTTTTAACATTTAGTTCCGAAATGGGTTGTTTTCAGAAATTTATTTGAAAATTGATGACGATGTTAGTAATATAATAAGCATTTCTTCTTTCAGATTAGTGAAGATTCTTTAGTCTTGGAGGCACTTGAATACAATGAGGTTTACCCCTTATGTTCTGCTCTAATTTTATAAAGCCCACAAGGAGAGTTTTTTTCTTCAACACACTAATCCAGCCTATGGCAGAGATATTTTGCAGGTGGGATGGCAGGTTGTTTCATGAGCAGTAGAGTTAACGAGGTCTGGTTTCCTGCGGATTTATGCCCTAGAGTTGACGGTGCAGTAGAGCTCAGCTCCCATCTCTGTGTCCCCTATGGTGCTTTCAGCTTTTTTCCTGGATGTTTACGTACTTTTGGGGCCTGTTTCTTGAGTGAGTTGTGTCATATTCTCTTCCAGTCTGGAGCTAGCTGCTTGCTGATTGTTCAGCTACTGCCGGTATAATGTGTGGTGACCAAATTTATGTCTCTTCCTGTTAGTGAGAGATTCAGTAGTGTTTCACTCTCTCTCCCTCCTTCATCCTCTCATCGTCGTGGTACTTCTAGGAACGTAATGTGATTTCAAACTTGGTTGAAGTTGGTGAATTTGTCCCAAAGCTATGGTTCAGAAGACATGTGCAAGGATGGCTTGTCAGCATGCTTGCATAAGGACATAAGGAAATGAGGCCAATCATGAATAAAAAAGGAATGTCAAACATCTTCAGCATCTTGCATGACGTGCACTTGGAAATAATTACAGGCGGTCCCATGATTAAATGCTGTCAGTGTAAGAGGGGCAAAAGGACAGGCTGAAGGAATGAGTTGAGTTTGAATTACCTGACTTGACATTCACTACTCTCGAAAAACTTGTATCTGTGGGTCTGTGAACACATTTTGGATAACTGTTTTGAACAGATGATCATAAATGAAGCATGATGCAACATCCATTGAAAGGGGGTGAGACTTAAGAGGTGGAAAATACTGAATGTTTTTGGTATTTATCCAGGTTACCCAAGGCTCTTTCTTCGGATATCTGAGTATGTTTGCATTTTTATTGGTGTTACTTTTTGCTCCACAAGTGCTCTGATGATGTGTGACTAGCTTTGGGCTGAAATTAAATACAGTGAAGATAACAGATCAACCAGTGATTCTTCATGCCTGATCCACTGCTGTATTTCTCAGATTCATTTAATCATATCACCCCTTCCATAGAGTTAGTCATTTGTGCAGAAGTATTACACTCGATAACTTAAGACTGTAATGGACTAGGAGAAATGAAATATTCTGGACAACAAACGAGTGCTTGTACACACCCTTCCAAACTTCTTTTCAAGCTCTAAGGCAAAGCAGTGTCTACCAAAAAAAAAACAAAGGAAAAAGAAAAGAAAAAGAAGTTGTGATTTTACAAGTTTAGTGTTAGAAAAGTTACCTTGTAACAAGCAAATTTAAAGTGAGGCTCGAGTGGTGCCACTGTTAGGATCCAGAGAAGATGAATATCAGATGATTTGTTCTGTCTTTCGTACTAGAAACATGGTGCACGGCTAGCGTGATGTCATAAACTGATGTCTTAGTGTGTCCTGCAGGAATTATGTGCCCTTTTACTTTTCTAACAAATAGCACCTATGACCCATTGAATTTCACTTAGACTGGATGAATCTGTTTTCCCCAACATTTCTCATTTTCTGCTTCCCTCTGTCTTTTCCCTTACGTGATACTGGGGAGGGAGGAGTGTTGCTTAGCAACTAGTCGGAAACGGTCAATACAGGTATAAATATTAAACCTTTTCAGCCATGGTGAGTTTATGGTAGAAAATGGAAAAGTGTTCCAATTTTTCCTCATGAAAATCGAGGCAAAGTGACAATGTGAATTCTTTTTGATAATCAGGACAAAATTGGGACCTCAGTTTCTCTGAGTTTGACTCCTGTACATGGAGAAGGAAACTTTCTTCTCTGGTAATGAAGAGGATGCCCATGCAGAGCCCCATGGACCTCCAGGATGGTATTTTGGGGGGGGGATTTTGGTTTGGGTTTGTGGTTTTTGGTTTGGTTTGGTTTGGTTGGTTTTTGGTTGGCTGGTTGTTTTTTTTAAAATTGTGTTAGAGCCCAAGACTGTAAGTTTGGAGATTGGTACTAACTCAGTCATATATTATCACTACTTACTACAGAAATAGTGGGGGTTTTTTATAAATGTTTTTAATGTGCTTTATAATTTTTAGATGGAAGACAGTAGAAAGTACGGTGCATCACTACTTGTTACCCTACAGCAGAAATTATGTAAGACCAATAAACTCCACTATTGTGGTTTAATGCTACTGCTGAAGAGGGAGAAAATTATTGTACTCATTATAATACTCAGGCAAATCCAATCTTGAGAAGTAGAGGGACTTGAAACCGTAGGTAACTACGGTGATCTGCTTAAAGCAAGCAACTGAAAGTGTCCCTCCCCCAGTATACATTTATTTAGTAGTATTACATTAACGGCTAGAAGACTCAATCAAGACCAAGGCCTGTATTTACCTAAGCACCAAACATTTTGTGCCCCGTAAGGTGACGAGAGTGCGTGAGCAGTAAAATACCTTGCTAAAGATCATTTATTAATCATTTAAGTACAGAAGTAGAAGCCTGGCCTCTGGCTCTCAGTGTCCCAGTTGCCCAGCCCATGCTCTGTTCAGGCAGCACCATGCCATTTGGGGCTGTCTGCCCCATGGAGGCGCATGGGTTTTTGATCTCGAGCATTGCCCAAAAGTGTAACCTGGAAAATAATTGGAAAAAACATGTTGGTCTGCTAGCTTCAAATCTGTCTGGAAGTTGTTCCTGGAATACAGTGTTTATTGAAATCATATGTGCAATCATATTCCGATCATTTCATAACAAGGAGATGACAATATTTAAGATTTTTCAATAGTATTTTCTTGAAAAGCAGACTGTGTGAATTTTGATTGATATGACACTTTAGAACTATAACTGAAACTGTATTTGTTACAAAGGAATGACCACTGAATCAATTTCTTTAGTATATATTTCTTTAGACTTGTGTTATTAATATTCAAAGGGGAATGTTTTTTACATTGTGCTGCAGTTTATACTAATGTGGGTTCTTTTGCTTTCATGTTATTAAATCACTTTTTTCTATTGAAAAGATAAAATGAAGCAGCGTTGTTCACGTGCTGCATAGAACTGTAGCAATGTGCAGTTTGGCATCTACTGCATTTCCAAAGCAATAAATACATGAATAAAAAATCAAAGATAGGAGGCAAGATTTTCCTTTGATTTCCACAGACACATCGTGCCGTTGTTATAACAGAAATCTAACGGAGATAAAAATTTGCTTGTATTTGCCACCTGTTTAATGCAACAACTAGTTTAGTCTGTATTATTTCTAAGATGATCAGAAGGTGCAAAAACACTTCTTAACTCAAAATTAATATATATATATTAGAAATAAGTGGAATCTTATTGCATAAAACACATACTTCTAAAACTATTTTCTGTATATAACACTTCAGGTGTTTGGCTCAGGCTGTATGTTTCACTGAAAGTCTTTACAATCATCAACACTTTTCTAAAATAACAATTAGATGCAGTTTAGAATTTTTTTCTGCTTCTATTCTGCAGTCATGCACATGTTTAACTGGATATGTGTGACTAATCTCTTTGAAGCAATTGAGAATTACTCTAATAAGTAGAAGTTGAGAACACACATGGCTTTGTTGACTTAAATTCTTTAATGGCTTCACTTAAGAAAAATTCATGGGCACCCTGAATTCTACCTAGGAGCCCATTTCCGGTGTTTCTGTTTGGCTGTCTCTGGTTGTTCAGAGGAAACTTGCCAAGGGGAAATGCAACCCTCAAAAGGGCTTAAGCTGTCTGAACATGGATGCTGCCTCCTTAGAAAACTGTCAGGGTCTTGCTTTTGAACTGAAAAGTTCATATTTTCCTCCAGGTTTTAATGGAAGTAAGATTAATATTCCCCTATACACCTTAAATTTGAAAATGCTTTGTAGATACGTGTGAGGTGTCTGTACTGAAACCATAGCTTAGTTCAAAAATAAAAAGTTTTCCTCCTACCTTCCCAAATAATCTTGTGAGCTGCAATGTAATACTTTTCCCTTTGGTATCATTTGCAAAATATTTGTAAAGGATCTTAAAGGGGAAAAAAAATCTCATTGCCACAAAAAGAAAACCTTCGATTGTTATTATTTTTAAAACTAGGGATGCACCGATAGGTGGGAAGAGTGAGACTGACCAGCCTTTTTAGTAAGAATTTGTTTAGAAAACAGACTTTTCAGAAAATGCTATTTTTAAAGTATTTCATTACAGAGCTGGCTGATATTTTATGCTCTTATGCTCCAGTCTGAGAACACTTAAATTTATATCTTTATCATAATGAATTTCAGCAAATTCTTGAATCTGATACCAATGCAGTATTGTTCATGTATCTGTACAAATAAATTAGATGTATAAAGTTCTTCATAACTCCTAATTCTCAATTTTTGTTAGTATTTTAGGCTTTAAATAGTTTGCTTAGAGGCTAACATCAATCAACAATGCTACTGGGAAATGTGCCAGCTTTATCAATACCTTGTTTTATTTTGGTTTATGATGTGTCTTCTGTTTCTATTTTAAATCTTGTATCTTTGCTCTCACTTGTGTAATATGATCTCTTTGGTGCTTTGAATTAGAAGTGATAGTTTGGAGATTCCATGTATACTACTAAGGGGTCAACAGCAAAAGAAAAATGCTTAAATATGGTACAGAAAATGGTTTTGTTGTGATTTTGTGTGTTTCCTACACTCATTAGTGGTGAACTGCTATCAAGAGCTCAGTCCTCTGCAAGCACGTGCTGTGTCAGGCGATGAGTGCGTGCATGCTTACCATTCCTGTATTACTATTGTTTTTTTAAAGGCTCTCGATAGTTGATTAGCTGGTTTTCCTATTTGATGTAAAGCTGCACACAGTCACGTATGTTATTCTGAAACCATTATATCCAGTTGTGTAGGCAAACATTTAAATATTCTGATAACTTCTGGATCCAAACCAACAGGTTGTGAAACAGCTAGAAGAGCAAGAGAGCCGTGCTATGTTGAACTGCCTTGGCAATGGAGGCTTCACTCATGGAGTGAAGAAAAAAGAAAGATGTAGATCCTGTCAGTATGTACTTCACAAGGCCTGCCCCACTTGCAGTGAGGTGGTGAGAACCTGATGGTCCTGCTGCTTTAACAAGTACTGTCATTTGTCACTGTCTTGACATACACATTTCTGCATGAGGGACACAAAGAGAAAGAAGGCATTAGCATCTTTCATGCAGCAAGAGCATTGTTGTTTTTTGCACATTGGGGAGCATAAATCTTGGTTTTGCCACTGAACAAAACTATTCCTGTTAATTCAGCAGGCATCATTTAAATGAGAGATCTGAGAAATGAGCTTTGGATGCTTTTTACAAAGCATCTTTTATTAACCTCTGTTTTCACTGTAATATGTGTTTATAGTGCAAAAGAGTAACATTGCTGAAACTTCAGGAAACGTTCTTTGTAGTTAATACTCAGTTTCCTCCTGTGTGAAAGGCAGAGGCTGTGGAAGCAGAACAGAACCAACTGTGGAGGTTGCTACTACTGGGGGGGTTCTTTCCTGTCTCGTGTGTGTGGCTTGTTGTGGCTGCTTACAGTGGTTACTATTTTATGAGCTTCACTACAATAATAGTGTGTCCTTATCTATTCATGCATTTTTATTTTATTTAAAAAACAATGGGGAAAAAAAAGGTTTGAGTAAACTAAATGTAACTTCAAGTGCTCAGGGAAATTAAGTGTATTCTGTGACACAAGGTGTTAGGCTTCAGGGATACTGACAGGAGTGAGGAGATCTGAGTTAAAATAGCTTACATGGGATCAAGATGCCTGGACTTGCTTTGATTCTGTGCGCTGGTAGAGCTTCATATGAGATGCAGAATTTAAAGTTAGGTTTTAAAATAAAATATATTAAAGTGAGGAGAAAGGGACACTAAGACCTTCCTTGACACCTTCTGTCAGTAGGACAACAAAATACATTTGGTAAGGTTATAGATGCAGTCTTCACAAACATCTTGAGTTCCTTAAAATATTTAATTTCAAAAGAGATTTAGATAGGTGTGTCCTAATGCATAGCCAGTTAACAATGTGTGATCTTAGATTTTTCCAGATTGTGATGCTTGAAAAAATTATGCTGACCCTAAACGCTCCTGAGCATCTATCCCAGCTGTAAAGATACAAAACCAAGCTAAAACTTCGGTTTCTCTTTTTCACTGAGTTTTAAGCTAAGTTACATATCTTAGCCCATTCTAACTGCAAAGAGAAGGCACAAATTCAACTATTATGGCTCAGCTGATGAGAGGTAACTTTTTAAGTTGCCATAAATTTGTCTCTTCCCTATTACGGTGTATATATACCAGAGGAATTAACAGACTGAAGCCCTTTCAACAAGAGTGGTCTGATATAATACACAAATTACATGTCAAATGATGGAGCTATATCTGTACAGCCTTATCTCTGCTGAGGTTGTGTCATTCCATGCCTCTTGTTCAGAAACTGTGATTTTTTTAAGGCCCCTCACATAGATGTCTTTGGAAAACTTTTATTTTGTTTTGACACTTTCTCAATTTATACAGAAGGGGTAGTCATAGACTGGAAAAGGCTGAGAACAGAAAAAAATTTAGTAATAAAAGAAAGACAGAAATGAAAGAATGCATAAAATACCAAGTGATTTTTGCAGGGAAAAAGAAAAGAAAATAGGGAAAAGAAAGAGTGAGGCAACTAGAAATGTGAGATGAAACCACTGATTTATCTGAAGCTAATATAAGTCAGGTAACTAAACATGGGGGGAAAAAAAATCACTAAGAACACCCCTCCAACTGTATGCATAATTGCATATTATAAAGATAAACACAAATAAATATAAATGAAGTTGAAGATGCTAAGGCATCTTCTTCTCATGCTTCCCACCAACCCCATACCTTGTCAGTAATATTATTTTGCTTCTCTGATTTTGACTTATAGTGCATGCACCAGTGAATGACCGAGGTTTAAACATTCATTCAATATTAGCATGTATAAGAAATGTAGGATACTTTCATTAATTGGATCAGGGTTATATGTGTTTCATTTAAAAGCTGCAGTGATCACTAATGGAATGACCTTGAAGTCATTATCTGTTAAGAAGCAGGAGAAAAGATTGTTCTTCATGTTCAGTTGTATTTGTCATTACTTGTGAATGTAATTTTCAGATAAAAAATAGTTCCAGCTCTCTAAGTACTTTTTTTTTTTTTTTAAAGCTAAATTTGGATGGTCTCAGTTCTTTCAGCTGTCATTTTGTTTTGTCACATGGACTCTATATAGTGCATTTTTTGGCCAGCTTTATTTGTTAGCTGTGGTTTTTAAACCAAGAACACTGAATACTGTTCATTATTTCTTTTTTTCCTTTTGAGTCTGCTTTTTTAAATTTTCATGTCATAGCCTTTCCGAAGACAGTGTAGCCTACCAGGTGGTTCAGAGCACCATTCCTTTGGGTTTTGTGCTTTGTCTAAACAAGTATGTAGCAAATGAGTATTGTCACTAGGTTACTGAGATTTTCAGTCTTGTTCCCCCCTTACACCTCCTGACATACAGATCTTTTTGCTACTAAGAGACCGGACTAGTCGCTGTGATTCACATCATCATTTTATTTGTCTACCGTTGTTGAGATTGCCACTCAACATTTGCAGAAATACATGCATACAGAAGGCAAAAAAAAAAAAAAATACAGATTTAGTAATAGAAGTTATTTCTTCACTTCTCTCAGAAAGTTCTCCTCAGACAAGGATCAGCAGTAACATTGTATGACTCAGGTGACGAGGTGCAAACACAACATTGACTTCTGATGAAAAAGGCAGTAGTAGTACATCCATAGATTTCAGGGTAAAGAAACAATTTCCTGAACAGCACTAGTATTACCTAATATCTGGGTAAATCCTTAGGCCTGGCAAAGTTTAATCCTGACAATTTTTCTGTTCTGATTGAATCAAGTTAAGAGCATCTTTGGATTGACTTTAATTTCATAACTCTGCACCATGGCCAGACCCAACCCTACTGAGTTGGGAAGAAGCAGACAGCACAATGAAGGGACCGTGCTGTTGTTCCAGGAGACAGAGAGTGAGCATGTTGTGTTAATAGTGAAGAGACCACATCTTCTTCCCTTCAGTAGAACCCCCTCTGATTCTTCGGGATAGCAATGGGGCTTTCTAAGAGCTGAGGACTGAAATACAGTAGTGCTTTTGGATGTGCTGTATCTCTTTAGGTCAGAGCTTTTATCTGTCTCCTATAATGTATTAGTAACAAGTACAGGAGTTTTAAAAAATTTAAAAAAAAAAAAAAAAAAGGCAAAAAGTCCTGGATATCTACCTCAGCTTGGTGGTGGGTGTAGCTTATTTAGAAGACTTTGCAGGTGCATCGCATCAGCTGACCAAAGCAAGAGGCAATAAATGTGGCCAGCTGGTAACTATTTTAAAAAGGAAGAAAGAAAAATGCTCTTTTCTGAAGGAAGAGGAATTAGATGACTGATGAGGAAGTGCTTTCTGCCACATTTTCATATTGAATGGTAGCACTGAACCTGATTAATTTAAAAAAAACATTTATTGTTTTGGTAAGTTTTCATTAAGACTGTAGAAAATCCAGGACAGCCTCCCTTGGGTAACCCTTCCTTTTCTTAGTATCATACTTGTTTTCAGTTCTTGTTTAATATTTAAATTTCCCCTTTGTCACCCTACCAACTGGGCATTAATTGCTGGTGTTCACGGAAGAGGGGAGATGGATGAAATATTTCAGGTGAGTCATCTGATCTAATTTGGAAAGGTTTCTGTGAGGAAAGAACAGCTTTTGATTTATAAGGGAAGGTTGTCTGTTATCAAGATATACATGTTGGAATTTATTATCAAGAATCTGCTTTTAATTTTAGAGATTGTTTACCTAAACTACTATATGTCAGAGCTCAGGACAAATTTCTGCTTAGCATTTAATTTTAGATACTTGCCATAGTGGACAGTAAAAAATGGGTCCCCAGAATTCGTGGCATCATTATGAATCTTACCTTCTGGCAGCCCCTGCCCGCAGTTCGTCTTTGAAATCTCCTTGGTGCTTGTTAACCCTCCTCTGACATGTAAGAGCTCCCGTTTATTTATTGGACTTTGCCCATTTATGAAAAAGTACAGGAATTATTAATGGTTTAGTATCTATTAATGCATTACTTGGGTGGAATTCAAATTCCAGTATTTATGGTAAACCCCTTTATAATGAAATGAGCATAGAAACAGGAAGGCTGATTCTTAAAGTTAAGTGTCTTTTGCTATAAGAACAATTGTCTGTAAAATATGGTCTTACCAGCTTTTTATTTATAACCATAAATAAGAGATAAGCACTTTACGTATGAAGGGAAATGATTAAGAATATTTGTGTAGATGATAAAGAATAAATAACCTGATTCAATGAACTGTATATTGGGTACATTGTCATGGACTGGTTTTCTGTAGAAAGCTGATGCTGCTCTCCATCCAACAGTGAGTTCCTATCACACGATTGAGCTCACATGGTATGCTGGAGCAGGTAGCAAGTACACCTTCTGTGTCAGACCTGAACATCCAAAAGCTGAAACTAAGCCAGGGAAATGCAACTTTTATGTGATTTGGTTTGGGGCTTAAGGGCTTGATTTTGTTCTCATTTACCCTGGTGTAGTGCAGGAGGAATTTATACTCTCTTGCACTGCGTAAAACCCCATCTTTTTGCTTTCTCTTGAGGGAAGCGCATGGAGCCTTGGGCTTTGATTTTTGTTGATAGCATCTTTTTCTTCTTAAATTATAGTATGGAATATAATGACAATAATGGGTTCAAACTAAAGGTCCATACAGCCCAATACTCTGTCTCTGACAGTGGTCAGTAGTGGAAGAGTACAAAACCGGGAAACCTATAATGATACTTACTATATGTTTCCAGTGATTTGCAGAGACTGGGTGAGAGAGAGGCATTAGTGCATTTGAAAGACATTCTATTTTATATGAGCCCTGTACAAAAAAATCAAGCAGTGAGCAATTGTGGTGTATATAATAGATGTTAAACAGGGAGAGGACAGAGAGATAGCTGTGTGAAGCGGAGTGGATGAATGCTGTAGAGTTTATAAATCAAGAGATGATGCAAAAAAGGGAGCGGTTCTGTGTAATGTAAATAGCACTACAGCTTTTGTTCATTTGGCTGAACTTTTCACGCTGTATGGAACATGCAAAAGAAGTGCTTTAGAGGTAATGGCATTTCTGTATTTTTATAACTTTCTTTTTAGTGGTGTTTTATTCAATGAAATGTTAATCTTGAAAATATTCATCATCAATGCTAAGTATGAACAATAGTAATCAAATTCCATGGCTCTTCATATAAAAGCTGAGCCCATCCATCACAAAGCATGCCCTATGGCTATATATCAATTTTAAGCATTAAAGTTACACAGTATTATCTTAGCATTAGGTTAACTGTCAAATAAAAATAAAAATTAATAAGCTGGAAAAAAGAAAGAAGAGGAGACATTCCTCATTTAAAATCCTTAACTGATCTGGCATAATTGAAATGTCTTTTAGCAGAAATGTTAGCTTTAATTCAGATAAGACTCAGCTCTCAATACCATTTTTATGGTAGTCCAATAATTCCTGGGGTACAAAACTACCAGGTATAAATGCTGATGAAGTCCAGCCTTCTTCCTCCTATCTCATTGACAAGAAGCATATGTCTGGAATTAAAGAAGATCCAGGCAAGCTTTCAACCTTGAGATCTCTGCCTCTTTGCTCAGAGAGGTTAGTGAGATTTAAAATTCCGCGCAGTCACCAGTTTTCAAACTACTTCTGCCATTTCTGTTGCGGTCCCTCAGAGACATTGTGGAGTTGGGACATCTGGCTGAAACATTTTAAAATAAATAGTGCAGAAGAGCTGCACGCTGATTTTGGTTTACAGTTTAATAACTTTTAAAGCAACTGTGATAGATTTTTGTCTGGTTAAATATATGTCTAGGTCAAGTATAGCTTTCTCTCCCCTCCTTCCCCCCCTTTCCTATTCTAGGTACCCCAGATAAGGTATTTACTCTCTGAAAGTGTCAGAGCAATAGAATAATGTTGTTATGTTCTCATTTACTTGGCTTTAGTTGAATGTGATATGGGAAATACCATCTTTAATGTCTTTTCCTAAAATTAAGCACATCTAAGGAAAGAAATTGTGCAAATTCCATCTCTTTTATTCCATTTGAAATACTAAAAAAAATGTATTTCTTTCATCTGACTTATCTTAACAAGAATCAAATGCAAGGAAATATTTTTAATCAGCCAAGCCTTTAATTTTTCAAGCCTTGTAGGGAGGCAGCCTGTTCATCAACATTGACTCTGCATTTTTCTAAATTGCATGGTTTTGTCATCACAATTATTTGGTATATAATTCTAATGTATTTGTATGGCACTTAAGTCAATATGTAGCATTTTTCCTGCTATTGTTTGTATTTGTTTTAAATTTGCTGAGTGTGCCTTGCTTGTAATGAGATTATTAGTGATAATATTGTAGTCTTCATGAAGTTTGCACATTTCTTGTTGTATGGGGTCTGGCTGAGATGGAGTTAATTTTCCCCATAGCAGCCCTCGTAGTGCTGTGCTTTGTATCGGTAGCTAGAAAGGTGTTGATAACCCACCAGTGGTTTGGCTACTGCTGCGCAGTGCTTGCACAGCATCAAGGCGTCTCTCCAACATTCCCCCCTCACCAGGAGGCAACATGCCCACCCTTCACCCTCACCCAGGGGTGGGCAAGATCTTGGGAGGGGGCACAACCAGGACAGCTGACCCAAACTGACCAAAGGGATTTTCCATACCATATGACGTCTGTTCAGCAGTAAAAGCTAAGAGAAAGGGGGTGGGGGGCATTCATTATTACGACGTTTGTCTTCCGGAGCAACTGTTATGTGTACTGAAGCCTTACTTCCCAGGAAGTGGCTGGACATTGCCTGCTGCTGGGAAGTAGAGAATAAATCTTTTGTTTTCCTTTCCTTCCACACGTGGCCTTGGCTTTTGCTTTATTAAACTGCCTTTATCTTGACTCATGAGATTTTTTCCATCTTATTTTCTCCCTACCCTGTCTTGCTGAGGAGGGGAGTGATAGAGCGGCTTGGTGGGCACCTGGCGTCCAGCCAAGGTCAACCCACCACACTTGTAAATTCTGAATGTCAGAATACAAAGTTCTAGTAAAGCAAATTAAAAAAAAAAGCTCCATCTCTTGGTTCACTTTAACACACACACACAAAAAAATCCTTGTCGATGGTTCTATATTTGCAGTAGTCAGGTTTAAGCTATAAAATAAAAAATATCTATGTGGAGTAAGTTAAGTTTTGATCTTCACATTTCTGCAAGATCTGTCTTTCTTAAACAGTTTTTAACATTGCAAATACATTAAAAGAAATAATAGAAACAATTTTCCCCTTGCTACTAGAAGGAACATATTGGTGTTGCTAATATATCATATTCCTTTCACTGCTTCTACTATTTGTTCTCTGCTTTGTTTTGAAGAATGAGAGAAACTTGGTCCTCTGTCCAATGAGCTGATGAATAGGAATCTACAGAAATTAAAATGGTCTCTTCCCATTTCGAATTCAAAATAAAAAAGTAAGCAAAAATATTTTTCTTAATGTACTGTGAGCTTGAACAGTAGGCAAATATTTCTGTTCTGGTATCAACCAAAGAATTAGCACCAAAAATATTTTGTCTGATGATCGTGGTGTGCAGGTGGGATAGGAGTGTTATTGTATCATATTGCGTTGAGAAACAATCAGGTGAAACAGTATGCTGGTAGTTCAGAAAGATCTATAAAACATGAATATCACTGCTAAATAAGTTATTTAACCTTGCACTATAAATGCTTAAGATTTTGTTCTTTTCAAGTGTGATGACAAAAGACCAAAAACATTTCTAATACAAATGTCTAATGCATTACTGTCATAAGTGTTCTCTCAACGTGTATATATAGAAAGAGAACAATGGGCTGCAATGTACTGCGTATTCTGATAAAATTCACTTAACAGCTGAATAAGCGATCTTAAAAGCACCTTCAGGCTTCTACTTTATATAATTATTTTGTTCACTTTTTGACTGCTCTCAAACTTGGCTGTTGTCTTGTTGTTTATATTTCCTATGTGAATGTTTTACATTGGCAGAGGTCCTTAATAAGAGGTTGCTAACTCCCCTCTCCCAAGTATTAATTGTGTAATAGACATAATTTGACATGATCAAAAATTGGCAAAATCCCATAAAGCAAAAGGTTGAAATAAATGGCTAATTTTCACTGTTCTGAAAGATTATAGGTAGGATAACTCACTGTTCTGTAGCTCTGTACCAGTGAGGGTAAGCGAGACCATAATTGTATTTGTGGTTGATGATATTTTTTAGGTTACTTATGACCTTTTTCCAGGTATAATTAGGATAGGTGTGTAAGCAATATGACAGCACATGAAATTCATTCTTGATGTAAATAACGCACATTAGTTTGAAAGAAATCGTACTGTTCACACATCTGACAATTCAAAAACAACTGTCCAATTATGGAGATTGACCCGAGTTTTGCTCCATGTGAAAAATATGAATATGCAGAAGGAATGAAATAATAAAAGACTGCTAAAACTTTACAATGGGGTGGCCTTACCTCTAAAGCTGTATTGAATCTGGTCACCTTACCTAGATTTATAAATGTGCAGGATAGTTGTAATAACAGTTTGACTTCGAGTATAACAGCTTATAAAACTAATTCCAAAATGAATTCTCATGTGAAATACAATATGTATTTTTGTCTAGATTTAAAAACAAAACAAAACAAAACACCCCCAAAACCCCAGCACTGAAGGGAGCCCTGAACCCTGTCCTGTTAAAAACATACTTATTCCTAGTCTGGAGTTGGGTAGCTTTATTCTCTAAGCCTTCAATCTTTGTTACATGGAAGAACCTATTACTGAAATTTTGTACTCTTTGGACACACTTGCTAACTATTTTCAAGTCACTCCTTTATTTTATTGTTCTAGTGTTGAAACAGATTGATCACCTTGGGTTTTTAATATGAGAGATGCTACCTATCATTCTAAACTTTTCTTGTGATTCTTCTCTAAAGCCTAAAATGCTCTAGTTGAAAATGATATTCACATCTTATTTGCTCTTGTGCCAGATAGAAAAGATAGGTTTTTTTTTTACTCCTTAGTATTCTTATAAATATACACCCAGTCATCTTCTTATCCCTTCAGTGTTGTTTTGTGTAACTGAGGAACAGCTGATTACCCCTCATGGCGCTCAGGTCTTCTCAGAGGTTTGGAAGGTCTCCACACAGCAGTGTGTTCAATCGTGTCCTGTGCTTCTACAAGAATGAGTTTACATTTAACAATATTATAAAATAAATCGTTTGCTTTTCAAAAGGGATATTACGGAACAGCAAAGGCTTCACACAACAGTGATGATAAATGGATGAGATGTGGAAAAACTCATGAATGGAGCAAGAAGAGATTATGATAGCTTTATGTTAGAATGGGCACAAATAAGAAAATAAGATGAAAACTATTCATTCATCTAGAAAAGGTGGATACAGAGCTCTGTCTTTATAACAGTGGTAAAAAAAAGACAGAGTTCAGTTAAACAGACACATTTGCAACTGGTAAATGTTTTCATTTGAAGGGTGACTAGATCATGCAGTTTGGTATGGAGTGTCATTGTTATCAAGAAATAGAAGAAAAAAAAAAACCCACCTCAGAGTCTTGATAAGATTATATGAATGATAAGAAAATCAGCTTATTCCAACACAAGGGTGTTTGGAAATGGTGAAGAAACTTGTTTCAGAGTCTGAACCAAATTCAAATTAACATGAAATCTTAACTTCTGCCTAATCTATTCTAAAGCATTTCCTTAATGTTGCTTAAGACAATGTGGGGAACTGTATGAGCTGAGAATGACGATCCTAGTGCAGTTTTAACCCATTAATATTCGGCCAACCTAACCTTGTAATAGAATAACAGCCTTTAATATTCCTGCGTTTAAGATTGAGCTAATTTTAGGTACAGAAAATATTGGGTCTTGTGGAATGGGAGAAATGAATCATGAAAGCTTTTGGAGCCTTCTGAGCCATGTCAGTTCACAAAGGAAGTGGGGTTTGCCAATCTCAAAGTAGGTTACACAGCCCATTTTCTCTTCGGGAAATATTCAAAGAAGGGTTTATACGGACTCTTTTTGGGGGTAAAATTAGAAACGTGTTTAAGTAACAAGACATAAAGTAAATGGCTAAGTAATTCTTGGCTCTATACATGAGTACCTCCAAATATGACAACAGTAAAATTTATAGAACAAATGAACAACCAAATGATGTAATAGCAATTTTAGTCATGTCCTGAATCAATCCTACTTATCTATAGTATTTAACATGAATTCTACTTGAAACGGTGTTGTACCTGTTAGGCAGTTTCATAAAGGCACTATGTTTTTTATATAACATTTTGTCCCTTTAGAAATTATCATGACGCATGTCAGGAGCTTTCACACTGAAAAAAATATGTCACATTAGCTTCCAAGTTTCTGATTGTCTAAATAACACAGTAACTCAACATACAGCTGTCTGGCATTTTGACAGTACAATAACCCATAATTCTTTCTGCCACTCAACACTTCAAGGTTAGCATTTTGTAGTTTGCTCTCAAGGAGTATTCATTTAAATTTTCAAGAGGCAAAGAGTTGAATGCTGTCTTATACTGCTCTTTTGATTTATTTTTTATTTACTTTTCTACTGTATTCAATTTTTTTTTAACCATATATATATATATTTCATTTTTAACCTGCAACTTTCCAGGAGGTAGGATGTTCACCTACATCTCTGTTTTTCAGAATATTGGAGGCAGGGAGTATTTACAGCAGAACCTCCTATAGCAGGAGTTTATCATACAATATTGGAAGCATCACCTCCCTTAGTGTATTGCAGGGGACCACAGACTTGCTTAGTTATTGAGCAATTTCTTCACAGGAAAATGTGGGGTGAATCAGTGGCCTTTGGGAAGAGTTGCTTTCAATTCCAAACTTAGATCTTGAGATTTTGAGGCAATTGGAAATTTTGAAATTCATAATGAGATGTTTGGGAAAAGTCTTGTTTGTGAGCTTAATGTAGTTTAATCTTGTTGGAACTGACTAGCAAGTCAAATGCTTAATCTTAGGCAAATCCTTCAGCCGTATAGGCTCTCAGATACAGAGACTGACTTCACTTGAGGTTTTAATAGCTCAGACTCCTCAGTGATGAAAGAAACCATTTTTCTTATAACAGGAAGTTTCTGTTGAGAAAATGGGGACTAGTAAGTAATTGAGAGGTCTATGTTAGAAATCCTGTTAATATTGTAGATTTTGGTGCAGATAACAGTTTAAATTTTTAGTGCAAGTGATTCCATAGATAAGTGTTCTGGCCTGCATTTATGTGTATCAGTACGCATGTCCAAGGACCTTCTACCATGTCTGACTGAGCTTCTTGGTAAAGAAAACACAGAAAGATAAAAGAAGCTGAACTTCCATCTTTTTTAGAACAATTCACCTGGGGCAAATCGTTAGAATTGTCCCGTTAAGACAGAGCCCCCACCTGTATGTACAGATTCATAGTTCGATGAAGACATTCAGGCATAAGGCCAAGCAGTGTGTTATTTTTGCAGAGATCAAAATATTAAAAATTGACCTAAACATGTCAGAACCTCAGCAGCAGCAATGCTGTTGACACTAATTTTCTGCCTATTTTTAACATAGGCTTACAAGCCACACCATGTATATTTATGGTCACAATGATTACTGTATTGAAAAATACTTAAGTTTTGTTATTAGAAAATAAATAAGTTTTGTATGTTACAAGTGAATGAGATAAAATACAAATATACCATGATTTTAGAATACAGGAAAACAATTTTTTGTTATCGAAAAAAACCCCCAACCTTTCTATGCATTCCCCCCCAATATTCTCTGGCTATCAAGAATTAATTACAGCTTTTAAGGAATAAAACCCGCATGTATTACTAGCGTGTGTGTGCATGTGCAGAGTATAAATATGTCCTAGAAATGCACAAGAATACATTAAGTGGATTTTTCTTTTCTTTAGTGCGATTACTTTTCATATGATACTGAGAGGAATATAATTCAATCTTTTAAGTCTTGGGAAAACAGGGTAGTTTTGGAGGTCTTTAAAACAGCAATTTGACCTGTTTTGACCAAAAGAATTGTCGGCACCATATTTGAAAAAAATGAGGTGAAATTAAGAACTGTTTAAAATTCACTATTGAGAAACAAAATGGCCTCTATATTACTGCCAAGTTCCTCCTGAACACACTTAAACTTTTACATGATCACCCTTTTTTTCTCTTGTGCTATTTTTTCCTTTCACTTCTTGAGCTGAGCTGGAAAAGAGAGGGCATACGCTTAAAAGATTGAAGTGGTTAGCTTAAAAAAAAGAAAGCCTTAACTAGTAGTACAAGTAACAGAAATTGAATACTGTTCCAAAACATGCCTGAAAACCTAGGTAAACACATAATGGTTGTTGTAAGGTAAGGCATCTGGGGGTTTCTCACCCCATTCTTGCTGAAGTGCAATGTTATAACTTCCCAAGGCATAAAAATCCGTCTGTGGTTAGTGCCTTCTTCAAGGCGTAAACCCCGGCGGACAGTATGAAACATAGCTTAATAGAGCTTTATTGTGCTCCCTTTCCTTGTCCACCTTTGCTTTGTCTTTATCTCTTGCTGTCTCTCACTTGCTGAGTTCTTTTACTGTCATTCTCATAAGTTTTGATTGCTCTTTCTATTGTTACTCTTTTGGACAGGCTTTCTCTCCCTCTACATCTCCTCTTTATCTTCTGGGGAACATCCTTTCTGCTTCAGGGTTTTCTGTTCTTGGAGCAATATTTGTACATGACGGAGAAGATGCTGGACCTCAAGATTATGTAAGTGACTGTGACATGCACGTACCTGTAATCGTGTGACAGATGATAAGCTGGATGTTGGGGCATTTGTCAAGGGGGAGTAGAAATACTGCCTTGCAGCTAATGAGCGTGCTCCTTATCAGGGCTTTGTTGGTCACAGGGCTGCAGGAGAAAGCACATAGGTCCTGACTTGAGAGCGAGCCCTGTTGTGGCAGATACAGCTGGTCAGTGGGTGAGGCCACTGAGCTGTCTCTGACTTCCGAGATAAATGGACTGAGAGAGGGGCCGTAGCTGTTCATTGAAATCCATAAGGTACAGGTGGGAGGGTGGCACAAGAGGTATCATGAGCCTTTTTAGAGGTGTCTTGCTTTTTGGGTTTCTTACAAGTTTTTTTTCCTGTATCTGGAAGATGCCATGTGTTTTTTTTTCAGTTTGTGGTGTTTTACATAACCTACTCCTCCTATTTCTGACACTCTCATGAAACACTTTGCCTTCTATATGACCTCTTTAAAATTTTGCGTAGAAAAAAAAATTTGTTCACAAATACGGCACTGAGAATGGGGGAAAGAGCAGGTGCACGTTTTGTCTCCTGCTGGGGTTGTAGCTTGCAAATCTACAGGAATACTTTTGTTTGAAATTTTTGTTCAGAAGAATAATAGCATGTTCCAAAGGGTACAACTGATGCATTTATTCAGCTCACCTGGCAAAGCCTCCTATCCCATCAATATGTCATCACCATTTTGATTTCCAATACCTTTCAGATGTTTAAAAAACCTTTGCCTACTATTCTTATACTAAGCCTATATATTAGTTAACTCTGTGAACCTGTCACATCATGTCTTGGAAAATTGATTATGAAAGCTGTGACTTAGTGTTTTGTGATGCACTTGGCTACCAAAAATAGGCTTTAAGAAATAGATGCCATAAGGAAAACAAAAATTAAAAAGGAAAACATTGGAGACTGTGGATTTTAAAACATATATAATTATATGTTTCTTGGATGCCTTCTGACTGATTAAAAATAAAAATAAGATTGGAACAAAGCAAGCCTTTAAGTGTGTGCCTGCAGTTCCTCTTCTCCAAGTAATTGAATACAGGATTTCTTCTCTAACCCTGTTCCAGCAAGAATATGCACTGCTTAGGTATTCATTTCAGTGGCATTGACAAT
The DNA here is from genome assembly GCA_009819775.1 of Phoenicopterus ruber ruber. Classification (NCBI taxonomy): domain Eukaryota; kingdom Metazoa; phylum Chordata; class Aves; order Phoenicopteriformes; family Phoenicopteridae; genus Phoenicopterus; species Phoenicopterus ruber. The sequence goes on along the minus strand of CM020221.1, from coordinate 15,923,519 downwards.
ACTGACAATATAATTGACCTAAAAAGTTCTGGATTTCCTGTTAATGCACTTTAGAAATGTACATCAACTACAAAAAAATCATTTCTATCTACATTTCACTTGATTTCCATTTTCAAGAAAGGAGGTTTCATCATTATTATTCTATTTGAATAGCACTGATATCTTGAGAGATGGAAGGAGACTTCTATTGTATGCAGGAGTACTTTATTTCGATATTTTCTTTGTCTGATTATACATGATAAACACACATTAGTGACATTCCGTGCATGTTTTGAAGATAAATGGGATATCTCTTTAAACCATTCCTGACACTTCCTAACCTGTGGGCTTAATGGCATATTCTTTCTTTGATTCAATAATTTGTCTGTCAAAAAAGCTGTGCTGACGTTCTCGTTGTTGTGGGACTGAAATGGAAAGAAATCTCTTATCTTTAAGATAATTTTTGAAAAATCGAGGCGAACATTTTAGGATAAAAATGTTTTAAAAATGATTTCAGTTGGAAAAAAAGATGTAAGTGTTGACATTATACCAACTGCTAGATGGCAAGTGATAAAAGGGAGAATGTTATCTAAAACTGTAAGTCCCCTTGAATTAATTAGGGAATGTGTGAAATCTTAGAAATGAAGACAGTTTCTACTACTATGCCTTGCATAAGTATTAGTTCTGTCAAATAACTAGTAACTTTTAAAATAATGGACTATAGATGTAGCTAAAAGAGTCTGGTTTGCCAAACCTATGTCTCTTCTCTGTGTAAGGCAAATACTAATATATGCATGCACACGTGAACGTGTACTTGTGTATACATATTGTCTGTGTATGTATTGATACCTATGTGAATATATTGGTACGCTGTCTGTCTAAAATAATCTACTTGGGACTATTTAATTCACAGAACTGATGTAGAGAGGATTAGTTCAGACAGGCTGTGCAGAACCCTTTCATTTTTCTTAGCACAGTCCTTTCTAAGGTGCTGGTGTAATGTGGAAAATAAAGGGCATAAGCTGTTCATGAAACAAAAACTAACCCCCTAACTCTCTGGTTTTAATCTGTTCAAGTAACACAGAACAATATCAGAGGCCAAGGGTTCAAACAGTGTTATATGATTGTGGAAGCTGCTTTCATGCTTTCAAAGTTTGCACTTGAACCTTGTGAGCCGTCTCCGAGTTCTGTCTGCTGGGCACGCCGGTTTTACCTACCATTTTTTAGGGGCATGACAGGTATGGCAATTCTAGTAGTTATGCACTTCAAATATTATGCTTTTATGAGAGGTAGTTTAGGCAATAGGCTCCACAAGAGAACTAACTAATTCCGAGTGTTTGATTAAACACTCAGGTCTTCCTTTCTTCATTGTTTTCCCCGAGTTTCATTTTTGCCAATGAGCACTCCTCAGCGCTTTTTCCAGAGCTGAGGATTCCTCAGAGCTCCTGTCAAATGTGCCTCTGGCTGGATGGCTGACTAACAGGGATTGATCTTGCGCGGGGTGTCTGCCTTAATTTGTCTTTCCTGATGATTAGTCTTGTCCCGTTTACGTTATAATTGTGAAAGGCTGACCTGGTGACTGTAGCCTATAAGTTACGATTTGAGGCTGAAGCTCCTTGGTTCGCAATGCTTGCAAGGGCTGGAGAGCTACAATGTGCTTTGAGATGCTTGTCACCATGGTAGAGTTCAGAGAACTCAGGTGGTTTAAATATATCAGCCAACCAGCAGACCTGCTGGCACAATATGTGGAACTGATAGGGAAGGAGCAAAAGTGATGCAGACCTGTTGTGAATTATGAGAGAGAACAACAGAATTACCTGGAGTCCTCCTTTCCAAGATTCATAACAGGTAGAGTAGTCAGACTCTTACCTGACTATGCTCAAAGGCAAAGAAAGAATATAGTTTTAGCAACAGACGTAAGATGACCCCCCCCCCCCCCCCCCCCCAATAATTCTTACCCTCCAAAAAACCCCACAACCAAAGCCAAAAACCACAAACATAAAAAAGATGCAAGGGCTGTGTTGGTCTAAAGGAAGCCAGGGAGTTAGAGATCAGAACACTGAAATGAACTTTGTTTATACACTCAGGGTTTGAGACTTGTCTACCCTGTAGCTGCCACTGTTGTAAATTCTAGTTATGGTGCTTTCTAGATCACCTCTGACACCTATTGTGGGGAGCTCCTTTGGTCAATCTCAGCGGGAAGGTATTCTTTCTTCCTCGGCTCGCACGGTTGAACAACAGTTCTTGAGATGTTCTAGGGGATAGCTATCTTGGGGTCTACTCAAATAATTTACAGTATAGCTGTATTTAGAAATCATGAAATGTGTATTGCCAGCTCGACAGTCTGTTAAAGTTTATGAAAACGTCTCCTAACTCTCTAGTAGCATTGTTCTTGAGTGTAAAGTTATCAGGTCTGCTAACATGCTCTCAATTAGTCCTTTGGTTGTACTATGCGATATATTTAATATAGGAGGGTATTTTCAGGAAAGATGTTTGCAGATATCTTACTTTTAAAAGGAAAAGATGGCTTTTCCTAGTAGTAGCACAGAATCTAAAACCTGTGGTCATATTATGAGATTTCATTGGCTGATTCTGAAATTATTCATAGACTTTTGGGAAAGCGCAGTGTCATATTTACATATGCTGTGACTTTTCCTTCACAGTTCTTTTTCATCCAGATGGAATGAAGTCTAAGGTCTGAGTAGTTTGGGAAAGAGTGTTACAGATGTGATACCTGGGAAAAAGGTGGTAGCTTGCTTTCCTGACAGTGGTGAAACTTGTGCACAAGCTGAAAAATCTAATTCAGCGTGCTATCAGCATTAATAAGCACATGTTTGCATGTCCGAGGCCTGACATTACAAATGTTAATCCCTAAACCTAGACTTCACAGTTAAGCAGCAAAATTTGCTGGTAGGTTGATATTTGGTTGAGAATTTTTTTTATGATAGTAACTAAGGTTAGGATCAATGTAAATGTTATTGTAACCTTACCTATTTTTAATCTTTTCAGTCTGAGCCAGAACTGGTGGTGTTTAGTTACCATCAATATGAAATAGCAGCAGTTCGTATATTAATGTCCTCTGGAATGAGACAAAAGATGTTGATCTGGTTGCGTATTAAACCTTAAGCTATTATTGCAGCAGTGTTAACAGATTCCATTAATGCAAAACGGCCTGCGTAGGGTTGACTGATCTGTCTTTGCACTAACCAACTGATGAAGTATTCAAATAAAATGATCACTCATAGATCCCTCAAAGAAAGAGTGAGGGAAAGAAGGGGGAGGGGGAGCTCCACACAATAAACAAAGCAAAAGCACTCAATCCTTTTCAAAGACTTATAAATATTTAATAATCATCTGTCTACGGCCAATCTAGAAAAAGAAATCTTTAAATAGACTGTTCTAAAGGCCAAAACCTGAATTTTAATTGGGGTGGTTCGAAGTACACATTAGTTAGTCTGGCTTTTCCTTGGATGTGAAGGCAATATTTTCTTGGGGCGGGGTGTGAATCTTTCAAAATGTAGATATGATAACTATAGGCAGATTTGGATTTTTGATGTGGCAAAATAATGCTGCATGAGACAGAATCTTTTTGCTACTGGAAAAGTACTTTTAGCCTGGTCACTTTCATTTTGACTGAAGGTAAATCTCAGCTGCTGTGATTATGTACAAAAATTTCTATGGCTTTATATATAGATATTAAAAAAAGTGCGAAATGGCATGATCTTTAACAATGTTAACAAGTTTTTAAGACATGCCTTTATTCTCCCCATCCTTTCTCCTAGGTCATCTCACTGAAGGCACCTGATTCGAGTGTCCCCTTGGATGAACCTCTCGTATCTCACACTAGCCAATTTCGACAGTCTAAGTGCTCAAATTGAGCCATTTTGTTCTCTGTAAAATAAACCCAGGCCCATTATGCGTGATTTTTCATTCACACACCCCTCCCCTTCTCTTCATTTTCTCCCTCCTCTCCTACTACAGCTCTGTGAATGTAGAGTGGCAACATTGTGAGGACCAGTGTTTTCACTCCAGGCATGTCAACTTCAATCTGCTGCGATTTGGTGTGAAATCTGTGCCATGGTGCGGGGCAGAAAGGTCAACCCCCCCATAATTGATGTTGCTTATTCATCTGCTTCCCGTGTATTTTTCTCTCCACACACTGGCCTTTGTTTGGATAAATTGTTTGAAGATTTACTGTAGTTCTTAAAGCCTGAGAAGCGGCTCCTGCTGTACAACTTCAATGTCCCCGCTAGGCAGGAGGCTCAGCTAGGATGACACATAATGGCATTTAGACAGAAAGATCTTTTTCTCCCAATACAAAAAGTAGAGGACATCTTCTGGCATAACAATTAGGGCAATTTTCAGACTAATTTACTATGGAATCGCTTTGTACAGTCCGCTTGTACACTGATATTTAATATGTTAATTGCTATTAAAACCTGAAATATTATTTTAAAGAATTCAGAGACTTCAGCAAGTCAGTGTATATCTGGAGAGAATGAGAAAACAGGGATAGAGAAGAAAGAAACTTTTAATGAATGCGATGATTTAAATTCTACGTAGGTACTTTTCAGATGGTTAAGGAAAACCCTCAATGATCATAAAGAATCTAAATGTAGCAATTTATTGTATTTTGGGTCATCAACCTTTGTTCTGCTTATGTTAGCAAATGGCATCATTTGAGGAAGGAAAAAAAAAAAGTGCTGTTTAGATACTTGGAGAGGCTTAATGGAGATTTCAAAATAAGTTTTAGTAAATGTAATAATATTAAAATTCCCTGCATTTTCAGATTTCCAGTGAGCATATGCATAAATATTTGAGCCCTGTGGTAATAAATACAAGGATATAAACCTACAAACTTTAAAGAATGTCTGTGTCCTTGTGGCTGTAGTCCTGAAAAGGGTGTATAATTTACTGAAAGAAATCCTTAAAAATAGGAGAAACGCTTGCTTCTTTAGTAAAGAAAAGGAAAAAGCTTTATCACCTAGTAATCCTGCCTGTAGATTGAATAAAATAGTTTGAAATCATTGTTTTGATTCCCATTGACTGAAGGCTAGAGTAGCTTTATTGGTTAAGCTGTTAAATCTGCTGTGGTTTAAACACTTTTTTTTTCTTGATGCACCCTTGCTTCGATTGACCTTGAAATGCATTATCTCATCCTTTTTTATTTTTCGGAAGAAAATGTCTATTGCATCAGATCATTTGAAGCTGTCTTAAAACACTGAATAAATATGCTTTACTACTATTCTTCTAATCTTTTCAAAGATAATATGAAAGTATAATCCATGAGTATTTCTTCTGTGATCTGCTAGACGGTGCCAGCTCCTCCTGGTGATTCACTAAGGAGACTCTACCTGCAACTAGCAAGCGGAGTCTAAGATGTGTGTGGCACTGTGAATACTTCTTTGGTTTAGTTATGGAATACAAATAAACTGCATCTGGAAAAACACCCGGCGCTTTCTTACCTGAGGCAGCCAATACAGAGCAATGCTGAGATGTTCGAATTCTAAAAAATCATTATCTTGATCAAGAATAATGGATTAAAGAAAATCCTTTTAGAATTGAAAGTAATTGACAGTAAAATTCAAATAACTGCAGTGTTATAGCATGCCCATTACTTAGGACCTAGAGCAGGTTTATGGTAGTGCATGTACCTAAAAGCAAACCTCTCATGCATTCCTACTGGTTTCACCCTGAGTGTAATTCTGTTCATGGACTGAAAATCTTACTAGCTGCTTTTTCAAACTCAAATATAGTTACTGCAACATTTTTGTATGAATATCTTGCTTTTGCAATATCTTCTTGTTATATGTCTGTCATAATGAGTTTACGTGAAAAGAGTATGTGAAGATTCTTATTGTAGAATTTATACGTATCTTAGTACTAGCTGTGGCATTTATTTTATGGGTTTGGCATTTCTGTATATTCTTAATAGTCAGGTTTTGTTTGTGCTCATTCTTTAAATTAAAAATGCCTGTCATTAACTGAAATCTTCTAAAAAATCCCCACATGTCATCTGTCATTTTTAAGACCACCAGTATGCATCAATAATTGAAATTTCACTTCTTTTTTATGCCTTTTAAATAATACACATGCAGTCTTGGATATATGTGAAACTGTATTTTGAACAACAATAAATCTGAGATACAAACATCAGTAGGAAAATAATGAAACATTTCACACAGCTCCACCCAGTTTATTACACAGTCTGACCATTAAAATATTGGCGCAAAGAGTCTATAGCATTGAAAAAAATAGCAACATATACCTGATTTATTTTTACATATGTTCCATTTTGAAATGGGGGGGGGGGGAAATCATATATCTTAGATATCTGCAAAGAAAAGTTAAATGAAATGCTCAGCAGAAATTACCCTTCCTTTAGCTTCTTAGCTGCTTTAATCCAAGCCGTTCTCATCCGTTTTAATAGTCAAAAAAGTTTTAATTTATTCACGTTGTTTTTCCTACCAAACTTGAAATATGACCTTGCGGCGTAAGGCTAATTTCCTCTCCTTTTTTCATTTAGAAGTTGTTGGAAAGCCTAAAAATATAGTATCTCTTTGCAGGGTAGTATGCCTTTCCTGTCAGGTGAAGAAGCAATATTTGAGTTTATTTAGGATTATTTTTAGTGGAATGGCAGCTATAATGCAGGGACAACTGCTGCTTGTACGCTTTTGGAGGTGCACTATAGTGGATCTAAGCAATCTGATGGCCTGGATGGATGTTTTGCCAGGGCTGTGTTTGCTGAAGTCTTTTAAGTGTTTTGGAGCAGGCTGGATTAATGAGAGAATTAGAAATACAAAGCGTGTTAAAATCTGGGTGACTGGGCTTTCTTGTGAGCAGCCTTGCCAAAAGACTGTACAGCTCCTGGGACTAAAAGGCACATATTTCATGTTCACTTCTATGGTTTATTTTTATTTTCTTTATATATATATATTTGTACCTGCCTTTTCTTTTTGCAAATAGTGAGTATGAGGAACACGCAGAGTGTTTTTTCCCAGGCAGTTTAGACCTAACATTTGCCGAAAAGACAGATTCTACAGTTTTGTGACATGGGAAGTTGGATTTTGGAGGAAGGTTTGTTATTGATAGGGAGGAATAGGTTAAACAGATTATTTATTTATTTATTTATTTATTTGAATGGGTTTTGTCCACTGTATATAAATATATGGGACTACAAATTTGCCCTGTAGTCAGAACACACGGTAAATATGGAGACTAGCTGCATTCCTAAATTGTGAATTTTTGAGACTCTCTACATAATAAATATACTTTATGGCATAGTTTTTGATGTCTCTGTGTTACTAGTCCGAACCTTGTCTACTCTTGTAGCCATTGTAATTCCTATCCGTTTTAGAAGCGCTAGATCAATTCACATTGAGGTGGCTTGTTACTTCACATACATCTGTGCCCAACTTGTATTGCCAGTAGTGAGACAGATACATCAGAGTTTCTTTGGGAGTAGGATTAGTCATATTTGTTTAAATGAAGTGTGAATTCAGCATTGGTGAAAAGTGCCGGACTGACAACTCTTGAAGAGCTCCTGGATCTCAGTGGAACAGGGAACAGAATTGCTTTGCTTTACTGGTGTACCTCTGCCCTGACCTTGGACACGGCGCTGCTAATAATGGGGCAAGTTTAGTCTCCAAGTTGATTTTGAACCTGTCTTCTGCTTTGGATCTGATGGCAAACTGCCAGATGAATTTGCTTGAAATGAACCTCCTCACTGGCAGCTGGACCAAGACTACCAAAAATGTGTTCGCTTTGTCCATCAAACAGTCTCCAGTAACAACTTAGGGCAGTTTAGCTTGCTGCAGTTCTCCCGCTTCCTGCCTTCCCGTCCAGCTCAATTTTAACTGGATCATACCCCTGAACTGCTTAACCGTGGGATCGCACGAGAGGCAGTGTGTAGCTGAAAGGAGGAGGAGGTGAGGTCGAACAGTAAAAGCGAAGACTAGGAATGTAAGAATGTGGCAGTCTAGATTCAGATGGGCTTACTTATTATGACACTGTAATGTTTCAAATTAGTGGTCTGAGCTTGGTTTAAACTAATAATTTGGGGTGAAAATTTCTAGCATTGAAGTCCTATTATGGCCAAAGGCACCCAGCTCAGCTCTGTCATTCTAAAATAAGTTAAAATAACATATATCCAAACAAAGCCTTACAGATTTCTACAGAAAAATTGATTTCTCCCAGCCTTTTCATTTTATATTGAAACTCATACCATACTGAATTATGAAAAAGACCCTTGAATTATTTTGTATGTGTGACGTGGTTATATTGACCGTACTGCATTAATCTTGCCTGTTGTGGTCCCACTGTTTTCAAATGTTTGGGTCCATCTGTGTCTGCTTGTTGGCTTTTTTTTTTTCCCTTTTAAAAATCTCACCCTGAATGAGTTTTGTAAATATTCAGTCTTGACTTCAGCTTGCATTGCAGAGTCATCAATTATGACAGACTGCTGCCTCTTCTCTCCACTCTTCATCTTTTCCCTGTCAAAATGCACCCTTTGGCAGAATATTTTTCAAGGGCTAAATGTGAGTCTAAAGGAGTCACTGTCAAGGTATTTTTCATAATTTCAAAAATATTTTTCTCTTCCCCTTGTTTATAATTACCTCTTGGAAACTTCAAATTGAAATGTTTCTTTACTGGTTTTTCATCACATGCACACTGTACTGAGATGGCAGGGCAGATTTGAAGGTTATTAATGTATTTTTTACCCTTTGGGGTTGGGGGAGAAGAGGAGAAAAGACTTATGGCATAGTATATATAATGTATTCCCCCCTCACTTCCCCTCCTCAACAAATACTAAAGATTTTATATAAGTACCAAAAACTGGTCTGATATCCCTTTCGTGGGAGGGCTTTTCCTCCCTTCTTCCTATGTTAAAAGGCCAGCTGCTCATGGTCCTTGCATCCCATAGTAGATGAGTAATGAAACCCTAAGGCCACAGCAACTGTTGGCAGTCTGGACAGAGCCACAGCTGAATACCGAGGGAAGATAGGGACTTTCTCTGTCCCTTTTCTCTGCTGTTCTGATAACTGGGGACTGGTTTAGATACCAAGGTATCTAAAAAGCTTGTAAGGTAGCCAAGCCAGTTTTGCTCACCAAGATGCCTATCAGATATTTTCAATTTATTTTTTGATCTCCTTAGTAAATATTGAGATAGCTTCATTTGCACAGTCTCTGAAGCATTAAATGCGACAGTCGTTTTCCTTCTTTTGCTGTAATATGTATGTTAACTTTGCCTACTGTGCTGCCAGCATGTCATTTTATTGTGAGCTTCATGATTATGGATTTTCTTTTCCCTAAAGTTTCATCTCTAATTTTTTGTTCATGAGACAGTTTTGGCTGTTAATTGAAAAGAAGGTATCTCTGATGAACATGAAAGCAGTTTGTACATGCAAAACCAAGAATAAACAAGAAAAGCTAAAATTAAAGAAGTGACAATAATTTGGGAGCTTATAATTTTGAAGCTAGTTTAATTATTTTGTACATTAGGGTGATACTTCAGCTTTGTCCATGAGAGTGGCTGTTAAAGTGAAAGATATTTGCTATAGGTTTTACATCTCAGGCACCCCCTTTCCATATAGCCCTCTTCTCTGCAGCTGCCTTTTCCCTGAAATAGGTGTGTGGTTTTTTTTTTTTGTTTATGTGTTTGATTTTTAGTAAAATCTCTTTCCTTATAGAGTTCTAATTTCATAAGGTGAAAGACCTAAAGACTCTCTAGAGAGTGTGGTGTTAATGTTGATTTTGCCTTAAAGTTACAGGCTATTTTAGTAATAGGTGAGGCAGGTTGCTTGTATCAGATTACATTAACATCACCTTCTCTTTAATGATGTAAAATGTTGATCTGGGATATGGAAAGATACATACGTGTATCTGTATGTATTATTCATTAGATTCTATTTTCCTTCATGCTGTGGTCCAAATTCCAATTTCTTATAAATTTCAGAATTTGTAATTCTGAATTTAATTGGAATCTAAGAATTTAACATTTGGTCGGTAGGAAAACCTGTACCTAAGATGTGCTATATTGAGTGTAGAAATAGCTGTGCTGTTCCTAAAGGCTACTCTGATGGAAGAAAGAGTGTAAACATGATTTTGCATGGCTTACACAGCTGCCCAGGTTTGGCTGAGGGTTCCACGTGATCCGTTTTGCCTGTGCGTGCTAAAAGCTGAGGTATGGTATTCTCTTAACTCCCGTTGGTTTTGCAGGGATTACCTGACGTTTTAAGGCAATGGTGACCATGCGCTAAGAAGGTGGGGAGACTAGGACCATTACCCTAGGTGATTCGCAGACTGCTGTTTGGATTTTGCTTTCTTTATTGAGCATTTTGAATCTATAACAAATTATTTGCGATTTGTGTTTGTGAAAAACCTTTGTTCAGCATTTCCATGGCTGAAAGGCTAACCCAACCTCCTGCTTCTAGGACTGTTGGTTATTGTGCATGCGTAGAGGAGGAGTATGGCCTGCTGGTTAAAAGAGGGAATTACTAGGATACCAAGAAGTGCAGTTCCTGGCCCTGCTGTATAATTTCCATCTGACCTTAGGCAAGATATGTCGGATAAAACTTAACTTCACAGGGGCGTAATATAGCTGAATTGATGAGATTGTAGTGCTTTTAGATCCTCTTGAGGAAAGTTACACAAAAAGAAATTACTACCGTAGTAGAATAGTTGTGAAAGTAAAGTAGAAGAGCTGGCACGATTAGGAGACAATTTATCGACTTTCCTTTCTGGCTATTTAAAAACTTTTCTAACTTAGTTCAGGTTAGAAAAGTTGATGCGCTGTTGGTTTGTTTCCGTCCTTGATACGCACGTGCAGCTCCCATTAGTGCCAGCAGGAGCCCTGTGCTTGCGTCGCCAGAGGAGAATAGACCCCTGCGCGTGTAATGATAAGTTAGATAGCCTCTTGTGGCTCTGTGTATGATTTCTGATCTATTGTGCCAGGGATACTACAGCATGAGAGAGCGCTGCTGTCATTTTCAATAGGAAGTGAGAACTTTAAGAGCTTGAGAACTGTCCTCTTTTTTGAATAGCACTTTTGCTGCATGAAGTGTAATTTATTTTTATCACAGCAGGCATAAAGCTTCCAGGTTTTCATAAAGAAAAATGATCCATATAGTGCCCATGTCGATTGAACGATCATTTGAAAAACCTGTAAATTCAAAACACAACCCTTTCTCGATGCAAAGTATTGTTCCTTTTTGCTGCAGCTTTTAATTTTTTTAATCGTGGACTTTCATTAGTACTTCAGACATGCCATAAAACAGTGTTTTCATCTCAGTAATTATTTTTCCAGCCATCAGTTTGCCTGTAGCAGGACACATTATTTAATTATAGTAACAAAAACTTCTTCAGACAGGGCTTTCTGTGCTTTCAAAAATCTTTCAAGGCAGTACTTCCTAAACTTTCCTTTTTTTTAAGTAGCAAATGTGAATCAATCATTAAAATTTGGGAAGAAAGGGGAAAGGAGAGGAAAGGGTGGGAGAAGGGGGGAAGAGAAAGAAATTGTTTGTATCTTGCCTGATACACAAACACACTGAAAGAAAAGAAAACAAAGCAAGACCTATTATTAGTCCTACAACTTGTCAGTTTGATTAGTGAACGGTTGCCTCTCTCTCTTCTGAGAAAACACTACATCTTTAAATGATGTCCATTCTTAAATGTAGGAACCCCGCATTGTGTCTCTTAGTGCATAATTGGACTGTCTTTTAATACAAGCAGAGGCACTTGTTTCTGAATATAAACCCTGCACCTCAACAGGTCAGGGAGATAGTAAAAACCTGTTGTTTGGCTTTGTCTTGGGGAATAATGGAGTCACTAATCTACTTGATCTCTGGGAGTCAGATAAAGAAGAAAGTGAACGATGCATACATTTCAAAGATGGAAGGCACTTGTAAAAGCAATTTCTTTGGAGGGAAAAAGTAGAGCAAAGGCTGTTGGAAACCTTTTAATTAGTACTAATTACCTCAGCAGAAAACGTTGGAGGCTTGAAAGGATTTGTGTCAGCAAGTGAAAGATCAAAGATTGCGGCGCTCGCATTTTAATCTGTTGGCTATAAAAACGAATAAGGGGGTGGTAATGGGGCCCATGAGAATGACAACCCAGGTGGTGGAGGCCTTAATCCCTTCTTTACTGCTAGCGCCTGAGGCCTAGTTCCAATTACATAATAAGATGATTTAATTTTTGCTTTAATTTTAACAAAAATTAAGTTTATTTTAGCCTTCAGTAAGGACGAGACAAGGTTTCCACACAAAATCCTGTCAATTTATTTCTTTTAATGTTTTAAGTCCAAGCCTTTATTTAGCCGTTTTTTCCCCGAGGTGGCTGAAGTTGCTCTATGGAAGGCCATGAGGCAGCAAAGGTGCTTTGACGTGGGCTCTGGAAACGGGGAGGGCCTGGCAGCAGGCGACTGGTGGACACTGTGGTGGCGCTTGGAAATCCGGTAACGCCGTGAGTGAGCCACCTTTCTTTTATTTGTTTGGTTTTGTGTTTGTGTGGGGTTGTTTTTTTTTTGTTTTGTTTTTAAACAAACTGCCTAATTGCGTCAGCAAGGAATAGTTCATAGGCGTGCTTGCTGTGATACTTCACTTCTCTGTTTTCTTTCAAAACACTCCGGGCGGGTTTACATAATCATGTGTGAGGTAAATTACATCTTTATTTTTGTGGCTTTAGCAGATTACGTGCCCCTCAGAAGTCTAATTGTCATCAAATTCCTCTACGGACAAGAGTGAACATATGGCTTAGGCTGAAGATAGGCTGATGGCTGCAATGTAGACTTCAAATAGATAAATTTATGTCCGGGAATCTCCAGCGCTTCCACACAGCCAGGCCCAGCCGTTGTGTCGAGGGGGAGGTAGATGCCCCTCGAAGTAGCATTGGGTTTACAATTCAATTCATGAAGTCAGGTGTTATCTATGCTCAGTGAAGTGGTAGGGTTTGAGTTTTATATTAATTTGACTTGTACAAAAGGTTTTATTATTTATGCTCTGAGGATTCAAGCATAGTAAGTTGCAGCCGCTCATGTTTTTATTTTTACAGGTAATTGGTCTAAAAATCTGGAAGCAGTGGCAACACATATAATCAGACCTCTATTTTGGGTCACACCTTTAAATTTCTTAATCAATGCTTATTCAGCAACTAAAGCTTGAAATAAACTTTGAACTACGTACTTTATTGAGTTTTATATCGAATTTTTATATTCGAAATATGTTAAATGCGTATATGACTCAGATAATTCTTTGATAGTGTATATAATAGCACATCCTCAGCTACTAGCCTATTCTGCTTGTAATTCAGCCTTCAACCTCAGGTTCTTATGGTGTTTGATTTTATTCTGACGCGATAGAAAACAATGTTGATTTTTAAATAATACTGTTTTGAATGAAGTCTTTTGGTCCCTCAGTAGGCTTTGTATGTATTGGCATGACAGTAAAACATGAAAAAACCCCAGATATCAAAGTTCAGAGTTGTCTTCCTTTTGCTTGCCTTTTCCTAATCTGTGGAATATCTGTTGTCTTTAAGCATGCTGTGGAGAAGCTTGTATTGAATCTCTCTCTTGGGCATGGAAAAACTACTGAACTGAGACCTGAGCCTCTTTCCAGGGCAGCACAGGGGAATAAACACTAGCTTGTTTTTGCGGGGCTGGTCTTGTCTGTCAGAGTGCTCCACCATGGACCATGGTAGGTGACTGTCCCTGTGAAGCTGCTCCAAAGGACCCAAGGTGCTACAGGGTTATCTGTTGCTCCAGGAGATGTTAGGGAGGTCCCTTTAATGTGATCCTAGGACTTTTTGTATTGCTGTCTGGTTTGAAGAGCATTTGAATATGCGCGGGCACACTGACCAACCAAGAGCGTATTGATATGATCTGTGTTTTGGTAATTGTTCATCATCATTTTCTTCCTCATCCCTAGCCTATCAAATCCACAGTTGTGTATCTTTTGAAGGTGGGATTTATGCTGGGCTGCACTTTCCCAATCAGATTTTAGACAATCTTATTAATTTTAGGGATTGAAGGGGAAAGAAACCCAACACAAAAAAGCCTGCCATAGATTCTCTAGTTCATCCTCTTGGACTGTAAAATTGTTACCTGCTGTCTTTCCCTGCCAGTGTTTTGTATGGTTCAATTTTAAATATAGTTGCTGCGTAGAAATGGAGGACACTGACAGGAAGGCACTATCCAGCATTTTTTGTGATGTGCATCTTTTTTTTTTTTTGAATTATAGATGAATTGGCAGAAATGTATTTGTTGTCTACCATGTACATTTCTAGGAAATTTTATTTGCTCACATTTCAGAGTGTAATCTTTGTCATTTCAGAGGCTGAATTCTAGAGTCTCATTTTGACCAAATGCTTTTCACTATTAAATGCTGTATGCTTCTGTTGCTGAGGTAATGTGTTAATATTACTCATTATTTTGCATAATATGAACAAAGGGAAAAATAACCAAAATAAAACCCAAAATGAACATTAAATAAACTAATAACTTTCTTTGTTTTGACCATGCATTTATTGTTTGCTTAATTAAAAAAATTTAATGCATGTTGCAAGAGTTTAATTGAAATGCAAACCCCCCCAATTTGACTACACAGATTTAATGAGATTACATTAAAGCATTATGAAAAATCAAAAAGATAGAAGCACATGCTTATCTCTGAATTTGAAATCACATATATAAATCTTTGTAGGATTACCGTAAGACCCCGTAACACAAAAAAGTTGTACAAACAATTAGTCCTGAGCAGTTATCATGCAACAGTGTTTGACTGAGTGCAGTGTGTGGTAACGATTCCCAAAAGTCATGGGGTATTTCCTTGCTTTCTGCTTTTTGCAAGGGTGATTTATGAGTTTACAAGTTCCTTCCCAAACTCCGTAATTGCCCTGACAGTTCCCCAGATGGACTATATCCAAGTTGGTATAAAACAGTACTCATTGCAGCTGGGCCTTCTAATTCATCTTGAGTTAGGTACAGGACTTCTTGTTCTTTTTCTCTTTATTTAGATTTTTTACCTCTCTAGAAACACTGTACCATGGTAATTGGTAATACCTTCCCCTCCAACACCAGATACGCCTGAAAGCAAAGCAAAGTTCTGTTTAGTAAGACTTAACCGAAAGCTTTTGGTTTTAGGAATGGAAACAAGGACAAATACAAAACTCGGTCATTGCATCTACTTAGCAGGTCACCTTTCCACTTGCTGAATCCATCTTCTCTAGGATTCCTGGAATGGCTTCTAGCAGGTACTTCCTCGGATCCAGGTGTCTCAGCAATGCATCTTCTCAGTCCTGCCATCAGTTCTGGTTTAGTGCTGCCAGGAACTTTGGTGATCGTGTTTGGAAACTGTTGGTGATCCTCTGTTTTGTATCGACGGGGTGTCTCCCCCTTGCCCTGAACACAACTATTGCCTCTTTCTCCCCGGGAGTGTCAAACTGGCCGCTTACCTCCCACTCCAGCTGGACTTGCCCTTCGATACGGGATTCATACCTTCCTGCTAAGTATTATACAAGGCACATACATACATTTCACAAATGATCTCTGGTATGCCGCTAGCTTTCTAGAAAGAGATGAAACAGGATATAATGTTAACACTGATGACAGACCCAGTAACACAGTTACTTTGTTTAAACAAGCCCATGAAAAAGTGTTTCTCCTCTTACACCTTTTCTGGCGTTGCAAGCTTCTACTTGCATAACGTACAATTCACTGGAGATTGCGCAGACATAAGTAAAAGAAAAAGTTGTCTCTTGCTTGTGTATACTTGTATTTTAGAGTAAAGCACATCCATGCAGAAGATGTGCTGTTTAGCAGTTAGGTAGTCTCCTTGAAAGGATTCTAGTTAGTCTTATTTGGCTCAGCCGTGCATAGATCTTTTGTATGCTTTTATCCTAAGTTTTATAGATCTAATAATCTGTTTACTAGCTTTTGGGGCTTAAATGCTAGTTACGGTAAGGAAATCTGCTACAAATAATGGTTTGAGTGCAAAAAGAAACATTGAAGAGTAAAGATGAAAATTTGCCTTACACTTGGAGGTCATTAAAAGATTTTTAAATATACATCAGAAGTTAAATTTCCTAAATTGTTATTAAGGCACCTAAGTGATCTGATCTTCTTAAGGCACTAATGTCCCAGCTCTTTGTTTTAAGGTCTGTAAGAACTGTTGTTTGCTCAATACATTTAAGAATAAAAGTGTTCTAATTTCAAAACTACACGTGTAGCTTTCCAATTCAGGCACCTGTGCTAACATAAAGCTTAAACCTGCAAAGCTTGAACAGTCACCTTTTTTCCATCCTTGGACATCTCTGGACTGATATTTTATCTTAAATGTTTTTTTAAAGTATGTAAAGTAAAAAAAAATTTTAAAGTATGTGAACTTAGTATGTAACAAGTGCTTGAGCATTAAGGATGGGGATGAGCAAAATGTTTAGGAAGAGGATATTAAAAGTTGTACTGCAATTAAAATAAATACTGAAGGACAACCTAGATCCTTGCTTCGGAAACATAAGGATGTAAAATATTCTTGAACAAAATTTTTAAATATCTAACAAATTTGGAAGCTTGTGTGAACAATTTTATTGGTGTAATTGACAAAACTCTCATTTCGATAATCAGAAGCTATGCAGTTCTTGGAAGCTTACCAACAGTGGCTTACGTGTTGATTCCGTTACTCATACTTGTTTGAGAAAGTGTGCAGTTTAAGTAGATCTTATCAAAAACCATTAAGGCAATGAATCTCACTTCAGTACTTTATTAAATCTACTTAAATATGCATTAAAATATTTCAGAGACATCAAACTGAGGATACCATTGAGCGTTTAGAAAGAGATGAATGCAGTGGCCGTTAAGTTTTAATTGTCTCTAATCTCTTGCTACCATGGCAATAAAAATAAAAACTTTTTAGAGGAATATTCTATATAATGCATTATTTGCTAGGAATATTCTTAGTCAGCAAATCTGTGTTGGCAGGAACATATATTTTCTGCTTTTCCATCATTTTGATATGTAAGTCCTATGCTTCTATTAATCTTTGTGTTCTTCTTATCCGCATTTAACAGCATTTAGAAATCTTTCTTAATATTATTGAAAGCTGAAATATCTTTTAGTCATCTTCTCCTTCTTCCCCCTTCTCAACAAATTTCATGAGAAAATTAAAAATTTGAAATGAATCTACTCTATCTTATTTTGCTGTGCAGGTCTAAAGTATTCTGATGAGCCTGGATAAGCTGATGTGGCCTTTAGGGAGAGACACATCAAATATAGGCAGACAGCTCCTGTGTCTGGTAACAAAGACTGAGGAGGTCAAAACTATCCCAACAGGCCTGAGCAGGTCAGTCAGAGGCAAATGTTGGAAATAAAATTTGGTGGGGAGGGGAGTAAGGGGCCTGGGTCAAGTCCTGTTCAAAAAGTCAGCTTTGTCAAAAGCTTCAGTCACATTCTTACCTACAGGCAACCTCTGCTGATCCCAACTCATTAATCGAACTGGAGAGCCGTCTTGACCCTGGCTCCTTCCCTTTGAAGTGTGGTGTCCTCTGCAGCATGAGGAAATAATTTGCTGCCTGATTCAATGAGCCATCAGTAGAGCCAGCAGACCTAATGACATGTGAGAATATTAACCTCCTACCACGAAGAGCTGTGAATCTTGAGAGGCAGTCTATAATTCACCCAGCACTCCTGAGCCTTCCCTTTCTGTCTTATTCTTGCACTCACTTTCTCACTCACAGGGAGAGAGAGAGAGAGAGAGAGGAGAGACCCTCTTGTCGTAAAACTTTATTTCCTTCAGTAGTGGGAGCCTTACTGAGCTGCTTGATAATGAGTTACTTTCCTTTTGCAGTTGGATAAAATTTATACTGAAAACTAGACATCCGTCTTGCATATAATCATTTCTGTTTAAAATATGACACAGGTACATAACTGACATCAAGGGGGTGGTAATCTGAATGCTTGCCCAAGTAGACTATTTTATGTTTCCTTATTTATTTTTCATCATCAAAGGGAAAAAGTAAAAACAAGAAAACAAACATGCATAACAGTGGTGATATTGTGTATAATGTGTTTTCTAGCTGCCCTCAGTCAAGAGGACCTTTCTGCAATCCCCTTCTTCCTTCTTTTTTTTTTTTTTCTACATAAAGGGAAAAACAGTTCTACCTGGCCAAGTACTGTGCGTTATATGCACACACAAGGGTGTGTTCTTGCCCTTTGATTCTTAACAAAGAAATAGATTGTTGGTCTAATCCCGTTGCTTTAAAAGTCAGGGCTGGTTTTTCTCTTGTTGACTCCTTTAGCATTTTCAGCCACAGATTCAGGTCTCCATGTCTGGTAAGCTTCAGAAAGTGAGCCACTGTTATTCATGTGGCTAAATAATGAGAAAGGAAAAGCAAAAACGGCCCTGTGTGTATACGCTACTCACCGTGAAAATGGTGGTGATTACCAGACTTTACACTGCTATATACCCATATACAGTAAAATACTGTAAGAGTTTTGTTTTGGTTTTAATGTCTTTTCATAGTGCTGATTGGTGCTGCAAAAGGTCAGAACTTAGAGTTTATGGGTACAGATGAGGAACAGTATCCAACATAGCAAATCCCAGCCCAAGAGGACTATTGCTGGCAACTTAGTCTTGTCTGCGCTAGAAAGGTTTTGAGGTTTTTTTGCTATAACTGTACTGGCAAATTTCTCATATTTGGTGGAAACATAGCTTGCAAAAGCAAATGAAATTACACCAGGCGTGAACGCTTCTGATGGTAAAAGATGTTTCTCCGCTGGGAGTGAAAGTTAGTGATATAGTTGTGCAGCCAAAACCTTTCTGTTGGAAATTGAGCCTGAATTCTGTTGGGTTACAATTAAAGGGTTATTTTGATTCTGAGGAGTTGTTGGTAAAACTATCGGTGTGTTGTGTGGATCTGGGTACAGACTAAGATACCATGCAGAGGGGACAAAGGAGGTTAGGGAGAAAAAGCAGGGTAGGTAGCAGAAGGAAATAATAAATAAATGGCAGTTATATGCTGTGTAACAAGTACTAGAGTGTCTGTGGTATGCGCATATGTAGATCTCTGTGATTTTAAGTTGTTCTGAAGATATTTTTTAACATTGAGGGATTCAGTGTTACGTCCATTAACAATTCTCTGCTATCATGCTTGAGCAGTCTATTAGTCGTTCTCACCTCTTATAGCTGGTCACAAAGGCCAGTCCCCTTGCCTCTCTCTGCTTCATCTTTTTTATTAAGTTTATTAAAACTAGTCCGATTATACTTTCTTATGGCACAGGCTGTGCTTGGTCCATTCATTATGGTTTCTTATCTTGGCAGGCAATCTGAATTGAACGGCAGCTAGTCCATTATGCACATATGAAGCCCATCACTCCTCCAGCAATGGCCAATTCATCAAACATTTATCTTTTGCCCTCTGAGCAGTGCGTCAATTTGCTTGTCAATCCTCAGCCTTGGTTGTTGTGGAAGATGGGAGAAAAATTACTTTTCTTTTCCCCCTTCTCACTGAACTCTAGTAGTCGAAATGGGCTTTACTCTACTCACTCTACAGGCTTGTTACTCCCCCCTTCTCGGTGCAAAAAGGGGAGGGGTCAGGTTACTATCTGAATTGCAGAGTGACAGATTGATCCAAGATACAGTAAAGCTTTCATTATGGCACTGCCTTTGCACTTGAATTTGCTCATATTTCCATTATAATACTGTTTTTTAGAGGGTTTATAAATAGATTCTCAACTTGGCACGTGGAGCTGAGAGGAGCTTTTAGGAATAAATATGTTATAGGGTTTTAGGGTTTCTTTCTTTCTTTTTTTTTTCTTTTTTTTTTTTTTTCCAGGTGGGTTTATATTTTGTAAACGCTGGCTTGTTCTTTTGCTGTTTCTGATCACTAATACTTCCTTGAATTCTTTCAACTTCAGGAAATGGTGGTGTTTGCTTTTTTTTTTAAAAATGCCATTTGTTTTACTCGGACTGAATACTGTGTTAAGATTGGGGCAAAAAACAAATGAAGCAAGAGACACTCACATCCCAGTTTTTCTCTTGATTCCTCTGACCTTGTTATTCTTCGTTGAATACTTTCAAGAAATTTTAGCAGAAGGATGCTTAAGCCTGTACTTAGGAATATTATTGAAGTGATGCTTCCATTGAACTGCAGGAACTTCCTAGTGGTATTTTTTCTAGAATGCCCTTTGATAAAATATGAATGCATACAGTCACTTGCTCTCTGCTTGGTAATTTTTAGACTTATTCAATCATTAGATGACTAAGAGCTCATTTTCTGATCTATTTTGTATTATTTTAAAATATTTTATATGGCTTATGTGAAAACCGCCTTGCCACAGGCTATAGTATTACACTGATTGTCATTTTATTTAAATTTACACAAAACTGTAACAGTAATATCACATAAAATCTTGGCATGTTTAATTCTAAAGATGTAATATAAAAACTTAAGCAAAAAGAAGCCTAACATGAAGGATAAAGCTTGAACTATATTAATGGGATATCCTCTTGAGTAGAGCTGTATTAAATACACATAGTGAAACCTGAGACTTTAAGAGGTTCGTTAGAAGAGAAATTGAACCCCACCCCACTCAGTCTGGTTGCTTCATGGTAGAGGTAGGCCAGGAAAATAAATTATCAGCAGCAACCCTTTTTTTTTTTTTTTTTGACTAGAGTCTTGGTAGGAGAGAATGGTGGTTAAATGACGGAATGGTTGACTCTAATATGTTTTTGTGAGCTACTGAAAACTGTAATTGGGATTTGTAGTTTATTTTACCAGGTAAATTATCCACCCGTATGGGGCACAGCTGTAACAGTTTGTTTTACCTTAATGTTGCAATTTCTTCTAATTTCAGTGCAAGACTTTGGACAAATAGGCTACGTTCATCCCTCCCAAATGTATGTACTTCACTGAGCCTCACCTGAAGGTCTGATTCACCTTCTGGAAGTGCCCATCTTTTGTTGCTGACTGTAAGGAGTTATGAGTAACTGGGCTTCTACAGATAGACGAGATAAATCTGCATTGTTGCTTTTCAGATAATTCCATCGTTTGAGGAACTGCTGCTAATAGCAAAACCTCTCTCAAGAAATTCTGCATTTCTGCTTTATAATTGGTAGGAGAGGGTTTGAAATGTTGTGAACTTAACACTTAGAATTCAGAAAGCCTCTTATCTCTTTTTGTCAATCTATTTATTGACTCTACTTTTGTGTTTTCTTTGAGGTTTGGGGGTGGGTGGTGGCTTGTAGGGGTTGAGTGGTTTGGGCTTTTTTTTTTTAAGCAGTGGAATTTGCTGCGCAAGACTCAGGACAGGACTATAAAAAACAGATGAAGATTTTGGGGTTTCATGAATCTCCACCATTTTAACGTGCTTACATCGCTCTAGTTTATGATTGTTGTGCAAGATGTTTTCATCCCAATCTTTTTTGGTAATAAGGTGTCCCACGTAGTCTTGCATGTTTTCAGTGTATAAGGAAAGGGGAAAAACAAGGGATGGATATTCATTTTATCATATAAGTATGACCTTTATATGAAAAGACTCAAAACCTAATTGTAGCTCCAGTTCAAAACACAGATCTAATCTTTTCTTATGGAGATTTTTTCTTCCCAGGTATTTAATGATTCTGCTCTTTCATGTCTTTCCATTTTCTCTTTTGCTGATCATATTCACAGGCTTGCCTGAAGTTTTATTCAAAAAGCTGCTTCCAGATATTTTCTATCTAGCAACAGAAAGCTAGAAACAGATTGACTGGAAGTGATGCAAAATGCTACCTCTAGATAGCCTGCAAAATACTAACATTCCCTCTGATATTAGACAAAACAAAGCATTTCATGTTTGGGAAACGCTGGTAAGCTTGTTCTCCATTGACCAGAATTTCGTGATTCCTGTTTTATGACTTGTCTGGTCTAACTTGGGGCCTGGCCCACACTAGAAATTTTGGACATTCTTTACTTTCACTGGGGCACTTTTTTTTTTTGTTCTGCTTTGGTCCAGAAGTCGTGTCAGAACTGTCCATTACATACTCTATTCTGTTTTCTTTTTGGATGTATTATCATGTGGAAAAATGGGTATATACACTGAGCAGGACTGCAGAAAAGAAAAGCTATTATGCTTGAATAGTGTAGAGGTCATTTTTTGATGCTTTACTTGTAGTTTATCTGCCATTACTATCTCTGCTTGCAGGAAATACACAAACGTTCGATTTGCAGTGTTTTTGTGATTATAATAGTGAGAGAGGTTGTGTTTTTTTTTTTTTCCTGGAATTTGAACTGAATTCTAGCCACTCTATTTTCTTTAAAATGGGTTATTTATTTTTCTGTACTCACAGGTGAGAGGTGTGTTTAGAGCAGAACCCCCAAAGCAGGTTTGAGAATAGAATTCTGACAGAGGCCTCAGCCCGAGGGAGTTTGCACAGAAGATTCACCAAGCCCCGTCCACCATCAGAACAGAATTGGAAATGGCTTGGGTTTTTCCCCTTCTTTGTATGCTATATTTCAGATGAAATGGAATTTAAAATTGAACAGGAATCAAAGCAAGTAAACCTGAAATGATGTTTTGCATTCCCCGGGAATTATGCAAAATCTAAACTTACACGTGTCTGTCTTATGTTTTTATATATATAGCATTTATTTATTGCTCTTTGTTTTGTTTTGGTGAGGTTAAGTCAAAGGACTAGAAGTCAGGAGCTCTGGGTGTTATTTCTTGTCTCTTAGAAAATTGCTGGAGGTCACCTTTCGTTAGTCACTTAACCTCTCTCTGCTTTGCTACAAAATGGAATTTTAAGCTCAGCAGGTTTTTGAAGAGTAATTCATTAATGTTTAAAAAAAAATACTTTGTGATCCTTGGCTGGCAGGTGCTAGAGAAATAGAAATTACATTTCTGTACTTTAAATACCGAAATTATCTAGTACTAGGGTTCTCATGTTGATTCTGCTCTCCTGTAATCTGTTAAAACATAAAAGGCAAGAAAAAAGGTGTTTTAAAAAGCTCTTGTTTTGTAACAGCTCTGTCTTTAACTTCTGGTAATGGCTATCTCTTATCAACAGAGTGCAAATCAATTTCAAGGCTAAAGCCAAACTCTCTCATTTACATATTGTTAACTGCTCTCTCTCTTCCTGTTAAACAGGAGGGAAAAAGTCATTAGATATGAGGCAGCTGTCTTATTAATGGAGGGGTGGGGTAAAACGTGAGGAACACTTCTTTTTCAGCGTATACTTCCAAACAGCTTGTTCTTCCGGACAAAGACAACTGCAGAGTACCAAGGTTTGTCCATTACTTGAGAGGCTTCTGCTTTTTTTCATTTATAAAATCTCGTGTTTTCATTGTCAAATATTACCAAACTGAAGAGCTGCTCTTTACTTGCATTGTAACCAAATCCCCGTCAGGCCAGCGGGACCGTATGAAATAGTGTAGTTGACAATTGCCATGCATACGCATAGAGAAAAAAAAATCTCTGCTATGACATTCCTTTATGATTAAAACTTTGTTACAAACCATGAATGAATTATGGAAAAGAAAGCTGGAAGAAATCATACTGATTAGCCGAAGGACTTGGATAAAATGACATTTCTGAGACCTTTGTATTCTAAAGGATTATTTACTGTCTGCTTACAGAACATCTTAAGTCGTTTTGCAGAGGGAGTCAGTTTCCTGTTTAGCGCAGTGTTTTTGTAAGCTAATGAGGGCAAAGCGTGAGCCATAGGCAATGATGCTGTGATATTAGCTGTGACAGGGAGCTTGATCATAATTATCTTAACGAGGATAGGGTTAATTACAGTGGAAACTTAAAGTTTTTTCTGTTTGAATGAGGCGGCGCTGAATACATTGTGATGTTTTGTCGGTTTGATGTGACTTTGGAAATTGCAATGGAAATCTCTTGGCAGCGCTTGCTCTCCTCTGGGAGCAGAGTGCGAGCCCTGCAGTGAGGTAACTGAGATGGTACCTGTGGGTGAGATAATGGGCGGCTTTCATGTCATTAGAGCAGGGAAAAGCAACCTGCAGCACACCTTAGTGACGTTTATTAGCCTTTTGAAACTAGGGGGAACAACTACTTGCCACTGCCCCTTCAGTGCTGGTTGTATTGCGGTGGTAAGACTGTGTGTTTGTTTTAATATACCAATACGGGGAGACGTTTTTTCTGCTGTGAACTATGAGAAAACAGCGCAGATTTAATTTTAGATTGCTTCTCTTTCTTGGGGGATTTCCCTCCTTTCATACTTGTCTCTTAGGGTGTTTGTGTGCTTCTTGCTATGCTGTATGTACGCACTCCTCTCCTCTTTTGTAATGGCCTCGTAAGGAAATACTTGGAGCACATTAATATAACTGTCTCGCCCTTATTAAAAATAAAAATGCCAGTATTTTGTACTGATTTCTACCTCAGCTTCTCAAAAATGCTTTCCGTATACTAATTCATGATTGCAGTCCTTTCTTATACCCCGCCTGCAGATGGGAAATTGAGGCACATAGAAGTTACGTGACTTGCTGAAGTTTGCACCATAAAACCTGTTGTGTGGACTGTACTTAAAACTTTTAAATTGTGGAGTACAACGGCTGGGCGGTATTTTCTTATACATTATAATGGTAGAGATTTTTGCCTTGAATTTAGTAGCTAGTATCACTGAATGATAGCAAACGCATTTTTTCCTTTTTTGTTTCTTTACCAACTTTGTCGTACCAATTTTGTTTTGGGGCTAGTTTTTTCTTCTGTTTAAGATGGAAAAATAAGAATTCTGTGAATAGCAAAATAACGTATGGATGTAAACTGATGTTAATGGCTACACCCTCTCTCTGTACTGTGGCAACGCCTCCCATCTCCCTGGACTCTGAATTTAGGTGATTAAATCACTAAGTGCACACTGCTCTGATGACATGAAAACAACAATTAATAAGCAACCCCCTGTGTAACACGGCTCCTTTTTAACTGAGCAGCTAATAACATTACATGGCAAAAATTATCAAAACCAGACAGGTGTAAGGAGATTTGCGGACAATTTTCTCTGCCTATCTATGAAACTAGTACCCTTGTGTTCAGCCCAGGCTTGTGAAAGAAAGGCTGTTTCAATAGGCAACTCCCTCTAGTGTTTCAAGGCCTTTTGTCCCACTTCAGGGCTTGTCATTTTGTTTTATGCCTCCCCTGCAGCAGTTTTGGATATGCGCTTTCTTCTCCTTGCCAGTTGCCAACCATTTGCTGATTCTCATGATAAGAGTATTATATTTGCATAACATAACTCGGGAACAATGCGTATTTTGATGCTGACACTGACCAGAGCCCAAGCAATGTTTTTTCACAAAGGACCTATTAACATCCCATAAGGCTCTGTGGTGTTGACAAGGAGGTGGCCTTCTCTGAACTCCTTTGGCAAGTCAAAGTCTTACACTGAAATGTGAGGTTTGGAAATAATCCACTATTTATATAATAAAGAGTATTTAAGGGGGAATTTGCTAAACTAGGTTTGTCAAATAAACTGAAATGAAAACTCATAACAGCTTGATAAACTCGCTGCTACTTCCTCTGGGTTATTTTGCCTTTTAAAGGTACTTGGGGGAAAGCACTGTCTGAAATCTTTGCTGATCTCTCTTCTGATCTTGACTTTGGCAAAACCAAGTCTGTCGCGACCCTTTGCTGAAATAGGTAGTTTAACGCAGCGTGCTAGCACAGCTCTTACGGGTCTACAGTTTATGTAGGCTGAATCGAGTTTTTCCGAAACAGCTTGTTAAAGGCAAGTGCAAAAAGTGTGACTGTTACTGTGGTGGTTGTTTCAGTATAATGTTTATAATAGAGGCTTTTGTTCTTTCAGCTTCAGAAGTTGTAGTCTCAATGCATTGTAACAATATAGATATGCCATAGGGTGTAGGCATGGCAAATTTTCTTCAGGTCTGGCTGCCCAGCATCAAAATGGCATTAGTAATAGTTGTACCTCCCTTTCAGAATGCCAAGTCAGCAGATTAGGAGCACTTTGGAGTCCTTGGACTGAAATACACTCTTTCGGCGGTGTG
Source organism: Phoenicopterus ruber ruber (assembly GCA_009819775.1). Classification (NCBI taxonomy): domain Eukaryota; kingdom Metazoa; phylum Chordata; class Aves; order Phoenicopteriformes; family Phoenicopteridae; genus Phoenicopterus; species Phoenicopterus ruber. Next base: position 15,897,563 of record CM020221.1, on the reverse strand, counting down.
CAAATGTTACTTGAATATTCATAGTTTAGTGTACGATACCCAGTGTAAAGGTCATGGACTTGATTTCTTCTGGTTGTTTGAACCCTCTAACGGTGATTTATAAGTGGTCAGTAAGTTGTATCTACAAAAGCGGTATCTTGGTTTTGTTGGACAGATGAAAGTTAAATTGTCTAATTTGAAACCTATATGCTTTCTAATAATAATTGTATTTTCCTCCAGTAGTAGTGCCTGTAGAACTCTCTACCAGAGACCTTGGCTGTATTTTGATCTTTGCCAAAAACTGGGGGGAGGGTGAGGAAATCCCCTCAGTATAAATGTAATTGGAAACTGAATAAATAGTATAGACTGCATCTCCCTTATTCGTCGCATTTTATAAAACAGCCAGGAGATACAGTGATGATCTTCCCACTGGTAGGCATAGTAGATCAGCTGTCAAGTCATGCAATCTCAGCATATCTTTAGGTGTCTGGTAGGTGAATGAGCTGTGAATGCGTGTCTGTGCGTATGCTCCGTATACCATGTGTCTTAGTTGATTAATGTGTGGGTTTTTTTTTTTCCTCTTGGAATGTGCAAGCATTAAGAATCAAGGTTGGAACAGATGCCTTAACAAGGTACCAAAGTGTTCTTTTTAGGTTTTTTCCCTGTACTTTGCTATCAGAGGAATGAATACCTCCAGAATCCTGTTTATTTACAAGCCATCATCTGCACCTCCATGTTGTGAAATGCTCCTTTTTAAAGCTGCTCTCTGCAGTGTGACCTGTGGCTTGACAGTGGGACAGTAAGTTCCGAAAAGAAAGCAAATGCCTCTTCTGTCTGGAGTAATTCTGCATTTTATTTTGTAGAGAACATTTTATTTTGTTTGCAGGGACTCAAGAAGCAAATTAAGTGGTTAATAAAAAAGGGGAAAAAAAAAAAGATCCCTTCTCCATTTCCTATTATTGCATGTAAGGTAACTGCTAAGAAATGATACTTGAAGTTGTATTTATTATTGTTAGCGGGGTATGATATTTCTTGGCAGAAATGATGGATGACAACTTAAATTTGTGTCCAGGGAATGAAGGTGAACTGTGACAGAGTTATTTATCTTGGGAATGGAGGTTAGGGTCAGGCGAGGCTGGGTGCCTGAAGGCACAAGACATTGACAAATTCATCCTGCAGGCCCCATATCTGAAGCCTTTTGTTTTGGATCCTGGCTACTCACTAAGTGACCCCCATCCTTCATCCTGCCAGCACGTGAAGGATGTGTTGCAGTGCCAGCACTCCCCTTGCCACTAATGCTTGTCATTCACTCTTCTGACAGGCCCAAACCAAAACTATTCCCACTCCTGAAAGGGAAGGTTAAAATATTTATTTCAGCTCATAATGGCCTCCCTGATTTAGCGGAGTATCATTTTTCCTGTTGCCTTTGTCGTTTGCAGGTCACTAGAAGGACTGAAAACATTCAGTTACTTGGAAGAGCTGATCTTGGACAACAATCTACTCGGAAATGACCTTCTGTTACCCAGGTTACCCCACCTCCATACCTTAACGCTCAACAAGAACCAAATATCCTTTCAAAGAAATACCTGCAAAATGTCAAATGAGTTTTATGTGTCAGCCAAATTAAAGTATGTGAAATATAGTTCATGTGCAGACAAAGCATTCTCTCGTTTGGCACCTGGAATACTTCATAGTAATTTATTATAGGTCATTCATAAATGAAATGCACCATTATATCTTCCTGTTGCTCCATTTTAGTGAGAGATCTAAGTTATGGCTCTGAAGAAATCTTTCTAATAGATAAAATAGAGAAAGAATATAATGTCAGTGCTACCAGTGTGCAGCAGTTCCTGTATTCGCTTGGGGTTCTGTTGCAGGCTGACCTCTAGTGGCATAGAGGGTGCAGTGAAACGCTGTCAAGTTTTTGTACTTCAAATGGCTCTTAAAACGTTAAAGTAAAATAAAATTACGCCCCCCCCCCCAGAAATGTAATACCTTTCTCTATTTTAATGAAATTGGTAATATGCACAATTTGGTAGCTGCTGTGCAACCGCAGCTGTAAAAGCAAGTCACTGTATTCTCGGTGTTCCAACTCTGTATAAATTCATATAAAATGCTGTCCAAATCAAGGTCTTAATACATTAAAGTATTTAGATGGATGGTTAAGTCCATTCATAACCGATCAGTCACTTCTCCATATGCCTGAAGTTAGTGCCTGCTTAAGTTTATTCAGAATAAATATTTCAGCATTTGCCTAAGTACTCTGCTGAATCAGAGCCCCTAGTCTGTAGGCTTATAGATAATGGTCTGTAAAAACTAATTATCTGCAAGGACTGGGCACGGACTTGATTATTAAATAATTTTCCCATACTTTGACCCTTCTGGAGGCTTGAAGATGCGTAATATATGATTTCACAAAAGTGAATGGCGCTCAAATTGTGGCCAAAAGGCCAACTGAGGCCTGCAGAGTCTTACAGCACAGACAGTGAAAGCCCTCTCCTTGTAATTGCAGTGTGAGGACAAGGCTGCTCAACTGCAGGCTTTTATTACAGACAATGTAAACAGAGAGCAATTTACCTCCTACTAAAGCAAAATCCTCCTACTGAGGAGAATAAAAATAACTGCAGATTCTACGATTTCTGCACTTATTTTTGACTCTATAAATAAATAAAAATCAGCAGAGTAACTTTTATTCTTGGGGCCCTGGAAATTTGCCAAGAGTGTCTCCTGAACAGTAACGATCATTACTGTACTAGGTATTTGGCTAGATTTCTGGTGAATGCCAGGATTCTGTGGGTTGGATTTGAGTAGCTGGTTTTATTGTTTGCTGCCATGGTAAAATCTGAACTGGGCATGCTTTGATGAAGAATGTACAAGAACATTTTTACTGATGCTGTGGGTGGTGGTATGTCTGGTGCGGTATATCTCCTTCTACAAGCATGAAATGTAAATTTGGCCGTAAGACCCAAAAGCACGTGAGTCTATTTGTCCTTTGGGGCGGTGTCAAGGAGGAGCTTTGCACTTACCAAAAGGAGGACAGGTGTATTGAATAAGAACTCGGTGAACAAAATCAGAGGGAAAATTTATCCTGTCAGTAGTATTCTTTAAAGCATTTCTGCTGGTCTCACAGACATACTTAAAATACTATTGTCAAGTGAGTAAGCTCTCAAAGTCAATGACAACATGATAAGAAGGATTTGATCTATCCTGGGATTTTTTAAAATTCAATCTTAAAACTATGAAGTTAGAGCTTTGAGAGTATTGAGCTACCCAGGTTATAGAAATAATGTATATGTTTTGTAGTGTACTGCCAATAATTTAATAGAGGAGTTGCAGAAATGCTTGTAAAACACCTAATGTATATAAACTGCCTAGAGAAGAAAAATTAACCACTGTCCATCATTAACATTTTGAGCCCTAGGGAGTACTGATCTCTTGCAGGGAAGATACCACAGTCTTCAGAAACACAGAGACCTTCCAGATTCCTCTCTTCAATGTGGATACCATATTTGAAAAAGGTCTCTTTTGAACCTGAATCACTTCTTTTAATGAATGATTTCTCTATAGAATTCTTTGAAAAATGTTCATTTAAAAATGTACATTTAATAGAATAATGAAATACATTACAGGAAAGATTGTTTCGTATATGACAGTAGCACTACAGAAAGGACACAAGTGAGCAAAGAATACGGATCTGAAACAAAACTTCAATTGGTGGAATATTACTATGTATACATAAATATATTCATATGGAGTGAGAGATGAAAACAAACAAAAAGCCAAACTGACCCCTGTGAAAACTGGAATAACATGCAAAATTTAAAACTCGTATGAGAACTTTCCTGGGTATCTCTTAATATTACTGTACTCTTTGCTATTTCTCTCCTTTTATTTTGGCTTCATTTTGATCCAGATCCTGTTTTGATAGTGCTGATAAAAGCTTTCTACTCCTTTTACATGCTTCACTTACTGTGTGGTGTTGTATGTGTAAATAACATTTGGCCCCTTCTAACATAATGTCTGGATACACTGCAAATGTGAAAGCTTATCTCTAAGTCAGGTAAATACTTCGAAGAATCATCTAGCATATTTTTCTTCAAATAGTGGTTGAGTATTTCAGTTATAGTTAGGCCACCACCAGTTTTTCTACTAGAAGCGGAAGAAGCAAACTTAAATATTACTATTTTAAAAACAGTTTCCTAGTGTTATACCTCAACTTTTCCATAATGTTGCAATCTGTTAAAAATATTTTAAAATGCAGTCTATATAGCTGAAATACCTAAAGGATAGTTATCAACATTGTGCAGTATTGGATTACATGTCTCTAACATGCTTTTTTCATGTGCGTAGTATGTTTGTTTTTACAAAAGTCTGATTTACTTTGCGAAACATCATCTTAGTTTCTCTATCAGACACAATGGATGGCAGAAAGCAGTACAGACTAAGATGGGTGGGTGGTAGGTAGGAAGTTGGTTTTGGAGGAGGACTCATGACTGCAATCACCTATTCTTGTAATGGGAAGTCTCATTTCTCCTTTTAAGTGTGTTCACTAGATACTAAGAATCAGTCAGGAAACTTCTAAATAGATTTATTCCTCTGTGTGTTACAGCAGTGTGAAGTTTCATGGCTTTTCACTGTGCTGATCATGGCTGGCGTTACAGTGGGACTATATAGTATAGTCATTTCAATTTCCTTTACATATCAATCTTTTCACTATTTGTTAAAACTACTCAAAAGGACAGCAGTGATAGTTTGTCAAATATATATACCAGTATCCTGAAAATTAGATGGTGTTCACTGCCTCACTTCAAAGTAGACGAGTCTGATAATGAACCAGATCTGTGATTCACTGAAGTAAAAGCCCTATTTCTTTACTTAGTCCAGTGAGCTGGTCATCCATTTAACGTATATTCTCTATACTTCTGAAGAACTGGTACCAAAATTGATTTATAATGAAGGTGTTGAATGTAGGTGTAGAATGCAGACATTGAATCTAGGTCTGGGTTTTGAATGGTTTAGAGGAAAACCAAAATATTTCACAAAATAGAGTGGGAAATCTAGAGCTGGGCAGAATACCCGTAATGGTATATGCATTGCTTATGGTAAGAGGAGTTATCAGTGTGGTTCAGATCTAAGGATTATATGTTCTTGAGTCTTTGAAAACAGCATGGAGCAAGTACCTCAACTGCAGAATGTACCAATAAGTGCTTCTGGTATAGTCTGTCTTCACAGAGGTCTCATCATAATGCCTAACAGTTACAGATTTTTTTTTTTTTTAACCCCTAAACTGTAGACTGTAATTTATTTTGCCTTTGTGCTTGTTCCTACATTGTCCTGAAGTGCTTGAAGACCTAGAAGTCCCAGTCTAACCAGAATCTCATTATGTTAAGTCCTGAGGACTTGATGTTTAGATTGAGTGAATACGTTAAAGACATAAATGGTCTCCTATTATGCACAGATCCCTATCTCCACTAAACAAAGATCTAAGCTGAAATGGTACAGCAGTCTTCCTGCATGTACTTCTGAGCTCTCCATGCCACAATTGTGGATTTGGCTAAATCTGAGTGTGGCTTGTTGGAGAACCACAGTACCCAATAACCCAAAAATCTTTCTTCTAGAATAAAGTGTAACTGAAGTAAGAATTAAGTAATGTGAATACCTAATGCCAAACATCTATGGAAGAGGGAGGTAATCTTCAGTTCAGATGATTCCTTATCCTGTTCTACAGCAATGCTTGGACCAGTTCAACTCCAGATATCAGAACTTTTAAAAAAATGGCGAGTTGCTGCTTTATTCTTGATTGTGTTGCCTTGGGAACCTTGAGCAACATTTGGGCAGAATAGTGTTTAAAAAATATCCAAACAAGAAACAAACTTTGAAAGAAAGGACATATGGTTTCAGGATGGATGTCTGTAGAGAACCAGAAACATAATGTGATTGCAAGAATAGAAACATTTCTCCTTTTTCTCATATTCATATACCTAAAGACATTGAAACCTGGTCTTCAAATCTGCAGGCTTTCTGAAATACCCTTAAAAGCACTGGCAGCTTCAGCTACACAGAGAAAACTAATGCTGCTCCAGTAGGCAGAATGGGATTTTTTTCCAAGTATTCAGTATGCAGGAAGCTCTCCATGAGATGTATGGACTTAGTTAATTACCACCTGTGCCGCACCTTTTCTTTCTTGAGCAAAATGGTTTTAAAGTCAGTGAACAAGGCCTTATCTCAAGGCCCTATCTCCCTACCAGATAGGGCTCAGGCCAGAACATGGCATACAAATGACTGTGCATGACATCCTATTGCACATAGAGAAGAGGAAGATGTATACTTGCATATTGCAAGCTATTTCTGTGGTTATCCAACCTTGAAGACCTAGCACATTCTAATGGAAAAGCGTTCAGGTGGCAAAGATCTTTTCACACTGCATTCAGAGGAGAATTGGTAACTTCTGCTTCAAGGCTATTTGCCTGTGGAATAGCTTGTGATTGCTACATCGTGTTTGTGATAAATTTAATTGAAGCAAATGTTTCAAATGGGAATGAATATAGGTACCTTGCTCATTTATGACTCTGGTAGAAGTGTTATCCAGCTGTTTTAATGTTAGGTTGATTGCAGCACCTGCATGACAGATGGTTAGTTGGCAGAAGACTTTTGAATGACAGTTTTGGGTGTCTCTGTGGCGGTCTGGAATTCTGTGTGATATTTCTGATATTCTCTATGTACGTATTTAAAAAATATTTTGAATGTAAAGCTGATTGCTCTTTACTTTGTCTCTTTGCTTCCAAGAACTTCCAAAAGCTGTAATCGCAGAAGGTCATTAGCACAAAAAGCTCTCCTGCAACTCTTTTGGGAAAGTGGGATCGCTAAAAATTTGAAAAGACTAAGTACAAACTTTTTGAAAGAAAATGGTGGAGCAACTTGGAAAGCACCGAGAGAAAGAACAAGAGTGGTTGCTTTTCTTATAAAGTCAATGTATTTGAGTGTGTGACTAGTAAAAAGAACTGCTGGCAGAGAAAAAGGTTTCAGAAAGGAATCCTAGATTCTCTTACATACTTCAAACTATATGCCAAAAATAATTGAGTGGTGAGATAGGAAAAATGTATAGGTTAGTTTGTTTGGACAGTTATATGTTAGCATAGCATTTGTATAGAGTTATATAGAATAACTTCCTTTAGAAACTGTTAGCAAAGGTTGTGTTTCTGCATAGATTTGACCAGCAGTTGTCCCTGAAGAACAAACGTGAATATGGTTATATATATATACTCAATACCAGTAAGAGAGGAAACAGTATGGAGTTTGGGGATGACCAGCATCAGTCCTCAGTACTTAAAGCAGCTGAACCCTTCTATTACTCTCTGTAAAGGATTCATGTAGTGCCCTGGAAATATGCTGGAGGGACTAGTGAAAGGACACAGCTAGAGAGACTCTTGAGAATACAGAGGTCTGGAATAGTGGAATGCATAAGACATCATCCAGTAGTTTCTGTGTGAATCCACACCACCTCTCAGAAATATAACAGAATGCTGTTTTACTATGCTGGCTGGCACAAGACACAGCTTAGCATCAAAATGGCTGTCCCTGTTTGTGAGGTTCTCCTAAAATTGACTAAGTGAAGTGGCGTGGTACTAACCATTCAGAATTTACAACTTTGACCTGTTCAAATGTCGTATTCCCTGGGGACAATTTAACTTTGAATCACACCAATCCTTCTTTGGTAGTAGTCTTTAATACCGTGGAACTAATCTTTGAAGGGTTTGTAAGGGGCCATAGTCCTGACTAGCATGAGAATTTTAATCCAGGCTACAAGATTTTCTACAAAATAAACAGAAAAAAATGTTATGAGCTTGCATAGACAGTTAATTCTTAGCCAGAGGAAGGAGATGCATAATTTGCTTTGGGCTTTTGCTGCTTCTTTTTGCGTTCTGGAGAACCTAAAAAACTATGGTATTGGGTACTAGATAGTGAGTGAAAAGAGACAAGTCAGAACCTACTTATTTGTCGGATATTTTTGGTTGCATAAAACTTGCAAAAAATTACATTGCTCTGCAGCTTAACTGGACCCACCATAGTACTATATTTTCCAAGTAATTCTGTTTGTAATGTCTCAGTGTTGCTGGTAACATTTGTTTTTCTGAACAGAAAATATGGTGACATGGTTGTGTATGCTTGTGTGTATGTATGCTGTGAACAGTCTGCTGTAAATATGCATGTGTGGTATACATGTGTGTAACATAATGAAGAGGCTTAAAAATGTTAATCCGAGTATGAGATACCCAGTTCTTGTAAATGTTTCACTAGTTTAAAACTAGAAATAGTGCAAGAAGTCAGCATAGTCTTTTGATGAGAATGAAATTTTAAAGTATGTCTGGTATGTTTCTGTTTATTCATGGAGGCCAGGTTGAGGTTTTGGAGGGGACCATTGTTGTATAATTGCTGAGAATTAATGTTTTAGCTCTTAAGCTAAAGAGCTTAAAATTTTTATCGTTACCAATTTTTATTTTAGTCAATGTCTATTAGAAAGAGAGGCATTAATAGATTGGTAATGATGACGCTGTTGAATTAGGAGATGGATCACTACACTAAGGCACTTTAATTGTCATAACAGTGACACTTTAAACCAGTTTTCAAACAATAGACTATCGTGTAAGTATTTGCATCACTGTTACATATTCACCCGGTGACCAGTGACACTGACTTCAGAAAGATCAGTTCAGGGCTGTTGTCACAGAGCTTTAAATAAATAAATTAATTTTCGCTAGCACTGTCCATGGATTTCATAGAATCATAGAATAGTTTGGGTTGGAAGGGACCTGTAAAGGCCATCTAGTCCAACCCCCCTGCAATGACCAGGGACATCCTCAACTAGATCAGGTTGCTCAGAGCCCCGTCCAGCCGGACCTTGAATGGTTCCAGGGATGGGGCTTCTACCACCTCTGTGGGCAGCCTGTTCCAGTGCTTCACCACCCTCATTGTGAAAAAACTTCTTCCTTATGTCTAGCCTCTATCTCCCCTCCTTTAGTTTAAGACCATTACCCCTTGTCCTGTCACAACAGGCCCTGCTAAAATAAAAAGTCTGTCCCCATCTTTCTTATAAGCCCCCTTTAAGTATTGAAACGCTGCAATAAGGTCTCCCTGGAGCCTTCTCTTCTCCAGGCTGAAGCACCCCACCTCTCTCAGCCTAAATTCATAGGAGAGGTGCTCCAGCCCTCTGATCATTTTTGTGGCCCTCCTCTAGACCTGCTCCAACAGGCCCATGTCTTTCCTGTGCTGAGGACCCCAGAGCTGGACGCAGGACTCCAGGTAGGGTCTCACCAGAGCGGAGTAGAGGGGCAGAATCACCTCCCTTGACCTGCTGGCCACGCTTCTTTCGATGCAGCCCAGGATATGGTTGGCTTTCTGGGCTGTCAGCACACATTGTCGGCTCATGTCCAGCTTTTCATCCACCAGCACGCCCAAGTCTCTCTCGGCAGGGCTGCTCTCAATCCCTTCATCCCCCAGCCTGTATTAATACCAGGGGTTGCTCTGACTCAGGTGCAGGACCTTGCATTTGTCCTTGTTGAACCTCATGAGGTTCACCCAGGCCCATAGGATTTAATTGTGGCTTTCCTTTTTGGAGAGAATGGAGCTGAAATTGATTTTAGAAATGGCACAGCAGAATTTTGCAGCTCTTTGGCTCTGATTGCACCAATATGGCACTCCTTAAGCTGCAACGATAAACCATAAAAAGGAAGCTGGCAATAAAATTTCAGACTTGCTTTTGATTTTCTCCCTCTGTATTTTCCTAGCATTGTTTTAGAAAGACTTTACACTTTTGGTGGCATCATATAGTTCCAGTACTGTGATTAAAATAAGTATATGACATGCTAATTAACTAAACAGTACACTAGAAGTGCACTATGACTTATGAGTCATCTCTGAGAAACAGTTAATCATGAGAATTTGAACAGGATATCATTTATTTTTTGCTGCATGCTTTTTAAAGAATAACTGTGATGGCAGGTGGACGTGGCTTCTTGGAAAAATAATCTGTACCTTGCATTTTGTTTTGTTTTTAAGAGGGATGAGAGAAGATAGTTAAAGTCCTAAAGAACAGAAAATTTAATTATTTTATTTATGATATAACTTCTGATTCTGGCACAAAAAAGTTGCCTATCGTAAGGCACAGGTTGGTTTGTTCTCAGGTGTTGCTGGTGTCCTGTTATTTTGGGGCTGTCCAAGCCTGCAAAGCTTCAACTTTTCTGTGAATTAGACCTTCTGCTTTTGAGGTGATTATGTCCAATTCTTGGGGTTTGTCCTGTGCACATGTTTCTGTTGCAGCTGAAATTGAAATAATGGTAGGAGGCTAAATCTCTATTTTAGTAGAGGGAGATGAGTAAATGGTAACAAAGAAAAGATCTGAGGAGTCTCACACAGAACTGCACGGTACCAGGTCTGTGTGTGATTCCCGGTCATCCTTGCCCAAGGTAATTTTTAGGAGGGTATTTCTGCATCTAAAATCAATGCTAAGGGTTTAGATGTGAAGTATTAGGATCTAGACACTAATTTCCAAATTTGGGGAGATTTAGATTTTTGAAATGCAGATTATTGACTACTGTTATTTACCCAAAACTCTTAGTGAATTTGGTGTCTCTCCCTTTTGCTTTCCATAGGACTTTGATGCATAGTCTTACACTTTTTGCAAATCTAAGCTGACACTGTTCTTTATCATTACATATCTAAATACATTTTCATATTTGCCCCTAAGTCTGTATGGTCAGATGGGAGTTAGAATACATGTCATACTCCACATTCAACAAATGGTTGGGGAGAAAAGCTTCTATCGCAGATTAAGCTCTACTGAATTGACAAGCAAAAATTCTACATGTTTACTCTATAAAAGAAGCAAAAAGTTTGGGATGTGTGTTCCCCCCCGCCTTCGATAGGAAATGGCCAGCTACAATCTGAGCTTTGCAACAGCTAACCCCCTGTGTGTGATTGCTGTTATGGAAATCACTGTCTTCTGTAATAATAAACTCTTTCTGTCAGGGAACCTTTTGGCAACTTAAGCAATCCTGCAAGAAATCAAGTGTTTCTCCTGGTTGAAGGAGGGTGCCAGATTCAAGCACTTCTCTAACAGTCTTAGGAAATTTTTAAAAAGCCTTTCACTTGAATGTGTGTGGAAAAAACAGTTTGTGACCTTCCCGTTGCAGTCATGTACTTCCTGAAAGAGTAATGAAAAAGTTTATGAGCTTGAGGTACAGATAGGAGAAGACAAGAATTAACACCAAATTTTAATTGGGAATTCATCCTGGCTAACAAAGAAGATTTGTATCATATGGTGCTACAAAAAGACTACTTTTCTTAGGCTCTGGTTGATACTTACTGGCATATAGCATTCCATAATGTGACTTTGCCAGATTAAAATTTAGCATTTTTACCTTTTTAAGTAATTCATAGAACTAATTTCAAACCCTCATTTTTCTCACTCATGCAAAATATTTGAGTATGATTCCTCAGACCTTATGGGACAGAACATTAACTCTGAGTGCAGATACATTGATTTTTATATATTAAAATTAGTAGTTGTCAGCATGATCTTCACGTGTGTTTGGAAATAAAATTTCAGGCTTACAAAAGGAAGACCACATTTTTAACAATGAAGCTGCTCTTTCCATTCTGTATTGCTTCTGTTGCCCTTAAGATATTGAGGTGAAGAAATAAAGTAAATTCCATCAGCTAAAAATAACAAAGATAACAGAAACACATAAATCAAGTATAAATAATAGCAACACAAGTGAACTGAGGATTTAAAACAATAGTCGTGGTCTCTAACAGCAGGAGTGGATAAAAACAGAGCAATGAAATGCCCTTTAATGGTTTTGAATAATTATTACTATTGTCTAAGTCAGTCAATTTTTAAACATTGAAAACTTTTTACATGCATACGCATGGCATCTTTTTTGAGAATCATGCCTTTTTCTTTGCGTGTAAATTGAAGTAAATAAGAATGTATAGTTCAAGTCTTGGAGACTGTCACACAATACTTAAACAAAATAATTTGCTTTCTTTGATCAATCAACAGGGTGCAAATGGTTGAATGTTGTTGTTATGCTTAAACCTAAGATGTGATTTCCAGTATTGCAGTGGCTAAAAGATAGTTTAACCTTTGTTTGCTTGTTTGTTTTAGTATAGTTTACAGTATTGAAGGTGTGTCATCATTATTTATGTTCCGAGGAATATAGTTAAGTTAAAAAGCCTCATGAATGCCAAAATATAAGGCTATTTTAATGAAAAATTTTATGCTTTACAAGACTTTAAAGCTTCATATATAAAATACTTGTAACATTGAAGTCTTTAAGTTGCACTTAATGAAGCATTAATTCACATATACTAATTGAGTAATTACAAATGTGTTGCTGTGGCACTCAAAGCATTTATATGCTGGGAGTGAAAGTGGGTTGTTGTGGTTTGACTTTTTTCTTTTTTTTTTTTTTTTTCTTTTTTTTCCTGAACTCATTTTCCAGTGGACTGAATATATTAGTGATGAATGTGCTGTGAAACTAACTGTTTGTTTCCATGCTGGAAAAGTTTCATGGCTCCAGCAATTGCTAGCCATTTTACCACACAGCATCCATCATTTTGTCAAAGTTTTAATGTTTTGTAGTGAACCACCTAGGAAAGAAAGGAGGAGAAAAGAATGACAAAACAGCCAAATTCTTTCATTCCATGCCAAAAAACTGACTGAAGTTTATCCCTGTTTGCCCTTGGAACAATTAATGTGACATTTTCCCGAATGCCATACTAAATTTGATTGTCAGTTATTGAAATGTATGTTTAAATCAGCAGTGATGCAACTCTAAATGCTTTTTTCATTAATGTCATTGAATCCTTAACCCACCACCTTTGACACATAACAGAATTAGAAAGCCTTTTGGACCATTTGGCTGAAGTTGTGCCCTCACTGCAGTATCTCAGTTTGCTTGGAAACGTGGCCTGCCCAAATGAACTGGTCTGCAAAGAAAAGGATGAAGATGACTACCAGAGGTACAGGTTAGTGTTTTCACTTGTAGATATGATAACATATGTCAGTTTTGTTTTATTACTGGAAAAATATTGAACTAAAAACCTACTCAGTCTCAAACAAACATCTACTCTATTCTGAAAGCATTGTGGCATATTGTGCCATGAAACACCTCGGAATTTGAGTTGCCCCGCTTCAGTGAGATCGCTCGCAGGAACCCTGTTTCAAGAAGTATTTCAGTGCTGTACAGCACATGTTTGAGTTGAGCAGGTGTGCACAGGATTTCCTGAATGTGAGTGCTCATGTGCCTACTTATGGCCTTTCCTTCTTTAAGGCAACATTTACATGCACTAAAGGTGACAGTCAAAAAAAAAAAAAATATCATTACACTTAGATAACCAGTTTTATTGTCTTCTGCCAACGTTTGATTATGGTGATGAGTTTCTTCTACTATAGTTATCAAGGCACTATTAAAGAACACAGAAGGAAGGACGTCTCCTATATTGCGCTGCTTTACTCAGAGCAGTTAGTGTTTAGATTCAAATAAAAACTGCCAAACTATCTCTCTTATGTAATTTTAATGAGCAGATTACACAAAAGGTTATCTGGAAATTACTACGGAAATACTATATGTCCAACTGAAATGTGGCTGAAAACTACAAGGGTTATTTTTTAAAAAACAAAAATACTTGTGACTGATAATGACTGTGAGTATAGATCCAAAACTTAGCAACGTCTGCTGAAGTGACGTGATTTTCATAGCTATAACCTTTAGGAAAGTGAGATATTGATTATTAAAAAAAAAAAAAAAAAAATTGATTTATTTTTCCTTGCTCACATCTCATACAAGATTTCAGTCTTTGGGCGCTGACATTTTTCACATTGGCTGAGAACAGCTGGCTGAGGCAAGGGAGAGCCAAGCAGCACTGGTCACCATGCTGCCGACCTTGCAGAGCCTGAGCTTACTTTCTATTAGCAGGTCACCCGCAGTGTTCAGAGTTATATAATAAAACTCTGATTTTATCTTCGTGTAATCCAAACTCTGCTGTAGGAGTTAGTATAAAACAATACAAAGTGGCGGAGACAAAAAGCAGGTTTATTGGGAAGTGGCATGAACTTGATGCTCATAAATGCGGTGGGTTGAAACGGCAGCACAGCTGTCCTGAGTGTGCATATACTTTCCTCTTTGTTCCAAATTTTTGAGAAGGATTTCTAGGTTATTGTTAGCCTAAAGACTTCCACCTTCTAGCAATTCAACTTTTGAATCTATCTTAGCTGTAGCAATTTGGTTTTTACCAAGTAGAGCAGCCTAGATTTAATAAAATACTTTCCCTTTGCTTTCACACTTAAGTGGAAGGTATGCCTACTATCCAGCTTACGAGAGTCTAATAGTGCTGTCTCTATGTAAATTTATGTGACATTTTCACTAGAGAATTGCTTAAAAAATGAATGATATTTCTACAGTTTACTGTTTTTCACTTTAAGTATGTTTTCTGACAATATGTCTCCTATTAATCATTTAAGCAAAAGTAGTACGTTAAAGGGGCCATTCAGAGGCAAGAACCCATGGTTCATTTAGTGCTGTCTGAAAAAATTCTTTATTGATTGACATCCTCTGTGGTTGTGTGATGTAATATTTATAATATGTCACACAGCCATACATCAAAACAAGCATGTCTGTTGTTTCATTTCAATGCAAAAATGTTGATTTCAGGGAGGTCAAGGTAGTTTTAGGTCACATCGTGGCAAACCACCGTGTCAAAGTGTGAAGTGATTGTATTTATGCATCTGCTGGAAACTGCAACTTTGCTTCCATTTTCTTTCCCCTCAATTTTTCAAAAACCTGGGTATTTTTTTCCCCGTATAAACTAGGTTAATTAAAGCTCTTTTAAGAAAGGAGAATGGACTTCTAATTAGTTGAATGATTTATGGTTCTGCTGCTATAATGAAAGCTTCCTGATCCTTTTCCATAATTATTTGTTACATTATATGAAATGTGTTTGCCAGACAACATTAGACTCAAAACCCAAAAGCATCTATCTATCTATCTTTAGGGGAATATATTCACCTACATGGTGGAACTGATTAAATGTACTCTGCTAATTTTATTCTAAATAGCTAATTCAGAGTTTTGAATACGTGTTCTGAAGCATCTTGGACACAACTTTTTTTTTCCTTCCACCAAACGTACAGATTTATCTCACAGATTTAACAGCAGCAAGCTCTCCTGAGTAAGAAAGTATTTGTATTTTATCAAATGTATTGCTTCAACTCTCAAAAGCAAACATTTGCAATGGCCAGTTTCAGCATTTTTTAATGTTTTGAAGTAACTTTTTTCAATAAGATTTTTATTTTTTTGAGAAAATTTGTCACGCAGAAAACATCAAAAGATTGCATTTCGGTGAATCTGAATTATGTAAACATTTTGCTTTACTGTCAACTTTAACTGGTTTGGTTTTGTTCTGAGTAAGAACTTCTTTTTGTAAATTTTTGCAGTGATCACTGGAACCACAGCTTCATTTTTCATTGAGCTTTAATTTCATTCCTACTGAGTTCAATTAGAGTTCAGGCTATTTAATTCCTCAACCAGAAAGAGAAAGGTGCTAGAAATCAAAGCTTTACTTAATCTTCTCATTCCAACAAACTGAAAAGATCTGTAAAACCCCCAAAATCTCAACCTTAAAAACATGTGGAAAATCAAATTTTTAAAAACTCAAGATCCAGTGATTTACTGTGATATTAGTAATGCAGATAAAAGAGTAATATTAAATCTTTTAAAAATAATCAGGTTTTATCATAAATACTTGGAAAATGTATTAAACTATGCTTTTTGTCAAGAAGTTACAATCTGGTTCCTCAGGTAATCCATTGGTATATCATTTCTATCAATTTCAATACTAAAGCTTTTCTCTAATTTTTCATTAAAAATAGGTTTTATACAAAAACATTGTTGTGACTTTTTCTCAAAGTCGTTATTTTTTTCTAAGAAACATAGTAACGTTTGAGTGGAATATTTTTTTAGAAAAAGAAAAACCTATTTTTTTTTTCTTCCATCCCTGTTATTCCTTCTTACCTTTGAAATGTGTAGGAGAAGAAATTGCTGAAAACATTTCTGTTTGTTATTGGAATTTTTGCTTGGACAGAAAAAGAAAATGGAAAGTTCCTTTCTGCAGTATTTTTATAAGCAAACTTGTTTGGGTCATTTTAAAAACTCATGGATTTTTTCCATCATTGTAAAATGGCTTTAGTTTCTTTCTGTAAAAAAACAAAACAAAACAACCCACAAAACCCCTATAAGTTTTTATTTTTTATCTTATTTTTTAAGCTTTCTGTATTTGGGAGGTGCTGTTTTGTAAAGGGATATCTTGCGGGTGAGCGCAAGGGAAAGCAGAATATCTAAAATATAACGGTGATAGTAAAGTTTTAAAAGCTTTTGGCTCAAACAGGAAGCAAGAAACACAGAAAAATAGCTTGCAAAACAGTGCGTCCTCCAAAATAACCTATTCTACAATCTCTACTTTGAAGATTGTGTGAAAGCAAAGGTCACGACCCGGAGATCAAAGTAACAGAAGTCAACACAGTAATTGCTGGTTGCTTCTCTTGTACCCGCACTTGGTCAGTCCTGTGGGTGTATTGTTTGCAGTGAAAACTTCAAACGTGGTGTTACTGAACTGTGAAGAATCATCTGGGTCAGAATGTATTACAAAGCATTTGCGAATGCTGCAGGTGACCTCACCTATTTTCATTAAAGCGATATGATTGTGAGGGATGTACGCCATGTGTGAAGTTTTCCGTCCTTGCTCATTCTTCTTTGCTCCTTATTGACATTTCCTGGAATGATGCATTCATTAAGTGCTGTTGACATGGAAACAAGGGCAAGTGGAAACAAATGCCTGGGTTTATTTTAAATTAGCTTAAAAGTACATATACTAGATATGCTATCTTTGGCAGGGGGAGCAAATGGTGATAACCTTATGAAGTCCTCTTAAGACATAACAGCAAGAAAGGAAGTGCGTGCATTTTGTGTGGATTAACTTTTCAAGCTAAATCAGTTATTCCCATCCCACAGGTTTGATTCTGTGAAATGCTGGTTCCTCTTACAGCATTTTCAGTTTCCTTGCGGTTTTGTGTTTTGTTTTATTGTGCTTTTGTTTGGTTTTAGTGTTCGTGGTTTTTTTTTGGTTTTGGGTGGGTTTTTTTGTTTTTTGTTTGTTTGTTTTTTATTGAGACAGAACCTACTTATCTATTTTAAATAGTCTTGTTATTGAATTTGGATGATAATATAAATGCATAAATATGTATTCAAGAAGCAATAGGAGACTAGAAGTCCTCACTCAGTAATGAAAATAATGCTGATATACTTGGTCAATATCAATGAACTTGCTGTTGAGACGCTCTTTTAGCAGGAGGGATTGAAGTCTGTGGCACTTCTGCATATGTTTTTATGTCCTTAAGGAGATGATTAGGGTATTCCCTTACATCTGTATAATCTATGAATCTGTGCTACTTCACTGTTTGCTTGAGGCCTTGTCATTTCTACAGCACCTGGAAGAAAGAAACCCTGTATTTGACAGACATCAAATAGCCACACAACTTCCATCTGAGATTAGCCACTGTAAGGATTTATGAGCAAGGGCTATTATAATGTTTTTGTTCAGCCAAATAAATTGAAGTCCATAATACCCAAATTTGTCCATACTAACACCGTAAGTCAAGACATAACTATAATTATTATTATCATGATGTAACTTTGCCAACTTCAGGTTATTTATTATTTCTAGTTTACAATAATGTAACTGAGAGCATAATCAGCCCTTCAAAGTTTGAAATAGGTATATTATTTTTATGTTCTATGATTGTCAAAGAAAGGAAATACAATAGCACAGAAAATAGAAAAATGAAAGTAAACACTTTCTGAAACAAAGAGTATGTTACAGTTATGATATGGGTAGAGCTAGACATTTCTGCATTCTTCTGGGCAAATATTTCTCAGTTTTTCAGTGCCAAATTAATTTTGTGTTTTAAACTTAAATATTGATACATACAGTACAGTTTTATATTCCAGTTTTTGTTAATAAAAGTACAAAATAAAGGACTATACAGAATCTAGTTCTTACCATAGCCTCACTAAAGGTTCAGTGGAAGAGTTTATTTTCTCTGAAACTCTAACATATACAAATTTACTATACTTTTCTTATAGTAGAAGGAGAGAAAAACAAACAACAACAAAAAAAACCCCAAAAAACGCACACCAAAACCCAAAACATTCTTTCCTCAAGTAATTTATTTGCCACTTTTAAGATTTTCTTGTAGTATGGCTCACGGGTGATGCCATTATCTTTCAGTATCAGGAGGCCAACCACGTTCTACAACTTGTCTGCTTTTCCAAGGGATATAATAAATGAATCGAGGCCCTTAGATGCTATGACATTATGTGATTTTTTTGTTGTTGATGTTTTGTTTTGTTATGTTGTTCACAGCTCTAGAATAAAAATTTCCTAGAACTGTTTGATAATAGTAAGGAGTAGTATACCGAAACTCATTAAAACTGAAGGAATTTTTATGCCTGAACCTAAATGGCTGCTGAAAAAAATAGATCAGAATGAAATTACACGGTAGCTATTTAACAAAAATAAGGAGTGGACATAAAAGTTATTTACACCTGTGTGTTTTGGATCAGGACTGACAAATTTCTTGCATATGTTTAAAATAGATTTGTTCCTTTCTTCCATGTGGTCCTTTAAGGAACACGCACATTCTCTTTGAACCCTTTTGTTTCACCTGCGAAACTCTCTCCTAAGATTGTGTGAACCACCACTGATTTTGGGGGGGTGAGGGAATAACCCAAGGACTATGTTTTAAGTAATGACTGTTACGCAGCAGAGGACTAGAAACATACACGGAATGTACCTGCGAGGTAACTGATAGGTCTTAGTTTCCGTGTTTGTGAGGTGGAGTTAAGACGACAAGTCTGTGATTCCTTAAAGGCTGTAGAGTGAGTCAGTAGCAGAGACAGTATTTCTTTACATAAAAACTAGAGTCGTGGAGTGTTTAATAAATAGCAATAGCTGATCTCAAAGCTGTCTTTGTTCTGTCCCTTTCTGAACTCCAGCATGTTTCTTCAAAGGAAGGCTTTGCCCCATTGAGCTTTTGCCAATGTCAATAGCAGCTGAATCCCAAACTCACTGCATTCCTTTGCAAATGTCCCCTCAAGCCTGTCCCTCTTTTCCAATATCTTGACAGGTCTGTGTAAAAACTGTTAAAATAATACTAATCACATGCAGCACTTACAAAATTGGTAAATGAATTGTTAATCTTTATTGTCATTTTCACTTAACTAAGACTGAAATAACATGAAATGTGATATTCTCAGGTCTTTTTCCATCTCTGAGTGTTCCTGTTTGTGTGTGACGGATATCTGTTACTAGCTTATTTTCATGGGACTCTTGGCACTGGGAGTCAAGGGGGGGAGATGATTCTGGACAAAAGAAGATGTAACTTAACTTACATCGTTGATTTCCTTAACCCATCATGAATTAGAAGATCAGTTTACAGGCAGTGATAAATGGATCCCTAAGCACCTTCCTGGTGTGTCTGGTTTTTTTTCCTCTCTCTGGAGCTCACCTTTATCCTCATCACTGAAGATAATGACCTTTTTTCACACCACTGCAAGGATGTTAAAACCCAGTAACAGCAGTTTCAGAGCACATGGAACAGTGCTAAGTTTCAAAATGATTAAAAAAAAAAGGGGGGCGGGGGCAGGGAGACCCTGCTCCCAACCTCTAACCTAAAATAAACCTTTCTATACCTATAATATAAAATTTAGATGCATCTTTCTTCATTAAACAGCATTCTTTTAACTAGTGGTTTTACAAGTCTAAAACAGGTGCACTGTGTCATGCAATTTATAGATCCTAGTACCTGCTGTAAAGTATTTTATGATGGCTGCATTCTGTGTTATTAGTAGCTGTCTTTTTCTGCAGCCATTGGTGTTTGATAATAGTCTTAAAACACCCAAAATTACTTACCTGCAAGCAACATTCCAGATAGTCCCTGTTGACAGTTTGAATAAGTTTAGTGCCCTTTTGTTGTACTTTACCTTCAAAACAAACTGATTGAACCATCAATAGCTCCTGAAAGCTGACAGAGGCATGTCATCTGGTCTAACCCTCTGATAGCAGGTTATCTGTGGGAGTTAACCTCCCTGCATTGTTAACTGAAATGTTTTATGTACTATGCAACTTTAGGATACTGCTGTGATAACCTTAGTAACTAAGTCATACATCACAGTAAAGAGATTTTGTGCAACAAATAACCCTGGATTAAATTTACAAGGGTTGAATTGATATTGTAAAGTGTTCATTCCAGGGCTTTGGTAATCCTTTCCTGTATTTTTTATGGCAAACTTGTGTTACATTTAGATTGAAGTTGCATCTTCATATTTCTAGCTAAAATATATCCAGGAAGCCTGATGCTTTTCTTCGGCCCTTTAATAAAAAAGTATCGTATTATTTTCATATAATATAGATTCTTTTTATCCCACATTTAGTAAAAGGAATATGAATAAATGGGATTGTATTTTGAATCACCTTTTAAAAGGATTAATCACTGATATACCATTGTTCTACTGGTGGGATAACCTTTATGGTACTTACTTTTTAATATTTGCTCTCCTTAAGGAGCGCAAGTTTAAAAAAAAAAAAAATCGGCCCCAAGCCTGTGACTTGTGGTGTGGTTTGCTGTTCAGTTTACATGGGTAGGGTTTTTTGCTTTTCTTTTTGGAATTGGCAAGTACTGGTGCTAATTCTGTTTTTTGAAGTGCAGTCATGATGTCTTAAAAATACAAAAATACATTTGTATCAAGGAATGCTATTATAATTTTAAGCTCTTGTGAAATGATTGAGAGACTGACATTAGGGCTGTGATCCAAAGTCAGCATAGATGACAGTGCTGTCTTAGTCTGTTGTCATTTTTGCTGCAGCCTGCTTTTCAGTGGCATATTTCATTCCATCATTAAACATTTGCTGATTTTCTAATACCGATGTTTTCTTCACCTGAATATTCATCTTTTCTCACCCTACACTTAGTGGGTGTCTTTACTCATTTTTAGCTTCACTCTTCTTCACTCTTGACATATTGTTTCCTTCTGTACATGTCTTCATTTGAAAGAATCTGTTGTCATCAGAGCTTTTCTGCCAGTAACGCAAGATGGATAGCTTCTCCTCCATGGAAAGATAAGGGCCAGCAAAATGCCAGGGAGGACTGGAAGGGCAGCCAGGAAACCTGGGAGGAGTCTGAGAATGTGTCAGTCTCCTAGATCTGTAGCTGTTGTTTAATAAATGGTCTTAGGACATGTTCTGTTTTGTAAAGTGACTCTCTTTTTCTTCTTCTAATATCATTGAAAGTCATAGATTGAGGATTCACATTTAAATTGTCTGAGCATTTCAGTACTGAGCATTTTCAGTTCACTTGTTAACAATTTACGAAGCTGTTGCCTCAGAGGAAAGGTGTACTTGACAGAACGGTTTATATGCAGCATTAAATTTTGCTTGGTTGTAGAAGGGCAGTCTTACAGTCTTTTTCACAATGTTTATCTGGTCTTGAGAACAGCGTTATAAGATAACTTTTACCTTTTAGAACACGTTTTTTGTGTGGCGTTCTTTTTCAAAACGTTACGTTATGCAGAGTTTTCTACTACTTTGATTTCTTCCTCCTGGTGCCAGAAGGGATTGGTACGATTAGGAGGCTCTCTGACTGACTGGAGTTTTACGCGAAGCAGCTAGGCATGGGGAACGTTATCAATCACCTTTCTACCCCCTGCCAGGAAGAGTCTGGCACTTCTCTCACTTTGCAATGTCTGCTTCACATTTGGTTGACTCAATGTAAATAACACGTACTTGAGGTGGTTAGATGTTTTGATTTGCCATGGTTGTGTGCCTTACTTTGTTTCTGATGTGCCATATTCTCTCCCTCTGCAAGCATGGAGCCAATGGTATCTTTTTTGAGGCTAAAAAGCTGCTGTACTTCGAGTAAAAAGGATAAGTAGAATATAGTACTAATGGATCCTAACAAGAACTTTGAATTCTTAAAATATTTTTCATAAAACCAGTCTCTCCCTGTGTGCTTCTGCATTTAATCCTGAGCTGGGATCAATATGCCATAAGGACACCTTGTCTCTCTGGCAGGACCAAATTGGAATTCTCCTTCCAAATGGTGCCTGTGTCAAAATGTAGTCCTGGAAAGCAGAGACCAGGGATAACTCTTCATGCTCTCTTGACAAATGCTTTTTTTTTTTAATGTTAAGAGTTTTGAACACTGACAATATGCTCCTTTCAAGACAAAGGAGGGTGGTTTAGGATGTATGGTAGCAGACAAATTACACTCCTCCCTAATTTGCTGTTCACATGTCTCTAATGTTGCCGATCATTGTGTTTTTAGGAAAATATAATAAAAATCTGAAGAAGTGTTGGCAAACGAATGTTTTCTGAGAATTCTTTCAGAGAAGATAGCTGGCAGTTTCATGTGTCTCAGATTGGTTTGCCCCTGCAATGTGGGATGGAATCTTTGGAATCACTCAAAAGTCTTTTTTCCAAACTGGCAATTCAAAACAATTTCCAATTTATTCTATTTCTGGATATACCTTATACCTCACTAATACCTATAGAGAACATACATGCCCATGGTGATAATTTTCTTATCTGTTTGATCCACCCAGTATTAAGTTGTTATGGGCAGCTTACAATAAGCTTCATTTGAGAGAGTAAAGTAAGTATTATAACTGTTTACATAAGCTATGTTGCATGAAAAAGATGAACAGAGAGAGGAAACAAAGGCTGTTGCTGTTCATTGGTGTTATTTTTTAGTCATTTAGTCTGTGAGTATGTCTTCGTTTATTACTGGATTTTAACTGTGTACATTTTGCTGTCTGTCAGATATTTTGTCCTGCACAAATTGACAAACCTGAAATTTCTTGATACTCGGAAAGTAACCAGGAGGGAGAGAGAGGAAGCCTTGGTAAGAGGTGCCTTCATGAAAGTGGTTAAGCCCAAGGATGCTAAGGTAGGAGAGTAAATGGAAGAAGTAACAACAATGTGATTCATTAACACTGTTTTAAAATAAATCCAAAAGCCTGGCTGCGTCTTTTGCTAAAGTAACAGACAAAACCTTTCAAATGAAAGGACCGGTAAATGCAGTCAGGTGAGGGACAAAAGCCTTAGTAATTTTTCTGTGGTTTAATATCAAACTGTACTGTTATATCTGGTTAATGGACTGTGGTTATATTATCAAATTCCTGGTTTCCAACCTCTGTTTCATATAACAAAGTAACTAATATGTGTCACTGAGCTTAAAAGAATATTTTTACCCTGTCTAAAGATATGTAACAACTGTGTGATATGCTTTTGTGAAAGAATGCAATTTTTCTGACAAGTTGTCCCCTGCCTTGTATGTTAAACACAGAAGTCTGTCGCAGAACTCACACCTATGGTGTTTATTGGCTTTTAGTGGATCAGCTGATTCTAATTTTGTATGATATTACTTAATGTGGTGTCCTGCTAATAAGCATCGACAACATCAGAGAGACAGTTTCAGTAATCTGAGCTTTTGATACCACTTGCATCAACTCTGGGCACGCTGCATAAGCAAACAGAATGTGAATATGAATTCTCCACTTTACCTTCTTTTTCCATTGCTGATCAATACATGATAACAGCAATCTGAGCTTCAGAATGTTTTAGTGCTGCAGATCGTTCTTAAAACTCCACTCAAGTTTTCAGTCTACTTGCTGTTTTGTTCTCTAAAATATACCATCAATAATTTATTGCAGATTTCCAATAATGCTGAATAATAATGTAGCAGTTATGGAAATGCACTGTTTGGTAGCATAACAGTGTTGCTAGATAAATGCATTATCACAAGTACAATTGCAGTGCATAACAAATTAATTCAGACTGATTCATTTATAACTACTAAAATGTTAACAGTTCTGATACAAGCATAGCTTTGATATATTGTTTACCACTACCTTTAGTTATTTCAGCTTCATATATGTAATAAATGAAATAATTTATTTCTAAGCTCTTGTGGATATCTTATTCACAGCAAACCATCTTTGCTGAATCTGGCCAAATGCAACAGCTGAAATGTGTTAGATGCAGCATACGTATGTTGTCTTCTTTTATAATTCTTTGTATCTAATCAGATTTTAGATCTGGTGAAGTGGTTTTTTTTAATTTTATTAGCAACTAGATTTTTCATTTAAGAGTCTGCTCTTTGAATTTTAACCAACTTAATAGTGTAAGAGAAGAAGAAAAGTGTCTGCTTCTTAAATTTGAAGTTCCTTTTCTGGATGAAACCTCTTTTTAAGTCAATTGCTAAGGGTAAATTACTTCATAAATGTAGGGATAACATCTTTATCTTTTATATCTGTAGTTGAACCTTTTGTATAGTTTTGAATTATTTACCCACTATGTCTTATGATAAAACATACATTTATTGCAGCAAATTTGCAGAAGGCTCAAATTTACTGTTGTTATTGCCATACTAAAGGTTTTTTTTTCTTCTTTATAAATGGTTTGGTACAAATTGCTGATGGTAAAATCATTGTAAATGCTTTTCATGGCATGAATTAATGCTTCTTAAGGTGCTACAAAATTACCCTCATCATACAATATTATATACATATTACAGAAGTGGCTAATTTAAAATAAATATTAAATTGCATGCAGAACAGATATTATAAACCTCTTAAGATTGTTTTGAATTTGTGCTTGTTTCCTAGGATATTCATGCTTCTAGTATGCGTGCACGCAAACCCTTTTCATGTCTGAGAACACTCATAAAGTCCTCTCTGCATATATGTTTTCAGATGCAGATATGCATGTATATAGCTATTTATAGCTATACTCAAAGACCATAACAAGCAGCATTCCTCTACATGTCACAAAGATGATGTGCACAATAACTGTACTTTCAAATTCTATCGTATGTTTTATATTGAATACATACTGGCTTTTTATTCTTCAGCCTTCAGGTTTCCTGAATCCTGTGCTCTCTGTCTGTTCGTCAGTTCCCCTCCCATATAGTCGTTGAGATTTTTGACCAGCTTCAGCCAAATTTAAGACAGCTAGTGGTAATACATTCTAAGCTTTCTGAAACTAGTTAGAGGAGAATACACCTTGATCCAAACTAAGTGGAAGACTGCAGCACATTCAGTATTGGTCGTCAGAAAAACTCCTTAAGAAGTCGACCAAGTGATATAAGACCCTGCTGACAGTGAACTTCCCAAGAATGTTTTTTTTCCTTCCCCCTAAGGTAGTAGCCACTGTGTCGGCCTGTGCTTGCCAGGAATGGAGTTGGAATGATTAGTATTTATGTTAGTGGATGCCACATGGAAATGTTGTTCTGCCAGATGTAGTAACAACAGTGAGCCTATCAGACTGGCTTTTTCAGGAAAAAAAAAACCAAACAAATCCTAAGTTAGGTGTTGTGGTTCCCCCCCCCCCCCCCCCCCCCCCCCCCAATTATGATAAGCAGGAGATAGTATGGTTTATTCAGCATAAAAAGCAGACTGATGATCTAAAGAGGCTGTGATGTGGGGAGTTGTTTTCATTTTAGTCTTGACATGAAATACTTGGGAGAGCAAAATACCCCACCAAGAAAAAATACACAAAATGAGAATAAAAGCAAGAAATTTCCATCTGACTAGCTTGTGTTTACTCAAATGCAAAAGTATCTAGCAATCACCAGTCATCACTGTCATAAATATTTTATTTTGCATAAATTTTTTTACTTTCTTTTTTCCCTATTTTTTCATTTTTTTTTAACAGAACACTGCACTTTCTTGTGCTTTGCTTCATTTCATCCTTTGTTTAAAATGCATCTGTTTGTGATATGACTGTCTTACGGAAAGATGCAGTCATTTATTAGAAAACAGTTTAATGTCACAATGCAGTGTTCCATCTCGCTATGTAAGTGAGCTAAACTTCATTATTCTGTGATGTTTATGTTTTCTTTTGTCAAAATATTGAACATTGTATCATGCCTGATTTTAATAAAGATTGGGTAAGCCTGGCTGGCTAAGAGGCATTGAGCCAGATGAGGAAGCCTTGTTTAATGACCAGACCGTGACCTCATTTCACTGGCATAAGTGCAGATCAAAGTGGAAGATGCCTGTCCAGCGTGAAGTGTGTTTCTGGGCATGACAGCACTTCACATCAGAAAGACAGCTCAAGAATACGACAGTCAAAATTGCTTAATTATGTCCCAGCTTTCTAATTATTCATCCCTGCTTCTACAAAGAGTACAGTTGTCATTTCTTGACATAATTATTTAAAACTATACCCTCCTTTGGTTTATGGGTATATGAATTGTGCTTCCAACTGTTTCATCTTTAAAACTTAGAGATGCAAAACAGAATGTGATTTGAGAATACATTTTAAGACTCCATATTTTTATGTTGCATATGATATAAATGAACAAAGTGAAATTATGATGTATCAAAGCACATAATAATTTAATATTTTAAAGGTCTATATTCATGATCATTTAATCCAGATGATATAATGTGGATGTATCCATTATATCTAAAGTGTGTTGCTATGAATAGATACACATGGTTGTAACTCTCTTTAAATATAAATTTAATTGCTTAATACTGGGTCAATGCACTTGCTTTTATAAAATACATATATTTCCCAGTATTTTGCAGCCCCTCTGCCCAACAACTATTTTTTAACTTGCTACATTTTTATCAATTTATAGTGGCAAAAGCAAGCAGTGTGCATTTGGTCATATGTAACAGTCTTGCAGCTTATAGGACCAAATCATCAGCGGGTATCCATGGGTACACATCGGAGTAACTGACTTAATATTATGTGGAGTTATTCTACTTTCTTGCAACTTTATCAAGAGCATCTTGTCCACTGGGTATAAAGGAAACTCTGTACAACAAAAGATGGCAGTGTAGGTGTGTTGATTTTTTTTTTCCTTCAGATGCATTGTTTTCATCACAAGTTATAATTGTAAAACCTGACATAGCGTTTGTTCTTTGAGGAACTAAGATGGAGACACTTCAGCAGAAAGGCAAGTCTAATATCTGTGTTTCATGTCATGAGTGTATGTGATTCTTGCTCACACTGTTACTTGGAGGGTAGAGGGAGATTATTTTATTAGGGTAGGAAGAGTAAATATTTAGGCAGTACAGCTTAAGAAATAAGTTGAGCTAAAATCTACAGTGTTGCTTTAGGATCATTGTCAGTATTCATGTGTTTAGGCTCATAGGAAAAGCTCATTATCAAAGTGACCAATGCTGGTTATGCTTTTTCAAATTCTTTTAAAATCAGAGGAGGCATAAGGAGTGATTTTAGTAATTTTTGTCCTTAGCTATTTAACAAGAATCATATTTTTCTCAAATAGATAGATCCTATCTGCTTCCAAGAATTTTGACAAGGCATTTTTGCTAATGCATCTCACGCACCTTTTTTTCCCCCCTTCCTAAATTAGGAAAATAGAGCTGGTTTTAAAAAGTAACTAAAAGGTGACAGATAAACTTTTGGAGGACAGCTGCATTGCTCACAATTTTTTTTCCTTTTACCAGCACCATTGTGTAGAGATCTCGGCTTATGAGCTTGCAGCATTTGAAGTAGATATAATAGAGCAAAGGGCTTTTAAATTGTAAAGAATCATTGTGTCAATGAACTGCTAGCTAGTGAGATACCTCTTTGAGAGAACTTCTCCGTAATAGGGTTTCTTTTAGTCCAGATGTCAAGGTTTCACATACTAAAACAGAACAACGTCACGAATTTAAGACTCCAGCCTAGACTGTGATGCAGTAAATAAATTGACTTCAAAGGCATTGTAGCAGTCATGCTACTATTTGGCACTCTGAAGTATCTATTTTGCTCTTTGGAAAGTTTAAGTATTTTAAGCAAGAGTCCATAACACGATTGGCTCATAATCCCCCTAATGACACATCAAAATTAGGAATAAAGAATAATTGAAAAAAAATGACGGCATTTATATTTCTATGTGTGAACACTTTGGCGGTTTATTGCTGAGTATAGAGGATCTGCTGGATACAATAGTGGTACTTGCTAGAACTAAGCTGACAGAGTTAAGTTCAGTCATTTAAAAAAATTTCATTTTTAAAATCCCATTATCTCAAACAAATCCCGTGATCCAAAACAAATGTAAGCAATCATACCTATATAAAAATATTATTAAATAATTGCGTGTGAATAACATTTGCATATTTTTTTCTAAACTGGTGGATTTTACTTATTTTCTAAAACTGAGGCATGACATCTTGAACTAAGCCTTTCTTTGGCCTGCAGGGGAATAGGTATGATGATTAATGTGGTAGAACAAGAAATAAAAAAAGCGTTGCGAAATTCCAATGTTAAGAAGTGATCAAGGTGTTGGAGAACTGAGAGATGACCTTAGGTTTTTCCTTCTGTTTTCCCGTTCCTTATGGTATACAGATCTACATTTTCATTTCTTTAATTTGGAAGTTTAGATTCTTATATGTTTTTTTTTTCCAATTATTTGAAAAGACCAGAAGAAACTTTTGGATATCATCCAGTCGTTGAAACATCAAATAGTATTTTCTACCCCTCTGTCTCTGAGAATATCTGTGTGTCCCCTTGATAGTCACATTGCAACAATAGCCATCTATTTGGTATGTGTATGTCTGTGTGAGCTCACCACAAAGCACAGTGAATCCACAAATGGAATTTGAGCTGTGATATTCATAAATTCAAGAATGCTTCGTTCAGAAGACTTTAAAAAGGTTACTAGAGCTGTCCTCAATTTTTGTAGCAACAAAAAAATCAGTTCCCAAAATATGGATATGTCTTGATTCAAAGTTGAGAGATAAAATCTGCTATCACATCTCATGGTGCTTGTAGGGTAAATTAGTGACATGAGATTTTAAGAAACGGGAAATCTAATTATTGTAGCTGTGCAAGTGATAAGGGGCTTAAGGGTGTGACTGAAAAGTTATATGCTTGACTAATAAGCAGAAAGCTGGTAGTTCATCAAATGGCCAGTGAAGTTCTATAGAAGACACCTGTGAGACACTGTGGAGAATGATATGCAAACCTGTAAACATACAGTTACAGTATATAAGGATATAGGTTAACAAGCAGTGCTACTGTAGTTTGGATCTTGCCTAATATGTAGTCTTTGGATGAACTAATTCAGTAATAAGAGATATATGATAGCTTCTTTTACATTTCCTTTGATTATATATCTGATTAAATGTGCATATGAAGGAGAGCCATAGACTCCATTCTTTGGTTCAAGCTATTGCGCAATAGATCCCACTGTCTTTGCATATGATCAATAGCAGACCAGTGTTGCACTTGCTACATAGCGTGTTGTCCTAGTGAAGAAAGCTAACAATACATTTGATCTGGTTGTGAATTTGTGCATTGTGTGAGGAAGCTCTTGCTCCTGGAAAAGGTGGAATTAATGACAGGATCTAGAGCAGTCTGCTAAGGGCAGTTGGTAAAGAGTTGTCTTCAAAGTGCTTGCAAGGGCAGCTGCGCTAAAGCAAACTGAAAGGCAGGCTTGGGAAAAGCAGCAGCTAACAGAGGGAAGAGAAGGGTCAGTATCCAAAGGGGAAGCAAAGACAGTTACGATAATAAAGTTGAAGATGGGAGTCTGAGCTACAAAGAGCCTGGAAAGTAGGAAGCTTGCATGCGATACTTGAATCTGCAAGCTAAGACATTTAAAGGGTCTTGATTGGGTTTTTTGCTGTATTTTGTGTCTTCGCATATGACAGGTCACATGGTTAGAGAAAAAGAACCTCTGTCAGTAAACAAGAGAAAAGCAATGAGTTTGAACAGTGGGGACTAAGCTGCAGACATGCAGCTGCTGAAATAGCAAAGGAATGTATTCTCTTTGCTTAGCCTGCTGTAATTCCAGCTGTCAAGAACGAAGAATAGACACGTGTGGGTCCTATGTATGTCAGGGTAGGGGGAAAGACTCTTCTTCATTGTTTGTTCTTGTGGTGACAATTCTTGAAAAACTGATATATATCTAGTTCTTTGGGAAGGTATTATGTGGACTACATTTCAGTATCTAATTGCTATTGAAGATGCAGAATGTAAAAGGTGATGTCTCTTCCCTAAAATTATTCCTTTAAAAAAAAGTATATGATTGTCATGAAGCCAGTGTCCTTTTAGCCATTAATGATCCCAATGCACTTTTCACATAGGAAGGGGTGTTACTTCTGGAGCCCTGGCCTGATTCCAATTCAGGTAATTACATTCTGCCTCCATGGATTTCTCTGCAGTCTCAATTTACTAAGGCATTCTTCTCCACCTTCTGCCCTAAACTGTTATGTAGTGTTGCAGTGTGCTAGTTAACCAGCTGCTACTTTGCACCTGAAAGGTGGCTGTCTTTCAGTAGCAGTGAGCAAATTGATCCCTTTGTAAGACTTATTTAATATTTGTAAAGCACTTGGAGGTTCTCTGATGAATGGCAATAGGCGCTGTATATCATTAACGCATCCATTTAATTGAAGAAGCTAGCATGACTACTTGTTTATTACTGCTGTTATTTTATTTTTATTTTATTTTATTTTCTATTTATGTGTTCAGAACTATGGCAATTTCAATTATTAGATGCTGCAAGCATATGATCTGGCTTTTGTCTTGTGATCAGCCTATTCAGTCTACTTAAAAAATACCATTCAGCAGAATGTAATACTGTGATATCAGACGGTAGGGCAAGAATCATGATTGGTTTAAATTCCCAATGGATCAATATGGCTAGAATTTTATCCTGTAAGTTTTGTTTGTTTTTCTTTTGGAAATGGAAAAACTGCTGCTGTACAAGCAGAGCTCGCTGCACTCTTCTGTAGTTCCTCTTTTCAGAAAAACTAATGCAATGGATCTCATTATCAGATGACACCACTGTTAGGCATAGGAGTTGTTCATATGTTGCATTTTGTAAAAACAAAAAAACACCAAAAAACCCAACCCAAACCGAAAAAAAACCTCAACCAAAAAAACTCTGGCAAAACTCTGGGCCAGCTTTATGTCTATTCTTTTGTTCCTATAGGTGATTCATTTTTTTTTTCCCCTGGACTTTGAGGCACTATGTCTCATGTACTCTCAATCACGTTAATGAGTCATTCCCATTGAAATAGTACTAGTCTTAAGTGTGATGGTTAGAATATATGTTAATTCCTAGCCATGCAATAAGGGTCCAATTATATTCTTTTTTTTTTTTTCCTGAATGCTGCTTGTCACAGCAAGATTTCTGAGAGAGAAAATCAGTGGCAAACTACCACTACCAAAGAGTCTACTTGTAATTTTGTAAATGTGAAGCACCTGGTTCAAAAGTGGGAAAGAACTGTCATGGCTGAGTTTATATTTATTGCTTGTTTTGACTATGATTGGATGTCATACAGTTTTCACAGCAAGCTCTGCAGTGTATATGTATGCTGTGTTAAGACCTGGCTTCACTGTTTCACTGACCCATCAAAAGGTCACCAGCTGTTAGAGATAAATGTGGTCACAAGGGCCACTGCAAATGAAGACAAAAATGATTTGTTGTGATCTTCTCAGTAGCCTATCTTGCAGTAAGGCACAACATGCTGGCAGGGAGATCGTGATGTAAACACAGTTGTATTTTACATTAACCTAAGCAAGTTCATTGGCATCCTCCCTGGCAGAGGTTATACTGCATGGTTTTTAGAAAGGTGATTCTCATGTACAAAGTAACATTGTGTGGACTTTCAATAATTTTTTTATATCATGCTCTCACAATTATGACTTCTTCTTTCACTCCAGCTTATGTTCCACATAGTTTTGGGTTGCTGGTATTTTGAAGAAGGAAAAAAAGCTAAAGGTTTATAGAGTTTTAGATAATAAGATTTGCTTAATTGAACATCCATGTTCTATTTAACATCCATGAAACGAATAATTGCAAGTCATGTATAGATTATTATAGTTGTTGTCATTACATCTCTGTGTACTCTTCTGTTTTTCAGTAGTCTCTTCTCTTGTTGCTAAATCCTAGGATCTGAATTACTGATAGCTTCCCCCAGTGTTTACAGGGTAATTTTTCTGCATTTCATGTTACTTATCTGTTTCTCTGCTGTGAATTTCCTCCTTAATTCTTCTTACCTTTTTCCTTTCTCCTTGATTCTTAGGGAGCTTGGAAGCTGAACAGAAAGTATTTATTTGGAGCATTTTACCAGGTCTTTGTGATTCAAATGACTGCATTCTTTTTTCTTGTTTTCTGCCTTGAAGTACTACTTTCCTTCATTAATGTAAATCTTTCAAGAAACTTTCTCTTATGATGTAGTTTAACTTTGTGGTAGTGAAGTTTCTATATCCAGACCAAAGTAGTAAATAAACAAATAAGAAAGAGAGTGCCTTCAACACGTCATTCTCTGCAAATCGTTATTTCCCTAGTATTCTTTGTTTTGTTTGCCATTAGCAAAATGTTTTTGGTTGCACAATGACATTTTTAATGATGTCTGTGATAACGCTGTAGTCCATTATTCTACAGAAGTGGATTTTATCTTCCATGTGTTTCCTTTTGACATCAGTGGGATTGTGGTCAAAAAGAACAGTCTACAGCGATCTGCAGGTTGCAAGTTCAGGTGTGAAGATCTGAATTATATCAGGGGATAAAAGACCATGTCTTCATCATATAAAATGTGGTGCAAGGACATCATATAGCATCTTGTTGTGAAATGAATGCCTGAGGAAGGGAAGACTGAGAGGGGATCTCATTAATGCTTATAAACATCTCAAGGGCGGGTGTCAAAAGAGGATGGGTCCAGACTCTTTTCAGTGGTGCCCAACGACAGGACAAGGGGCAACGGGCACAAACTGGAACATAGGAAGTTCCGTCTAAATATGAGGAAAAACAACTTCACTGTGAGGGTGACAGAGCCCTGGCACAGGCTGCCCAGGGAGGTTGGGGAGTCTCCTTCTCTGGAGATATTCAAACCCCGCCTGGATGCAGTCCTGTGCAGCCTGCCCTAGGTAAACCTGCTCTGGCAGGGCGGTTGGACTAGATGATCTCCAGAGGTCCCTTCCAACCTCTGCCATTCTGTGATTCTGTGATTGTTTTTAGTGTTGCCATAGTCAAATTAGATGGATGGAATGAGAGGAGAGGAACAAAAGGGGAGGTAAAATGAATGCCGCTGGTATTGGCATACGATTAGATATTTCTAATCACTTTGGAAACAATGCAAGCGCCTAAAAATAGCAGCCTAGTGCTGTTTCAGATACCCTAAAGTATACAGCAAGTCCCTGTAGGGGTGGCAGATAAGCATCTATGGGAGATGCAAGCTTTTCTGAAGCCACCATGGGAGGCCGGGCCTACATACTGTAGCGTGGCTAAAATGGCAGTAGAAGCTTGTGTTTGAGCAGCTGAATCCTGCCTTTCCTGTTGCGCTGAAAGAGAGACTGTGTGCTGCAAAATATTGACAGATCAAGAACACCAGAGCATTATAATAATAATCCTCCCTCGCACTAACGTCAGCCAGAGTGTGGTCCAAGAGGCACATAGGACTGGTAGTGATGAGGTCATGTCCTAAAAGCTCAAGCATCTCAGTCATTCTCTCTTCATTAATGACTAAGAACATGACCAATTTGTAGCTGGTTTATGAGTTATTTCAGGAAAAAGAATTAATAATTTGTTTTCAGAGAAGGACTAATATTTCTCCCCTTGTCTCCACCCTTACCAGAAATGTATAGGCCAAAGGGATATTTTGTAAGAAACCCTGAATTTTTTTGCCTAATAAGTTTCTAAAACTGCTCCCTTTGTCAAAGGAAAAGGATGCAGCACAGTTTCATCTGATCCCATAAAATCATATTGAACTTAGATTCTGATTCCAGTTCCTGAATGTTAGTTGAAGCTGGTGCTAACCTCATCGCATTAAAATACAGGGAGAATAATTTTATTGAATTCTGTGCCTGGTTGCAGAACACAGTGCTAATTATAGCTTGTCCTAATCAGGCTGGCCATTGAAAATCTTACCCAGTTTTGAACGAACCAACAGATTTTCAGTTGACTTTAGGAGCAGTGGAATAGTCTTTATACAGTCAGTTTCCACACCTGGAATCTTTGTTGTCTAAACTTTGAATTGTCTTTTTTT
The DNA here is from genome assembly GCA_009819775.1 of Phoenicopterus ruber ruber. Lineage (NCBI taxonomy): Eukaryota > Metazoa > Chordata > Aves > Phoenicopteriformes > Phoenicopteridae > Phoenicopterus > Phoenicopterus ruber. The sequence continues at coordinate 15,863,460 of CM020221.1, read as the reverse complement.
TTTTTTATCCTTTTTTAAAATTTTCCTGTCCACTTTACAGACCGATGTTTTAACTTTCTTGAAAACCTTGACTGAAGAGCATTTTGTCCATCTTGCAGGCAGTGGAGCTGACATAAAACATTTATGATTTGGTGACTTTGGTTATGCGTCCTTGTTTCAGGGGAAAATGAGGGGTTCATGGTGGACAAAAAGCTCAAAAACATTTGTGACTGAGGACTGGTGTTCTGTTTGAAGGAATTAGTGAGAGTATAAAGCTTTTGCAGTAAATTGTCCTAATTTATTTTTGTTATTCACAGCATCCAAGGACAAAATGTTCATAGGAAAACAGACAAATTGTAATTAACTCTGCCATTAGGAACTTCTCTGATAAATAAAGAAAATTTCAATCATGTTTCAAAAATGGCATTGCTTTGAATCCTGTTCTGTGAATGATCTGTGTTGGAGCTAGGGTTTCTTGTGACTTTAGCAGGCGGAGGGTTTGTCCTTAAGTTAAGTGCATTTAATTTTTAAGTATATTTAAGATATGCCTCAGTTCTAATGTATCAAACGTCATTATGTTAAGGCGCCTAGTAAATGCATGTGCATTGTCCCAAAGATGATTCATTTCTCTTTCAGCCTTGGTGGGGCTTGAAAGCCTTACGCATTCTTTCTTGTAAAAGAACCTGTGGGATATTTGCTTAATGATTAAATTACAATTGCCTTTGTGTTTCTAATTTATGAGCTTGAAGCAGGAGGAGGTGAAGTTTTCTGTTACGTCAATACAGCAAACTATCCTACATATCTTACTCTGGCAAGTTTCATTAGGAAGTGTATCATTTGGGTTAAAATAAGAAGTAAATTCAGGATGGAGGTTTTTTTTTTTCCTTCCCACATTGTAAGACTAAATATACAACTTTGTTCACATAACGGTTACAAACAGTTCACTGTGTAGGCCAAATGCTCTCTAATGCAGTAAAATTAAGAAATAATATGCTTTGAAAATGATTTATGAGTGTGGTTAAACTGCCAGATTTACAAAGAAATAGTTCAGATCTTGGGAAGCCTCAGGAGTCACGTCAAAAATGAATTTGACCATGATTTAAACTGCTACTTTTCTTACATGACATTTAATATGTGTACTTTGGAGGCCCATATGTCTTTAATAAAATAGCATTAAGTTTTAAATATGATATGAATGCAGTCAGTTTCTAAATTCATAACCTTTTCCACAACTCCAAAATGCTAACCAATAAGGGAGTCATACATGCAATAAAACATAAACCTTAGAAAATAGTTTTTTATTAGAACGGTTAGACAGTTGGCAGCTGTGTTGTAATGTAATAAATACATGCAGCCAATGTGGGTTTATCAGTCTTTGTTTACACTGTAAGCAACTGGGACCAGACAACTAATTATGACTGAGGACCAAAGGTCATGAAAAGTATATTTTGTCCAGTGAATGTGTACTTGCTAGGTGAACCTTATAATGCTAAGAAAAGTAATTTATTAAATAAGAAACACTATAGCATGCTCCCCAGTTGTGAATTTGTCTGCGAATATAATGTTTATTAGAGAGTCATATACTTTAAGACTGTTCTGAAGTACTAAGTATTTCAAAAATTATGAAAAGACATACACAGTTTACAAAGGATTTCAATGTTTAGCAAATGGTGGCCAAAAGAGTTCAGTGTTCCGTGAAAAGAGAAATATGGGAGTCTGGTCTACGCTGACGTTTATACTCAATAACAAAAGAATGTTAGCATATTTTGAGGGGTATTTCTTTGCAATGTGAGACATTTTATTAATTTTGTTAAAATAACATATTTTAAGATTACTTTCCGAAACAGAAGCTACCCCGCAGCAAAACCAGCTTTCTAGGTAGCTTGAGCTTTTATTCAGAACAACAGATTCTGGTTTGCTTGCTGAGTTACCCATTTATTCAACATGCATAGAACAGTACTGCAAGCCTGATCACATATTCTAGGTAGTCTGACATTCTAATGAAAGCTATTGAAATGGTGTGGGAGTTGGGAAAAGACAGATTTTCTGTGTACTCTTAAGAGTGTGTGGGGGTGGGGGATAAAAACTTGATTGTGGTATACTTTTTCCTCCAAAATGCTTTCAGTGATTTGATTTCTGGTTAGTGTGGTTCTAGACAAATGGCAAAAAGTAAATTTAAAAAGTCTGCTTTGAGATGTATTACAAAGCATATATTCAAATGCTAATCTGTAGTCCTCCAGAATTATGGGTCCCCTAGAGCATCCAGAAAATTATTAACAGCATGTAATCCAGCTCAGTGTGAATGCGTCTTTACTCTGTTAGCCAAATCTTTACATAATACAAATCATTCTACCTATAAAAGCACAAATATGTTATTGTTCTCAACAGGCAATTTAATGCAGCTATAGGGAGGAGAATAAGAGAAAAGAAGATTACAAGCTAGCTGATCATGCTTTTATTTCTCTTAAATCTCTCGGCATTTCTCTGTGGTTGTACTTGTTTAAAGATCGTACACAACTGTGCTGTCTATATGATTTGGAAAGCAAATCAGAGTAAATATGAAGTTTCAATGGGTGTAGTTTTTAGGGGATTTGATACATTTATCACAAATATACATTTTACCCCAGAAGCAGTGCTGAACCTGTAATTTTTTTCTTTTCCTTATAATTCTTTTGAAGATTTAAGTTCTGCTGTAGAAAGCTCATTTATATTTGCCACCCAGTTGTGCAGCTTTAGCTGCAGAAGAGCTATTAAAGTTAATTATTTTCTGGAGGGTTTTATCAAAAGGACTATTAGTGTGAATACATACAGCAAGTATGTGAATGAGGAAGAAAAACGTTTTATTGAAATAATATACAAGTATCTCCAGTCATGCTGTGGAGTCAGGATCCTGCTCCAATGCTACTATGTGAATGTGACTGAGTTTAACTGGTAATTCTTGTAAGCAAGGAGGTGAATCCACTCTAGCATAAGTGTGCAGATTGTGGTCGTCTTTTATTATTGCATCCTGCTATTTTTTTCCCTGCTATTATTTTGCCACCAGACTGCGGCTTGTGACTCTCGCTGTAAACTTTTGCATCTATATGAAAATAATAGTTTTGCTCTTTGGATTGCTTTTGTTATTTTCTACTAAGCACGTGTTGTTATGGTGTATGGGTACTACCTAATCACCAACGACTGGAAATTTATGTAAAATGTTTAGATATGAGTAAGCAGTCAGCCTATTATTATTAGTAGTTGCCAACAGAAAAGGTGAACTAAACATTTGTTTTAAAGTGAAAGGTGGAGGTAGTAACACCAGAGAAGTAGTCTCTCTAGGAAGAAGATGGAGTGGTAGAGGCAGTGAAAGTTCCTGTTCTACCTGTTCTCCACAAGCCCAACGAGCACGAACTGGAAGAAACTGTACATAGTTCTGTGGAAAAATAGCATTCCTGAGTTTGGAACAGGATGTTACTTGCATGTTTTGCAGTTAGCTACAGGTCAAGTCCATTGCAGTGTTGAACATAAAGCATAAAATATTTGTGCTGCTGGGTCTTGGAGCTATTCTTGGAGAACTCGCTCACTGTGCATGCATTTTGGCAGGAGTTTTGTGCTTTGTTTCATATTGCATATTGTTCCAGAGATGTCTAACAGGCCACAATATTAATCCATCGCCCCAGGTCTGCTCAAATTTATAACTGTTGCTTTTGTATAATGTCTCCCAGCTTTTTCCCTTCCTCTTATGTGATGATTTTTCATATCTTTATGGTCTTAATAAGACTCTACAGTGCTATTTACTTCTAAATAATGAGTCAAAGATGTTGTGTGCAATTTTGAAAGATGGAATGCTATAACAGGACTAGGCAAGAGCACTATATGTGTGGCACAAAATTCTTCTTTCATATGAAGAAAACCTTTGAATCCACTTTTACTCCTGTTGAGTAGACTCTAAAGGAGTAGTCTGCTGTGTCAATGTGAGCAAGATCTGTGCTAGATCTGTGCTGTGTCAAATGGTCCTTCCAAAGCAGAACTGATGAAAATGTCTGCACATGTGATTCTAGTTTCAAAACAATCAAACAATCATTCTCTAAATATAAAGAAGTATTGCACTGGCAAGATTTTCAGCAGCAGCTATACAGGTAATTTGCTGCTAGGAGTACTTTGGATTTTATTGTTTATCTCTGACAGTACAGAACTCTTACAAGGTGAGAAAATAACTCAGATTGTGAATAGAAAAATATCTTTAAATTGAGTTCATTGACTAGGCCAGATGGTGCATGGTTTCTCAGTGAAGGACACGCCTAAGTTTCTGGGAAGTATTGCTGCAAGGCCATTGACAGTTGCAAAGTAAGGAAAGAAAAAGGATAGAATGGATTTTATTTTCCTGATTTATTTTTGAACGTGAAACTAGAGATGTTATTTTTCATAGCAACTTCTTGATTTCAGGGCAACAGCAACGCAGCTTTTGGGTCTTTTTCTTCCCCGTATGTTTACCAGTTTCTCTGGAGAGAACTTCTGAAGAGCTGTTGTTTATGTGAAGTGCTCTTTTTCTCCGCCCTCTCCTCCACCTCCCCCAAGCAGAAATGAATAGATATGTTGTTGGTAGAGAACTTACTTGGTTTGTCCTCTTGAGGTCATATTTTGGCAAGTGGGAAGTCTATTTTTTGATTTGATAAACCCCTAGTGGAATATGGTTTGGCTTGTAAGAACTGCTGTATACAGAGCCACTGGTTGTCTTGTCCTTTACAGCCTGGTCTTCCACCTTCTGCCCAGAACGCAGGGGAAACCAACGATCACTGGCTGAGGCAGTGTCATAGTAGGACTGCTGAAAATTTATGAAGCTCTAATTAAACCTAAAATGCACTAATTCAAGCCCTATAAATCTTGTGTAATACTAGTACAGTGAAGTTAACATGCGGGCTGGTGTGGTCTGGGAGAACGAGGCACATGCCTGATATTCTTTGCCGTTTTACAGCTGGGAAGCAATTATGTTGCAATCTAGACTGTCTGGTGATCCCAAAGAAGGCTCATGGAAGTTAATTTCAAGTTTATTTTCAGTCAGGGGATGTTGAAATGTTGTATGTAGATAGACCAGCTATTGCAAATTTGAAAAATCAGATACCGTTTTTTGGACTATATGTGAAGAAAAGGTTCAACTGAAGATTTTGCCTGTACACTAGTTACCTGAAGATGAGAGTGGTCTCTTCCAATCCCTGTATCGATAATAATGATGAAAACACTGCATTATCAGGGTTAGTGTTTAGCTGGATACATGATATATCTGTTCTGTGTGGCAGAAAATATTATTCTTTCATATGCTCTCTTAAAGAAATAGATTAATCAAATACTAATATGCCATGTAAATTGAAAATGGTAGCTACTTGATCTCAAGATGGAGAAGAGCTTAAATTGCTGGTGTATCATTTTCTCATCTATAATATTGGAATAGTTTTAGTTGGTAGAAACTTGCTGTAGTGGGAATAAAATAAATTGTTTACTTATTCTGTGGCTGAACTTCTGGGCCTAGGCTGAAGGGCCATCCCTTTGTACCTGTACTAAAATCCTGCCTGCAGTGCAGTGGCTAGAAACAATTTGCATTATCAGTAGAGACAGGATTTCATGCTTTCTCTTCTGCACTATTCAAAGAAATACTTACTTTTCTGATGTAATTTGAGTTGGAGAAGACTTTTTTTTTTTTTTTTTTTTTTTTTTTTTTTTTAAAATAGAGAATGGACTGCGTGTTTGGCTTTCATGTAGACTTTCAGTGCTGGTTCTTCTCCACTCAGAAACAAGTCAGAAAAATAGCATAATCACTTTTTCCTTTGTTAGGGGCATGGAAAAAGCTGTCTATCAAGAAAAGCAGATGGGCCGGGCAAGAAGAAAATCTTATAAGGCAGCCTGCGAGCATAAGATATCACTATTGGGAGGCTGGTAGCGTGGCCCTGATGTGAATCTTGTATGCAGATTCAGACATATGTTTGTGTGCTATTACCAGCCCTCCAGGATTTAAGAGGGGGTTTTTGAGGGCTAAGAGCTTCATTGTCTTTACAAAATCTCTTCTTTCTCCAGGTTCTGTATACGTTGAGAGGTCTTTTAAAGCCCTGTGTCAGATCTGGTCTTCGTGTGAAGTCTTTATAAACATTTATATAGCCCTACTGAGGAAGAGTCAATCCATTAGAATGCTTTAGGCTAAGATTAGCACTCGTGAAGCCTATTTAGTCAGATACGAGTTTACTTTATTTAATAACATTAAAGAGATAGCAAAAGAAAGCTTCTTTATCAGATGGTGGTAAGATCCATGAAACAGGTTTATTAAGGTCTAACTATCAAATTATACTTGCCTCAGAATTCATGGAAGTGGCAGAGTAATTACCTATTTGATTTGAGGCAGATTAGCATGTTTGTTAATGTCGAAGCTGCTTCCCATGTGTGCAGGCCCTTGATGAGGGCATCAACAGCCAGCCCTGCTTCCTTGACTCCCACACCTAATGGGGCAACGCTGGTCTGAGATTGTACAGCAGCTAATGATGATTTTTTTTTCTTTTCCTTTTTCCTTCTCAAATACATACTATTCCTGATTCTATGGCGTTCATGCAGGAGTATCTTTTTATAGTTGCCTCATACAGATATCTATAAATCAAGGAGTATTTGCCACAGACAACTTGCACACAGTAGAAGTGGAGTGAATCAGCATCAAGGTGGTGATATTGGGAACCATTGGTCTGCTACTGGTCCAACACTGCTAGCGGGCTGAAGATTCCTTGTATTACTGTTAGGATAAAGGAAAAAAAGAAAAGTGTATTTTTGCATAGTACTGACCTCTGGCAACATTGGAGACAAATCTCCCAGGCAGATGCATAACTTTATGGTTATTCTTGCAGATTTATATAAAGGGTAAGTATACTTTGGGTTCAGTCACGTATGCCACATAAGGGACACCAGCCATTGCATGTGTGGATGTCTATAGTAACCATCCAACCACAGACCTCTGAAATAACCATTTCCTTTAGTGTTATAGATATTTTTTATCCCTGAATCTCTGGCTTGTTTTCAGAATCTTACAGTATTCTCTTGACAGTGATATAAATGAGAGGGTTGTAGCTCCTGAAACCATCATATTGTCATATTTTAAGTGTACCCTTGAGTTGAGGATTATACAATCCAGAAAACAGTTCTTGCTATTCCTTTGTTCTCTTTTTCCCCTCCCTGTATCTAGAACATGTTGATCCCAAATTCCTTCTGTGTCACTCAGAGAAAGAGGCTTTGAGACACAATTGTTGCAATGTGAATCTTCATTCCTTCCAATTACTGTCTCTGAAATAAGAAGTGATGAATGCAGTGCCTCAGTTCAGAGCCACTCCCACCACACACATTGTTTTTTTCTTTTCTTTGGAACAAAGATACTGAGATCTTCCTTTCTGTCTTTCTTCACCTGTCCTTGCTTCCCAAAGTAGGGCGGATCGACTATCATAAAAATGGTAGGATTTGGAATAATCTTAAAGATGATGTCAGAAGGGCATGATCAAAGTACTTTCACAGAGCAAGAAAATGCAGTAATACTGAAACGTTTCTTTTCTTTGCAGTAACAACAGTTCAGGTCAGTTTGCCTTCTGCCGCGCCTCCCCTTTGCCACCCCCTCAAGAAGAAATGTAGGTTATATTAGAAAAGTTTATACTTTCAGGAAAAACTTTTTCCCTGTTTAATGTGCTTGTTGGAGCCCTAAGAATAGAAATGCCGTAGACTGTTTCAATTTCATACATTTGACTTTTTTTTAATGAACCTCCTGCAAACAATTCTGGAACCACTAACTACAAGTTTCATAATTGACTCCTCTCTCAGTTCCTTTTGAGTTTGCTTCTGTTAACTGGGCTTTTTTTCTCATTTTCATTCATATTTGATTCTTTAATTAAGGGCATTACGGGAAGTAAGTCTCAAAGTATCAAGTGTAGGATTTTAACTTTTAATTTATTTACCTTAATTTAATTTTCTGAACACTTCTAAAGTTAGTTTGGTACAATCATACCTCCAGATTCTTCCAGATGAAAAAAAGTTATTTTTATTTCTCTAATTCTCTGTCTTAATTTAGTTTGTAAAGAGGAGATCTGCTGGTTTTTGTCACCTTAGGTCTGCACTTTGGTAGGTAAAGAGTAGACTAGACTAGACTAGAACTGCAGCAGCTGCTCTTTAGAAGTGCAGGCAGGCTGTAGCTGTGGAGAGGAGGTGACTGGGAAAATCCAGGTGGCTGGTGATCATAACTGCTTATGCCTGTTTTAAGGTACTTCTGGGTAAATTTAATCCTATTTAGTATTGAAACCTCTTTAAGTTCCATTTAAAGTATAGCATTTCTGTGTAAGCCTCATTCATCAAAAGTGAACACATTTTTAATAGAAACTCCGTGAGTGGTGTGTTTTATCACTGCATTTGTCTGACTAATATTAAGAAAGATTGCCAAAACCCTTTAAGTTTTACATATCATCTCAAAGATAACAAGAGGTCACACAGCAAGCCTCGCATCCACAGATTAGTTGCATTTGAAGAGCTGAGTCATGTTTTTCATATAAATCTCATGGAATGGCCCATTATGAACACCTTGTAAAACTCAAAAGGCTTTATGATTGTTAATAGGTTCTGCAATAGTGATTTACTGGCTAATTTGAGACAAAATATGTTGCAGTGTGGGCTAAGAGAATGTGTTATCCTATCTGCATAAATAATAGTATGTTATTGGTTGTGCACTTCGGAAGCAAGTGGAATGTCTATTACCTTATATCTTCCAAGTAGATTTGACATTTCAACTTTTACTTATGACTTAAATCAACCTGGTTAGTGACAAACTGTAAAGTTGAATCATGAATTAATTTTTTTTTCCCTGCATGTTATCCATCACTGTACTAACCTGTGAACTAAATGTAAGTTGTAACAGTGGTAATCACTCTGTAACTGCAATTTATTCAATTGAAGACCATCTTATTAGTGTAAAAATAGTTTGAAGCGACATTTTTATAATGACTGTGATAAAACTTTGATGTATCCTAAATGTGCGCAATGTAAGACATTTATAATGGCCCCAAGTGTAATATTAACACAGCCTTTTAATGCATGTAAAAAGAGATCAGTTAGTTTTGATTATATTACCCAATATAGGTTAGATTCTCTTTTGGAGTTAAACCTTTTTTTGCTGGTTCTAAATGTCAAAATTAGTGGAATTTTGAGACAGTTAAATGAAGTCACATCTTTTGAGAGGTACTGGACAGGTAGCATTGCAAAGAGGAGTTAGAGATGCAGTTCATACACGTGATGGCCAATGTCACTTGATCCCTGCTCCGTACACATGGGCTCTGCTAGGGTTCTGTGTCCTATCTTGGCAAAAACCTCAAGAGTTGTAACTGCCGTGTCAGCTCAATTCTCAGCTGCTTTGTTGGAAATGTTAAAAGCATATTGTTCAAGCAATGAACAGATACAAATACTGTCAATAACTGAAGAGTGTTGTAGTGGGATCTTGCCCACTACAGATCTGGTGATAGATTCCAAATGATAGCTCAAGAGGTAAAAGATGAATATCTCATCATACTATGTGGATTCTTGAATATAATAGTATTTTCCGCCTTTTTTTTTAATTTGTTATTTAAAAACATTTACATTATGCCCTTGTAAATACAAGCAAGAATCAAAATTCTCAGAACAGCTGAAGTGAGCCAGTAATGATTGGCTTTTGTAAAAAATGTCTCCAAAAGACATGAAGTGACGGGAAAGAATATTATCAAACACTTCCAGTTCAAAGATTGTCTCATAATTGTGTGCCTCTATATCTGTTGAAGATTTTGCAAAACTCCACAGCATCTCTTCCTAAGATTCAAAGTTTCTTTATAATCTTCAGATTTTAAGAGTAAAAGCCCCTCCTGCCCTTCATTAAAAGCAAGGAGATGCCTAAATGTACACTTATGTTACTAGCCCACGTGATTTTTCACTTGGAATGACATTATTACATTCATGTTTCTTTTTAATCCTTCAAGTGTGTCGCTTTTCCTGAACAGTTCTTCAGTGACCTTCTTATCTCCCACAAATTCACCTTTTGTCAGAGAATTTCCGTCATTTTTCTTTTTTCTACCTATGATTAAGTTTCATTAAAGTAACCAAGCACAAAATTCCTTGTGTTTCCAGGAAATCCATCTGTATTTGATAAGGCAGTAATTGCAGGTTATTTTAACTTCTGTGTAAGATGATGAAATAATTAATCATATTAACTGTTTAAAGTATTTTTGGATTCTGTATCCTTTAGATAAATGAACTTGCCTTTAGAGTGGGTGCATAACAGTTTCACTGAGTAAGAATGACTTTGTGGTGGTCTGTAAGATGGTTGTGTTGGGGGGAAAAAAAAAAGGGATAAAAAAAATTCTACTGAAAATAGTGGTTATTTAAATGTAGAGTGTGTCAAGATATCCCCGAAAGCGTGTTTGCTGTAAATACTGAAGATTTCAAGAAATCACCCAATTGTCAGATGGCTTTGTTGTGAGAGTATATTTCTCAGTGATTTTTCTCTTATAGTAAAATTTGTAATAGAATAGCTGCACCAGTTGTTCAAACAATTGTATGACTGAATCCTTTCCGAGCTGATAGTGCTTATGGATGAGGTTAGCTAAATGTCAAAAGAAAGTAGCATTTTGGCATTATACAAGACACATTTTTATTTGTATTGACATTTTAGGCATAAAATTCTTCAGTTTATTTACATTTAATGAGAAATATTTTAAATGTTAATTTCATTTAACAACTTTAAAAATATGAAAACTGTGTCACAGACTGTTGAATAATAGTTTAAGTACTCCTATGTTTTGTTTGCTGTGCAAACCTCATAGTCTCTTTGTGAAGTAGGCAAGATATCTAGAGATAATACTCCTGAGTTGAAGAGGTATTGTTCATCAGAAGACTCATTCTAGGATGATTATAGTAGAAAATCATTTCCCATAAACCTTGCTGTAAATCACTTGAGAAAAACCCACTATGCTTATTGTAGGCAGTCTGTCTTATCTGGTGATGATCTTAGTAAGCTGTGATGGGTCACTGGCAACATGCGGAGGTTCAATGGGAGTCAACTTCCAGAGTTAATATTCTGCTTTCATATTCCCGGATATGTGAGTAGTCTGAATTCCATCTCAGGAGAGAAATAATTAAATTTACTTTCCCAATTAAGATCAGACTGCAGAGTAGCAATTGGCTTCAGAAAAAGCCTACTATTATTCAAGCTAGAAATTACTCTCAGTGGCCAGGTCTTGGCAGATAGTTGGACATCACTATTTTTGGAGGAACGTGCTGCCCCCACCTAGTACAGAATGGAAAGTTTCATACCTAATTTAATAAACTCGTAGTTAGGCTTGTCAGGATTTCAGTTATGTCCCTAGTTCAAAAGCTTCATATGTACTAATAAGAAATAATTTTGAGCTGAAACATCTCCCCCCGCCCTGAATCCCTGCCCAAGTCATTACTGAAAAGTAAATGCAAAACTGGTATCATTTATTTGTACAGAGACAACTGCAGAGAAAACTCCTGTGATTTTAGGATTGCTGGAAGAATTAGCTGTTATAAACCACAAAAACATCTTCGTATGGTGAAGAAAGTAGCTCAAAAATAATGTGAAATCTGATATAAATAAAACATGCATTTACAGATAGATATTACTTACAAATATAAATGAAGGAATATAATAAAAAAGATGCTAGTGTTGAGACAGAAAACCATTAACATTATACTGTTTCTCAAAGTTTATAGGAAAATACAAAGTAAAAGGTAATTTTTACCAAGAAAGATACAGAAGTTCTGTTAAAATGTTTTTTATCAGAAGATTCGTATGAACTTTCCACCTCATCTCAGTAAGAAAATAATCATTCCATAGGTAAGAAATAACCACTGCATGCCTCCCCAGACTTTCATCAGCTAAATGAGGTACCTACCTAACAGTTAGGGACAGAGGAAAAGGAGTATGAAACAGGACAAATTATAAGTCTTTGAATATGAAAAGTCAAATTGTTAAGTGCATCTTTTTAACCACAAATAGAATGCTAATGTATGTTTTGTATTAACTTTACGCTAAGCAAAATTGCAGTGTATAGCAGGAGATAACATGTACAGGCTGATTAGGATATTTTCTGCCTTTGTCAGGCAAAGAGGGGACGTGTCCATCTTCTGAATGCAGTAAACAAAACCAGAACTTTGTAATTTCAGCAATGAAGCCTAGTTTGATACATGCCACAGAAAAAACAGTAATTTAAGAATAATTCAACTCCCATTACTTTTTTTTCTTCTCAGAGGAAGCTGAATTGCATTCTCAGTTTAGTTTCTTGGTAGATCAGCTTCCAATGAATTATTTTTGTGGATGTCTCTGTGTGTGCTTTTTAAATTTTTGTTCAGACAAGGTAGATTGTAACTTGCTATATAGTAGCAAGGTCTACATCTAATGCACTGTTAAATGATCTTGTTCTAATTAGTTCAACAAACCTGAATGCTATCAATGCCACTGAATCGTATAGTTTTCCAAGTAGCAGTAGTTTTGACTTCTAAATGCAAGTCTGTTTCTTTGGGTCTGTATTTCACAAAGTAGAAATACCTTTGAGTGTTGAAGCCTTACAGGTTGAAATGTGGACTACAAACAGTAATGAATATTTCTGTCTTAAAACAGCAGCCACATTCCTGTGACAAAACACAGTATTCTTTTAAGCTTCTTCCTCCCATTTCAGTGAGTCAGTGTGTTGTGTTATTGTTGAAATGCCTACAGTTGTCTTTAGAGATTCCCAAGTCAGAACAACCTAAAACTTTCTCAGGACATGGCTGACAAGTCCTATGATTTATGAAGTGAGCAGCATGGGAAGGAAAGAAATTCTTAACAGCAAGTTCTCCCTTTGACCATTTACCTTAACAGATACAATTTTTACAGTAGTTACTTTATTTCTCAAATCTCTGAAGCCAGTTAGAGATTTAAAACTTCAAGGAGAAAAAATACTATAGATACAGATAGAGATATATGTATATTCCCAGTTCAAAAAATAACCTCCTCTGACTAAAAGGGCAAGGCAAGAGTAGTACCGAGTAGCTGATTTTCAAGTGGAAGCCTCAACTTCTATGGGAAATCTCGATTTTTCTGTACGTTTGGGACTATGTTGTTACTTCTCAAAAGCTTAATAATGTTTATATTATGCACAGATGCAGGAGCTGTTAAGAATTAATTTTATGTTGCTACTGTTCAACTCTTATTCATCAATATTGCTGGGAAATGTGGAATGGTTACTGAAAATGTCTACATTTGTGAATACATGACAAGACACATGGAATCTCCATAGCTATTCAGATCTGTTGTTTGTGTTCTGAAAATGCATGCCACCTTTATGGTGCTCAAGATATTAATCTCAAGAGTCAGCTTTCACTTTGTAAGGCAAAATCACGGTATCTGTAGTTGCTCTATCAGTAGCAGGGACAATTTTGGCTGTGGCTACATTGTAGTTTTGATTTGGGCTTAATTTGTGCTTTGATTTTTAAGCTTTGACGGTGTGAGTTTAGCCTGTAAGTTGTTCCTGGGAGGTGGGTCCTGCCGACTGGGATTCTGCCATAAACACTACCTCTCAGCAGGGCCTGTTTACACGCCCCCGTTGCTCCCTGCTGTTCTGGCTAAGCTTATCTGATGGCAGGCACGAGTTTTCATAGGACAGCAGGAGACTCAGCTGAGACTGATGCTAGCACTTGAGCGGCTTGTGTTCACGTACTGTTGGAGCAGAGGGTGAAGATGTGCGCGCTAGTCATAGCTGAGAAGCAGTTGTTTTCGCTACCCAGCAGAAAATGGTTCTTCTCTGCACCCACGCCTCCTCTGCTATGCTTTGGTCTAAACTAAGCTGGTTTAAAGACACTGGTAGAGAAGAATGCTCATTCCACTGACTTTATTTGGGAAGCAGGAATAGCAGCACTATTTCCTATCTGAGTTCAGAGCCCGTTTGCATAAGCACAGTGACCCTCTTCCTGGGAAGAGGTGGTGTTGATCTTGATTCCAAGTTGGTCCTTTTAGTTCCAGCATCCCATAGACATAGCAAGAGTGAGAATGTGTGCAGTCAAGCTCGGATTTTATCTGAGAAGCAGCAGCTAGAGCTTTCTAAACCTCCACAGTTGTGACTTGCCATTTTGTGTATCAAAACTCAGTATAGCACTATAGCGCTCAGATTCGCGTAGCTTAAAGGGGCTTAAGTGGGGGAATACATCCTGGAGTTTAACAATATAGAAGCATGCAAACTGTGGCAAAATCTGTGCTCAGAGTAGGGGTGAGTATACAATACAGAAAAATAGCTTGCGTTTTCCCCCAGGAAAAAAAACAGGGAATTATTTCTTCTGCTTTTTTTAACCTAAGTCAGCTCACTGAGACTGAAAGAATATACCCACTTTCTAGGTAAAGCTAGTGTAAGACAATCCTTAGAAAGGCATAGCATTGTAAAGGAACTGTCTGTAAAATGAAGACCTCAAAGAGATACAATCAAAATTAACTCACAGTGAGGACAGGTAGACAGTTGCATCTGACTTGATCATACCTTTACAGAAAAACATTTAGGACCTGTGAAGTGGATCTAATAAAGAGACCAAAGTTATGAAATTGAAGCAGCAAAAATGGTTCCTCTTGCATTTTTTTCTTTTCCTCATTCCAGACCCTTGGCACAGATTTAGGTGTTATCTAAAAAGCAATTAGATTACTTGTCTTAATGAATTCATCTTTGGTATTTTTTACGTGAGCTTTATGCCACATTTTAGTGCGTTCCATTCGTTTTTTAGGAAGGTGTGTTTAGTATAATCTGTATTTATTTTGCATGTTTCCTCTGTTGGACTTCAGCCATATAAAATAAATTGCTCTGGTTTTTATCCCCTTTGACTGCAGTGTTTCAAGGACTTTCCCTCTTGGCCCTTCTCTTGGAGGCTCTTTTCCAAGGGTTCTTTATGTCCAGGCCTGTTAGACTTTACAAACTGGGATGAAAAGATGTGTGTTTGACTTGCCTCCCTTGAATGCATGTTCACTCGTTTCTGTGGAATTATTCCAATGATGTGGAATTTGGAACTGTTTTGATAAAAATTTAAAAATTCTTAGGAGGTTTGGTGCAAAATGGGCAGTGGAGTAAAGCTTTTTGGAAAGCAAATTTGCCACAAAAATATACATGTACATATAAAATATTTCTGTACTGTTGAAATCATTAGGCATTATCAGATACTTGTATGACTGACAAGTTCTGAAGTTAAACTGTTTTTAACGTACACTTTAAAACAATTATTTTATAACCATATCATTTTCAGGAAATTGTAATTTTTTGTTGTATGTCCATGTGCTGTACAAAGGTGGTGGAATTTTTAATTGATACCTCATCCAGAGGACCTCAAGACTTCTTTTATGCTGGAACGGCAACTCAAATGGTCCTAAGAACCAAAGAAGCTATAGCCACACAAAAATGAACTTCTGAGGAGAGGTGCGAGCTTAGTTACAGAGCTTCTTATGTTGGTGTAACCCCGGGGGATAGTATGCTGATACAGTGTTCGCTTAGCCTAAATTTGAGATTCACATTTTAGGAATCTGAGGTTGCATTTATTATTTCAGCTGCTTGTAAACTGGACTTAAGCATCCTCAAACAGCATTCATCGTTTCTGAAGAGAGGGGATGTGACTGTTCCTTGGAACAAGGTTACTTTTCTGACACACCATCTTAAGGGGCTAATATTAAGTATTCGCTTTATGAGTAACTGCTCTTTGTTATCCTAGGGCTTACTATAAATTTTACTAAAATAAAAATAATAGCCACTTTTCTGCAATTTGCTGTTCTGTCTGTAAATGTGAATCAGCTACATCTGAATTTACTTTTCACTGATACTGAAGGACAGTGATGTGGAATGCAACTACAAAATCAGGTACAAATAAGAGAAAGGATCATTTTTATTAAATAGAAACATTAAAGTGATAAGAGTACAAATTGTAACAAAGCCACAGTTGACTAAGCTTTTGGAGAAATCTGGAGGAATTAAAAAAAAGGACAGAAATGACGCAAGTTCCCCCCAAAATTCCTAATTCCTTCTGTTCTCCCTCAAAAGCCAGGTAGGTCTCAAAACCCACATTTGACTTTAAGATTCATATCCAGTTTTGGCACATCAGAATCTACAGGGCAGTTGATTTACTGCTGGATGCACAGGTTTAGACTTTACTGCTGGATGCACTAGAGTTTAGACTTCTAAATCAGTCTGGAACATACTTTGTCTTAGCTCACAGCGTGTACTGAAGAGAGAAGTGCAAAGCCTGAGCCACAGTGAAATACTGATCTTGCCTCTAACGCAGCAGAGATTGCCTTTCATTACAGTGGTTAGGCCTGGATTTACAGGGGTGTTGAGGCAGATGTTAAGAGGTATCTTGATAGGCTTAGAAATCCAGCCCTGGTTTCTCAATACCCATTCCAAGTCAGCGGGAGTTGTGTTTCTATCTGCCTGAGAAGTTACTAGAAATCTTGGCTGGCATGTGTCTCAATATCTGTACGGATGTAGATCTTAGTAAATCAGAACATTCTGCTACCAGTGGAGGGGTAATTGTGATTAATGTTATTCTCTATCAAGGTTGCAAGTGGGGCAAATGATTTGAGAAAAGCTGTGTGAAGGTGGAAAAGGACTAATTTTAGTAGGAGTGGCTTTATGGGAGTGGTTAAAGAAATGATGGATAGTTCTTAAAGAAAAAATTGTTCTTCCATCTTACATTGCTCTTCCAGATGCTCCAAAAGTTCATTTTTTTCCACGTTTATCCCCAAAAGTGTGGACTGTGCAGTCCTTTAAGAACCCAAGGTTTTACAAGCAATGTTAAATTTTACTTGATATCTTGTGCCTAAAGTTGTCCAAGCCCTAGGCATTGTCGGTTCCCAGCAAAATCAGTGAAACCTGGGAATGCTCGGCAGGTAATGTGTTGAAAGTCCATAAAAGTATGGCATAGATTGGCTTCATGTTTACTAGGCAGGTGTGGTCTTTTAGGATGAAAAAACCCCCGCCAACCCCATATATTTGGCAGTACAGATACGATTGCAGTGTGCCATAATAAGTATATCAACTTATAGGAGACAGTATGGATTTATTAAGGGTTATTTTACAATCAATCTCTGATGCTTTAGGATGATGAAATCCTAATTTAAATTCCATTTATCAAACCTACTAAAATAAACTTAACAGGGAAATAGCAGCATTAAGGAATTGCTTTCCCTAATCTTAATTTGGAGATTGCTATTTTCTTGACAAAGTGCTGCACCTGGCAAGAAAGTCAAATCAGTATTTGATAGATGTAGCCTGTTTGAAGGTATTAACGAACAATTTGAAATTACAGTCATTATTTACTTTATTGGAAACCTCTTAGAGAATATGATTTATGCCAGTGACAAGCTTTTTGGTGCAGTATAAGAATCTAGAACTGCAGGCTAGAAACCAGAGACCTTAGACTACAGAAAGTTCATTTAAAAGTCATGTTTCCAATATAAATTACATGCAGTTGTGCAAACATGTCAAAGTTTGGTAAATTGGATTTGTTTAATGTAAACAATCTTTGACCAAAATAATAACATAGCTTCAGAAAAAGACATTATGCTCCCACTTTCAAAAAGTTTGTAGAAGTCAATGCAAGAAAGTGCTCAACTGTAATGCTATGGAGAATTATGATTTATTAGATCCAAACTCCATAAAGCAAGCTCATAAACATGTTTTAATTTCTTTTATTGGTCTACATTCTAGAGACAGCATTAAGACACGGGAACATAGATACATTCTTTCTCATTGATTGAAATTGCTTGGACGTCAGGGTTATGATACTGCTATTAGAACTAACTGCTTGAACAAAGAATTAATTTGTGCAGGTGTTGGCTAAAAGAGCGGAAAGAAATTCAATAATAAGCATGTCTTCCAGATGCAGCAAAAAGCAGTATATGTAATTTAATTTTAAAAAGGCATATCTTCAATGTGAAGAGGCACCTACCGTAGCATCAATAAATATTATTTTTGGATGAATCAATATTATTGCCACTCTCCAGATTTGCGTCTGTACTAGGAGCTGTATAAACACGGAACAGAAGAGGCAATTCCTTTCCCAGAGAATTTCACATTTAATATGTTGACCATGGGACAATCTGAAATTTGCATGTAGGCCTAGAACTAATCCAATTTGTATTTGTTTTTAAAACGTGTATAAATTTGTGAACAAGATTGCTGACAATTACAGACTTTTGGCCAAATCCCGTGAAGCATTGAGTATTATGGCCCTAATCCAGGACATTACCATGGCATATTGTAAATGGTTCTGTTGATGTCTTCAAAAGTTAACCTTATCCTAAATTCCTAGTTGTCTGAATGAAGGCTTTTCAAGATAGAAACTGAGGTGAATTAGTGAAATTTTATGATTGTTGTGGAATCGAGGAAGAGTTCTTCCTATCAACCTGGTTCAAAGGAGTAGAGTCCAAAAACATGGGGCAGTGAACAGGGGGTTCTTTCCAAAGAAGTCTGTGCAGTGTCACAGTTTGCCAAGAGGCTGCCAAGGGGATTAGAGGTCAGTACATACCAAAGTAATGAGTCTAATCTAATCCCTGGAAGAAATAGGCTTTCCAGCTAGAACTGGAACGTTTAATTACATTTTGAATTATGCAGATTCAGAAGATGTATTTTCCCATTAACTAGGGAGGTTGGGAAGGGCCTGCAAAGTGAAAATCAGATGAAGTTTGCTGTTACTGGTTTGAGGAGGTAAGGAGAGCTCCACCAGTCAGGAGATGTCTGAGGCATCTGTACTGTCTTACACTAATATGGTCTGAAATGTCTGCACTGACTCTGTCAGGATTTTTCAAAGCAGAAATAAATTCACATTGACCTTACCCTCCTCCAAACCAAAGTTAAAACTCACCATCACACTCCCATTATTAGTTAATGAGTCATTCACCTGCAAACCTGTGCTTAACTGTGACGTGGGGCCTACCTTTTGCTTTCCCTTTAAAAGGGGAGGAAATGTATATGGCTGTTCCAGTTTATCAGCAGTTGAAATGGCTAACTAGCATGTATTGAAGCATGCAGAACTGTATGGGCTCAAAGTCAGTTTTCGTGTCCTCATTTATAGGTCAAATCACATGCAACTACTTGTTTTGCAGTTCCAGCTCCCGCTTGTGTGTAGATTCTCTGGAGAGAGCTTTGGTTTAAAAGGAAGAGAAAATGCTGCTCTGTTGTTGACACTGGGGTAGCTGTCAGGGACATTTTGCCTTCCACGGAGGTCGTAAGTTGTCACCGAATCCCATTGTTGGCAAGGAAGGGTCTGGTTTTCATGGCATTGCTATTGGTTTTGATTTGGTCTCCTCCTGGGTGCACAGATTATAGGCCAGTAAACCTCTCTTTCACTGACTAGTGTGGGAAGTTCCAGTCTCTCATAAACCTTAAATAAGTCTTAACTCCAGAATGCTGCCTTTTGGAGATTAAATTTCTCAATGTTTTGCTGTGTTTTTAGCCCAAGGGTGCTGTTGACAGAAAGCAGTGTTTTTATTCCCCAATTGCTGTCTCGCTTTCTAATTTTTTTTTTTGTGTGTGTTGCATTTTTCTGCATTAGTGGAGGTATCTGTGTTTGAAAAAGGATTACATTAGTCAAAACTTAAGACAGATGATTTGCCCCCTTTCCTTACTGACTGACAGGAGCCTAAGCCGCACATAATCTTTTGCAAAATACAGCCCTTTTGCAGCATATCGGAAATTTCAGAACCAGAAGATTTAACCTCTTAATACATCTAATTGAAAAGCTGTTGATTTTTTGAAAGTGCCAGCCAATAGCGGTGTAAGCTGCCTGAGATTTGCTGACATCGATTTTTTTTTTTTTTTTTTAAACTAAACAGATAATTTTTCCCTGTATTTCCCTTATTTAGGATAATTTATAGTCTTTACTGCAGTGAAGGCAGAAATGAGCCTTCCTTAAAAAGTTGCCTTGAAGGCAAAAGAGAAATCATTGCTTTAAACCTGAATTTTGAACACTGTAATTTTGGAGACGCAAACTTCAGCAGATCACCAATGTTCTATTGAGAATTTCCTGTAACATAGCTGTATCAAAGGCATAGCATGTCTGTGTGGCTTTCAAGTACTCAAAGAGAACCTTTCAAATATTTTTCAAATACTCTGAAGGAAGAGTTATCAAATCTGAGCATATTTCAGTCAGATGTAAAACTATTTTGAGTACAAAGTACTAGAGCTGTCTCTCAGTGCAGATGCTTGTGTCACATTTTATTTTTCTTCAGGAATAGCTTCCAGAATTTTCACAATCCTCTGTCTTGTGTTCCTCCGTCCCAACATGAATCTGTAATGCAAAACTGCTATGGATTTCTGGAGAGCTATTTCCTAAGACCTTCATTGATAAAGCGTTGAAGTAGGGGGCATTCGCACTCTGATCAGAAGAATTTGTGTCCTGCAGTAGTTCACAAGTTCACAGGTAAAGTTAAAAGTTACTTGCTGCTTCTCTCGCAAAGCAAGCTGTCTGTTTGCCTGCCATGGAAACCTTTCCTGAGATTTCCTAGTTGTCAAGGGTGGGTTCAGAGTTCATAGAGCTTTTTATTGTGCCCTTTTTGAGGGATAGAGGCTGATTTGCAGCACTATTTAAAGCAAAGATGCCAAATGAAAGTTCCTCGTTTTAAGTTTGTGCTTACACAAAGCTTCTTTGTGGTTTTTTAGGCCTGTCAGACTTGTCAGGCGCGGTAAGAAAAAGTATATTGTTTCCAGCACTTGGATTCCTTTCCTTCTGACATCTGCCACTCTGTAAAGATGATAAATTCCTGCCTCATTAGCCAGGGGTGTGGGATTACAGGCTGACAACACATTAATCACCAGCTTCTGTGGCAGGCTGACTAGCAATAGGCATTGTTAACAAAACTTTTCTAATATGTCACTCTTCTCTATGACAGCCTGTAATCAATCATCTTGATTGACAGTGCTGATAGATTACACTATTTATACTTTGTGTAATGAAAGATAGCGTTTCCACCTACTGTCATTTCTAGGCTAGCAATGGAGGATCGCTGAATAGAAACAAACACAACAAAAAAACCCAGGCCTCAGCTCGGCATTGTGAAGTTAAGTCAGACAGCGTTGTAGGTCTTTTGTGGTAGCTTTCAGATGAGGTGTATTGTTAGGGAACCTGGTAAGCACAGGCCTTTAAGTAGCTCTTGAACTGAGTGCTTCTTTGCTGACTTTGTTGCAATAAGCTGTCAGGTCAAGTTCAGGCAGGTAGGAGACCGTGTTGATCGTATGGCGGCTATAGCTTCCTTTTTCCGTCCTGTCTTCTCCCCCTGACCCACCCCCCCCAACCCCAGCCAAGATGAGACATGGTTTAGATGTTGATGAAGTATGTGTGTTTCATGATTTGGAAGGCAAAATTATACGTGTTTCCCGTAATTGTATGGTGCAGGGAAAGTAAACACAGGGAGGAAGTGCAAAGCCAACTTGCCAAGACACAGCAGAATCTGTGTGGGAGCTTGTTTGCCTTTTGAAACTTAGAACGTTAGAAACCAGATCAGGATTAAAGTGCATAATCAAATTAATTTGGTGTTTTGGTTTTGATATAGCTGTTTCTTGTTCTAGAATCACTTGGTTATTACCTTTAATTATTCTTTACCTCCTGAAGTTATTTCATTCGGCTGTAGTGGAAGATTTAATATCGACTATAGTAGGAGGACAGAAGTTTCTTGTAGCAAATGTCTGTTAGAATGGAGGTTTTTTTTTTTTTCAGTTGGCTCCTTTAATTTCATGCTGATTACAAATAAATGCTACCTTAATGTTGTTATAGTGGCTCAGTTATGTTTATATATCTTCATTTGTATATGCATCCTGTGAATTTTCATAATATACTTTATCAGTAAATTTATTTCTTTGTCTGTCTGTCTGTCCCTGTAAGTATATGTGTATTTTTTTCTAATTGGAAAGGTTCATGTGCTCAGTCACAATAAGAAACTTAAAATCAACCTTTGGATTTTAGGAAATAGGAGTTGGAGCTTAAATTATAGTACTTGGGAGTTGAGCTAAATTTAGGTAGTTGGACAGGAACAAGGATGGAGAAGATCGTCTAAACTTTAATCTCCCTGAGAAGAGTTCCATTGTGAGGCCACAATGATTAATGAGAAACCTGACCATCTGATTAAGCCCCTCTGTGTCACAGGACATGATTAGTAGGTGACAGAGACTGTAACAGTATCCAGCCAAGCCTTGTTTCTTTCACAGCTCAGACTGTTATATGATTAATGTCCCCAAGGGCTATCTCCAGGTCAGGCAGGGAGAACCTGTCAGAACAGGTGGAAGTGACAAATTCTGCAGAAACTCCTTTTGCAAAAGAGGCAGCACGCAAGAATGGATGAATGGGGAGGATTCCAGATGGGCTGGTTGACCTTTCTGTACTCTGAACAGACACCGAGAGCACCATGGGAATGAAACATAGTAAGTATCAAAAAACTGCAGATGTTCCATAGTTATTGAAGAATTATAGCATTGCCAAGTTGGGTTGGTAAAATGCACAACACATCATATTATCGCCACTGGTTTACGCTTTCTGATATGCTACAGGAGACTGTAGATCTAGCATGTGTGTGTATAGACTAGATAAAATACCACACACTGTGTTTTATGGCAAGAGGGGAAGATTCTTTGCTTCAGTACAGATAACGCTTGATAGAGTTGATGCTTTAGTATAGCGTTTTCCTGTGCTAGTATATATAATCTATCTCATTCTCATCAATACTGCTCCATTTAGGGCAAGACAATCTTGGAAGTTAAAATAGTTTATAAAAATCCTCATTCCTTTTTATTAGGTGGTGGTGATCTAGTAAGGTATTTTATATCTTCCAGAGTACTTTCACCTCTTAGGTCATAGGTTCAAATCCCCGTCTTAAGTATCCTGACATGCTCTACCTTGCAATATCACACAACACGGAATTAGCAAGGGGATTGCTGAATTATCATCTTTCAGATAAACAGACCTTTTCATTTTATCATAGGAATGGTATAAAATGTCTTTGTAGTACAATAGACGCAGAGAAGGAAATGTTAGCACTGGGGTCCTTATGGAATTCCTTCTGCACATAGTTAATAGTCAAAACAAAACCAAAAGTGAAACTAGAGAATAGGATTCCCCCCCTCCCCAAATGAAGACGTTTCTTCTGTGCAAATTTTATTGCTGTTATACCGTTGTTATCAGAGTTTGGTACTGTTTTTAGCCATTTATAATCTTGCTTTCTTCAGCTTCTGTTTTAGCATATGCAGAGTATCTTCCTCAATTTAACTGTAATAGGTCAATTTTCTTCTGCATAATGAATGTGTGTTTCTGAGCTTTACATACCTTTGAGAAGAATGACTTCTTTCCGTTTTACAGATGAAAATGAGGAGTACAGAAATCTGACATAGTGTGGTCAAGCCAGCACAAGTTAATTTACTGTGCTCCAACGTTAGGCTTTTGCATTTAATTGAACTACTTTAGTCTGTATGTTCACCACTTTAAGGGGAGCCATTCTGAGTAAAGGCTCTCATTTCTGTGGTTCTAAGACTTACTTTTTGTTCTTTGCCACTGTTTAAGCTGTCAGAGCCATTTTTGGGTATGGTGAATGCCATGCTCCCTTGAGCAAATCGGCTGCCATATGCTATAATTTACACTTTCTGAATCTTTATTGGCTAAGCAAAAGGTCATTTTTCAGAGTGGTTTTCCCAGTATAGAATTAATAGAGGAAACAGACACACTTCAGTGGGCCAGCGACTGGAGATGGGAAAGCTCCTCTATGTGCGTAGTCACAGAGTGGCAAATAGAGAGAATATAGGTAAGAATAAGCTCTAAAATCTACAGAGGGAGTGAACCAAAATCCCCTCACTTGAACACTCCAGACTTTGAAATCCAAGTCTGTTTGATTTTTATTTTCTGTTTTTGTTAAAAAATCCACAGACGCACAAAGCTCTGGTAGCATAAAGATTTTAATAGCAATTTCAAGTACTATTTCTTACTATGTTCCCACAACAATGATAGACTTTGATAAATTGTGACAACTTATCTTGTAAATAGTTTGCCTAGCTATTGTTTGTTTCAAACTTTGCTATCAGTTTTTCAAACTCTTGTCACTGTATATCCTTTCCTGTAGGTTGATCAGTAAATCAGAAAGTAAGCCTGGATATGAATTGCTTGTCAGATATAAGAAGAGACAAGACTGACTTTTTAACCCTCTGTGCAACCCTGGGGGGAAATGAAAGCTGTATCAGCAAGCAAAATGCATAGAATTGTACCGTCCAAAAGAGGTTAAAGAAGGGCATGTTAATTTTAGGGGCAATCTGCTAATCCAGATGCAGTAAATCAGTATTATGGTGGAATATTCCAAAGTGACCCAAGTCCTTCAATGAGCTTTGAAAACGTTTGCATTTTTGAATGTGATTCCATTAGCAACTTATGTCATTTGTCTCATACAGTTCAGTGCCTGAGGCACTCTAGCTGAATTTAGAATTATCCTAGTGATTCTTAGGAGCAGGGAAGTGCAGGTGTGCATCCGTTATATTTTGTAATACACTCAGGTGTGTTTCTGTTGTTATCAGTACCGCTAACGAAAGGTTAATGTCAGTTTCCATAGAGAGTTGCGAGGATGTCTCTGTTTCCTTAACTTGTAGGGTGTGTGCTTAGAGTGTGAACGGATCTTGTGAAGGAGTTGTAATTAAGACGTACGATTCCAAGACTGATTAAACGTGCCGGTGGAAGAGCACCTGCAATAGAATGGACATCATCATCCAGACAAAATGCGAGATGCAGCTGTGATAGAGTTAAAACACAAACCTACGTCTCTACAAAAAGGTGCATTAAAATTTTTAAATCGAGTGAATGTAGGACAGGGCATAAAATGCTGTTCATGTTGTGCGTACAACTTGTACAGTGATACTTCTCTCCAGACCTGTGTTGAGCCTTGTAGAGAACTGCTGCTGAATTGCCTAATGAATAAATTGTGCAGGGGTACTTCTGGTTTTTAGTTGAGATATTGACTGGTAATACCAGGAGTGGGAGGAGGGAGAAGAATCACGCTCCCTACTAGTGTAACTAAGCCAACAATGACCTTAGTGTGCACCCCTGCTCCTTCAAAAAAGCCGATTTCATTGAGGACTAGCTGAAACTGTGCAAGCAGGGTAATTCTTTCAGCTGACTTAGCTGCACAGAGAGGACTTGTGTCTAGAACGTAGAGCTATTCTGGTATAGCTGCATCTGTGAGTTTTTTCTAGTGCACACAGAGCCACAGTTTTTGACAAAGTCTGTGTGCGGGGTCAGTAGGCTCTAAAGATACAGCTAGCTCTGTCTTGCCACAGGACATCTCAGCTGTTCTTCACAACCATATCCTTCTTTCCCAAGAAAGACTATGAACTGAAAATGAGTTGGCATTTTCATCATATTGCAGCTTGCAGGGACAACGTAGTGCTCCCTCAGCAGGGCTGAAATGCTTGGGTTCCCTGTAACCACAGATCTGAGTTCTAGCTGCTAATAACTGTGTATAATTTTTCTTGGCACAATTGATTGTGAAATTCAGATCAGGACTGTGCGGAAGAGTATCTTTCTAATACTATGCCAGCTACCATACCACTTTTTAGCAGTTTTTCAAAGAACACAGGGCAACGTGCCAATAATGAGCTTAGAAAGTATGTATGAAGTTCCTGATAATGTGACATGATTTTTTTCTTACTTTTGCTCTTCATTTCATCTTAATTAGTCCCAGTAGGAAAGATTGATTTTTTTTTTTTTTTTTTTTTTTTCTTTTATAGCCTTGTAGCTAACATCTGTTGGTATTCCTGGGGTCATTCTTGCACTGTCCTATGTTTGACATTTCTTGTAAAAGAAGAGGCATTTGTTCATATTGACATTAGCCGCCTCGGTATCTCTCAGTGGTGCAGATGGCCTGTGAATAAAGACATCAAGCTAATAGGCAAGATGACAAGCCTCGATAGCGCTGGTGCTCCTTGTGCCTAAGTGGCAGGGCAGCATAGATTGCTTTTGCTGGGGAGGTGCTAGGTCTGCTGGCACTAAAGCATATGGAATTAGTTAAAAATGCAGTAGGATCCTGGGAAAAAAATAGTACCATGAAAATCCCTGGCTGGCTGTAACAGTTTCTTTTTTTCAATGTAGAATTTTATATTTCCTTGAGTGGCCACACTTAAAGAAAAGGGTATGCATATGGAAGAGAGATCCCTGATTTACTTTAGGTATTTAGTGATTGTGACTGTTTAATGCATCAGAATGAGACATTGCTGAAAGATTTCTTCATTACATTGTTTGCTTGTGTGGCGTTATTAGAAGAAAACAATGACTATCTTGTGTGTCAAGAAAGGTAAAACAAAAAAATGTATATCTAAATGAAGATGCACAAGATGCATTGTAAGTGCATATTAAAATATTGTGGGAGTGTTTTGCAAAATGTCATAGAGTCCCAAATATGGAAAGACTGTTTCTTCCACAGTGGCCATTTATATTATCCTCTGGAGAAGGCACATTGGAAAACTTGGCATTTTGAAGTCAGCTGATTATTTCTTGGGGTAGAATAGAAAGAAAAGCCGGAAATTCAAAGTCTAACAAACAAAGCATGAAAGAGAAAGATAATTAAACTCTCAAGAAGCAGAAGATTAATAAGTTGCTATAATTTTAACAAGGCAGTTAGTTGGCAGAGCTAGTGGCTTGGGGATCCTATGTCTATATGGTGTGTAGGTCCTTTTCCTAGGGCTCATATGGGATAAAATACAGCTTAGGAAAGTTCAGAGAAATCAAAGGGATTTTGCCTAATCAGTGTAGGCTCCAAACGCAGGCTTTTTAAAGGAAGCATTTACAAAGACTGACGTTAAATATTATTATCATGGTGTTAAAACTGGAAAAAGGGGGGAGGAAGGAACAGAGCTTTTCCCTCCCCCTACTTCAAATAGGAATAACCTTATTTTAAATAGAAAGACAACATTCTCTCTTCTCCAACGAGATTTGACACACAAACGCTGTAAAGTTAGTAAGCTCCTCCATAATAAAGGAAAAGCAATCTTGGTTGAAACATTTCCACTTCATTAAAAGCAGAAAATGAACAAATATATAAATAAAAGCCAGATTTTATTTTTAAATTCCATTCCCATAATCTAGGGTATATAATTATAAATGGGTGAAATTGAGCAAAACATGACAGTCACTTAAAAGTATTTTGGGTTATACTTCGACCACATAAAAAAGCCAATATTTTCTTCAAGTTGTACCTCTTGAAAAATCATGTTTGAATTTACCAAAAACTCAGTGAGCAATGCAATCAAGAATGATCACGTATATTGTTGCGGAACGTTTGAGTCTACCATAGCTAAAACCTGCAGATTGTGTTCTTGTTGTTCAGGAGTTTAAAATCATCTGTTCTTACTTGCTTTGGACAATGTTTTTGAGCTTCTCAAGTTGAAAAGTGGTTTCAACTACTTTAATAAGGGATTTTAACAGTTTTACATGCTTTTTAATAGGGCTCTGAAGGCAAACACCTGCACCAAGAAATATTTACATCAGCGAGGATTTAGGAGTGTTAGCATCTGTAATGTGTAACGATATAAATGTTGTTGACATTAAGCAATATTATATTTCTCCTCTGCCTTCTCCCTTCCTCTCAACTTTAAGAATTCATTACGGGGGAGCCACATAATAACTTTTATATGAAGATCCCAGAACTTTTCAAACACGAACTAATTAAGCTTCTTTGTGTACTTCTGTGAAGGAGAGGAGAAATTTGCAAATTACACTTGCGCAGTTCGTTGAGATTACATGGCATACGTTAGATTTATGAAGTGACATGGGAGCAAAAGGTTTCGAGTCTGGCAAACTTTCAAAAGGTTCAGGTATGAAGTTACAGAACTGCTTATTCCAAAAGGTGGACATTCAAAGAGCTACCTGGTAACCAAAGTAGACTTGTTAAAGCAGAAAGTCATACAAGTGGGCTTGGCAGTTGGCATAGCTTCTGGGAGAGGTGTGTGACACTTTGCACGAAAGGATTTTCATGCACACAGTTGTTTCAGGATGGTGCAAGTCCAGGGATGTTGGCAGAAATGGTGTCTTATTCTATGTCTATCAGATGTTAAGCCATCTATCACACTTGAAAGACAGCTGTGACTAAGGCTTGCTAGTGTTCAGCTTACTGAATTCAAGGCTTGTTTTTGGATAAATGGTCATGTGTATCCAGCCCTCTTAGCAGCTCAATTACTCCACTTTATCTACAGCTGAAGAGTTGCTCTTTAGTTGCTTCTTTGCCAGACCTGTTGCCCTTTGCACACCTGCTGAGATAATTTTTCCTTCTTTCCGTCTTCTTCTGGTGTCTCTTCTAAGCACAACATGATCCCCACGACATGGGCCAGCATTGGAGGGATCTGCTTTGCTCCTTCTGAAAATGAAGGACTGTTTTCACAGATTTCACTCTTCGCATTCCTTCCTCTATTAACATTAGCAGTGAAGGTAGATCTAATAGGACTATCTAATGTGCTATTAGGACATCATCTGCTGTTCTTCAGCTGGTGGCTTTGTTTGTGGATGGCTGATTTAGCTATTGGCAATTCATTCATATATATTATTGTGACATACTGTGAAGCCATATGATTTTAATAGGGGAACCGTGTTGTGCATGCCTGTATCTTGAAAGCGGTGCTAATTGCACAGTCATAAAAAAAAAATTGACAGCTGTAATGATGATCTTGAAGACCATGTGGCAAATTAATCCTGAAAGTGAGCGAAGTCTTCAGTTTAATAGTCACATAGTAGGCTGTCTTTCACTATAAATATGATCTGTTTTACACTAAGGAATCTTTAAATCCCTTTGTTACAGATGATTCCATAGTTCCTAAGTGGCCCTCAAGGAATCCACTTTTCAAAGTCTTTCTAGTGCTCAAAATACATTTCTAGTGTGTCAGAAGATACCCTGAAAACCTGAAAAGAGACTGATTTTTGTACAAATAAAATGTGTATCTTCAAGTTTCACTATATGCAGGCTCAACATTTCTGGAAAATAGAAAGCTAAATTTCATTTATGCTGAAGAATCTGGAAAGCTGAGAAAAAGTGTAGGGAAAAAAACGCATTGCTAGTTCTTGGTTCTAGCCAGTAGAACTTGGATGCTTATGGATGGACTTGAGGGGTGCGTGTACATATAGGTTTTATAATCAGTGCATATGCATACTATATGTGAAACCATGCAATATTTCATTTTAAGAAAGCTGGCTGAAAAATAACTGTGATTAAGACTGTAGAGCATTATTTTACTTGTAAGTCTAAGCTTCACTTAGAACTATGGTCAGAGAGAGGCTGGGTAGATCTCTTTCCTTAGAGTTTTACAGTGCAAGTGTAGAGCTCTGCTCTATCTTTTGGAGCTATTTCTTCATCTCAAAGCAGAAAAAAAACAACCATTGTCAATAAGATATGGATTTTCATTTGTGGGTTTATATACTGCTACTGCTTCCTACTTTATTTTGTTAGGGGCTTGTTGCTGTATTTTACTGGGATTTATAAGCAAAACTTTTCCATGTAGGCTGGGTTAGGCCCCTTCTCTTTCAGTCATACGTTCTCTTATAACTTGATGCTTCCATTTGTCCCTCAGGGGTCCGTATTGGGCCTAGTACTGTTTAATATCTTCATCAATGACATAGACAGTGGGATCAGGTGCACCCTCAGCAAGTTTGCAGATGACATTAAACTGAGTGGTGCAGTTGACACGCCTGAGGGATGGGATGTCATCCAAAGTGACCTGAACAAGCTCGAGAAGTGGGCCTGTGTGAGCCTCGTGAGGTTCAACAAGGCCAAGTGCAGGGTCCTGCACCTGGGTCAGGGCAACCCCCGGTATCAATACAGGCTGGGGGATGAGGGGATTGAGAGCAGACCTGAGGAGAAGGACTTGGGGGTGCTGGCAGATGAAAAATTGGATATGAGCCAAGAATGTGTGCTCACAGCCCAGAAAGCCAACCATATCCTGGGCTGCATCGAAAGAAGCACGGCCAGCAGGTCGAGGGAGGTGATTCTGCCCCTCTACTCTGCTCTGGTGAGACCCCACCTGGAGTACTGCGTTCAGCTCTGGGGTCCTCAGCACAAGAAGGACATGGACCTGTTGGAGCGAGTCCAGAGGAGGGCCACAAAGATGATCAGAGGGCTGGAGCACCTCTCCTGTGAAGGCAGGCTGAGAGAGTTGGGCTTGTTCAGCCTGGAGAAGAGAAGACTCTGGGGAGCCCTTATTGCAGCTTTTCAGTACCTAAAGGGGGCTTATAAGAAAGATGAGGACAAACTTTTTAGTAAGGCCTGTTGCGATAGGACAAGGGGGTAATGGTTTTAAACTAAAAGAAGGCAGATTTAGACTAGATATAAGGAAGACATTTTTTCACAATGAGGGTGGTGAGGCACTGGAACAGGTTGCCCAGAGAGGTGGTAGAAGCCCCATCGCTGGAAACATTCAAGGTCAGGCTGGATGGGGCTCTGGGCAACCTGATCTAGTTGAGGATGTCCTTGGTCATTGCAGGGGGATTGAACTAGATGGCCTTTAAAGGTCCCTTCCAACCTAAACTATTCTATGATTCTATACCCATGGATCTCCTTTTAGAGGCAGCTCATTCTAGTTTAAAGTGACTTTAACATGGCAGTGGCTTTTACTTAAAAACACGTTAAAGATATGCGTTGTGTTGAAAGGAACTAAGTAGGTGCTGGTTAATCGGCATATGGCTATGCTCTGGATGAGATACTACTTGCTGTAATGGCTGGTAATGTGCTGCTATCTGACAGTTTCATGAGGCACTGGAAACCTTTTACCAATCAAGTTATGATAAGTTTTAATCAAATTAGGATAAATTTTGTTACAGTAAGTGAGCCCTGAGCTCTCAATGTGATTCTATCATTGTACAATACTTCCGAGGTACCACCAGGTGTTGCATGATGGGAAAGCTCATTAAAGGATGCTTTAGGAATACACTAAAGTTAAAGTATTCTGTTGTAAAACAATAGAAAGTGTGGTTTATACCTTTGTTTCTTACGTGCGTTAAATCTGATTTGTCACATGCCACTTTCATATCATTAATTTCTTATTCTAATAAGTAGGGTTTTTTGATAATGAGACTCTTAACATTTTTGTACTTATTCAGTCTTTGTCTCCAAAATGTCACAGATAATTTTATAGCACATCATTTTTGAGCTATGTGTTTGCACAATGATGTGTTTTGCTGCAGCTTCTTGTGATATTCCAAAGGGACTGTGCAACACCCCAGCAACAATCAGCTTGACATGATCTCATGGGTGGAGTCCTGCCAATGCTGGTTTGCTGAACTGCAGTCTTCGGTGGCAAATCTAAGGACTTGCGTGTGTCTTGAATGAAAGGATTACTTGACAGGTGCAAAACGAACACCAGGAGATAGTTTTCAGATATGCTTTCTGTATTTAATTGTGGATCCCATTGCCACAGGATGTGACAGATGCTGCAATACTTAGAGGGTTCTAAAATATGACTGGTGGTAGTTATGGAACCTCCCCCACATTCAGATACACATAAACACACAAAAAAAGAGCTTTGATAATTAAGGAAGTCCTTGAGGCACAGACTGAAGCAGCCCTGGAGAATATAATGGGAAAGTTATCACAGTATGCTTGTGCTGTTCTACCTTTTCAAGGCATCCAGAATTGACCAGGCCACTGTCAGAGAGTGGATGAGTAGACCTCTTTTGTTCTGATCAGTACAGCTGCTTTTATGCTTAATTTGCTGTTTAATAATTTAGGAAAGGAGTGAGGTTTAGGGATCAAATATGGACCACACATCTCAAGGTGACTTAGTGTATTCTAGTATAAACTGGTAGTAGTTAGGTCCTGTGGTTTTCTTATTCTCCATGGCTGGTGCATCCAGTGAACGTATGAGACAGTCCAACGCTGGAACTGGCATTAATTGGAACATATGTTGTCAATCATGGACAAAGAGCTGATGAATACTCTTTCTCAATAAGGATAAATGGAGCAACAAATTAGAGATCTAAATAGAGTTCTGTGAAAAATGATGTTTTGAATTATGTAGAGGCTTGTGTAACCTTATTCTGGGATGTGCCATTTGCAGTTTTCCATCACCTCAAATTTGCATTTCATTTTGGGCTTGGACAAAAGTTTGGCCAAGCCTCAGAATTCAAACTGGGCTGAAGTTGCGAAAAGCTCAGGTCAAAACCACGTAGAGAAAGAATCTGATGTTGCAATATTTGCTACACAGGACAGTGGTTGGGATTGGAAACTATTACAGTGGTTTAAGTATAAATGAACCTGAACAGCTGTGGCCCTGTCTAGACAAAGCAAAAGGAATCAATCAAGGTTTGATACCTTTATGATGAATATATTTGATATCAAAAATGTGTGCATGAGTTTGTGTAGTTCCTCCCTGTAAGCTGTTGAGACAGTTGTTAATAATGTTATATAACAATGTATTTTTGTTCATAATTCCATTGTTTTGCTTCATCCTAACCCCTTCATTAGTTAAAAGTAAATAAATAAATAAGCAATCCCTTGTTATTAAATATCCTCTGTCATACAGAGAACAGCATAGGAATGTGGAGAAACCATAGGAAGAAAGAACTTGCGTTTCTTGCTTGACATCTTATCCATAACGTCTCTAGAGTCACTGTGAAGAGGAAACATGATGTGCCACTCGTATTTTAATGCTTTCAGCAATAATGTTTCTTCAGTGGTTCACGCTGCAGTGTGCAGGTACATCGTGGCTGAAACTAAGATGTTCTTCCCAAGCTGAATCTCTACAGACTGTGCATACTGCCCTTTAAGTGTCATAGCTACTGAACAAAAAATGAAGTCATATTCAGAAGGCAGCTAGTGTTACACCTCTTGCAATTTTTTATAACGCCTGTATTTAGCAGACTATTTACATTTGGTTGAGTTCCGGTTTTATTACTTCTAATTTTTGATTGCTGTTTCTTTCCAGCAGTCATTGTTCCTATTATTATTTTTGCCATATATTTTTAAAAATTGCTTAACTTTTTTGCTATTGTGAAACTTCTTTTCCGTGCATTAAAATCTGTCACTGTGTATGTATATAAAACTAACAATCATCATTCCTTAAAACAAGGAATAATCTTTGCTCCTTTGAGTTTTAATTTGTGAAATATGGATTTTTATTATTCCCAAAAGTAGCTATGTAAATTTTTCACAACTTGTCTCTCTTTGGGTAAAGAAACAGAGTGCAGTTTGAGTTAAGAGGAGATTTATCTGGTACGAATCTTTGCATGGTATTTGTTTATTGATTACGATCTACTTGCAAGTAATCCAAGTGTCAGGTCCTCTCAGCTAAAGCCACTTGAAATGTATATTGGGTGTTTGTAAGGTTTTTAATCCAGTTGAAAGAAATGGGAGACAGTGTGAAAAGCCTCAAGCAATAACTGCTTCGAGTAACCAATCTGCTTGTATTGCTGACTGAACTGCTGATACGGATACAGCCTGTGCGTCACGTTCTGGGAGGTTTTGGTCCGTTACATTGCTAGCTTTTTCTAGTTACTGAGAATGCTCTCATTTGTTTCACACAGTTGTCTCATAACTGTAACTATTCTTTTCAAGTAAAGATTAGCTTTCTTGTTAGCTGAGCCCTTTGAAAGAATTAAAACTACGACTTTGTTCTAGGTTGTATACATTGAAGCTGTTTATATGTAAACCAGTCTATAGACTCTTCAAAGAAATTTGGTAAGTTGGTAATGTGGATTTAAAACTTTTAAAGGTCTGTGTGCAATACAGACGAGTTCTAACATATTCTCAAATCAGAACTGAATCTGGAATTGTTTCTTAAGGCTTAGTGCCTCTACTTAAACAGGAGAAGGCTTAGTTCTCACATTGAAAATTTTACACGTTTTACTTCAAGGTGTACAATATGTATTTGTTTCATTTTATGGAAAAAGCAGAAGCATGCTGCAGCAAAGCTGTTGCAATAGCTTGTTGCTCGGATGTGTATTTAAAGATTCATACCTCTACTTTTGGTCCCAAGCTGCATTTCTTTCTTAACTGTAGCAATTCTGCACTCTTTTTGCAAGAGGACAATGTTTTAAAACTGAATATGGCACAAAGCTGAAATTTCCACACCAGATAAGGATCAGAAACATCCTCCTTTGTTCCACTTCTGTTAATCAACAGAACAGAAACATACCCACTTATCTTTCATTAATTTTACTTTTCAGCTAAGAGTTTTGCAATTGATATGGTGAATATAATTCTGAAAGTCTGTGTCCATATTATACATTTCTGTCATCAAAACACATTTGTTTACGGTTACTAGATTTTTTTTTTCCCCCATCTGTCTAATAGTCTTCAAATACATATCTACTGCATGTTAGATATTTTTATTTCAACTTTGGTGAGTTAGTTTTTGCTGCTTCTGCTGTTGCTGGCACTGGAGACAGGTGTGTCTGTATTTTGTACTAATTATTGGAGTAATGAAAGAAGATGGGCCCATCAGACAGTTATTTTTCTGAGGCTGTTGTCAAGAGTTAGTTGTCTCCAAGGGTAAATATTGATTGAGAGGTGTAGCGTTTTATGCTAACTTTTAAAGTGCCTAATGCACTGTGATACTCTGCCAAGTGATAGTAAATAAATTTTCCCTTTAAGGGTGCTTATTTAACTCAAAATGTCTCTTAAAGGCTTGAATTAGATTCTGACTTACTGTGTGATTGTTATACTGAATATCTGTATTGTTTTTAACGATAATTAATGGCAGCATGACACAGAAAGAAGTACAGTGTTGTGCATATGAAAACTGCTGTATTTGGATAGTCAGTAAAGGAAATACCATTTAATTCAGATGTCAGTTAGGTTAGTTATCTGGTGTACATGGTTACTACCAAATGAAATAGATGGAGACTGTAAGAGAGTAAATAATCTAATGTATGTGAGATGGAGATGCTTTTTCAGGAGACCAAAGATAGGAAGTTTCATGGGTCTTTGTAAAATCCATTCAAATGCTCCTTAAATATCCTGTTCATTAAGTGTATCTGTGGCTCAGGAGAACTCTCAGAACTGATGGCTGAAGGACTAAAGCTGTGGTCATTACACATGATGCATGTATAAGCAAACATTAATTTCACTTAGAGTTTTTGAACACATAGCTGTTACTGGTAGCTACCACAATAAAAACATAAATTTAAACCAAAGGAAAGGAATTGTGAATTCCTGAAAGTGAAGGACAGGCAATCCTGAGTACTACCAAATAGATAGGGTTTGTGCTTCTCTACCCCCACAACTACTGTTCTAGTGAACTCTCCACCCTTAACCTGTGTTTCTCTACTCACCATTTTCTCCTAAGCATTAGAAGCTTTACACCTGGTACTATTATTTTTTTTAAAACTAGCAAGTGGATGAAAGCTATGTGGTATCCCTAGCCTCCCTTTGGGGCTCAGCGACTCACAGGACTAAACGCGACTGAAAGAGAATATTCTCCAAGTGCCAGTTTCACAGTGGGATAAATCTTGTAAACTCAGATGAGTCTTCTTCGTTGACAGGAACTGCAAAAACCTGACTTGGTCATGTAAACATTGCAAGTTTCTGTCTAAACGTTTTTGATACTAGAGCAGTGCCATTTGTCCTTGCTGTTTCTAAGGTCTGAGACAGCTTTTCTAGGGCTTCAGAAGTAATCCATAAAGAACATTTCAGGACTTGGCCTTCCCATGGAAGGGCTTAGCAATCAGGGAACAGTTACAGTTTCTGTTCTTGCATTTGTAATTTTTATTAATCAGAATATCAATTTAATTAAACTGCACAGAAAAAAGAGGAGGAGGACTGGGATTTTATGGGTTATACGAGCATATGGAACATAGAACCTATGTTTCATATTTATGAATACGTGAAGGATAATATTATGTAAGTACATGTAGACATCTTAGACAAGCCTGGATGTGTTCTGCCAGAATGAGCAAATACTCTTTCGAGCTTATTGAATCCACAGCAACAGGTTAGCTCTCTGGTTCCTTGGTTCTGATTACCTGCCTCTGGCACTGTCCAGTGTCCACAGGATGACACCAATCCCCCGAACGCAACAGGGAATTAGTGTAGCGTTATGCATGGGGATGGCCTGCTCCTTAAGGTCTCCATCAGGACATTTTATTATACTTGTCTTAACGTGTATAACTGCAGAATGGTGTTATTGGTTAGGAAATCATCCAGTGTTGAATACCTATCTGCGTTTGCTCTGATCTCCTGTAGTGATGAAAATAAATGCAGAAAAAGTGTGCAACTCAGGGATATTTCAGCTTCAGCGATAAACATCTGTTTCCAAATGTGTTTTGCAAGCCGAAGTATGCTTTCACCCATAGAACAGCTCAAAGAACTTGTTAGCATTTTTTTCCATACGATAATAATTGTGTGATGTACTCTTAGTAGCAACAAAAGAATGCAAAGACTTTGTGCAGAAAGTACAGATTCTAAGCCCGTGTAAAAAGCGCCTCCATTAGCTGCTGCTTTATGAATTGTGAACTTTACATTATATTTACTCTTATTACAGTATATTAATACAGGGAATAGTAAGAGCAGTGTCCAACATCCATCACTACAGTCAAATTTCATTTTGCATTTAGCTTTAGTAATTGCAGCTACCTTAGATCCAGTATCCTTAGAGATGCCCCAGCATAAGGGTTGCTTGTTCCTAAGTACTTTTTTCTCCCCACCCCCTCTTTGGCTTTTTGATTGAATTTCTGCACAAGAGAATGAGGCAACAATGACATTGTCTTCATCTCTTGCCACTCACCCAGCTCTCCTGGAAGAGTTAAAGCCAGGCAGTTGTGATTTGGCCACGCGTGGTGCTCAGCCCTCTCTGTCCTGTAACAGAGGTACGATTTGAACTGACTTTCCAAGCAGATTGCTTCCTGGTCCTTCAAAGTTGATGAAGTGTTCAGTGGGATTTTTTTAGTCCTTTTTCACAGTGTGCTTCTGTCCTGGTTGGTATGGGAATAAGAGATGAATTTTAAAGCTGTCTAGTTTTAAGCAGTAAGGGGAGTTTGGTATGTTAAGCTTGATCTCCAGTCCTAGTGGGATGCTCAGAGAGGCCAAATCCCCCGAAGTAACACAAAAGATCCAGGATCCCATTAGTCTCAAAGTAGAAAATTGCAAGGGTTTGGAAAGAGTTTGAAATAATTACGTTCTCTATTATGGAGTAGTATGGTGGAATTTGATGTGACGGAGCATGAGGAAGGTTGTGCTCAATTTTGAGCATTAGGCAAAAGTGGGCATTTCTTGAGGCAGGCATGCTTTCCCCTTGCTTGGATAGTTGTTGGGTTGTGTGGTTTGTTTTCTCTTTTTGGTGGTTTGTGTTTTTTTTTTCCTTTTCTTTTTTTCATAATACTTGTTGAGACCTGATACTTCAAAATTCTGTATCTGCAGTTGTCTTATTTGTCCTGTTAGCCACTCGGCTCACAGGTTAGATGATGACGCTTAAACAGTAGTGGTGTTGTAGCACTGATGATCTAAGGATATACGCAGGTCAAATTTATAAGGAAAAGTAGTATCTTTTGTTAGCCCAGCTGACATAGAAAAAACAGGAGAGCTTTTAGATGCAGTAATCCTTCTCCAGGCTACAGAAATATGCATTTACACAAGTAAGCGCAGTAAATCTGGGAGATTGTCTCTCAAGTAATACAGGTTCAGTAGTGTATTATGTTTTGTTTTTCGTTTTTCCCTCGAAGACTATTTTTTTTAGTTTAACTCTTTCCATAGAAATGCCCCCAATCCTGCACAACAGCCTGTGTGTGGCAGAAAGGAAAAATTGCTTTAGTCAGCTTTGGTGTTGAATTTCTGAGTATTCTATTGGATTGTTATAGCCATCTTATTATATAAACATAACCTAGGCTTTCATTGCCTGTTCATTGGGAGTGGGAGCAAATAAAACAGAACAGACATTTGCTCTTAGCAGCTGCCAGGTGGAAACTGTCTTTCATGAAAAGTATATGAATAGTATTGATTTTCTTAGTTTGTACTTCTGGAAATTAGGTAGTAGACTGAAATGCATCATTCAAGCTACTGTGCTATTTCTTTTTCCTTTTTTTTTTTTTTCCTTTTTTTTAAAAATTTTTTTTTCCCCTCCAAACTGCTAAATAAATGGTTTACAGTTGACCTTAACTTCTATTTTTTTTTCTCTTTGGTTTGCAAGAAGACACTTGAAAAATGTTAAACTAAACTTTCCAAACTTGTTGACTTGAGGGCAGTTTACAAATTTTATTAAAAATAGTTCAAGTGAGTATATGTGTGTCCACGTCTAAAGAATGTGATTTTCACTTATATTCATTAAACTCAAATAGCTTGTGAGCTTTGATCTAAGGTCACACTGCTGTAGTAGCTTGCTTAGAAAAAGTCACATTATAGGTCATGTATTATGTACTTTTTAAAAGATACCAATATCATCGAGCAAGGACATCTTTAAAAGCAGATAGAAGTTTTCTTAGGATCTTTTGTATTCCTGATGTATTCCTAATCTTTTTTGCCATGGACAAATGATCACTTAGAAGATGGATGTATTCTCCAGTCGCTGTCCACCAGCAGAATAATTTAAGGCAGTACTTTTCATCATATTTGTGAAATATTTTCCTGTAAACTTAAAACCTGAGTAGGCCCAAGAGCAGCACAAAAGCAATAAAGACAATTATTCATAAAAGATTTTGTTCATACTATAAAATAGAATTGGAGTCACGTTGGCTTTCTCTTTGAGATGACTACATAAATGCTTATGCTACAAATGTCCTTTAAGGATTCTTGAGGGCAGTGGCAATCTATGTCTTCTGAACAAAAAATCTGTAGAGAAATATGGATTTTTATACTTTACATAGGATGGCTGTTTAATGGTCTGCAATGCTAGACAATATGGTAAACTTTCTGGTTCTCATTCAGAAAGAAATATTTTGTGAACCAGCTCTGAAGTTCAGGGTATGTGGTGAAGAGCGTTGGCATGAAAAATGCAATTTCTCCATTAAGTTGTCTCGCTCTTTGCTGTTTGGTAAACTTGAGGCAAGTTTACAGGAAAGATGGTACTCTTCATGGAAATTCGTTATGCTTGCAGGGGTAGGAAACATGAATGGTCTTCCCCACATTCATGCTGAATTTTTCTTTAGAATAATTTTATTTTTCTAATACATCAAAGGAGAAACAGATTTAAATGAGAGATTACAAATTACATACTTCTCTGTATGAAAATGTTTCATTTTTTAAAGTTTTTCTTGTACTTCTAGTGTCTCTTTCCATTAAATTATGAGCTTTTCCCTTCTTCACACTGAAAGGAAAATATTTGCAGCTGTGTTTATCTTCTGGCTAGCTTCCGTTGCTTTTTGTCTTAAATATTCTTGTATGAATGCTAATAACTCTAATACAATTTCTTATAAGCTTCTATCCAAATAGCAGGGTGTTACATTTCAGCATAAAAATGGAAACTTGAATAGTAATAGAATCTGAATTGTCCCCTCCCCCCCCGCCCCCATCTGGAAATCAGGTTTGGGGCACGTAGTTAAAGTAATTGTGGTCAGCTTAAGTCTTGTTCCCCATAAAATTTACCAGTTCATAAAAGTACAAGAAAGCATAATTGCCGGTGATACCAACCTGCACATTGTCACCACCATGGTATTCATTTTAAGTCATTTGCCTGACTAAATCAGTGGTAATCATTAGATGATAATTTTTGATTTGCAGTAGTTGTATGATAATGAAGAGAGTGC
The DNA here is from genome assembly GCA_009819775.1 of Phoenicopterus ruber ruber. NCBI lineage: Eukaryota > Metazoa > Chordata > Aves > Phoenicopteriformes > Phoenicopteridae > Phoenicopterus > Phoenicopterus ruber. The sequence continues at coordinate 15,823,776 of CM020221.1, read as the reverse complement.
TTCTCTTGGGTACTGCACTTGAGGTATTTCATGATCTGTTTTTAGGGGGTTTTATATGATTTGATCAATTACATTATATAGTGATAAATTTATTCTGTGTAATGTTCGCATGCTTAGAGCACAGAATGTGAGTCAAAGGCAATACATTTTAATCAGCTTGTTTGAGCAAGTGACTACCTTGTTTCACCAACATAAAGTTAAACTAAAACATTCCCTTATTTCTTTACACACAGCAAAGCTTAATTTAATTAGTAAGCTTATGCATTTTGAGAATTGCCAACAAGCGTGGTGATGCCCAAAATAGTTGTCTAGAAAGCATGCGAAGTAGTCAAATGCTCAATAAAATTGGAAATTAATTAATGGTGTGGAATCCTAGTTTATGAACTATGATGATTAATATGAGAGGAAAGTCTGATTCTCTAGTTCAGTAAATACAGTGCTGCCTTGGAATAAGGTAAAGGATCTGACTAGCTCAGGAACCAGACTGTAGGTGGAACTGCCCCTAGGTGAGATAGATGCTCTACCCTTTTTCTGTTTGAAGTGCCAGCAAAAGCTGGTTCACACCACTAGGAAAAAAATATTGCCCACACAGCCTTGAGTTCAGTAGTTGGTGAGATGGACCTTGTGCTGCCTAGAACCGTTGGGTAATTTACATCACTAAGGACCAAGAATAATTTTTCTGGAGTCACCAAATTTACTGAGTTGAACTTCAAGACAGTAGGAGGTCAGTCACACAGAATTTGGAGTACCAAGATATGAAGGACAGTCTCTCGGAAATGAATAATTAAATACAGTGCAATGAAATGAAAATATTGAAGTAGATTGTGCAAGCATGATCTATTCCTATTGATCAGCCTATTACAGAAGAGTTTTGTTCAGGGTTTGGAAGAGCAAGAATCTTGATGAAAGGGTAGAAATCTATGGGTTCAGTGCTTTTATTTGATTCAGTAGATGGATCCTGAGAGTGCTCCATAGCAGAGTGCTATGTGTATATCTCTTCTCATATATATTTATAAAATGTTTGGCGTTCAGTGTCAAATGCTTATATCATCCATTACCTGTGTATTTGAGATGGTGGACGTAATTTTAACAGTTTTCATTATTCATCATGATCATATTTATCAATATGTGTGTATATATATTTATTCTTGAGGCTATGTATATTTATGATGATTTTAGCTAGAGATCAAGAGTACCCTTAATTGTGAGGAATAGTTGATCTGGGAATCAACAGAGTGGAGAAAACAGTCAAATTGCTAGTAAAAACTTGTCTGTGGTATGGGCTCAACTTATCAGTCTAATACCAGTCAAGTTAGAAATGAAGAAAAGTAGAGTTGTAGGTGGAACCTTTGACATTTGCCAACTTGAAGCCTCGCTGTCAGAAAAAGAGTTGCCAGTTGGAATAAACAAAAAACCTTTTTCAGGGTTGATAAAATGTGTTGGAAGTGGCAGCTAGATTAAAGCTTCCACATCAAAATGAATGCAGAAAAAGCTCTTTTCAGGACTAAAGAGGAGAGTCAAGTTGTCAGCAGCCAGTCTGAGTCTGGCAAACAACGTAAAGCACTTAGGGCTAGAGAACTTTAATTAGAGCTCTCTTCAGGCTAAACAAAAGTTCTTAGTCTTCATCCTTGATAACTCGCTGATTGGCTTCTGTTGTACTGACAAATATTGATATTAACTTTGACAAGAGTTCGTGTATGTGTGCCATGCAGTCAAGCCCTATGTTGTTATCTGAGCAAAAAGTTCAGTCTTGTTGGGTGCAATGGATCATGTGGGTGATATATTGCAGCAGTGGCTCATAACCAAGATTGTTGAACTTGTGTTTCTTTGTATTGTGTGGGCGCTGTGTTTTATATAAAGGAGCCTTCAAGTAATAAATTCCTTTATATTTTATCTTTCCCTCACAGCAAAATCATTGTGTATAATTTTTACTAAAGTTTATTACCCTTATGAAGTGAACTGATCTTGGCAAATTTCGTAGATAGATCAGGAGTGTTATTATAATCTATTAGTTTCAGTGTCGAAAGAGTTTTAAAAAAGATAATTTGGTTCAAAAGCATGCTCTTGTGACTTGCAAAATTAATTAGAAATATATAGTAACCAATGGTATACTATAAAATGAGGTATATTATTTATGAAGTGCATTAGAATTTGATCAGGAATGTTTTAGAAACAATATTTTTGTACTTTGATCAAAGTCTGATTATTTTGACCTTGCGTGAAATTATTCATTATTTTTTTTCTTAGATTGTAAGGAAGGATCTCTGTTTTCCTAGTATGACTTGGTTTATTTTCCAGATTTTATCTCAATTTTTTTCTTGGTGTGTGTCACATATACATGATGGTGAGGCTAAAATTTAATATTCATTCCTTTCTTCTTTAATATAGGAAGCACACCTTTTCTTTGGAGAATAAAGGGATACACGTTGTTGCTGAGTTGTTACCGTATCCATTGAATAGTCATATGTAGTTACTACTTTTGGTAGAAGCAAGATATACCGGGCTGGACTAATCAGTGAGAAGAGATGTTTCACTATAGCAAATCTATACTATAACAATTAGCTACAGAGATGAAATGGTATTTAAAGTTTTGCAAATGTTTCATTGAATCCAGAACTATAAATACGTACATTATTTGAAGTAACTTTATGTACTAGAGAAACTATTCAATGAATTTGTCATATTTGTCAAAAATAAATTTTTCATAACTCTGAAGCAAAATGGGTCCTCTTTTGGAGGTCTATTTGCCAATGATTTTTGTGATCTTAGTCCTCTTATGGAAAGTGCATAAGTTCCTCAAATACGGAGAAAGCTCTTGAAAGCTCTTACCATTTAAAAATGTAAATAATACTCTTCTAAGAATGTTTCTGGTTTAAAATCCTCATGTGTTTTATCTGCAGATTTTAATTCCTTTGTCAGGAAAAGCAGCATAAAATTAAGAATAACAAGGCAATTTCAAGGCATACATTTCTTTGATCGTTTAAGGCCTTTTAGGTAGGCAACTAACAACAGTAGCTTTAATTATATTTCTGTATTCTTTGAGTGTTTGTTTATGGTACTCCTTTAGACTAAGGCACCTGAAAAATTCCGATTCTTACTGGAATTATTTTAAAGATTTGCAATTTCTTTTCCTTTAAAGTGTTGAATGATTCATATGCATTTCTTTGTCCCCAGTACACTTCCAAACCCCCTCTGCTTTTTTTTTTTTTTTTTTTTTAAATTGTTCTGCTTAAGGTAATCCCTTTAGAAATCAGTAGGTGTAGTCTCTTAATGAATTGATTTTCCTGTTTTATTCATCGGGGAGACAGATGTTCTTTTCAGTATATTTCCTCTACCCTTTTCTAGTGTAGGATTTCTTAACTTTAGTCTGTTTTTTTTATGCTTGACATCATACTTTCATAGTTTGATTTTTCATGTTTTTTACTTTTTTTTTTCTTCATGATCTAAGCTTCTTTTCTTGGAGCATTTCAGAATGGAAGTGACAGTAACTTACACGTCTCTGTCTTCCACTTCCTTCTTGCTGCTTAGATTAGCCTCAAACTATGCCAGAGGTATTTTAAATTCTGGTTCATTCTGAAAATCACTATGACCATTGGTTTCTGATAGCTAATATATAATCAATTGTCTCTGGGCCTCACTGAGATTGGTTTTGAAACTAATGGTGACCATTGGACTTTGGACTAGGTCCTTTGTCTTTCTGTTTTCAGTGACAAATGAAGTGAAAGCTTTTCTCCCCCCTACAGTCCATCTGTGTTGTGTTTGGGAACACCGTGCTAGTAGGCCAAGGATTTAGAGGGCCTTTGAGTTGGCAATATTGAGTAATTCATGGAAGAAGCTCTTCTGTGTCAGTGTTGATGAACCTGTCAAGCACTATTTGCTTGGATTTGCACTGACTATTTCCAGCCCAAACTGGGAAGATATAGAAGATCATGAAGATATAGAATGTTATCAACACAAAACTTCCTTTAACACTTAACTTTCACCTCCACTCACAGTGGAACAATGAGCGCTATGCCATCCTTCAGCAGCACTGTGTCTCAGTTCTGGTGTTCAGCAGCTTATCAGAGAAACGCTGTCCCAGTTGTGGTGGAAGGACTCAGCTCCAGTCTATGTAGGATGCTTTATTACATTAAGGATAATGTCTAATGTAGTGAGATTCCACATCATCCAGGATTTAACAGGTTTATATCTTCCAGTGGATTTTCAGAGTAAATAGTAGCTAGCATAGATCACAAAGAACTGATGTAGCATGCTTAGCTGCAAGAGGAAAAAACCCAAAACAAAACAAGTGATGCAGTCACTCACCACCTCACGTGGGTAGGCCAATGCCCAGCTAGTTCCCGAGCAAAAGAAGGCTAACATACCTAAGCCCACCTCCTCGCTGTTTAATTGCTGAGCATGACGTTATAGGGCATGGAATATCTTTTTAGTTAGTTTGGGTCATCTGCCTGATTGTGTCTCCTCCCAACGCCTTGCGCGCACCCAGCCTATTCACTACGAGGGCAGAGGGAGAAACAGGGAATGACTTGACGCTGGGCAAACACTGTTCAGCAACAGCTGAACCATTCGTGTGTTGTCAGCACTGTTTTGGTCACAAATCTAAAACACAGCACTATGTAAGCTACTGTGAAAAAATTAACTCCATCCCAGGCAGACCCAGTACAATTTCCTACTCCCACCTTCTCTGCCCCTGCCCTGAGTTTTTAGTTTTAAAATGCTCTGTTCAAAGCCAAGAAATATAAACAGATTGAGAGGTGTAGTTAAATGGAATAAAGATAATAACCAAAGGAAAAAAAATCTGTGTATTTAGTATCCTAGATTGGTCAGAACCTAACTTACTTGACAGATAATTGCCTGACAAGCAGTGTCTTTGATGTTAAGCTTCAGTGAAGTAGAAAGCAAGTTCCTCAGCTGCTCCCCAACAGTCGTTGGGTGGTCTCTTGCTGTCCAATGCTGGGGCACCCTCTCACCCTGCGGAAGGGATTTTTTTTTCGTGTGTCACAGTGCAGACAGTTACACACCACTTTCTCTATGAGGTCTTGGGGAGAGAGAGGAAGATGGAGAGAGAACGGGAGGGAGCTAGAGCAGCCAAATACAGTTTAAAATAAACAACTTCTAAATTAAAAAGAATGTTAAATACAGATCATCTGCTCAAACCATGACAGCAGATTTAATTCCTTCCTCCTTTTACCTGATGGAGATGCGCCTGCAGGGCTCGCATCAATTACCTGTCGACATGTGGAAAATGATTGATGAGCTGCCTCAGGCACTGGAGTATACTTTGTCAACCACTCATAATTTATACATCTTATCTCTGCCAGAACAAAAGACAGGACAGCATGCACACTGAAAGGAAGGGGGGTGGAGAGAGGAAAAAAAAAAAAAAAAAAGAAAAAAAGAGAAGGAAAGAAAGAAAGAAAAAAAGGCTGTTTGGGTTCCAGTGTGTAGCATGAGTTGATAACATTGATGCCTATCTATTTGCTCCCTCATCAGACATCTCCTGCCACTTTCTACTGCGGCTGCTTGGGTTTGCCAGGCTATCTGGCCATTCCCTGCTGGAAAGATGCTGACACAGAAAGCATGGAGCAGTCTAGAGTTACATTTTAATTACACTACTATCTACAAGAGTCTCTGGAGCACTGATGTTTGCTCTGACCTTTTGTTTTAATCAGCGCTCTCAAAGCATGCTGTTAACCACCACTGACAGAGATTGATAATTTATACAGTGGGGTCTTCTTAAGAAGCTTTCATTTCGAACCATTACGGAAATCAGATACTTTTATTTTTGCGTTCAGACATCATTTTAAAATGTACTTCAGATAGGTGAATCTTACAGTAACATAGAAACCAAATTTGAACTTTGACCTCAAACTGTAATCAAACCCAAAATAATATTTTTATTGGGGGGGGATAAAATATTATTTGTATTTCTTTGAGGCTCTTGAAGCACTTTCAATCACAATCTTTATTCAGTACTTGCTAAGAACTTGCAGATAAGCCTCATATTCTAGTCTAACTTTTCAGGAATAGCTATTAATTTAGGAGGAGGAAGGGGGCTTGTTTGAGTGCCAACCTGAGACAGTGTGAACAAGGCTAATTTCCAAAACACCTGCTATTTAGTGTCATTCAAGTGTCTCAAATTGAAAAGCAAAAATCTCTTAGGAGTTCTGAAAATTTTATTTTCTGGTTTAATATATTAATGAAATTTAATGTGATCATTTCTCCACCTGGATAAGATAGTATACTACCTCTTCAGTGTCTACTACGTTGGGAACAAAATAAGCCTTTTAGGGGTATTTCTTTGTGTTTGCTTGGAAAGTTGTACTGAAGTTGTCTACAAGTCATATTCATCCTAGTATATGATTGTAAGCATCTGTGCTGTTCTGAATCCACGTGGTAATAGTGAAGGATTAAAAAAGGTTAATACAAAAGCAATCTGAGTTGAAAAATTCATGATACAATCTTTTCGAATATTGGAAGTTTTAGGAAACGTCATGCAGTGTGCAGTCCTGTGCTATGTCAAGTCCAGTGCTGGTATACTGGTACGTTTAGTTTGTATAGTCATATTTTCAGGTGCTTCTCTTGTCCTCTGTTGTCATTTTACTATTTTTAGAGGCAAGTGCCCAGACATGTCAGGATGTTTTCCAGATTTCTAAGAAATATTCAATTTATGTGTATGTTTTTTCTGACACTGTGTTTCAGCATGTCTGGATTGAATGGGGTTATCTTGAGACCAGCTTACTATAGAAGCTGTTGGTCTGTAGCTCAGCATTTGAAGAATTAGATGGTGTAACAAAGAATGGTCCTGGATATAGACATCATTTTCTCAGTCATAGTTTTACTTTACACAGTGAAAGTGTGAGCAACGCTTTCAACCAAATAGATCTATTCTGTCTGTGTTTTTTACGTTAAACTGCTCCAATACAGTTCTCTTCCTTTTATCATGTTACACATCCAACAGTGGATCAGATTACCAAGTCACAAAGAATTAAATTAATTACCACAAGCCCAAACCTGCAGTCATGCATGGACTTCAGTAACAATTAAGTATGCACAATAGCTGCCGGTTGTTTAATTCCCACATGACTATTCATATATTGTTCAAAATGCTATTTAGTTGTCTCAATAGAACTGCTAGAAAAATGTGACTATTTGTACCCTGGCTAAATAGGAGACTCCTTTTTCCTGATAACAGCATATATGCATTTGTGCTTCCTTGTTACCAAAATAGACCTAGAATTCAGAATTGGTAAATGCAGAAGCAAACAAGAAAGAGGCCGTGTTCTGAGCCTGGCACTGTGACCTTGCATCGAGTGACAGCCAAACAGGTTTAGCCACAGAATATGAGAAACTGGGACTGAGCAAAGCAAATTAAAAGTTTTGATCAGACAGGTCATTTTGGTGATTGCAAGTAGCATTGTAACATTGCTGCAGCCCTTTTAGTAAAAATAAAATAGAAATTGCTTACTCGACTTGTTAAACCCATGAGACTAATAAGTGGTGAGACAGAAACTTACTTTTGCCCAAGTTCTGAGCAGTTGTAAGCTTGCTTTGTTTGTGCTTCAAGCTGAGAAAAAGCTAATAAATGTAGTCAGTGTGAGCCTCAGCCTGTGAATCCAACTTCTCAGCAGGATTTATTAGCTTCAGTACAGCACAACAGTAACACAGGTATATGACATTTTTTGGTTTGGTGTGGACAGGGTAAGTTCCTTTCTGTCTGTAGTGCAGTGTGTAAGCACATTAGAGTCTTGTTTAGAGAGGGAAACTGCTGAAAATCGTAGAACTAACATACACTGATCAATATGAAAAAGAATTTCATACAATATTGCTTTTAGAGACAAGAATATATATTACAAAGGCAGTTTAAAGAGACAGCAATTTCCAGTCAGCGGGGGCAAGAGATTTCCATGTGAGAGAAACACTTGTTTCTTCCTTTGCCATCAACCTGCTATATGACCTTGAACAAGATACTTGTATCTGTGCTTCATGCTATTTTTTGTCTGTCTTGTCAAGTTAGATTGTATGCTGTTGAAGCAGGGCCTGCATGCTATTCTGTGGCTGTGAAGAGCCCAGCACCGGCCGTATCTGACCTTGGATAAAGCATGTAGGTGTTGCTCTAATATGAATGAATAACAATAATGGTGTCTTTGGGTAATAGGAACTGCACTGTTGCAGTTATGTATGACAGATCAGTAGCAATCATTTAAAAACAAAACAAAAAAGGTCAACCAGCTTTGTGAAAATCTTGTCTAATTACTAGGATTATAGCTGCTAAACTGTGAAAATAGCACCTTTGTTTCATTTCTGTGCTCTTTCATCCTTCTATGCGGCAGTCCTTCATTTTGGGAGTAGTCTAACTTCTAAGGAAGTTAATATTCCTTGCTAGGTAACGCCACGCTTACGGCTTTTTATGAAAGCACATGTTCTTATCCAGCTTCTGTGAATGGTGTTTCAGAGATGTGCGGTACACCTTCCCGTAGTTACCTCCCTACTTGCCTGTACTCGTGCCCTCCTCCCAGCTCCCCAAGCCCACATCCCATTCTGTGTGGTAAACCAGCCCTCACAGATGTCTGAAATGGACTTTTAAAATAAGAGAAGGTGTCCTTACTTTGTTTTTAAGTATTTTATTTCTTCCTAGTGCTGAGCTGCTTTTTTGTTTTTGTTGTTTTGTTTGACAGGCTGCTTGTAGATAGAACAGTTTTCCATAAGGAATTGAAATCATACATCAAATGTATTGTTTTATATGTAAGCCACTTGAGAACAATGAAAGCAGTTGCTGGAACCCAAATACCATTACAAATAGATTTATTGTAGTATGTTTTCTCCCACCTTTTTCTAGAAGTTATTACTTTAATCTTAAGAATTTATGTAAGTAGGCTTGTAGCTTTTATATGCTTTATGCATTCACTTTTGAGACTTTTTAGCTATTTAGTGGCATGGTGTTTAAAACCAGTGTTATCAAGGAAATAATTTCAGCTTTACATCATTTTTTTTTATATTTCCCTCTGAATGCTACATATAAAATAGCCAGATGGTAATATAAGAGAGTTATAGTAAATGTCATGGAAACTTATCTTTACAATGCCCTTTAGCTTGGTGTGTTCATCTCAACCTACAAACATCAAGAAGAGATAAAGATGTAATATCCCTTTGTCACAAAATTATATAAAATTTCAATATCTTCAAACTTTAAATGTATCAAAGAAAAAACTTACGAGAAATATGTGCAATTAATGTCATTCCAGCATTTGTAAAAGAGTAGAAATGCTTTTAAACTGCTCTCCCCTCCTCAGCAAGAGCAAAGCTATTTTGAAGTGAAAATAATTTCCAAACTATAATTATGACAAACTAGATCAGATGTTCCTAAGAGAATACATCTTTATTTTTCTGTCATTTTAATATTGCGCCTAAATCGGATCTCAAAGGGGGAGAAAGTTATTTACATATTATTGACCCAGGACTCAATATGTTCAATAAGCATCAAAAATGGAACGACGCGTTTCATTTACAGCAATATCTTAAATGCTTTAGTCATCATACTGGATGAACTAGAGTCTGGATAATTTTTTTTTTTGTCTCCTGGTTTCAGAGGATACAAGATTGCCAATTAGGAAATACATCTGAAGTTCTCTGTGTTGATAGGTGAAAAAACTGCTGATTAGATAGTTGTTATAAAAGGTAGTGTGTTTCCCCAGCATTTCTCACACTTCTCCAGTCCCAATAGCTATATAAAATGGTGTCAAATGGAGTTGTTACTGATCTTAATTTATTTTAGGTGAGCTATCGGATGAAATGTAGCACTGATAAAGCTGACAATACAATACAAATGCAGTATTCTTATTGAGCATTCAACTGATGTCCAAAAATACTGGAGGTAATATAAATGGTAGGTTGTGAAGCCATACTCATCATGGTTAACAGACACAAGATTATTAAACCACTCTGAGTTGCCACCTAGAGGAGGTGGTTACATTCTTTCAAATGTTGTAGCTTTCTACAGATTGACATGAAGAAATTAGAGAAGTATATCTCGGTGAAAAAATAACAGTAATGATCAAATGAAGGCAAGAACCATGAAAACAAATTAAGGAGGCTAAAAAAGCCAAAATTGTAGTTGTGTTGAACTAGACTGGTAATCAAAATGTTGTGATTGAGCAGTGAGCAATTTCCTGCTGTCTAGGGCAGTCCTTACCTTCCCTGTGAGAGTGACACAGAATTAATTGTTATATTTCAAAAATGCATTTCTTGGGGAAAAGAAAAAGGCTATTTTACTTTATGGATCTAGTTGTCATGTAGCACCATTAAAATTCGCTGAAGTGATGTCAGCAGCATCTCAGTTTTGCTGTTAAGTAACCCTCTGCCTTGAAGTCTATGGTATATATTTTAGTTAAAATTTGGAAGAAAGTTAGGTACAGGTTTAATGTTAGTCTCACTCCTACCTTACAGCCCTTGGAATATACTTTTTTAAAAAAATAGAAAAAAAATCTTTTGACACTTACTCTTGTTGAATTTCTTAGATTGAGGCTGAAAACAAATGACATCGGATGCCAGAAAGCAAGAGTGGACTTTTCTGCTTGTTTGATGACAACTCCTTTGAACTATTTTGTTTCATAAAGAAATCAAAATGATACCTAACTGTACCTGATTCTACTACCTTGTACTTTGGGGTTGAAACATAGATAGATCTATGATTTGACAATTCTTCTTTTTTACTTCATGAAGAATCTCATGAGTACTACTTGCTACTGCAACAGCTCTGTTAAAATCTCTTTTATTAATTAAAAGTGAATTGCTATTGAAAGGACAACCGCTGTCCTGTGGACACCACAGCAAACCAAATCCGAACTACTTCCATGGCTACCTACTAAAAAGTCTGGAGGGAGGGTGCCCTGAAATAACTGTGTGAGTATCACAGGGCCTTTTGGCATTTTCTTTTTGGCTTTTCCTTTATTAAACTTTTCTGATAACAAGTCCTCGCTTTCACCATGTTCCACTAGTTTTTCCCCTAAACCTTTGTCTTTAATCACAAAGCTTTCTATGGCCCTTCTAGCTTCCATGTTTTCCTTAATATTGAGGATAAGAAGTTATTTCTTTCTGTCTGGAGAAACCTGCAGGTAGCATCAGCTTCTTTACAATGCTCTTTGGAGGGAAGAAAAGATAAAACCACTCACTTTTGGCCCAGTGTCTTTACTCGTCAGTAAAGCTGATGTGAAGAGGAAACAGATGTGTAATGCTTCTTCATTCTACTTGTTTTGTGCATATTTTCTGTCAAGGGCATCAAAATGCAGAATGTGGACACAATGAAATCATAGTAGATCTTGTAATGAAAGATGGAATTGGTGATGTCAGACTCTCGCATGGGTGTGAGTCAATGGATTCCTGTTTAGTTAACCCTGGTTTAGGTTTTTAAGCATTAACCCTTCTCAAGGAAGTTTTCATGCGTACCTTCGGTCTCCTTGGGATTCTGTGGTTGCATGATAAGTGTTGTATACAATCTCACAGAAATTTTACTGATCGATTTTGGCTTTGCATTTGTAAAAATAAGTTCTTTTTTTTCATAAGAAATAACTCTATTTCTACTTTAGAGAGCTGCAGAACCCAGCATCCTGAATCCATTGTCTCTTTATAGTGATGCATGCAAGGAGAGCAGTTTTAACCTTCCAATCTAAAGTATAAAAAAATCAGATTGCACATTCGAAGTGGAATGAAAATGATGCATAGAGAAGTAGATCATTTTATAGGCTACTGTTCTATTTTATGGAATGATAAATAATGATGTAAAATATGTTTTCCTTTGCATGTTTAAATTGCTCAGTGTACGTAACTGAATTTAAAATAAATTCAAAAATGAGTGCTCAGCCTTGCTGAAGGACTCAGAGAGCGGCTTTATTCTTACTGTCTTTTCTAATAAATAAGCTGCTATGAATACAGCTTCTTGTTTAGATCTTAAATTTTAACTGGACTTTGACAGATTTAAATTTAATCTGGGCACTGTAAGAGTCTATACTGTCACTATTTGTCTGCCGAGTTTCAAGTGACTGATTTCTCCCTCCCATCCCCCAGCAGTTTTCTATACCTTCCTTTCAAGAGCCAGCTATGCTATATAAACTGCCTGACTAATTTCTCTAAGTATATAAACTTGTACTTGGTCTGGCTGGGATGGAGTTAGGGTTTTTTTGGATTTGTGAGTGAAGCAGTGTTGATAGCACACCAGCGTTTTGGCTGTGGCTGAACAGCGCTTGCACGGCGCCCGGGTTTTCTCTCTTTGCCAGGCAAGCAGGCTGGGACTGTGCAAGGGGCTGGAGGGAGCATAGGTGGAATTAAACTTTGTAATGAACTCAGTAGCATCAATTAATCTAATTAATTGGATTTAAAAAACTGTGAAGAGATATTATGACTCTACCAAGAAAACAATGTTAAATCTATAAATTCTTCCTTGCACATGCGCTTTTCCTAAGCATGTGGGGCTAGTTCAAATGAAATCTTTTCTAAAGAAATGTTTACTTTGCAAGTCGTGTATCAGAAAAAAAGGAAAGAAAAATTTAATGGTTTTATTTTGGTTTATGGAACTTGCCTTGTATTACCTTATTACTTTGCTTTACTCTTTTTTTGTGTCTTTGGAATGACTCAAGTTAACATAAATTGCTTATTCTGAGATTAACAAACTCAAAATGGAAGTTATAGATCAATAGAGAGCGTTAAGGGATTACTAAATAAACAAATTTCTATTCCCTTTTCCTGTTATTTTCAACTACATTCTCCTATGATATAAAACTATTTTAAGTACTGAGGAGTGATGCTTGTATTCATTCTTTGATATTAGTATTGTCTAGCTGTTTTAAGAAGGGTGTTATTTGGTTTATTCATGTGTGCACACGCACATATATATGACAGCATTGCAACAGAGTAAACTAGCAGCAACATCCTCTGGGCCCTTTTCTTAAAAACAAGACAACTCCCTTCACGGGACACAGTGACTCTTCTCACAAGATCTTTTATCCTCGTGACTCGCTGTTTGTGAGATGCTTGCCCGAGTTAACAAGAATAAATGTATGTGGCTAAGAAAAGGTTTTGGTTGTTCCAGAGATTTGAATGCTTGACAGTGTAGATGTGGCATAAATGTCTTGGTTTTCACTTTATTTTATTGGTTCTTGGAGCGTGTGTCACACTTGGTTATCATTTTTAAAGCTTCAGCTGTGAGAGAATGATACTGGTGTGAGAATGATGTCACAGCATGAAAAATCCAGAGAGGCTTTTCCAGTCATTATTCATTTAAGTACATCTCACCCACTGGCAGAGATATAGACTAGATGACCTAATATGTCTCCTCTGCCTCTACCTTCTGTGATTCTGTGAGTGATAGGGCAGTGCAGGAGATCAACAGTGAGTTTATTGGCAGTTGCAGAAAGACAAGGCACTAAAAATGCCTGCACATCCTAGATGTGGATATACGATTGCACGTGGCAGTTACCTGTAGAGATCACACTCGAACACTGGGAGATTACTTATTTCCTTCCTTCTGCCAGGCCCTCAGGAAAATATGGCTTTCACTGTTGGCGTTGATACCTCTTAGTTACTCAGAAGACCAGTTTTCATTGCATTCCTAAAGTAACATCAAAAAACAGTGTTGAAACTTGGGAGAATTTGGGCACGGTAAGGGAGAGTTCTCTTTAGTCTCCTTTGAATGCCCTCGGTAAATTCAAAAAGTTCTTGCAGTGTATAAGCTGGTCCAGATAACGTCAGCATATGGTCTGGACTCACCAATGCAGATTCAGTTGGTAGTCGAAATTTTTTGTAGTAAACAAATATCTGAAGATTCCTCACAAAGTGAGAGCAGCTTTGCTATAAGGAGTTTTGCCATGCCTTAAAAATGGGAGGGAAAAGGACGGTGTCATATGCTCCTCTGCTTACTTCTCATACTAAATATCTTTCTCTAGGGCTCCGTATGAGTAGCCAAAAAGCACTCTCTTGAATGCATAGTGGGAAAAGTGCAAATTGTATTGTGGTAGTTCTCGTATTACTTGATCTAACTTTACTAACATTTGGGAATAAGAATGAATCCTTCAAAATGGAAAATTTACATTGTTTTCTCCACAAGTTGCCCTGGTAACTGTGGATTGCCTTATTTGTTGAAAATACATCTGATATTGACACTTCTCAGAACAGAGTTACAGTTCTCTGAATGGAGTTTGAAGCAAAGTTTTGCTTTGTGACTTAGGAGGTATTATGCAGTTGATAGAGAAAATGTAAATATTGCAGAGATGGCATATATTTGCTGGAAGTGGAAGTAGAAGCCTGAACAAGTTTGCTCTCGCAGAGGAAGATGAGGGTCTTTAACAGAAAATGTGGAATGCTTTTTGTGCATGATCTCACCTTAAGTTTTGAGCAAGTTCAGTTTTCAGATCAGCAAGCTGTTTATTAGAAGGGGCTTCTTTTGCCAGTGTGTTGCATTATGGTATAGAGAAGAATTTAAGTAATATAGAATGGCTTTCTGCTCCAGCTTATTTTTACAGACATTGCAGTGAGAAAATCAAGCAGTGAAGCATACAAAAAGAAGCTACACAGTAGGAGGATGGATGAGAGGATGGTATTGTATGGTGAAAAAAGCAGGGATGGGAAGCTTAAAGGAATATTAATGATTATTTGAAAGGATAAGAATATCTCTACTAAAAATGTAAAATTCAGTAAAAAAAAGCTGCGTAGATCAGTTGTATTTATCTAATAAATAAGTTGTGTAACAGTATGGAAAGAGTAAAGATTTTCTTTTTTGTCATTGCAGGGATATACAATATTGAATCCATAGCAACAAGAAGTTGTTTTTATTCTCATTTGTCAGTAACAACAAAATATTTACATACTACGTTGTCTTGTTAGAAGATGTGGCTACTTACGGCATTACTTCTGCAATTATGCACTTATGGCATTATAAGCTGGAGAAAAAGTTCTTTTCTTTTCTCTGTCTTATTATGGCACTTGTTCATGTGTTGCAGGGTTTTCTTTGTGGTTTTCTTTTTAACATTTTTGTACTTTGCTGTATATCCCATTTAATTGGAGGTTTATTAGATTTATCCAATGCATTGGGCAGATGATGAAGGGAAACAGACTATTTGTGAAAGTTACTACTTGTATTCAAAAAAAAAAAAAAAAAATCTCTACCTAACAAAAGAAAAGGCAAGATAACTCAAATTAAAGTATATATTTAATTTGTCTATGTTAAACTCAAAGTTTGAAAATGGCCTAAGCAATAAAGGTGCTGGACTATATTGTGTTTATCAACTTTCTTGCAGGGTTTTTCATTCAGAAATCATAGATGTTTATGAGGGATATTAGGTATCTGTAGTAATCTGTGGAGAGTAGCTGGGAACGTTCATTAGCTCGTTTAAAGGGAAAAAAGCGAGTATAACTTGCTTTAAATTTAAAAGCCGTCACAATTTTTTTAATCTGGAAGGCATTTGTCTACAATGTAGCCATTTGAAGAGAAGGGTAAGGCCTGTCAAGCTACTTCTCCTGGGCCGCTTGTGTTAGTGCTTCATCTGCTTTGTTTGACATCTCTAAACAACTCTTTAAAAATGTCGATTTTGGCATGCTCCACAAAGGAGAACTGAAGGGTGTTGTTTAAGTTATTTGGGCCTTTTCTGTTTTTCTTTCTGTGGCACAAAAATGTGCATTTTTTTCTCCGCCTTTCCCCCCAACAAATGTGTGTTTTAGCCTCAAATGACCCTGGCATCTTAACATGTCAGAGTGTTAATAAAGCGCTGAGGCTGTCATAATGTGGGGTTAAATAAAGTCTTCATGAGCTGTCTATTAAGCTGATTTTTTGTTTGTCACTTTCTGTAGTTTCTTTATGGATGCAGCTTGTCTTGGTTTGTGGGCAGCCAAGCAAACGGGCTTTGTCTTTGTTCACTGCTCTGTTTAATTCTCCCCCTCATTCATTAATCATCCCTTTGCCTATTTATACCAGTGGCAAGTATAGCTAACACACTTAACGTTTCCCTTTGTCTCAGTGGCACTCCTTGTGCAGGCCAGAGGAGGGCTAATTATTAACTGTAAAGTGACATTAAAAACCCGTAGATAAGCATACAAATGCTGCATCCAGTGAAATGCAGCTTTTTTCTTTTCTTTTTTTTTTTTTTTTTAACCTTCAAGTGCTTGTGGCCAAATGAATTTTTCTTGCTCTGCATAGTTGGGAGTTCACAGTAGCAGTGCCAATGTCTAGATAATTAATGAAGAAGCACTGTTAAACCCAGAGAGTCTGCCAGTGTCAGGTTTTTTAGTTTCATCTCTGGACAGCTTAGCTGGACAGTTTGTACCTTATCAGGCAGAAGCAGGGATTTAAATTGATGCTATTTAGTTGGAGGCAGTTCCTCTTCTCTTTAAAGGTCCTATTCCTGTGTTTATTAGTATTCTCTATACACAAGTCTTGGAATGTGTTTTTTGTTTTGATTTCTTATGATGTGAGAGATTTTAGCGTGTTCTTTCCAGCTCCCTTCTATTTATGAGGTTGTCCTGAAATTAGAAGTTTGATCTGTGGTTTTTTGAAACACTGGCACTGATCACACCTTTCTTGCTTACCCAAAGTCTTTCTAACCCTCCTCCTTCTCACTCCTGGTTTCATGATATCAGCATGACGACTATTCTGGAAAGACTGCTTTGAAAAGGTATTATTTAGAGAAGGTGTATGTTGTAGCTGTTGGAGGGAACTCAAGATCTTTGGAGCAGTGACCATTTTTGTTTGTATTTGTTTGTACTATAGTGTCCGCCTAATTCCATCACTTGCTATGGGTTTGAAACAAGATTTTCTGGTATTCTGTGCCTTGAAAGTAAAGTTCTGCTCTGTGAGGTGGGTTCAGAGAGATTACTGAAGGGTGTAAGTAGTGTCGCAATCAGCTCTGTTAACTTGGAAGTATGAGTGACTTTTCCATTGACTGATGTTGTGACTGGAACTGTGTGTTCATGATTCATAATCACGAATATAACACATAGATGAGGCCTGAAGTTTACGTTACAGCTAATACTTTCAATGGGTGAACCAATATGGTCCAGTAGTGATCCACTGAACAGGGTTTGAGCATTCCTGGCTTGTGTCATAGCTGACATTTTTCTGGCTCTCAGCGTGAGCAAAGATCCTACTGAGTGAACATAAAGCATAATATCCACTGAGATAGGTCTTTGATAACAAAGCTAGGAAGAGGTTATGCTCTCTTATTCAAGCCTGTATATAAATGAATAAACCTATTACTTCATTCCACTGTTATTGCCAAATTGAATGTCTTTCAAAAAATTTCGAAGCAGCGATAACGTTGTGAGGGTATGACAGGGCAGTCTGCTTCTGGCTAACTTAGGCAGATTACAGCTCCAGCTAAAGCAGTGGATCGATAGTTACAGATTGCTTTCTGCATGTTTCAGTTAGGAAATCGGTATGTTGAATACAGAGAATCCTGACTTAGGATGAAATTGTGAGTGGTGGGAAAATTTTCTGTTTAAAAAGTATGGTGATACAGTAGATTGTGTTGCGTAAATGTCTTTGTATTTGTTTTCTGTGTAACCGAATAGGTTTTAACATTTAAAAATAAACCACTTTAGAATGTTGTGGGGTTTTTTGTTGTGTGTCATTTTTTTTTTTTAAAGAACGAAGATTGCTTCTGTACCTCATGCTATTTTCTTGTTTTCACATGCACTAGGTTCACCGCTCTCTTCCTCTGCATTATAAGTCAGCTTGAATGAGCTAAACAAAATGAGTTTTGCTATGGCATTATGGAAGAACATTTACTTTTCCAGAGTAAACTTCCAGCACTTAAATTCTTATTATTTTGTCAGCCTGAATGCTGATGTATTTCACATCTATTTTTAGTAGCAAGGGCCCGAAAATAAGAATTCTTATTTAAGGAAGTTTTCCTGGCATGATGAATCAAATTGGTCTTCAGGTAGGTAAATCTCCTGCTGGAAGAAAGCAAAGCTTATTGACTTTTCATTAAGGTTTTGAGCGTGTAGTTTATACAAGACTGGGCCTGTCTTTCAGGTAGACTGTCAGCAGCCCAATAACAAAAATGAGGTTAGTCTCTTTGATATTTTAATACACTAAAAGTAAGAGATAAAATCTCTGCAGAAAGAGAGGCAAATACAATTAGTTCATCTAACCTGAATATATAAATATGCAGTACCTCAGCCTATGGCATGCACAGGCAATCTCCTAGATGAGATCATACCAACTTTGTGATAACTTGATTCATTAACAGAAAGCTGTTAGTTTTAGCAAGGTAACAGTTTGAAATAATATTTCTTTTTTTAATTATTTTTTTTTTTTTCCTGGATGTTGGTTACTAGAAGATGTTCGTTGATAACAATCTTAGGGAGGTATACAGTATTTTAACAGCTAGAACACTCTTGAGAAATGCTACTGGACTTCCGGCATCAGAAGATGCTGGGATTTGATTGTAAGGAATGTGGAGATGGTCAAATGCAGATCTGACCTTCTCAGGTAGGGAAAAGCTGTAATGATATAATAGATGAAAGTGACCATCAACATTGAGTTGAAGGAGCAGTGTGTGATACTGAGTTTTTTACACATTGTTCTGTTCTGCTGACGTCTCCACTGGGTTTGCTTTTGAGTCAAGGTAGATGAAGTCTGTATTCACAGATTTATTATGCTTATTCATTTAAATGTGCTGTGCAGTTATGGATCCCTTTATTTCTTATACACTGCATTTTCTTAGTTGTCTTTATTACATCAAGACCACTACACAATATTGGCATTTCTGTACACTGAGAAACCTGTATGAAGAGAGAGAGGAGTCCGTAACTCAAGTTACACCGCACTGAATACTTGGTGCTGTGGTGAAGAAGTTTTTTTAAAATTGCAATCATTCTAATATGTCACCTTTTTCCTGAAGTGTTTCTCTCATAGAGAACATTTCTCATGTTAAAATTATTTACAAAGTTTTTTTAAAAAATAAATAACAATTATTTACACAACGTCAGCAGATGCACCCTGGGCATCCTCTGGCATAATCAAGAGTGTCGACTCCTGTGACCCAAGGGTGACAGTTTTGATCAGCTTTGCTTTACAGTTCTCTCATCCTATGGAAGTGTGAGGCAACACTCATGATTAGCCAAGAGGCACCAGATTACAGCTACAAGCACACACATGTGCAGGCAGAGTATTTCAAATAATTGCAAAGTGCCAGGATTAGGAGTTCCACATATTTTTGGCAATGAGGTTAATACTAATTTTTTATTGGAGAGCTTTTTTATGTCGGACTTAAAAACTCAGCATGGTCTGGTGTTCAAGAACTGTGTTGGAAAGCTAGGGGAGTTGTTTCCAGTTCACATTTCTGCCTTTGACCTGTTATGTAGCATTGGGCAAATGATTTAAGCACTAACTCTGTTTTCTTGCTCCTTTTTTGTCTTGTCTGCTCAGCTCTTAACTATTAAAAGTCTAGAACTGTTTTCTATTACACTTCTGTATTCTACTAAGGAGTGTAATCATTAATATGTCTAAACAATAATTTTATGTAAAATATTAAATCTTCCCAATTGCCATTATAAATATTGCTGGCTGTTGCTTTTTATGTAATACATTTTGATATAAAAATAGCTTACAGAGATCAAAACTAGAAACTGTTAAATCTTCTTTGGTGCTTTAATGTTACTAAAAGGTATAGTCAGAAGTTTTTGTGCCTTAAAGACACTAGAATGGACTAGACTATCAAGAAAATGGAGGTTCATCTTCCGGTCTTGAGAAACTGTTGAGGTAGAAACAGACACACATGCGTGAGATATGGTGAAAAACCAAGGAAAATCGAGACACTTCTCAAATGTTTGGTTCTAAAAAGAGTCTCACGTATTTCCATTTACATGAATAAACAATGACAGAGAAATTATAAGTTTCCTTTTCTTTGAAAAGTTTCTTCCTCTTCTGGTTCTTACTGAGTCTAATCCTACTTCACGAGGTAGGAAGGCCCTAAGCATTGACCTTACTCGATGGTTTCCTTTCTTTCCCGGTGTAATTTTCTTTTTTTAAGTTAAGCTATTTTCAAAATTTGCAGAACTGCACAGAGTGAATTGTATCTATGCACAAAGGTTGCCAGCTGGAATTTAACGTCTTTTCCATACGTGTAAATCTTTACTTCTTTGTATTCCTTCACAATTCAGGCAGCCACACAGCCTGTTACTGTGACTTTGCTTTTATGGTATGGATATTTTTATTTTTATTTGCCTTGCTGTTTAGCCCAGTTATCTTTGACAGCACTAGCAATAGGATTGAGTATAAAACAAATTAGCAGGTCACCATTTATGTCCACATTGGGGCGGGGAAGAAGTAAAGAAGCAAGAAATCTAACTACAAAGTAATTTCAGCCTTAAGATTTCTTATTTGTTGAGCTGAGGTCACAAACCATGCCTTCTTAAAAATTAAAAAAGGGGGAGAGAGGACTAGATTTACTTTCCTCTTTCACTTGTCACGCCCAATTATAATTATTCATTTCTGCTGGTAGTATATGGATGGTCTTGAGCTTAACTTAATATCTTGAATCTTGAAAAGATTAAATCCAGGCAGGGCCTACATGAATGTCCTTGAGTTTCATTTTCTATATTCAGTCTTGCAAATATTCCTTGTTGTTGAATAATAATCTTGCTTTCTGGTGTTTTAAGGGTCATCATCTAGAAGGAGGTTCGTGCATGTAACTCATCTGAGTTCAAGGAGGGATAACCTAGGCATCAATATTCTCTAGTTTATGGTAATAATTCTTTCATTCAATCAGTTTGTTCGTGTTTAGGAAGAGTGCATAAATGAGATTGTTGATAGAGGAGTAGAACTGAACACGTGCTAAGTGGTGCCCTGATGTAAGTATCAAGGACTCTGTTATTTGTACATACGTGACAGGTAGATCCATGTCTCCTTGTAATACTGTCAGAGAAAGATAACTGTAGCTTTATTTTCAATGTTACTTGTGTTGGGCTGCTTGTTGATGGATATTACAATTTTTAATTCTAGTATGTGATGTCAGAGAAGTGACCTGTTTAGTTTAAATGCTATAGATCACATTTATCATTTGTGAGTGATGGGAAGTTGAGAAATCTGAACAAAAATGCGTCCATCTGTGCAAAAGTAAAAATATTGTATTAATTCTGTTTAATATTAATACCAGTTACTTTAATTTTACTGTAAAGTTCCAATATGCGGATCTGGATTTAATCATGAAGCACTATTGCTTTTTAAAGCCTATTGAATGAAAGGGTGTTTCTAGAACTGAATACAGTTCCCTATTTAAGGGAAGTTTATGGTCAGGAGGGAAGAAGGAAAATGCTATTGGTCAAGAGGAGTAACTGAGAGGTCCGAAAAGCATTTAATACAGTACCTTTTAATTACGGAGAGAAAGGTGGAAAATGTAGTAAGTGTCTTGAGGTGCACGGCAGAAGATTGTACTTTTTAAAGGGTTTTATGTGAGCCAAGATTATGTCTGTAAATTTGGTATTTTTCAGAACAAATTATTGGCTTAACTTGCTTGATCTTCTGTCAGTTACCAGAGAAAAGGGCAAATGTCTAGATTTTAATCTGGGAAAGAGTGAGGACTCCAGACAGGATTCCTATTTTTCTATATGCGCTCTATAAAGAAGTGGATATTAGTTGCTTCAGTCTCTGAAGTAGGTACCTGTTACTCCAAATGGAAAGCTCTAAATGGTAACTGAGATCCCCAGCAAAACTAGCAACTTACGTATTAGGTTTTACAGCCTGATATGATCATCACAATATACAATTGTGACTTCTTTCCCCCCCCCCCCTTACTTCAAGAGATCTAGGCTTAACTTTCCTAACAATAGAAATTGCTGCTTGCGAATTCCTTTCTTTCCATAGTGCTCATTTCTCATTCCTGGGTTTTTAGCCAAGACTGCATACAGATAACTTCTGCTTACATGCTACAGTATTTCATAGATGCATGAAAGATCTTGCCTAATAATCTACCTTGTATGAGAGCGAAACCTCACATTTTATCCAGAGCACTTATAAACTGCATAACACCTTATTACTACTACTATTAGTAATGATAATTGTAATAACATTAATGTTATACTGTTCTTCTAAACCTTGGTCCCGCAGAGTGTGGTTGTATATTTATTTTTTCACATTCTGCATAATCCTAGTGTAGAGATCACTTCTAAATATAAATCCTTGTAATGTGATGCTTCCTGATGCACATATAGGTATTAAAACTTGAATCCCTTTTTTTTTTTTCCGCAATAAGCTGAATACGGATGTTTTCACTACTATGTTGGCAGTGTTAAAAAAATCCTTGGTTTTAAAAATGAATGGAGTTTGAAATATAAAGGAGGAATAAATTACTTTGACATTGTATCATATCAGGCTTTCCAGTTTTGCTGCTTAATCGCTTGTCCTCATGCTGAAGTTGAGAGGGGAAAAAAAAAAAATCCTTTGTACCCCTTCACTGTATTTTACCACGGCAGGGGATGGCAGAGGCTAGGAACTGTAGAGAAAGGGACTGGCCGCTGATAATTTGTTACCAAAACCATGGTGAGAAATATGATTCTGTAGCAGCCAACAGACTTCACCTGGTGTCTGTTTTCACAAGCCCCAAAAGACACGTCTTTAAGGGAGAATGCTATTAGCCAGTACGGATTGAACATCTTCATCAGCGGTGCGAATGGAGGCCTGGTCTGTAATTGAGACGCATGTGGCTCTGTCAGCAGGTGATGGCAGACAGACACACCTGAATGACAGTGTGACAGGGAGCAGAGACAGGGGGCCCCATCTAGCCACTCGTACTGCCGGAGTGATGAGCGCACGGGAACACAGTCTGTGAATTATCAGCAGGCCAGAATGAGATGAGGCTTAGGGAGGGCTGCCAGACAGTTTGCAATGTGCTACACATTTCTTTCAGCAGTTACTATTTTGCTATGCATAGCCCCTTGCTATTAAGCAGACAGAACAGCTCATATCCTGTGGACGGATGATAGATATGTCATATCACTGAAAAATTGTTTGTCTTCCACAGGTGTATGGGATGCCTTCTAAAGCAGACAGAGCACATGACACTTTTCAACACTCTTTTCGATACTGATTTGGCATTCAGGGTCTATCAAAGGAGAAATCTTTCACATGCAATTATGACAGAAAATAAAGGTGATGAAGTGTTGTATACAAAGAATGGAGAGAGATCAAAGGACTGTAATGAAAACTGATTACAATAAAAGAGCTGCTTCAACCCTGAGAACTCCACAGAACTGCTTGGGGCATGACAACACACACACTTGCGTGCACAAAGGAGAAGTTGTAGATAAAATCACAGACACTAATTCATAGGAATAAATGAGGAAAACTGTACATAGCTGCTCGCTTGCATACCATGTGGCATATTAAGATACTAAAGTGATGTGGAGCCACCATTCTAACTCGGGAGAGTCTGATCGGATCCTTTTGTGAAGCCTTCTTTACTGTTGTATAGGCATAATGTGAAAGTTTTGTAAATTTATGACTTCTGATAAGATTGTAGGAGAGATGACTGTTTTCAATTCTTCTATTGTTTTCTTGATTAATCTCCTGGGGATCACACACAGAATAAGTCACTCATTTAAGTTTAAATATTAGCAAGGAGACTGCTTAGTACTCCTAGTTGCATAGAAATGAAGAAATTAATCAAGTTTAGTCATCTATCGTTTTGACTCCTGTTCTGATTTAAAGCCTATTCAACGGAATTTTCTTTGACTTCGCTGTGTCATTCCCAAATTCCTGAGTATTGAAACTATTCATTGGGCAGTTTCAGTTAAGTGCCAAGCAATTTTGTTTTCTATCAAATTTAGGGAACTTTATGCTAAGCACCTTTCACATGACTCAAAAAGTCTTGTGCGATTGAGTACTAAGCAGAATTTTTTTTTTCTATACATGTATGCTTTAATAACTTGCCAATGTCTTTGTAGTGAAAGACCTATCATTTTACACAAGGTAAAGAATTGACACTCTTTGCAACTGTGTTGTTTCAAATTTTTATGTTCTGCCAAGATTTCTCATAAATAGTGAGCTTAGCTTCCAACCCAGAAGGAAGAAGCATTTTTGAAAACTCTGCAGAGCTTGCTTTTTTTCCCACTTAGATTCTGAATGAACGATTTTATTTTTAGTCCCAAAGCAGAGAGTGTTACCTGGAGCAACATTGACTCAAAACACTTATTTTTGCTAAGAGTTTTATAAGTGATTTAGCTCCTTGACTTGTGTGAAACAAGAACATTTCATTCTTTGAAAACTCAGCTACAAAACTAGAAATGTTACCCACAGCACCGATGAAATTTTAACTAAGTCCAGAACAGCAGCTTACCGGTCCTAATATATTTCCAAGGTCTGGCTTCTCTTCTCAAAATTCTATTCTGTCTCCATGAACATAAGGCTTACTACTACTTATAGCAATATATTTTGCCCACCAGTTCGTATTTTAAAAATACTGTCTCGCATAATAAGCAAAACTACTGCTTTTCCTCGGCTCTTATGTCATTCAAAAGTAAGTAAGGGCTTTGTGAGGGCTATGGTGCATCCCAGAAGGAACATCCAAAATGTAATTAGAAATGTGCTTGTGTAAAGTGCTAAAATGCTCTACAAAATTTCTGTTTCATTAGACTCCTACTAGTGTGCTCTAATGAATGCTGGCCATATCAGAGCATTTTATTTTTTTTTCCAGTTTATTTCTTACTGCTGACTGCAACTGTTAGGTTACCAGGCTTAAACTCTGTTTATTGTGGTTTCTCTCTTTCTCTCTCAGGCACCGTTCCTTTCTTTGTATCGCTGTCAAAGGCAAGAAAACCTCTCTCTAGAGAGGTCAATTTTCAGAGAGGTGACCCTTGATAGTAAGAGTGTCTTTAAAAGTGATGGCAAAAGCAAGCCCAACCCAAAACAAGCCAGGAGACTTTGATAAATTCTCCTTTTTGCTCTTAAGTTATTCCAAACAAAATGATTGTAAGGTGACTCCCTCTTTTTATGTTGGTTGATTGAATAACTTTCCCTGGCTACTGATGGCTACAGCCATCTTGTATCATAAACCCATATACCACTGACTATGGAGAATGTCTGCGTCTGTTGCATCCGGCATTTTGAGTTTTATTATTGTACGCTTTTGGCAGAGCTTTCGGTACCATTTAGACTCATGTTCTTAATTTCGAGGAAAATAAACATAATTAGCAAATGGACTGGGCTGCTTGGAAAGAGTTTTAAGGCATTTCATTTGGTACAATGGTCACTCTTTTAAGGACAGTTATTTAAAATCACTAAAATCATAGCAACAGCTTATGCGCCAGAGAAAAGGACACAGCAGGCTAGCATTATCTTAATTTTTGTTGCCCTTTTCATGACCATGGTATTAATATTTCAAACTGAGTATCAATTGGTTAATGAGAGATTTACAGTACAGATTGTCAGAAAGTGGAGCCTACTACAAATTTAAACAAATTGACCTCTGTAAGATTAGCTAGCTGAGCTTTGACTTAGCCTTCTGAGAGAGAGGACATTGGAAAATTTTTAAAGGTAGAAGTCAACTTATTTTGCATCTGAATAGCACTTTTTTTTATTATTTGTATAACCTAAATCTGCAAATGCAGGTGTTACCAAGTTTTCAGGGTGAAATGAGTTGGAACAGATTTCGAAGTATTGTATACAGTAAGCAAACAGTGTAAAGCACGTCTACAAAAGTACACATGAATATTCTGGGGGGTGTGTGCGTTCCACTCTGTTTAAACTGCATAAATTTCCTGACATTGTCAGATGTTGGTCTGAAAAAATGCTTTTGTCACCTGTATGTGCAACAAAATTTTTGGAAGTTGGACAATCAATACCGTTCGCAAAAAAAGCTAATCCACATTTCTTGAACTTAAGATACTGCTTCTACTGCTTAGCACAGTAGAAGTTGCAGTGCTAGCAAAAATTGGCACTCAAAGTGTTTAGTTTTTCCTATATCTTTAAAAGATACCTTTTTAAGTTATGAAAAAAGAATGTTGACTGTCCAATGTACTACTTGAGAGGGAAATCTGTTGAAGTTTTTCATAGTTGTATGTATAGAACCAGCACAATAAATAGCAGAAAAATTTTGGAAATTAATTGTGCTGTTAGTCACTCTTGTATGTTCCCAGCAAGTTATAGTACTTGCACTAAAATGAGATTTCCATAGTAAACAAAGAGCGCTAATTCATTGTTAAATCTCTGCCCACTGAGAGAAGATCTTCTTGAATTGTCCACATCACGTAGTGATGGTTTGAAAATGAGTGAGTTGTTTGCTGAAATCTCTAAATAGCCTATACAGATCCATTCCAAAGTGAATAGCTTACACCTTAACACACGTTGTTCAATCTTTGTATACATTGTTCAGTAGCTTTAAAAATAACTTTATGTAGAAATCAAAATGTGCTCAGAAAGTAGTTTAATTAGATGATTACTATCACTACATTACATTCGCTTACATTAGTAGATTGAGAATAATAGATTTTTTAAAAAAGACGACTTTTAAAAATAGTCTTCATGATCTTTGACAGTGGTGGAGAGATGCAGTGAATAATTCTGGGCCTATAATAAGATACAATGAGATGTTCCTGTGTAGTTTAGAGCTGCTAAGTTAGGTTTTAAATTACATCTGCTTTCAGGTATGGGGAGCGCTAAGGTACCTGAAAGCCTTCTCTTCAGCTCTCTTTTACAGTTGCCCTTTTTTTGGAAACCAGGTGATCTGGGGACGTCTGCGCCAGTTCGGAGCTGCCATAGCACTCTCATGTAGCCTTATCTGCTCGGTGAAGCTCCATTTTCAATTTCTTATAGTGGAGGTGACACAAAATGTCCCAGCCGCTGGATCGGGGCCTTTATAGTAACTGCAAACTTTCTGCTAAATTTTGTATGTATTACTATATTACAGGTCCCTGACAAGCCATGTCTATTTCTCTGACAAATTCTTTTTAGTTAAAATTTTCTATTTTTGCATCTTTATTTTTTGGTGTATGAAGACAAAATATGAATCCTTTTTTCTGTGAGATCATTAAAGACTACTTTTACACTCGTCCCTTCAAAAGTATCAACATGCATATCTGAAGTTCGCGAGCTAAACATTCCTCGTGCTATTTCTCGGAAGCCCAATGTCTGTACTAATTCTGGAAAAGGTCTTTGTGGCAGAAGGAGAAATGGTTATTTATAAAGGCAGCGTATGAAATGCCCTCCAAGTATATTTATATAGAGTGTTAGCTTTGTTTGTAGTAACTGTATATTGTCAGCTTTTTACGGTTTTATTTATTGTCTTCTGCAATGCCATATTGCATATATTTCGGATATGCCACTGTGTAGTTGTAAACAATTTAAAGTATGCTTGACCTGTATAAAATACTCAGAAAAACATGGACTGTGAGGGTCCAGTGGACCAAAGCTTTAGGAGGACTTGTGACTTTGGAAATATCAGTCTTCATCTATTGAAGATAATGCCATTTGTGGATGTTTGTAGAGATGCCAAAAATTCCTTCCCAACCACATGCCTGTAGTTGATTTGGCTCTTCTGCTAAAGAACCAGCCTAAGAGTTGCTGAAGTGAAGGGTAAGTGCAGTAGTGCAAAAAGCAGCCTCGTCTGAGAAGCTGAGATCAAAGGATCCCCTGTGGCTTCTAATCCTGGCTCTGACTTCAACTTCCATTTAATTAGAGTCAAATCACTGAGGCCTACATTTTAAAGTGTCTGCTAATTTTGGTGAGTTATTTTTTGGCTACCTGACTTTGAGATATGTAGGGTTATTTTTCTTTCGTTGTGCATCTGCGTCTTTCATGAACTACACGGAATTATGGATACTCAGTACCTTTAAAAATCCAGTAATATCTTATTTCACATTAAGCTAAGGATTGAAATGCTCTAAACCTCTGGACTTGTTAATGTCAGCCTTCTCTCTTCTCTGGGTTAATTCTCCAAAATGTGCCAATATATTACATATATCACAAGCCTGGGTTAATATCTATAAAGGAGTAGGCAAAATGTTAAATTCAAGGGAATCCATAAATAAGCGATTGAACAGTTATTCAAATATACAAAGTTTTTGCTGTTCTTTTTTTTTTTTTTTAAATGAGCACTGGGTAAAGGTCCTAGTACAGTTTCTAGGGCCAACATATGTTTTCATAGAGAGATTATGTTTTTATAGTTGCAGCCTACAAAACTATTTATTTAACTTTGGAGAAAGTCACCTCTTGCCTTTGCAGTGTAATCACAATTAGCTATGCTTTGAGGGAGAATTTTTTTTTTTAAAGAATAATCAATCATGATAAGGCCAGACTTGTCTGGATCTGTATTATTGTACAATAGAACCACAGTATACTATATTGACATATGTTTGTATACTGCATGGTCTATGCCTAACAACTTTCATGCATTAAAGTATAAAAATAAAATTCGCTGCTCAGGAGTGAATCCAACGTGAGGGTAAGTCAGATCCTAACTATACACTGTAGACAAGGTATGATATCCTTAATTTTCATATCTTCTGAATTTTGCATTTAGAATAATAAATTTATATTCGCATTAATGAAACTTTGGGCAGAGAGAAAGGGAATAGTGGTCTATAAACACACCAAGTTGCTTCTGCCCTCTTTCTGCATTTGTAAGGGTTGTTCCTGTACAGAGCTCATGTGTACTACTTCTGTGAACAGTATCTGCATTCTCAAGTCCTATAAAAGTCAATTTTGTTTCTTATTAAAGGTCTAAGCATTTAATGTGCTTAGTCTCCTCCTTCACCCTTAAAGAAAAAAAAAAGTTCATTGCTTCCTCACTGCCATGAATACTAAAATATGTACAATCCAATAATACCAATGGCTTCTACGTAGTATGACTTATTAAAATGGAATTTATTGTCAACTTAACAAAATACATTGTCTAATCTTATGCTCTGTATAGCTTTTACAAACACAATGGGCATCTTGTTAAAAATACCTGTAGATAATGTGATATTTATTAAACAAATCTCTTTTCTAATACTATGAAGTACTAGTATTGTCTCATTTTCCATATCCAGGAGAAATTTTATAAATCAAAAATAATCTGTGGCCTGAGGTGTGGAATATTGTCTACTACACTGCAGCTGGTTTTATTGTGCGTCAGATGGGCAGGACAGGCTCCTGGCAGCGGTCGTCTTTAGCCACTGAAAAGATGTAACTAGATTTTCACCCCCACGTAACTCAGTCCAGATCTGGGGTAGGGATGCTTCTTTAAGTGCCCAGACAGCTCAGTCCTCGTATTTCTTTTGGTTTTTGCACTTGGTCTTGAGAACATAGTATTCCTTGTGCTGCTGTTAGCAGGGCCTTCGGTGTATGTATTTTTCATATTTTTCGGTTGAAATACCACTCCATAAGAGTGAAGGTTAATCACCTCCTGGATTAATTCCAAACAAGAATTTGTCTTTGAAAAAGATCTAGCTATATCGGAAAACCCCACTGACAAATATCAAAACTGTGAAAACCCCAAAGTCTTTTGTAACGTGGGAAGAGAAGTGCAATAGTCTAGCTAAAACACAGGTTACAGGAATTTTCAGTCATCTCAGAAGTACTTAATTTTCAGAAGTGCAGCCCAGCAGCACTGCTTAGTTTATTTCTGTCTTGGGTATTGCAATCTACATTTATAGGGAAACAAAGTGGTAGTTTTCACTTTTTGTCGCAGCGTGGCTGATTCATTGAGGCTTTAGAAGTGGTTAATGACTATCAAGGTACCAACATTTTGTGGTTGGAATGTAGAAGTAAGCAGTCAGCAATTGGTAGCTCAAATGTTTTATTGCAACCTGTCTCGTTTAAATAGAATCACCTGTTTCTGTCAAGTAAACACCAGGCGTTTTATTTTACTCAAATATGGAACTCTTGGTCAGTACGAAAGTTACTTTTCTGCACCAACAGGGTATGAAAGATTTCTCAGCTTTTACATGCAATTGTCTACTGCATCCTTTCTAGGTTGAGTTGCTGTGATAAAAAGTTAAAGCACATTTGAAGAGCATCCTGGAAAAGGGCTGTACTGATCTCTTTCAGATCAAAAAAGAAAAAGCAAACCCAGAACTAGGAGACCCAAAATGAATCTTAAAGGTCTGTGTAGAGTATAGAGCTGGGTTTCCGGCGTAGCTCTGTTAAGATTTGGACTGTGTCTCTTCACAGCTTCTGAGTGACTGAACTGAATAAAGAGCATCACATGTGGTGGTAGGAGCAAGGGACTCAAACCTGTGAGCAATTTAGTTCTGTAGCAAATCTGCATGGGACTAGTGTGTGTGTGATGTGGATCGGTGTTAGCGTATGTACTTTCTCTTTTTTTTTTTTTTTAATTAAGAAATGACAGTAGCCTTACGCTCAAGGCTGTGTTGCGTTCAGACCGATCAAACTAACTGTCTGTCTGTCTGTCTCTGTCTTTTCCTTCTCCACCAGAGAAGGAGGTGAAGATCACTGGGCTTTTCAGTCTAGCACTCGACTGGTTGATTCTTCATTGTCCAGGAGGTAACAAAGACTTGATGCTTCAAAAGTAACTTTCTGGGTAGCCTCCACATGTGATTTCTGAAACGTGCTTGTGCAGCCTATTAACTGGGGACGATGTTTAATAATTTTTTGTGTGTGTGTTGATGATAAAGCTTACTGAATTTATGGCTTTGGCTTAATTTTACATTGGTGGTTGAAAACTGTGCTGGTGATAATGGAGCTCCACCTCATGCATCCTTGTGCTCCAAGACAGAACTTGGAAACTTCTTCAGGAAAATAACATCCTTCCACACAGACGTGCTTCTGCTGGGAGAAGGAGCTTCTAGGGTGCTTTTGAAAAAGACAACCCTTGCTTTACAGGTAGCATATGGTTATGCTGCTGTTCTACCCCCCGTATACACTCGCAAACTTTCCTTGGAGCTGCTGTAATCAACCCTTTGTTTCAGAACAAATGGCTTCAAGCAATTACCTTTTTGTGAGACTTGGTGTTTGTATGAACACGGTGACAGGTAGAAGCCAGTTTAAAGTCAAGAAGTTGTACAGTCAAAGCCATGGTATTTATTTGCCATGGCACAGTCTCTCTGGCAGTGCAAAACTGAATCCTGAAATACTTGCTGCCAATTCAAAACGTGTTCATTCTGCTGAAGTTCCAGTATGGTTATAATGAAGGTATAAAGAATCTTTTCTCGATTTTTAGTTCAGCTGTCTCACCAGGCTTGCTCGAGCTGTAGGCAAAGTAGTTACTTGCCTAAAGCAGCAGAGAGATAGGGAAGGTAAAATCATGGCTTCAGGCGTGTGTGAGCCAGGCCCCCTCTCCTTGTTAACACTCCTTTCTGTGGCACAGATACTAACTGTTTTTTCTCTCAGATTATCTCACTGATTAGCATAATCTGGCTAAATTCCTAGCAGCTTTTCTCAGCTAGTATTTAGATCAAACGTTGCTGATTCTGCTTCAGATGTGAAGAATGATGTGCATGTCAAAAAGCTTGTCCAGTTTTCATAACTATATCCCTTCATCTAATAAGTTATTACCTCTACCATTCTTTGCTCTGCTTATAGTGTATTCTTGCCTATTGTGTATCCTTGAGTTTACAACAACTCAGTTAGTTTCCTTTTGATATAATAGCAGCCTTGAAGAGGTGGGGTTCATCTTTTTTGTTGGATTGGTTTCCTCTGCTGCTGTCTATTTGAGAGCAGTTTCCTTGGTTTTAGGTTTGCTGTGAAAGCTTTGCTACCTGGTCGTTTTTGCCTGCTAGGGAATACGAGAACAGGAACTTAGTGTTCCTAAATCAAAGCATGGTGCCCTTAGGCACAAGGTGCTTTGTTTGAGTAATTAAAAACAAAAGTAAATTTTACTAAGGGTTTTTGTCTAGCTAACAACTGCATTGCTTGGTTGAATTACAAACTATAGCCAGTTTATCTTCCTGGGTTTACACTGCTGAGCCTTTTGTATTTCAGGAGCTTCACATTTTCTGGACTGTTATGACTTCGTATATATCTTGTTGCAACCCTGAGTAGCTATCTACACCAAGGTTTTCATAAAATTTCTCCTCGCTGAAGCACTGCTATGGGTAGCAATGATGAGAGCTGTAGTATAGAAAAGGCATCAGCATTTTTACCACTGTGTCATCTACTGTTTCTCAGGCTGACCCCACAGTGGTAATATTCTGGCAGCTGATGGTATCTTGTCTTTTTTAGTAGCCATGCTGTTGTTCCTATTGGGAGTGGTGCACTGGTGGGAAATTTCAAAGGGAAGGCTGTTGTAAGCAAGCTAGGAAAAGCATACTGTCAGTCTTCAGAATAGCAAAGACAGTGCCGCTAAAGAGAATGACTCCTAGTTTTAAGGACAGTACACCAAATTTATATCCTTAAAAAAGGAAATGGTAATTTAAATGTCTGTATTCTCTGAGTGGTTGCCGGAGCAAACCATGAAATCCACATCCACTGTTCCTTCTGTGTGTTCACACTCGTAGCAGCCTACTCAAGTGTTCAAAGTCTGCTCCACCTTTTTGAAGGTATGCAGTAGAGGGAGAAGGTGGCTATTTTTTCAGTCAGGCAAGTGACCTCTATTTGGATGTGTTGACAAATATGAGCAGGCCTTTTCGTATCCGTAAACCTAAACCTAAAGGATTGGCTGCTTAGAGTGATTCTTGAGTGTTCATAGGCATTGGTGGAACTATTACAGGGTGGCAAAAGATGCAGTTAATTGGTAATGATTAAAGCTGTCTGAAACCTGAGTCCCTGAGTTTTTAGAACACATAATTGTTCTGTGTAATCCAGAGCGGTACGAGTCTTTCATCTATATGAAGAGATCAGAAAAGAGAGATTTACAGCTTAGGTTGCCCCAAGCCACACATAGCTGACTTAATTTTCCTTTCCAAGGGAATTTAAAGATTGTTGTTGTGACTGGTTCTTGGTGGATTATGTGTTATTTTGAGGTCACCTGTGAGTTTTTGTTAAATGATTGATTGACTGAAATTAATTATTCTGTCAGGACTGTAATGGAGGTAAGATTGAGGACACTGATAAATACAAAAGCTAAAGCAATTCTTATAAATGCACTTATGTCTTTTTCAATTTAAATAAACCAGGCAGAATACATATATCCTTTATGGTGGTTTGTGTCCTTATATTTTCCCCTGTAGAGCCAGAATGTTTTTTCTTTGGGGATCCTTAGCTTTGAAGAGAAAATTCAGCCTGCTTACAATGGAACAGTACGTAGCAGTCAAATGTGTTCTCTGACATATCTTAAACATCTGAACTCAAATTCTCTTTCTCTGTTGGTTTGGTGTCGTCCCCCCCCCCCCCCCCCCCCCCTCAGATAAGCGCTTTTGTTCTCAGTCACAGACTAATTTCAATTAAAGTTATGGATTAAGTGAACAAAGCGCAGACAAAACACACAAGATTAACAATTGATTTAACACTGGAAGTGATACTGGAAAAGTAGTATGAGTTATATTTCTTAGATTGACCTTCATTTAAAAAGGGGAGAGGGGAGAAAGACAAGGAGGCACCTTTTAGCTCCTTATCCTCGTCTAAAATATGCCTGGTCAATTGACCTCTTTTAAGCTTGTGGCAAGGTGAACGTATTTTTGTTGGCTCTTAAAGGAGATGGGAGTTAGTGCTGTATGGCAGAAAGGGATGTTCTGTGTTTTGCGGGTGTACAGTTCTGGGGCTGCATGACAAGTGCAGAGGGGCTACCTGCTATTAATTTTTACTCTTGAATCGTGCTGGAGATATCTAGCAATTTGGATGAGGATTGGTTTTAATTTCACTGTGAAATGCAAGCAGTGATTTAAAGGCAGGATGAAATTGTTCACCTAAGGGCTTTAGGCCTTTTGGAACATTCTGGTCAATGTAAATATGTTTGTTCTCTTCTAAAAATAGTGTTCTCTTTTTTTTTTTTTTTTTTTTTTTTTTTTGAAAGTAATGTAAAGGCCATATTTAAAGTGTGCTGCTATATATCTTACTTTATGTGAAAGTTCTTATTAAACAAGCAGTCCTGTTCTCTTCAGGAAGAATGATATCAAGAGCCATGCCTGTCTTTGTGAGTTTGGGTTCTGGGATTGGTATATAGATAACTTTATTAAATCTTCCCATTTTTTCCATTTTTTTTCTAGCTTCCAGTATCAACTAAACCTAACAAAATCCTTTAATATGCTGTATATACCTCTGAAAGCATAAAACTGTTAGTGAATCAGTGAGTTCATCAGATGTACCTATTATACTGATTACTGACTGTTCTCTTTTGACTAATAGTGTGAGACAGGAGGTCCCTAGAAGTGTATATCCATTTTAGTAACATATCCTGGAGAAGAAGCTGTATTAACAGTGTAATACTGCACAGGCGCTACCACGATGGCAGATGATCACATATGTGTTATCTCTCTTAATAAAGCTGTTTTGCAGCTGCAAAAACAAAAGTTTAAAGGGTAATAAAATGTTTTCTTGTTCAAGTCAGTGTGTTTTTATGATTAGAGTGTGACCCACTTTCCCCTTGAGAGTCTCAATATATGTGTGGGCAAGGGTTCACTGAACACAGTAGTAATCTTTCTCATACTTGTGCGTAGAAGATGCCAGACTTTTCTTCAGTTCATACTCCAGCAGTAGGTGAAAAGTTGATTCATATCTTGGTTCCTGAAGACAGAGGCCTCTGTATCATGTAACTTTTTTTTTTTTTTTTTACATTTTTTGTCTGTTCAATTAGTCCTTATTCCATCTTTTTGATGTTCATGAAATAATAGTTTAAATGGCATTTAGGAGGACAAGTTCTAATGCGTTGAACAGATCCATTCCATGAGATCTTGAATCGGGTCTGCACAGAATACTGCACTCTAAAATGTAATGAATGCTTTTCATGTGAGCCACGTAATTTATTGTCTACTTCTTTCCTTGAATTATTATGTAAGTTTTCACCATATTGCTATAATCCTTTCTTTGTTGTATATTCTCTAAATTTATGTTTTGTTTAAAAATTAGAAACGAGAAAAAAGTTGATCCAGTTTGGCACTATTGAAAAAATCAATCTTTATTGTATAAATCTACTGTAGTCTTATGTATTTTAACAGTATTAAATAGTTGTGTGGTAGTTAACTATAGTCAGGAAACCTCCAAAATTTGTTTCTGCAAATTACATTCATTGACAGAATCATAAATGGAACAATAATTTGCTCCAGTGTATGTTCGACCTAAATTGAAATTGATATGTAATTTATACATAACTGTTTTGAGTGTGTGTGTTAATGAAAAAGGGCTGCTTATTTTGAAAAACAAGCATGAAAACTGAGTGTAAATGCCCTATTATTTGTGACTCTCAATATTGGAACTTACATTTAAAAGCAAACCAAATGCTGTGAAAAATATTTAAAACTGAGGTTTACTCTTTAACATTTATTGCTGCTCAACATGTCTTATAAAAAGCCCTGTAGGCTGCTCATTGTCAGTCTTAGATACATTGCATAAATATTTAGCTGTAGATAAGACTGTGTTTCTTGAAATCCAACATGTGTCTGGGTTACGTTGGCAATATTTTAAGTTTGCTCTATTTTTAAATATAAACTGGAAACAGTGAGAGACACTTTTGAAAATTTAAACACAGAAAGAACATTTTAATTTTTAAATACATTAATTGTGTTTTTGAAGAGAGGCCTCAGTCTTGGCCTTGTCTGCAGTTCCAGCAGCTGTTTCATATACGCTA
The DNA here is from genome assembly GCA_009819775.1 of Phoenicopterus ruber ruber. Classification (NCBI taxonomy): domain Eukaryota; kingdom Metazoa; phylum Chordata; class Aves; order Phoenicopteriformes; family Phoenicopteridae; genus Phoenicopterus; species Phoenicopterus ruber. The sequence goes on along the minus strand of CM020221.1, from coordinate 15,788,131 downwards.
TTGGATTTGCACTGCATTATTTGCACTGGGTTTTTTATTCTTGTAGATTCTGTTATAACTAGTATCCTATCTAAAACTGGTCTGAATAAGTCTTCAGAAAAGTGGTGTTGGAGAATTTTTGGATGTGTCAGTCAGTGGAGGTGGATGTGTGGTTAGTGCCGCCTTAACCAAGAAGTGGTTAAGATGTTTGCCTTGCACAGGCCTTTTATGCTGTGAGATCCCAGACAGTTCCAGACCGGAGACTCAAAGAAACTCCACAGAGGACAGTTATTGAAATCGCCTGCCCCTGGGTAAAGTTTCTACTTAACCTCATCAGTTAGTTGTTGACTGATGCATAAAAGCTTATGTTCCCTTGGAGTCTGATCTAACTGTGCCTATATTCAAGTCTGTTGGGATAGCTGGAAATGAATGATGTACTCAGCATTTGAATGTGTAAGAGAGACCATATTTTAACAGTAATTTGATAGAAAGGAGCTAATGTTAGAGTCCTCACTAAAACTAATACGCTTAGTTAGAGAAACAAATTACAGGTTTTCAGAATTTTGTGTCATTCTCAGGCATCTATCTGTTGTTTAGTGGTACTTAGCAAGCTTCACAAACCGATTGTATCACCTTCTGGGGAATTAAATAGATTTTGTTGCAGGTTTTTTCCTTCGTGTAGGTATATATGAACTGTCTGGGACAAGTCACTGCAGATGTGACTTAAATATATTTCTTTGTCTTAAAATTTCCACAGTTGAAGCTCTGGGCTTTGCCATAACTGAGTGATCAGCTCACCTCACAAACTTCAGAGTGATCTTATGCCTTTTAAACAAATTCCATGGATATTACTTTTTTTGAACTGTCATGTTGAGCATCTGAAATTAGAACTTGGGCCTTTATGTTTATCTGTTATAAGACCCTTGCAATTCCTATGCTTGCCTCTTAATGTTCTTCTGTTTTCTCAGTTCTGTTACCTGCAATTTTTGCTATGGGTTTTGTCATAAATCCTCAATCTGGAGCTGTAAGTCAGTCATTCTTCTCTGAAATAAGACCAAGATGCTGTTATAAAACAGCAAAAACTTTAATGCAAGAGAAACCAGTTTAACATGCATTGATTCATTTAAGAAATTCAGTTATTCAAAATGCAGAACCAAAATGGTACAGAATCTGAAGAACAAGCATGCGAGTTAAAGGACTGTTTTGTGAATCGACCCTCTCTTTTAACGCCTGCTTGGTAGATATGTGCGACCCGTTTCCTGCAGAGTTTAATACAACTTCTTCAAAGATGTCACTAAATAAACTGGGCTAGCAAATTTGTTTTAATATCACCGTCAGTGTTTCACTACAGAAAAATGCCATCCGGCATGTCAATGAGAAGATACTAAATATATTCATGTGATGTCAATTAGTGTTTTGCTGAGGAAATCTTGTGATCTGTGCCCTGAGGTGTAAATTACAAGAGTTACTCAAGTGGTAGATGTGGTTAAGAGTGTTAACAAAGTGGGCCTTCAGGGTGAGTACAGCTGATGCAGCAAACTGCAATTACCAACTGCAAAGATCTGTGCTCTGTCTTTGCAGATGATTTGTCCTCCTTCCCTTCCTCCTTTCCTGCCCCCTCAAAATACGGAAGCAGGACCACAGTATCTTTTCATAATGCCTCAGTCCACAAAGTTAAAGCACCACATTTTTGCCAGTGCTATTTGGCCATTTTGCATATAAGCATTTCATAGCAGGATCTTGATATCTTTTGGGCATTAGCAATAAAGGCAAAATAAAATGCTTCACATGACTGTTAGCCAAGAGATGAGAGAAGATTTATATTGCCGTGTGACTTATGATGATAAAAAAGTGGGATTTGTGAAGCTTTAAAAGCTCTATGAGAGACGCTTCTGGGACAACAAGAGTTGCATCTTCTAAGAACACCAGGCATTTACCATAAGAAGCAGAATCATACCAGCACATCTGAAGTTCATGAACTAAAGTATGTATTCTTTTTTGAAAACGTTACCCATCTGCTGCATGGCTGAACTGTTTAATTGGTTTGTTTTGAATTTGATCTATGTGGACTATACATTCTTTTTTTTTTAAAAAAAACAACCCCCAAAAACTAAAACAACAAAAAACCTGTGTGGCTGAATAGAGAGAGAGGAAAGCTCTTTGTTTACACTCCATAGTGCTGCACTCACTGTTGGTTAGGTGGGACCCTCTGGAGGTAGTGAGAGATGGGTTCTTGCTTGAAAGCAACTGAGCTTGCTCATCAGAAAACCCACCTAAGCATAAGCTGAAGCAGGCAAGGAGCGAAAGAACCAGCAAAACAGCAAGTTTGCAGCAGGGATAGAGGTGTGAGAGGCTGTTAGAAGGAACAGACAAAAAGCCAGCCTTCATCAGTGATGGAAAGAAGGAGGCTGCTTCTGAGAGAAGAAATTGGTTGGCCTAGCAAACCGTTGATGCTGCTGGTCTTGAGAATAGGAAAAGCGAGAGACCTCATTCAGTGGAAGCAATGTGGGTCCGGAATAAAGAAATCAAGATCCATTGGGCTGGAGGTGGGGGGACTTCTTTAACATTGAATTAAGATGATACTTTTGAATGCCATGTATTATCTTTTTAAGATAGTTATAGTATAATGACTCATTGGCAGGCTTATGGTATTTATGAGTTGAATTATGCAAGGCTATTCAGCAGCCAGTAGGAAAAACATGGCAATGGGTTTACATAATTAACCCTGCAAAACCAGTGGTTATCTCATTCAGAAATAGTTGTAGGCTGTTAAAGAGAAGTTGTGCTGGATGCAAATGACTGTTACTGAACCATTTTCTCCAAACAGGTGGTCATCTTCTGCCTTTTGAGTCCTTCTGGCTAGAAGGGTGTCTCGGCTGGGAAATCTGTAACTTTGGCCAAGAAGGAGTGGCAAAGTGATAATCTGTGAATCTTGCACAGAATGTTTCTCTTCTCCCCTCTAGGCAGACTTTTCTCTGTACAGGATAAGCATGCTTCTCTCTCTCTTCTGCTGCATTCTTATTTAGGTAGCTGCTGCGAGTACCACAGCTCTAGATGCACATGGAAACTGAGATGTTATTTGCTGTAATGTTTAAAATTCAACAACCCTTAATGCTTCTGTAACGCAACTGTAACAACTGAGTGAACTGTGGTCACCAGTCTAAGCCACTGGTCCCCAGTGTTGCAAGGGAAGACCTAAGGGACTAAACTTACTGAGCCTGCGGAATATTCATCACTGGCATATGAGGTTGCAGGCTTGATGTTCTGCCCAAGTATTCAACTCAGTAGCAGCTCCACACCTGTACTGGGAATGACAAGACAGGTGCATTTAGCAAATTAACACAAAAGGTCAGTGGTTCAATGAACTGTTCCTTTGACAAGTGTTACACCTATCTTTTAACATCTAGACAAAGGTGGGTAGACAGTCCACTGCTTTACATTATCAATTACTACACAAAGGTAGTGTGGACTCCACCAGTGTTTTCTGTTTCTACCATGTGAAGCTACTGTGGTATCTGGTGTAATTGTCTGTAAAAGTGAAATTCTTACAAGTGGCCACCATATGGATGTATGGTAGAGATTATGGAGTATAATGTGTGCATATATTATAATATTGGTTTACAGATGGTTATTCAATAGCATGTTTCTTAATAAACAAAATAGGCTGAGACTTAAGAAGGGAAATATTCTTCTTTATGTGTTTTGGATTCTAGACATGTATGTTGGGCATCTCTAGTTTTGCACGTTTCCCTTTATTCTGTAAGTCAGTAGTAGGTGTGTTTTGACAGCTGCATTTTCCTTCTGTTCGGTTTCCTAGTTCTGAGCTGGTTCTGAGCAGGCAGAAGTTTTCCTTCTGAGATGATAACAAGACCAGTGCTGACTGCCAGGAATCTGAATCTTTTGCTCATTTCACCTGGCATTACTAATTGATGGTCATCTTTCTCCAGAAAATTATTCATATCTGTCTTCCTTCAGGAACTCTACCTTTATTCTCTACCAGATGCCAAATAAGCTTTTCTTCTATTCCAATCTGAATTTTTTCTGATGTTGCTGTTTTCCTCATGCGGCCCTCTCAGTAGCTAATAACATTTAACCCTGCTTGCCTTGAGACAAAATGAGTAGATGATGATTGAAAAATAAACTTAAGGAAAGTGATACCAGTTCTCTGCCTGTTACTTTCATGCCTTGGTGAAGGCTGTACCTTTATTGGGGAAATAGGAGCACTGAATTAAACATACTCAACATCTGTTTCTCAAGAGACACTTGAGCAGCGTGGAAGTAGCACTTTTCCTCTGTGGTACTAGCAGGTCTAATCCCGTGACCGTGTCTCTGTCAGTAGCAATTACACAGCTTTTGGTTTACTCATCCCAGAGACTTAAAGGAACGGGAGAATGGGTCTTTGAACTGACAGGCTAACTAGCTTTACAACATTGAAGAGCAGAATTAATTCAACAATTTTGGAATTTCTCCCTCTGTTTTGTTTTGTTATGTCTTCTCCTCCAGAGAGGTTGTCTTCTCTCTCCCTCTGTCTCTCCCCCCCTCTCTCCCACCCTCTCCACACTCCCCTTCTCCCTCCCCCACCCCCGCCATCTAATTTTAGATTAATTACTTGCATGAAAAAATCATTGGAAGTACACTTTGAACTGAATATTTTTTCCAGTTACTGAAATAACCATACAATTAGGCTAGATACATTCCTCAGCTCGAGAGAGCTTTGCATTTAGAACAGTTTTTTTTCTTTTTTATTCAGGTGTAACTGAAAGGGTTAACATGAACTGGTAACAAAACCATTATTGAGTTACCAAAAAAAAAAAAAGCCTACATAAATAATTTCTACAAAAGAAGTTATTTCCACATGGTTTGCAACTCCCTCCTATAATTTTTAGTATCTTGCTTTTGTCACTTGTCACATTTCAAAAGGCATTTCTTTACGTTGAGAAGAGCCTGGGAAGTATAAATTCAAGAACATATCCTCATAATAGTGGTAAAAAATATTTTTTTTTTCAAAATGTAACAATCTAATTTTTGTCATTAAGGGTTTGGGTTTTGGGGTTGTTTTTGTTTTGTTTTTGGTTTGTTGTGGTTTTTTGGCTTTTTTTTTTTTTTTTAAAAAAAACCCTCAAACCCACACAAACCAAAAAAACAAAAGACAAACAACTTGAAAAACTTACTTTAATATTCTTTAAGGAGGTTTTGAATATTCGGTAGCTGTTTCTCTAAAGACATCAATTGAATCTGGAGATAACACACATTTGAGATCTCAATTTAGGACTGTGATACTCATGAGTGATACCATCTCTACCAAAGAAACACAGGTTTCCTTTTGTCAACTTTCTATGTGAAGGCAATGATATTTTCCTGCAAAGGGGAATGTTCTGCAATAAGACGGAAGAAGTAAAAAATAATCTGACCAAAATAATAATTATAATGGCCTCAGTTGTAGGTGCATGATAAGCAGAATCTCAGGAAAGGAGTGCAAATTTTGAACAGTGGTTGAATTAGTGAGGAGACTTTATGAAGACCTGGGACAGGTGAGGCTTATAAACCCCTGAATATTCACTGCAGAGAGCCATCAGTTAGATTGATGTGATTGAGTAGGAAAGGATGTAAGCTGTGCTTGACTTGGATCTTGGGAGCTGTGATCAATAGCGTGGTGGCTGGTTTCATTAAGTAACTCTCCCAGCCATGTTCCCATGAAGACTACTGAGTATTTCTGTTTGAAAGCTTGACTTGCTTGCTGGAATTTAACTTTTGATCCCTGTCAAAGTGGTCTAATAGGAAACAACTGTTGTGAAAAGTGAAAGGTTATCTTGTTGTTCACCTTGATTGTCACATAGCTTTTATATCTCCTGCAAATAACTTGTCTTCCAGGACATTTTGTTGTGCTGAATCATTTGTTCCTTGCTGTCACAGAGAACTGAGTTTTACATTCTGGTTTTCCAGCACTACATCAGCAGAATGCTGTCAGGGTCTGTGCCTCTAGCTTGTGACGTCTGTTACGCATAACTAAAATAACCTAGAGAACCTTATTCTTACAGTGTTGTCTTGCGCTTACATTAAAGAAAAACAAAGACTGGGAAAGACTTCTGAAGCCACCCGCCCCTTCCCTGTGGTGGAGGCATACTGGTAACTCAAACTTGTAGGTACAGCTCTGTTGTGAATTTCAATATGAAAAAAGTTTTGGATCTCTTAAAGATGGAAAGTGGCCTGGAAATTCAGTAAGGACTCGCTATTCCTGCTTCTGATCGTGCTTGAAGGTCAGGATATTCGGCAATAAACAATTTTGTTTTAAGAATTAGTTGAAATGTTTTTAATCACACATTTGGTCCCTCTGTCATTCAGTTCCAGCCTTGGGGTTTTATTGTCTTACTCTTCATTCTTCAAAATCTTTTTAAGAAAGCAACTTTCCTTATATCACAATAACAATAGAAGCTATTTTTTTTTAAGAAGAGTAATACACTCTTGAGTTAGATTACTGTCACAGTAACCTTTAAGTCATGGGGTATTAACATGGATAGTCATTTATGCATTAGTGCAGCCAAAGAAACACAGCCCCTAATGGACTGGTGTAATGATGCTCAGCCCACAATGTCACACAGGCGACAGGCAATTTTATTTAATTATAACACGGTACTTGCAAATTAAAAGAAAACAACAACAACAAACAAACCACTGTTTTTGTGTGGGAACTGTAACTGGAAAACATTTCTGTAATGAAAACGAAAGGAAAACACTCTAATCACAAGTAATGGAGTGTAATTTTCACTTGTTTGTTTTTCAGTGTGACACATCCTTTGTGAGTATTTATAAATTATTCTAGGTGTTGATTTTATAACCTTTGACTATAGAATCATCCTGTGTTGAATGTAGTAAGTATTAAATCCCTTCTTCCCCTTTCCTGTTACGAATTTCATGGATGAGGTAATAAATCAGGCCAGTTTCTACCATTGTGTATCAAAATTGTTTAATGAGTTCTTTGAGTTAGTGAAATCAAATAGCTCTATTCTTATACCTATCATTATATTGTTTGTTTATCATCAATTCAAAACAGAATTTTCAGTATAAAATGTACTAGGTTATCCATTAGAAGTACAAAAGCATAATCCAACACCCTTCATGACTCCGGACCTTAGGGAAAGGGGAAGTCTGCAGCCAGGGTGTTGTGGAGGCTGTGGCCTCCGTCTGTTTTTCGGAAAGACGAGTTGCAGTGTTTCTGTTTAAGTTCTTTGCCAAGGTTTGTGAATTTTATGTTAAGCTTTTTCTTGTTCTTTTTGGTGCTCTTTGGGGTGGTTTGTTGTTGTTTTGTTTTGTTGGGTTTTTTTTAATACCCTGTTTAAGTAAAGCTTCCTCTCCCTAGCACTCGAGAGGGAACTTTTCTGTAAAAGTATTGGCAGCTGAGCTTGGATATTTTTTAAACTAAGACAGACAAAAGCTTGAAAATGAAAACATATATTTGTTTTTTTAAAGAAAAAAAACCCCAAACCCAAAAACTTGTCTTCATATTATGCTGTATATTTAATGAATTATTAACCTCCAAGACTATAGTGCCTGTTTCAGCGCTGTTAAATTTTATCATGTTAATCTTTTGCTGTGAATGTGAATATGCTAAATTCCATATAAAATTTCAGAGACGGGGAAAAAACTTACAAAAGAGAAGCAAGTATATTTTATGAAAATCATATTTCCCCAGCAAATAATTCAATCTCTTTTTTATTGGTTTGTTTTTCATAGCTCCCACAGGCACTGGTCTAAAGTGTAAACATCCACCTTGTAAATATGTAGGCTATTTTTAGCTGGTTTTGTATTTGTGGGGAAAAAAAGATCTGAAGCTGAGAAATAGCATCCTTATTTTCTCTCATCACTTACAATTATTTCCTCTTCAATGTACTTTTCTCCTTTCCTGTCCTTTAAATATTCTTTTAAGTCAGCTTGATTAAAATGAAAAAAAATGAGGATTCATGCAGGACTGTAACTTTACTGTTAAAATTAAAGCCTTGACGTGCGACGTATTAGTCATCCTGGAACATCTTAGCCCGTCATCCAACATGCAGTGCTGAAAAATATCAAGAAGGATAAGGTCCAGAAGCAGGACAGTATCCGGAGCTGTGAGGCCAAGGCTGACGGTGCCTTCTGTGAGAATAGGTGGTGAGAGCAAGAAGCCAGCAGTGTGCGCAGCCCGGGAGCGCAGCAGTCCCAGAGCAAAGAGCTGACCTAAGTTCTGGTGTTACTTTCCAGCCTAGGCCAGATTCAAATCGCATGCTAAAAAATGGCTTCCAAGCCTAAGTCTTATTGAAAGCTAGAAACAGTTTTTCAAATATCCACATATGTCTGTTAGAAATGGGAGTACACCCACCTAATTTACATGGAGGGGTTTGGAAACATTTTATGGAATTTGCTGGTTGCAGTAGCATACATCTCCATTTCTTGTCACTCCATCATCATAGTCCTTATTTGCAGTATTTCACAGTGTTAATATTAAGAACTTACCGTGTCTTACTGTTAATGTATGCTAACTTATGAGATCACAAAGAAGGCAAAAAAACTTAGGGAATAGAACCAAGCATATTTTATGAAAAGCACAATATCAGAGCAAGTAATTTAAGTAATTTAAATTAATTAACTTTATTTTTTTTTCCCCATAACATTCCTCTTAGTAGTGTGGTTTTATTTCCTTTTTTTATCAGTTTTCCTGTTTAGAAATGTGCTTGGTCATATAAGGAAACAATGAAATGACAAGTACAATTTTTTTTAGAAAATGGCTTTTTATTAAAAAAAAAAAACCCACTAGCTACCTTGTGGGTCACAAACCACTCAACTATAGCTAAGACCACTTAATCACTTTTTAATTCTTACCTGAAGCCTGTATTGAGGGTTTAGGCTTATACGAGACAAGTGTTAGTGATGTGAAATCTGGAAAATGAGCAGTGTATCAGCTGACTTTATTAACAGATGAAAAAGAATACTTTGGATAGTACTAATAGATGACAGCTATAACCTTTAATACCTTAGGGAAAACAATTCACTTTGTCAGATAATTATGCTAAGAATATCTTGTCATGTTTTCCCAAAACTAATTGCAAACGTTGATATAACTTTTTGAGGACTGAAGATGAAATCTCTCCTCCTTTCTAAGTCCTTATCATTGAGAAGTGTAGGTGTTATCAACCGAAGAGAGGTATGTGTGGCATTGTTAGGACATAGTTGACTGGGGTTTGGATTTGGAGCAAAGGATCCTTATTGCATAATGCTGGATTTACACAGTGAAGCACCCTGAGTGTTGTGCATTGTGAATGTTGAAGAAAGGCTTTTAAATGTGATTTATCAGTCCATCCCATATGCAGTGCAGCACACGGGTCCTGCCCTCCTGCTAGCTTTGGCAAACAGCACTTGCTCTTCTGCACTCTCAGTTTTTACATGATGGAAGATTAACACCAGTAGATGGAATAAAATTGACCAGTCTTGAGAATGCATAATGGCACCACCAAGAGATGAGTTGTTTCAGAAAACGCAACAAGCCATCTTTACAGTTCTGATTTTTCAGATTCCGTGTCACGGGAGCATTGGGCATCCTGTTCTCTCACTGGTCACATTGACATTATAGGTGCTGTGCAGTGGGGGGATTTGAGTTTATGTATACCCAAAATTGTATCGGTTTATGTTCTTTTTTGGGTAAATATGAGTCAGAATTTTCAGAGCCAAGTACACTTTTACGTCTGGAAAAGATTTAGCTTGCTACATTTAACCTAGAAGAAATATTTCTCAGGTTGCGGTCTAGAGAAATCTGCTGAATAATACTCTGTAAGGATTATTTGCCCTTGGGCTACTTAGATATCGCCATCATAGGAGAAAAAAAAAGTATATCTGTATAATTATATTTTCCATTGGATTGATTTGATGTGTATTTTAGTTGCATAAATTGGAGATATCACTTGAAATTGGAAAACCTGCAGTTTCAGTCACAGCATATTCATGCCTTAAGTTTATTGTTGGATTTCTGTATGACAAAGCTTGACAAAGAGTTTATTCTTCAATTTATGTTTAGGTAGAGACTTAGTATTTTTATCAGCTGATTGAATTGTGACACGTGTTATTTGGGGATACTGAGTGCTTCTGGTATGTTTTTGTACAAATTCTTAATGTGGTTGGATGCAATAGAGGTACTATAACAGTGACAGATCATATTGCCTCTTGGCAGTGTCAAGCAGTATACAAAATAGCAAGGTAATAATTAGCAGATAATAACACGTATATCTCTCTGCGCACATAAAATGGAGTGTGGGGTCTACAACAAACTGTACTTCCTACTTCTTGGTAAAAGCCTGTTTTCAGTGCCTACAACTTGGCCAAGCATTGACCATGCTGATTGGAAAACATAAAGGCAGCTTAATTGCATCTAGGAATTTGCTTTTATGTGGACGTTTGCTAAAAATTCACCTTTAAACTTGCTAATAGACCCCATCCTTTTTGAGTCTCAGACACTTCCTTATGTTCTACAGCGGCATGTGCAAGCCACTCAGTTGTCTTTTGTCTCGGTCAAAAAAGTGAAGCAGCTACAGTTTTGCCTTCAGTGCTGTACCTCTTGGCTGTGCACATTGAGGTACTGATTGTCAGGGTTATTTTTAATCTCTGCAAGATATCAGTGTTACAGTATGTAACTTAACTTCTTTTAATCTAGGAAATTGCATATACTAAAATATCTTTTAGGCGATGAAATTAAGTACTCGATGTTTGTGCAATATTAGAAATAGCTTCCTTCAATTTTTTCCTCCTTGTGTGCATTCCATCTTATGTCCAATTTATAATTATACAGCTCCATTCTTCTTGCCTTGCTAGGTCTAAGCATGATGCATCTGGGGATAGGAAGTAAATAGAATAGATTACTACAGAACCGAGGAGACTGTCGTTTTGTGTTTCAGGTATTAACCTGAGAGAAAAGGTTTATACTCTGTGCTCTGCTATTAGATTTGCTAATATTGCTGTCATGTGAAGAGTAGTTGTACAAAGGAGGTTTCAATTGCACTTGCACAAGCAACATTAATCCTGGTATTTCTAATTGCTGAGGGTTTTTTTTTTTTTTAATATATTTTATTTTATTTTGCAGCCTCTTATAGAATGTCTCTATGTGCATTCTATCTTTATGTGTATTATCTAGATGGACGGATACAGGTAAAATTAATGAACACAACTGTAAACAGTAATAATTCACTTTGATGACAGTTTTAGCAGGGTATAATTCAAATTCTTTTTCCACCTCAAGCAATTCTTCAAAACTGAGGGCTAATGTTTTCTCTGAAAACAAAGTCTTCAATAACCATCACAAGATCTTAGAGAAAATCACATGGGATATTGCTGGAGGGCAGGAATGAAATTCAAACATGACACCAATGTATGACATGTAACAGAACTGTAGAGTAAATAAAAGAATCAAAACAAGCTCTCTGTCTTGGGAATAATTATTAAATAATTTTCGATAGCATGAGAAAGGTGTGTGACTGTTTGTTAATGTGGTGCTGAACAAATATGAAGCAAAATACAGTTCCTAATAGAGCTTGTGAGCTAAACAGACATATGATGAAATAAGAATTGCATTTGAGCTTCTGGCTGAGGAGTTTTTCAGTTTAAATATATATTTCCCAGGGTGTTGGAGAGCCAGCATCATAGTTAATGCATAAGAAATGTTCTCGGATTTCTTGGTGAGAAGATTTATATGTGTGCAAAGGTTTATTTTGATTTATTATTTGTTTTATTTAGATAATGGTGACTCCTTAACACTCTTTCCTTGCTCTAGTCCTATACATAGTATTTCATTTCTATTAGCACATAGTATAATCCAACTAACTGTCTTATTATCGTGATATTGATGATTCTGCTGTGATATCAGCAGCGCTTCAGTCGTGAGAGTATGGGATGACTGAACCAAACTAATACAAAATGTATGCTATTGTGCTTGGTAGGTATATTGGACAAAGTATGCCTAACTGCAGAAAAAAAAAAAAAGGTTTAGATTTTTTTTTCTGGCTTTCAAATCCATTGCTCAGAACTATTGAAATATACTATTTCAGCCCATTATTATTTTTCTCTGAGCTTATTTGAGACCCTGCAGTATATGTAACATTCTAGTAGAAAAAGAATAGTGGTTTTGCTTTTTGGTAACTCTTTAACATGCAGTTTAATTTTGTTAATTCTGAACTCTTCCTTTAATTCTTCATGTCACTAAATTATGAGATGTTCCAGAGCCAAGCCATCTGGCTTCTATAAAAGCCACAGAAAGATCAAGGACATTTCCAACTGCTTTTATTGACCAGAGCGCCTCATGAGCCTTTAATGGGAATAGTGGGGGTGGGCAGAAAGTTTGGTTTTCTTAGCTTAAAGTGCTCTTATTGATGGGCCTCAGAAGTGAAGTCAGCTTTCTACGCTGTGTTTCATAAACCTTTTATGACTACACGAGTGTAAACAAGGTAAAGGTCCGCTGTGTTTCTCACTGAATAAAAAGGATATTCTGAAAATTTGATACACATTTCTTTATTTAAAAATGTTCTTCACGAGCTCCATATGATATTCATACTACAGTCACTTTGAATGGAAATGTCCCGGTCTTTAATGACTTGAAATGAAAGAGAAACAAAATATCTATCGAGGAGCTGAAATACAAACGGTGGTTGGCTAAGACTTTTTTTCATGTGTTTATACCTTGTGTCTGTCACAGTAAATTTAGGTAGAAAATGCTCCTCATGTTTATAAAAGACAAAGCCTGTGAAGAAGTTTCAGCAGCCCGGGGAGCGGTGCAGTCACTGACAGTATTGCTGCGTTCGACATCATGGGCTTATTACAAGCCCATTCTAAGTGACTAAGTTAGCTTACTCTCTAGTCTCAATTTTACTTTCAATATCATTTAGCAGAGAAGAGTTGGGATATTGCCGGCTGATCTTGACGGCATTTTGCAACTGTGTAGAAAGTTTTTATTTGTGAATTGGCAAATGGCTTTTAATGTTATAGCAGTAAAAAAAAAATGCTATAGGTGGAAGAATAGGAGTAGTAAAGCTCTTTACCTTTGGTACTTTTTGCAAGGTGCCCAAGACAGTGATCTTATATTTAGGAACTTCTTTGTCTTTTGACTAGATGAAGGCTTGTTCCTTTGAGTAAATGACTTATAAGAATATAGTTATAAATCAGGGCTCAATAGAAAGATCACAAATATAAATCTGCAGTTGTTTCATTCATAATATGAGCCCCTTGCCTTTGTACTACTTTGAAATGTCTATATGCCCTGTCTGCCCTATGACATCTTGATGCAGCTGATGAATATATAGAGCTTTGACCCTGACTCTCTAGAAGCCAGGGCATGGCCTAATGTCAGGCGCCTTCAAGGTTTGATTGCAGAAGATATACCTTAAATGATTTTAAGACCTGTTAACTGTTATTGACTTGATTCACATATTTCTGTTGTTTGTTTTGCTTCAGGTGGCTTTGGAAGGATGCTGAGGTTAAAAACAAACAAACAAACAAAACACTAATTAAAAAAACCCTGTCATTAGAATCCATGAAATACGATACAAGAAGATATAGCCAAATATCTTTGTCCCCTAGAAACCTGAAATTGCAGCATTTTTAAGCAAGCGTAAGAAGAACTTCAGGCCTGCTGAAATCAGTTACAACTGTTAATTTAACAAACTATGGCACATCTTCCGGATGAGATACTGATGTGGGACAGTGCTGCTGATAACGTGAATCGTGTGCACATTTCAATAGTAGCCTCCAAGCATTAACATAATGGCAAGCCTTCGCAGGAGGGCGTTAGAACAGCTGGGGAGTTCAAGAAATGTCTTCATTACACCAACAGATTACCTTAGCTGTTGTGCGCCAGCCAAAACTTGATCCAGGATTCTCAGGTAGATTTGGCATCAGTTTCCAACTCCAGGATTGCGTGTAGAGCAAATAATGCCAATCTCTTCCAAGTTCGGTATGCTTCAGTGCACTATGTGCCCTGAACAAGAGTAAGACACAAGTAATTTTTTTTTCTAGAAATAGTTTTGTACAGATGTTGAGCGAGGAAGTAGAACAATGAGACAGCAAGCGGTTTCACGCTGGTGCTCCGATTACCACAGCAACAGAACAAATTGCATAAGGACAAGAGTTCATCCATTTTGTTATTAGATAAATTTAGAGCATTTTATTTCTGCAACATAACCATCTATTCTGCATTATAGACTAATAGAGAAATTCAAAGTATGAGTACACTGATACATGCAATACATGAATAAAGCATAATAGGAAACTACAACAGATAGAAAAGAGTGGGCAGATTTACCACCCACCACTCAGAACTATGAATCTGTCTGACATCATCACTGGTTAAAAGAGAGACAGATCTCTGCTTTGGCTTAATTACACATAATTTGGCTGACAGTTGAAATACAAACCTAAACAGTCAGGCAGCTAAAGATACACAAAATTAAGTATTTCACGCAGTGTCCAACCCCTTCAATCTTTATTAATAACTTAATTACATTAATTACACCATGGTTTAAAGTATTTCTAGTACAAGAGGGGGAAAAAATGATAGACTCCCATAAGTAATGAGCTGCATAGCAATTCTGTTAGAATTAAGACTATTAGCAAAATGCAAAGTGGCAGTCGTTTGTAAATATATGCTCCACAGTTTATAATTCCTGTTGTTCCACCCCATAATTGTTCTCTTTAGTGAACTCCAGCAGACATCATTTTGGAGGTCAATCCAAATGTGCCAGAAACATTATGAAAAGAAGATTATTCTTAGGCTGAACAGATATCTGGATAACTTGGTATTTCCACTACATTTTCACTCCTTTGGGTTTGCTGCTGTTGTGGTTTAGAGGGTTTTTTTGGCCCTATCTTCAGCAACCATCTGTAGCACTAAAATAACCTGAATTTTCCTTATTCTGTTCTATTCCATGATGCAATGCAACTGTCTTGCATTGAAGTAGTGAAGCCTTTATCTATCAACTCATGTCTAAAGATAGTGTGGCAGATCCATGTAGTGGATCAGGTTTACTGGCCTTTAGCCCCTTGTCTAGGTAACGCTCCCTTTAAACAGTACAAGTACGTGGGCAGTTCTTCAGAGAAGTTATGTCCATTCTAACCTGTTGGACCAAGCAAGACTACATAAAATAGCAATTTGCCGTTAAACTTTATGAGAGTTAAGAATTATAAGCACTCTTTTACAATAGTTAGGTACATCTACATTGTACCTCCTTACGGGAGCGGGCTGAGTATAGTTGTATAGCCTCTAATAATCAAGATTAAGAGATATTTATAAATATAACTTCTCTATTTCACCTATATTATCATACACATCTGACAATGCTGAATTGTAAAGATGTTTGCTTTCTTTGTCATTTAACTAAAGAACTTATCTGAATCCTTAAAATAAAATGGGAGTATGTTTAGTTTAAGTAGGAAAAGTAATTATTTCTGAGTTGTAAACTGCTTAAAATCAAAGGGGTGGCACCTCCTTAATGGCTAAGTTAGAGTTGGGATATTTGGTTAAGCATCTTTTCTAGTCAAATTAGAATTTGCTTCTTAAGTCAGATTCCTAACTTTAAAATGTCTTTAAAAGGTTCTTTCTTTGAGGCATTACCTTTGAAAAGAAAGCTGATATCCTTTCAAGTGATTCTTTTACAGTGGATTATTCTGATGACTGCAAATACATGTTCCTACAAGAACATTCCTGTAAACTTTTGTAAATTATTTCAAGATGTAAAATTATTGAAATTATTTCTATTGTCTCCAGAATAAGGTTTGCCCTTATTAAAATTTAGAGCCAAGTGTTATTCACAGGGGAAATGTTACTGTACCTCTTGGCTGGAACTGACAGGGACAATTTGAGAGATCCTGCTAACTGTAACATTTTAAAATACAGAGATACAAAAAAAAGTGGAAAGATATTTAAAGCATTCGTATTTGGGCTTGCTTGAGTAGTCATTCAAAGCTAAGGAGTCGGTTGCATTTGCAGTTTGTCAAGGATTTTGGTGCTTTGTCGTTCCATGCTACTTCACTGCGTGTGTCAGTGTGTGTGCCTGGGAGCCATCGGCAGCTAAATCGCTGAAGTGCCTGCCTGAAGTGCCTGGCTGTTGTTCTACTTCCCATCTAAAGAAGCCAGATAGCTCTCTGGTATACACTGCATGAGCTGCGGAAAGGTGCTTTTCGTATTCTTGCCATGGTAAATTATGGAAGTATCCATTGTAGTCACTTTATTACCATTCTTTCTTTTATTGTAGTCACCTGTCATCTGCCTTTATCATTCAGATCAGTGATTTGATGCTTAGTCTTTGAAGATTCCCCAGATGTGATATTTTTGTATTCTTTAATACTTCTGAACTTTTGAATACCTAGTTAAAAAGCTGTCAACAGTGATAGATATCTACGTAGATGTCTCCGTATTGTCACAATGGTGATTCTGCATACCTTCAAAATTATAATGAAAATATTTTTCATGGTAGAACTGTTAACTTAAAACATGCTATCCAAGGTTGCACGTTTGGGATGGAAGAAGTCAAAGGCACGCTACCTAGGCTGCTTATTTGTCTAGGAGTAATTCAATGGTGATGGCAAGAAATAAAGAAATGCTCTTTGCTTATTTGTACCCCAAGAGCCTAGATCTCATTTTCCTAGATTTTAATCCAAGTACTCTTTACAAATTTATTTTGAAACTGAAAAATGCAAAGATTATCACATTAAAATGAAAAGAAAAAAAAGGAAAGCCTGTTAGTTTTAAAATTAACTTTCCTGAAAAGGAAAACTATTGTTTATTTAGCTTAGTGTGTTTCTCTTTAGGAAAGGCTGATGCATATCTGCGAATATTGCTGTATGTTGCCATTGGAAATCTTGAACTAGCACAACCGTATGAACTAGAAAGTGTGAATATGGTCCTGAAAAATGCAGCATTACCTTTATACTCCTTTTATTGAACCCTGATTAATACAAACACTTTTTTTTTTTTATTTGATTTTAGAATATCTTTTCTTAGCCGTCTGTAGCCGGAGTCCTGGAAGTGTATATGGATGAATACAATTGGGTGATTTGTTAATTGTTCTGCCTAGTGAATGGTGCTACAATGCATACTATAGACTCTATAGGAGGTATCTTTTTTATTCCTTTCATGATAGATTCCTAAAATTCATTTAAGTTACTTTAGTATTGTTATTTTTGTAACATGGCATAAAGAGGAAAACTCTGGGAAACTTGCATTTTGAGGCTGCCGGTTTTAATTGAAAACTGCTATCTTTCTTTATAAACTCAATGCCCAGTTTAGAACTCTAGGCATAGAATTCCCAAAGGCGGTTCTTTATGCAATGCTTTTTACAGAGGCCTAGTCTTTGTTTCTTTTAATCAATGGGTACAGAGTTGCTGTTTCCAGAAGAGTATTGCATGAGAACAATTTATACTGAATTATGAGACACAGCACGTGTATAAGTTCTTCTGTGATGATTTTCATTCCTTTTTGTAAGATTGTCTTGATGATGTAATGATACAGAGAAATAAATATAAGCTAATAAATGTAAAATATAGCTGGACATAACTATTTTTTATTAAAGAATGTTGAGTTTCTCTTACTTGAGTTTTATTTTGCTGCAAAGGCATCTAATTTTGAACTTTGTAGGACATTCAAAATGTAGTTAGGCCACTGTTTGGTGTTTTAATGGATTTGTGAATCTAGATGAACTATGCCGGAGAGTAACAGTCGCTATATAAATCTGCATTATGGCTGGCTGTTAAAGAAAAACAGTAGGAAAATAGTATATTGAGAAGGTATCATGACAGTATTTGCTTTCTCAGTTTCTTCTTAACTTGCTCCTCCACTGAACCTGGTGGGTATTTTTCTCTAACATTGATGAATATCGGAGCAGTGAACGTTCAGGTGCGTCCATGGTTGGATCAGAGCTGTTTGTCCAGCCCTGAAAAAGCACCTGTATTTGAAGTGGATTCTGCTATTGTAATATTTGGTGAATAGGATTTCACTGGGAACTGATCTGTGCGCGGTGAGAAATAGGTCCTTTTGCACACTATTTTTAATGGAGTGGAAAATTACATTTGCCATTGCAAGAACAGCCCCATTAGTGGGGAAGCAGATTCTCTTGCAGAGAGCTGGAATGCACCTCAGGCAGTGTCAGGGTGACAGTCCAAATAATGGGGGTTTGGAATGAACCGGGAGATACTAAAATGAAAAAATGCTTCTCTTCATACATTGTGGTTCCTTCATAAACTTACTGCTACATAAGGAACAGTTTGATTTAAAACAGCATGAAACTGAAAAACTCCACACATTTGAACAACTGTTTATAACTTGCTTTGAGGATGAAGCCTATTATTGTGAAAAAGAAACGCAGTGATTT
This sequence comes from Phoenicopterus ruber ruber, assembly GCA_009819775.1. Classification (NCBI taxonomy): domain Eukaryota; kingdom Metazoa; phylum Chordata; class Aves; order Phoenicopteriformes; family Phoenicopteridae; genus Phoenicopterus; species Phoenicopterus ruber. Next base: position 15,769,781 of record CM020221.1, on the reverse strand, counting down.
TATTCCTAGACTATTATCTAAACCAGTGTGAAGCTACTAATGTAAACGGGAATGGTAAAGTGTTTTGTTAGAGGTTTTTAGGGTGTTGGTTTTGTTTTTAAATACCACTGCAAGTGTTGTTAATTCTATCTCAACCGTATGGATACTTTAGGAATTGGGTAAAGGATCTTCTGTGCAAGTGCGAGCATCTAAGACATGGTGCAGCCATCCCTGACCTACCTTTTCTAACACCTTTTCTTCTCAGTGAAACTGTTTTAATCTTACTCCACCGATGAATGATTAACTTCTGAGTAGGTATATAAAAGGAAGGGTGTCAGTTGTATTTTAAAGTACTTACAAGTCTCTGACAATGAAGATAAATTGCAGATGCTGACAGTCCAAAGGGCAAAAATCATTTATACTCCCTTGATACTTAAAACAAACAAACAAACAATTAGAACTTTTAATGACTCTGAAATACGTAATATCAATAACACTGGGGGTTGCAATTCACTTTGCTTCTGTAAATGTATTAGAGGGCTAGGAGTAGTTCTGGTAGAGCTAGACTGTGCTCTAGAATGACAGTCGAACTTGAATTTATTTAAAATCTGCCATTTCCCTATTGAAGTTGTACCCTTGCTGATTGAAATTAAAAACAGAAGGAAAAAGTACAGGCCAGAATTTCTTTTTTTTGACTGAACTGTAGTAACCGACAACTTCTGCAAAGTCCACTACAAAGGGTTGTGAGGTAGCAATGTAGAGAAACAGTAGTTCTATCGAACAAATCAGGAGTTTAGAAAGAAATAAAAGGTCTTACATTTCATTGTCATTCTTCTGTCAGAGTTACCCACTGAGTTTATAGTCATTAACTTCTCTAGGAACTGTTCTAAATGGTAAAATTCAGATCAATGTTTGAATGAAATATTTACTCTCAAAGACTGCTGCAAATAATTAAGCATATGAGCCTCGAAGATTCACAGATCCCAGGCCATTTAGACTAAAATATCTGTTAGGGTTTTCTTATCCGTCCCCTGTTTTGCAGCAGAATTTCTCTGCAGAGCATCTTACTCCCATAGTGATTTCTGTTGGCATTTTTCTTATTAGTGTTATTACATGATTATTCTGTGCTTTGAGCAAAAGTTCATCTTTATTTTTCAGATAAGAAACTTCAATCATTAGAATATTAACAAATTTGTTAAGGCCAGTATTTTTACCTGTGCTTAAGAGAAGTATCCATAGTGCAATTAAGTTGCAGCTTTTTAATTCAACTGACAAGGTAGGCATCAGACATTAGTTACAGTGAATTTGTAGAGGATGGCTTTTGGATGGGGTCACCAAAAGTAAGAGAGATACTTGAGCTTTATGCCTGTTACAGGAATGACCCGATTTTTGCTTCATTCCTCATCTTCAGCATACCTCTGGCCTGTCTTTGTCTTAGGAATGGCACCTTCTAATTCCCAGCTTAAATTTTGAATAGGTTCCCTAGTCTAACACAGGGGTGAGAGAATTGCAACTCAAGGGTAGTTAGTATTTGTAGTCGTTATGGGGTCCATCCACCTTCTTTTTTGTCCTCCTCAGGAGTGAGGTTTGTGTGTGTTGGCTATTATCCTCAAAGATAAAAGGAATCCTTAGTGTCAGGCTAATTTGTACATTTCTGATAAAAATATTTTTTGTCATTGGGGCAAATTACCCCTGTATTGGGTTTCCATTGGATTTATTCTAAGGCATGGTTTATGTAGGAGGGTCTGCAGTTTGTATCATCGAGCAAACTGAGGCTTTCCTTATCCAGATCAGATTCTTCCTTTGATAAATTGGGATTATTGGGATAAAAACACAATAGGTGAACAGGGCCTGATGCCCATGCCTTGTGAAAGGCCAAGTATGGCATCTTTTGATTGTTAGCAGGGTGTCTTGACAATCCGCGTGAGTGAATGCCAGTCAGTCTCTGGGCCCATTAAGGCAACTCCTACAGTTTGTGGTGGACAAATGAGCAGCTTACATAAGTTTTAGTCTTTGTTGAAACGTAATCAATTTTTGAGCTAAGATGACCTTTATCAAAGGGAAATATCCACAGCTGCACAATGCAAGTCCTTGTACTGTAAGGTTTTAGACTAGAACTGTAATACTTAAACAATCTTGTTAGCAGTAAACATTTTTTTTTTCAACTATTTCTTGAAAAACCTAAAAACTTGAGAACTTTTAGTTGAAATGATATATCCTGGTTTTATTTTCTCTGATAAGAAGGTGCAAACTGTGTGGGGTGAAATAAATGTATGTTTCTGGATGACACCATCTTGGCGTTTCTAAACATTCTTTTCTAAATATATTCTTTATCTTAGCTGTCTTGAAATACTTTTAGTATAATTAAAAGCACAGAATGAGTGCCAGACTTGTCAATTCCAACAACAAAGTGCTGAAATTTTCAGTGAAACTGAGAGATCCATCTCCCACACATTGTAATGAATAGGTTCATAAAAGGAAAATAGTTTAATTACATTTTAGTTCATGGATTGTTAATAGGCTGGAGTATCTAAATTGAATAATGTGATTCTGGTAATAATTATGTGTAAATGAACTTGTTTAAATGATATTTTACAGCTTCTTTATAAAATTACAGCTAGAGGCAATCCAGTGATAGACAGACAAAGGCCATGCAAAAATTATCATAAACTATTAGCTTGTTTGCAAAGGGTTTTATGTTAATCTTTTAGTACTTAAAGCACTCTGCAATTAACATATCACGGGGAGCTGCCTCGCAGCAAAGGCATGCAAATTAAAGTGCTCAGATAAAAAGCCATTCACATAAAAAAAATCAAAGAAAGGGTGGCATAGCACTCAAAGGGTACTAGTTTTATATTTGAGATTAAGGAGGTGTAATGATTGTGTTATCTAACTAGGGTTGTAATTAAAGCTTTTCTCCTGCAGACATGACAATAGATACAGCATTGATTTCGGTGTTTTAATTGTGAAAGTCATTTTATTTCAGGGCAGAAGATATGAATAGCCTAAATCAAAGGGCTAGAAGATTGCTTTGTTGATAGTACTTGTTCAACAGCTGCCTTGTTGCTTAATACACAAATGGGGAGAATGGTGAAAGAGATCCTGGGAGGTGCTCCGTATTGTAATTCTCCTGCTGGTTTCCTTTCCTTTCCTTTCATGAAAAAGGCAAGGATCTGTGTACTGATTGTAAACAAGCAATCTTTTCATACATCACCAGTGTTTTTCCTCCCTTAGTTTCCTCTGAACAAAAGAAGTCATAAAAGCCTTGAACTAACTTTTACTACTGCTCTTTCCAAACTACAAAAGTTTTTGTAATAAAACCATCATCTGCTCTCAGAGATATCACACTTTTAGTGGGGAACAAAAAGTCTCCATGTGGCTGTAATTCCTGTTATCAGAAATGCCACTGTAACAAAAGGGATGTGCTGTGGGGAATTGGATGTTAGATTTTATTTACATTGTTTGTGGCTCTACAGTCTCCACAGTGTTAGACTGGGAAGGGGTGACTTTTTTTTTTCCCAATCACTATAGTAACAGAGTAGAAAATGAATGATCAAAATAAATACATCTGGCTAGATTCTCAGCTGGCATACGTAGCTGTCCTGTCCGCTCGTGCTAGCGGGGAGTTACACGCTCGGCACGGGCAAGGCCCGTTGCGAGCTGATGTGGGAATCAACTGGACTGAACCTAGGGTGGATACAGTTGATCAATTTGAAAAAGACTTATAGAAATATAGCTTATTTCCTTTCTGGTATGGAAGGAGTTAACTCAATATGACATGTCAATGTAGCTTATTTCCTCTCTGATGTGGAAGAAGTTAACTCAATATGTAACTACATGCATGCAAGAGGAATTGTGTCATTTTTCATTGTACCAGTATACTTGAAGTGTCTACAGTCTTTCTGTTATAGACAAGATGCAAGTAGTAAATGTGTGTGTCTTCTCTTTCCTTAACAGAACCAAAATAGGGATGAAAATGGTGCAGGGTCTCACATAATAAGAACTATCCCAAATTCCCTTGGAGACTTTCTGAGAAACTCAAATATACAGAAATAAGTCTGGCTTTCTGCCAGTAGACCTGCACATTTCCTAATTTGGGTTTAAAGTAGGAGCCAGTATGTCACAAGAGAAACCATTCTCTTGTAATTATAAGCAGCAAGGACTGGTGACACTTTGTCTCTGGGACTACACTGCTGGTCCCCACCCTTATTGCTGCTGGAATATTGGGTTAAATTCACATTTTTTCCCCATAATTTTCAAAGCCCTCCATGGAACTGACTCAAACTATCTAAGAAATTGCTTTTCTCCAACTGTAGTGACAGATTCCCTTGACAGCTACGTTTCACAGGAACTATGAAACTGTCAACCTTGAGGATGATGCTTGCGAGAGCAGCAGACAGAGCTTTCTCAGCAGCTGGCTCAAGGCTGTGGAGCTTAGTTCTGGAGAAGGATAGGATGACCACAAATCTCGCTCCTTTCAAAGCTGTGTAAAATTTGCTCATTCAGCTGATGTTATCCACAGCCAGAGGAGAAACAGTGATGATTAAAGTAAAAGGTGGAAGAGACTGCGGGCAGAAAAGGTTCCTGGGGAAAGTGAAGAGACAAGGCCATCTGACAACTCGTGTAGCAGGGTGGTTACAACCTTTGTTCAAATAAGACATACCGAGGAGCATGGCTTGCTTATTTTGGAAGCTCTGGAAACAAAAATGTTGTAAAGATGGTCTGAGATTTCTAGCCTGACTTCTAAGCCAAGGGCTTCAATAGATTCCATCTATATGTGGTGCCATAGGTGAGATAGCACAGCTTGATAAGCGTTTAGGAATACAGTGTGGTCCCTATTTATTTATATTTATGTGTATATAGACTGTTGAAATTCATCTGTGTGTGATATTATTAATGTAAAAATATTTTATGTGTTGGGATTGTTATATCATTACTTTACATCCAGCCTTGAATGGAAGAACTGTACAGCTACATTTGCATGAGCTTCATTACTACCACCTCCCACCTCCAAATGTTTAATGGAGTAGCTACTTTGCTGAAATATTAGAAAAAGTCTGAGGAGAAATAAAAAAGATTTTGTGGGTGTTTTGCAGTAGATTGTGTAAGAATTTCCAGTGTAGTTTTTTGGAACGTAGAGATTTTTGTAGCTGTTATATAAACTTTATTGAATCTTACTAAGGTTTAATCTTTACTCTTACAAGCTCCCATATTTGCAGGCTTCTACCCATCTAGTTACAGAGGACTTTATGGTAGGATGCCATCTCACTAGATCTGGCTCTTAATTCAGTATGAAAAGTCAGACTGAAGATAAAGATATGTCTGGATAGGTTGTGGTAGATTTATCTGTAACCCTGTGTGGCTGTTTTCAATATTTACTTTTTAATTGGGGAAGATTATGGGATAATACAGTCTAAGAAGGCACACCGGATAGCATACAAGCATTTTAGGAAACTACTTAAAGAATTGGTGTAACCTCTTCGCATAGAATGAGATTATTTCTAAAAAGCATTCCTTGATTCTGGAATTAGGGGGGAAAAAAAAAAAAGCAAAGCATTTTAAAAGCTGTTAACTGCATTAAAAGCATCTAGTAATGCAGTGAAACCTGTATCAGCAAGATCTTTAAAGCATCTGTAGAGGTCTCTGAACAGGGCTTTGTAGATTTCTTTTTTGTTTATTTTCAGGAGACTGTTTCCAATATCACTCCAACTGGAAATGTACATGATCTGCATATCACTCTATAGGAAAAGGAGTTCCTGGAAGCCAAGTGCCTTCGGCTCTCGAGGACTGTGCTGATGACTAGGAACTTGCCAGTAGCTTGAGTCTGTTGCAGGACTAGACCTCTGAGGAAAAAAAAAAAAAAGAGTTTACAGTGCCTCTTGTTAGGATTATGTGTATATGGTAATTGACACAAACAGATGCACATTTTGAAAGCATTCCAAGAGTAATCTCCTTTTGTCTAAGTGGTAAAGTTCTAGTCAAGTAATACTGTCTGCCTGTAACTTCTGGCTTTGGATTTCTCCCAGTCTTGAATGCTCATTACATTTAACCTGGAGTCAAAGATCTGACCCTTTTCAGGCATTATTCCTCACGTAAGGCCTTTGTTGCTCTCCCATGGACACAGCTTTCCTTTTGGCTTAGTTGTTTCTCAGTTAAACCAAACTCTTCTATGAAAGTGTATTTCTCTGTTATATTCTCTCGATCAAATTTTCTGTGGTTTTGTTAAGTGTCTTTAGTGGAACATACTGAATTCGCTCCCAAACGTCTCAGGCTTGATGTTTTTTCGAACGCAGCATCAATTTGCTCTTAAATTTTCTAATGAGGAATTCTACTGCTGAGAACACCGTTACTTCACTGGGACTAAAGTTGTTTTGCTGAAATTTCTTTCTTCCTAATAACCGGTGGGAAGAGCACATATTCAGTGCTTTGGTCAATGGCCTTCTGTGCTTGTGCTTAATGCTTGCTTATTATCGTCATGTTACTGCTCTGAATTCTGAAACTCTCATATTAATATATAGATTTTGTAACTGTGCACTTAGTAATAACTGTCTTCCAAGTTATTGTAGGGAAAAATCTAATGGATGAATAAAATGGCCACTGCCATCTTTAGCAGTTGTTAAGGATGTAGGATAAGACAGTGGAAGATTAGTATAATTCCAGTTCATTCAGTGTTGCAGAAAGAATATGAATTCCTTAGAGGTTATGAAATTCCTGCATCATTGAACATCTCAGTTTATGTGGATCAAGTCATACGCCATATATCTCCCATATCAGGGACAATGGAAGGTCATCATCCGTAATGACTCCTATTTCACTGGGTAACCTACAGAAATCAGTACAGCTAAACCCTCTCATTAGAACACCTTTATCTTCAGAAAGCTGCAGCGGAATAAAAAAAGGGGGGGGGATGACTGTGATTTTAAGTGTGGTATTGATTCATTACATTCAGGGAAACTAGTTTCTTAATTATAGGTATGTGCTTAAGTTTCTGGCTATCTCACAACTCTGGATCAGACTTTTGCTCATAAAACTGGCTTCAAGTTGACTGCGTTTCTGGAATACATCAGATAAGCTTCTTTTGCAGGATCTGACCCTATGAGTTATTCTTACCGATAATTTCCATTTTAGGGCTGAGCACTTCTAGCTCCCCATGCATTAGAGCATCCTATGGAAGGAATTCTTCAGTGGGACTGAACTCTTATTCACTGGGAATTGTGAGCTTGGAGGACTTAGAGCACTAGATCCTGAATCAACAGGCCTTTGGTTTTCTAACCAAGTTTTGCTTTACTTTTCTGAGCTTTGCAGAGTGTCAACTTAGAAGTATGTTTTAAAAAATATTTTCTCTGAATGGCTTGCTAACTACCATGTATTACTATGGGCTATCAATTTATTTTACAAGAAGTTAGAATGTCAGAAATATAAGATCATTCAGGGTTACTAATGGACATTTTATGTAGTACTGACACGGGGATTTGTTATCTAGCAGCAGAAGCGAGTGCCGACTTCATTAAAGTGGAAAAAAAAAAAGCCCACCCAAAGAAACAACAAAGAATCCTGTACCTTATTTATCACTTCTACTCTTACTTTTTAATGCTGGTGAGTTTCTTATTAACCTCACCATTTTTATTTTGCAATGTGTATGTTCATGCAGCAATGCAACTTTAACAGAATAGTTAATAGAAATGGCGACCCTTTTTTTCTTTGATTAAAAAGACATTCTTCCTCCAGTACATTATGGGTTATCAAATAGTCACAACCGTAGAAAAACTGCAATCAAGGCTTGTCATGGATTACATGATTTTTACGGTATTCTGCAATTTTCAGGCCTAGTTTCCTTCCTCAAAAATTTTATGAACAGTCATCATCTTAGTTTTTTTCTTATGTGAATCTCTCTAGGCTTATACTGCTTGGCATTTTGAAAAATGCTGGCCTTTCTGGTACAGGAGATGGAAAGGATTGCAAAAAAAAGCAGCTTTAAATTTGCTTCCACAAAGTCTGAAATTGAGAGCGTGAGCTAGGACAAATATTAGGAGTGACTGAAGTGATGCTGGCTGGGGAAAGAGCTGCTGGAGAACGGACCAGGCTTAGCCTTACAAGGTGTTCCACAGTTTATGAGAACATGCAGTCATGAAGTCAAAGGCATCACAGATGGTAGACTCATCACAGATCTGCACGCGAAAATAGGAATAATCACTGTCTCCCTCAAAGCAACATTAACAATTCTCTGTGTATTATGGTCAAAGCATGTGTTTAGTCGATACAAGTCTCTTTGGTAACTCAGTTGTCGTTAGTCAAGCTAGAGAGTTCCCAAAGAAACTAGTTTTTCCTTCAAGAGACTGTTTCCAGGGCAGGACAAACATGAAGTATGTTCAGGCACTGGCACTACAGCTGAAAATAGATGGTCACCAAGACTGGAATATTTTATGTATTAAGAAAGGGTAATAATCTGAAAAAAGTACCCATTTCTAAAAATTTAGCTTATTGTTAATGACGTATAGATTATGTATCACATAGCTCAGACATGAGCAGACAGGTTTTCTTGTGCTTCCTCCAAATTCTGCTCTGGTGGTCTGTGTTTGTCCTGCCGGATTCCATGCGCGCAGCTACATTTTTCCAGCAAGAATTGTTTCTTTTTGCAAGTAGCTGGGTTTGGGTTTCTTTTTTTTTTTGTGGTGGTTTTTTTTTTCCTTTTCTTGTGGGTTAGGCGTCTGTCCACAAGAAACACAGAGAATTAGCAACAGCAGAAAATGGTCTTTGTTGTCAAAACAGGAATGTATTCCTGGGCAAACGCTGGCGCAGCCTGTAGCAGGCAGGTGTCTGAGAGGCACCTTTGTGCCAGATCAGCCCTTGGCATTGGAGCAGATGATGTGGGCCCATCTGCCATGTACCAATTTTCAGACAGAGGTGTTTTTCCTTCACTTGGTCATTTCTGAGTCTTCTGTAGGATCACAGTTTATTTCAGCTTCCAAAATCCTAAGGCACGCTCTAGTGCTGAGACAGAAATATGCAGTACACCTGCAAAAATGGGTGTAATCCCACTCTTTGGTGGGCGGCAGTATGTTTTATAGCAGGCGAATGGAAGTTACGGCCTTTTTAGCTGATCCAGTCTGCCTGTGGTTGCTATGCCTTGACTTACAGAGACAGAACCAAGAATTTATGTCATCTTCTAGACAGCTGTCAGTGTCTCAAATGTATACATGGCAGCTAGAAGAAATGAGAAAATTGGATGTAGAAATTTAGCAGGAACGTTATGGGAGAAATGGAGATGTGGAACAGTGGATAGAGAGGAGGCAGTGGAGTGGAAGTCCTCTAGTTCCAGCCCAGGCCAGAATCTTTGGTCATTGAGATCGTTTGATGTCCTTGAGCTTGTGGGATGACTCAGTTGTCATTGCACTCTAAAAGACAAAAATCTGAAAACTGAAACTAAGTGAGGGGCATGGCAATTGAGCTTCTGCTTTCAGTTCAGACTAGATACGCAAAGACAAAATTTTCCCTGCTTTTCAGCGTATCTTCCTTCACAGTCACTCTAGTAATGTCTGTTCACCTGCACAGGGCAGGGGGGCAAGAAAAAGAAAAATACCTGAAATGAGGAAAAATGAATTAAAGAGGGAAAATTGTGATCTAGCATTGGGCTCAAAAATGAGCCGAATGCTTAGAAAGGAAAAAGCTTTGTAAGCAGTTCTAACAAGAGAAACAAACAGTTCTATATGTTAACTTCACCTTGTGTTTAGGCTGGGAGGAACAAAGCAATCTTTGGAAAAGACAGACAATATCCTCCCCCACGCTTAGCAGCACAAAAGATGGGTGGCACCGTTATGGTGGGAAACCGGCTCAGCTCATGTAACACGTTTCATTTAAACTGTGCAGAACCGAAATCTCTGAATACACAGAAATGCTCTTTTGAGTTAAATAGCAAAGCTGCGCTGAATCCTTCAGTACTCGCATTTATAACAGAAATAGCCTCCAGAGTCAACTGTTTATTTATCAATTGTTAATTGAGTTGATGTTTACTCATGATTGCAAACAGATGATTAATTTATAGCTGAGTGTTATTACTATGATAGCGAAGAGATCATTAGAAAGAAGAATTATAACAGGGTTCTCTGCACTTGTGCGGCTAGTAATAAAGATTGACTAATATAATTAGATAAAGCTGTGTAACAAATACTATTAAATTGAATCTGGACTTTATTTAAATGCACTGGCCTGTTATCTAAAATGTATTAGCAGAGTGTGTGGGTTAAGTAGAACCCCTGCCTACACTGTTTACTGTCTCCTCCAGAGATTAAAATGGCTCTATACTCGTTGGTTAAATTGCAATATTATGCTCTATGCGTGAGTATTATTTCTATTGGAAACTCTAAAAAATATTATTGTAACAAAACAAAAATATGATATTTACGTTCAATTGTAACATGGGATGATTTCCAATTTTAATTTTGATGATAGGTTAACCAAACTTAATTCAAGAAGATGGTATTAGGCTTCTTCATTTGCTGAGCCTGGTAACTCTTTTGCATAATTCTATTTAATGGAAGTCAGAGTAAGACTTTTGTGGGAACCCGATGACAATCTTATGGAGCATTTGATTTTTTAATTTTCACGAAAACATGGAAGGCAACAACAGAAGCTGAAGTGGGATGGGATGAAGCATTTCAAAATGTAGATCTACCACCTCCTCCCCCCCCCCCCCCCCCCTTTTGGAACAATGTATATAATTTCATGAAGCTAGTTCTAATTGGCTAGAGCTCTATAAAGATTTATCTGTCATGTTCCCGCATAAGTTTAGCATGGAGAGGCTCTTATTTGGCCCATTTGTAGTTGTGGGTACAGATGTAATGTGCATCTAGTGTGAAAAAGAATAGGTGAGTATTTTAATAGTATTTTTATGTAGGTTGGGAGGAGATATAGACAGAACTTGCGGCTGTAATGTAAACATCATTCTAGCAACGAACACTTCAAATTGTTTGAAAACTCAATGGCATCAGCAAATAGTGAAGTAATATTACAAGGACTATAAAACCAGGCATTTTTTTTTAGAACCTTAATAGGTTACACCCTAAATACTCTGTGGTTTCATGAAAACTGAATGCAAAATTTCCAGTCTTTATTGTCAGACTCTTTGTGGGTAGAGAAACACAGTTCTCACCTTCTATGGCCTGAGTGCTTGAAGACTTCTGGAGTTGCTTCAGCTGCAGAGTGCCAGATTGTGAACCCTCAGGCTGTGCAAAAATGCTCTCATCCTGATAGGTGCTGAGTCTCAAATGAAGTGTCTTGAGATCAGTGCTGGCTAAGCACCTATCAGTATCTGTTTCCAAATGACCACAAAGCATTTCTGTGCTCAGCTGAGACTTGAAACCCTTATAATATTTATAATGGGAAATGAAAAGTTCTTGCCCTGTGGTTAGGAAGGGCTCCCACTGGGCTGTGCAGTTACTGTTGTGCGGCTCTGCTAGCTGTGTGCTCTCTGCTCAGATACACGATACTCTTCACCGTTAGCAAAGCTGACGGGTCTGCAGTCATGTTGCTACCCGCATCCAAAAGTTACTCAAGTATTTTAGTACAGAAGAAGAAAATCTGTGGGTTATTTTCATTCTAGTTGATGGAATTTCTTCGTTAGAAGAAGAGATTTGGAATAGATTAATTTACATAAATGATTTGATTACTAAAAAGATATTTAGAAGACATGTTGAAATCCTGAGGTTCAAAAATAACCCGGACAAATGCTCGAGCTACAGGTTCCTTACACAAAACTCTGTCACTGTCAGATGAGTGGGTACAAATGTGAAAAGTTTAAATGCTCTTCATAGAAATGACTTGGGAAGGATTAATAATGGCTCAAAATAGTCTCAGAGAGACTGTGGACACGCTCATGGAGAGTTTCCGCAGAAAGGCTCTGCTAGTTTGAGTCTTGCACAGCAAGTGAAGAGAGCCTTTTGATCTTGACTGACTTGTTGGGACATGGGATGAAGCAGACTTTAATCGCAAGCGATTAACAAATCACTCCCAAAATATGATTTGTCTTTCTTAGAGAAAGTCAATTTTTTTAAAACTCTGTGGGGAAAATAGACTTTTCTAATGCTTTGTATAAATCTGTTGGCAAGTTTTAGCATTATCAGTTTTCACCAGCACTCTGTCCCAGGGCTGTCAATTTGACTATGCTGAAAAGTCAGTTGTCATTCTCAAACAACTCTTGTCACCTGCTTGCCTTCTGAAATAGTGCAAAGGGAGGTATTAAAAAAAAAGGTGGGATGAGAAATGAAGAGGGAAGCATCCAAGAATGGAGTTGAAGGCAAAATAGAGAAATGTAGAAAAATACCATCTAAAGCTGAGTTTGAGAAACCTACATGTTAGAAATACTTTTGAAGAAACCAATGCAGGTTGGTAGAGACTATGTCATCCTATTTAGCTTTTGTTCCTTTATGAGAGTAAAACGTGCTTTGTTTTCCCTGTGAAAAATGTGCAGTCTGAAGCCCAGCGCACAGGGTGGGTTTTGAATGGGGCTCAAGGAAGCAAAATAGCCACTTGTAGGCAATTCACAGAAACCCAGAGCTAATGGGGGAAAAATTGGGTTTCAGATCAAATTTATATGGTAACAGCTCAAGATTATTTCTAAGAAGCAGTTGGAATTGGCCAAACCCAGGGATGATTGTATTAAATACTGTCCCTTATGAACTGATGAAGATTTTGGTTTTCAGAAAAATGTAATAGTGTTGGTGGAACACCTCCCATAGAGATTTTATTTTTCATCCTAGAATTTGTGTCTTCTTTCAAGTACCTGGTAATAGCGGTGCTTGTAATCAGGATCCCAGTTGCAATGGACCAGTAATTTGTGTGTTACATTATTTTTACTCTTAGGAATCCTGGGAAAGGTATAAATGAAAAGACTCATGATTTTTCTGCTGTTAATAGTATAGAATTGAACCTGTAAAAAATAAGTCATTGTTGTTATTGCTTTACTCAACTTTCTGCTATTCCTTTGGATTTAGATCCTTTATTGTTAGGTTATATACTCTGGAGACATGAAACAAGGGGGAAAAAAAGTAAGCGTTCTTTATAGAAGTTTATGAAAACTGGCACATAGCTGGCATGTGAAAAGCTGTCATGATAATCAAATCTTTGATAGATTTGACAATGATATACTTGCATAGATAAATCCACGCAATCCCAAAAGACATAAAATGGGTACTTAAATCCTCTCAAATACAGACCATTTTATTCAGTTGCTGAACATTAAGCGTAGAAGAATTAGATAATTTTACCTAGTGTATATAGAGCAACTACGAGTTGACTTGTTTTGTTTTCTTCTAATCTTCTTCAAAGTTTCCAGGCCAGCCTTTCACTGAAGAATATACAATATTTTAGTTGTTTGATAAGTCTTGCAACAAGAAAAGAAGAAAAGGCGGCATAGTACAGCTGGTGTTTTTAAAGTAAGCAGTTGTTTGACAACCATAGAGATATTATAATTGTAATTCATTGAGCAGGGCTCTATGAGGAAGCAGAAGTCCCTGTTGGAACTACTCCACAGTTTCCCAGCTGTTATCTGTTTTCTTCACACAAGGAGGGCTCGAACCGCATCTTAAGCCTTCAAGAATGTATGGTGCGCTGGATATAGTGTGTATTTAATTCTGGACTGGAAAATGAAGCCAATGTAAACTCCAGTTATTGCTGGGCCTTTTCATTTCTCTGACATCAGACACAAAAGGTCATGACTGCTTATGTCCCATTTAAAACAGTATTAAAGATTCAGAAAACTAAAAAATAGCAGTGTCTTAATTAAACACATCCAGAGAAACAGTCTGTTTACAAGTGCAACCTGTAGCTCTGTTTATATTCGTATGCCATTTCTTACAGTGATGAAATTTGGAGATATGTGGAAGAAAATGGTCCTCACCTCCAAAATCGAATGGTATTTGAACAGTCTTCATTCCACGCTTGCTGGGGAATGCTGTTTCAAACAAACCATCTTGTAAGCCTGTTGTCTGTCTGACTGGGGTGGAACCATGGGATTGTGTTTTGCTTTCCTAGGGCTGAAATTTGCACAAAAGGGTGGAGCAGAAGTGATCAAAATCCCAAAACTCGCTATGGAGTTGTGATCCAGTATGCACGGTTAGCCCCGTTGAGCCTGCTATGCTTTTTTATGAGTCAGAAAAGCTAGCTTAGGATCACTCAGGCTACAAAAGAACTGCGAAGCGAAGGATTAGCTCAGCTGATGTTTGTTCTTTCTAATGCTTTCTGTTTATATTAAGGAAAGGAGGTTGTCATTTGTATTACAGTCTGAAAGAGTGTGTAAGATTGAAACAAGATGGGTTTAAATGAGAAAAAGACAATCATTTACAACAGAGAAATAACTTCAGATATTTTTTTCTCACTTAAAATAGAGAAGAAACAGAAACTGGACCCAGCAGAGCTTCGAATTGATTTGGAAAAGAAAATCTCTAAATGCCTATGCATATAGCTAAAGAGAAAGCGATCTTAATCAATATAGAATAAGTAAACTATTTATTCAGCCTGGTGAATAGTAGGAAAAAAAACACTTAGATTTAGAAAATTATAGTGAAATGTGTCCTGAAAATTATTCACTGGTCGGTTCATCTCTTATCGTGAATTTGTAGTATAAATTTTCATACCTAATTCAAACGTTAGAACTGCTGAAGAAATTTTCACTGACAACTTCTTCTTTAAATTAGTATCATTGTGAAAGAGCTGTTAAAAAACGCCAAAAAATGAAAAAATGTTTATGTGAGATTTTTTTAAAATCACTTGATATGATATTTTTCACCGAATGTTTGTTTTACAATTTCTTACATAATTAAGCGTTATTGACTTCAGATTTATTCAATATATATAATAGCTAGAGGACCTGCCATTGTTAACTAACTATCCAAAATGTAATGAAAATTTGGCTCAGGTGATAATTTTTGCTTATATTGGGGGGGGGAAGCAAAAATTTGTTTCTCTAGACACATATGAGATGCCTTGAAGTTGGCTTTTAATTAACATTCTTGCATGTGTCTCAAACCCAGATAATAGTCCTGTATTACTGCTAAAAGATATAAGTACATATTCCATTATTTCTTTCTTTTGTTTCTCCTCTTTCTTAACAAAGGACAAGAAAAAGCAGTGAGCAAAGTTAGAAAAGCCAAGTGCCTTACAAGTTACTGAAATTTGTAATATTTCCTAGGATAAGGTTTAGCATGTTGTCACCTTAGACTGCAGAATTTTAAGACTTGTTTAATACAGAAAGCTGGACAAATCCTTTCAAGTATAGCCTGTGTGACCAAGCCTGCAGGGTCAGAGGGCTTGTTCAAGGAATACGATTTTGGAGTCTGCATCAGCTGGAACCATATTGATGTTTTACTTCTAAAAAGCTGGATCAGATTTGTGCGGATTGGTGTCGGACATAGCCTTGCACTTGCTTGATGTATTTAATTAATTTGAAAATACTCTCTTTTGTTTGGCATTCATTTCTGAATGTCCCAAATGCTAAATAGCAGTGAAAGCAAGGAATTCCAAAAGAGGCTGAGTGGATCAGCTCTCCACTTTGTGCTCATTTTCAGTGAAATTTGACTGTTCAGCTCCCCTACGCTTTTTAAGAATTCTAGTCAAAGTGTATGGATGCATAGAGGAAGAAAAAAGCCAGCTACTTTCTGATGAATACAGTGACATTTGGGTTTAGGAGGTCATGTAGTGGGGAAGTCGCAGGACTCTGCCCTGTCTATATAAAATGTGCTTTGCTTGGTTTCTGAGTGCTTAGCTAGTGATGGATGATTCAGTCCAAATGTTAGCTTTGTGTACTGACAGTCTGTCTCTCTGATATACTTTGAACTCTGGATGAATTTTTATATGGCTTTACATGAGTACCCATGAAAACAGGAGCAAGGTATTTCATTGCCAAATCTCAGGTGGCCAACCTGGTGCAACTGCTATAATTTTTGTAGGTGACTTGAGAAATATAGTTATTATCCAGCAGTGGGGAACAATGAATGTGTTAATGGCTAGGCTGGCAGGGCTGCACTTGAGGTATTCAGAACAAACACCTTAGTCAGCAGTCACAGGTGGGAAAAAATACCTTTGACTGTGAAAAATAGCACAAATGCTTGATTCAGTTTTTTACAGTACTTTGTCAAATGACTTTACCTGAGGCTTAGTCCTCAGCAGCTGCGAGAAGGTTTGTTCAGAGAAGGCTGAACTGGTGTAGAGGGAAGAAGGAAAGAGTCTCTTGAATCTTGGAGCGTGATTTCCAAACTCTAACTTTCTAGCTTTCTCTTTGCAGGGAGTTGTTCTTGATCAACCAAGAGATCAGAGATGTTTTCCCTTTGTTCTTAATGCCTAATGTTTGCAGGAGCTGGGCTTTCATGGTTTATTTTAAGCAGAGGTATTTGTAGAATGTCTTTATGAGAGATTTATTCCTGGGAGAGGGGCTAAAACTACTAAATTTTTAGCTGCTTCTGCAGAAAAACCATGAAGTACAAGACCTTGTTTCTTCAGGCTCTGTTAAATCACTCGATACTTTATTGAGGGAATGGGTGGTTATGGCCAATGTATTGCAGCTACAAGTCCATTTCCCAAATGAAAATAACCATGCGATGGTGAATATTTGAGAGCTTTGTAGCACGGAACAAGATCTAATAAATGGTATCTTAATGCTGGCGTACACCTGTGTGTTGAATGGGCCATGTAAAGGAGAGATGTGGTGGAAGGCATCATGGATACATGATTTCTAGCAAAAGAGCCATCCGTGCAGAAGCCCCCTAAATAATGGAGATTTTGTTGCAGTCTAGCCCTGAAATCTCTACAAAGCTCTATTTTTCCCCTTCCAGTCACAGGTAAATAGTGAATTAGAAATTTTTTTTTTGGCCCTCTGAGGTTGTGCAGTGAGAGAGGGACCTTTTACCTTAAAAAAAAAAAAAAAAAGGTGAGCTGGAAGTGCAGCAGCCAAGAGTACAAGACAGGGGCCAGGTGAGTAAATCCCACATGAAAAGCAGAGCACTGGAAAACCCTACTGTCTTGCCATCAACTGCACAGAGGTATGGTCTGATGATTGGCGCAAATATGTTAATTACAATTTCCTGCATCTCATGTGATAATGAATCTTTTTTACTTTAAATCCCATCAACTGTGGGTTTAATTAGACATTTTTTAAACTAGACAGTTTTGTCCAGATCGTGGTGGTTACAACCAGAAGAAAATTTTGAAATATTTTTTTTAAATGTTATTAAAGAGGAAATACCCCAAATCAGTGCTGCTTTAATTATCTGCAATGAACAGATGAAAGAAAAGTGGTTTCTAAGTAGATTACTCTGAAGATAAAGTGTTTCATTTTATTAATGTTTAACCAAGTCTGACATATACATTTTCAAATTTTTAAGGCACGTGAACAAGACCTGATACTGTTAAACACAAGATTTCTCAAGGTTTTAGGCAATGTAGTATGCCATGTGATCCTGTGAAATATCATTTGTGATGAAATTCAAGTTGACGCTGCAACGATAGTTAAACCAGCATTTGTTTATTGCACAGATTAATGGAATCGGAAGTATCTCGGACTGTCCTGAACATGTTTTAAAATCTACTGGAAACTGCATTCATCGATAGAAAGCTGGATCAAAGTTTGATGAGGCAATGATAGCACTGTGTGTGTTAAGACTAAGTGAAGTTAGATTTTCCCAAGAAGTTTTCTCTATTGTAATAGCCTCTGGAATTAGATTTAAGGATGAAGAGAGTACTGTTTTCTAGTGCTTTTTTTACATTTACTATTGATTACAAAGATTATCAAAGCAAACTTCTGTGGGGTTTAATACTAAACCTTCTTTAAAATAGTTTGTCAAAGAGAATACAGATATTTAATGTCTTTAGCACACATCTTTGATTACAGCATGTTAGGGTTGTGGGACGTGCTTGTCTGGTTTAGACTCTTTGAAGATGCCCCATAGGCTTCTTTCAGATCAAATCACACCTCACAAAAACACTTAATTGAGTCCAAGTTCCTCTTTTGTTGGTCTTCAAAAGCATTAAAAACAGTCACTGAAAATAAGCCATCCTTTTAGGGGAGATACAGTGTGAATTGCATCTCTGTGAAGCTGTTTAGAAAACACGCTTCCTATTTAAGGTTATCTTCGCTCATTGCTTTCAGTATCATGTGAACATTTAACAAAAAAGCTGACATTCCTATCATAGTGCTGTGTGTATTCTTCTCCTGTCCCGCACGGCTATTTCCCACATTTGTCAAGGCAAAGGTTGAAGGGGGTATGGACAAGGGAAATAGGTCTCCCATTCATTCCTATCTGTCAGGAGTTCACTTTGTCATGATAACATTCAAGGAGTATATTTATCTATCCTGCTACTGGAGGTTAAAGCAAGGGTAAAAAAAGGAGAAGGGAAGAAACCATGTTTTAAAAGTTTACAAATTCTGCTGCAAAGACTGTAAACAGAGAGAGGCTTGCAGTGGAATGTGTAAAATACTGCCGCATTGATAGCGATGGGGCGGCTAGCTGCTACAAATCCGCTCGTATAAACAGAGAAACTCTTGCTGCAGATTGGGTCTGTTTTGGCTTAAAGTCTGAGGAACACATTGCTTTCAAAGTGAATTCTTAGGTGTCACTTCCCATAACTTATAGCAGAAGATTACAAAGCTACTGATATAACATATTAGTTTGATGGACAGAATTATACCCCCAACGCTTCCTGCTCTCCCCAATGACGCACACTAACTTAGTGTGCTGTGACAGCTGCCTTGATTTACCACCAGGCTGGGAGGCCAAGTGGGAGAGGGAACATTCACATGAACGCAGGGGCTGATACTGGCCCACAGCCTAGTTTATAAAGCTGCCCTGTAATTCACCACAAATGTGTCACCATTAAAAGGGAAAAAAGGATTGCAGATAATAAATACTCTTTAATTTATTAGCTAACAACAAAGAGATCAGAGCCAGTTGTGATGTGATTGTTTGACATAATATTGTCAAGGAAAAAAGCTAAGTTGACCAAAGATGTATATTACACATTCAAGCAGATGCATCAACTCTTGGCTTGTCACAAGCGGAGCTAAACAAAACGCCAAACAGAGGAGAGAACTGGCAAACAGCACAGTCATTTATCTCTGAAAGAGACATATTCAAGAGCAAGTGAAATAAGACATAGTTCTTTGGGCTTGGTCAAGGGCCAAGTTCTAACTATTATAAATTAAATGTTTTGTGTATCGCATTTGGCAACTGCAGCAGCTCTTACCATCTTGGTCATGGTAGGAGAGTGTTAGATTTTCCTGTCTCCTTTTGCCAGAATGATGGCTTTTGTTGCGGGGGACAATATTAGAATGTGTCCGTGCATACCAATAGCCGCAGTGCGTGCTATAAAAAAGGCATATAGGTTTTGCAAATACAAATAAGAGCTGTTAGGCTAGACGCCCTACAGAAGTTGAATTTTTCCAAAGAAAACTTGAAAAAGTCAGGACTCTTAAAATCTCGCTCTCTGGATTGTTTGAGTTCACAGAAAGTAGTCATCAATAAAATTATTTCAGATTCGTATGCTTTTAATCTGAGTTTTGCACTTCATGTAGTTTATTTTGAGGAATGTTTGCTTTTTGTTTTATATGAGCTTTGTTTATGCCACCACGGTTAGCTTGGTGTCAGCATTTCCATTATAAATTATGCTTGAGTGGTTTGGATGTCAGCTGTAAAAATTTTTGATCTGGTTTGAAAACTGAGGCACAGAATCAGAGCATGCAGATTACGCATTTGTGCGAGCACATGCAAACAGTTTTTAAAAAAGAGAAAGAATATTTAATATTAGATTCATTCATATTATCCCACAACTTGGGTATCGTGTTATACAGTCCCAAATGTGTCTCATCAACGCTGCACATTATATTCTAATATTGGAGGCAAGTAAATAACATGCACAGCCCCAGCTCTTGGTTGTTCGTTGTTCAGTGGAAAACTGGAGTAAATTCAGTGGAGTATCTCCAGATGTATTGTAGTCTAACTGAATGCCAAAATTTCCGAACGGTGTAATGTAATCTACATTCTGTATGATACTCTTATACACACACTTAAGACGTGTTAAACATGCAAATCTGTAGTTGAAAAATATGTTGATTGAGCCAAAACAATGTTTTTTGTATCGTTAGAACAAAGAGCTGAGGGATCAGTTATTATTTGGGGTGCTTTTATGTGTGTCTGTTGTAAAAAGAATGTAGTTCTGTTTCCTCACCTCTCTACCTCTCAGAAATATGAAAACTTAGGAAGTGTTATGTTACTTGAGTTAAACAGAAAATGTTAATTTCTGTGAAGATCACGTCAGCACAAGACCTGAGCGTTATTTAAACTCCCAAGCAAAAGCCCAAACTGATTTTTTGTAGTACACGGTCCTCATGCTGAGCCTTTGCACAGGTATAAAAATTCTCCCATAGTTAAAGGTCTATGAAATGATTTGCTTCAACATCGGAAACATCGTCCTACAAACATGAAAAGACTGAACTCTTGGAATTTTGTCTGCTTTTAGTACACTGACATTGTCTTACAAACTTTCACCAATTGAATTTAGAACGGAAATTGAAACTCCGTATATATTCTTTAAGGACTTGCTCTTTCTCCATTTCTCTTGACAGCTAGATCATACAGTAGCGCTCTGAAATAGAGGAGGAAAGGTATAATGCACGGTGAGGAAAGGAAAGAGGCTCAAGTCTGAGCCAACAAGTCTCCTCTTGGGAGGCTGAAAATCCTCTGGATGATCCAGGTCAGCGGCTCTGAGCATGAACGTGCTTCTTGGCACAGTGGCACACAGATGTGTGGGGGTCTCTACAGTCGTGTGGCTTTTCAGATGCTAAGCGGCCGGGGAACAGGAGCCTCTGTGGAGGCATGGATGGAGCAGCGGGCCTTCCTACAGCAGTTTCTAGCACATTTAATGATCCCTGTCCTCAGGGCAACACACATCACATGTTTTACATGTAATTAAAAGAAACGTTGCAGATGATGCCCTAAATTAAAAAGAGAGAAGAGGACAGGCTGTGCCAAAATTGTAACTTAAATTGCTCCATTTTGATGAGCCAGGCAGTCAATTCCCAGGAAGAGGGAACGAGCATGTGCTAAACATGGAAACACATGATTTGGGATAGAGGAAGAGCAGTGTGGAGTCCACTTTGTGGCAATGCCCAGGATAATTAATGGCAAGGCAGATGGATATATAGCAGGAAGTACTTTACCATTTGTTAAAGGTAATGCATGCGAGTGTTTCATATTTATGCAAAGACATAGGGAAAAAGAACCTCTGCCTTAAGAGTCTGATGGTCTTGCAGTCCATCTCTTCATTCCCAACTCCAGGAACATGGATAGATAAGGCCAAAGTTCATCTTCTGCTTGTATGGCAAATTAATTTTGATTTTATGCTGATTTTCATTGTTAATATAATAGTTTTTAATAATCATGTTGACAGTTAATCATTTCTTATACCTGTCTTCTGAGTCAAATTGTTGTTAGAATCACAAATTATTTTTAATAAAAAGAGGCAGAGATTTAAAATTTCTCCTTCTCATATGTGCAAAAAATCCCTCAAATATGGCTAAATTTCCCCCCAAAACTAAACAAATATAGAAAAAGAGAAGGAACCTACATTTCGCTAGTATTTAAAATCTAAAGGCTAAAAAACATAGAACTGTTTAAAATCATACATCCTGATTTGCAGGGATTATGTTCTTTAAATGAAGAGTTATGTTCTTTAAATGCTTGGAGTTTGCTGGTTTTTATCCTTATGAAATGGAATTCCACTTCTTATTCCTTAAATTCATGAAAGAGAACAACATAGAAAATATGAAGGTGAAATATAATATATAGGAGACTATTCTAGTCTCCCATAGTTTCCAAAAGAAACATTATAGTTTTAACTCCCACTGAATATGACATTTAAAAATTCAGACACAATTCAAATTAATTCAACAGCACACCACGGTGTCTTCTAGGAATCATTCTTTATAAAGTTAAAGACTAAATTGTACGTGTTCATGCTTATTAACAGTAACTACATTATATTTTACCTCACCGCTCTTTAAATATGAGGTAGCTTACATAAAATTAATGCAGGAGCAGATGAAAAACAAATCAAATTAATACCACACAAATGCTCTAGAAAAAATTAGAAGCAGGATGTAAAACCATATCGGAACAGATACGATGTGTGCTAGAACACATGACAAAATGGATGTAACAGATGAAGAAATGGATACAACATGCTGAGGGCTTAATGTAACATACAGCAAAATTGATATAACTCATACTGAAATAAATAAAACATAGCATAATATATACATTGTAATGAATTGAATAAAGCAGATAAGAGAATTGTTTAGAAAGTGTACGGAACTGAATAAAACATAACAATATTATGTATGGAATCAAATGAAAATATAACAGATTGAACTATATTGAAATTACTAAAATATAAAGGCTGGATCTAAACCACGCGGAGTTGAAATAAAGTAAATATGCAATGTGTAAGGCTCAGTGAAACGCGGGGTACTAGTCCATCAGCGTCACGTGACTCGTGTCGTCGTTTCGGCTGCATGCCACAAGCAGAGAAGATCATTAAGGTACGGGGTTTTGGGTAAAGAAGATGTATGTTTCATGTCTGGCTCTACCAGGCAAACTTTTAATTTGATTTTACCAAAATATCTTGTTCTGTCTCCAGTGCTTTTTATCCCTCCTTCTCTTGCCCTTCCTCTCTCTCCCCCCCTGCTTTGTTTCCCCCTTTGCCCCCTTTCCTCTTCTCTCCCCCCTCCCTTTCACCCTCTTGCACATGCTCTTTCTCGTTCTCATGTGCTCTTTCGCTTGCCTGCACGCATTCTCTCTTTCACTTTTGCTCTTCCTCTCTCCCCACCCTCTTCCTCTCTCTCCCCGCCTCGCGCCTTCTCGCTCTTTCACATGCCCTCTCTGTCTTGTGCCTCCCTTGTGCCTCTTGCTCGTGCGCACTCTCTTCCTCTCTGTATGTTGTCTGGGTAACAATGATTCCTGTATCCTAGTTTTCTGTATTTTTTGAATATATAAACAATTGAGGTGACCGCTAGAAATGATTACCAGAGTAGACATAAACTTGATTTGGAGTCAGAACTGAAAATCACGGTGTTTTGTGTGGTGATGATGTACAGAAATGGAAATTGCACAACCCGCAGCTCTCTCGCTAGGCTCTCTTGTTTGCGTCCGAGCAGCCATCCTCCCTGCTCCACTCTCCTCGTGTTTGTCAAAACTCGAGTTTAAATTCAGATGTGGAGCCTGAGTTTGATTGGAGCACTTTTCTTCTAATTCAAGCAATGAAAATCACACCTGAGCTTTAGGTTTTACTTGTTCCATATTGTGAATATACGATCTGTGTTTTTGCTATGTTATTGAGTACAGAGATTCATTGATCTCATTGTTTTTCTTTGGTTTGATTATATCACAAGCTTTAAAAAAACCAACCCTGTACTTCAAGCTTTGCCAAGACATATTTGAAAATTTAGGTTGTCTTTTCTTTCTTCTCTTCTTTCTTTTTAAAATTCACCCATTAAAAGTCTTAAAAGTTGGAAGGCCAGCAAGCTCCTATCTTTGTAGTTTTATTTCTTAGCTATTAATCTTAGACTGTAAATGAAAACTGTATTCCTGCCAAGGCTGGCTTCAAAAGTTTGCCCTATTAAGTTCATTTTATTGTAGTCTTTATTCTAAATGAAGTGTTCATTCCGGTTTAACCACAGCTGATGATGATTTGATAGTTTTCTAGTGAAGTAATACTTGACATAGGAAGTCCTAGGTTAAAGAAAGAGGGACAAGAGAAACTTGGGTTTGTTTGTTTCATATTGGTGTCTGTGTGGAAGGAATTTGACTTTTGTAGCTGTTTGGTCATAAAGTGTTAAAAGGAAAGCAATGTTTATGGATTTTTATCTTCAAAGAACATCGAAGTGTGTATCACAGTAGAACACCTGAGCTTCTCTTCCAGTAATGAAGTTGGCGTGCTACGTCCACGTTGGCGAGTACCACGAGGTAACGGGATATGTAGAGCAAAGTAATTGGTGCTGAAGACTCAGTATCCCCGCTGTAGGCATTGGCGTAACTGAGAGATGGAGGACTTTGTTTTATATTCTGTGCCTCTATAATACACACACAGAGTAGTGCCTGGGTAGAGAGTGCACCATATTGAATGGCTGTTTGTTAGAATTTGCAGATCATGCCTTTCCTCTGTATGCAGTTTAAAAATCACTTTATTAGAGAACACAAGTAGCTCTATCAATTCAGCCAGAATTTTTGAATATGTTTTCCAGTAAATATACTCTTAGATAAATAATTAAATAAATACTGATTTAAACAGCAGCATGATGTTATTAGATGCTGCCCTATCTTTACAGGAACATTGTGAAGTATTTGAAAGCTGTAGTGGGTAAATAATTTAGGAAGTGTGTAAGTGGTGAAGGTAAACAGATTCTAGGAAAAAACCATGGGGGTGAGAAAGCGATCTGTGTGCTTTTTTTATTTGATATTGCACAGAATTCTCTTATATTTAGTATTTCATATAGTTAAATAGCTGTTTTCTAACTGCTTCATTTTGGGGTTGCACTGGAGAGGCTTATTTGAAAGTCAACGTAGGATGTTAGTCAAGATAGGTAGGTTCGGCTGATGTTTTCTTGTGAATTCTTGAAGCTTAACAGTAGCTGCATGAGGAGGCTTGAAGAATGCCCTATATGCAGTAATTTTTACCAGCTTAGGCTTTGTTTTACTCCCTGACACTTAAAAAAATTTTCTTATGAGCCCAGGTCAGCTGCTATACAAATGAAACAGCAAGAAATTTTGAGCTGTGAACTCCAGCTGCAACTCTGTCTTTTTCTGCTAGGATGTCCTGTGACTTGACTTTTCTGCATTATATTTTATTCTTATTTTCTGTAGATTGTGTCTTTAAAAGTTCTCATCTCATTGCCCTTCACCATTCTTTCTGAGAGGTAACTGACAGCATATCAACAGAAAAGGGAATAAATATCCTACTCCTAACTTAACCTTTTGTGCTTATGTCTCTGACACTTGTTGACCATTCTAATCCATTAAACAAGCATTAGTCAACTGTATACTGAAACAGCCACAACTCTCCATCAAATGGAAAGACATTAAGCTTTCACAGCAGGAATCAGACAGCCTTCGAAATGTAACGGAATCTGTTGTAATTTTTAAACATTCAGACTGCATTAATTCCAGTGACAGTTATCCCTTAAGTCATTTCAGGCAGTTGCACACTTCTCAACTTTCCCAGCTTTCATGTGGAGATCATGATTTTTTTCTGATTGAAATATTTCCCCCATCTCTCATACTTGTATTCATACTGGGAATGTTTTGAATCTGAAAAAAATACTTAATAAGTTCACAGGTAATGGATTAAACAACTAGTAGTTCCTTTTAATGGCACTTTAACTGTGACTCTCATGGTATTCTAATCCTCTTGGTTTAAACTGATTCGCTGGCTGATACTGAGTAACTTTCAAAGACAGACCCACCATCTCTTAGTTCCAGTGTAAGTTTGTTGGATGTTTTTTAGTAAATTCTTGAGGAAAAACAAGTAAGTGAACTAAACAAAATATTTTTTTCTGGCTTGCGTGATCACTTCCATGTCCCTTTCATAAAGTCTTATTCAAAAGCCGTTAATTTACATAGAGAAATTTTAAGAAGTTTTCCGCTCTGGATTTGGAAGCCGAATCTGAGAGGTGTATTGTTTGTGTCCTGATCTAACTGTTCTTTTCTGGAGCAGTCTAGGAAGCAAATGAAAATTTAGTGTGGTTAAAGAACGCAAACTAACGGAAAGCGTATGCATAACTTCAATGTAATGCATCTGTTGTAATAATTTTTGTGAGCCAGTCTTGCAGTGGCTTTGACTGCTGACCTCTGAAAACTTAGCCATTATGTATGAGCAGTCTTGAATTTGCTTCTCCAACGAGTGTAATCTTTGCTTGCACTACGAATCATCTTTTCCCTTTGCCCTTTTTCCCACTGGGCTAAATTATCAAGGTGTATTTAATCATTTTCATTTTTTCCATAGTTTTCATATTTGACACTGGGTCTGCATCAAGGACATCACTTAACTTCATTTCAAACTATGGCCCCAATGACTATGTCCATTTCCAACTACCATAAACCAGCCATAAATCAGGAAAAAGTGCCATGCTGCTTAAAAGTGCTGAAATGAGCTTTTGAGCATTATGCTTACAAGAATGTCAGCCTGTCACAGAGTAAATCAACAAAGTGTCCTTAAACCTTTGTTGCATCAGGGAAATCTCTGACTTCATGGCTTGAAGCCTGGTTATTCATTTTATTGCCCTATTTCCTCCCATCGCAACGCACACATGTGATTATTATTTTGTTTGGACACTGCATCATGCTTATTTCTGCTTTATTTATGGCTAGTAATTATAGGTTTTATTGCTTACTCCTCTTTAGATTTTGTCTGAAAATATTAAATGAAACTTCTGGTGACTTCTAGGCTCTGAAAGGCCACAGATTTACATTAATGCTCTAGGAACTGTGAGTTTATTTTACAGTATTACTAGATGCTAATTCTACAGATTTTTACAATTCCCATTCCTGCCTTTCTTATAATGTTTTATCTCTGCTCTTTGAGGTCAAAGTTCATGTGTTGAAAGCAATCATCCCTGGAGATTGCCACTTAATACTGATGCTGAGTAGTAGTGCAACATACACAGCAGATTTATTGGTTATATTTGCGCTATGTGAATCTGGCCAGCTGTTACTGGGCTTGTCGTTCATCTCTGAATTGCTGTGTGTCCTATGAAAGTTTGCATGAGCCCAGTGTTTTTCTTATTGTTTGCTATTCACTGTCATTGAAAATCACCTTTGTTAGGTCCAGCTGTTGCTAATTGATCTCTAAGATGATATCATGGTGAAATTTATCCCCTGGCAGCCCTGATCTTTTGTAAGAACCTTCTAGGAGTTGAGTTCTTCTCCAGCATAAGAAGAGGCTGTATTCCACTATGATATTTAAAATAGCTGAAAGCTGAGTAGGAGTACGCGGCAGGGTCAAAAATCCTGGATAGTATTTCCATTGCCAAGCAACAATTTATTCCTGTTACTACTGAATCCCAAGGAGCTGGGAAAAAGGAGGTTGTTCAGAGGTAGTTCATTGTGGCTTGAAGTAGTGAGGGGAGTGACTTCAGCACAGTGTAATTGGTAGCGATTGCTTAATTGGGTTTTGAAATTTTCTTTCTGTTTTTTTGTTCTCTCTGACAAAGTTGGGTTGAAAATATTTTTTTTTCATCAATCACAGAGCTCATACAGCAGGTTCAGCAAGTTTGCATTTTCATGCGTTACAATGTTTTGATCTCTGCTAAGCTTGTGCTTAATCTCGGAGATTGTTTATGAATGATCAGGTTTAGGGATATGGTGGCATTCTTGTGATATACATTATTGTCAATTGTTAATGTTCAAGTAATTTAATCTTCAAACATAATTCAGTATTAAATTAGATTTTGCACTGGGACTTTTTTCTTCTTCAGTAGGATAAAAAAAACCCACCCAAAACTATTTCAGAAAATTTGATTATGAAACGTGTTCAGAGAATCTTCAGATGAAGACAATTTAGAAACAAGACAGGGAGGCTAGAGCAGTAGAATGACAGGTAATTATTTTAAAGATCCACTCTATTTAATTTTTAAATTAAACAGCAGTTTACCTATACATTAATAACGAATTCATTCTGTGATCAAAGAGTGTATATTTGAATTTTATGGAATATACCTTACATTCTTCATGAACAGCAGCATACCTAAGTCCTGGTTTCATGAGTGAAAATTTCAATTTATCCTTAAATGTTATGCTCTAAGTACTGCTTTGGGAACATGATTTTCTACACGGAGAGAGAAAGAAGTGACCTGAAGGCAGTGGTATTCTGAGCTGTAACTGTGGAATGTTAGTTTATCTTAAATCTGTTTAAAGCAGCTGCAAAGTATTCTTACAAGAGGACTGCAAGTCAATCTTGACTTTATTCTTTTTTGAAGTGTCTTCTTTTAACTGTCTTTTGCCTGTTTCCTTATGTTTGGCGACTGTCTGTGTTCAGGTGGATAGGGTTGTCATACAGGGTGCCTAACGGTGACAAAGTAAATCAAGTGTTAAGTAGGCCATATTAATTTGCATAATCCTTTTGCAAATCCTTCGAGGTGCGTATTTGTTAATGACTTAGATATAATATTAGGAGTATATGATAGAAAAAGCATATTAATGGAAGCCTAATATTTCAACTTTTTAATTTGTTCACAGCTAATTTTATTTTAATTATAGATTTACTAGCAAATGTTGTATTGATAAACATATTTTTAAATCTGGTAACATTAAAAATGAGATATAATAAATAATGTCATGAATACAATTAATAAAATATTCCAACAGTACTATCTAAAATGATTAATAGGTTATATCTTAAACTCACAGAGAATAAGCAAACACTATACTGCCTTTTCTCTTTTACCTCTGTAACTGTAGAAAGTTCCTCATGGCCCCAGTCACTGAAATTAAACAAAAAAGCAAACTCCAACATTGCTTAAGTTATTTGGAAGGATGTTTTTGTTCCACCTCCTCCTCCCTAAACTGAGGTCTTCTTTTTTCTTTTGTACTAGTATCTTTTTCCTGGGAAGAAATTTAATTGTAACTTTTTCCTAAAACAGTTATTGAAATAATTTGTGAGCCACTGCTTCCTCAATGTGTATCATTATGAAAAAGGAAAAATATATGTGCAGTAATTTAAAAAAAAGGCAGTTTCTGAAAATGTCTTGTTTGGGCTCGATTAATCTACAAGCTTGAAAATAGACGTGCTATTTACGTAGCAGCATTGGGTTTCTAGTTGGTTTTGATTAGCCATGTATTGTGGTGACTTTTCAGATAGAACCTGAAGAAATCTCGATTTTCCTAGTTGCTTGCCTGTGTTCTAATGGTTGTAAGTACTTTGTCAATCCTAGTTATAAATTTTAAAATAATATTACACATGGCTAATTAGATGTTTAGAATTGCATTTTAACAATCTGTCAAATATAAAAATGTCTCTTTTAGGCAATTTTTTTTAGTGTTAATCAGCAAATAGTTTTTGCTGTCATTCATACGTATCAGTAGTGGGATGATCAGTTAAGTTGGACTTAACTTTCTGAGGAGAAGACAGAGTTTATGTACACTCAAATGCTAGTAAATAGGACAAGACTATACTTAATGGTTCTGTATCTGCACCAGTCTCCTCCTCCTGTGTTTCCACAGTTTCTCTCCTCCTCACCTTTTCTGAGAAGTCACTTTGCGGGTCCTCAGCGAGGAATATATTAAAAAATGTTTTTAGAAAAGATGTAAAAGTCGGGGCTGACCTGTCTTTGCACAGCCTAGTCCAGCCTGGGCATCTGGTTCTTGACTGGTTTTTTTGGAAACACCCCTGCCATGATGGCAGAGTTCCGATGTTCTACCTGTAAGGATACCGTCACGTTGCAGTCCTCAAGGACCTTGCTGCCTGGTCTTCTCAGTGCTTCAGAAAAAAAGAGAAGGGGCCTGTGACAGTGCTGGAAGAACATAAAATACAACAAATATGAACACTATGGAGAGCAAAAGAATACTCATGATTAATAATACAGCATAAATTACATAAACTGTCTAAAGTATTGCTTCTCTATTAGTTCAGGCAGTGAAAGGAATTCCTGTGTGGTATGTCCGCCCTGCTTCCCCTCCCTTTTTTTTTTTTAGCTTGCACGGTCTGTGTCAGAGCTCAGGACTATAGTGCCAGTTTTTGATTTGTGTAATTTGTTTTGTGGGTTTAAATTTATCCACTCAAATGGAGAAAGATGGGGGTGCTGCTTCTTAATTAAGTAAATTTACACCTGGAATGAATTATTCTTATGTATAAAGAAGGAAGTGAAGCGTTCTGAAAGATTGCTTATGCTCCTTTAAACAAGCTGTAATTTTACCAAACTGAATAATTAATCAAAACAAGATTGTTCTGCTCAAAACAGTATCTCCAGAAATGGAGTTTTGTATTATGCTACCTTACATCAAAATAGTGTTCTTCGGTGGAATGTGGTTACTGTCTAGAAATAAGTATGTGGCCGTTTCTGTCAACTAATTGTTTTAATTCTTTATAAAGATGAGCGTTACCTGTGTTACTTCCAATTAATCTCTGGCATATTTTACTTGAGGCATTAGGACACTAATGAATCTTAAGAGACCTTCAGTAAATTGATCCAGTAACAGATCACATCAATAGTTTCTCATTCTGTGTTTTTCTTGTTTTCTGCCAGGACTTTGAACTCCGTACTCCTGTTTTCAATATAATCACTAAATGGCTGTTATGTAGTGTATTGTCTTATACTCCTGCATGGATGGACTTCTGTAACATGAAAGGAGATTTAGATTCCAGGTCTCTGGAGCAGACACTGGCCTCCTGTGGTGGTTTAACTGGACAGGCAGCTAAACACCACACAGCCCTTCGCTCACTCCCCCGCAGTGGGATGGGGGAGAGAATCGGAAACAAAGGTCAAACTCGTGGGTTGAAATAAAGAGGGTTTAATAGGACAGAAAAGGAAAGGAAAAGAATAATAATGATAAAAGAATACACAAAACAAGTGATGCACAATGCAGTTGCACACCACCTGCTGACCAATGCCCAGCCCGTCCCCGAGCAGTGGCCCTCACCCCTTGGCCAACTCCCCCCACTTTTATTGTTCACATGACGTCATATGGTATGGAATATCCCTTTGGCCGGTTTGGGTCAGCTGTCCTGGCTGTGCCCCCTCCCGGCTGCTTGTGCACCCCCAGCCTCCTCACTGGCAGGGCAGTAGGAGAAGCTGAAAAGTCCTTGACTTAGTGTAAGCACTGCTCAGCTGAAACATCAGGGGGTTATCAACACTATTCTCATCCTAAATCCAAAACACAGCGCTAGATCAGCTACTAGGAAGAAAATGAGCTCTATCCCAGCTGAAACCAGGACACTTCCCTTCCGTCTGTGTATAATGGTTAGCTAGCAAAGGCATGGAAATTTTACTGGTACTTGTAGGTGATCTCAATCTACATACACAGTGATGATAATCATATGATCTCATCGTATAAGTGCCTCGTTAAATATAATAACTATGCTCAGAATAGAAAAAGATGTGGTTCTATCCAGTTTATTCAGTAATATTATTGTAGTTTTAATTACACTTTAATAACATTGCTAAAACCTGAAAAGAAAATAATGGTGTTCCATTTAATATCTCGAACAAATATGTTTTCAACTCACAAGGAATGAGTACTTGCCAAAAATCTGTATATGAATAAGGACATATTTCTTGTTCCTGTTCCTCTTTATATTGTCTCCTAATGGACAAAATCAGTTATGCTTATTCAGCTAGGAAGATACCTAAGTATCTGGGCATCTTTCACCTATTTCGGGCCTACTTTGTGTCTTATAAAGCAGGGTTTGCGTGTGTGGGAACTGAACTTTTGCTACGTGCAATTTACGTACAAATGTCCTGGCAGAATTAACGCCTCTGCCGTAGTAAAACACCCAGATGTGGACAAATGAGAAGAGTAAAGAGCAGAGGAGGAGAATGTTTCACAGAGGTGGTAACAAGGAAAATAGAATACTTAAAACTGCAAGTATAGATGTCATTTGGTTGTGATTTTGGTTGGTACCTTAGGGACACAGCCTTTTAAGTGTACCTCATTCTTCAAGAACTTAAGTAGTGTGAGTCCTCTGTAGTCATCTGGTAGTTTAGGAATGAGGACTACAAGTCAAATAGATCGATACATAGATACAAATTAAATACTAGAATATAGAATTTAATATTTTTAGTGGTTTGAATTTTGAGTGAGCTTACATATGGCATCATTAGAAGTGAATATGTAGATTTTCCTCAATTGTTTGGTCATTCCATTTTTTTTCTTCTCTATCTTAAAGAGTGGTGGGAAGGGATTAGATGATTTTGTGTTCATATGCATCTCTTGAAGTTTTCACTTTGTTATGGGAAAAATAGTATCATTGGTAGGAGATCAGTCAATAAAATTTGAAATTTATATTGTGGTTCGGTAAGTACAATTATTTTTGATGGCTCTCATGACTATAGTGTGAGGGGTAGACAATATACAGTTTAATAAAATTTCATCCGAATTCTTATTTTAGAAAAATACTGTTAAACCCAATTATATACTCATTTTGGTGAGTAGAAGTATCCCACATGTAAATATGATGCAGAATATGAAAATTTCCTTTTTCCCCACTTCCCAAGCAGAGGACATAATAAAGAACATTTTTCCATGATCTCTGTAGTCCTCTCCAAATTATTTTTTTTTCCTCTAAAGTATTTAAGTAGCTCACTTCAGTTGTAGTAAATATCAAATGCACAGAATTCTGCATCTTTTCCCCAAGCATATTTTTCAAGATTTCCTTTAAGGATTTCACAAATTCTTACAGAAATCTTGAAGGCCCAAAACATTCAGTGGACGCTCAGTGTCTCTTGGGATACTCAAAGCCTGATACTCAAAGTGAGTAATGTTGTATCAAGTTGCAGATGATATGTGAAATACTAATAATTAAAAAGTTTATTCATGGCACAGACAGTGCACAAGAAGTACTTTAATGTTTACCATTAGAATGTAATTTGGACGGAGAATACAGCCTCTCCCACCCCTTCCCTCCCTCCCAGTTTATAAGGTTTAGCCTGAAAAGTTGGGATTTTTTTCCTTGAAGCTGGAGTATGGTGGTTTGTTGTCCATTTCGCAATTGTTTTGATAACAGATTTCTTAATTATGCATACTCATTCTTAAGCAAGTCTAAGATATTTTTCAATGTAATCACTCTGAATTAATCAAAGCATTTTTTCATGGAAATTTTGCTCTCATTTTTGAGACTTTTTTTATTGGTACCGTCTTCCCAAAATTCTGCGTCTGTTTGGTTGCATAGTTTGCATCTACTTTTTTTGCCCCCTTTTCTTTTTTGGCCATTTCCCATTTTTTACTGAAAAGTTCAATTTTCTCCGTGTAGAAGTGTAAGAAAGTCCTTGACATAGAAGTACCTGATTATTTGATAGTAACTAAAGTAAAACTTACCTTGTATTCTTTTGCAACCATTTCTAGAAAATTGAGAATAGTCACATAGTATTCTTGAACAGCTTTCAAAACTAATTCAGAAATGCAAGTTCAGAAAGATACGAAAGAGTCTGCTTGTTTTTAAGCATGTTCCAAAGTCTTACTTTCTTCAGACAAACGTCTATCTACTTTAGAAATAGGGTTAGACAGTGAGGGGTATTTACATGTTTTATTATTCTTACATTATTCTTTGCTAAATGGAAAATACTTTGAAATGTTTTTCTGGTATACTATTTGAAGATTGTTCCAAACACCATGAGCCATCTATCTCCTAGACTTCGTGTTTGTTTTTTGTTTTCTCTTTTTTTTTTCCCCTCTCCAGAAAGAAAAAATGTCTTGAGTCAGTCATTAGAAGAGTTCACAACTCATGTTAGACTAGTGTAACTCTCAGAAAAAGGTCTAAAATAAACCAAGCTGACTCTTCTTCAAAAGAAAATGAAAACAACGGCCCTTAAAATGAAAACAACTGTCCGTCAGACTTCCCACCCTCCACACATTGTCTTTGATCAGAACCATTAGACCTCCGGTTAAGGTTAAGAGTGTAGCTTTGCAACATTAAAAAAAAAAAAAGTACAAAGCCAAAATAAAAAAGCCCAACAATCTGGAGAAAGTCATAATTTTACTTTAGCTTTTAGTTCAAACTGCAAGGAAAAGCTGTACAGTACGGCTCTTTGTCTTGTGAACCTGTGTAGGTGCATATGAATGGCACTGTTTCTTTGTGCTCTCTGGGTGGTGCGGAAATTAATTTTGGTCTTCGTCTTTGCAACATTTTGCAGCTTGACATCTTGTTCCTTGACTGTGATGGGACCTTAACTCCATCAGAACTTTGAGGAAAATTTTCCTTCCTTCCTTCTTTCAGAGAGTTCCCCCCCCAAACACTTACCAGTTTGTGAATCACATGGTTTTGTTAGATCATAAGTTAGAACAATGAACACAGAATAAAGAAACTGAGGAAGGAAACCAAATAAAATTAGATTGTTTGTCTACATATTTCTCCCTATGCCCGCCTCATTCTTTGGAGCAGGTCCTTGCCTTCAGGTTTGTTCCTTGTCACAACTTCTTGGCTTTATAGATTCTAGAAAAGCCATACAGTCCCCCGTGGACACCTTGAGGGTTGGGGGCAACTTGCTTTCTGTCAACTTTAAGGCCTGGCTAGTCTTCTCAGTGCTCTGTGGCAAATTTGCTGATGGCTGAGTCTCCTCCTCTCCTTCAACTCTAACCTGCATCCCAGAAACTTATCCCAACTATGCCTTCTTGAATGAGCTCAGTTGCCCATGGCCCCTTCAAAAGGGTCCCGTGCTGTTATCCAGAGGGCTACAGCGAGAACAAATAAAAGTTCTTCATCTTCCAAGCTCCCCAAATAGTTTTGATATTACCCTTGAGTGATCAACCTTTCCTAGATCTTTTCTACCATGATTTCCCATCTGCCACAGGTACAATTACTGTAGGTTTTAGAGTTCCCTTGGTATAATTAAGAGTACTTTTTATTTCCAGGAGTTCTGACCGGCGGTGCTTGCTTCCTGAACTGCTCTGCCATAATTGTACTTCAAGTTATTCAATAAGGCCCCCCTATTTAATCAAACTCTTTGTAACGAGGAGAATAATGGGGAGGTGGTATTTGCAGATTGGTTTATTTGACTCTTCTTTCTTAGGCATTTTTTCCCCACTTGGAATTGTACGAT
Source organism: Phoenicopterus ruber ruber (assembly GCA_009819775.1). NCBI lineage: Eukaryota > Metazoa > Chordata > Aves > Phoenicopteriformes > Phoenicopteridae > Phoenicopterus > Phoenicopterus ruber. The sequence goes on along the minus strand of CM020221.1, from coordinate 15,735,016 downwards.
GAGGAATTTTTGCCTTTTTGTGTTGATTACACCATTAATTATTAACCTTTCAAAGATTTCTACAGCTGATTCATTATATATTAATGAAATATATAATATTTATATCTTAATTTTACTGAAGACAGACTAACAGAAATGCATGCAAATTGAAAAACAAAACAAAACAAAACAACAAAAAAAGTCACATAACCACCACTGTCAAACCATTTTGTCCATGTTGTTACTTAGGGTCATTGCCTGCCTCTAATAGAAGTGAACCATCTACATAGAGGCAAAAGCCACTCCGTATTTTAATTAATACTCTAATTTTTATCTGTTGGAAAAGGCTATTTCATCTCATAGTTAGCTGTGACTGGGATATATTTGCTTTCACTTCAGGAAGAGTGTGTGCATGGGGGAAGAGGGTGAAAGAAGGTTAAAATAAAAATTATGAAGTACTTACAAATGTGCATGTTCTCATGCAGACCGGTTTTATGTCTATAATAACCCAAAGTAAGTAGCTGTATTCATGCCTCTGTCAATCTGCCCACTTTGATTTGTATGGAGGGCATAGTTCTAAATTTTCTCTGGCACTGCACTGCTGAAAATGTTTTAACTGATGTGAAGATGCTTTGGAAGGAATAACTTTTATTCATTGTTGGGGGTGAGAAAACACCCAATTATCTCTAGCCACTAATTATGACTACCTTATATGGTTTTGTGTGTATGCGATAAATATGCATGCAAAATGCCCTTTTAGAAGCTTGAAAATAAAGTAATTTTAAAAGCAAGCCTAATCAACAGTGTTTTACTTACTGTAGTTCTCAGCTTTGATAATGAGCCATTTTTTCCCCCAACAACAATTCTGTATCCTTTTAAGCACTGTTCATGTTTAAATACAGTGTTTTAGAGGAAAACTTGCATATTTGTAAGGGGGAAATTTCATATTCCTGTGAAGCTTCTGTAATTGTGTGAAGTTTATTTCTGTCCCCAGATGTCAGCAATCAAAATCTGCATAAATATATTTTGTGTAAATCTGTTGGCAGCTGCTCTCCAGTCAGGTTCCTCAAGATATTAGCCTGTCTTTGAGTTTATGACAAAGTTAAAAATTATTCATTAAACTGACCTGCAGTATATTCAGTAACTGTAAAATTGCCTTGCAGTTCTATTTGGTTTGTAGATGTGATCACGAGTAAATTTTTAACTTAATTAATTGGCCGTTTCTGTTGACAAGAAATTTATGTGGTAATAATTTGCTCGAAATAGATGCCGACTGTAGGAAATGAGATATCCATCATAGGCTTGTGTTCCACCAGCTGCACAGTGGCTATTATGAAAGTATTTCAGGCTGCGACGACCCCACTGTTTGTGCAGTCAGGATTATATATACCCACGATCCATTGCCTGCCTGAGAGGCGCTCATGGAGGTCTATGATAACAAAGACTTTGTGATTTATGGCTTGCTGTGAAAGCAGAGCTTGATGAGATTAAACAATTTCATAGCACAAGTGTTTCTTAAGACCTGATTTGTAGTTGCAAGCCGATGGTAAATCACATTTATATATCTGAAAGCATGCTCAGCAGAGGAGTGCAATTACAGTTTAAGACAGCTACTTTTTATTTAATTTTTATCCTGGTTTTGTCTCTTTTATATCCCCTTCGTCTGCAAACCATTCACCTTCACAAGTCCTTTCTTGGTTAGAAGGCCAGAGACTGAAGTCACTGATGTTCTCCCTGTCTTGTGTGCGCTCTTATTAAAAGAAGAAAAAGGAAAGTAGTATCTTTGAGTCTTTTCAGAGTAGCTTTTACTGGTTCATCTTGGCTGAACTGGGTTACTGGGTTCAGCTACAGTTCTTGATTTGCTATCAGGGTCCAAATCAAGCACGCTTTTAAGGCAATTTCTAATCACACAAATACATTTAAAGTTGAAACACGAGGGTTAAAATAGAGAAAAGTAAAAGAAACTGGTTTTAGTATCTTGCGCTTTGTGTTTTATGTCTAGTAATTTTTAGATTCCTTCTTTCTTATACACAATAGAAAACGACTATTTCTAGTAATATCAGCCTACTTTGGGTTTGAATAGATATCGGCATTATCAGTGACATCTTTGCTATGCTTCATAGGCAGCTCCTGCTAAATATTGCAGCAAAGCTGTTTGCATCAGTGTTAAACCACGCTTTGTGGGGCTGAGTGCTTCAAAAACAAAATCGAATGCTTATGATACACTTGGCATAGATGGATATGTTTATTACTCTTTTGACTCAAGATCAGGTTGGAGTCCAACATGAAATCCCCGATAAAACTGAATGGTTTCAGCTGTTGCTACAAAAAGACTTTCATGTTGGTGAACACATTAAAAGGAGAGAAATAGAACAAGCCGTGGAGTGAGTTATCATTCAAACTCTTTCTCCATTCGCTGCTCTAACAGGAGACCTAGTTTCTCAATATGCCAAACATTTCCTGTGGGGCTGTGAGCAGCTCCTCGGCTCCCATCTGCTCTCCCCAAAGGCTCTCATCGTCTCGAGTCAGCAGGCCAAGCTTAGTTCTCTATTGAGAGAAGTGGTGAAGAGAAGTTTTTCATAATGCAGTTTCTGCGTTCTGAAATCTTTTGTTTATGCATCGCATTCCTTGGAATAAATTTCTGTGCCACAAATAAAAACAATAATCCTATTACAGGATCAACTAGAGAGAGAAGGCTGAATTTCAGGAGGGTATTATTCTTGAAATTACTTTATAATAAGTCAGCGCTAAAACCTCATGAGGCACTTGAGAGGTAAAAGCATGCTTTTACAGATGTTTAGATGTTAGAAATCCTAACGATGAGAAGTATAACTCAAATAGGCGTATTGTTTTTACGCTCAGTTTTCGCACCCGTTTCTTGTCACAGTCGGTCCACTTGGAGTTAGCTGCTGGAAAGACAGAAATGGAGAAGTCTTTGCCGTAGCATCTAGGAAGTCTTCATAAGGGACTAAGCTTAAAAAAGAAAGTGACTTACAATGAATTTTTCATTACTTTGCGTATTTTTTCCCCAAATTTTCAACTGAAGTTCCAAGTTCAAAATTTTAATCAGATGATAAATTATATGCTGGAAAATGCACAAAAATTGAATGGATGTATTTCAGAGTTAAATCCTCTACTCCATAAACACACCCCCCCATATAAACTGTGAAATAATAGAATGGAAGACCATGTTCATGGAATTCTTACTTTTTCACATTGCAGTGATAAGGCTTTGAAAGTATGTGAGGTTTTATCGAAAATTCTTTGAAATAAAAAGCTTATATTGCCTTTTGTGGATTTTGCGTAGGCCCCATGATGATTCTTATCCGAAGTTTTAAACTACAATATAAAAATTTGAGAAAATAAAACTACATGGTATTGCTGTCAGACCAATACCTGTTTTGCATATGCAGTGACCAATCTGGTTTGCCCCAGATGATGTGAAATTTCTTCTAAATAAGACAGGAGAGTCGGCAAAATAGGATTTATTATAAACTGTGCATTTGAGCTATAGAAAAAAGCAGTTTCGTAGAGAAAAAGACGGGCAACTCGCCAACACTGCTGTTTTTTATCAGGTACTAAGTACTAGATTCTACCTTTTCTCTTTAATCAATGGTAGAAAGATGGGGAAAGATATTTCCCTTGCCTCTTGCAACCAAAGTGAATTACCGGCCCTCTTGCTAGTCATCCCTGCCAAGTTCCCTCCCAGGGTTACTTTTCCTAGAGGAAGCCAGTGTACCAGAATGTGCTAGAAGGGTTTGAAGAGCTGGTGTAAATGATACTATGCAAGGTGGAGTTAAAGAAAGGAAAAGGAATGCTTGGCTTGTGCTAACGTTAGGCAGGTGCCTTGGGTTCCTTCAGGCTGTGCAACACATCTGCAATTGAGACGATCTCTTTATTACCAGGTCTGACTCTCTTATTTCATTTTATGCTTACGGAAAACATGCCATGAAAAGGCTGTTCAGTGCTGCACGTATTTGTTACCCACTGGAAAAAGGTTTAATCTATTTTATCCTCTTAAATTTAGGGTAATCCACTTCCAGTTAGCCTTTTCAAAGGACCTGACATTAAAAAAATACACTCAACATGCATTCAGTCCCGTAGAAGTTGAATTTTGGCAAGAATGTGGTGGTTTAGGACAGCGAAATTTTAATCTTTTGGATATAGACATTAGTGTTTCCTTGATTAGGATTCTGATAGATTGTGGTATCACACAGCTATGCTTTTTGAAGGAAACTGTTTGTGGGGGGATGTTTGAGACTTCTTTGCTTTTGTGTCTGTTTTTATTATAAATATGTCTGCCAAGAGTACGTGATGATTTGTTTGGAACTTTTTCTGGTGACTGGTGATTGTACTAATTTGAATCTCTGAATTATTTATTTGTACAGTTTTTAAAGCCACACCTCCGATGCTATTCTCAGTCATAAGTATTAAAGCAAAATGTTGCAGGTGAAATGCTACAAGCAGGTGCAGTGTCACAACTGACAAAAGAAATTTGTCCAAGATCTTATTGGTGGTGAGCATTAGTATAAACACAATTTGCAGAATGGGCTGTAATAATATGGTTCCAATATAATTTTGAGTTTCAAAATCGATTCTGTTTGGCAAATCTTACCACTTTCTTGTGCCTCAATTTTTTTGGCTGTAAGAAAGATTTGATTCTTATTTGTGAAAAATTCTTTCTGGATTTTTGAGCCTCTCCACATGTAGAAAACTTTTTCTTTTATAATTTTCTTTTTTTTTTTTCTTTTATTCTTTGATCTTTTTCTTCCTTTCTTATCTTTTTTTTCTTTTATTCCTCTTTCTTTTTTCTTCCTTTCTTCTCTACTCTTATCTTCTCTCTAATTATGAATTAATTATTAGATTTGATTCACATTATTTTTCTTTTTAATGGGTCTTAAACAGAACAATGTGTTCAGGTGGGCTTTTAGCCTGCAAACACATTCAAAGTTTTCTTCCCTGAAGTGAATAGCAGCCTCAGCCTAGTGTATCGCAGCAAAGAAAACATTAAAAGAACATGACAGAGCCTTGTAAGAAATGGGAACCCAGAAACACCTGAAGCCCAGATGGCAAAAGCGGGTCTTTGGTAAAAGCTGTGTAGATTTCTAGTCTTTTGAAGTCATTCTCATTCTAACATTCCTTGAGAGCAAGCTAATACGTTTGACCAGACATGCTAGAATGGATCGGTTCTCATCATCAAGCACAGGAGAAAGTAATTCCGTTCTTCTGGGTGCTTGCCTGTCTCTGATGTAAATAAAAATAATCTTGTGTGTATAGCTAGAAAACTGGAATGTATTTATGCTAAAAAGGATGTGGTCTGGCTAGATTTCATATTTTTTAACTCATAGTTTACTAATATATTTTTTGAAACATGAAACGGTAATGTTTCAGCAGCATGCTGATGCTTTGGTCTTGACTGATTTATTTATTACTGTAGAGTTGTTCGTGAGTTATGAACCTTGGTGACAGTGTTTGACATAGTTCGTGTTTAGCAAATCGTGAACATTAAAAACACTGAAGAATGAAATCTGTTTCTATTGGAGCCAGTGGCAAAACTTGCGACATTTCACTCCTAAAATTAAACAAAAAGAAGGAAAAGCTGTGCCAGTGGAAATAGGGTGAATCAGAGAGATAAGTTGCTTGCTTTTGGTACACCTGGAGACTGTGGCCCTGTCAGAAAATATGTTTGCATGCTATGTGTGTACGTAGCGTATATACACGCAGTGACAAGCAATCCTGTATAGAAGAACTGAGAATTCAAAAGACAAGACTGACAAATGCTGGCCCGGGGAACAGGCGTGCAGAGAGCTGAAACGGTGGGTGTGAGGTTAGCGGGAATGCCAGGAGTGGACTGTAAGACTCGTGGTTCTATATCCAGCCACCAGTGGGTCTGCTGCTACACGTGACACTGCTGTGTCGTGCCGTTACTGTCGTTCCTTCAAACAAATACTGGTTTACCTTGTTGGGTGCTCTAAGACTATGCTGCCACTGAAAGGAATGGTCCTCTTCTCTACCCTTGTTTTTGGCTGATGGCAGTAGAGTGGGTCAGTTTAGTTTGTTGACCTGATGGAAAATTAACCTTCTTATTTATGTATTATTTTTCTTTGGAAACTTTCAGATGGGCCAGAGAGGTCATCCACCATGCTGTGTGCAAGTGCCAGCTCATGGGAGAGAATGGAAATGCAGTTCAGGCATGACTGGGAGGGCAGGAAAGCCTTTTTTCTTGGTGGCAATGCGCCTTAACTGGCTTAATCCAATTGTGAAATTGCATTTTTTTAGCACAGAGCGTTATTGTGCATCTCTAGCACAACCGGACACAGTGACTGTCCGGTACAAACTTTTAGCTCATAGTAAATGCAAGGTAATTATTCTAATCTAGATTAAGTTGACTCAAATTTCTTCACACTGACTGTGAGTTAAGAGCTTACCCACTGACAGTTGTGGGAATACTGGCGATGGTCCCTAGTTTATTAACTCAGAAATTTGATCATGTGCCAAAGCGGGGAAGTAAGTGAATTGAAATACGTTTTAATGATAAGATTCAAATGTTGTTTGACAGTGTAGATAAAGCGAAACTAAATATAGTACAGAAATTACCTTCATGTACATACAAAATTTGTGTGAATAGAGAGCATACCATTAGAAAGAGAAAGAATAATATAATTTGAAAAGTCCCTCTGTATCTTTTTCTATTAAAGTTGATATCAAAATGTGCAGTGTTTGATGTTCATTAAATATTCATAAAATATTTTCCTTATTTGGAAAACAGGAGTTTGGGAAATACGAGGTTTAAAAATCTTTGATTTATTTTACTATTTTGCATTCATTATGTGAAATAGTAAGGCTGACTTAAAGCTTACAATAAAAGGAAACAAGACCTCATTTTCAGTGATATAATAGTAAATGAATGAGCATCATTACAAATAAATTTGAAGTTCTCTCCTGTGGCAGGATTGATGTTACATTTGCTACATCTGGCTTTATCTTTCTTTTCCTTGAGTTCTTAGAACAAATAATACATGCACTTCATCTTTAACTTCAGATAATCAGAGTTACCGACACCCGGGATAATGTGATGAGCAATGTAAATTTTATACACATATAGTCATAATAATTTAGAATGTCATCTTAATCTATTTATGATCAGCTAATGACTGAAATGTTTTACCATTGTGTGGGATATTTTATAACTGAAGTTTTAATGGGTGAATCAGTAACACCTGGCTGTCTGGAATGCTTTTCTTTTCCCCCTGTTAGACATTTAAATACATCTCTGGAAGGCCCAAGGGGTGTGATGTGACATATAAGCTCTTAAGAGGAGGAAAATTAATTCTTGATACCATAATGATCGGTGGGATGAACGTTTGCATACTTAGCATTAATGCTGTTAAATGTAAGAGTTTGATTAAGACTCTTAAGAAGGTGGGTTTTTTTCTTCCTCTTTTTTAATGCCCTTTCTGGTTTCACTTTGTGAAATTACAAAAGGAGCTGATGTTTTTGCTTCTGCCTCTGGAGGAATCTTGACTCTTTTTATAGACTTTTCTCTCTCAGTGCCATTGTCTCTGTTTTCTTCTCAAATCATCCATAACACCAGCAGAGCTTCTTAGCTGGGAAGTATGTTAGACACGTAGGTGCCAACAATGCAACAGTGCAAATTCAGTGAGACACTGCTCCGAACAGAGTATCTGGTATTGCATTCTTAAAGCCAAAAATATCACTCCAGTGACAATCCACTTTCTATTATGGCATGAAAACAATGTACTTGTAACTTTTTATTCCTTGCTCTTTTTCCTTATAAATGTTATACGTATTCCATTTATCCATTTTTAGTTTTTGTACCCCATTGCCTGGTTCAAGTTTGAAGTGTACAAAGCGTAAGAATGGTAAAATCACAATAATTACAACTTCTTGTCTTAAGTGAACAAGTCTATGACTTTTGTCTTGATAAGTGCTCATGCATGTATACTCACGTTGCGCCAACTTTATTTGCTTGCTTTAGTGTGCCTTCTGGATGGATTTAACTGTTGTTTTCATGAGGTAATACTGAGGATCTCGGCAGTCTTTCACTTAGTGATACCTATCATCTGATAAATTTCTAATGAGAACTTTTTAAAAAAAATGCTTATCATATATAATTTTCTAGTTAAGTAGTTAGCTGTCTCAGGCATTTTGATATTGCAGAGTTAGTCCTATAAGCTGTAGAATAACAAGTAGAGTCATTCTTCTGAGAAGACCATAGCCACTGCGGTAAACAGGAAGATGGGGGAGAGAACTGTGGCGTTAATAGTGGAAGAGTTGTTAAATATTGCAAGTAAAGGTATACTTTGAGAAATAAGAAAAAGGAAACATTTTTGTTGTATTCTATACTGTTATTTTTCCAGAGGATACTCTAAAATACAAGCACATTGTGTGCCAGATGCATCAAGGAAGAAACCAGCTTTGAAATGCAGGTGGATTGTCTTGCTTATAGATATTTTGGGAGGAGTTTTATTGTCTTTTGGACCTTCTGTTACGCAAATGAATGGATGACAAGGAAAAGCTAGTTTCTAGAACTGTTGGCACCTTCCTTGTCACATTTCATTGTTCAGGTGAAATATCTGAGAAGTGGGCATCTAGCTTTGTCTCAAGCTATCTGGTCTGTGATAGACTTAGACTCTATAAATTTAAGTGTCTTGTGTATTTAGAAATGTGATTTAATGGTCACAATTAGATATTTTCTGCAATATTTTCCTTCATGCTCTATGGAGAAGTTTCATGGTAAACTTTTGGTCCTCAGTATTCAAACGCTTCCTCCACAGAATGACCCTGTAATTACGGTTACTTTTAAAGGAAAAGTATCTAAACAGAGCAATTTTCTATGCAAGAATGAAGATATTTTATCTGCTCTTACAAGTTGTAATATATAAGCTTTATTTCTATTTGAATTCCACATACCTTGGCCCTGTTCATACTCACTACTGTGACACTGTTTCCCTGTTCCCTCTCTTCCCTGCTGTTGAAGAGATGGTCTCCAGTTTGGAATAGAAATTAAGTGGACCTTTGATTTGTAGAAACTCTCGGCTGTGTATTTGGTCAGAAAGAGAAAAGAGATGACTAATGTATGTTTCAAAAGTAATTTTGGCAAAAGTCTTTTTAGATACCAGTTATCTAAGAGCACTTGAGCACCCAAGAAGTGAGTCTGTCCAACATTACTGGTTACCTTCAGTGTAAGACATGGGGATGCTGGGTTTTGGCTCATCTGTTGCTAAGTGGTAGATTGCTAAGTGCAATGGAAGGAATAGTGTGGCCACATGATTACTTTCCTTTATTCTTGCTGCGTTGGATAGATTTTCTAGGAATCTGTTAATTTGTGGCTGCTTTATGAGAGGTAGAAGTCCTGGGATGTTAAGAAAGGCTGACAATTTTAATTCCTCTTGTGATGTCTCCTGTTGCTGTCTGTCACCTTAAGTGTTTTTATATGTACACCACTTAATTTTAAGGTTCAACGTGTGTTATAAATAAAATAGATGTGCTTCCAGTGTAGTGATTTGTAATGATCAGCAAAGAAAGTTAGGCTTTTAATCTTTTCTGTAAAGTAATGAAAATAACATTTTTTCTTCTTTTAATTATATTTCTTTGGAAGCACTACTTCTGATCACTGCAAATAGGTAGTGAATGTTCATCTCTGGTCGAATGACAAGAGAAACAGTACGCTGTACATGGGTCTGGAAGGCCAATATATTATGTATCTGTGATGCATGGAACTTGCACGGCCCTTTTCTTAATGGATTTCAAAGCACTTTCCAAGGCTGATTAGGAATCCAGAAACACCACAGCCAGGGAAGCCTTAGATTCTGCAATTTACAGAAAGAAAAGAAGGAGCCAATGATTTAGTAGCAAGCTAGAGACAGAAACCAGACATTCCCTTATATTAAGACTCCTGCTAATCAACAGACATTCCCTTTCTAGAGAGATGCTAAAACAATTGTGTTCCATTTTACACAGAAAACTTGCACCCACAAATACTGCGTGTACGCCCTCAGGCTCTCACAATTGCCTGTTTCTTTTCAGAATCAGCCCCCAAACACTTATAAGGGAATAATTTGATCCTTTTCCAAATCAAACTCAACATGCAACATTTAATATTTTTAATAGTTTAATGTGCAAATAACTATACAGATGTTGTTTTTCCAGTCTTCTTTATTATTGAGTTAGGCTTTGTTTCTGAGTCTCAGTTCAAATTGTAAACAAATTATTTTTGCATATGGATCAATGTAAATTTAATAAACTTTATTAAAAATTTATATTAGAACCAAGATACTTTTTTTCTATATCATGGTATTTTCTAGCTACATTAGAATGATAAATATAATTTAAATATAAGGGCATTTTTTGCCATTAATAGTTTAAGTATCAAAAAACTGTGGATGACATCATATAACAACTAGCAAGTATTACTTTTGGTTATTGAGTTATTTATACAACTCCGTTCAAATAAATGAATTATTTAAAAATGTTACTAATTTCTGATCATTAAACATGATTTTAATTTTCTTTTTGGAATGTTTTTAATCCACATTTGGTAGTTTTAGGGATTTTTACATCATAGCTTTTGTATTGAAAGTGTATTCAAATAGTCTACAACTAAATAGAAAGTAAATAATAGGACGGGTCGGAAAACAATTAAGTCTGTGCTCAAATTCCATCAGGGTCTCCTGATGTGAAATATTGCTATCAGTTTTTAGATTTGTGCCTCTGTCTGGTACCATTTCTGTTGTTTATGTCTTGTACAAGGGCTTTTCCGACACTCATGGGGGAAACTCCTTCTAGCTCTCGGTTCTCATCAAAACGGCTCCTTGCAGAGAGTCTTTGCAGCTTTGCAGGAGCGTCCCCTGGTTCCCAGGTGCCCCCACAGAAATCTTGAAGTGCGGGCGCCCCAGGGTTGCCGGCAACTCTGCTTTTGTTGAGTTTCTCTTTGATTTGAATTTCCTCCTTCCCCGAAGGTATTATGAGTTTGACAGTTACACTCTGATTTACTTATTCCCCAACATCAGACTGTCTTACTGGTAAAACAAAGATCTGTATTAAGCAAGACTTAAGGCTAAGCATTTAGGTACCGCGTTGGAAATGAAGTTTACAAGTGATGGTAGTACAGCCTTCCCTTTCTCCTGCATCATAGTCTGTCCGTAGCTTCTGAACGCTCTTCCCACTGTTACCATGAAGTTCCCAGGTGAATCCAGTCAGGGCTTTTGCTCAAAGGTTCAGGTACACGCTCATAATTTTTGTGCTGTTTTCTGTCTTGTCCCTAAAGCTAGGTCAGATTGCTGTAATTTCCAAATTCTCCCCATCTTTCTCTTTTATCCTAATCATTGTTTCTACTTCCTATCTAATCATAGAATCATTCTGGTTGGAAGAGACCTCCAAGATCATCAAGTCCAATACCTCTACAGCCGTGATGAATCATGTTTCTAGTGTCTGTAGGAGCTTAGGCCTTAAGCAGAGATGTAGATGATTTAAATATCTCTTAGCAAAGCACAACTGTTTTATTTTGGATGCCTTGTGACTATGAGTTCTTAGTCCATAGCTTTACTATGGCCTCGTTTGTCACGCAGCCTGGACAGTCTTCCAAGCCCAGTTGAGGCCTGGCAGCATACTCCTATTAATCTGATGCAAAACATTAGTTAAGCATATAATCTCGTCAGGTTCGTGATGTCTAGACAGACAGTTTCTAATGCACACAGATAATAGGTGTGGCAGCACGTTGCTTTGCCCGGGCATGCTTCTGCAAGGCAGTTCCTTCTTCCTCCTGAGCTTTCTGTTTTGCAATGATGATAAAGCACACAGGTAAATGTTAGCAAGAAGCAGTGTCCAAGCAGGCCTTATTTACAGTAGTATTTTAGCAGAATGTTTCTTTTCAAGGGGATGAACAAAGCATTAGAAGTTCTATATTTTGTAACACCTTTGCAGCTAAAACCTGTCTAACTTTGGTGAGACTAACGTGAAGATAAAGTTTTGAACTGAATACTGGTGTTCTCTTCAAGTTGAAAAGCAAATGAAATAATTCTTCATTTTAACCTGTCTAAAATCTACAATGTGGTAAAGTAGTTTTAGATGAATGAAGACAAACTTTTAAAACAGCAATTATATTTTACTAAAACTTAAAATTCTTTAGGAAAGGCATATTCCCTTTAGATTCTATATAATCTGACACAAGGATCTCCTCAGTTGTCCTTTATTCATGTAGTATCAGAAATAATATTGTTTGCATTACGGGTTTTAGGTGCCTGATTTTGTTAGATGCAGATAATAGATTTTCCAAGAATGGGTTATTCCCTTTGTAGGTTGCATTCCAAACAGATGTGCAAGGTTGAAGAGAGGAAGGGACTGTTCTATTCTACACAATCAAAATTTAAACACATGAAGTACAGTTGTGCTCTTTGATTTAAATGGAGTGCTGTTCTCTACTAGATTTTAAAAGTAATGAATGGAGGTTCGATGCTCTTTTTGGGTTGAGTGAGCACAGGACACTGACTAGTTTATGATGGGAGATGGAGGCATGTTGTTGCTGCTAGGTTGAATTCATGGACGGAGGAATAAATAGAGAAGAACTTAACATTCTAGGGTTTAGTGCCTGTATTTAGAGTGGAGAGAAGGTTTGACTTTGCAACATATGGATATTAGCAAGCCATCAAATGTCAGATCCTGGACTGTCAGCTAGAAAATAAACTGTGAGCTGTGAAGTGTATTTTTGCTACCATGTCACTCAACTGAGGTAATGCATGCTGCATAGTGGCTGAGGGTTACATCCCCCTTGGCCTTCCTTCTCCTCCTCCAACATCTATTTATCATGTATCTTAAAATATATCTGTCTATGCGTGTAGAAGAATACTGGGCAGCTTTGGAAGCTATGAAAGTGTTAGCATTGTTGTTCTGTTGTCTACAAAAATAAATGAAATACAGGTTGCAAGGAAAAAAAACAGAATAAACAAGGGATCCTAAAAAAACCCTTTTACCTAGGATAGTATGCTAAAATTCATGTGGACTGATCTGTAAAATGAGTAGGAAGCCTTTAGCCCAGAAGTTGGTTTTGACCAAGAATTTTTCAGCTTAGATAACAGCATGAACTGCATCTACGGGAGCTGAAAGAGAGAACTTAGCTTACTGTTGGATTATGTTTATGGATCAGGCCTGGATGGTAACATCCTTCCTCACATAACCAGTGCCAGTTCTTTACAGTATGAAATAGCCACACTTGACAGAGAAATCCATTAATTCTTCATTAGTTTCAACAGCAGTACTGAGAAAAATATTAAACACTGAGATGAAGACGTAGGGCTGAGTATCACTGCCTTGTAATGACTCTTACATTTGGACATCACTTGCGTTTTCTGCAACGTGAATGATGAACATTTTTTGTTAGGTTCAAGCTATGTAACTAGCAGTTCACTGATCACTTATTGTTTCAATTTCATCTACACAAGATGAACCTTTCTGAGCTATTTCTGCTTATATTGCATTTGTCCTTTTTGCTGTGACTGTAGTGTTTCTGTCATTTTTAGAAGAATTCAGTATTTTTTTAATGGATGAAGCACTCGTTAGAAATGGAGGGTAAGGCAACGTTAAGTTTAAAATTAATGGAATATTTTTTTGCAGTTTTACCTTTGTGTTACCTGAAGCAGAGAATATTTTGTTTTGTTTTGTTTTTGCTTTGAGTCCTTTCATCCACAGAGAATGGGGATTAGCCTTTGGCTAAAGTTGTGCTTTCAGACCCTTTCAGCATTCAGTAACTGTTTACTTATCCAGGTATAAATGGGTAAAAACACAGTTAAGGCTCCCAGCTGCAAGGTCAGCTACCTTTTTAAAATTCAACCTCATGAGCTCCCTTCAGTTGAGGGCTTGCTGGTATGAGCCATTAACTGCCCGTTGCATGTAACCTTCCCTTGTCTTACACAGAGCTGCACACGAACCTCTGGTACTGTACAACAGACCCGCGGTTCATGCCATGCGAGAAACAAAAGCAGTTTAACTTGTGATCAGTGATCATATGATCCATTTACAGGGTGCAAGCTCAGTCAAGTAGAACTAGTAAATCATTGAAAATTCACTCAACACCGTTCCTGCTGAGTAGAACATCCCAATAATACTATTTTCTCTAAGTTGCCAGCCCAATGCTATTAGCAGCTTTGCTTGATACAACAACAAGCTTTTCAAATCCTAAATTAATTTAAAAAGTATAAAATCCATTGCAAAGCACAGGATATTAGTTAAAAGCTATAATGCATGGCAAAAAAATAATCTCTTGAACTAAACTTGTCCCTGCGGAACCTAAACCACTGGGACGTGCACACTATGAAATGGCAGTAGCTCCTATGACTGTTGCATCAGGCCTACTTCAGGAAAATGCTTAAACTCGCCCCAGTTCAGAATATCATCTAAGAATATGGTTAAATGCTGGCCTGAACAAAATAGAGCTACGTAGACGTCTCCAACCCTGTCCAAGTGGTTTCTCTCTGTTTTACTTCTACCAATTATTATGCAAAGTTTCCTGCCTTTTTTTTCTGCAATACATTTCATCCAACATCTGGAATCAGCATTTTTCCCTGTTTTTATTAGCTTGGTTAACTTTTCTTTAAGTGTGGTTATTTCAGAAAGCAGCTGCTGTGCGTGAAAAAATAACTCTTTTTCATCAGTCTTCTAATGGTTTTGGTTATTCAGGGAAATGTATTTTGGAGCCATGTTAACTAGTGATAGATGAACCTTGCTGTTTTAATTCCTCTTAGCTGAGTATCCAACATTCAGAAACATACCCAGTGCTCCTTGTTCTGTGAAGCTGGAAAAGTCTTCCTTTAAGATTCATTCACTAAAAAACTGGAAAGGTTTTTAAAACAAACAAGCAACTTCTTTCCTCTGTAGAAGGAAATGGAAAGAAGGGCAGTGGGTAAGTGAGTATTAAATGTAGAAAGAAAAAGGCAAGTGCATTCTCCAAGATGAGAAACCAGTACATGAGTATTTGTTTCACTGAAAAGTCTTCTGCTTGCTTTAGCTTCCCACTTCTTTTTCTCAATGAATCTGAGCCTGATGAAAGAGGTTCTGTACAAGTGGTAATGGTGGCGCGTGATGATTGCCTTTTTATTTTATTTTAAATAGGTGAGCTGGGAAAGATTTTTTTCTGTCTCCAGGTGGATTGCTGATGTTCTTGTATTTGTGGCTGTTCATTTCAGGGAGGGCGAGTGTGGTTACAAAAAAATGTAACTTTGTAAATATGTTAAAATGTGTAACGGGGTTTTTTTTCCCCCTCAGATGAAAATTGAGGTTAAATTGTTCATACATTAAGTATGTGTGAACAGTGTACTGTGTTTATGGTAACCATTACTTAGTTGTCTGTTTCTCTTCTTTCAAAATTATATCCATAAACTAACAAATGGATTGAGAAAGCATCCGTATTAGCTTCTTCCACTAGGACAGAACACTTAGCAGTTCCGGTTCAGAGACACGCTTTATAGGGAAAAAGAAAATAATTTTAATATCCACAGGGCAGTTTGAAAAATAGGAGCTTGAAGAAAATAAGACACAGAAGAATTTTACATATATAATAACATTTTAGACAGCAAAATGAGACAGAGGATGGAAGAGTCTTAATCAAGTCAACATTTTAACCAACCTAGGACATGCCGTATTTCTCTTAAACTGATGTGCTTGCAGTCCTGCTAAGTACAAATGCCTAAACCTCTGTGTGTTAACACGGGAACAATTAGCTAAATGATGCAACAGTTTAAGGATCATAATGGGAATAAACTTAATTCCTTTGGTGTTTCAATAGGAAATTAATGAAGTGATGCTAGCCTACAGGTGTCTACCTGCAAGTGAAAGGCATATGTCTTCTGATCTTCTCTAGCCAAAATGCATAGATTTGAGACTGCTAAAAAGTGACCATCTGTTGGGTGCTCCTCTTGGGGAGGAATATGAAATAGCAAGTGTCGGGCATTTTATTTGCTACATAACTGGACATTTCTCAGGTACTCTTTGTGATGATGGCACTGCAAGAAACATAATAATATTAAAACCAGAAATGCAGTACATGTAACAGAAATGCAGTATGTATAACAGAAATGCAGTATGCAGTGGGGACATTTTTCTTTTCCTGCTGTGTTAGCCTGTTATCATATAGTCATAGAATCATAGCCTGGTTTGGGTTGGAAGGGACCTTAAACATCATCTAGTTGCAACCACCCTGCCATGGCCAGGGACACCTTCCAATAAACCAGGTTGCTCAAAGCCCCATCCAACCTGGCCTTGAACAGTTCCAGGGATGGGGCATCCATAACTTCTCTGGGCAGCCTGTGCCAGTGCCTCACGACCCTCAGGGTGAAGAATTTCTTCCTTATATCTAATCTAAATCTCCCCTCTTTCAGTTTAAAGCCATTACCCCTTGTCCTATCACTACATTCCCTTGTCAAAAGTCCCTCTCCAGCTTTCTTGTAGGCCCCCTTGAGGTACTGGAAGGCTGGTAAAAGGTGTCCCCAGAGCCTTCTCTTCTCCAGCCTCAACCACTCCAACTCTTTCAGCCTGTCTTCATAGGAGAGGTGCTCCAGCCCTCTGGTCATCTTCTGCCTGTGGAATCAACAGGAGCTTTGACTTCAGTTTTTTGATTTAACATTCACTATTAGGTGAGACAGTTATTGAAGGCACAATTTACTAATATATTTTGCAGTGGAAAGTGCAGTTTTATTGCAGTAATAAAGTATTTCTGAGTAATAAAATCATATTGTGTCTAAAGTGCCAGATTCAATGGTAAAAAAAAAAAAAAGAAAAAAGAAAAATTGTCCTTTAGCACAAAGGTGCTTCAATGAGAGAAAATAAGTGAACTCCAGGTGCAACATTTGTACTTTAAGGAACTGAGCAGTTTCAGTTTTTTAAATAATGCTGTTGGAGCAATTGTTTTGCAAAGTGTAAAACATTTAGTGCATCAGTCTGTTTCTAATAATTTAATCTAAAGGTATGAGTAACAGAAAATGAGTTCTGACATGAAGAGTCAAAATATGTCATTTTCTTTTTAACTTTGATATTTTATGCAACCTATAGATATAATACTAACAAAAAAAGTCATGCTAGGAGGTTGGTGCTGAGACCAAAGTCCCATGCTGAAACAACAGAATGTTATGAATGATCTTTTTTAAGCATTTCTTCCAAAAGTTTCAGAATAACTGTAACTGGAAATAAATCTTTCATTTAAATCTGAATGTCTGAAGATATTTGCCGTGATATTTATTTCTGTTATTCCACGCATGAAGCTGGATAACTGGAGCAGAGGAGTCAGAGATATGAAAGCTGGCTCTGTTCATTTTGTTTCATTATGTTGTCTGAGAATTTGTGGTTATAGAACAATTAACTCAGTGTTCTAGATAGTAGACCTAAATGTTAGATTTTCTACCACAACCCCCATCTTCCACTTCTGTATTAATAGCTTAAAAAAAAAAAAAAAAAAGAAGAACAAATCAAAAACATTTTGGAGTATAATTTATGTAAATTCGTAGAGACAAAACTTGAAGAATTTATTTCCCCTTCTCCACCCAAACTATTACTGCTGACAGATGCCATAGGAATGGGATTTCTTCTATGTAAAAGACTTTTATTTGGGCTGCGATCTTGAGGCACTTGTCAGAATGGAAGACAGTGGTCAGAATACGGTATGCTGGTCTTGTGGGCAGCACAGAGCTGAAAAACTTTTTACATCAGGATTGTGTTAGTCTGCTACGAGAAGTTCACAGGTACGCTCCGATGCGAAGCTGAGAGAGCATCTAGAGTATCACCTCTTCCTCTGTGAGGCTACCAGGCCTGCTTCAGACGGGTGTGCAAATTCTAGTTCTGATCCCTCCTGTTCAGTGGTGACCCTACGCAAACAGGAAAAAACCCACAAACATGGATGCAAATGGAACTGCCCTTTGTAAAGCTAACGCCGTGTAGGAAATGGAACTTCTGAGGAACACATGAGTCATGCTCAAACAATAGGAAGGACTATGCCTCAGAAATGCTGCTGTGCCTTGAGAAACCACTGTCAGTGCAGATCTCAGACAATGATGAATCTTTATATTTGGTAGGTTAGCTGAATTTTAAACTCACAGTGCCTCTATTGATCACACAGAAGCGGTGGTTTAGGAAAAAGTTAATTCCATTTAGGTAAGTACAGTGGAATCATTTTGGATCATTTTCATTTTATGCCATTGTTTTGTGCACTTGGTTGTACTCCAGACATGAATGCAAGCAGCTCTTCAAATTGTCCACTGTATAACCCAGGCTTATTTTCTCTTTCTGTTTAATTTCAGTTCCATAGTAGTTTTACTTTGTCTGAAGTCATTCTGAGTTGTCTGCTTGTGGGATCAGTATTGTTTCTACCCAGTTTTGTGTATTCAGGGTGGGGAAAAGGGAAATATTCTTTCCACTCCCTTTACCCACCCAGTTTAATGATCATGCTTATATCCATAATTTTCAGGGTACCTTTGATGTTTCTACTATTACAAAATGAGAATACCTCCAAGTGTGAACAGTATTATGACTCGCAATGCATTTGTTACATTCTGTAAAACGTGTATGCTTTTGCTGAAAGTGTTGTCGTCTTGACAAGTGGTAGATTCAGCTGGTGGTGAAAAGAAAGAGGGACAGATGAGAACAGGAATGGGAGAAGGATGTCTTGTTCCTTTAGTCCATCTTCCCCTTGGTCAGTGCAGGCTGTGGGCTTTAGTACTGATAACAACAATGACTTTCATTTGGTTTTGTAATATAATTAAGCAAATATGGCACACATTCTTTTGATTAAGAAGCTAGAATAGTGCAAATTCAACACGGCGTATGTTCAATGAATTAAGTAGCAGTGAACAGGTTTTATGTTGATAAAGTAGACATGCTTTCATGGAGATCAGTTCTTTGCCCGATGCTGTGTAAGCTTTTTATTAGTGAGATAAAACATAAAATCATTAGATTTTAGTACATACATCTGATACTCTTTTAAGGTATCAAGTATGAGAGGAAATTTTAATATTATCATTGTATTTGTTAGTGGTACATCTCCTACTAGAACACCATGTTTAGATTTGGAGAAGCCTGTGGTTCTAGGAAGTTGCTGGGAGACTGAAGAGAGAACTGAGGAGGACAAGGCAAGTGATTTCTTGGAAGACTGGATAACATAAGTTATGATGAGAAGTTCCAGGAAATTCTGTCTATCTTGGGTAACCACAGGGGCGTGAAGAGGAGAGTTGATCACAGTATGTCAATAGCATCACCTCAAGTGAACAGCAACGTGAGGGCTAAGACTCAGAGCTTCCAGCTAATGGGCAGTGGATATGAAAAGAACCAGCTGTTGTAACCGAAGCTTATGCACCCAGGGTAGAAAAAAGAAGAATTCTAATGGCAACGATAATTTGTTGGAACAGATTTCCTAGAATTGCGACAGCCTGTACATAGATGGCAGTTTTTTAGCCAAGACTGGAAGTGCTCTGTACATGTCAGCCGTGTAAGTAACCATAGTAACAGCTGAAACCAAGAACGGTTCAATAGTCCTCTAAATGAGCAGTTACTCTATCTGTCTTACAAAAAACCCTCCCCTCATCCCAGAATTGTAGTATGTCCTGAAGTTATGCACATTTGGGGGAATAGTTGCTAGAGCTGAGGGATAGACTTTGTCAAGTGCTTTCTGCATTTTATGGATAGGGACCACTAATCCATAAATGCTAGAGCATTTCTTCAGTGGGAGCATAGAAAGCCTCTCAACGAGGCAGAACCCAATGCCTTTTAGGGACAGTATTAATTAAATCCATCACTACAAGAAACAAAAAGTTCTCACTTACCAGTATTTTGTGGCCAGACTGAACTCCAGAAATCCACACAGAGCTTGGAAAAGGAGTTTCTGGATAAAACAACTCTTCTGCTGTTTTTTCTCTCCTCTCATGCAGGGTAAAATTAAAAAATGGACATAACTTATTAATAACTTCAAGAAAAGTAATTATAAAAATCAATTAGGTTAATTATGTTATGGAGTTCACCCTCTTGTTATACATCTTTGATCTATAAATATGGACAAGAAGTCTCAGACAGCTCTGAACTGCTTTATGTAGGACGTTATTTTAGATAGAGTTAAGAAATCCTAAAGCATTAGCACTGCAACAGTGTTTCTTGTGTACTCCAGTTTTGCCTTTGTGGTTTTTGTTTTTACCAAATTTATATAATTATATTTTCCATAGATATTTTTGATTGGCTCCCCCTCTTATAGTGTCTAGTGTCTCCCATTGTTTTTAGTTTATTTTGAATCACTAAAAACTAAGTAAAGATACTGATGTGTTACTGTCATACGGCACGGCAGTTTAATGCTTTTGTATCTGAATTCTTTATCTCTTGTGCCTTAATTTGTGAAGATCCTAAAATTACTTCCTCTTCCTGTGGTTAATCATTCCCATCAGAGTTTGTTTTCTAAGCAGGTGCTTTACAAATTAGTAATATATTGGTTAACCGCATGATTTATATCCCCTAAATTCCTGTATTTGTATTGTGTTATATAAGTCATAAGGCCTAAGTGCTCTTTCCATTAGAGTTCACCTTTAAAATTAGCTGTGACATTGCCTTCTTTTGGGTATCCACTGTGGAAACAAAACTGAACATAGACACACTTTCAAAATCATCAGCTTTCAAGAAGGTTTAACGTATTGACAGGTGGTAGCTGAAAAGCCAAAAGGAGGAGGCAAAGTGTGTTTTGCATACATGCTGGGTCTTCTGGCTGGGAAAGAAAAAGTCACAGAAGAGGGAAATCTCACTTTATAAACACATGAACGGTTCACTCTACCAACTGTCACGACATGACAGAGACTCCAGTTCTTCTAAATGGGTTCCAGATGTGAAACCCTTCAGAAGATATTTTTTCTGTCTCTTGCTCCCTCCCCACCCCCACGCCCCCCAAACCTTGCAAAGTTTATCTTCAATCAGGTCATCAACTCTATAAAGGAAGACAGAAGTAGGAACCAGAGACAAACCCAGAAATCTGTTCTGTATTCTTCCTTCTTTTTTTCCTGACAGTGCTGTTCGTGAGTATTTCTAACTGGAACAACACCAGCTTCATCTTTGCCTCCTCTCGGTTTCCTGTGAGCATGCTCAATTAAATATTATATTTCATGTATCTGGAAAAAGTCCCTTTAAAGGTTGCCATTGTAGACCAGTGCTCCTATTCCTATTTTATTGCCTGATGGCTTTGATGCAGTGGACTCGCTCTCGTATTATCATGATGATACAGCTCAAAACTATGAGGGCAGTACGTCTCTTTTCACAGATCTGTTAGTGTTTTTTCAGTTTGTTCATGACTAAAAGTACTTTAAAAACCCATCGGACATTTGACAAATACAGCAAATTGCACATACAAGCTACTTCAGCAAAATTATTCCTAGAAATACTAGGATGGATGTCATGTTTCAGTTACTTATATGACATTTTGTAACTGGAGTTGTGTTTTATTTTCGTTTGTTTATTGGTTGGGGTTTTTTGTGTGTGTGTGTGTGTTTAACATCATTTTGTACTCTCTGGTATGTTCTGAAGGAAATGATGCTTCCATAGGTTAGCCCCCACAGTAAGCAGTACCCACACTAGCTTTAAAATTCAAACCTGTCATTAGACTACCTTTTCAACTGGCAGCTTTCCTTACATTCTGAAATAGAATCATAGAATTGTTTAGGTTGGAAAAGACCTTTAAGATCATCTAGTCCAACCATTAACCTATCACTGCCAAGTCCACCACTAAACCATGTCCCCAAGCGCCACATCTACATGTCTTTTAAATACCTCCAGGGATGGTGCCTCAACCGCTTCCCTGGGCAGCCTGTTCCAGTGCCTGACAACCTTTTCAGTGAAGAAACGTTTCCTAATATCCAACCTAAACCTCCCCTGGCGCAACTTGAGGCCATTTCCTCTTGTCCTGTCACTTGTTACTTGGGAGAAGAGATCCTTCAAAAGACACTATAGAACATGAAGCTATCACATAAAGTTGATCTTATGTTTTCCCAATCTTCAGCTACTTAGTGCAAATAAAATTTTGTGCCAGTCAGCCCAAGATGTGTTACAGCACTGTTAAAGCCCAGCCTGTTAATTACAGTGTTTTGCACGGTTTGTGTGATGCAAAGATTTCTTGGAAGCAGGTTTCCTTCGGCAGTACAGTGCAGTCAACAGAATGTTGCAGAATAGCAATTATGGGAATAAGGAGAAAGCACAAGCTATTGGAGTGAACGCTTTAATGCTGATACATTTTTCCTGATAAAAGCAACTCAGATAAGAGGATATTCAAGTTATTGTAGCAATTAGTTTTTCTAAGATGTCTATCTATATGAAATGTTTCATGGTAGGAAAAAAATCCCAACTCTGTGGTAGAATACAAAGTTTATTACATTTCTAGACTACATTATCCTTGTCAGCTAGATTAAAGCATTCTCCTAGTTTCTGTCCTATATTACCATAACAAGTGAGGAAATAATGTAGTGTTGTTACACAGAGCAGCTTATAAATTTTGACATAAGTGTGAGAGAAATCACTTGAAATGTGAAGCAACCAAGAGGAATAATTAGGAACAGGAGAATGATCTCAGTAATATGACAACAGTTTCTAAAGCACCCCACAGGATTGAAATCATCAGGTTTGCTTGACCTATATCTTTAATAATACAGCTCATTGCCCTTGTATTGAAGCTAGAGGGTAGGACAAAGTATAAGCTTTATCATGTTTTAGGAGAAATTGCAAAAAGTTTATTTATTAACACAGCACAAAATGGCCCATTTCTATGATTACCAAACAGGAAAGCAAGTTGGGCCACAGTTCACCACACAGAACACTTTATAGTCAGGCTTGGCTGGCAAAAAATATTATGTAACACTCAAAGAAGATAAATGGCTGCATTGGCAGTGGAAATAACCTTCTGTTTAATTAGAAAATAAGAGCTATATGGGACAATAAAAATGGTTACTGCTGCCCTCAGTCACTGTTTAATAAATATGATAGTGCTGAAGATAATGCTAAGTGTTATTTATTTGTGCAATATCACGGGCTCAGTAATTGTTCATGTTCTTGATAGTTACCCTGCATGTGGAATGAGTCCATTTCACATTTTCTTTGTTTAATTCTTAAAAAGGGAAGAGGATTTTTTTAAACTTTTAAACTGGTTTTAAAAGCCAAAGATGTGTGATCAACGTTCATTCTCCTCTCAGTGGTGCTGTAACCAAGCTGCTGGCTTTCTTAGCTCACCGGCAGGGTAATTAAGCTTTGAAACTAGTTGTCTCACTTTTCAGGCTGGATTGTCTCTCTACCTTGGATATGTTTCTATGTCTGTGAGAGGAGAGCATAATTTGAATTTTTAGCTGTCCATTTCGTCACAGCTGTGTTTATGATTCGTATAGTTCTAAGCTCTGGTTTCAGCATGGTTTTACCTTCCTTTGGCTTCATTTGGAGTTTCAAGCATTATACATGTACAAATCAAGTCCTGCAGGGCACAGTGTGGAAGACTGATGATTTCAGCGAGGGCCTCTTTCTGAAGGGAATAGTTTTTACTGGTAAATCGAGCATCAAATTGTGTTACGTGCATACGTATCGAAAGTTTCCTTTCTCTGTAGAGCATGTTTATTAGATATGGACATTGTTGCTGGTTTCACGTGTTTAGGAACATACACGTATTTGTCAAATGCTTGACAGAAAAGCAGGGCACGGGATGCATTTCGCAATTACTTTTGACAGGCTTGGTATCCCAGCCCTATTGCTTTTGGTCACAATCTTTCTATTTTGAATCTACAGTAAGTACAGGGATTTGAAAAAGGATATCAAAGGCTTTGCTTGGTTTTATCCAAGGGGAAAATTCAGAAGATGTTTCATCAACAAGTTTTAACCCCTCCTTCCTCCCCTACTTCTCCCCCTCCCCGAAGTGTAGACTGTATGTCAAGAGGCAAACCAAACCAAACCAAACCCCCTTTTCTTCACACAATTCACTTTAAGCTTCAAAATCCTCCAAAATCCCCAATCTCCCTTTGCAGTCTGGTTCCCACTCTCCAGCTTTCCTCATCTCCCTCTGAAAGAAAAAAGCTCTTCTTTAAGGGACTGATAGGTTGTAGAGCGATGCTTAGCAACAACATTCCTGTGCCTTAAGTAGCTGCAAGCCCCTAGCTGAACCCTTTGATGTGACTGTCAGGGCAGATTTATTTTGTTTTAGCACATTGTCTACTTGTCCAGATGTATCAGGAGATAAAAAGGAGTCATGTTTACACTCTTTTTGGTGGGGGGGATAGAGGGGGGGCGAGATGTAATTAAATCGCATTTTTGATGAATCTCTGAGAGATCGAAATGAAGAACACAGGAATTGGCTTGAACATAGAGAGGAAACCCACTTGCCTGCCCTAACACCTGACATTGTAGGGAAATGAAGTGTAAAGCCATAGCGCAATGTGTTGATTTGGTTCTGCTGAAGCCTTTGACTTTGTGTTTTCTCATGTGCTGGTGGTTCATGAGAGTCCAGAAAGGCCGACTAGAAAGTAGCGGTTGTGCACCATAGGCTCTCTCCTGTGTGTCTTATTTAATAGATTTATTTGTCCAGCTTGAAAATAACTGTGTTTTTCTCTAGAATGTTAATGTTATAGATCACATATCCCAGAACTTCTGGCTGTGGTAAGTGACTGTCAATCAAATACTTAAAAAAAAAAAAAAAATAATTGGGCCTCAATGGTCTTGGATAAACAAATGTGCAGTGTAAGGCAGGCCTTGCTGAATTCTCCCAGAGAACAAATACCACAGATAAATCCATTTTTGTTTATTTGCTTTTAACTTGCACATTTAGCAACACCATTCTGAGCTCTATTAATAACCTGCGGTGTGCAGTGACAAGTCTGATTCCAGCACTCAGTATGCTGTGGGTATGCCAAGTGAATAAAATGCTAGTTTTAATCTGCTGTTACAAAAGTTACTCTATTTGCATTTTAAATAGGTTACGCTACAGCACCCCCTTCTGCTGACTAAAGAGTGTGACAAGAGGTTTTAGCTGCAGTTCAGTTTTATTCCCACATGACAGAATGAAGATGCCTTGAAAGCATTTTTAACCTTCCTATTTCTTAATTCCTGTGCCTATTAAGCAAGGAGACCAGTGCAACTCAACAATAGTCATTAAACTAGTGTTACCTTACAATTTTTAGGATCTAGCTTTCATTTTTGCAGCATTGTCCATACTTCTGAAAAAATGAAGTAAGCAGGGGACAGCAGAATGAACAGTAAAGCAAAGTAAACCCTCTAACATTGCAAACAGTTATGCTTGGTCAGTGAAACGTATATGCAGTTCTGCATTCCTCTGATTGTCATTGAATGTGTTCGCAAGCGATGATATTGTGCTACTGATTTAATTTATGGAACAGTCTCAGAGGTTCCTATCCAAAAAAAGCAATTTACCTTGCTGATTCTGTCTTCGCTTTTGAAGAATCTCTGGACATCACACTGGCAAAAACAAATGTAGAAGTTCTGAATTGTCTGCATTTCAAAATACGGGTCTACGAAAAGTAAGAAGTTGCTGTATTGTATGTAATGCGTATTTGAGTTCTGCATCTGTGTTTGTATGTAGCTTGTATACTGTTGCTATGCCATGGCATAGCGTAAATCTCAGCAATTACTCCAGTAGTGCGGTGGTTGGTAGCTGTGATGCCATTGGTTGAAAAATATTGCAGGGAATGACTGAAGGAGACTTGTAACCGAAGCCATTATCAGCATACTTCCCTGCACGTAAGTGACTTACCTATGCTTCTGCACCTTGTGTTGAAGTTGTAATATCTACAAACTCAGTATTGTTCTTTCGCTCCTTCAGAGCTCTTGGGCAATGAGTGAAATGCAATAAATGGCGTGTTTGGGCACTGGTGAGGTGGGAACCTCGAAAAAGGTTAGCACCTGCTAGCGTCTTAGAAGTTCATTTGTGGTTCGATTCACAACATGCTTCAAAGAATACTTGTCTATGACAACTCAAAATTCTCTAGCAACAGTTGCAGAGTCTTCTGGTTTGGAGTATGATAGGCTCATTTATGGGTTTTTTTTCTTGCACTTTATTTTACTAGTGTGTAAGCCCATTGAATCCTGCATCCTGTAAATGAAAAACAGGTAGATTTGGGTTCCCAGAAGGTGAAGAAGGTAAAGATGCTGGTAAAGAAATGCAAGATAAAATGTATGCTTCTGCTTGGACTTACTTTCCCATACTCAGTCCAGGAGTCAAGGCCAGCAGATTTTCCTTTATTGTTTTATACTTTTGGGGGTCTTTTGTCGATTTCCTGATTTTCATTAATACCAGTCCAAGAGAAGAAAAAGCATTCAAAAATCTATTTTAAGGATGAGTATGATTTAGCAACTTTGAATTTATTTTGTAGTGTGATTTTAAAGGGATTTATTCTTATTTTAAAACCTAGCATTAAGCTTTACAGTGAGTAGATTGCTTGTTGGATTATATTAATTGGTATTCCTTTCATTCACTGTGGTGTTGCTAGAATGTTTAAGTGCTCCTTTCGGGACAGATCCTGTTATCTACCATAATGAAAGACACTGAGCCATTTGAGCAGTAAGGTTTAACTCATCCCAAGTGAAAATATTACAATCTGGTATATGATTAGGGAGCGGTGGAAAGAGTGAAGTTACTTTCCTTCAACTCATTACACTAAACTAGTGAGCAGCAGAATCTCTTGTGTCCTTCTGCTTTTAAATGTAGGTAGCTAAGACAAGATTTTCAAAAAGATACAAGGCAAATACTATGCAATAAGAAGTCACTTTTTGTTCTACTGAGCTTGAAAAAATACTGTTAAGAAGATGCTAAAATTCTTGGCTTTTGAGTGATAAAAGTTGAAAAACAATGGTCTCGGCAATCAGAAAACCTAACGGGTGTTTTTGTATGCTATATGTTACAGTAGAACAAATCAATTCAGGCTCCTTAGATGCAGTCATTGCCTTGTGATTATATTTGTGTAAAGTCTTGGAGCCTTTGATCAAAGAAAGGCATTTGTGACTAGGTCTAATCCAAGCTCTTTAAGGTGTTTAACTTGCGCAGGGGGGAAGAGGTTGATAACAGCTGGGATTTAAATTTAGTTTTGCTGAACTTTTGTTTTGAAAGGATTTCTATTATACACTGCTTCCTTTTCCATACAGAAGATGGATCATTGAGTAAACCTAAAAGGGAAAGAGGATATGGGAGGAAATGGGTGGGGACTTGGAATTAATCTTCTGAAGAAAAATGTTTGATCAGCGGGTAGGAGAGGATGAAAACCTCTGATGTTGACAGCAGGCAACTTTCTGACTAGTGTGTGATTGACAACTTTGATGCTCCAGTGGGGAGCGAGTGTCCAGCCGTGCTCAGGCATCCTCTGTCTGTGGGTGGTAGTGTTAATAATGTGGCAATTGGAAAGATTAATTGTGGACAAGCAGCAGGATTACGAGGAGGGCTTCACAGGTCTAAAAGGAACAGTGGTAGGAAGGCCTCTGATCTGTCAGCCCAAAAGGAAATTAGTTAGGGCAGGCTGGAGCAGGCTTAAAAAGAGGGGGGAGGGGGAAGATGGAGTAATGGGAGAAGGGAAGCGTTTAGGATATTAAAGCAAAATGAAGAGGATATTGAGAAAGGTCATAAGGGGATGGGGCCGATGTTCTTGAAAGACCTTAATACACTACATCCTCTTACGGTACGTGCAGAGTTCAGCTTGTTTTGCAGGGAACTGCAAAGTGACTTTTGTAGTGGTTAGAGCTGCCGTGTTAGGTGAAACCTGTTACTTGTCTTCAAAATGAACCTGAGGGTAAACTCAAATTAGGAATTTTCAAAGATGTCTAAATGCAAAATACATAGGAGCGAGTTTACTTCAGCTGTTTCTGCAAGTTACTAGCTGCTGTGTGTTTTACTTCCCACCCTTTTTGGTAGAAGTAGGGATTTTGCCAATAAATACTGTGTTACCATTAAAGAGGCAATTCATCATGCTTACTAATGTTATTAATCAAGATACACCACAGTACTCTTAAAATGAGATCATTTTGATAAATCATGTATGACATGAAAAGACTTTCTTCCTTTTAAGTGCAATTTAGACTGTAATTTTTTTCCTCATTTATGATTCATGGGAGAAACATGGATAAAATTCCCTTGCACATTTACACCTTATCTTCAGTAATAATTCAAAACTGCTCTTAGATGAAAATTCAAGGTCTGATTCACCAAAGCTGAATGCCAGCTCATTATTTTCTGGCATTCAGTAGTCCAAAAATAATGTCCATACATTAGGTGCTTTTCACAATAGTTGAATTTGGCTGCGCACCAGACATATCGATTACACTCAATTAAGCCTAAATGCATAAGAATTATCTGCTGTTCATTTACATTTTTGATCCAGTTGTACCCTGCTTTCAACCTTGCAATTAAGCAAAAACCGAAAGGTAAAGTAAATTCAAGTGAGAAGTGATAACCTCTCTTATATGAGAATAAGGGAAATATATTCTGAAATGCTTTGAATCTTCTTAAGCTCCACTACTTCTGTTAAATAAGCAAAATTCTCTTGCCTTTTCTTGTTAAAGGTCATTGGAATTGGAAGGCCAACCAAAATATAAGATCACTGTTCTCCTTGTCGTCCTAGTCCTACAATAATTTGGCCTACTCTATTAATAGCATCACATATGAAAATAGGCTGCTAAAATGTCCGGAATGAATATTTGCTAAGTTCAAAGTCACACTCTTGATTATAGCTGAAACACTTGTGTTATTTATTAAATTTAAAAACGTCAGAAATGGGTTGCAGCATTTTTTGCTAACGTAGGTATAAATATTAGATAAATTTTGTTTGTTCTTGTGTTTAGAAATATAAAAAGGAAATATCTAGCAGAGAGATTTAATTTGGAAAGCAGAGTCATTTAAATTTTACTGTTTCTCAAACCATGATTCAAAGAAGATTGGCTTATCTGAATTACAGTCCCCCCTTTACTTCCTTCAGCAGCTGAAAGTATTTGAAGGAGCGTGTGTGGTTGCCAAAAATAGCAGACCATTTGTATTTTTGAATCATTGGTCTCTACAAATTTGTTTCGATGCAGCAGATGTACAGTATATCCTGATACTACACAGGATGTTCCCTTACTAGTACCATCCAAATATTGGGGTTTTCATTCCTTGAAAAGTGGAATTCAGAGATTAAACAAATGAAACTTTTCTTTAGTCTGCTTAGATTCCCAGACTCTTGAGAGCCAGTTGCCAGCGTGGGGCTGACTTCATTTTCTTCTAAATGTTACAAAGTGGTGTGTTTTTTTGTTTTTTTTTCCTCTTCACGCTTTACTTTGTGTTTGCATACTAGAAAAACATTTTTCACTTCCACATCATACTAAAAGTTATGCATCATAGACTTAGAAGATCAGACTCCTGGTGATTTTTTAAAAAATTATTATTATTATGAGTATTAGATTAGTAGGTAAAAGAAGCATAAAGCAAAAAAACCCATCCCTTATCCTACCAATACCTGCCCTTAAGTTCCTTTCTTGTCTCATGAATTCTCTTTATTATTAATAAGAAAAAAAAAACCCTGGGAAAAAGACTCCCTATATTTCCCTAGGAAATTCTTTCTAATGAGATACTTTTATAAAAATAAAATTAAAATGGCGTATTAGTTCAGAGTAATCAGATTATGTCTGTCTTCTTTATTAGGACTGGTTAAATTAGTACTTTTAATTTTCTTAAAAATGGCTGCTGATGAAAGCAAGCCATTCAGATCTTTGTGACACTCAGCAAAATATGAGAAGCACAGTTTAAAGTATGAGATTGAGACAAAGGTGGGTGATACCCTTTTCCGTCCTTCCCACCCTCCATCCAATACTCATCTGCTATGTTATTCTGGCTTTCAGTACTGTGGCCAAACGTCTAAAACCAGTTTTTAAAATAACTCACTATTTCTATGCCAGGTTAGGAGGTCATCTCAGTAAGCCTATAGAGAGCAGAGAAGTTGCGGTAACACCACGCATTTGTTTCCCCCTCTCCCCCTGAATTAAAGTGACTCTAACTTCTGCTGGAGGTTTAGCCAAGGCAGCTGCTAGCTCTGCTTGGCCGTGGCGCAGGGCAATTGGGAAATCCCTCTCCATCAAGGAAAGCCATCCCTCCCCCGTAAGCGTTCCGTGCCACCAGTTGGCTCTCTGGAACATAACAGCGTACTGGGGTCGGTCGCACACTCGGGCTGGTCCGTTTGAGACTTCTAGCCTAGTTCACAGCTACGGAGAAGAAAGCAAGACCTTTTGTAGGCTGCCATATAGAGCAGTCCTGCTTATTTTCTAATCTCTTTCTTTATCCCTTCGTTCGCACTTTATCCCTTTCTTTCACTGGCTGCATCGTTCCTGCGTCCATAGAAAAGCAAATACACTGTAAATAAAGTTGTTCTTCCCTAACCGTTCCCTAGGATGGAATGATTAAAGACTTGGTGTATCGTTGCTTCCTGTAATATTTTCTGCTATCGTGAGGCTCTCAAAGACCTCACAGAGAAATCAAAACCCTGTTGTGCCTGGTGCTCTGCAAACTCATGGGAAGAAACCGTCCCTTTAAAGTAAGTAGTATTTTGATAGTCTCTGCAAGCATGTCATAAATTCAACCCAAAATGAATGAAATAATGATAAAAAATGATTGAAATAATCCTTTTCTGTTGTTAGGCAGACTATGTTCCTCATCACACATTTATACATGATTTTTATATATATTTAATCTGTAAACAATTAATTTCTAGTTAATTATGTCTAAAATTTTGGGCGAAAAAATCTTGAGGAGGAGTTCCATGGAAAGGTTCTGCACATTTTATCACAAATGTGAATAAATCATGATGGTCCAATATACTCGTGGGTTAAGACATGTGAGTTGCTGCTCTCAGTGTTACAAAGGGGTTGAATCGACACATTGCTGACGTATTGGTACACAGATATTTAGGCAAGTTTTCAAAATGTATATGAAGTATTGAAGACTCTTGCCATTGTGTCTCTTGGGAAAGATATGTGTGCCCAAGAGATCCAAAACGAGTCCTTAGCCTAAGTAGATGTTTACGCAGACATTTCTTAAAATTATAATAAGCCATGTATCTGTTAAAGTATGATTTTTAAGCATTGAGTGCATTCGAGACAGAATAAGCTTATCAGGAAAAGATTAGTGCATGTTTACATAAAAGGAAAAGTTTTTCAAAAGCAAGTATAAGTTGAATAGTTGGAACTATTCACAGATTGTCCCATTAATCATATATTTTTCTGAAGAAATGTTTTTGTCAGTTTAAAAAATGGATAGTGCAGTGATTTCCTTCATTCTTAATTGTAGTTTCCCTGTGGATATATTAAAAATCTTTTGAAATAAATTATACTTTCTTACTAAATCCAAGTTTTGCATCTGATAACGTGATATGTACCATTGGGCTGATCACTGCAATGTCACAATATTGTTTTCCATTTTTATTTGAATGTAAATCACCAAATGAGAAGCAACGAGCTTTCAAATTGCTAAGGTCATTTCTCTGTGACCTTACTAGATGACTTTGACAAGTGTTAAAACTGTGATGAATGGAAATAAACAGCAGTATCACAGAACACTAGAATTCTTGATAATTGTGGGTCAGACTTAGAGAATGAGTATCGTGCTGTCCCCAAGAAATTTGCCTCTTCATCAGTTCCCTGAAAAAAATGAGTCACGCTCTGAAATGCTGGAGATTTGAGATGTTCCCATGCTAGATGAGAAACATGTTGCAAAGGAGAAATCCCAAACACTTAAAATCTTTCTAAGGTAACAGATACAAGAGAATCCTTAGTCTATACCTTCACCTCCGTAGTAAATAATATTTTCTTAATTATTTTGGGGATTGCTACCACATCTCTTTCCGTACTCTACCATCTCTCTTTTGGATGATATCTTAATCAAACTAAGATTTCTTTCTGTGATGTCCTCTGAAAATATTTTGCAATGAAATATATTTAGCTAAGGCAATCTTCCTTTGTATGTAGGTGTGTACTGAAACAATTTTACTTACCACATCTTTCCATAAGTGCGTTGTGTATCTATTGAACCCTTGTCAGGAACATAGCAACATGCTGCTGTTCTTCCTGTATTGTAAAATTTGTCAGGTATAATACATTAATGGCAACTACGGTTACGGATGTGTATAGGTGTGTAAAGAATTTGTGGCATGCCTTAGAAATAAGGGTAAATATTAGTAGAGAAATACTAGGATACAAATACAAGCTATGTGACACAAACAGAAGAATATCAACTATCAACAGTTATTAATGATATTCCATTATAGACAATATAGCCTAATATCATGCGACATCTTGCTCATCAATAGAAAGTAAAATTTTCTAAACAATAACCATTGCTTTAATTAAAATTACTCAAACTTTAGGTTTTGGGGGGATTTTTTGGCTGTTTTTTTTGTTGTTTGTTTGGTTGTTTTTTTGGTTTTGTTTTGGGTTTTTTTTTTTTCCTACTGCGGCTTCTACAATATCTGTAATTTTGATGAACATGGTTTGAACATCTGGTACTCTTACAGTCTGTCTATTTAGTGTCAAGTACAACAATTCTTAGCTCAGACAAAACTTACAGGTTAATAAGAAGACAGAGATACCTCAATTTAGCAAATGTTTGGTTATGTGCATAACTTAGGCTATGAGTAGTGTAACTTTATTGGCTGTGTAACTTTTATTCCTTGTACTAGGATATCCTGCAAAATTTGCATTACTATAATGCTTGCAAGAATACAAGCTTCTCCTGTAATAATACTGTTAGAATTTCTTTGCTGAGCTATTTGGTGACCTGTTCCTATAAAATTGAAGCTACCACCCATTTTAACCTGCTTTCCTCAAAGCTGTTTGTATTTGTAGTTACTTTCTGCTGCAACTAGAACTTCTGATGCATATGTCACCGATACTTGAAGACATAACTGTCACATGTCAATGCTGTCACTGTCAAAATATTCCTGTGAATATTAAGAGTAATACAATCTATACAAATCTCTTTGGAAAATATCATAGGGCCAAATGTCAGGACGTGGTAGGGAGAACACCACTTTCTGCTGGTGCACAGGCTTACTCAGAAACGTGATTCGGAACTCCAGCCAGCGTTTGTGCAAAACAATCCTAACTCTGGATGATATTCCACAGAATTAAAGTTGCTCTGACTGAATGCTTAGCTCAAAGGTAATGGAAACTGTTCTGTATTTGACAGGATATTATATACTGTACATAAAATAACAGCAAAACACCAATAAACAAACACTCCTGTTCTTGCTTTTCCTAAAATTCGAAATAAAGCTAAATTGCCCCTTCGCTCCAATATCCTTTTTGGAAGCTCTTGAATTTTGCTCGCTCAGTGGTATATTGCTGAAAAGGCAAAGTCTCTTCCAGTAATTTTAGGAAAAGCTATCATCAAGCTGTCAACAGTCTAAATTGCTATTAAAAGTACCAAAGAGAAACCTTCAGTATTATCAGAGTCCCAAATAAGTACACTTGAATAGGCAGATAACATCTAGAGTGTACAGTATGAGACCACTTATTCCTTCAGCTTTTGGAGTGATTTACAGGGATGAAGTCTTACGTTAAAGAGTTAGTGACATTTTCTTCTTGTCCTACTCAGAACAACTAGGCCCAAAGAAAAGAGATAGTTGTGAACAGATGCCTGTTCTTGGAATTCGTTTCAGATGTGTTAGGTGTTAGGGGCATCTGTCTCATCCTCTGAGATGTTATGTGCCCTCAGCTCGTATTGGTCATCAGAGGGAAGATTTCCAACACTTCATGTCCAGGGTACATTGAGCTGCATGTTTGCAGTTCACTAAAATCAGAGGACTATTCTAGAGCTCTAGCTGAAGGTGCGAGTTGTATCTATAACATTACCTCCCTGAAAAGGAGGGTATGTTTTCACTGGTGAGAAAGCGGAGGCAGGATTTGGTAGATTTTTGTTCATATCCGATAAGTAGCATCCTTGCTGTTTAGGCAAACCTGTCTCTATTAAGGTGTTTGTTTTGATGCACGATGCGTATTCATGTTATGGCCTGATTTTTGCTAGGGACAAAAATGGGACTGTAACTATGGTCTGATGTAGAAATTGACGGCTGGTCTCCAAAAACAAAAGCTTAGTATACTTATCTACTCAGTCATTTACCTCTTAACATTTTAATATACTATCATCTAGGAGTCCAACAGCTGTGACAAAGATTTCCAAGTTACAGCCTTTACCAAACCATTACTATGATTAATTTTCATTATTGTGGATTTTTGATTGCCAGGTTTAGTCTGGCAATTAAGATTTGAATTAGTATTTGAGCCTTTTCTTCTCCAAAATATTATAGCCCTATTTTACACTTTTATCTTAAACAGACATTGCAAATCTGATTTTGAATTTGTGCCAATTAAAAAAAATATATACATTTTGAGGATATGATTAATTACAAAATAAGAAGTAAGATTGAGGTGGGTTCCTTTGATTGACTTTTGCAGCTTATAAACCAATATATCATTAGGGAACAACCTGCAGAGAAGACAGCAGTTATTTTCTCAAGACTCCCTTTAGTAAATTATCATGAGATTCAAGAAATAGTTTAGCTTTTGTATTTCTTCTCTTTATTTGCCTTATCTTTTCTATCAGAAATTATCATGTAGCTTTTAGCGAACACTGTCCTTTGTGTCTTCTATTAAAATCCATCATCTTTTTATGTACGTTGTAGCGGGTAGATTGTAAACACTCCAGAGCAAACTCTATACCTAAAACTGCACGTGTTGCTACCATGATATCAATCCATCTAACTTAAACTAAATTTTAAAAACTGTGATGATTCATATTCACCAACACGATCCTTTATTTTCATATCTCCTCCTACCAACGCAACACTGCTGCTCTAGAACTGAAAAGCAGGATAGTACATGTGGCTCGGCTTGGCTTTGTGTCGCTCTTTTCTTCAGATGAAACCTCCAACTGGACGAAGATCAGTTTATTGCAAACTATAGCTCTACAGTCTAATCTTTTTAACTTGGAATCGTAGGGCCTTGACATTTTTATTATGGGGAAAGATTTGGGTTTCCTTTCTTCTCCCTTCACATTTTGCTTTTAAGGATTCTGAGCAAGTCTTGTTGGTACTTACTTTAAGTGCATTAGAGTTCTGGTGTGGGTTTTAAGTGTTTATTATTAGCAACTCTATATACTTGTCTACTTTTTTGTATTATAATTTTCAAGAGATCCCTTCATTTAGCTCACAGGACAGTGGAATGGCAGAATCAGTTTTTTGCTTACTTTTGAAAAGTATGGTATCTTATCCCAGCTTTCTATTTTCTGTCTCCTTTCTTACATGTGGACTCACTCATAACTCCCTTCAGGTAAATATTAATCTGTTTCACCCAGAGGAACATTTTTAACATTGCCCAAAGATTTCCTGATAAAGATGTTAATTTTTTGAAGCTGTGAGCTGTATGAAAATACTCTTTTAGTAATGATACCTAATACCCTTGTGTGAAGTCTTGTGAGCACAGCTACCTTGAAGGATTGCAGGCAGCCTTAACAAAACCAAATTAATCCTCCGTGGCTGGTGACTCTGTGCACCTGTAACCACATCATAACACTCATCTTGCAGGTGCAGCCTCTTTGCGCAATCATTGACTTTCACTCACAGTACCGATAATATTTGTTTTATCCCACAGGCCTCCGGTGATGCCGCCTCCACCTCTCCAGAGATGCACTATACACCTCTGCCTTCGGGATCCAGAGACCTCACCAATCACAGAGGTATGAACCAAACTTTTACTGGGGTGAAGCGCTGCAAGGCGGGAAGCTTTGCTGGAAGGTCGCCTCTGCGCTCGTTACTGCTGCATCGGCACTTTACAGAGAGCACTGCGCCTTTCAAGCACTAGAGGAGAAAACTGTGCCTGTCAAGCCTACAGATTTTAACTCATATTAAATAGGATTTAAAGGTAGTCTACTGGGAAAGCAAATAAATCTACAGATAATAACATGCAGTGATATTTTTTCTGTGTGAGAGAAAAACGTAAAGAGATTAGAGTACTTAAATATTGCTAAGTAGATGATTACAGGCAGCATTGGTAATTTTGAGAGAATTTGTAAACTTTCTAATATTTGTAAAGAGAGAGCTTTTTGGCAGTTTAACAATTTAGGGCTATAATTTCGGAATGTTAACACGTTTTCATTGCAATAAAAGGGATTCTTCTCTGTTTTTCAACATTAAAGGCGGATCAGTGTTCAATTTCCTTTTTCACCAATCCGTAGAACTTAAAAAGCACCTTGGGCAAATTCTCAAATTCCTTCTGCATACCTATGGAGCGAAATGTTCAGGGAGCAGGTGAAAAACTGGAGCAGTCAGGAAGGGTGCATTCCAAGCGTTTTCACATTTGTTCTAAAAGGGACAAATTTATAAAGCTTGCAGCATTTTTCACTTTATAACCAGAATAACAATACTCTTCTTTATTTCCTTCATTACACATTGATTCCACGTGGATCATGTAAACCATTTGCATAGAGGCAGTTTTCGTATAGGATACCAGAATCAAAGTCAGTCTTACATTTATGAATTGGTGGCAACTTAGTTTCAGAGTGTGTTCAAATTCTGCGGCGCTGCAAAAGATGGAGGCAGCGTTAGTAGAATGCCTTACTACTTGAAACCTTCTGAAAGAATCAGTGATTCAGGTGGGAAGGATGAAGAAAGCAACTGATTAGACTATAATTAGTTGCAGCCTATATCACTGTTGTTGTGCCAGGGCTAAAGATGGGTGTGGAGCTACCTCCTGGTCTTGGTGTAAATTTATATGGTGTACTGGAAATCAGACGTCCTGAAAGTGCTGTAGTGCGTTGTGTTCTGACACTGAGCTCACGTGGTAACTGGTACTTTTTAAAGAGAAAGGACCAAACCAAGGTCCTGGATTTGAGCACACATCTGGTCTTCAGAGATTTAAAAAAAAAAAAAAAAAAAAAAAAATGGAAAAAAGAAAATAACTGCAACCTACTGCTCCCTCAATTCCCAAGATGATGTGCTGTGGCTTTGATTTTCAGGTAAGCATATTTGCTTTGAGGTTGGATTTCTGGTGCTGGATTAAATGGCTAGGGTCTAGTAAGACACTAAGTAAAATGACAGAATGTTGTAAATGGCTAAGTTCTATAAAAATCCATTAAAAGTACCATTAAAAGCCAAGTATCCTTAGATCTGTTTATTTAGGTGATAGTGAATTAGAAGTGTGGCTTCGTGGCTGATTTTGGAATCTGACTTGTCCAAAGAAATGCCAGTAGCATTATGCATCAAAAGTTGTGTGTCTGCGTTACCGCTTGACTTCTCTTGCAACAAAGCAACTGTGTGGCTGTAGTGGGCCTCGCAGACGCGTCCATACGGGCCTCCATTCAGAGCTGGAGCGTACTGGGTTCTAAGTACCCCGTCTTCGCTGAGGTTGGAGAATGCCTGCTCTCTTACTATGGAAGGGGAAAATTATATTCCCCAAATTATCAACTTTTTACCCGTAGCTGTTCACATAATTCTTTATTACTTCTGTCTTTACTTTTCCCAGAAATATTCTGCTTTGCATGCTAAACATGTGCTGTAAATTTCCTTGATGATTAAGCACAGTTATAAATAAAGTGAATGGAGAAGAGTGTCATCCAAAAAAAGGGTAAAATTGGCCCTAAAAGAGACATTGTTAGCGTGATCCAATAAGTGTATATGTATATGTAAAATATATTCACGAGGAAATAATTAAGAAAACTTTCCAAAATTCCAGGTGTTGTAAATAAAGCTTGGAACAACCTGCTGGCAGGGCCTATTAACTCAATCAACTTCTTTTATACAAAGAAAAAATCTCTAAGTTCACAAGCCCATAAAAGATTAATTGGAGTCAATAGAAAAATCTCCAAGAAAAGAATGAAATACTTAAACGTGCTATTTTAGGTTCTGAATATCTTCAATTTTTTTCTTCACTGAATGCTTTCAGTGTTGTAAAAAATGATTGAATCAGCTGTTGCATATGTAAATATTGGCAGTTTTCAATGCAAACTGGGAAGGAGAATGCTGTGAGTTTGTGAGTGCTCTTATTTGTCCCTGGAGAAATTTGTTTACCAGAATCTGAAAGTCTGGCAAATGATTTGGTATAGCTGTAAATTGATTTTTGGGGGATTGAGAGGGGGAGGCAGGAGCAAGCTGAATGCATTTGAATGGCAGAGTTTTACTTGGACATTTCTCACTCTATTTAACTATGAATTTTGCAGAGAGCAAAAGTATATAATTCTGCATGTGTTGCACCATGAATCTTATAGCTTTCATGTTCATGCATTCAGTATATTATTTCCAGACGGGATCTGGTCTTTTTGGGTTGACTCCATATTTTGTACAGACAATATTCAGGAATTGTAAAAATGTGTGTGTCTCACTTTCAGAGCCCACAGAAACAGCATATGACAGTGTGGCATCAGAGGGGAATGATATGGAATAATCACTGTAAATATTAAATCGAGTGTTATGATGCTTGAGTATATAAGTACATGAAGAGAGCAAGAAATGTTGGATACACATTTTTAAGCTTTAGAAAATTCTCCTCATCCTGGGAAAGTTTTTTTTTCTTTAAATTACTTTGTTGCTTAGACCCACTTTTCTAAGTTGACCTATACTTGGTCCCACTGTTCATATTTTTAGCAGGAAATGTATTGGCCTTCCATGCAGGTTTTGGGTACCTGACAGCAATATCACTTGATTCTTTATGAGATCTAATTGCTGCCCCATTAGGCAAGCCTTCCAACGTGGTAATTTTATAGCTAGCTTTATTTTTGTTTTGATTCCAAAACAACGATCTCAAACTCCTAAGGGTCTTTCCTTGGTGATTGTTAAACTAGCATTTTGTATTTCGTTTTACATGGGTTTAGACATCAGTGATTTACTTGTGTGCAATTTGTACAATTCTCGTACACAGCTAAAACAAGTCAGTTTAAAGATACGTCCTCCCGTCATACAACATGCGTAATTTATTTTTAAATTCCATTGTTTGTATTGTTCTAGGTTTCAAATTTGCTGATGTAATAAAATAAAATGGGCCCCACCTTCTTTCTGCTTTTCCACATCTATCTGCCATTAAGAAAAAAAAAATCGGTTACTTATTGTTGTTTTTAAATAGAAATGACCATGCTCCCAATACACAGAAGTAATGAAATGTAGTGCATTTTAGTAGAAATTTGCTCAAAAAATGTTGTTTATGTTATTTTTTAGTGGTTTGTATGTATGGCCCAGGTACCCTTCTGTTCCTTATTGACAATTTGTTAACTAGGTATATATAAAATCTTAAAATAGAGCGTTCAAGTCTTAACATAGTTGAAATTTATGGAAAAAGAGAAATTTAAAAATTGTAATATTGTAATTTAAAGGATAATTTGCTTGATGTATGGAAAAAGGGTCCTCACCCCACTCAGGCTGTATACTCCTTTTTCATAATGGCATCTTTGGTAAGGAAGTTACTTTGTTATGTGTAAGCATTCAAACTCAAATTGCCTTCTAGAAAGAATGGTGCTTTCCAGTTGCTGGGGAAAACAGTAATTTATCATTCTCTCTCTTGAGAAGCCATATTACTAAATCATGACTATCATGAAAATCTGTTTTTCCCATTTAAAAAAAAAAAAAAGTACTGAATGCCCTTTTCATAAACAGATATTTTATAACATTGTCTATTACCTGATTTACTTGAAAATCTATTCATTTGCCAAAGCCGTTGGGTTTCCAGTAACATTTTACAAATGACTCCTTTTCTTGCGCTCTTGTTTCTGGGAATGACCAGTGGTAAGTCTGCCCCATAGCTTACTGGTAAAAGGAAGAAGCAGCAGTTTCCATTAAAAACTAAGCCTGTATTTATGTAAGTAGTTTTTAGAGCCTTAGGTTGGACTTATGCCAAGGTTTAATAGTTCCAATCTATTCTGGTTTGTAAGAACTTCCTGAACAAATCCACTGTCCTGTTTTGGTTAATTATCCAAGTGTTCTGGTACACACAGACATTACATTTTCTCATTTTATATTTGAATGATGAGTGCCCAAGTAAAAAAATGTTATTTATTCTACCGATATGTTTGAGTCAACTGACACACACGTTTTCTTATTTTCTGAAACATGCTGAATCTGAGTTTGAAAGTCATAAACTGCATTCAGAAGCAATGCCCAGAAACCCAGGGACAGAATATTTTTAAGCTCCCTATTAACCTTCTGACAGTAATTTTATAAAGCATTTTTGAACAAAGGAAAAGAGAGGTTCCTTCTGCTCTCAGTTTCTCTTTTTGTCTAACAGGGGTGTGCTGAAGACTTGTTTTGGCATGAGATCTTTCCAAACTTTCACATTCCTAAGCAAGCAAAAGCATGTAGGCATATAATCTGATAGAGAGACAGCTGAACTTGATCTATCTGGTTTTTTTTCTGTGATCTTTATACTGTGCTGTTGTACTCGGAGTGTTTGGCATATTAAATTTTCAGTAATGACGGGTATGACTGTACAGAATGCGTTCTGACTGATTTTAGGGTGTACCATATATAAAAACTAGCTACTAAATTCGTAGGAGTTGAGCTATGCACTAGGTCAAGACAGAAGTGCACTTTAGAGTGCACAACGAGCACAGGGCCATCCAGTTGTACGGGAATTTACAGTTCAATAGATGTCAAAGGAGACCTACTACTTTCAAAATTTGGTGTTGAAGGAAAAAGGTAGAATTTTTGGAGAGGCAGAGGGAGTAATATCATTGATTTGATGCATGAAAGCCCCAAACTATCCTCCGGGGATTTACCTGTTCTACCTCAATTTGCTCAGCCTGCTCATACCTTAGAAATAAATATTCTCAGGTTCATCTGGAACTAATAATGCCTATCAATTCTTCAAGAATTGGGTCTAGAGTTTTAAGATAATATTTTAAACTTTCTTAAGTAAAATTATAAAATTGACACACACTTCTTAATAATAAATGTTAATACACAAAGTTCTTATTTTTGAAGGCTTTCAACTCAATAGACATGCACTCTGAAAAGCCATGCTGTCTTTAAATCACAGACATAAAAAGAAAAGGAAATCGGTTTGCATAAAAACTTACTTCCAGAAAGATAATTATCCTGTTTATATTATCATTGCAGTCTTCTCTGTTGTTGTTATTGACACAGTTGTTAGGTACTCATTGTGTTTTCAAGCCAGAGGCTTATTTAGAGTTTGAAATTGATTGCTGGGAAAGTCACAAAGCAATTTATGTAGCAAC
Source organism: Phoenicopterus ruber ruber (assembly GCA_009819775.1). Taxonomy (NCBI): domain Eukaryota; kingdom Metazoa; phylum Chordata; class Aves; order Phoenicopteriformes; family Phoenicopteridae; genus Phoenicopterus; species Phoenicopterus ruber. Next base: position 15,693,804 of record CM020221.1, on the reverse strand, counting down.
TTATCATAATTAGTTAGTTTTCTTAATGTGAACTGCACTTTATGCTTATCAATTGATTTTTCTGTATATCTGCATAAAGCAGCTCATTGTGTGCTGTCCAAAAAGAGAATAATAATAATAAAAAACCTGTGGGTAGTACTTTATCATTCAATTAATCTAAGAAATCCTAAACAATTTTTAACAAAAGTTGTCTATATATGTATACAAGAAGTATTTGCTTTAACTTGTCTGATAAGTAAGAATAGGATGAATAAGAGAACTGCAAGGAGATGCAATATATGGAGTTCTGTATCAGGCAGAAATGCTGTGAATAGGGAGAAATTTTCTTTGTTGGTTTACGTGAGGTGTTCTTTGAAAATACCATAGTTCTCAAGCTGCCTGATATTATGGTGAGTGATAGACTGCATACCTCTTAGGCCAGGATCTTCTGACCATGAGATGAATAACCTTAAAACAAACAAAAAACGTTCCCAGTAGCATGGAACAGACAAGATCATATTTTCCAGGGGCAGGAACACTCAAAAATAAGCTGTGACATTTCCTATTAATGCCAGGAAATATGTCCCTACAGTGAGTTGTGCTCTGCTCATGACTTAGCCCCAAGGGGAGTGAGTGAAAATCCTCCTCTTTTGGCACTGTGGGAGAAGACTAAAATAAGGAGTCTGTTATGGGGGGGGGGGGGGGGGAGGAAAGAAAGAAAAAAAAAATCTCATTTGACTTGCCTGCATGAAATGAGAAATTGGGTTTGAGTACCTTGCTTAGTTTTTCAGTTTGGGAAATGGACATTAACAGAAGCATGAGAGACATGGCAGAAGCGTGGAAAGCAAGGTGATGGTAAAGATGAGTGCCAGTGTGAGGGAAGACTTGGTTTTGTTCTCCTGTCTTAGTTAGTTTCCCTTAAAGGGATGGGAAAGAGAAAATCTGTCAGAGGTGGATTGGAGTCCTTGCAGTCTGGAGCTGTGAGAGGTAGTGTCAGATGTAAAGAACTCTGTTGTGAGCTGTTTCAGGTGCCGTCGAGAGAAAGGCAGACCAGACCTTTCTCGTAGCCACTGCTGGATGGCTCCTGCTCGTGCCTATAGACCTGCCAAACCTTACACTTGGAGATGAGATGAACAGTACTGACCTATGTCTGCTTCTTCAGTGGTGGAGCTAATTTCATACCCTAACTGTGATTTTTCCCTTCCGAGCTGCACTCTAGTTTACTGCCGCCTCAGTTTTTCTGATGTGGTTGCTTTGCAGGGAGAAGAATAGGTAGAAGGGATGAGTAAAACAACGTAGGTGAGGAGAAATGCTGGAAGGCACATTTCCTTGGAGGGGTTTACTGCCGTGAAATGCTTTCATCTGATAACAGAAGCCCACCTGTATTGGTATTTGCCCTGAGTCTGCAAATGCATTAGACATCTGTCCCCGTTGTGTGAATTGACACGCAGTCACAGATGTTGCCTTTCAAAGGAGTTGAGAGGTCTGGTACACACACACACGATCCATTCAGCTCTCAGCCGTGGAGTGGTTTGTTGCTGGGCAGTAATGAAAGAGCAGATTAAGGAGGGTCTCGTGTAGTATCTCTCCTGAGCCCTAATCTGTTTGTTTACTGGAATAGAACCACCACCAGTAGCAGTGGTCTTTTGTGGACCAATTTACCTCACTTGCTCAGTAGTGATAGTCTCTGCTAGTGCCTGCATGTTTCTCTCTAAAGCACAAAGACTTGCCCAAATGTGGAATAAATTGTGGTTGGATTTGAGTGTGACCTTGACTAACATGGTTCAAGAAATACATTTTCTGGGTCATTGGATTCATGTTCTTGTCACTTACAGGGTCAACAATTTCTTGTCTGTGTACACAAGGAATGTTGGATTTGAATCAGGATACTGTAGATTATTAAAACTTCAGCCTAAAAATGTATTGTTATCTTGTTGTATATTGCAGTGATGAGAGCAGCTAGTCACGTGAAGCTAGGGTGGGGTGAATGAGTTTGGGATGATATATAAAGTGCTTGCAGTTTTGTGCAAAGTCTGTCTTGATGGTCAGAAAAGTTAAAATTTGGGTTTAAATGACAGCGTATTTTAATTTGTGAGCCTTCTCTGTGTTCTGTGGTTTGAAAGTGAGCCCGAGGGGTGTGACCAAGCTGACCAGAAGTAAGTTCTAGGAGGACCGCTTCCTGGAGTGCTGTGTCTCTGTGGGAATAAAATCCGTGTGTTTCTCTGCAGCAAGACTTTGAAAGACAGAAAGAGAGTAATTAAGTGCTTAATCAAATTTAGATTAAAATTTTATTAAATATCTAAGGAGTTGGGCACAAAATTCCCATTCTGCATCTAATGGGAATTAGGAGCCTAAGACTCAGGCAGCCTTTCAAAATTGTCAGCATTGTTTTTCCAAATATTATAGACACTTTCATTTTTCCACAGCGCACATTCCCCAATCTGACTGTTGAAGCCCTGACCGTTTTCCATATTTTTGTCACTATTCCCATAATTTCTGAGGTTTTCATTGCAACTTTTCCCGTATTTGCCAAAACTAACCTAGCTGCCTGGGCCCCAGTCACCCATACAAGTGTCACATCAGAGGGAATATGATTAATGAGGAAAAAACTGTAACTTCATTTTTTTGGGTAGACTAGAAAGTGTCTGATGTTTCACAACATAGCTCATTTTGTCATGCTGGCAATAAGAGACCATGAGAATGCTCAAGCTCCAAGCAGCGTGACTATAAAGTGGCAGAAAAACATAGAAAACGTTGGCTTCTATAAGTGGAAACTTGGGATCCAAAACCTTAAACCTATCTAAAATCTTCTTTAGATATGTAGGAGAACTAATGATGCAATGAGTCTGCAACTGGCAATTAAGAAAATAAAAAGGTCCAGTAAATTTGCCGCTTGGCTTTGTAATCTTTTACAATAAAGAAGTCCAGTCGTGGGCTGCAGTGTTACGGCCCTTCCAGAGACATCGGGTTCAAAGCGCACACGCCGCTGTGCACACGCGGTCTCCCGAGAGATCCCCGCGTGTAGTTAGCACTCCAGCCTAGCCTGTTTTTGCAGGAGTCCTCCCATTTTATCATTCAGGCATTTTTACGGCCTCATTGGAACAAATAAACAAACATCTGGAATCATGTGGTATATTTAATTAAAAACTTTTTGTTTGGCCAGAAATAGTAAAATCATGAAAAATTGCCTGTCTCCAAGCTCAGAAAGGCCAAATGATGAAGCTGTTGGCCACAGACAGTTTTACAATGTATTGAAATTCATAGATATGCACACCTGCTAAGGCCCTCCCCTTTATTTTGATTCATAACCATTAATGAGTGTTTAGTGCACAGATTGTAACCCTTGTTTAAATGGGAATTTACTGTTTTTAATAACATATGGACACGTGTTGCTATATTCCATACAGCCTGTACTGTTCTGTAGTACACAGACAGGATAAAGCTTTATACTGTTGGCTAAAAAAAAAAATTAAATCTTTACAGTACATGTTCCTTTTGAATATTCTGTCATATGAGCATATTTTAATTCCAGAGGCAGTAAATATCTGCCCCATGCTAAGAGTCTGCGTATCAAGTGTTGGAAATGTGAAAGATGGTGTTTTCTCATTAAAATTAGAGTCTGTAATGAAAATGTAGATTTTCTTTGTTTCATTTAATGCAGTTTTTGAGGAAAATTTCGGGAGACTCTTGATGCTTTTGCAGACAAAACTGCTTGCTGTCCTCTGAGATATTACTGTATGGTTACAAAATATTCTATGGACCAGGATTATTATTTATGAAAACTAATTTACCTGATGGACCGCTACCATTTTGGATGCACAAATATAGGCCTTTGAACATATGTGACAGAGAATCTTATTTTTGAGCTTGTACATCTTAGTTTCTAAATAGCTGAACTCTCTATTGAGAAAAAGAAAATGACATGCCCACAGAAAGTACTGCTGCATCTGAATATTGTTCACAATTGTTCATATCGCTTGTGATTAAAATCATTTGGACGTTCCATTTTGAGCTGCGTTTCTCTGAGGATTTAGCCTACTTAGCAGGATAGGGCGCTTACGTGACCTCGGCTGCTGTCCTGTGGTTAGTGGTACTCAGCTGAGTGCAGAAGCCTTGGGTCTCATCAGAAACCAAGTACTAATTCCCGCATAGTGAATACATGCAGAAACCTACTTTAAAATTGGGGGGTGGGAGCGGGGTGAGAAATTTCCCGCACAGTCAGAAGGGCAGCCATCTGCGTAACAGCAAGGAAGCCGTTTCATCCCCTTGTGTGTTGGTTCTGTGTGGTGCGCACATCTTGCTATAACATGTACATTTCTTCCAAACTACGACAGCCAAAAAGATGCAACGTATTTTGCATCTCTTTGTTCAGTGTGTGTGCTGTGCTAGGAGTGGGTGAAGGTTCCTTTCTTTAATTTTGCCTTCAGGAAAGAAAGGAGTATCTTTGCACGATTTCATTGCGTGTTCTTATGCAAGAAGGGAAAGCTGTCAACGTTTTATAGGATATGAATATCTGTATTCATGATCTAATGATATGTTTGCTGATCAAAGTTCCTTTCAGAGCTCTGAAAGCAAACGTTAAGTAGGTTGACAACTTCCCTTTTTTTCCTATTTTGTGATATTTTTGTGGTCTATTAGTAGCCTCAGTGCTAGAAAAGTAGCATGACATCCTTCATTAGCTTTGTACGGCCTTAAGCCGAGAGATCACACCTGAGGAAAAAGAAGGGGAGGAGACAGGGAGGTAAACAGTAAGTATAAACAAGGGAAATTGTTTTGTGTCCCTTACCAAACAGAGGATGGCTGATCCTTTTTTTTGTTGATATTCACTATGTTGCCTTTTACAGTTTGAGAGATTGTAAAAGTTATTTCTGTTTACACAGGATGAAATTCTTTTACTGCATGATTGACAACATTGGTATGTCTTGCAAGAGCCTTTTAGGAAAGCTTGTCTATGACTCTAAAGTGCCTAGTAAACCTAGGCAACCACCTGAAAGACCCCCCACCTGTGGCTGCATAAAACTGAAATAAAGAATGGAAAATAACCCATTGAGTATGCACTTTCCCACCTACTGAGAGCAAAACGCGATGCAGCGCAGTTTTAGTACTTGCATGCCACTGGGGAAAATAGACTCCTAAAATCACATAGTGAAGCACTGGAAAAATTCAGCAAATTTGTACTAAGCGCTACGTTATAAAACCTAAGGAACCGTAGGCTTTGCTTCTCAAGTGAAACAGATTTGTATTGCAGTTCTGTTAGAATGCCTACCAAATGTAATGATGATATTTAGCACAGAGGGCTGAAAAAATGTAAGGCTAGTGAATAAGAGTCCTTTCACAGGAATGTCGTACAGAAGGGGATGCAAGCAACCCTCGTGATGCCTACTTAAAGACCAAGCAAGACTGCAATCCTCAAATTTTTCTTTTACTTTTTCTTGGTGTCGGGTCACGTACAAAGAGGTGAAAAGAGCACACGGCCCCAGTTAGGCCTTTCAGAACCATTTGTAGTAGTCGACAAGGCTTCTCACAATGAACAGAGAACTAAATTAGTGGTCGTGTCTGGTCTGAGTGGAGTTAGAATATGTATGTACCGAAGGCACAGGGCTACCGGGCCAATGTGCTGGGTTTCCCCACGCTAGCTTGGCTTCCTCACCACCAGCTGCTGCAATAGTGGCAGCTGGAGCAGCTTTAGCCCCGTGTTTAGTCAGGGATGTGCGCAGAAAAGCTGCACCTATCCTGTCTCTACCTCTTCGTCACAGGAGGGAGGCAACTCCCAGATGGTATTTTTGCTGAACTGTGAGTGGGAGCAGCCTGTCTTAACAGTCATTTTTGTTTCCGTGAAATAAAAGGAGCAGGCTCAATGGAAATAATCCTTTGGGCCCTGGTGGCAGAGACGGAATCGATCTTAAAGCAAAAAGGTAGGCAAACACCCCACCCCCCCCCCCCCAATCAACCACATGTACTCCGCTGCCCCTCCCAAGCCCACCCAATTAATTAAATTGGCAGATTGTCTCCTTTTTCTTAAAGGCAGTGAATGATAAATTCCATGAGGGGAAAAAAGACAGCAACTTTATAATAAATAGATTAGATATAAACTATTAGATCATTCAAAAGCAATTTGGTGCTGTCTAATGCCAGCCATTACTGATGTAAAGTACATGACGTGTCAAGAAAAAGAAATACTAGATGAAATTACAGTAAGGTAAAAAGGAGATATGTAGACATCCACTTAGCTGCTAATTGTGGATGTAAAGTTTGCCTCTGCCCCGTAATCTGATGCTAGATAACAATGACAGTAGAAACGTGGAGGATAGCTGAAGGAGTCCCTCTCCTAACTGTTAATCATTGCGCTGCTTGCTTTCCACTTTTGTTCCACTCTGTCATTGTAAAAAGTAATTCCTTTACCAAAGTGAATTTAATAATAAAGCGAAAGAGAAACTGTCAGCTAAATTTTTTTTTTTTTTTGAAAAATCTGTTTGCAATAAAGGAGTATAATGGTTTTATTCAGTGGTCCCAAAAGCTACAAAGGAGAGAGTGCTTGAAATATTGTTAATGTCTGTAAATTCTCTTGTTCTGCCAACCCTTATGTGCTTTTTTTCCTGCTGTCTGCATGTTTAGGGAAGATAGCTGTTCAGATCTGGAAGAAGTGGACTAGTTAAAACAGATTGCAAGATTGCAAGAACGGCATTCATTTGGGAGATACGGGAAACGTCATGCAGGCAGAAAAAGTTCCCGTGAGAAGTTAAAATATGAATTGCAGTTTGGTACATAAATAAAGAAAAAATGCGAAGTACAGGTGTATGTTCTGCAGAGTACAAAGAAAACTGGGAAGAGCTCTAGTGGCGACTCGGTCAGCGAGAACAGGTGCCAGCTTGCTGTGGCTCTTACAGGAGCTCGAAAGGCACCGAGTAGGAGATCCACGTGAGAAAAGTCACAAGCAGGAAGGCACCTGGAACCTTAAATTGTTCATCCTGCATAGAGACAGTATTTTCCTGACAGGTTAATATTTAGGATCTAAAATCATTCCCTGTCGACCTATCCCCTAAAGAAGCTACAGTGTTTCACCAGGGAGTCGAATCTTACTCTGTCATTCTTTTTTTCACTCCCACAGGCAGGAATGGTGAAGAATTAATACTGCTACTATGAAGTTCTGGAGGTTGTTCAGGATCTGTTTTTGTGTATGTAAGAGACCAAACGTAGAGCTTTTCTGTAGAAACTTTAGAAGGTACCAGTTTCTAAGTTAGCTTAAAATGTCGTGCACTTCTTCAATCCCATGTGGACAGTTTGGGAAGATAAACAGCATCTGATTCATAAAATGAGGTTTTGACAGCAAGGAACTCAGTTTTAAAATCTGTATACTTATTTTGGTTGATGTTACAGGAGTTATTTAAAATTCAAACAATTATTCTGATTAACACTGAATTTTAACTGGTTCCTCCTTCAGAAAAGTACTTTTAAATTAATAAAGGTGCGACAGCAAGTTCTAATCCTTTTGATCTGTGAAGGTCAAACTCACATTACCTTTCATTTTAAGTATTTTTACTTTATTATTTGCATTTTACTTTATTATTTGCATGAAATGCAAAGCAAAAACCAAAATATGGATGGTTGAGCTAACATTGATACTTCTTAAGTAAGTAAAAGAACTAGTGCATTCCTTATCTTCAGTTTTTACTTGTTTTGTTATTGGTTTTTTTCCTCAGGGGTTTGGCAGATTTTTCTTAAGTTCCTAAGGAAACTATTTAATACCAGTTTGTAGGTATTTTGAACAGCCCTAATTTATGGATTTTGAGATAAATCTTTTTTTTTTTTTTTCCAAATACTTTCCTATTACTTCCTAATAAGAGAGACATCTGATTTTTGTTTCTTGTCAATTCCCAGATTTCATAAGCTTAATACAAAAGATTTTTCAATCAGTCTAGGGAGTGGTTTCTCTGATCAAGTACCATGTTGGAAGCAAATATGTTAGTACACGAGGGGAATCTCTAGGCAGTTTCTCCCCCTGGCTGTAGTTAAACCTGCACAGGTTATGGAGAGGAAATCCATACACACGCTAGGCATCTCTACGCTTTAAAGCATCTACCTGCAGGTGTTTTAGCCATGCACATATGGCTGGATATATGATGAGGCTTTTCAGATTTTCAGCCAAGTCTTCACTTGCAGGGTAATGAAATGTTGAGGGAGGGGGGAAACAAGATACATATACATGTAGAGGTTATGATGTCATAAGTAGTAAGCTATTGCTGCGTTTCCACTTCTCATAAGTTCATTCCAAATAAATTGCTGAGCAATATTTGTGTACTGTTAAATTAAAAGCTTTGAGGATGAGGGTGCTATGTATGCATGCATGTAATATGCTCTCTGTAGTAGTCAGTGATTGTCTGATGAGCTTGTGAGGAAAGCACCTTCATGTCTATAGAGCTTCCCTGCGTACTCAGTAAGCTACAGCTATATTCCTTACTACTAAGGTCGGGCACCTTGGGAGCAAATTTAGGTCAGTGTGGAAGCATCTAAATATTCCTTTCCCTATAGGTAAAATGTAGTCATCTGAGCTGGCCACAGATACTTGAGCATCACAGCTAGACAATACGTCAGTTTTGTATCACATCCTAAAGTGTAACCTCAAGTAGCTTAAAAGTTTGTTGACAGTATATTAGGATAGTAACTCAGAAGGGGAATTGCTTCTTCGTAAGTGTGAACATTTCCTGTAGTGCCTGGATAGATACTAGGAAGCCTTCATCCAGATATCGATCTTGGGTATTTTGATCTTGCTTGCCAAGCTCTACATGGCAACAGAATAAGTGGAAGCTTATGGGTGAATTCTATCCAAGATGTATGCAAACTTTCTGCTCCTCTTTTAAAGCAGTTTAAATGTTTTGATTGATCAACAGCAGCACTAATATTTTGGTGATTCTTGATTTGGAAATAGACTTGGAGATGCCTAAGAACAGCTTGATGAGATTTAACCTCTCTAATGAGAGCTTGATAGATAACAGGTTTAAATTAGAAGGGGGAGGGGGGCAGTGTGAAATAGATCATATTGTAATTTCAGTAATCAAATGCGCTGAAATATGTCATTGAAAAGATACTTATGAATCTTAAATCTTAGGATGGCTGTCAGATTTCTTTTAGTCTATGAACAATGACAATCATAATTTGAAGATGAAATACGGTCAGAGCTTCTGTCTCCTTGACAATCGCTCCAATATTTAGACAAAAAAGCGCGCTCTCACAGATTTCATTAGTCAACTCATGCTTTTTACCTTTTCCCTCATGTGACTCTAATACTGTGTGAGAAGCCTAGACAGGCAGGATTGAGTGTTATTTCATACAAACATAAAAGAACTTACATACGAGTATGTAAAGCTGGAGGAACTTTAAGGACAATCCCACAGATTGCTTGTACGACCCAGGAAACAATAGGGTTGCATTTGATGAGTTTGGGTGTGCTTTTGAGCAATTACAAAACCTTCTCTGATTTAAAGCCTCCTCATACATTTTCCTATACTTGTTGCATAGCTGAATTAAGTTTTTTAAGTTCATTTTTTCATATGTTGTTGCCTTGATGCTTAATAAAGAAAAGGAAAAAGGGGGGAAAAAAAAAGAAAAACTAGCAGCTGTGGGCAAGGCTTGAAGAGCTGCTTTGGCTAACAAGACAGAGTGAAGAGAGTCTGATTAACAAAGCAATCTGCATTTATGAAGTCTCTTTTATGTAGAGTGTCTCTGGGCACTTACAATGCAGTAATCTGTGGAGCTTGGCTAAGAAAGTCAAAAAGCTTGGAAGAATGGGAATTTTGAAAGCAGGGAAAGATGGGAGCTTGATCTAATGTCATAAGGCAGGGAGCTTTGGAGCCTTGGGGAACAATCAACAAAGGGTCCGGCACCTGCCGTCTCCCGTCTTTGTATTTGTTTAGAGAAAGATTTAGTAATTCTGCTCATGGGATGTGTTTCCTTTTCTTGACTTCAACCCACTGTGGCTCAGAAACCATCTGAATACCTGTGTGGTAATAACTTGTCATATGCATCCTCGACTCGGGTGGGAGCAATAGGGAAGGGTTGCTTACTGAAGCTCACAAGAGAATTGCCGGCTTTTTTGCCTTCCCTCCCCACCTTTCTCCCCCTCTTTTTAACATCAGAAAGGTGGTTCTAAGAGAAAACAAATGAAGGAATTTATGCTGCTTTTCACAGCAGGTTTATTGCAGAACTCACCAAGTTTAATTTTATTTATTTATTTTTATCTACTACTGATGTAAATGGCATGTCTACTAAAAAGTCAATACTGGCCACTACTGTTTCTTACTGAAACACAGGAAGAATTTTAATGACATATATGCTACTTTGGAGAAAAGTTGAGGGGTTTGGGTACTACTATGTTTCCTTTACTGTTCTTGAGGATGTTATTTTGAACGTATAAACAAGAGCGGTTTTCTCTTACAGCTATATTGTCGCCTTATTTGAGTATCTTGAAATCTTATATGGGCCGATTGTCAAGCGTGTGCGTAGCAAGAAGTTATCCATGGCCCAGTGCATTTACTTAGTTAATGGGCAAGATAGGCAGTGAATAAAAGAAAGTAAGTACTGCTTTCCTTACTTTTATGTTTGAGAAGGTGAGGCAGAGAGCACCGTGTACAGTGGTTAAGCCAAAATGTCTGTGACACTGTATGGACTTAAGGATCCTAATTCTTGGTCCACGGATTTAATAACTAGAACACCCCATCCAATACAAATGTTTACGTCAAAGGCATACATGCTGCTTAGATAATTTTAATGACATGTCCTTTATCACTACTGTCTACGAAGTGCTTGTTTTCATGGTATCAAGAGTTAGTTCTCCTGTGTGGATCATTCTGACTTTCCCATGTTACTTATCTTCTATTTTTGCAATCTGGCAATATATTTCTGCATCTTTTAAAACTTCCCACAGGATAAAAAAGCATATTAAGCATGGTCCAAAGAACTGTATAGTCATTGCAACGTGTGTAGTTCAATACATAGTTGTTAATCCTGATGAATAAATCTCATCAAGCATAAAAATAAATAAAAGAAACAAGTGAGAGACGATGTAGACAGGCAGGTGAGAATTACCGATGCTGGGCATCTGATATCACTACCCTCCTGAACATGTCAAGGAGCCTTCAATGCAGATAGGCTACAATTTTCAAAGTAGCCTATAGAGGTTAGTTTCTTCTAAATCGTATAGATCTTTCTAGGAGAATCTCATCTGTAGTGGGTTGTTGGGGATTTTTTTGGTGATGTACAATTTGCATTTTAATAGACTGTTTTCATCTGCATATGTGATATAGTGGCCTTAAAAAGATTTTTTATTTTACTAGAGGATCCCTCTTTTTGTAACAGCCTTTCTTTTCAGCACTTACAAAACACAGTTTCAGGAAAGGAGCAATACCATATCATTTAGTCTGTTCAAACCCACTCTTCTTTAAAGGTATTGTGAAGAGAGTGACAGCAGCCCAGCTCAGCTTTAATGGGTAGATGATGAGCAAGCCAAGGGCTTTTTCATCAAAGCACAAGTTTTTTCCTGTCCAGTAAACCCAAAAATCGAAATGATCCACACTATACTTTTCTGAGTTGTTCACAAAAATAATTAAGTGTTATGTGATCACTTCTGATGCTGTGTCATTTCTTTGCTGAAGCTGATGCTATTATGGCTATAAACTACTATAGCGTAACAGCTGTTTATCAAAATATTCATGAAAATTTTCCGTGACAGGAGAAATGGGCATATTTGTAATACTGTTTCCGTGGAAAAAGATGCATGTGCTTAGATTTAGTCAAAATTATAGCATACTGTTCTAAACTTGACAGAACTAGTTCAGCACATAATCCATAATAAAATGGAAACTGTGGTATTTAAACACTAATTCAGTGCATATCGGTTTGTATGCAAAGACTCTGTTTAAGATATTGCAAAACAGGTTTTCTTAGTAAATGCTACCCAAGCTATGGCATATATCCCAGTCCTGGGATATGAGTACGGTCTTTATCTGGGGTCCAAGCTATGGTTCCATGGTTTGCTGTCTCTGCCCAGTATAACAACTAGTGGATGTTACGTGCATTTTTGATTGATGAGGTATTGAGGAGGATTTGGAAATCTAAAAACCCATATTATTATAAAGATTACAGAACAGTGGGAAATGGAGCCAGGAATGTACCTATAATTTAGGGTAAAGAGTAATAATGAGTGCCCATAAAAATAAATAACCATGATGTTAAATAGACTGCAGATCATTTGCACCTTGAGGCTTTTCTCAGATTTTGTGCCAGTAAAGAAATGCCGTAATAAGCCCTCATGTTTTTAGCCAAAAGAGTTTCTTACGCACAAATTTTATTTGTTTTGAGTCATTTGAATAGTCCCAGAAATTTTTAGGAGCACGAAGGGGAGGAGAGGAGGAAGATGAAGGCAGAAGCCATAAAAAGCCTGCACTGCTTTGAAGAAGTACTTTACGTTCAGATTGTCCTTGATCATATTTTATTTTTTATATTGCTTCTGACTCTTTCACAGCTGATAATGCCATTCTGAAATCCGTTCTGAGCAGTTGTAATTGTGTCAGTTCTATTCAATAAGAAATCATTTTTGATCACTGTAGACATGCAAAATGAATCTGTGTGATTGCTGGCTAATTCTTGTAACAATCTTGAAAGTTCTCTCTCAGGTCGTCCTTGTCAGTCAAAAAGAAAAATACTTTGTGTCTTTCTTCGCTTAGAGGCACGTTATTGCATGTAGGTACTTTGGGCTACAGAGTGAAGGTTAGCTTTTCCTCTACTCAAGGTGTAGAAGAAAGTGTAAGATCAGCTTTCTTAGTTAAGGAATTAAAAACTTCTGTCCAATATATGGCCTTACTCGTTGCTTCTGCTTTATCACAGAAGAATTTGTCTGAGAAAAATTGCCACACTGCTGATTTTTAAATAGTGTTCATTCATGTCAATATTTATTCCCAGCCTATGTTGTAATCAGATTTGTTTATAATGTAGTAGATAGAGTATGTATGTGCTAATCAACATTGGAACCACGTTTTGCAGTTTCCCATCTTTTCATTCTTGAAGTTTCATAGAATTTGTAAGTTAGTTGTGTGTTTAACATTGCAGATCAGTGATTTCCGTCTCCTGTACAGATCCAGGCAGTTTACAAATCACCTGGTTGTCAGGCTGTTGTGTAAGAATTTTTGTGGCTGTCTTCTTTCTCTCTGACTAAATTTATTGAGCCACAGTGAAAGGAAATTTGGAAAGCAACACATTTTTAGCAAAATGTTGTTAGCTTAGTGAGAGGTGGAATGGTCAACAGCTTTCTCCATACTTCAAGTTCCCAAAGCAAGAAGGAAATTTATCCTCTTTGTTGAGATATAAACTAGTTTATTTTCAGGCACTGAAAAGTTGATGCTCACCATAGTAATTCATCAAACTTTTTTTGTGAAGTGTATCTGGCAGGGCTTCTTGGCATCAGCCTTTGAAATTCTAAGACTTCTTGCATCCTCTGGGAACAGAGTGACTCTCTCTTCTTATTGCACATCTGGAAGGAATGTTGCCGCCTTTTTGTTTCAACAGGGAGAGATTGCTAGAATAGTGATTTCACCTCTCTACACTGTGTGCTAGTACCTTCAAATTTTTGAAGATGAAGGAGGAAAAATGCTATTATTTACAAAATACATTTGTATTGCAGTTTCTAATTGCAAACCCCAAAATAATAATTAATGCGTAAGAATAACAATGGGAGCATTAAAAAAATAACGGGAAAGATTTATTAAGTGTTGTCATTAAATTAAAGATTTCAGTAACTATATTAGTACTTTACTAGGCCTTTCATGAGGAGCGAGAGGCTAAGTTCTGTGGGTATATTTATTTAATATAATGTGTGTTAACCTACTGTGTTAAATAACCTCATCAGGCACTCTGATTAAACAAAACATGAATGCTTACTTCTGTTGAATATAATTGTCCTTTTTAATGATCTAGAAAGCTTAGCAACACTTCAGACAAAAAAAAAAAATTTCATTGTAAATTTAAGATTTTTTTAACAATGAATTTAGCTATTAGGAAAAGTTCCCACCTAGTACTCAATTCTACAGCCTTGTCTGAGTGACAAGAAGTGTCTTAATCCCTTGTTGCAAAAAATCAGTTGTGAATATTTATGCTTAATTATTTAAATTATTTATTCCAATTTTAAAAAAACTGAATTCAGTTTACTGATGTTCTGTACATAATTATCTAAAAGCTGAGCCTCCTTATTGTGAAGTTGTTTTTTGTTTAATAGGATCAATTACATTACTTGCCCTAATCCAGCAAAACATCTGAACTGTCACTTAAATTCCATTATGTGCTTTTGTCTTTTGCTGAATATGGATGGTTTTAAGCATATGTCTAAAAGACTTATTGAATGAGAGACTATTTATTGGAACAGGGGTTAATGCTGTTTGCAAGCTTTATGTTAGTAAAAATCCAGAAAAGATTGAATTTGGTTTAATATTTCAATGAAAAATGGTATAAGGCAGCATGCCAACAGGAGATGCATTAATAATCCATAAACCTGTGGTAGCCAACTAATTTGGGACATTATAGGAAATCTTGGCTTTATGCTGGCCAATATTTCTAACATGAGTTTCCATCAATAAGTGCAGGATATGCTAAACTGGGTTATTAATCTGCAAGGAAGAAACTAAAATTCAGAGAGATCTGATTTCTGTTCAGGAAGAATTTTTCTTTTAGGCATTAAATTTTAATCCAGTGCATTAAAAAAAAAAAAAAAAAGAAATTCTATATTGTTGTTGTGGACTCCAGCGGAATGTTTTCACATTACTAATTAGTGGCAAAATGTCAATAATCTTTCAAAAGAGAGAGTCTTTTTCCTTCCATTTCTGATTCAGACTCCCACATCTCTCCATTTCTGACTGGAAGCCTTTGCATAATGATCTAACATGTATTTACTACTACAACTAATAGTAAGTATCATGATGTATGTACACACTGTATTATCAGTCTTCCCTCTTGCCCTGCACTACCATAATTAAGTGGTCTATGGTACAAGGAATTGTGCAATTGAAAGTTCCGCATTTTCCACCATACACTGAGAAGCAGAATCCAAACGTAAATCAATTAGAAGAGTTAGTGGACATTTACGATCTCACAATGTTCACTGTTCTGGGCAGATATGTTTGCTTCCTTGTGGCTTGCCAACAGGGTTTCCTATATTGGCTGCTAAAAATTGAAGTATCTCATGTGGCTGGTATTTGGCATTCATTTTTAAGTGAACACAATAAGGTTTTAGGCTGAATAATGGGTTAGATTTGATTTCAAAATTCCATGAATTTTTTTTTTTAAATTTACTCTAAAATGTTTTTAATTTCACCTTGTTATTGGATGGGAATGTCATATGTTCACCTTTCTCATAAAATTTCCACAATATTAGTCTGAATTGTCATATGAACAACTGTTCCCATGTTCTATATCCATCCTGGAATATTCATATTCCAGTAATTCGTGTTATCCTACGTGTAGTCTTGTATTCTCTTATTGTTTCCATAGCATGGAATTATCTTGGTCAAGGTATGTAGCTGTGTGAAGATGCTGCTGCCTTTACTAATATGAACCTTAAAAATGTAGCTCTTAGACTATAAGATGTGAATATATTCACCTTCAATAAACATGTTTGAAAGGATAAATTTTATCTATGGTTTCACATTCCTTCTCCTTGAAATCTATGAAACAGAATGAAGGTTTCCTCCTATTGTTCCGCTTAATCAGATGAATTCATGTATTCCAACAGATCTGGGGTTTTTTTAATCTTCCATCTTTGTTAGACCAAAGCTTAATGCTTGTGTCTCATCCCTTTGGGTTCCCACACTGTATCCTGGATTTCCCTCATCTGTTTCAAATGACAATGTTTTTCATCTAGGAAGATTTGGAAACAGCACCACTGTGATATGCAACGTGATCTGACCGTGGTCAGAAACTGTCCCCGTGGAACTGTATCCATTGGCCATCCCTCCGAGACTTACATTCCCAGGCTCTTAGTCTCTCTCTGAACATTTTTGCCTGAGCTGACTCATCTGAACTAACTTCTGTAGAGCTTAATAACTCTGTCCTCAAGATCAGTTTACTATCAATGTGTCAATATGAAGAATATAGCCAATATATCGACTGTTTTGAGAAGAATGGGAAATCAATAGGTTTATTATAGTCCTTTTAGACTGCAAATTCTTATACAGCAGCTTGGTCGCTATGGATTGCATGACTGCTGATCTCGTACAAGAGACTAACTAATATTTTGAATCTATTCCGCATTGCTGCAAATAACAAATTTTCAGAAGATACTGCATCATTTGGTAGAAATTTCCTTTTCACCGGTATGAAAGCTTATTGGAAGCTTGCTGATAGGAAACGCGTATTGGAGTAAAAACTGATGGTTTTGCAAAATATTCCTATATAGTTTTATTAATTTTATACCTCGGCTTCCCTCTTGCGATAGCAGGGTTTTCTTTTAGTGGATTCTATAGTGCTAATCTCCTTGGAATTTAGTGATTATCACACCCAAAGTAGATATTAAGTGCGACATTCCAGAAAGGATTATCACCTCCTATCATCTAGCTAAGCAGGAGCTATGACTAGCACTTTTCTTTTCAAAGAGAAAATGGACAAATGAGGCATTTCTAGTTTCAATCGTACTGCAGCCACCACCGCTCGAAAGGGAGGAGGAACTTTCCGCGAACATCTGCAGGCAGCCGAACAGAGATACCTCCAGGGGTGGGCTGTGCTCTTTCCAGCATTCATGCTTACAAGAAACAAATGGAAAAACAATGTGGTTAAGGATGATGTTTATTACCAATTGTTTATGTTCTTGGTCTGTATATAACTCATCAAAGAAATTATATACCTTTCCCTGCTTGATCTGAAATAGACAGCAACATCTAGGGTGAAGATAGCGTGAAACATTCCCCTATAAATGTAATAGTGCTCATTCCATGAAGCTTATAGAGTTTTATGGTTTCCAGCAGGGGTACCCAAACGATTCCTCCAGCCATATGTGGCCCGCTAGACCGATTTGTCCATCCTCTGTTCGGTTTCTGGCTGCTCCCTTTCTCGGGAGCCCCTCCAACGCTGGCACGGAGTACGCTGTAGCCCTGATGAATTGTTCTGGCAGGGACAGCCCGTTCCTGGCTAGTCTCTTTCCCATGAGCCCTTCAGGAATGGGCAAAGACTGAGCTGTGTAAATGTGCTGTAAAGTTAACGCTTCAAGTCTGGACCTGCTGCTCATCTATAGATCGGCTTACCATACTGTGCACGTGCTGTAGGTCTGGTCACCCGACAGACAACTCGCTCAGGCTAGGGCTGACTGCTGCCACAGAAGAGCTGGAGGAGTACTGCTGGTGTAGGGAGTCAATGGAAGCTGAACTTTCTAAGAATACATTTATTGTCCTCATTTTCCATCTTAAAATGAAAATTCTGACGTAGTGTTTGATATTTAAAAAACTATTTAAGATTTTAATTATAGTAAGTTCTTAAAACATTAAATACAACTAAAATCAAGTTCAGTACATTCAAAATGTAAATAATGAAGATTTAAAACACTAAAATTAATACATGGTAAAAAAAGAATTTGGAATAAAGTGTTTTAAAATCGATACGGTACTTTTCGAACTATTGGCTTGCTAATGTTTTCTTGCAAAAATTCCAAGGTTATAATCCAAACTTTTGAAAGGATCTTTCCTCCTCTTTTAAAGTAAGAACTTTATCATACCCAGGCATCATTTGAATCAAGAGAAAAGTTCTTGACTTTTTTCTGGTACTTTCACATTATTATCACAGTAAAACAAACAAACAAAAAAACCCCAAACCAAAACATAACTCTTTTTAACCACCATTTGGGGATTCACTTGACTTTATATTTTTGGTGTAAGGGCAATCTTAAAGTTATTTCTGAGTTACAGTGCCAATGTTTGCAATTTGCTTTGGCTTTTACTTCCAAGGGTATTAAGCTAAGAGCAATGTCAAATATGTTCTCCCTATAGTAGTATAATGATTAGTTGACTGTCCATCTTTTACAGTAGTCAGTACTCTATGAAAGGAAATGATATTCATATTGGATTTTATAATAGATAATAAACATAAATAAGTTTAGGTTTAGAACACTTAAGAAATTAGTACTACTGATGGTGTGGTCTGTAGTCAAACAGAGCAGTGATGAAGTTTTACCTCAAATAGCTGCTCCAGCCACTGTGCTCAGTTCTAGTCCAGCAAAGACTTTGGTAAAGAACTTTTAGGTCTTGGGGAAACAAAAAGTGAAAATTAACTTTCAGCTCTAAATGCTGAGCTGTTTGGGTTTTGTTGTTGTTGTTATTTTTGAGGTTTTTTCCTAGGGATTTATTTAATCTTGGTTTTTGTGGTCTAAACTATTATCATAGTTCTGTTGTGTGGTTAATTCTGTCATTTATTCCTCTGGATTTTTAGAGAGCTGCTAGAGGGATTGATTGAACGTGAAGTGATCAAATATTAGTGAAAGTCTTACAGTAGATATTTCAGTAAATGGGACTTGTTAGCTGCAAGTAGGAAAAAAAAAAGAGTTCTATATTTCATTAATAATTTTTCCCACTTTGAAGTAATGATGCCTATAAAAGATGCGATGTATTGAGCATTTCATAAGATATTTAGAAGTCTATCTATAAAGTATAACATAGTTTGGATACTAAAAGTTAGATTGGATTCTGAAGCAAATGAAAAAGCACAGGTCTTCACAATAAGATAAAAATGTAAATTCTATAAAAGAGCATCAATACAAACATTGATCTCCTGTCTCTTTATAGTCTAGTAATTGCTGAGGAAAAAGTGTCTTCCCATTTGGATTACAGCTTTCACAGGCATGCTGTAATCACTGGAACAGGGTAATGACTTAATCTCTCGGAGGAGTTATCCCGTTGCAGTTTTCTGAGAGATGTTAGGTATTTACCCACACGGCATACGCCGTGAAATTCAAATTGGACAATGAAAGAGACACAATTCTCTACTACCTTCTGCCGGACACGATTCCCACGACGACAGTACATGTAAAGAAGGAGCAGGATAATGTCACAGTTTGACTGAAGTTATGTGCTTCCTGCTGGAAGGCTTGGATATCATTCTGATGAACACGAATTGAGTGTGAATTGCATGTTGACTTCTTCACTTGGATCCAAAGGAGAAGTAGAAATAAATGATGGGAACCTGCATGGATCATCTTGTGAAATCCCAGATGCTGCCTAAATTTTCTGCACACTTGTCTTTTCCCATATGCCTATTTCAGTATTTCTGTCTGCCAAAGTAGTGCAGACTACCCTTTTTTAGTTATGGGCCCTTTGGATTTGCCCCACAACCTTTTGTCTTGATGGCGTTCGCTTAGTCCAGTCCCGTAGCTCTGCTTCTTTGTTTGTCTATGCCAGACCCTCTACTACTTCCATGTCTTTTATCCCGTAGCATCCTAATCCGTAGTGCAAGATTTGAGTGACGCTAGGAGCCTCTTATGATGTTTTTGTTGATGATGGGGAAAATTATTTGTGAGGACACAGGGGAACTAAACAGGCTAAAAATAGAATTACTCTTGAAAACAATGTAAGCTAAAATTTTAGGAGAAAGTGAAGGGTTTAAATAGATTCACAGAGACAAACTTAGAAAGTATAGGTATGTGTCATGACAGCCACTGATATATGTGAGAGTGAATAGGAAAATTAAAGTTTATGATATGATAGGACTGGAAAATAAAGGCAGATAAGTTGGGGACTGGGCATGTGTAACCCTTACATTACCCTCCGTAAGTGTCACTGAGAGATCTGAATGTTCTAGTAGCTTGAGTAACTTGTTGGAAAGACATCTGTAGACTGTTAAGAGTTCAATATATGGCAATGAACGTGATCAGATATCTAGAAAAATTGCCTTTGCACAAAAAAGAGTTAAATACAAGATACTTGATATATCTTTGCTAAGCAACAGGAAGAGCATTGGTTGGATAGGAGGCAATGCATTTGTGAGTAATTAAGTACTGTATATATAAGCAAGGACATAAAAGAATCGTCCACATCTTTCAGTACTGATGAATAGCTGAACAGTAGAATGGAATGAGAAAAATGAAATTAATATCCAGAAACAGATGGGGAATAAGTAAAAAAGAAAATAATGCAGGGCCTACCAGAGAGAACTCTTGAAGAAAGGTGAAAATAATGTGTATCGCTGGCCAAAAAAGAGTCCGTAACTGTCTAGTGAAAGGAGAATTATCCCTGGGATGACTGTCTGTGGTGTGTACAGCGAGGAAATGGAAAGAAACTGAGAGAAATAAAAGCAGAAGCTGAGTACTGGGAAAAGCTGCAATGTTATTACCTGGAGAAAAGCCTTCTAAATTCGGTTACAGACCCTTTACATTGAAATGGACTTTAGCCAGCAAAGGTCAATATGTAAGGGAGAGGGAATTCAGAGCTGACCACTTAAATGCCTGAGGCATTACAGAGAGAAGTTTTGAGAAATTATTTATAGTTCCTATCTTGTTTGGCTAAACAATGAAAAGGAACAGGAATACCCTTTGCAATCCATAGGAATGCAATAAATGTTGGTGAAAATTTTGACAGATTAAAAGATTTTATTCACCTTTACTGCAGTTTACCAAACTTTGCATTATGTCCCCAGAAGATTTTTCTTTTTAATTTTTTTTGTTTTTAAAAAATTTAATTAAAAGTGCCCTCTGCTTTGTTGAGATGCATTTGACATTTTTAGGTGTCAGCAATTGGAGTGAATAGACGGTTCAGTATTTGCCTTTTTCTATATTAGAAACATTGGCATGAGAAAATTAATACAAATTTTATACCAAAACTTGGTTTTGTGCCTTTGGGTAAGTGTGTAAGTTTTATGCTCAGATATGGTGAAGTTTATGTGACTTTTTATCTGCATAAAATTAGAGCTGTTTTTATTATTCTCTTTGCCATAACCCCTCAGCTTTTCCAGTCTAACTTAATCTATCCTTAATAGTAATGACACACCGACAAAATATGAATTGAGTTATCAAAGGATGTCATAACTTCTGTCGTGCTCATTTCAAGCTTTCTGCTTTGTCTGGATGAAGATGGAATTGTATAGGTAAAAACAAACCAACCAACAAAAACCCCTCCAAAACCAAATAATGAAAAAACATTCTGCAAAGGCTTCTTTGGAAAACTCGGGACCTCTAGTTGCACATCATCCAACTGATCTGAAGCTGTATATCTGGTAAAATGCAGTAAAGATTTTTTTTTTTTTTTTTTTTTTTTTAAATGTCTCTCTGGAGAGAAATTCTGATGAGTCCAAACCTCCTTATTTTATTTTATTTTATTTTATTTTATTTTATTTTATTTTATTTTATTTTATTTTTATTTTATTTTATTTTTTTTTATTTTTATTTTATTTTATTTTATTTTATTTTATTTTATTTTATTTTATTTTATTTTATTTTATTGCAATCAGGTTTTCTCTAAATATACTGCGTCCTGTGGGTCAAAATGATTTACTTCTATATTTTGGACATCTGAGTTCTATTCTACTGTTGCCAGTGAGTTTTCAGCTGTGCCAAAACTGAGCAGGTCTGTGGTTCCTTTGTAACATCAAAACGAAGACATTTATCATTGAGATTTATCATGGGACAGCCAGCCAGATGGTTTGGTATTTTAAAGGTGAACTGTTTGGATCTTGATTAGCTCATGTGATCTTTTAGTTAAAGACAACGATATCAGCTGCTCACTGGAAAGGCTTCCCCCCCCGCCCCCCTCTTTTTAGTAATGCGGAAAACATTAATATAATAGCAGATGTGGCATAGATTGTCATTTTAGAAAGGAAACCAAGTCATAACCAATTCTATTGATTGCATTCCAATTATAATGTGACCTCCTGTTGCTTTGCATTGAAGCAGCATTCATTTCAGACACATGCTGATAAACAACATGCACAATAAATGACCCTTTAGAGGGGCAATTGCAAGACTCAAGTTTGGAATTTTTGCTCATACCAAAGGCATTTCTTTTGCCAAGTCTGTAGTATTAGGCCATAAAGAATGCATTTCATTATATAGAGGCCAGACTTATTGGGAACAGAGCCCTGTGAGCTTTGAAATGCTTTCATTCAAACTATATTCAGATTTTAAGTCATTGTCGATTATGATATAGACTAGCCATTGTAAGGCACCGAGGAGACAAAAGAAAGACTAGACTCTTGTCTATTTTCTTACTAAAGTTAGAAGAATCTTCAGCTGTCTGGGTGTTTTGGTACTTATTGTCAGTGAAGATGAGAATGCTTATTTGACCCTGAGTTGTAAATCAGTTTGGAAATCTCAAGAGAATACTATTGCCCGTGAGATTTCTAATGCTTCCTGGTGCTTGTCAAAGTGGAAGCATCATGCCAGTATCTTTTCCTATAGAATTTTGGTACTTCGGAATCTGGTCTTTGCATGACTAAACAATGCAGAGGCGAGAGGAGAAGTAGGTATTTCTTCCCTTGCTTCTGAATTACTTGAGGGAATTTTCAGAGTTTGTGCAGGATGTGAAAAGGAACTGAGGCAAGGTTTACAATGACAGGTAATACCTTTCGTTAGAGCAACTGGTGTAGAAGAAAGAAATGTTTAAACTTTTTGGACACATATGCCCTTCTTCAGGTCTGTTGTCAGGCCACAAAACTTATCTGTTTGATCAACTGACAAAAATGAATAAAATAGACAAGGTCTGGAAGGAAGAGCAAGCCTGAAGCAGGGCATATGTGCCCAAAAGCTTGTTTATCTCTTTTCTCTACATTAGTTGCTCTAATAAAAGGTATTACCTCCTGCTACAAATGATCCCTTGCCTAGATCCTTACAGTCACATCTGCAACCACGCTACTGTTACAACAGGCAATGGGGACATTTAAGTGAAAGACCAAATCTGATTGTTTCTACCTGCTGCTCCCCCTGCCCTTAACTCTACCTGATTTATTGTTCCTAGTTTTCTATTCTAATTCTAGTGTTCTCAGTAGTCTGATGTATACTACAATTTAGCAGCCTTGCAATCCGTCTCAGACACACCTCACAGTGGAAATGGGACCGTTGGCTTGAGTGGCTCTTTGCATAGCATGATCCCAGACTAGAAACTAAGGAAAGGAAGTACGAAGTCCCAACTGACATCTAAGATGAGCTTAGGTGGCCTTAAGGGTATTGTTCTTTCTTTTTTATATCCAACAATTGGATTTACAGAATCTTGATAAATGGCATCAGACAGATAGTGAAAATAATCTGGCAGCAGACAAATTTTTAGTGTCTTTATGCGTGATATTGGATTTTTTCTGTTTATTTTTTGCATTATTTGTCTTTAGAGTTGAGACTGTATATTTCAATTAAAAACAATATTATTTCTATAAAAAATAAAATAAAAGTGGCATGGTAGAGATATTAGATTAATGGATCTATTATTGTAAAGGGTCACCTGGCAGTATGAAAGGGGAGTATCAAACTCCTCTTTTACCTACCGCCACCTCCGCTTGGAAAGTAAAAGCAACAGCGGATTGGTACGTTCTGCAGTTGTCACTCTTTACTCAACATTTCCAGTCTTGGGTACCATATAAAGGCACTGATATATTTTAGGCCTAAAACGCCTGAGCAGTAGCCTTTCCCACTTACTGTCTCATGCTTTGTTTGCAAAGTAGCTGAAGTCCGTGGGATTTGTCCTGCTCGCTTGCATGTTTCAGTTCTTTCTCAGTTGGAAGCTTTTGCCATGCAAGGTCTGACTGCATTCGAGTCAGAGCTTATGTTTGTTCTAGGCGTATCACTCTTGGTCTCTTTTAAGAGTAGTTCATCTCTCATTAGAATCTTGAGTTTCAAATCATTAAATGTTCCTTTTTATTTCACCATCTCTTTTTGATAATATTTGTCCAGTTGCAGCAATACAGTCTTCAAAATCATTTGTTCCTCCAAGCCCTACCATTTTTTTTTCTGATTTCACAAGAAATTTGTCACATGAACTGAGTCTCAACTAGTCTATGACATTGCAAAATCGCACACAGTCATAGTCTGTATTGTACACAGTTGACTGAAATTAAATCTGTTCTTAATCAAAATGACTTCATAGCTCTCCAAACTGCTTAGGCCTTCTTGTAAATTCTGTGGTCTCGGGGAGTAAAGTTAGACTGTATGTAAAATCTGTTGCTGGATCAGAACCAGCATTAGATTGATTATTCAGAAAAATGCATATTCCTTGTTTTGGAATAAATATGGAAGAAATAATAATACATTCCTATAGGTTGACTATGTATCTTTAAATAAGTCAAAGCTTCCTTCCAACCTTAATATTTAAGGACCAATTTTTCTTTTGACTCAGAAGAGGCAGCAGGAATTGATGATTATTTTTTTTTTTTTTCTCTTCCCCAAAAGGCAGGCATTCTTCTTCTGTGTATATCAGTGGTATTCCATTGAGGAATGGAAAATCAAATTATTGTCTGCTTAATAGCAAAAATTTCTTATTCAAAGAAAATAAGAAATGTGTTGATAAATTTCTGATGTAGGGTTTTGTTTTAAGTTTTATCTTTCTGTCAGATTGCAAAATAAGAGACCAAGGAATGCTTTGTTGAAATAGTTTGCACTGTTGATAAGTCAGAAGTAGAAAAGTTATTTTATTGACATTTCTATACTGTTTACGTGTGTTGAGTTTCACGGGCTACCTCTTGGCTATCAGTCCTGGTTCAGTAGCAGATATTTCTTGTAGATGATGTTCAGATCATTTTATGCTTAGGACTAGGGTCTTAATTCCACATTCAGAAAAAAAAGGCAGAAATTACAGGCAGAAATTACTCAATTTTTTACACGTCCGCTTCCTGTCAAGAATAATTGGAAAACTATCTGCGTTCTTGAGTCAAGATGGAGCACTGTGGAGCACAGTACTGAAAAGTCTTTAAAGTGTACAGTCTGCCCTCTTTACTCATTTAATCCTTGTGTTTCCTTTCTGACATTAGTTCTTTCAAGTTTTTTATGGAAAAGTCTTTCATTTAGAAAAGAATGACAGAATCTTAATCCTAATTTTAGTAATTTAAGGCCCTATTCTGTGCAATGTCACAGCTCTCTGTAGTTTTTAAAACTTGTGATTTCAATAACTGATATAGGTATTCCTGTTAGAGTATTTAGAACTCAGACCAGAATGTATTATGCACAACTTTGTCTTGTGAGGTTAGTGTAGCAGAGCAGGGATGCAGCAATGCCTCCTGCAATGTACATGAAAGATGAATTTGGCATGCAAATAGTAAGCAGGAATATCACATTAGATAATCGTGTCAGGTGTATATGCATTTAATACATTTTAAGAAAGTATCAATATTTTATTTCCAAGGGTCTCTTCATTATTCCTTTGTGGCAGCTTGTATCAGTATGTGTGTGTATAAATAAAAGAAAGATGGAAAATAAGTTAGAAGAGATGGAAAACTAATGATTCAAGAAATCACATAGCATCAGATAATTCTATTTTGAAATCACAGCAGTAGCACCCAGAGGCATAAACTCCCCAAATTGTTAGTAAAAACCCCCTTTGATATATCCAGTGCTACAGAAGCCTGAAGGCACTCTTTTTTATTAGTGCCTAATGTTTCCTGAAAGAAACATTTAGCAGACATTAAAATATATATATACCTGTTTAATTTTATAATTCAGTTTCTCTGACACTTATTTACTGATGCTTCATCTTGCTTCTTGGCTTTAATGTTTGATATTATCTTTACAGCTTTGAGCCTTTCAGGATTCTCTAACAGATTGGTACGCGTAATTTAGGCAAGCAATTTTTATCCCGTCTTCGAGACTGTCTCTTACCTGCACCTTTTTAAGCACCCCTTTCCTACCTGCTGGGCTGTATGGCTCTCAGTAGAGCAAAGTGAAAGCCTGGGAAGCCCATATCCACATTTCTCAGCCAGATCTCTAATACTTGCAGTGGGATTTCTCTTCAGCTGTAGATGGTTATACTAAACCCCCTTCCCTTTCTCCCCTCCAGTCCCATGGCACAAAGGTAGACTAGTTTGTGTTTCGACAAAACATCCCTCATTTGCCTTTTCAGCCTTTTCTCTGCCATCGCGTTTATGCAGAAATATGTGGTCTAGGATTGTCGTTTAGAAATGCGATCAATCTGACGAGTCTTAGACTCATAACATTATGGTCACCACCAAGTGACAAGATGGAGAAACAAATGAAAGGGACAGACATTACTGAACTGCTCCTTTTTGAAGAATCAACTGTTGCTCCTACTGAATTGGGCACTCCTCTAGCTTTGCCCAAAATAGGATTCATAAGTGTAAGCTCTCTATACAGTAAAATATCTCTTCAGAAGTGATACATGAGCATATGCCTTCATCCTACTGAAGTGAGACTTAAGCACAGTTTTCTGGCAGACAGGATGGAGGGTTGGGATCTCGCTTTTCAGAAGAGTTTTGTTTGGGCTAGGCTAACTATACTGAAGAAATGTTGTTGGGAAGGGACCAGCGTGCAGGTCTGCCATTCTGCTTTCAGTGAAATCTCCATCAAAGAGAGAGTTTTTTAGCACTTTCCCTTAAAAAGGACAGAATTTATTGCCCTGAAGTTGAATATGTGAGCATGACTGGGAACAAGGGAAGAAAGGTGGAGCTGCAGGGAGAGCAATTCCTGAGGTTTCAGAAATTGGCACGAGTTCCTCTTTGTTTCCCATCTGCTTTAAAATAAAGACATCTTAGAACACAATAGAAATATTCTCACCTACTTTGTCATTCCTTCAAATGGTGTCAATTTGTCAAAGAGAATTTTGATTACGTGCCCTCTCCCCCTCACCCTTTGGAAGATTAAGGGATAAATACTTGGATTGTGATAAAGTTCCTGAAAACAAAGTTGGTCCTGACAGAAAAGCACAATGCAACTTTTGTATGGAAAAATCAGGGTAAAGTATCATTTTAATTTGAGAGGACAACTCACTTCAGTTTAAGAATTTGATTGGCTGATGAGTCTTGACAAGCAATGTCACTTCAAGAAGATTCAGATGAATGAATTCCAGAGGTCAGATCTAACAGCTGACTCCAAAATACTGTAACTTTGCCTAGTAATGGATTGATTTGAACCAGGGGGAAGGAAAAAAAAAAAAAGAAATTGTATGTAATTATGTGGTTAACCTTAGCACTTAGGTTTTTTTCTGTCTTTGCAAAGCTAGTAATTTAAGAAGGTGATCAGAACAGCCAAAAGCCTCAGATTTTCCTTTTTTCATCCTTATAAAAACCCATCTGATTAATGATGGAACTCAATAAATTGTAAAATAAAAAAATCGAGCTGGTAGATATGGTTTAC
The DNA here is from genome assembly GCA_009819775.1 of Phoenicopterus ruber ruber. NCBI lineage: Eukaryota > Metazoa > Chordata > Aves > Phoenicopteriformes > Phoenicopteridae > Phoenicopterus > Phoenicopterus ruber. The sequence goes on along the minus strand of CM020221.1, from coordinate 15,666,527 downwards.
AGTCTCATGTGTTATTTATTTAAAAATTGGATTGCACTGGAAAACTCCTGACTCTGTGGGCAAAGGAAATATTGGTGGATGGTTCAGAAAAGGGGGACATACGTAACTGTATATTTGTTTCTATTAATCTGATATATTGAAAAGGAGAAAGTATCATTATGTTTTTGCAACTGGAGACTAGATAGGTAGGGAAGAAGCAGCTTGATTCCGAGCCCGCTTCCTTTAAACTGCTGCAATAATTCTGTGTATCAGTCTTTGGGTTTGCATATGTGACTTACACATACTTTTGTGTGGTACCTGTTCATTCAAGCTTTAAGTTTGCATAGGAAATTTTTTTCACATGGATGTGGAACAGCATGATGAATGCTTTTCTTGGTCTCTACTCCTGTTAAGATTTGACTTTGGATCTGTTGTGGTCAGTCTATGACAGGCTAAATAGGTGTATTTTACAGCAATCTGAGGAACAATCCAGAAGCAATCTACATCTCCAGATTTTGGCAACAGGGGGTATTATCAGTTTCATTGTAAATATTTTCTTTTATACTGTTTGGTTATTCATTTTTAAGGTCACTTTCTTTTTCTGCCATATCTTTATTTGAATTTTATTACGGTTCCCTACTAGTTTGTGTAAGGCAAACTCATGAAACAGGCACACGGCTCCCTGAAGCCGTGACAAAAGGGATCATTAGAGTCCAAATCCTAAAAGGTTGACAATATTTGCTGGACAAAGTTTTAATAGACTATAGGTCACTGAAACAATGTTTCTATTTGTTATTTATTTCTTATGGCTTTTGGTTTCCCTACCCTTTTCCCAAAACATTATATCCTCGTTTAACATTCTATCTAACAAGCTGTGACTTGGGAAATGGTTTAAAGAGAGGAGTTATTGCCAGAAGGGTTCCAAAAATACAAACTGGTGAAACTATTTGAAGTAATCATCATAGCTCGAAGCTTAGATTTTCCCTCTAAAGTGCTTTTGAGCTGGAATCTGCTGTCTTTGAAGGCAATGAAGAGTTTTGCTATTGACCTTGTTGATTAGTCAATTGATCTGTGTTTCCACAGAGTGGGGATGGCAAAAATGCATTTGTTACTATTTTTAGTATTACCAAAATTAATAAAATTTTCAGTTTGATTTATTTGCAACACTTTCTTGATGAGCTACAATTGGCGTTACTGATTAAAATACCATTTTTTCTTCTTTCTAGTAAAAGAATTTAGATTCAGTACGCAATTCAGACAACAACTTTGTGCCATTGTTGGGCCTTCAACAGCGACGTGTCGGATACCCTCAGTTCCCCTCCCTCCCACACCGCGTTAGTCATTTTTCTCTTTAGAAGTCTGCATTTCCAGAGATATGTCCAGTTGGCAGCCAAGTTTTAGCTAAGATTTGGCTGAAAACTATTTTCAGCAAATAACAACTCTTATTGGAAACTGTGTGTTTTCCACGATGATGGTTTTAATATCTCTGTGTGTGAGAGAGATGGGGTGGATAAGGAGCGTGGGGTAGACCAAGATATACATTAAGGTATGTTGGAACAGTGCCATGTGGAATTTGTAATTTGGTTCCCTCATGTCCTCATTCTCTTTGATGGTCTATGAGTCTCAGCTGGACTAGAAATCTATTTTATAGACACATTTTTCTCACTTGCACGTCGGTAATGTGTCAACAAAGTAACATAGTACCTTTTCAATTCATTGGCAATTAAAAATAATTGAACAACCCAGGAAATTTCAAAACTGCTTTAAACCAATATTGAAAATAGTTAAAAAATAGTGATACAAAATGTCCAATTTTTTTCAAGATTTATTTTAGTGTGTCTCCCTCCTTTTAGCAAATTTAAATCAAACTGATGCATTCACAAAATGCTTTAGTGTCACTAAGTCTCCATTTTGTTGCCAAAGGAGTTTTGTGTCAAAAGTTTTGTTTGGCATTGAGAACTATATCTTGGTGACACTTAACAGCAATTAATTTTATAGAAAAGAAACATTAGGAAATGTATTGAAAAAATAAGCTGTGCCTTACTGATCTCTTAGTTTGCTTTTAGTATTGAAAAGGAGAGCAAAAGGCCAACTTTTTTTTTCTTTTTTCTTTTCTAAAGTACCAGTAAATTGTTTGTTCAGTACTTATAGTGTGTTGACTATCACCTGGTAGCCAATGTTACAGAAAAGTCTCATGTCAAATGCTGAATTTTGCTATCAGCAAATTTTACATTCTACATAGGAGTAGCTGATATTTTCTTTAGAGCTAAAAGCTAATTTCTTTCCCCCCCCTAATCTTCTCCTTAAGGAGAAGTTTAGAGAGTATCCAATATTCTCTCACTATATTTTGAAAACACTTTTTGATTTTGCACAGTGTCTCCGTGTGTTCAGCTAAACAAGGGATTATTTATTTGCTGCTTTTCCCCCACTGTAAATTAAACTGTAGCTTTTATTATAAATGGGATAGGCTAATCCATTCTGTACCTAACCAGTATTCCCAGTTTGTTTCTCGTTGACATGTTCTTGCCAACTTCCCAAACTTCCTTCTAAAGGTTATTCGTGTTACCAGAAGAATGTGATGAAGAGCCTTTGTTGCACGTTTCATTCAGCATTCAATACTGTGAATATTTCATTCGCTAATAGTATTTTATATTCTCTAACGTAAGTACTAAAAATCCATGGAAGCGATTGTATCGGGTTTTTTTTAACCTTGTTCTTTACTTTACTATAACAGTTCCCTGTTCGTTTACTTGTCTTTCAGGTCATGCCTTTATTATTGTTTCTTTGTCTTCGAGATTGGACGCACAATATGGGGATCTCATTTCCCCTTTTGGCTACTGCTCTTAATTGTCATTCTTTTTTTTTATTGTGTTTTCTGGAGAGTGTCCCAGTTCCATCTCTTCTATGGTTGATATCATCAATGTCGTGCTGTCCACATTAATTACCACTAGGTGGAAAACACCTAGCCATGTGTACCTCACATTTTGTTACTTGAATTAGGTGCCTTGCAATCCATAGCTCTGAAATATATTGAGCTGATATCATGTGCCTGGCCCTGTTAGTTTCAAAGCAATTTTGGCAATAAAAATGTTTTGTGGTTTTGGGCATGACATTAACATTTGTTTTCCCTTAGTTCTTGTTCCATTTCCTTGATAAAAAGTCTTTGATGCCCAAGGGGGTGACCTTTTCCTTCATATTTCCATAAATTGAGTATTCTCATAGTTGCTTAAGAAATTGCATGTGTAGCTCGCCTGTTCACAATCTGCATTTTGGTCTCTGTGCTTTGGCTGAGTTTCGGTGGCCGTTTTCCCTGCGTGCGTGTTAGGGTCTCTCCGTGTCACTCATAGCTCAGTTACCAGAAGCTTGCAGGACAGTGGGAAGTTTTAAAATAGCAACTCACTTTAAGAGGCAGAATTTTACAGCTGTCACACAAGACATTTTGCTTCTCTTTCCTGGTTTAATGGCTCACTACCTGACTGGTTTCTCATCAGCTGAATAACTGCCAGTCTGCCAGTTATTGCTGTACTATTCTAGGGTGGTGGGGTTTTTCCTCCTCCGGGTCTTGATGACTTCACTGTCTCCTTTGTGCTGCTGGAGTCTAACCTCAGCAAAAGATGCCCCTAACCATGAATGTTACTCCTGGAGAGAGGCAAGGTCTAACATCTTCCTATTTGTATCTGCAGTCATCTTCTAAGAACTTTTTTATACCTGTTTGCTGATACGGAGGCGAACACTTGAATCAAATTATTGGAGTTGGGATCCATTAGTTGGGATGGCTTCTGTACCCGACCTTCAAACAAGGAAAATGCCGATCCTTGTACAGCATGATTTGCCATAGAATCATTATATCAGACTGATTAGAGTTTTTGTGAAATATGAGATGCCCCCCATCACAAGTATACAATATAACTTACTCTAGGGCACTAGCATCATGTATTGCAATTCTGGAACTATTGTAAGAGAGAAGTTTGTGTTTCCCACGTGAAAGGTAGACATGAATAAAACTTAACAAAAAGTTGAAAAGAAATTAAAAAATAAATTTATAAGCTTTTTTTTTTTAAAAAAAACCGAAACAAACCACAAAGACCCAAAAGAACAACAACAAAACCCCCAAGAAGCCTGCTACTGGTTCAGTGCAGTAGTTTAGTAATTTATATTGATTGTTTATCTAAAAACACAGCATATGCATTATTCTTTGGCTGTTCTCCCTTTTAATGTAAGGGAATGGGCGGTAAAGCATTAGGAGTTGCATTTGTACCAGTCATCCTAGAGCAGAAATGGACTGTGTCGAAGTGCCAGGTGACGGAGGATTAGTAGGCTTTACGTAGAGTAGGGAGGTATATTGGGGAAAGGAAGTTGCTACAGAGAGAAGCAAGATGAAAATGAATTTCTTTTGCAAAATGAGAGGCTTGGAATACTATTCTAATGTACTTTGCTCAGCATTTTACTGGAGGCTTCATGGGTTTGGATATGTAGAAAATACTGTGGTACTATGTACTAGCTGTGTTCAAATTTTGGACTTTTGGTTTGCTGTGTGTATGTATGTGTGTAGATACGTTTTTGGGGCGTGATGGAAGGGCAGGGAAGATGTGATTTAAGTCTCACAAGTGCAAAGGACTGCATTATTATGGATTAGCCTTTGGTTTCTTCCAGAGTTAAGTACTTCCAAATGGAAACAGAGTTGAGTTCAGAAATTCTCACTGCTTGCTTGCTTATGAGGAGTGTATGAATATAATATGTATAAAACATTAAACAATAAAAGTAATAGCCTCTAAGGGAAAGGGAATTATTTTCTTTTGAACCATGATGTCATGGTCTTACCTCACCTTTAGTTTCAGCCAAGCAAATAATGTGTACTGAGCTCTCTATCATGTACCATTATAATTAGCTCTGTCAGGTCTTAGCCCTGCAACCCTCATGCAGATAATATGATAATATGTCTTCATAACCAAGTGACCTTACATGCACAATATTTCTCCCCTTATGAAGATTGCATGTCAATAAAGTAATTGAGTCTCAGAGGCTGCAGCAAGTGAAGATTTAGATGATTGGACTTTCAGGGCAGTGATGTATGACCGTTATTATTCTACTTGTCAGAGCGCTGCATACAAGCGAGGATGGTCAGAAGATGACAGGGATGAAAGGTTGTGTTTCATTAAAAAAAATATTGCTGTTAATCACCACTCTATTCTTTTCAAAGTCATGGAGGAAAGAAACTCCTTTTTCATTTTAGCCCCGGTTAAGAATTTAAACGCGAACACACAGCAGGCTTTCAGAGCCCAGTTATCCAGCTTCATTATTGCTTAATTAGGGAAATAAATTATTATTTCAGTTAATAAAATACACCAAAATACTAGACACTGAGACCACCTGTATACTTTTATCACATCATTTTAAATTAACATTAAATGCATCATGCTAAGCTTTAAATCACATTTTGCCTACAGCTTTAAGTAATTATAACAAGTGCTATGAAGCTGGTACAAAATCAAGCCGTACTGAATTCAACTATTTTTGCTTGTACTAATTTGTTTGGACAGTTGCAGTGCTTGAAACATTTATATTTCCATACTTTGTAAAAGCAAATATTTTTTTTCTCACCAAGCTGTTTTGTAGCTGTAAATTTATCTTATGATATCATAACAGCTGGAAACTTGTAGCTTGACAAGATTTTGTTTCATATTTAAACAGCTCAGAAATTATGTTTGAAACATAGTATATTTCTTTCTCTCTGTGAGACTTTCCTCATATTGTTGCACATTATCTTGGAAGTATCTGCAATATATTTTAAAACAGATTATTTATGCAATCATTTAGTTAATAATTCCTAATGATTTATATACGTAGCAGACCTTTCTTATATACATAAAAAAAAGACCAAAACTAGCCCAAAATAGTATTTACTGGCGAGTGCTATATAATGAAATACGGATGTAGGTTCTGGAAGGCTGATGAGCAAAGCAGCTTGACAGTGCTTTTAGTGAGTGGAAAATCCTAATAGAAGCACATCTTTTCTGAAGAACTAGTTTCAGAAGTCTTTAAATCTTCACAGTTAGGAAATTGACTGAGATATAGCAGCTCTGATGAAGAAAGAGTTTATCAGAGGATTTTTGGCTAAAGCAATAATTTATTGAATAAAATTAGCCACTGCATCTTTGCAGGATTGACTCCCATAAGGACAATTAACAGCAGCAAAAGAGAATGAAATCTTTGTACGAAAAGTGAAAAAAATCAAGTTCTTTTACCCTTCCTCCTGAACATGTAATTGAAAGGTGCAGAGTCAAGTTTGTTTGTTTGCAAACTCATCTTCACTATTATTAATGATTTTTTTGAACAGTGGTGCTGCACGTGATACGGGCCCTGTTGCTCTATGCACTGCATGAAAAGTGGTCTTCTCTGTTCCAAGATAAAATGGATATTTGAGTAAGAAAATAGAATCTCAAAAAATTACAAGTATTTAATATCTGTATTACCGTGTTACTGGTTAGTGGCTGTCAGGAGCGCAAGCCTCAGTCTCTCGAGTTCTCTGTTAGATAAACTGATCTCTTCTTCCTGCATATATCTGTAGGATTAGGAATACAACTGTTGGTAAACCAAGCAAAATTCATACTTCGTACTTAAAGTTGGTGTCTCTTGACATAGGTTTTCTTGAGTCAAATCACTGTACTGTTAAGTCAGCCACAGCATTAGCGAGAATGTTAGTTGCTTTCACTGATGTGACTGTGGAACAAAGTCTTTAAAGCACTGAAAGTCCTGAAGCGTTCAAAGTGCAGAGGGGTCACTAAGGAACTGGAGGGCAATGAGGAGTTTACCAAAACTAACTTAAATAGCAATGCAAAAAGAAGAGTTAATAGCCCATTATATTTTTATATGTCCTTTTAGATAAGGGAAGAAGACTGATACCTTCCAGTCAAATGGAAGACTGACGTGAGTGATCTGACTCCTCTGCCAATGTGACATCTGACTTGGTGTTAACAGTTATTGGTGTTGATAGGCACACCCCACACAGAGCGCCAAATGCAGTTGTTTTGATCCCTTGTTCTTTTATTTCTATCCCTTCTCCCTGTTTTCTGTCACAATGTCATGTTGAATCATTGTTTGGTGGCACATGCAGGACCTCTCAAGTACTGAGGTATCAGACTTCAGGAACTGCATTGAAATGAATATAATAATGAGAACCAGAAGGCAGCACAAACCCACTTCTCAGGGAAGGAGGCAGCTAATAAGTGTTGTTAGTGGATTCTGGGGAGAAGAACCAGAGGTGCATCCTGTGGACAAGCAAGCGTAGACTGGCTTGTCTCAGGGTTCAGTTACAGGCACGCTGAGAAGATCAGTGCTGATGTCTGTCACTTTGTACACATCAAGGTGCTTATTTGAGAAAATAGAAGAGTCAGTGGTTATCTTGTAATCAACCCTGGTATGAAGCACAGCGTTCTACAAAAAAAAAAAAAAGGAAAAAAAGAAAAAAAAAAAGAAAATAAGAAAGAAAAAAGTACTGTGCTTTTTAGATTTCTCTGTAAGTTTTGCTAGCTCAGCTTTCTGTATTCTCTTTGAAGGGAATGGATCTATATCTTCCTCCCCTGTTGCTTTTAGTAGGCTTACTACCTTATGATCCTGAACTCTCTAGACCTGTGAATATGTATTGAACATACATGCATAATGTGTGATTTTTTTTTTCTCACACTGTTCAGGCATTTAGTTGGGACTCAGTTTTCAGATCGATTAGTGGTGCTTTCTGTGTATGCCTGTTTGGAGGGTAGATTACAAATTTGCTTTCTGATTCTGTAAGCTTTTAACTGGAACTTTGGATATTTGTTCCATTTTGTCTGAGTCAAAAAGTTTGACAAAGATGAGTTTGAATAATATTCCAACTACAGCCTATTTTTGTATGTGTTGATGTGTATATATACATGCTTGTATGACAATAATTCTATTTACAGCAATAGCAATGACAATGATTGATGTGGCCTCAGTGTTTCCATTTGCTTACAATTATATGACATTTTTAGCTATATGAGATAATTTAGTGCCTTATTTCTGTCCAGAGGAGAAGGTTCTTTCAGTATTTTTTTTTTCCTTTCTAAGAGTTAATCAGATAATCCCATTGTTTTTCACATGTTTATAGATTCATCCAGTCCAAAGCTATTCAGACTTGCTTGATGTTCTGTACCTCACAGGCCTTGCATTTTGCATAATTATCCCTTAACTGCATGCAGTAAGTTGTATTTGCTAATGCCCATCTTCCACAAAAGCACTGGCTTGGTTAAAAAATGTAGACTCCACCGATTTACCTGATGATCTGTTCAAATTGTTAATCACCATATGGAAAAAAATATGTCTAATTTTGTCTGGCTTCCACTTTCAGCCTTGGGAGCTACTTTTGTAATATTAATACTGAACATTAGCCCTTTAATATTTATTATTTTGTCCTTGTGTAGGGTAGTTATGCAGTGTAATGAAATAGCCTCCCAGTCATTTTTTTTATAAACCAAAAGCATTGTACTGTTGAAACCCCTCCCTCTGAGGTATTTTCTCCAATCCTTAAGTATGGATTGTGGCTCTTTTCATCACCTTTTCTAATTTTTCAACACGCTTATAGAAATACGGCCATCAGAACCGTTTGTACCAATCTAGTCTCATGAATGAACAGAAATAAAACAATTTTCCATGCCTACTCTGTTCCTCTATTCATTTCCTCTCCCTATTTCTTTAACCCTCAAAGTCAAAGCAATTACTTTCACCCATCTTGTTTTAACATCATTTTAGGACTTTCTGTTGAATTGCTTGCCCACCATGTTCCCGAAATTATTTTCAGAGGCTGCTCTTCATGTTAAACAGTCTCACATTTTATGGATATGGCCAATCCTTCCTCAATCCCTGATAAATGCCCTTAGATGATGATGTCAATGCATTGATGACTGGCATTTTAGCCAATTTCTAATGTATTTAACTTTTATTTTATTGCTAATGCGTGGTACTGATTTAGTATTAGTTATTTGTTACAAAGTGAATTTGTGTCTCCTTTTTGCTTTTTCATCAAAACTGAAACCGTCCGTTACTAGTGAGCTGGACAAGGATCTCTTTTGATTGCAAATCAATCTCTACTAGGTGCTTCCAACACCACTGACACCTGGGAGGATTTCTGTGCCCAGGCAGGAGTAGGAAAAGGTAAGATGCTGGCACAGTGCAATCACAGTGCTCATTCACCCACCTTCCAGAAGTGCCCAAAGATGTTGCCAGGAGGCTAGGTGGGTTGTACTGGGGCAGAAGGTGAGAACGCTCCTGAAGCCATTTTTTCTTCCTGCCTCCTCATTTTGAGGAAGTGTATAATGAGAATCTGCCTCGTTTTGTCTCGAGCAGCATGTATCTTTCCCTAGAAGTGTATACTGTACCATCTTTACTTAAATTATGAATGTATTTATCTGTTTTTCCTTAATGAAACAGCTCTTTCTTCCAATCCTTTCTGCTTCTTTTACCTTGAACTTGCAGCCTGCCTTGGGTTTAGTCTTTAATGTAATTAGTTTGTAACAGAAATAAAAGTGATTGGTGGCTTACCAATGTTTTCTTCACACCCATCTGTTTTCTCTTCTGCCTTTTAGTACTGGGGAAAGAATGCACTCTTTCATTAACTCTAGCACAACTCAAAGGTTACTTTTAATTTGCATTTTGAAAAAGAAACTGTATAAAAATTAATCAAATACTCTTGGCCTAGTCGCAGACAAGTTTAGGGACAAAACGTCTTAACTTTCTCGTTTGTCTTTTCAAGACACTTATAAATGACTTTGCTTTGTAATCCCAATCTCAATGCCACTGCTTTCACGTTTCAGGAGTTATAACTACAGACAGAAATATCCGTAGTTTTCAAGATGGTGACAGGAAGTCTGCTTTACAGATATTTAATATTAAAGAGAAATTATCTACGTGGTCCAAAAGTGTTCCACCTATAGAGATATCTTTTAAGTGTCCCTGCTAGAAGACAGTGGAGACCTTGCAAAACTGAATGACTTCTACATGATGATGATGATGATCTTGAATTGAAAAAAGACTAGCTGGGGAAGTTATTTACGTTTCCATATTTATTTCTTCCTCTAAGTTTTGCTAGTTGTATCATCATTTGTATTTTAAAATCTCTTTGCGACTATCACGGAGGTTACCAAAAAGATGATTTCCAAAAACATTGAAAGTAGTGACATTTTACTAATTCTCTGGTAGTTAAGCTACAGAATGACATCCACAGGACAGGACAAGACACTGAACAATTCTTTCTTCAACCAGAGGATATTGGCTGCCAAGTGTATGTCTAGATCTTTATTTTTGAGTATGTCTTTCATTTAAATATCCTCTTCTGGCCAGTTCTTAATATGCAAAAAACAGCTGTGGAAAAGGTCATGCTGGACTGACCAACTAAAAGTATCTGCAGGAAAATTGTAGATTTTATCAAAGACGACTTGTAGATTTCTTCAGCTGGATCAGCTTCCCATAGAGCCAGTCACAATCTTTTTGTGTGACTTGGCATTAGAATTCAGCCATTGACCAGCAGCATTTTTTGGTGGCTCCGACATATTTTGTCAATCAAGGTGTCCCCGTGTAGTAACAGTTGTTGACTGGAATTCAGCACTATTTTCTTTATAAGCCTAAGTGCTATTTTTGAAGTATTTAACTGTGTTAAAAACTAGATAACATTTTTAAAAAGTTGTCAGTGGAGATACAATTCAGTTTCTTTTAAGAAGTTATTTTTACTGGTGTTTTGTGTCCCTCCATGTGTTCTTTGTTCCTCGCTTCCCAAGTAGTTCTGTGGTTTAGAAAGAAATAAAACACAAATGTTCCTACTCTGTTGCTTCCTTTTAAAATCTTAGTTTTTAACCAATTTTTCACAGATAGTCTTTGATACCTGCCGGAGTAGTTACTCATCAGAAAATGGATTGTGTGATTATCTGATTTAATGAAAACATATGTTATAACTGTAAGCCCCCGTGGCTTGCCAACCACAACGTTATCCAGATCTTGCTCATGTGTTTGCATTATTTGTCACATTCTTTGATAATAGTGTTCCTTCACTCAAAAAGATACGAAGAGCCCCCAAAACTGCTTTAAGTGGTAGCCAGCTGAAACCAGACCTTGAGCTGATGAATATTTTAAAACCTGAAACATACCGAGCCTGTGACCGGCCATGAAAATACGCTCCAAGTTTTTTCTCTTTGCATGCCGTCCTGGGAAGAGGTGCTGAGGAGGATGTCCTCTGAAGACTCTCATAAGACAAGACTTTCTGTCTGTCTGTATCATAGTGAGAGCAATATACCTGTTCGTAGCAACTCCAACCTTTAAGAGCTTCTGCTCTTTGAAGTGAGTTGGAGAAGCTCATGAGAATAAGTATTACAATAGAAATACATGGTTGGTCAGTGCGTGTTTGATCAGTGAGGAGAATCAGTCCTGCTGACACTTACAAATAAATAATTAGAAAATATTTATATGTAATATAGGAATCTTTTAATGTAACACTTAGGTACACATCTGACAGATCTGGGTGGCTGCTTATTATTACACAATTTTAACATGTAGAATAGAATATTTGCAACTACTTTCAATGTTTTCAAGGGGCTGTGTTAGGGCCTTTACATGGGCAAATAATACTTTTCACTTGTAAGGCTCTTTTTATTTAGAGTTCTCAAAATACTTTACAGTCTAGAAATAATTCCTCTAGACTTGATGTTGACTGGCATTGCTCCTGGTAATTTTGTTTTAAAGCATAGAGTACGTCAGCTCTGCGTCAATGCAAACTAAGAAATGTAACATGAGTCCTGTACCACGGACCTTTCGCAAAAGGTTAGTTAGGTTATAGGAAATAATGTATTTTTTTTTTTTCTTACGGAATAGAACCAACTGGTATATCATCATAGTACCCTAATATGTACGTACAGAAGTAGAAAATCCCTGCGGTTTATGGGGTATGGCTGTTATCTCTTGTCAGTGGAGTTCTGTTGTAACTGTGGCCATCAGGAAGAATGTTTGCAGAAGTGACTTGTGAAAGTGCTGCGCTTAAGCTTCAAAACTCGAGCTGAAACTCGTCCAATTGTTGTTTCATAAGCATGTGCCCTGTTTTGCTCCCTGTGCACCTCCTAAACCACTCCATCGGAATTATTTTCTGTCTAGCAGCAAGTGCCCAAAGAGGAGAGTGACTCTGTACTCTGGCACAGGAAGATTAAAAAGCTTGCTCCGGCTCGAAGTCTTAGGCTTTCTGACCCAACCTCCAGCACAGCAGAACGAAGCACAAGTACAAAGACGTTTTGACGTCTGAGTGCATGTAGCTTCTATGCTAAATCAAAGGCGAGTGGTAAAGTATGATAGCCAAAGCAGAAGTAGCAGAGTTGGGAGAGCAGGAGGAGGGTGTTTCTTTGCAAAGCTGATGTTGATTGCAAAAATAGCAACTTGGATCCAGCCTGTTTCCTCCTTAAACCTACAGGTTTGAACAAAATTGCTGCTAATCAAATACAGTAAAACAGTAGGGTTATCTTAGTTTATGAGGATTGTGCGGTTTGTTTCATTTATCAATATAAGATTATGTTTATTTGCACTGAGGATAGTGCAAATAAACATAATAAGACGATGAACGTGATGCTAAGTTGTATGTTTTAGGCAGGTTAATTGCAAGTGGGAATCAGAAGAAATCAATCTTATTTTATGTGGTAATATCTTAACAATACAGGGCTCGTTCAGGCAAGAACATTAAAGTGCAAAATTTTGGAATGATAGAAGTATGTGTCAGCAATCACTGTTTCCTCATTGGATTTATGATACTTGTTGTTGTTCTTTACACCAACAAAAGTACCAAATTATTCAATAAAACACTAGTACATAGTTAATTGTACATGTAAAAAAAAAAAAAAAAAAAAAATCGAAGACATGATAAAATTCAGTGCTGGTTTACAGTATAGTAAAAAATGCAGTTCTGCCAGTTCCTGAACATAGCTGAATTTCTGAATGTGACTGAAAACTTAAAAAGAATGTTTTAAAAATGTATAATATTTAATTGTTTAAAATGGATTTGAGAAACAGGCATCAAAGAAAGTGTAAATAAATACTCTGCTAAGGAAATCTGAAGGTATTGGTTTATAAGTGGAAATGGAGAGGAAGCATCCTGTCAGGGTTGGAAAGGGCTCAGACTCCAGAACAGAGCAGAATTTGACCAAGGAATTCAAATATAGTTTCAGTTGTATTGATACATGCATGGAAATAGTGCAGCAAATAACTTTTTGTTAATCTGGTGCTAAATTTAAACTACTGAATACTTATTCCTTTAAAGTCCATGATGTGAGATGATGACATTTTTCATCATTTCTCTCTTTCTAACTAGCTCGGCTAATTTAGCAAGGCAAGCTAATTTAAAGGGTGTGAATGGTTTTTGTTTGATGTGTACTTTGGATGTCCAAAAATGTAACATTTTGTGGTCCTTTATTCTACCTCTTTGCCCCATTTTTCCCTTTCCATAATATTTCCTTTGAAAAGTCATTCGTGGGAATGATTCCCAGCCAGGGAGGGGTGTGACAAACAGTTTTCTCAGACAGTATTCGGTCCCGTAATGTTGATTGTGATGTACTGTATGGTTAGGTATATTGCAGTTGGTCCTTCTTGCGACAGGATAAGCACATCAAGCTTTCTGGTAAAGATGAGATGGCTCTGTCTGTATGTGACGTTGTATAAACAGAAGGAGAACGTAACGTGGCAACTCGTGTATCAGGTCTTGTAATCCACCTCAGAGATAACACAGTGGGTTTTGACTCTGTGTTTTTATTTGCTACTGGAAATTTGTAGAAAATTATAATTCTGAGCAAATGGAGTGTCTGGGAAACTATATTTGGAAATTTAAATTTTGAAATGAAATGTTGTGGTGAATTCCATATATTTACTTATAATACAAATATAAAAATATATTAATGTTTAAGCAGAAGAGGTAAAACCGAAAGCATGCTATCCTAGCAAAACAATCCACTGCAAAGGTGACTGTTTCCTTAGTTGTTTTCACTTCTTCATAAAATATCTGTCTTGAACAAGAAGACTTAACTTTATAGCCCTTTCTAGCTTTCATAAATTGAAAATAGTGTTGCATTGTTATTATTATTATTATTATTATTAATCTCTGTTATGTAAAGAAATACTAAAACCTGAGAAGCAAAGGATTTTCCATAAGACAGAAAGAAACCTGACATTGCTTCATTGCTTACTGTTCTCTAGCTACTGACAGGTTACTACCTTGACAAAGAATTATATTAATAAATGTCTTCAACTAGGCAACTCGATCTGAGCCAGCACACTGAAAGGACCTGTAGGAAGGGGGGATATGAGCCAGGATTATCATCCAGAATTCAGAAAAGGAAAGAGAGGCCTAAAATGACCTGACATTCCTCTCAAAGGGAGGCTGCATCACTCGAGGGCTGATGCTCCAGCCTCCGTGCCACACACTCTTCTGCGCTCCGCCTGCCTGGGACGCGGTCGGGGCTTTTCACAGAACCAGGCAGAGCATGACAAGCGTGCGTTAGGTTTAGGTAGCTAATGGGTCTGCTGCCTCCTGGACTCTATTTCTGTTCTTGTGTTTCAACTAAGTCGTTCTGCATTCAGATGAACATCTGTGTAGACTGCTGTCATTCAGGATTTTAAAGGACACCACCTTTTTTTGATGGTTTGTTTCGGTAGCAACGGAGCACAGTTTTTTGGGGGGACCTATTTTTAACAGCCTAAGGCTAGGAAGCTCAATTTTTCAACAAGATTGTTTACTGGAAAGAAAAGGCTACGTGATCTTGGTGACAACTTGAAGACCGTTGTCTCAATAACTAGTGATAGGACTCTGTTACAGACAGGGCAATGCCAGCAAGAAGCAGCTCTTTTTTTTTAAACTGCGATGCTGTGATAGCAAGCTTGTAAAACCAGGATGGCACTAGAGAAGAATAAAATGAGTTAAAAGAATTATAAAGTCCAATCTTGTGTGCTACGCTCTCGCTCGTGTTACAAACTGGTTTTGAGAGTGTAAAAAACATCATCTGTGATTTACACGAAATGACTTTTAATGAGTTCTAGTCCTACTTTTGCCATCGAGACGTATGACTTAATCTCCCTGGGCCTTTATTTACTCTTTTAAGCAAAGTTAAATGCTTCATATGGAGACCTGAAATGGACATTTGTTTAGTAAACGTGTGAAATACCTGAGAGATGGTTCTGGAAAATGATAGGTCATGTTATGCTGTTGCTGGAGCTGTAAAGCAAACAACAGTTTCGGGTGTTGTGAAAAGTTTAAAGGTATTTAGAGATTTCTATTATCTAATTCAGGTTCATCAAAAATACTGACTGAAAATGCATGTTAACATCAACTTTTATTAGTTTTTACCTAAATAAAATCCTAACATCCAATAAAAATTTGGACATTTGGGTGTCTATTTTATTATTCAGTGTTTATTCCTAATCGATCTTGGCTGATTAGAAGCATAGCATCCTGAGCCAAAGAAGACAGTCCTCTATAAAATGCTTTTTATAATAGTGGAGTCAAGAGTTAATGCTATCATTTTATCTATTTCAAAGCACTGATTACTTCAGCAACTCGGGGAGAGATTTGCCTGACCCAGGACTTCCCTGGCTTTCAATGTTTCTTTGCTTAAGAAAAATGTTGATTCAGTGACTGTAGTCTTGTATACGCTTTCTGGGAAGTTGCAGCCAAGAAGATTAGTAGTACTGGCCTTGGTATAGGAAGAAGATGGTTGTCATAATTATTGATATTTCTCTTTGGTTAAGTGAATCTTTCTAATTCTTGTGCTGTTGTTGCCTTTTTCTGTTGTCTTGAAGTTGCTTTAGTCTGATGACCATACTGCCTGCCGTTACTTCCTTTTTTTTTAAATTTATTTCTCTCTTCTGAAGCAGTGCTCACGGTGCCACCTGAGACTGTCTTTCATCTTTCATGGCCAGTGGCCATCCGGCTTCAGAGATGAGCAAAACAGTGATGTCAAATCAGTAACAGCACTGTATTAGCCCAGTTATTTGTTTAAAAAAACCTCCAACACCTGAATTCCTCATCAGAGAGGAAAAATAACAATGTGTGTAAAAGGTATATATCATCCATGTATAGCGATGAGAAGAGTTTTCTATAATACTGTTGGAACTGCTAAATTGCTGCGTGCATCGTGTGGAGCACAAGTGGTGTTAAACAATGTCACTGTACAGCCCGTGGTGAACCTCGTCTCCTTCTACCTTAGTATTGCTGTCACTTCACTCTGGCCTAAATGATTTTATTTCATCATTTACCTTTAGCAGCAGGTTACTGCTGCTTGTGCTGTAATACTACTGCTTGTGCGTGCTGCTGTAGCGTTACAAAGACTCATGAAGTAGTGTGTCCACCATGTCAGTATCATCCTATCTACTAAGGATGCGTAAGTTCAAGCTCTACAGTAGCATTAACAATGCCACAGGACGTGAGAGGTCATATCAAACTAACCATCGACAGCAGCATAATAGGAGTTGGCAAAATAGAATTATTACCTGAAATCTGACTTTGACACCATTTCAAAATTAATGAAGAGATCTTTAACCCTGAGATCCTGAAATTAACCCTGAGACTTTTAAGACAAAATGATACCCTCTCCCACACACCCAAAAACCCTCTGATGTAGGATCCTTTCCTTTAGATTTCTTTATGAAATTGTAATGTAAATTCAGGTTAATTTTCAAATTTTTGTTAAAAAGCAGAAAGGTTAAAAGCTTACACAGATAACTTAGAAAAGTGATGTCTTGATTCCAGCAGATGGAGGTTCAAGACAAACACAGATTTGGAAAAAAGTAGGGTTTACAGTGCTACTGTTTCAGATCCACAGCCATCTTACTGAGTTGGAAACATTAATGCATGAGTTCATTGACACATTTTATAGAATTTTCTTATTCAAATATCAGGTTAAAAAAGTAAAACATGCATGCCTAGATTGTGTCAATAAGGAAGTGATTAATCTGTTTTTTTCCACAGTAATGTGACCTTAAATTAGTGCATATAAATAAAATTAAGCTTTTGGAAATCATAGCAATATAGCTGGAATTCTGAAATTCAGAGTTAAACATAGTGGTATCACAGTAATCAATTTTGTGTTTAACATATCTTGAAATAATCGTCTTTGCCTTTTATCCTTAGCTGAAGTTTCTTAAGCACCTTATTTTCACAGAAAACTAAAATCCCATCAACTTCCATTAAGACTTAGGATGCCCAGTGCACTGGAAAATGGGACCAACGAAAAAACGCATTGAAAGTTTTAAACATTTGTTTCCTCTTGCCCTCCTGGGGATTGGATGAGGTTTGATTTAATTTCTGCATATATAATCAATGATATTTTAGGATACATAAATAGAAGAGTAAAGCAAGCTGACTGGAGATGATTACTGGTCTTGCGTCACTGACCTTCAGTATAACGTTGGGGCAGCTTTATTTCTAACCCTGAAAATAAGCTTGCCGAGATCAGGAATTCTACACTGCAGCTGCTTTTTTTTTTTTTTTCCTTTTTTCTTTCTCCAAGGTAAGCAAGCAGCTGCAGAATTGAAATGTTGCAAAGAAATTTACTTGTGCAAGTATTCTAAGAGATACTGACATTCTTAGCAGCCACTGAGGCTCAGATAGACAAGCTCTTCTTATGCTGACGAATACCAGAAGATTACCTGGCTGCTGACGATCAGTTTAGGTTATGGCAGGAGGAGATTAGCTCAAATTTATAACAGCTCACATTTTCCATTTTTTCTCAGTTTTCAGAGTGGCATGGAAATTATATTTGTGAATCCCTGGGGACTCTCACATTGGTGTCAGTTTTCAGATTTTGCCAGATACATCTAAATGTGGACATAAAATGTAATAGAAAGAAATGGAAAAAAATATCTGTTTCTCAATTCTTTATTACTGAAGAGTTAAGAAAGCGATTCCTCAGGCTATTACACAAATCTTAAACTGGTAATAAATGTTAGGATGAAATCAGATTGCTTAAGATTCTTTTGCCTGTGCTTCTCTTTAAAAAAATCATATCAGAAATATAGCAGGCTCGTGTGGTTTGACCATTTTTTGGAAAGGTTGTACCCCAATAAAAATTTGGATAAAATGTTTATTTTAAGACTAATTTTATACCAAAAGCATATGGTGCCAAAGAATCTTTCATGAGCTCACTTACACATTCAGCATCTCTTCATCCACCTCAGTATTAACAGCTGGTGAGCAAAATATATTGAAAAAATAGAAAAGTTAGAAATTAGAAAATAGTCATTTTAAATTGGTAATATACAGTAATACACTGAATTAAGGAAATAAGTTACATAAGTTATTTCTGTGCTACATTATATATAAAAACTGTGCATTAAAATGGAGCTCATTACCCTCCTTGGCAGGTACTGTATAAGTGGTACATAATATCAGTACATAATACAAAACACGTCAGGTACTTTCTCAAGCATTCTCATGGTATGTTTCCATGGAGGCTAATATTGTAAAGGACCTAGATAATGCTGCTGCCTATGAATTGAAGTGACAAAAAGCATTTCAAATGTTCAAAGTGAGGATCGACTCAAACTTCATTTTTTCAATATTTGGAATCACTCAAAATGGAGAACTGGTTTTCCCAAATACGCCTGGCCTTTATGTTGAGCTGCATATGGTCATGCCCACTCCTGAACTTCGGGAAGTTTATCTTCAGATATTGATGTCATGGCTTCAATTCTTTCTTAGAAATTTTAACGTATATCTGAAACTATAAAAGGGGAGAGCTTTTATCATTCTTAAAATTATCGTTGGAATTTATATTGAACTCAATTTAAGATATGTCGGAGAAGCCAGAGAGAAGGAAGAGGCTTTATATAATTTCAGTGGTATTTCATCAGATTCCAGCTGGCCAAAATGTTGGAGAAGTGTCGGGACTTCTCCAGTACATACGGAAACTCAGAACAGATAAAGGAAATCTTTTACTCTACAGCAATCTCTTAAAAAAAACACCAGAAACTTGCTGAAATGGAGACAAAAGGTGGCAACAAGGTAATTACATTATTATTTAAGTATCTTTTCAACGTCACTTGACAAAGAGAAATTTCTCATATACAATTTAAATAGTTCCCAAGAAAATTGTTTTGAGGAATGGCCACGTTATACTTTTACAAAGACAAGGCTTCAGGTGCGTAGGTGAAGTCAAGTGGGGAGGATCCTGCGTGACCAACCTAGAGCAGGTTAGAACCTCTCTCCTATCCTTTCTTTTCCTTGCTCTGTCTTTCAGTCAAAACTTCCCTTTGTCCCACTTGGAAGAGAAGGATCATCTTGTAATGAACTTGCTTCCCTCAACCTCCCCAATATAGTTCTGTGATACTAATCATAATTTAGTCCATGTATATGTATGTATCTTTCCTTTTTTTTTGTTTTGTAGTATCTCTTGTAGTGTATTAAGCTGTGCAGTAAGTGATTGATTGTTCCTGGTACACTGTTACTGGGAAATCTGGACTAATATTTGACAGCTGTAGTTTGGAAATGTGTCTGAACTTGCTGGTTTGTGTTATAGCTTAAAGGTGATTTATTGCTTTTGATTTTTGAAAGGTGCTACTACAAGAAATGGTTTGATAAATAATTGCTCATAGCATGGTAATTAACAGAAGATACTTTTAAGTTCTACTAAATAGTGCTATTGCTGTTCCAGTTTAAAAATGCTGACTTGGTTTCTAAACTATGTGTATGCCCTTCAGTGCCTGTTTTAGTAGGAGGATATGTCAAATATTAAATCTCCATCAGTAGACAGGTGTGCATTATTTACAAATTTCTAGCTGTAAGAAACATAATTGACCAGTTCAATCCTTACAATATTTTGAAATGTGAAACATGCCTGTTATTCTAAAATTTAGATGTTACTTTATATGTTAAATAGAAAAACCTGATAGAATTATTAACATTATTATTATTATTATTGTTATTACTTAAATACCATGTTTTACAGTTATGCCACCGTGATTAGACTGTTGTGCCAGGATGTAGTTAAATCTGTGAAAACTTGTTTTGATACTTGCAGAGCACAAAGCGGTGACAGTAACTATAGTTCAGATTTCATTATATGTGGATTTTCAGTTACTCATAACTAAAATATTTACAAGTCTGGGTGATTTTTTTAGTTACATTTTCTCCAAAGGTGAGCATTTTTTAAAAATAATTTTTTTTAAAAAAGTTCAGCGACATGGAGATGTAAAGAATTTGAGGTATAAAAAGAGAAGGAATGCAGGGTACAGAATGAAAAACCTTTTTCTTAAGGGGAACACCTTTGGAACTTCCAAAGTTGGTTTGGATTTGATTTACTACACACTTAAAATTGTCATTCAAGTCTCAGATCTTTGTGCTAGATTTCAAAAAGCATTTGTATGAAATCTTATGTCATGGAGGATTTAACCTGAGTTTACATGCCTATGCTATTTCATGAGCTTGCTGGAAGTTTGTACTCAATCATGGACTGTTTGTCAGTTTGCACCCCTCTTTGGGTGCGGGGGAAGCCAGCTGGCCCTCCAAAGAGGAGGCTGCTGGTGAGAGGAATTAGCTTGGATTTGAACCTTATCTTGATGAGGGTCAGGACGGAACATGGTTGCCTTAAATCATATGGAACCGCACACACAAGCCTGGTCTTGGATTCTATAAAAGGAGTGGATATAGATTAATCCTTAGGACTATTTATATTTCTAAAAATGAACTTCCACTTTAAACTGTATTCAGGAGAAGACTGGAATTATTATTTTAAATAATAAATTTATTTGTGTGAAAACTTCCCTTTGGATTCCCAAGCTGAATAGTCAACTGTGCAAACAGACAGTAACCACTCAATTCTCATGAATTTCAGCAAAGGGCAGGTTTTGTAGCAGTCAGTTATAGATGTTTCAATTGCATTTTTCAGAAATCCTTTAAGCATGTAACCCTTACAATAAGGATGTTAGCTGCGTGTGCATACTTAACTGCCTGGTAAAAAATATCCAAGAGGTATTATAAGTTGAGGCAAGCTTCTTCCTGCATTCCTCGCTCTTTGCCACACAGTAAACGTCTGTATTCTATCTAATCTTATGTGTTGGGCCAGGCATTCCTTTGACTTTTAGCCAAATATTTCAAAAGTGAGGTGTTGCAAAGTGAGCTTTTCTTATGAACCAGAAGAGCTTCAAAGTCTTGGAGACAGCAATTTATGTTTTGTTTTTTAAAAATAAACAGAATAAGGAGTTCCCTATCAAAAATATTTTAAAGAAGATGTTAATGTTTCACTTTTTATCTAAAAAAAGCCCTATCATTTAATTGTGCAAGTAGGAAGAGCTATGTTAAAAATAATATTTATTCTTAATTTTCTGCTTTTGCATATACTGAATAATATTTTTTCAAGTGAAACTTTTTTCCCTGTAACTTCATTTAGGCACGAGAGATCTTGGAATGTTCTACAATAGTTAGATTCAAGGTAAAGTTATTTACTAAATAACTTGGAAAGCATTGTAAAAAGTAGAGTGAAGTCCTTGTAAAAAGTAGAGTGAAGTCCTTGCACTTAAAATTACACCCATGTCTAAGTCTTCTCCAACTCTAAGGGCAGATTTATGTGATCTCCTGCACAGAGGTTCTTTTCTGACACGTGCTAATAGTTTTTATGACTTTTTTTCAGAAATTCTAAACAAAACAGACTATAGCTTTTTTCAGACTGAGTAGTAATGAGATATTATCATATCTGTATTTGTTACTTCAAATGAATGAATGCTTGGTTTGTTCTTGAGATCATGATCTGCATGGACACTAGTAACAAAACTTAGTAGTTACTCACTTCCTTCTCTACACAGTGTGTACAGAGATCAGTTACCTGTCAGTAAGAAAAAAAAATTAAATAGTAGCAAATATTTACTTAATGTATTTTTATTATTGTTAAATACTATTTAAATACTTAATTAACTATTTATTTAAATACTAATATTAAGTACTATTTAAGATGGTAATAAAATAAAGAAAAACTTTATGTGAAGTAGCTGGAAAGTAACTTAGTATTCAGATGACGTACAGTATTATCAGAGAAATAGTGTGGTATCATTTGACCAAGATGTATGAAATCAATTAGCCTGAGCACACAGATCAGCATTAGAATTTCAGGTGGGGAGCATTAATTTAGATATATAGATTTAATTTGTTCTTTTTCTCTTTTAATATTTTCAGTGTATTCACTATTTAAGCAAACTACCCGCACATTGAGTCAAGTGTGGAACGCCGAAAGTCCTTGTTTAGAACTGACTTCAGTTTTCTTTGCATTCCAGCAGCTTTGTACTTTTTACCTAGAAATAGAGAAAATGACAGTATCTGCATGTAACACTCAACTCTATAGAGTTTCCTGATATTTTTTCAGACTTCAGGTGTGCAATTGCTGGTTATAAATCTGCAACTTGGATTAAGTCGCTATTAATGTGAGGGTAAGGGACACAGATCTTGATGGGCTGAGCTAATTTAAGCATCTTAAAGTTTTTATATCCTAAAGTAATTTTAAGTGTCTAAAAGTTCTAACAACAGTCAAGTTTCTGGTGTATATTGCATAATCTACTAGCGTTATACTAAATATACGTACCGCTGTCTCAAGCTTTATGGTTGTTTTCCCATGTCAATAATAGATGGGGCATGAAAGAACTTGGATCAAATTAGCATTTTTGTCTGTTTAAGCAAGTTTTTCATATAGCTTCACTATCAGGATTCTGCTTATTTCATTTCCATAGTAAACTGTCTTTCTCGTCACAGCTAGTTTTATTTAGCCTCTTTCAAACAGTCTCCCTCCTTACTTTATAAAGGCTTCTTGTTTTAAATAGTGAGATTTCTCCTCATTATTTATATAATGTTGCCATGATTGTGATGTAACTTTGTACAGTACTCATTATACACAGTTTTGAATACTTACTTTGATTACTTCCGAACTGGATTCTTTTAATGCGCTGTTTCTAGTATCCACTGGAGATGCTCTCAGCTAGGGCTGTTGCCTTCAGCATCTTGCTGTCTCAGCTGTTCAGAAAAGCTAAGAATACTGAACACTGTACATCATCTTTAATATCAGCTCTCTGCTCGTCAGCTCATCGTAGAACTGAGTCAAAAGTGTTATTTTTTCTGCTTATTCCAGTAAGTCCGTTGCATCTTTGTATTTAGCCGAGTTGGTGGCTCCACTTTCCCCTCCAGCTTTTGCTCCTTGTTCTCTGCTGGGTATCTGAAGCTGGTCAAAGTTTCGTAGCACCAAGAAGGTGATTTTTAAAGTCTGAGTGAACGAACGCTACTATTTTGATATTTTTATGTGTATTTTAGCTGTCTCTTTTATACAGTGTTGATTTGGTGCTTAAACGCTGTATGTAGGCTTGGATCTTGAAAACTAACAGCAACTTATACAGTTCATTATAATTGTATGAATAATACTGCGCAATTCATATACTCCTAGTGAAGCATAGATGCAAGGGCTGATAAGATTCATTTTAATGTGCTAATTAATAACTAAAAGCTGTATTCATGCAGCTGAGGGCTGATACAGACCCTGATAATCAATCTGCTACGTATTCTTACTGCAGTGTCTGTACCTTATTGCTACTACCACCTTTTATGGTGCTGCTGTCTTTTCCTCCTTTCAGTTAGCTAGCACGCTTCTGGCTGATGGAAGGAGGTGGTTTCTGTACTGTAGGAATAAGATCTAACCGGTGCGTTGTCACCTCAGCATCAGTTACGCTGTAGTCGTTAGTATCCTGAATAACTGCTGCGATAGGTTTTGCCATTGGACTTGGGGGCGCGAAAAGATCAGAACCAGATTTGGGTGGGTAGGTGTTTTAATATAAAGGTCTTGCAGGTGACTTTCTATGGCTGTGTTCTGTTTGTTCCCATCTGTATTTCAGCTCAAGACTCCTCTTTTCCTGTGAGGAATCCAAACAAACCTGGCACTTCAGTATTTACCGTTTCTGTCGGTATTGGAAAATACATAAGTCCCACTGATTTGGAAAGTGCAATATCCCGTGTGCTTTATAACTGCGTTAGAAACAACAGAACTACTTCTGTATAATTAGCTTGATATATAATGTGCACGAGGAAAAGAGTATAGTCGCCTTAGTTAGATACTAATCTTTCGTGCCTGATCCTTAAAGCTTACCCACAGTGTTACTGCTACAATAGCACTTGCTTTTTCCCCTTTCTCGCCGTTAGAGTTATGGGATGCTGTATCAAGGAAATGCTTTTTCCCCTTTCTCTGTCAGGTCATCTTCATCTACCGTGGTTGTGTTAGAAAGCCTTTGCTGTCTCAAAGGACAATTACTTCTTTTCTCTTTATTTCAAGGCCTTTATCCAGCTCAGGCTGGTAAATTAGTACAAAGTGCTTGCTCAGAACAAAACTGGAATGATGTGATTTTATTAAATGGGGTTTGCAAAGGCTACCGTAAAAGTGAGGAATGATTTTCAGTCACTTCTTCTGGACCGTGTTCAAGTTCATGTCCCTGAGAGAGCTTAAAAGATCTGCAAGCGCTAATTGTTTGTTTAATGATTTGGCCACCTTTGTAAAAACTGCAAAACTAAGTTTTTTTCGTTACTGCTTTGGGTCATTGCTCTAAAACCTCTGTGGTAAACACTTAATCATAAATCTTCGCTCTTTATTTTTGATGGTACTTTTTGATATTTCCTTGTACTTTCACAGCCGTCCACAATTGTCATTAAAATAATGATTGCACTGGTAGGGATGCAAGCCAAGAATAAAACATAACTGATGGGTGATTGCAATGATTAATTTTATGGTCTTGTTTTTGATTAAAAACATAGTGTTTCACATAATGCTAGTAAATATTCAAACTATTACCTACTGTAAATTGCAATTTTTTAACCTGTATCCCCAGGATTTCAACGGTGGAACATCTGTTTTATTTTGAGAAAAATATGATAAGCATCTGTTTGCATGGAAGATGTGAATGAAACCAGACCACATTTGTTTGCAGTGTTATGGATTATCTGGTCTTACATTGTTTATGAATAAATCATGCAGGATGGATAGTGCTGGTAACCACCACAGTATGTTTTATACTTGGTTTAAAACATAAATTTATGTATTTGTGATTTTTCCTGTAGACACTCAAAAAATTTATGTTTTAAATAAAGAAGCAGCCTGTTGCATTTCTAGGCCAATATTTAAGCTCATGGATACCAGAAATTCTTTTAGGCCAAGCTATGCCCGCTGTTGTTAGTATGTATGAGAATATAGGGTGCGACTTAAAAACAAAGCAAAAAAAAAAAAAATTACCGTGATTTGGGAAAAAATGCTAAAACATATTTTATTATTTGAGAAATAGCGTGCTCTCTGTAACTGGATTGTGGCCTAATGTACGTGTGGATAGAGTTAAGTTTGCATGTGTAGCCTGGAAGACACATCTTGGAAACCCTCATGCCTAGTTGCGGTACTTACTGTCATGAATCCTTTGTATAGATTCCAAAGTATTTCGTATTCAGGGGAGTGGGTGGATGTACAAACTTTTTTGTGTTCAAAACAACGGGGAGATGCTGAGGTTTGAACAGGCCAGTAGTTTGTGCGAGTGTTCGTGAGTTGTGTCCGCTTGTCCAACAGTATCTGTGCTAACATGTTCAAAGAGTTCAGGCTGCCTTTGGTCACGGCTATCAAACTAACAGGATCTGTTGGTTCTGAAGTATGAAAAGATGTGTTCTGCAGGACAGTTTATGGGCTGATTTTATACTTAGTAGCCTGCCACTGTAATATGGATGCTTTGATATTATCGTTGCTGTATCACTTCTGGTATTCCTTGGAGCCAGCGCTGCTGGGCTTGGTGCTTTCAGGATACCTTTACAAAGGCAACCCAGCGAAGCCTGAAAATACCTTGTAAGAATATGTAAACCTTTTGGTACGTATGTAGGCTGAAGCCCAGCATGCACGAAGGATTCCCGTGGAGAATGTAGATCAGGACTCTACGCCTAAGAGCAACCACAGGCTTTATGAAACATGGACATCAAGTTCAATGCTTAACTGTTAGCTTCACCCACCGAGCTACGAGGTGATTTAAGGCAACCGCTGCCTCTCAGCGGTTAGTTACTGTCTCTCCTTTGATGTGTTGCATGTGACACTGTGTGGATGACATGGTACATATTAAGATGTCAAATGTTAGCACAAATTTAGTGTGTTAGCATGAATGCTGGAATGAGTTTGGGATTGAGTGAAATCTCCTAACCATGTATGCACACCCTTAATCTTAGCCACTGATTTATCTCTAGCTGCTTGGCTAGAACTAGAGATGGAACACATATTTCAATTAGGCAAGTGTGTCTATATTATGTATTAGTTAATTGAGTTTCTCTATCCAGCAGGAGTAATTTTTTCTGGCAACTTGCATCTTTCATCTTTCCCCTTGTTTTGGGGTACTTTGGGTATCTTTCTTGTTATAGTTCTGTCTTTGGGGCTTTTTTACCCCCACTTCTCATAGTTCATCTCCTCAGTCAATTCACCTTCAAAACAGACTGGGAAAAATCTAACGCAATATTCCTCTAACATTGCAAGTTGGATGCAGATTTCTTTATTCTGTCTTCCAGTGACATGAAAATATTTTGCTCTTTTGTAGTCTGTTCCAGGTAGGCTAAAGTTAAAAAGGCAAGTGAAATAATTTATATGCACATACAGGAGATGGGAAAAGAGGTTTTGAATGGAAAATTGGTGGGGGGGATACTGGATAACTTCATATCGTGTTCCCTGTTAGGTTTTTTAATCAGTTAAAACAAAGAGGGCCTGCCTTCCTCCATAACTCCAGCTGTTAAAAAAAGCCGAGTCCTTGCTGTAAAGGGCCAGTGGAGAATTCCTTTTATGGGAACACTTGTTGATGTAAAGTGGCTGGGGTCGATGTTCAGGGCAGCAGGATCATTCCCTCTTCTGCCGCGGCTTTCTAATAGCAGGGGGAAGGGGGGTAAGGTAGGATTTTACTGTGCTCTGCCAGTTCGCAATTGATTTAAGGTTCCTCGAGGAACATGTGCTAGAGAAACGACGTAGAAAATACTTATGTTCTGACAGGTTCTGCAGGAGCAGAATAAAGGCTCTTCGTGCTGCATCTTTCCTGTGCAGCAGCCCAGCTCAGTCACTCAGAGGATCGAGCCAGCTATTTTGAGATTCTTTCTTAAAAGCTGCTGTTTAGATATAAAGAAGTGCTTAAATTATATCAGTTTAGATAATACACAATAATTACTATAAAGTGTAAGTCTTTAGAAAGGTATCAAATATCTGTGATTTAAGCTATGTTTTTTGAAACGTTCTTATATCTTTGTTGTTTGGGAATAGGGATAGGAGCAAATAAAGTACTCTAAGAAAACATTCCAGCCTTTTTCATTTACTTGCATATACCACTTAATTTAGCTGGATATTTAAAGGTTTTGTATGATTTTATTACTGCTTTGTATTTACCATTTTGATAATGCTGTTGCTTTTTAGCTAAGATAACTACAGACTATTGGGGGGAGCACGTTATATCAAGATTGACAAAGGAGTTTGCTAACAGTGATCTTCAAAACATTTTAGTCAGACTCTTTCTGGCTTTACATTCCTGAGAGTTAAAACCAATGCACTTGGAGTTTCTTTTATTTGGTTACTGGGTCTTGAACTTTTGGGTTCACAGTCCTAGAAAGTTTAGTCCTAAAGCATTTCTAGTGAAAGCAGATAATTCCTTGTTACTCAAGGAATTGAGGTTTAATGACTCAAGAAGTTGAGGTTTGCTGAGGAGCACGGAACTGAACAGGAATTGACAATATCAGAACTGCTTCCTTCCCAAAGGAACTTTGACGGGACGAAGTGCAGAGACTGTGTTACAGCAGAGAGGAAAGATTATTGCCCATGGTTGAACACTGAATGGGATGGCCTAATCATCAGCAAATCCCACTTTGCTAGAAAGGTCTCATCTCTCTTCTCTGCCATGTTTTTTCATTGGTATTCCAAGTACTTTTTCTTTCTTTTCCCTAATCCTTAGGAAAAAAAAAAAATAGATGTGTGGGGTAATTACATTTCCAGTACTTTAATTTAGGCCAAAAATCAAGTCCTGGAACAGAAAACTTCCCAACACATACATCTACTCTTGGAAAAGTTATTTCACGAAAATCAAAGCTTTCAGTCAGCAGATCAAGTTTTTGACTCGTGATGCTTTGAAGTAGCAGAGGTGATGCCTTAAGCTCTTAAAGTGTAACTGCTAAAGCAATTACAGAGCAGTGTTAACAGGATGAGAAAAAAGATCTACTCTCACTCAGGCCAGTTTGGATAAATTGATAAGAATAAGGAAAATTCCAGTAACAATGATAAAAATTGTTGTTGAAGTAGTGATCAGTGTTTGTGGTTTAGCCATCTATACATTTTATATTATAAATAGAAAATATTTATAGTATATTTAATGTTTTGTGTATTTTAATGTATATTTTTATAATACATAAAAGGAAAATAACCCTGATTAAAAAAGGCCTTTTGTTAACGGAATGACTTTTCAATGAGGTTCATGTTACAGATGCAAATGTGTGATGAGATACGATTTGAGATTGAGTAAAAGAAACACACACACAGATGAGCTACTCTTTTCCGTTCCTATAATAGTTCTTGTCAGTAATGACGGTTTGTATTTTCAAGAGCTTCTGTTGTGGTTATCGATGGCACTTTTCTCTGCTCTTGGATCTGTTGCTGTAGCTGAGATATTCAGCTGAAGATGTTTGCCTAGTGCCCTGTGGGATGGTGGAATTTTGACACTGTAGGAGGTGTATTTTTTACTCTTTTCAGAGTCTGTCTGTCTTCATTCTTGCTATTTCTACAGTAGTTTTGTGATGGGACCAGTTCACTTTTCTCTCTTGTGTAGGCATAACTCTCCTACCTGGTATGCATGTAGAGAGGGAACGGAGTGATGACAAGGAGTTGTGTGTTACTGCAGTGCTGCTTGGCCTAAGTTCTTGTTCTAATTCTTCCTTCCAGGAGTCTCTGGCAAATGTTATTGGAGTAGAACGGTCCAGGCAGAAAGTCTCCAGACTGAGGCTGTGAATGCTTGAAAGTGTTTATTCACATCTTGAACAGAGAGTCTGACAGCTCGTGATTATGTCTGTGATGACTTAATTGCAGGCGTAGAAGCCCTTATCCATAAAGTCAGTTAGCACCATATTAATCATAGACTTGCAAGTGTGGAGGTGCTTAAGTCCAGACAGAGATGGTTATGGTTAGGCTGGTAATAACACCTGTGGTGGCACTCATCTGCACCAGGAGGGAGGCACCGGCAAGGACTTACCTCGGAGAGGATACAGAGTCCAGCCATTGCTTCCGCCTCTCCAGGCTGTTGTGCTGTGCCCCAGAGCATCTGGAATAGGAGCTCAGAGGGTGCCAGGATCCCGGCTTCCAGCTCAGGGCAGAGCACAGAGGGCCAAGGAGGTGCTGAGAGCTACAATGCTGTAGGCGACCGGGGAGATGAGTGTCCCAATTTCACAGAATCACAGAATGGTAGGGGTTGGAAGGGACCTCTGGAGATCATCTAGTCCAACCCCCCTGCCAGAGCAGGGTCACCTAGAGCAGGTTGCACAGGACTGCGTCCAGGCGGGTTGTGAATATCTTCAGAGAAGGAGTCTGGGGGGATGTATTGTAGGAAAGGCATGTGGGCAAGCTAAGGGGAGTTACGTGATACAGTTTTCATAGTGGGGATGTATCTGGAAAGTGAGAAATGCAGGACTGGAGGAGTGGGGATGATTTTGGTGGCAATTAAAGGACTGGAGGGGGGAGATTATTATCTGTTTAGGATGCACCAGCAGAGCACAGGTGGATTGGGATCCTGTTTTGAGCGGTACGCAGTAAGATGCTGGGAAATGAAAGTGGAAGCCTATCACTTCCAGTAAATGCCTGGCCAAGAACCAGAAGCTGTCATTGCTCCAGCTTGTTACCTGTACTGCCAGTGGTGCCAGGATGAGTCTTGTGAGCGGTCTTCACTACAATTTCACTTGCTTTCTAAGCCAGACTACATATCTTATTCTTAACCCAATGTTCTTGTCTCATTATGGACAGTTACATGTTTCTCAGCTAGGCTTTGGCTGATTTTAGCAAGTAACGTGCGAGTTCAACCTTTTCTCCCTTTTCTGGAGGCGAGCTAGTGCAATGCAGTTGAAATAAGGTGAGTGAGCTTTGTGTAGACCTTGGCAGTCCCTTGCAAACCAGAGGGAAAAAGGGCATTTCCTATAAAAATACATATCAGAATGGGGAGAATTTTGCACGATCAACCGTCCTACCTCATTTTTGAGCTTATTGTGTCACGTCCAGAAAGGATTATTGTTCGTGTCCAACACCCAGACCGTGTTCAGGACATTTGAAACCTGAATGCCAGGAAAGGGTTATAAGAAGACAATATGGATTTTATTGAGTTCTAGGTTAAGGTTCAGGCTGCTAAAATAAATCTCAAGAGTCAAAGCCATATTATCTAATATTCAGTACTGTTTGTGTTTCCAATATTATCAGTCTTGAGACTCCACTGTGTTTTTTACTTACATGTAAACATTTAGATGAACATTAAGGAGCTTATTGATTTTCTATACACAGAAAGATTTATTGATACTTTTCTCAGATTTCATAATATTCATTTGCTAATAGCTCCATTGATTTGTTTTCAGCAAAGAAACCCCCAAACAACAAAAACCCAACCCAAACCATCCAAACCCTGAGGAAACTGAAGATGTTCTTTTTCCATGTAGTATAGCTGTGTGCAGAAACATGCACTTAGAGATAATAGGAATGTAGATAGTTGTAAACCAATGTAGTCGGTTCTGAATATGAAGCTACAATCTCTGATAGGCGCATTCCTGCGAAGAGTCACCAGGAACGTGCGTCGCTGTTTGTAACGTTACATTAGGCTGCACTGGTGGCTTTGCAATTTAATTGTTCTTATGTGAAGGAACATTTAATCTCCTTTGGGACTGAATGCTTAAAGGAGACCGATCTGAGTTTGGGGGGGGTGTTTGTGTGTAGGCAGGCTCACCTGCCTGTGCAGAACTCTGTTAGTATCTGTGGGATTTTGGGCAAGTCCTGCCACCCCCCTTTGTGTAACAGCTTGCAGCAGCTTGTAGCGTATGTTCTCCCACTTCAAGGCAGCTGCCCCAACTTCATGAAGTATGTGAAAGTTGCAGCTTCCCAACCGTGTTTCATCTTTACTTGAAGATTCCCTTTCAAAACATTTTCATTCTGTGTTTAATCTTTAGTATATTGAATAGAAAACACAACTGGTTTGTTACCTAAATCAGCACAGCAATGGCCCATTGTTTGTTACAGTGTCTTAGGATGATTTATTTATTTAAATAACATATGTTAAATTCAGCATTTCTGAAATTGCCTTTTGGTATTTACTTGGCAGACACAATAATAAAAACATTTAAGCACACTTTGAATTTCCTTTTGTTGCTCTCTTAAAACTTCATGAAGGAGACAGTGGAGTTGCAAGCTTCAAAACGTTATGAAAGTTTTTAACCTCCGGTGCATGAGTTAACTCATCTGCACTCACGGAATGCAATGAGTTCAAGGAGATGTAAAATTGAGCATGTACTTTGCAGTTGTCAGAATTAAGGCTAAATTGTGTGCTGAAGTAGTTTTTGTCCTTTAAAGGTAACACGCTGGAGAAGAGAGGTTCCACTGACTGTTAAGTTCCTGCAAGTCAATATTTTGTTCCTAATATTAAAAGGAGTATATGTGTATTAATATTGGGACCAAAATAATAGTAAAAAGCTCATTACTGTCTCTCGCAGAATGTACTGACTTCTCTAATACTGTGTTGTGTGAGCAGGAGTAGCGTGGAACTTTAACTAAGTGGAGCATTTTGCCCTTAGTACTGTATCACTCTGTCCCACAATACAAAACCTAATTAGTGCGTCCAAAGAAGCGTTAAATAGATTTCATGCTGTTTAATAAAGGCATTACGTGTTTTTGTCTATTGCAAAACATTAGAGGGAACGTTCATCGTGCATGTTTCTGCTGCCTCTCTCACAATTAAGGTGCAGTTTTACATTGTATCTGCCTCAGGAAGGCTCAGTAACTTTTTTGCTCATCAAATCTTTCCTCTCATTGTTATGCTCTGTTTGTTTTGGTGTTATTGCATAATGGCATTGAAATAGACTCTTAATGAACATCTTTGCTAGTCATTTCAAATCGGGGGGGACAGCTCTTAGCACCAGAATATATCAGGCTGTCGTGACTTGAGGTTCAGTAATTCTTTTTTGGTGCTGATCTTTAACTAGTAACCGGGAAGGAAGAGTTTACTTTGCGACATCTGTAGCCTGAACCTTTTCATTCTTGTGAGTTCTCATTAAAATGGGAGATTTCTTCCCGAGGGTCACCATTACTGTCAGGTTTACACAGCCCTAATGGTGACGTTTTGTTTCTGATTTCATCCCTTAGCTGGCCTTGTCTGGCCTAAAGTGTCTGAAGTGCAGACCTTCTAGACTATATATGCTGAAGTTCAAAAGGAGAAAAATACCACCTTAGGGAAGGGTAGAAAGGCTTCTTGAAGTCTGCCGAATCTTGCCTTGTTGTACATGAACCTATAAAACCATCTAAGCAACTCATTAAGGAATATCTCATGGTGTCTAGCTAATCTGTTGCCAGCCTGTTGGCAATGGCTGCATTTGATTTTTTTTTTTTCTGATTTTCTGGGTTTCTCTTTGGCTCAGTTTCTTCAGATGTGTTTAAGTCATCTCAGTTTTCAGGTTTTTATTAGTAAGTTTATATGAAATGTTATACATTACTCATTTAACATGTTTTGCAAAACATTTCTAAGACTTTGCAAATTGTACTGAATTAATCTTCTTAACCTGTACTGTATCTAGGTTCACGGCAGTGTGAATTGATGTAAAGAGCACCAGTGACAGAGCTGTGAGCTGACTAGAGCTTTGGTGTCCCCTAGCCTACTGTAGACATTTGATCAGGACTTAGTGATACATGAACACAACTATCATAGCATAACTTCTGCTTAGAGAGTATTTTGATAACGGGTACTTGCCAGCTCAGTACTTATCTGGAAAGCAGCTAAAGCTGTACCGTAGCACTTCAAGATCAAAACACTGTGGGAACTGTTCCATCATGATGCTCTCAGCTGCCGATGTAATATATAAATTTGTTCAGGCAGCGTTTTTCTGCATCTTGCAGTTGTTCAACTAATCGGTGTAAAATAGGTCTGAATTTTGCAACAGTCTTTGTTCATAGCTAGCACAACTTCTCACCTCGGAGTCACCGGCTCCCTAAACGTATGTTGTTTTAGGAATACCGAAACAGCTAGCTGCTCCCAGAAACACGGAAAACATAATAAAGGGCAACATAAGAAAACACTTAATCAAGTCCAGAGACAACCTGTGTCCTTATGTTGTTACTTTACGTGAGCCTACAAAACCACACAAGTAGGAGTGTGATCTGAAGGTCACTGAGTGCAGTGATTTTTCCAAATGTTATATAATTAAAGAAACACCTGTGCCCCAGCCAAATAACTTCATGCTGATCTGCTGTGAAAATGTTGTGCTTAATAACCCTAAAAATGTCTAATTTCTTATGCCCGGTGGAGGTTGCAAACAGAGCTGCAGTATATAAAGCATAAGAGACATTAGTTCAAGATGTCTTAAAGGGTCTCTTAAGATTGATTTACTAGTGTCCCAGTGTGTGTTTCTTAGTTTCTGCAATTATGTTTAGCACACTTCAGATGGGACAAAATGGGATTTAAGACTGCCGATGATTTATGAAGACTTAAATTCTACTCCTGACCTCCTGATGTTCTTAAGCCAACAGAGGTTTTAAATGGGATCACAGGTCACATATCCTTGCCTAACGAGAAAGCAAAAAATCCATATCGCTTGATGTTGGTCATGATATCAGTGTCCTCATTTTACTCTAAAGAGAGTGCTGTTGATAAGACATCTGAATGTTTTAGGTTAATATCAGGAGGGAAAAATTTGGTGCCAAATTTCAGAGTTTCTTTGAGGGCATGTAAACTTTTCTATACAGAAGGAAGGAAAGAAGAGGAAGGAGGGGTGACATTATTAACAATTTAGGACTATGAAGAACCTGTAGAAAGTTGAAGGGAAATCCTGCATAAGTGAAATAAGATTTCAATGGGAGTGGAATACATTGAAAAAGCAGGAAAAACAAGATAAATGAAAAGGCAGAACTGGTAAGCTGGATGGGTACTTTTCTGTCTCTAAATTTTACATACACATTTCTTTGAAATCTGCCCCACTGAGTGCCAAACTACTGACTCCTAGGATGTGCCACCAAACTTGTAAGGGCATAGCAGTAAAAGGTGTGGTGACAGTTCTTTATGCATAGTCATTTCAGCTCAGGGTGCACATATCTGTGTATGTTATAGGTGTAGAGGCTTATTTTGCTATTACTGACCACATTCCAAATTGTAAAGCAGATTTGTAAGGATAAATTGGCAAAAGATACTTCTGATTTCACAACTGAGAAGTTTTGCCTGTGACCGGTAACAGCACTAGTTGGAAGAGAAATGCAGATCTACCTGCCTTGCTCCCCCAATCTGGAGCCTGTCCTTTCTGTTATTAAGTTCAGAAAACACTGTTAACTGTCTGCATAATTGTAAATGGCTAAATTATATAGACTAGGTAGTTTGTGGGAAGTCACTGAATGACTGATCTGGGCTAATTGAATGTTTTCCTTTAGTCTCTGGTTGCTCTTGACAGTAACTGAAAACCACAGTGATTTAATACTTGCTAACTGGAATCTATTAAATTAGTAAAGGCCATAAGCCAGTGAGTGGTAGTGATATCCAGGTATTCCTGTCTCTGAACCTGCACATCACCTGCTTAAGAAAAAAAAAATAAATCATCTTATGTTTGAATAGTCAGAGGTTCAAATAGCTACCAAGACAGTTTTACAGTCATTACTAGTTCCTAAAATGTGTGGTATGGAACAAAGGCCCATTGGTGGTGGTGGTGGTGCTATTGAATTGGGCATGCAGAAACAAACCAACGAAAAAGGCAGGTGGGTCCTAGTCCCCAGCAGTAAAGGTGCCTTTAAGATTCACTGGTGTATTGTGTAGTAGTTGCCTATCTGTATAGATCACAAATAGAATGAGGACCTGTAGGACAGTTATTTACCAAAATTGTGTTGAACTGTGAAGATGAAGGCAGCATCTTTGCTTGGACCAGGAAACACGTGCGTGTACACACTGCACTCTGCAAAGCGCGGATGATTCATTTGTGAAATTGTTCATGAAATGGGTAATTACGCAGGTAACCTGCTTCCACACAGTCTGAAGTTTCTAGTGGGTCCTTCCGAGTAGCGCCTGAGAGGAGCATGCTGAGGCATACGTTCCTGAAGTTACAAAGGTAGGAATAACAGTGGTAAGGTCTGTGGACACTGTTAGCATAACAAAGATAAAGGCAGAAAAAGCTTTTTCGATATCTAACAGAAAGCAAAAAAAAAGCTGCAGGAATCCAGTGCTGCGTATGCCGTTAGCCATATTATAGTCGACAGCCCTTTAAGCTAGGAAAATTCAGTATGCCCCCTACCATCTCCAGACAATTTGCTAAATCCTCTGGTGTGCTGCTCTTCCAATGGTCTGCTGCTCTGTCTGTAAAGAAGACAGAGCATCAGGGTCTGAACAACTGGCTCCTTTTACCAGTTCTAAATTTTTCTCAAAATCTGAATCTTTACTGACCACCGATACCTGAATACTAACCTTTCCGTGGTTTTGAGTCATCTCAAATTTAGATATTCTCACCCAAGACATTTTATACTCTCACTGTCATTTTGGTTTTATGCATTATAGGAATTCGATATCAGTGTTAATATTCCTGCTTCAAATTCATAATGGTACAGATTATATTTACAGTTTATTTGTTGATTTACAATTCTTCCTTTTTAATTGGAAACTCTTTGGCATAGCTTATTTGACTGTCTTCCTTATGTGAGTATGGAAATGTATGACTCTTCAACCCTCTACTGCTGTCATCCTGTTCTTCCTCTTTTTTCTTTTTTTTTTTTTTCCTCCCCCCGGCAACAGGCCTCAATATACATACCAAGGGTGTGAGGTCATCAGGGATATCCATAACGTGGATGTGTTATATCAATTTAGTGCACACCTCATATGGCTTCCTTCTGTGGCCTCATCCTGAAATGAGGCCTCTTCTAGCCTGCTCTTCCTAATCAAGACATGAGATTTTTGTCCAAACCAGAGGATAGTTTAAATCAGTTTGATACTTTCTTTTTATATTCTCTCCTTTGACAATTGATAGGCAACCGTGTCTTCCCCTGCATCTGGGTGATGCCACATCAGCCTCCTTCAATTTTCTTGGAATTTGTACCTACAAAAACTCGGGGTCTGATTGTGCAAGATGCTCTGTGAACATTGTGAAAGATTGCCACTTTTCCAGAGAAGATGGAACCTAAACTGGCAAGATGTAGGAAGGATGCAGTAAAGAAAGTGATTATATTGTTGCTTTGCAGATGTGGTATAAAAGGGGATACTTTAAAAAAAAAAAATGGAGTTTGGATATTCAGCCACCATTGTATCTATCCGTGGTCCATCTGAAAACTCGTCTACCAGTGACTTCTTAGGTGATAGAGAAAAAATGACTTGCTGGGATTCTATTCTCAATTTTTAGAAGATAGTTATGTTTTCCTCTCCAGAAAGGGTTTTTTACTACCTTATCCCTCATGCTTATCAGTCTATGTACAGATCAATCAGGGGCAAACATCTTCCTTCCACAGAGGAGTGAATAACACAGCCACACTGATCTGAGCTCTTCTCAGTGCTGCATGATGAAATCTGACAGATGAATTAAGTTGGATCATATGTGTACGGACATGATTGTCTTCAAGCTATATAACCAGATCTATACGTGCCGTAGGTCGAAATTAGCTCATTAAAAACAAGTCCATACTTCGCCTTAGATCCTCACTGAATCAGGCCCTAAAAGGTGAAGCATCAGCATTTATAAATAGAGTAGGTGACTACAGCTTAAGCTCATTTTAAAGGAGTGTTGCATATTAGTTTAAGAAATCTTCGTAAGTGATTTTACTCCAGAGAATTAAATTCTTCCAAAGTTATGGTGCTTCAGAAATCGTTTGTTTTGCCTAGATTTATTTGCAGAGCAAAATGTTGAAATCTCCTATTTTGGCATACTTTGAAAGCTAACTTTCGTTTGTTTTAAGTGAAGCTTTGACTTTGACTTCTTTAACTGACTTACAATGCTAATGTAAAAAAGATGAAATTTAGAGAAGACAATCTAGTTGAACGCAAATGGATTTATTTTGGAATTTTCTCTCATGGAAGATATCAATATTATTATGTTCTCAGGTGGACTGAACGCAGATCTTGGGATATTTAAATCCTTTCTAAAACAGAGTTTTGGTCCTATACAGCCATAGTAAGTTGTTAACAGAGAAAGTGCCAATAAATGGTGTTCAGGAATAGGGAATATATTTCTGGGCTTTGTAGGGTGAATAAAATGGCTTCTGTACTCCAAATGCCTTCCTCCAGCAAGAATTTACATCAGTTGTTAACAGCTCCTAAATCTTTTTTTTTCCCCCACCTTTTTTCTTTTTTCTTTAGACACCTAAACCAGCAGGCTGATTTTCAAATATGAGATACTCAGCAGCTCCTAATCAGTTTGGCTAAGTCATGGAAAGTTGCTGGACACCAAAACAAGGATTTAATAGCTTAGTTTTAAGCACTCAGTTTTGCAGTGTTGCCTAACAGAGAATAAATAAAATATTTGTAAATGAATACTCATTCAAAAACCCAGCAAACTTTGAGTACATCAGGAATAACAGAAAGCTGGACACTTAGCAAAATTAATATGGTGACAGGTTTTAGTGTTTGAGAGCACTTAGGTCAAAGCAGTATCTACAAAAACATCGTTTCTGCTGCGGTTGGAATAGGACGTGATTTTGTGATGTGTTATACACCTTTATGTGATAACTCTGTGTGAATGTTGACTTTTTAATGGAGATCACTGTAATCTACTCCATCAGCCCTATTTAAATAAAAAATAGTATAATCCCAGTACTAGTTCTTTTATACCCATTAAAGGAGTAGTTCTGGTTTTTGCATAGTGAATTCATGCATTTCGCTTGTGTTCTGCGATGTTCTGAAATGGACCTTGGATCTTGAGGTCTTGAAAGTTTTATTCAGAGTGTATTTCTTAGCCGATGTACTTGCTGCTTGGAGGACAGATATGATTTATGGCACCCAAAGATTTTGGTCTACTGCAACATTCGTGTAGGAAGTAAAGGGCACTGGTAATAGTAACAGAAGGAAAAAAAGTACTCGGGAGGGAAATATCAGAAAAAAGAGAAATTGTCAAGTTCTGAGGCTGGGGTTTATTATTTCAGTATCAGACATCAGCAAGTACACTTTCAAAATGATGCCAAAGTGTTTGTTTAAGAAGGTGGTTATTAAAGAATGATGGATAATCAAACATCGGTGTTCCTTCATGCTTTTGTCTGACATACTGTGTGCTGACGCATGAAAGCAAACCTTAGATACTGCCATGTTTTTGAACCAAGCACAGAAAATGTGATTTGCCCTGCAAAAACCCTTGATTTTTCCAAAGTACAGAGTTATAGGCAGGACTGGTACGTACACATATACGTCACTGTTATAGAAACCAGAATGTTGACGC
The DNA here is from genome assembly GCA_009819775.1 of Phoenicopterus ruber ruber. NCBI lineage: Eukaryota > Metazoa > Chordata > Aves > Phoenicopteriformes > Phoenicopteridae > Phoenicopterus > Phoenicopterus ruber. The sequence continues at coordinate 15,627,901 of CM020221.1, read as the reverse complement.
CATAAGGAAACCCGTTTTTAATGCCCTATAAATTTGTAAAGATTGCTATGTTTTCAATTCTATTATTAGTTTCTAAAATTTAGGATAGATAATTAAAAATCCATATAATAAAATGATATGCTATACTCGCTTCATTTTTCTCTAGGCATACCGTGTATTTTTGACACGTTTGGTAATTTCTGTTAGAAAATTAAGAATAACATGTTTATAGAAATTTGCTTTTCACCTACTGTAGTTGAGGTTAGTAGTTATAAATTTTGATAGATGCTAATATGATCTACGTTTCCTCTAAGGGAGAGTTTCTTAGTTTCTTTGCTTTTATTTATTAATTTGAAAAAGAATACTGCAGTAGTCTTGCACATTTTGCATTCTGTTTCAGACGATAGTGATAAGCTAGGGTTTTTTTATCCAACCAAATAAATTGATAAATACAGCTGATTCAGAGCGTTTACATAATCTTTCCAATGTCAACAGTCATTTAAATTATCCTAACTTTATACTGAATCTCCAAAATCCAATTACCAGCTAATAATAATTGTCAGTTTTACTCTAAACCTTTAATGATAGGTCACAAGGGATGTTGTACCAGAAGGATTAAATCGTTGTAGACTGTAGCTATGCCCAGCCTTAAATTACTAACCTCTTATCTCATGGTAACAGAGCTACTATATGTTTTGTCGCCATTTTTGCTAAATAGAATAAATGTCACCAAAATTAATTTCATCTTTCTTAAATTAGCTTCTTAGTGTGATTTCTCACTTCAGTCAAAATTTATTTCTTGAAGAATTTAATTTCCTTCTTAATCTATTTTATTTGAGAACGAGGAGGAAGAACATTCAGGAACAAATGCCTTTTAAATCATTCTGTGGCTAATTTTGAAATTTATCCTTCATTAATAATTGCTGACCCCTGCAGGATTGAGTTTTTTAAGTCACCGTATACTTAAAATCAAACTGGCTCTGCCTAGTTCATCCTGGCTATATCAAGGCACTGAAAGATAAAAGGGGGTAAATCCTGCTTGTAAGGAAAGGTAGCGCTTAATCATGTGAATACAAGATTTCCCATGTGATGGATGATCCAAGGGAATGCTGTAATTATATGGTTCAGTTTAGTTGCATTTATTAGTTTTTAATGATATTAAGGACACATACAAGTGAAGGAAAATACACTTAATGTAAGGAATAGTATAGCTGGAAAAAACACTGCCTTGAAAAGAAGGCATTGAGAGTTGGCCCTGTCATACAACATGGCGACTGCAATTTCTATTTAAATTGCTGGCATCCTTAAAAATATTTCCAATGAAATGTGTATTTTAAAATAATTTTAAAATGCAGCTATTGGCTTTCTATTACATTTCCTGTTCTTTTGGTTTTGATGAGCTCAGTTAAAAACTTTATAGAAAGTTACAATGTAATAGTTCTTTTAAAGAAAAGAAATTGAAAGGATGGGGCAAATGAAAAGGGGAGGATTCAAAAGATAAAGCTTAAGTGACAGGCTCTGCCTGAAATTATCACTCAGCTGGTGTTAAGTAAAGAACATAGTGTAAGGCAAAAGGGGGGGATTTTTAATGCTCATAAATAAAATCTATTTGAAAATATTGAAATCTAGAGGGAGTATAGTGGCTGAAATAGTAAAATCTATTAAATGCCTATGATTTCCTTTTGGAAGCATATTCCTGTTTAAGAATCTATAGCATAAAGAACAGGGATGACTAGAAAAAAAAAGAAGTAATTTCTTCTGTCAGCTGCACGTGATTATCAAGGTTTTGTAAACTCAAGTAGTAGAGAAGAATATATCCAAAATCTGATTAAATATTAGTGCCAGCAGGGCAGAAAATTAAACAGCACATGTGTATTAATAATCTATTAAATGTTCTATCAACTTTGAACAACTGTAGCAGTTGTAATCAGGCCTTTCTTTGTGGCATCCTACAGATTTGTATAGGACTAGGAATTCACTACTAGATTATTGCAGTGGGTGGAAAGCCAGAAGTGTCTGTCACTCTTCTGACTGTGGAGGGGATCTGTGTATAGGGAAACACTGCTTTTGTTTAGCCAGAGCTGTCATCTCCACTTTTATTTGAGGTCTTGATATGTATTTGTATCATGGCACTATATCTGTATCATGATGTTTGTCTGTAAGATGGCTGAAACATGACCTCAGAGAAGAACAGAAATACGACCTTGGAAAATCATTAGAACCTATGTAGAAATATGTCTACTGTTACTACCTTGCCATTTCTAAAAAAGAAAGCATACCAGTCAGGTTGGTAAAATGGAAGGTTGCTTTGCAAACAGAATGATATTCTGAGGAACTGAGCTTTTAATTCTTTCGTAGATGACATATGATACAGAAATATCGATAGTCTCCAAAAGAATAGAATTAATTGTAACTTCTTGAGTTAAAGTAGGACACCAAATGATTGATAATTTCAATGCTTTTGAGAAAGCATTGTAGGGATTATGAGTGGTGTGTTCATATCGGTAACCAATTCTGTGCATGATGGGGAACTGCACCAAGAAAAAAGAAATAAGCTGGCAAGAGTAAAGGACCTGGACGGTCACGTGCTTCCCAAAGCATAAGAACATGCAGAACGCTCGCCCTGGTTCAGACCAGCTGCCCAGCTGGCCCAATATTCTCTCTCTAAGTGTGGCCAGAAGCAGATGTCTGGAGAGGAACTGAGCAAGTATATATGATACTTCCCCTCAGTGCTCTTCCAGCATTTGACTTTTTTCAGCTAAGCTTGTTTACTAACCTGTCACGGATCTCCAGTCTCGCTCGGAGTTCATACAAGCTTCGATGCCCAGCAGGCTCTGGCAAGGAATTTCACAGGTCTACTACTTGTGGTGTAAAGAGCCATATCTTTCTGTTTGTTTTGAACCTGTTTCCCACTGCTTTCTTTTGATGAGCCCCAGCTCTTGAACTGGAAAAGATAGTTGAAACTTAATCTCTCCTGACCTTTTAAAAATCATCTGCAATTCTGTAGGCCTTCAGTAATTCTAAGCGTAAATTTAGTATGGCAAGATTTCCACATGCCAATCATTAAGTAAAACTGAACATGTGTATGCCTAGGTTTCTGGCAAATTTAATATATGTGTCCTTGAACAATTTTTATATGACATAACCCTATATATACAATCCAGAAAAAAAAAAAAATTCTTTCATCTTTTATTTGTTTGTTGCTTGTTGTATTCCAGACTGTATTTACGTTAAGAGGACTGTGGTCCTAAGCACTGTCTCCAGAATAAGTAATTGATCTGAATCAAACTCCAGAGTCACTGGTACTGCATGTGGTAGGAAGGAGGGCTCCTTCGTTAGTCAGCCACTACTTGCTTTCAAGTCCTTCTTCCCCTGCCTTGGTATAAAAACAAAAATGCAAAAACTACCACCAACAGATTCTGAAAATGGAAAGAGGTTTCTCCCTTTGTAAATGCCCTTTCTTTGTTTTTTTTTCTCTTGAGAGTATTGCTTTAGTGCTCCCTTGGAATTTGTTTGGTTGGTTTTTGTTTTGTTTTTTATTTAAGATTTGTTTGCTTTATTTCTGCTTAATAGAAATGGAAGGAGACAGTGTAACTTTGGAAAAACTGAAGTCGTTACCATTTATGAAACCACAGAAGTCTGTGTTGGAGTGAGAATCTAGAAAGGCTACAAAAATAAAGTTTGGGTATGGAACAGCAGGTTGAAGTTCTGACTTTAACTTGCACCTGAGAGCCAAAGTATGGCAAAGTTTTGCACACAGTTCATGATAACTAACAATATGTTTCTTACATGTTCTAAAACATACTCGAAAGAGCAATTTTCCAAAATACATTTCTGGTGTAGTTTAGTGATACATTTTGATTTGTTAGAAAGTGTTTACTGTGCTCTCATGGTTGTAAACAATCATACTAATGTGGGCAATGCTAAATGTTTTCTTCCAAATTCTGATTGTAACTGGGTCTAGTTATAGTCAGATCCAGTTAAAAATCATTTTTGTAAGATTTAAGTGCATATTTCTAACCTAGGAAATGTTCTGGATTGAGTTATGTGGCATCATTTCTAAGAATAGCTTTTACAGTGACCGTAAGTAATCCTTATTACATTAGTCATCTATCCCTTGTTCCTTTTTAGTCTTTCCTTTGAGTTGTTTTTCTGTTCATCCTTATAGAGGCTAGATTATAAAGGAAAAAGATTGTTCTGTTTTGGCCTTAAAAATCCACGTGTAAGTATTTCTTTCTTTCATCTTTTCACTTAGCAGGAGTACAATTTACTGCACAATGGCACAATCCCAAATGTCTGTGCGGTGCAATGAACTCAAATTAGGATTAAAGATTGTCAATTTTATTCTGAAAAGCAATGCTAGGATAATATTGGCCATCTACCAAAGCTGTACAGGCTTGAAAAGTTTTGCTGAATGTGCACAGAACTCCATTCAAGCATGGGCAGTTCACACTGGCAAAGGTCAGCTCTCTTTCTTATTCTGTAAGGCCTCTAATTTTTCATCATTATCGTCTTTAAAGATTGCTATGGGGGTTTCACAGGAGATAAGGGGTGAACACTGGTTTGTAGTATGATGGCACAAGAGCTGTTAAATATTTAGAGCTAGGCGTCAGGGATGTCTGGAGATTGAGGAGGGTGTGGTGAATGCTGAAAAATTGGAGCGTTACTTTCTTGTCTATAGAAAACTGGGCTTTTCACAGCATAACGTATGTAAAGTCCATGCTGGTATGATCATATAAGTACGTTTCTCTTTGGTTTGCTATATGAATATATCCAACAAACATGGGAGTTATCCTGTAATAAGGCAATAAACTATGTGGTGGAACTAAGCAAGCAGGACCAAACCCAAGTACTCAAGAGTGAATGTTGCATTGCATAACGTTATGCAATACACGTGTTGTAGCAAATAGCAATAACTGACTCCTTAATGCTAAGTTTGCTATCCCCCCCCCCCCCAGCTAAAGTAGTGTTACACTGTGTTGAGATGCCTTCTTACTTTCAGGTGGGAGTTATTTCATATCACACTGACTTGTGTTCTGTTCAAGTTCTTGACCTTCTTGTGTCAAGGCTGTAATGGAAACCTTTTCTGCATTATCTTTTATAGTGATACAGCTATGCAAACATGGATATATCTCTGTAGTGAAGAGACAGCCTATGACAACAGACGGGATTTTTCTAAATCTAGGCGCAGCATGTCCTTGAACAATATAAGCTAAATCAGTGGTGTGATGGTCACCACAGAAACATCTGCACTGGTTTGCAATGTTACAAATTATGGGCAAAGTCAGAAGGTTAAACTGGGTCACAGCTGAACTGGAAGAGGTTAGCTTAGCTCACCGTTGAAGATTTTGCAAATTCAGTCAGCTGACTTTGTAGGGGAGCAGATGATGGGTCTTACACAGGCTATTCCACTAGCTCAGATGTAATGGTAGTGACCCTCAGCAAAGGATGTCAAAAGCAGTTAGAAACAGAAATGGGGATTAGCATCCTAAATAGGCACAGGCTTTTCTCTAGTGGCCATTTGTCATGGCTGGCAGGATTGATAGATTCAGCAACGACACTACATTGTAAAATTCAATATTGTCCTGAACGTGGAACATCATCAAATGGTCTGCTTCTGCATTGATTCTTATCCGTGCCATGTGTGCAGGGATAGCTATGAGCATTTTTTTTTAACAATAGGCAAAATCTGAAATATTAGAGGAAACGGCTTGTAGGGCTGTCTCAGTTGAGCTTTTCACCAAAGTTCACTAACAGCAGCGAGCTCAAATCTTGATATTCCAAGCCCATTGCCTTTATACGTGTGATATTCTAAGTATGTCGAAATCTGCTCAACTTCTGAAAGCAGTTTAGCTGCATTCAAATGGAACAGCACCAAAGCTAAAAGCTTTTTTTCACTGACAGACGGACTAGTTTAGGTGCATGTCAAAACTTCTGCTGTTTCTGTAATAGCATAATGACCTGGGTCTCCCTTATAGTCTGTTGCAAGATGTAGCTGTGCTTTCCCTTCACTTATTCCATTGGGTATCGTGTCTGTTGTTGTTTCCTTTTATATGGTGCTTATGGCTTCTCCAGGAAAAGGAAACGTGAAAAGAGATACAGTCACATTTTTTGAGTCTGCGTTTGTGCCATTAATCAGAATATATTTCCTTCTGACCTTGAGAACATTCAGAGTTATCCTGGGGCTTGGTGGTTGCAAGTGATTCCTCACTCTCTCAAGCTGCCTCCTCATATCTCATTTCCAGACATAATGAAGGAAATATGATATTCCTGGTACGTTCCCTTTCTTCCTTTGAACGTAGGTGAGTAGGCTATGGACAAATCTTTGCTTCCTTCTCTGCTTGCTATTTCCAGCAGCAAAGTAATCTGCTAACCTGAAAAGCAGAAGGACATGATGTGTCCCCACACTAGCAAGCAATGAACGGAAGGCTTCTCTGTGCACCAGCCATTCCCTGCATGTGCTAATAAAATAGTTTCTACTGCTGTTAAATCATCCCAAGATGAATCAGAGGAGTAGAATTGTGCGCTTACTCTTTGTAAGTCCCCATACCTCATGTAAATGGTTCCCCAGCCTTTAGCCACTTCCAGTGTGCTTTCAGTCCACCTGTAGTTCTGTCCAGAGCCAGATCAATTATGCTCAGTGAAGATGTGGATGTCTATTGCATGAAAAATGAGAAACCATGTGACAATAGACATCTCTTTCTTGCAGTGCTGAAAGTTTTTATTTGACTTACAGAATTCTGAATAGAAGTTTAACAGGCTTGGGTTGGGTAGGGTGTGTGTATAGCTGCACTGGATGCAGTAATTAAACACAATACTGGCTGGCTGCTGAATTTGGAGAGGCTTAGATAATATGACAATGTCTTTTCAGTTCTTACATAGAAGAGATTTACTATGCATGTATATAAACCTGTGATTTATAAACCTCGTTGACTTCATTAGTCCCCAGGGGCTTCATTCTTGTTAGCCTGGAAATGCCTGTTAATTTTTTTTTTTTTTTTTTTTTTTTTTTTTTTTAAATTATGACCCCATTAGAGTGAAAACATGGCTCCAGATCCTTGCCATGTGTAAATCAGCCAAGTCTTGTGACTAACCCAAGCTGAAGATCCAGGCTGTAAATTGAAAGCCTATCCTTTCCAGTTGCCTCTTCCAATCCCAAAGGCTGGCCCTAGTGTTAGAAACATCCTCGTACTAACATAAAAGGGCATTTCAGTAACCCGTTTTCTGTGGCTTCTCCCAGTTAAGGCGGTAGTCTTTCAATGTGCCTACGACTTCGGCAGACACATGTATGAGACATAATGCAGTAAATTTTGTCAGAGGAGGAACTAGAAGTAGGATGTTTAAAAATAATATGCAGAAGTGCTGAAGGCTGGGATTGCAAAAACTGTGAATGCCAAGTGAGATTAGGTTTCAGTCTGTCCCATTTTTTTGAGCGGTAAGAGGAGCTTCATTTTCGTAGTTTTCTAAAGTACTACAGTTAATCTGAAGAGCATCTCGTAAAAGTTGCTCAAGGTAAAACAGAAAAATGGCTTTGCTAAAGTTGTCAAATTCCACGTAATGAGTGTCTTTTTTTAATGCTCCATTATTCAAATTCAAAACCATCTTGGGACTATTGTTGGATTGTGGCAGTTGCACAAGTTGTTGGGGGTTTAAAACAGGTTTCCTTTTCTTTCTCTATTTTAAGATGTTGAAAAACCCTTCTACCTAATCTTTTACACTAAATCCCAAACAGTTTTATTTATAGTTGCCAGAAGTAAGTTCCCAATGTCATCTTAATTAGAAACATGTGGTGAAAAAAGAGGCAACTTTTAAGCTGACACTATTTTTGAGTTAAAATCTGGCATCCCCTTTCTACTGACAAGCCTGACAACTGCAGCAGCAATCACCTCATCAAATCTCTCCGTTGTGTCTCTCCTGGTTTTTGGCATCCTTCCTGTCTAAATTTTTATCAGATGAGTGCTTTTTTCTTGGCAAGTATTTTAAATACCTTCTTGTTGCTTTATCTCTGCACTGTCACCCTTTGCCCTTAATGTCATTTCTCACATGTAAGACTGTGGCAGAATTTGAAACAAATTAGTTAGGAACGTAGATTCAAAGACCAGTTTTTCCTCTTGGCTCACCAGTCTCTTCTCCCCCCACTTTTTAAACACCAACATGTCACAGATACCACAGGAACGCTCAGTTCTTAACATGCATTTTTGATGCTTTAAATCCTCAATGCTGCATCAACCTTCTTTCTGCCATGGCGTGCCCCGTGTTGCTTTTCTTTATCTCGCTTCTTCACACCATTGAAAGGTTTTCAGCTGGTGATATCTGGATCTTTAATCCTGAGGTTTGGAAATACTCGGTAGGCTATGTCAGAGTAAGAATCTTTAGGTATAGATGCTTTAGTCCGCAGCCAGGTCTCCTTTCTGCAGCTTTCCTCAAAGCTGGGCTGGAATAGACTTTCTTGCAAGAATTCTGGTATTTCCTCTTCTAGTTGCTGTTGATTGCAGGGTTGATTCTGAACCTTGAAATTCAGATAAAACCAAGAAAAATGTTTTTTGGGAAAGTTATCCAAATAATTTGTTTCATCAAATAAATACATAAATATTGGGTGACATTTGCAAGCTGAATTCTTATGAATAAGGATAATTTTCGTATGTGTCCAAAGAAAATTCTTTCTTATCCTACAAGACTTCAGTTATATGTCTTTGCTAAAGATTAGAAAAGTGCTAAATCTCAGCTGAGATTTGTAAGTAAATAAAGGAATAGAAAAGTAGAATTCTGTCTCCCCCTTTATATATTGTTTAAAAATGAAAAATAAGTTTCATGGAAGCAGAATCCTATCGGCCTTTTATTTCTCAGTTGAGATGTATGGTTTGTCAGACTCTTAGAATTTATGGTTCAACACTCAGGCTGAGTTGAGACTGCTTTTGGTAGCTTAGATGGAAAAAAGAAAAGAAAGGAAAAAAAAAAAAAAGAAAGGCAAGAAAGAAATTAACACAGTTTTTGAGCCTTAAACAAATCCGTGGTTCCCAAAGTAGTGTTACAGAGGCAGCCTTATTTTGTGATAACCCAATTTAAGAATTTTTACAGAGTTAACCTATCAGCAAAATAGACTTTGACTACAAGGAAATTGACAAGTAATGTGGGCTTTTGTGCTCTGAGCCTTGGATTCAAATATGCGGTCTGCAACAAAACCTCCTGTGTGAAAAAAGCAATGCATGGACACGACTGGCAATCGGTGCCCACACACACTATGGACGGGACTCTTTAGAAGAAAAAGCATTATCACCAGGACTTTATTCTATATAGTACTAGAGGGACGTTAAAAACCTTTTTGATGCCTTTTTATCATTTAACTTTTGTGACCAAAGGACTATTAACTGCTTGTTAAACAATCTGACTATGCAAGTCTTCATTCAGTTCCAGTTGCTGCCCCACCAGGTTTTTTGTGAGACTATTGTATTAATATAAAAAGCAAGATACAGCTGCCTTGAAATGAGTTTTAACCCTGAATAGGTACAACAAAATTAGTGACAGTGTAGACAGCTCTAATTGCTGATGTCAAGGACAGCCTCTGTGGACAAGGGTCCGTGTCCAGTAATTTCTGCCCAATAATGAGAGTTGGTACCAATGGTGGTGGTTGTGTCTGTGAAACTGAATCCTTTTCTCATAGAAAGCATATCAACGTTGCAAAATCCTATTTAGAAGCTGCTGGATTGCCATTAGGTTTTAATGTAGTTATTTTTACATTACTAAACAGGCTGTATTTAAACAATTGAATTCGGTGATGAAAGATGCTGGCTCCAATTCCCAACTATTTCTGTATTGTTAAATCGGTCCTTCTTACGCACAGTTGTTTAGGAAAAAAATATTCCTCCTGTTTCAAAGGCTGCATTGCAATTAAAATTTTGATTGAAAAGAGCACATTTATTTACCAAATTCCATTTTGTTTGATATGGGCATCTTCGTTCTGTAGGAATACAGGAAATAATAATTGTTTGTTGTCTGGGGTGAGGTGTGTTTTAGGTTGTGCTCTGTTTTGAAATTAAATTTTTACAGATGCCGTGTTACAGTAGAGATTAGGCTTCTTTGCTTGCAAAAAGTAAAATGAGGTGTTCAAGTTGGACGAAACGATATTCAAGTTATTCAGCCACTTTTCAAAAGGACTTTTAAAGCAAAAATCTGTAAAATATAAGTTGTGCTGCTCTAAATCTACTTTCAGAGGGCACGGTATGTCGTAACACCTCTTTGTAATTTGTGAATCTGTACTGCAGCGCTGTCATTTTATGGAGGTTCTTGAAGTGTGCAAAACGCTGTCTAAGAATGTGTCTTTTATGGACCCCAGGCTGTCAGGTTGTCCCCTCCACTGCATGGGAAAGGAGTGAGGAGAGGCTAACAGGGCTTTAAGATGTATTCCATCCCATTGAAGTAAAGTATTCCCTCGGTGTATTACGTTTGTGACCTGTGTCATACTTGAAGGTTGAGTTTTTCAAAATGTGAGCCTAAAATGAATTTTGCACAATCGTATTTTCAAAAATAAATTAATATAGTAGCTCTCACTGAGAAGACTGTAAGCTGCTGAACGCTCAGCAAATGAAACCCCTCTTCAGGGTGCCATGAACAGGCAATAAACTTCAAATGGTTTTGAATTTGAGTAATGGAGCATTAAGGAAACATACTAATTAAGGTGAATTTGGCAATTTTATTGGAGCCAGTTTTCTGATTTCTTTAGTCAATGAAGAGCAGTGTAAGCTGCTGGACACAGAGCGTTTTGAGATGCTGGCTGCTTCTTTTCATTGCCTAATGGGAGTTAAGCTCTTCTGAATATCCAGCCACAGTTGTAGTGCTAAGTTCTTTTGAAAACTCCAGCTGTAAATCCCAACTTAGGCAACTAATGAAGTGGGCTCATTTTCCAGTGCTAGCACCAACCCCCTGTGAAGGCAGTAGCAGCAGCTAAGTATGCAGGGTTCATTTCTATAGGTACGCATCTAAACTCTAGGGGCAGGTGTTTTGAAAGTGGCTAAGTGCTAGGCTCTACGGGCAAGATCAATGTGGTTCAAGCTTTTAAGAGCAAGAGAATAATGCGTAAAGTGCCAATCAGGTACATAAGTGACTGCAAGTCTCTAGCTGTGTCTATGCTTTCATTAGTGAAGTTGCCTGAGCATTTAATGCTCTGCTGCTGCACGTGCGAGCAGAGGCTGCCATTTTGGCCGCGCTGAGGCTTTGATGGTTGAGTCCTTCCCCAGTCCCTTGTGATTTGCAAATCCTAAGTCCCTGGAGAGCAACAGTGCACGTCTGAGTGGGCAGCATGCAATTCGGTGCAGATCACGGCAGTCACAGACACGTTCGCTCCAAAACACCAGGCAGAAGGGTAACAGCATGCTAGTCACAGGGTTGGAGTATATTCTGAATGGCTGGGAGAGAAATGGGATTTTTCTCTACCTCTCCAGTGCTATCTGACAATTTCTTTTCATCTTCCTCTCCCGCACTGTGACCTCTGTTGAGAATCCTCTCTGTTAGTTCTCCCTCATGCTGTGGGTCACAGTGCTCACCAGTGTGCCCAGTTGTCCCGATTTCAGCAAGTGCAGCCAGGCCGTACCCCAGCTGGGGGACGCGTTCCCCGTGGAGCACCGTGGGGCTTGAGCCGGTCCCACCAGGGGCTGTGCAGCAGCTCCTTGCCCAGATGGTCAGGGAAATGGAGCAGAGACTTGTTTCTTCCCAATGTGGAGATGTGCGTGGGGACCAGCATTGCAGTATATTGCAGAACACAGGTTTAGCCTCTGGATATCTATTTTTCTTTACAATCGCGTTATAGGGATCTTAGGTGCTAGCTGTTAACTCAAAAAGGCGTAATGGTTCTCTTTGTTGCCAGTTTAATATCTTCGTTGGTTTAGGCCTATGTGTGGTTTTTTTTTCCTCAAGCATCTAAGTTAGTTAAAAATAGGATTTAGGGACACTTGTAAATTTAACCGTAAAATACTTTAAATTCATTTGAAAATATCATATTAACATTCATAAGATTTTCTTTGACACTCATGGTATAATATGCACTTGTTTTAGTAAATCATGTTGCAGAAAAGTAATCAACTGTTAAAATGCATATGATCCCGCTTCATAGCATAGACCCTTCCTCTGGCTGCACCCCCAAAGGGCGGTTCCATCACCACTTTGCATCACGGTGCCATGTTGTTACTTAACAAGCAAACGTATTTTTGGATGCTTTGTATATGACAGCCAAGGCTTTAACTGACCTGTCCCGTGGAAATGAAGATGAATGGTAACTCTCCAGTCTGCTACCAAATGTTGTTCGTAGCTATTTTCCAGTCTTACACAGAACATGTGCTGCAAGGCAAAGGCCGTGGCACAAACGGACAATCAGCCTTCTTTTGAATTTCCAACTCTGTCATTCTGAGGCTCAGTTTTGACATTACTTGAAATAGCATGTAACTATGGGGAGAAGAGAAAGTTACAATCTTATGTGTTAATAGAAGAAAGTATTAGGAACTGAGATGCTGATTTATTAAAAGATCTTGTGGAATAGCAAACCAAAGCTCTTAAAGCCTTTGTTCAAAGGGAATGCTTAATACAAGGATTTAAGACCAAATACACTTCTTTTTCAGTATAATGTAATGCTGATTTGTAGAATCAGTGCACAGAAAAAATATTATAACAATAATGTTGTTGGAAGAAGGTTAAGCACATCTTTATGAAAAACCAACATCACACGAGCAGTCTTATTGCCGGTATTGTTCTCTTATTGCATTGTAGCATGTGCAACATCCAGGTCACTGCCAGTGCAAACCAGACAAGCTTAAGCTGCGATGAGTGATACTGAAGGGGGGGCAGGGTAAGGGGGGCTGCCTGTGTGGATCTGGATTGTCTCAAACTCAGACCCCAAGCAGAGATCCAGCGCTGGCAAACACAGCGAGAGTCTGTGGGGAAACTCTGCAACTGAAGTCTGCGGGGAATGGGAAAGAGTAGTTCCAGATAGGCCACCTTGACAAAGGTATTAGGTGTAGCAGGACATGCTGGTGTTCTAAACACATTGACAGTTATGAGCTTTTTAAGCAAATGTTTCTCATTTCTTTTTTCTCTTTGTTAGTTAAGTTGGATTGGGTGGCTGGTGCTGAAACAATTTAATCCTTGTCTACAAAGCAATTTATTGCAAGTTATTGCATCCTATTGCAATTGATTGCTTTATTGTTGTTGGCGTGTTCTGTGCTTTTTCTCTTAGAAATTTCATTTTGCAAATGTAGTAATAATATTTTACATGTGTAGAGTGCCTTTCATCACAAAATACTTCACAAACTAGATAGAGTTTTTGCCGTCGGTTGTTTGAAAGGGACTTATGCTGGTGTCAGGACACATAGCCATCTTTGCCCATGTAGTCTGGCCAGGCTGAAGCTTTATCCTGCCATCTACTTTCTTGTAACCTATATTGGCACCTGGGTAATAAATAGCCAACTTACGTTCCTGGCTCAGATGCATTTGCTGCTGTGACTCAAAACCCGAAGTACTTGCTGGGTAGGAAAACAGTTTCAATTATACTGGCTGCCACCCCATTTGCCTGATCGGCCACAAAACTAAGAAAAAAAAAAAAAGTGTAAGAAAGGATCTTGAGACCTAAACAAATGTATTTTTAAGTCTTGTTATTTTCTTTTCGTGCATTGTTTTAGGCGGGTATGATTTTAAAAAGTGTAACTGATCCAGATCCTGTGTTTATTTGACCAAGTTCTGTTTTAAAATTTGCATTTGTCTTATATTTATTTTATTGTGTGCTATGGCCTGAAGCTAAGACACTGTATTAATAAAGTTGACCAGCTAGAGGTAAGGGCACAAGATTCTGTGCTCTGTGGTAAGCTGGCCTTAAATTTGAGCAAATCCTTGGCAATTCTATGGCATTCAGTGAAAAAACTGAATTAATTTAAACTGAACTGCACGCAACCTTTTAAAAATTAAATCTGCTACATATATGGATAATACTACTCTTAAATATTCAGCCTCTGTTACTTACTTTAATTCAGTGGATTTTTCGCTGTCTCCACATAACTTCCGTGTAAAAGGAAAGGCTAATCTACTGGTTCAGACAAAAAGGCTTAAGCTCAGCTGATCTGTGTTCTGTTTCCTTTTTATCATGTTCTTGTATTTTTTTTGTCCATCTGTAAAAAGGAGATGACAGCACTTCACTGCCTCATGATTGTGTAAGGATAAATACATTGATTGTGAGATGTTCAAAATGATTGAGCCAAGTCTGTAACTAGGCCAATTTCTATAGAGAGATGCTTTCAAATTAGAAGTTGGGATATTTTATCGTGGAGAAGTGTGGAGGCACAGATTAGCTATCTCGCTCAAAGTATTTAGGAGTGAAATGGTTAACAAAATATATATATACACAGGCAATGTTTAGGTTTCAGAGTTAACACCCTATTGAGATGATTGAAAATAGTTCACATCTTGCTGAACTGTCATTTTGAGCTGTCTGCCAATTTAAGAACATATTGCTGCCTCAGTTAACATATGGTTCGAGTTGATACAGTTTTCTGTGCAACCATGAGAGCTAGACACATCATTATATGAAAATGAAAACAAATGGCTGAGTCCTGAGCCTGCCGCTTTAGGCCCCCCTGGTGTAAGCACGAGTTCAAAGCCACCTAGTCTTCCCACGTGGAGAGTCCTGCGGCGTGAGAGAGCCGGGGTGCGACGGCGGGCCGCGATAGCTGGCTCCCGTGCCGCAGAGCCGTGGCACGCCGCCTGTAAGGGATGTTCCCAGGAAAGAAGTTTTACAGCCTGGGCACAATGGCAAACGATCCCCTGGGTTGCTGTACCTAATTTGTCAAGATTTAATTAGATCCTGGGACCGGTGAGCCCGCCTTTGGGATTTCTACTCCGTTACTGTGTCACTGCTGTTGCAGCTGTGTTATACTGGGTACACTGAAGAACTGAACCCCAAGCTCTTGCTGCATCTTAACTGTGCTGTGCTATAAGTTAATGCTAGCAAATAGAAAAATAAAGGTGAAAGTTGCTAAGGAAACACCCTTTTTAGTGAGCACCATGAGGTAGCTTTTGATACGTGCAGAAATAAGGTTGGAAAATATTCCTCTGAATTTATAACGGCTCTGTTCTAGGACACCTGCCGTTGTTTTGCATACTATCTAAGATTTTTTTTTCTGATGTGATAGAAACTCCATGGTTGTGCTACAATTTACTTTGCTTTTCTTAATTTAAGTTACAGTTTTAGCACTGCATCTTTTTTATACTTAGGCTAGGTATATTTTGCAGTATTTCCAATTCACTTGTTATAAGGGTATTTTCATTGCTGAAGTTCCTGATATGTCTCATGTCATAGTAGAAAATGAATTCACTACAAACAAATTATATTTAAATTGTTTTGAAGGTCTAACTAAAGTTGACAAAACCAAAACAAAATAAAAAATGGAAGCTGAGATTTCATCTTTTCCTTGTGCAGTGGGGCAAGATGCAGACCAGAATGACTCAGGTTATGTGTACAGCGTAAAACTATCCAGATTTGGATAAATGGACTTTTTTCCTTGTACATATGGCTTTGTAACTGGCTCATTTCCCAACATTCTTTTTGACTCGACTTTCAGATTCAAAGGAATCCAAATATCTGACCAAAACTCATTTAATTTTCTCCTGCCTATTAGAAGTAAGTATTTGTGCAAAATGAAACCACAAATCAACTCGAGTTTGCTTGTGAGATTGATGAACCGTAATGAATCTTTCGATGAACTCAGTCTAAATTTCAAGCATGTAATAAAACACAAAAGCATATCCAGAATTCACTTTGAGTATATCCCTGCGTATCTGGTAATTTATTTTTAGGTCACTTATTTTTGGGCACTTCCAAGCCAGACAACTGACAGAGAAATGCCGCGTAGCAATCCCACCTGCAGATTGCCTGTGTACATACTGGTATACAAATTTGCAGAGGCACGCACCAAATGGCAGATTTTTGGCTGATAATAGCAGGGCAGCATTTATTTCTTTGGAGCTACGCTGCTGGAGTATATAGGCCAAAATCTCTTGCTGCTTCACAGATCAGGTTGTTCGGATACACCGTCGCCTCCTGTGCGCTCCTCGGACTTGCTTAGAGCCCGCTGCTCCCCGCTGTGCCGTAGCAGCGAGCGTCCTGCGATGGGATCGCGACTCGCTGTGGGTGTACAGAGGCCAGGCTCGACGGCGCAGGCAGGCGAGCGCGGCGTCAGCCTCGCGGTTGTGAGGGTTACGATAAACAGGACAACGCGTTCGCAACCGATGGTTTGTCATTCACGCATTTAAACGTTTGCCTTTTCTAAATCTTTGTAGAAAATCTTCATTTGGCCAAGTTGGGCAATCATCTCCCAGAGTTCCAGGGCCGTGCTTTTGGTTGTCGTCTCCAGTCCCACAAACTTTCTGACGCGACGTCCTCGTGTAGCTTACTGTATTGGCTCTTTTGCCCCCATGCTGTGGCTGGGATTATGCCAGATTTGGGTGCTCTCTCCAGGGTGCTCTTCTCCCAGGTTGATGTTTAACAGTAAGCTGATCACTGATATTAGAAGCAAATTGTGTCATTCTTCCTTGTTTTCAAATGTATGCATAAATCCACATTTTAAAATGGCAGCACAGCGACTGTTGCTGTAGGTGGAGATCATTACATCCAAAATGATGTATTAGCCCTTCATGGAGATTTCTCTGTTCGTTACAGGGTGATGTTATGCTTATGTTCCTGTCTGCAACAGGGAACCTGTTGATTTTGTCTTATACGAGACCTTCATCTTTGGAATCCAGATGACTGCCGTTAGGCTCACTGAGTCTAACGCCCTACCACTATGCATTTACCTCGCACGGTGACACTACTTTATTTATAGGTAGTGAAGAGGAAAGAAACCAGGATGCATTTCATTGATCTTTCCATGTTGTAAATGTAAAATTCATGTACATTTTTGTTTGCTTTATAGCTGTTCTCTTTCCTTTTCCTTATTTAATATGCACTTCATACTGTGCCAAGGGGTCAGCAGGGCAAATCAAGGAGCCAGATGGCTTACCTCTACCCTAAGGAAACATACCAATATTTAGCTGGGCATTTTACCAAATAAAGGCAGGACTGGAATCCACAATAAATGTGAGAGTTGGTTAAAACTGCATCCTTTTCTTAGATTCACAGCTACAACCTCCTTGAGGCATGAGCTTTTTATACTTCACTGCCGCTTTCTAGCTTTCTCCAAGTAACTGCATCTTAGAAGATATTAGAGGGGGGTGCAACTCATTTTATTTATGGCCTTTGCACAGAAACAAGTTTCAGTTATTTTAATCTGACTGAAATAAGAAACCATAATCCATGGATGAAAAGACAGTGGACAAACTCAGTTAAATCCCTAGTACCCTGAGGACGTATATTTTGTCCATTTCTGGTTTTTTATGTTCCCTTTTTTCTGCTGTTATTCCCAACTTTAACTTTTGAAAAGCCAAGCAGTTTAAGTGGCCGGGCCTGGGGAGCTTATTTGTATGCAGCACAAATTTCAGGATCTGTTCCCAAGCCTGTGCAGAGTGAAAAATGGCCTGCATTTTCTTGATAGCCCATGTGGTTGTAAAGAATAAATGGCTAATGAATTACAGATGAACATTGACGCAAATTAATCTTCCTGATGTCCCTGGGTTATATGGCAGCCATTTAAAAGTTTAATCAATACACTAAAGTTGAAAACATGCAGGCACTGCAGTTGTTTGGATGTAATAAACATCAGAGGGAAACGGGAGGCTTGTACCCAGTCCATGTATCATAATGACAGGTATTTATGTTTAATGGACTAAATATTTTTTATTGGAAGAGAGCAAATGTCAGCTTAACTTTGTAAGCCCCGCATTCAACTTTCCTTTGAGGTTGGTGAGAGACGGCTGACATGTCATTGAAAATGAAATGTAAAAAAACCAATTGAGACAAAGCGAGGATAAGGAGCTGTTTTGCCGACGAGATGTTGCTTTAATGCTCTGCAACTATTCATTAAATAAAATGTAAACTCTACCATTTCAAACGTTGTAGTAAAATGGTTTACTAGGGCAGACTTTTAATGGTTATTAGGGAAAACAAGAGCCAACCGCTGCCAAATATTCTTTTCTGGGAAACATTTTATTTGAAAAGTCTTTTCCTGAGTTACAATTTCAGAAGATTTATAATTATGGAGCAGTCGTCCCCCCCCTCCCCCTTTCCTTTCTGAGACAAAGAAAAACAGAAAAATAACTTTCAGAATAACCATTTGATGGTCCTTTTTTTCCCCTTTGAACAGAGTAATAGCTTTATATAAGCTTCCCAGAGGCTTGGATATTAATTGCACTTGAAGTCAATAAATTTTGGAGCCATGTGTGTCCAGGACTTACCCATCATTGCTATAAATGGGGAAAGAGGTTATACAAGACTGCCAGATTCACCAGGCCTGCAGAGTTGCTTGGCTATGTGAAAGACCGCATGAATTTCTTTTCTTTAGATAAAGAAGAATGTTGTTGTCATATCATTTGGTCTTATAAGAAGACGAACTTCTTCCACGTTAAACAAAAAACTCTAATAAATGGAAGAAAAAGAGAAGACCATGTTTTACCATCTTTCTGTAATCTTAGTACCCCACTTGTTGGCTGATCTTACCTGAATGGACCCTTGATGGTCTAGCGTGGTCTCATGAAGCTTCTGGTAATGTATACTGTGGAACCGCTTCAGAAAGGGAGGATGGTCTCAAGCCTATGGGTTACTGTTTGCTTCTTTGGTGACTGGTTGAACTGGTTCTCTCTTGACTTCATCATCTCTCTAAAATATTCCATTCAGTTAAATAATTGCTCTTATTGACAGGGCAGTGATTCATCTGGTAGGGTTTTGATGCCTGACGTCCTACTTCATGATCTCCAAGCATACTGTGTTGGCTTTACCAAAGACTGTTTAAGGTAGACAAGTGCATTGGGGGAGTGGCAGAAATCTCGTATTACTAGAGGCACCCAACATATCTAACTTCTATTTGGCAGGCAGGCAATTTTATTTTAACAGCAATATCTATCTCAACATCTCCTTGTTATGTGGCATCAGGTTCTACTTCAGATAAGGTGGCTACTAATACTGTGAATAAAGCCAGATTTGGCTAAATAATGTTGTGGATTGATAGTGTCATGTTTATAAGAGATCATACACTTCTTCCTGATGACAAAATAATTGTTGAAGAAGCATCTGAAGATGTTATTCTTGTCTACTCCCTGGATGACGAACTACTTGCATTTTTGAGCAAGGCCATAAATAAGTATGAGTTTACACCATGAAAAGTAAAAGAATGAAATAAGTACATTGGCCAGGCAGTCTGTGAAGGCTGAAGAAGTCATAGCGCAGCATAAGATTGAAATCACACAAAAATGGCCTTGTTTTCCCCTCTTCTGCTGACCCTGTGTCACTTGTCCCAAATAGAGTAGCTTCCTAGTCTCAAGGAGCTAGTATGGCCTAATCTGATGATGCTTCCATACACGCTACTTTCTCCTGATCTTACATCCTGCAGCAGGGAGTGGATTGCTCCTTCCATTGTACGGGCACACCGTACTACGGCTAGGATTTACCTGGAATGCAGTGCAAGGCAACTGAGCCATGACATACTGTTTCATGGCCGTTAGAAATGGTCTATTGAGTAGTTCTGAGCTGACTTTGATGTGAAGGGGAAGGTTGGAGCCTTGTTATTGTCATAATGAAGCATCAAAGACTTAGAAGCGGGGTTGCAGTGTCCTGCTGAATTAAGTTACAGTTTGGTTCAGTTTCAAAAATTGTCTTCTGTTTCATAAAGCTCAAAAGCGGTTTTCCAAAACTGCTCAACAGCAGTAAGCTTTAGTGGCATGTGAAGTAAAACAGCAGGTATCTACAGCAAAACATTAACAAGATTGCACCAGACAGAGGTGGTGCTAGTAGAAAATTGGAGGTAAAGAGTGGGTGACATTAGATTGATTCTCTCTGTCAGATGGGAAACTCTCTTTTCAGTAACTATTCACAACAAAATATGAAGTCCTCTGTAAATTGGTACGTCGGGGAGTGCAAGCTGCCACTATTCAGCACACTACTCCCACAGCAGAAGACATAATAAGTTATTTTCTTGGTCAACCCATTATACCATTTGACTAAATTACTCCGAGTTAGATTTTTACAGGAAGAAGCTTGAATTTCAGACAAAGCAGTCCCTTTTACTGTAGTTTCTGAATATTTAAATTCTGTAGAGAGGCTGCTGCTATGTATTATAGGCTTAATGGATAAAATACAGAAATAAAAAAAAAATCTGCTGTAAAAGTTTTCTTTTAAAGCAAAAAGCAGAAGATGTGAGAACTCCAAGACTTCACGTTTGAAGTGAGGTTCAACTTCATTGAGAGAAAGTATCTAAGGATGTAGGAAAAAATATTGTCAAATGACAGAATTATTAGTGATTAAACATGGCTTTTTGAGAGCACCTTTCTTTCAGTTCAAAGTTACGTGGGTGTATATATGTACTTAAGTACAGCAGACTCGCACAACTGTCTTGAAGATTTACCAGCCCAGACACACAAATCTACCTGCTCACCCTTTGCCTTAATAAGTGACGATGAAAAAATTTAGTGGTGTTTTATCTGTCCATCAAAAAAATTGCCTCTGACTACTGGCTGGATAATGCTTTGCAGGGCTGATATGTACCGTGCATTAAAGTACATATTTGTGTTTCAGTTTTTTCCTACATAGTACCAGTGCAACAAAGATACATGGTATGTCTGTCATATAGTCAAAACCTTTAAATAGTGATACAAAACTATTAATCTAAAATAATTTTAATCTAAGTGAAAAAGAAGATAGGGAACCATGATTTGGCAAAGTACCTTTTTCTTTACCATGTTCATTTTGAATTCCTCAGGAATATGAATGTGATGCTAAAGGGTGAAAGCAGTTTGAGAATTATGCCCGTTGCAGCCTTCTTGAATGGGACCCGCAGCCCTGACAGCTATTAAAAAATGAAGTAACTTTTGGTTCTGATTTTGTATAATGAGCGTATGACAAAAAAGGGGTTTACTTCTACATTTTCCTGCAGGTGCAACTCTACTGTCTGTCAGTTTATCCTGTATTTTATTTTGATGAGGGGAGAGCATTAGGGAGACAAAAAAAATCCCTTCATCAAAAAGCTTAACAGGAAAGAAAAAAAGTCTCAAGACAATGTCATGTATTGCTGGTTATTTGTGATGGTTAAAAGAATTATCTGAAAACAAAGAAGTCTTTCACAATGAATCTAAAACACAAAAGCTTTAATAACATTTACATCTGTGTATCATCCGTGTCTCCAAATGCAAGTCATGAATAACACATAAAGTAGAGTATATAGGGAACAGAAGTGCTAGCACATCATTTAAAATCCAACACACCCCATCGTCAGTGGAATCAAATACACAGCAGGAATGGTTCCAGTTGATAGACACACAATGAAGTCATTGAAAATGAAAACATATTAATTATGTTCCTAAAGGTTAAGATAGTAATGGCTGAATTCTCTAATCCTGGAATAGTATTAATGCCCCGAATCCATGCGGGAAAAGTGTGTAACGTTTCAAAAATGGGGGAAAATTTAGTTTTGAATTCGGTGATTTGTGTCTCACCCGTGACTGACTCGGCAGCGCGGGGGGCAGCAGGGGAAGAGCAGGAAGTGCAAGACAAAGACAAAACCAGGGAGAATTATCAACAAAAAAAGATGTTCTTGGTCCAAACAAGCCACTTGCACTACATGAGCTAATTGTAAGAATAGGCCATTTCTAAACTGCAGCTGTTATGTGCTTAAGCTAACCCTGCTGGGAGAACTGCTTTGTAGAACACCTCTGCTAACACAGACACGCAGAGCGCCCTTTAATAGAGGAATTCAAAGTGCAGTGTTTAAGGGAAACCTTTTCCGCTCCCAAATTTTCCTCAGCTTATTACAGGATGTGATCTGAGCTTGTCACTCTGACATAGGTTTCCCTTAAATGTTTTCTATTTTCATTATCTTTTTGCCTATGTTAAATCAAAACAATGGAGGCTGAAGGCTCTGTGCGTGTGTGTGTGTGTGTGTGTTGGGAAATGAGTAAGGGGGGCTGAGGGGGAATGCTCAGGTTGTGTGACAGAAAATGATAGGTGTCAAAAAACCCCACGAAACACCTGGGTTGGTCGTGGTCATTTTCTTTGTATAACAACATTTTTTTGTTTGTCCCTGGGGACTAGTAAGACCACTCATATGGAAGTTAATTTTAAATGTATTCTTTCTCTTCTCTTTTCTTCTCCCTCCCCCAGATCCTCATCCATGCGTCTCTGACACAAGGCTATTGCACCTGGGTTCCTAACTGTATTAACTCCATTGTGCTGGGTGCCCCGATCCTTCACGTCTTTGTGCTAAAACCCAAATCCTCCCAACAGCAAGGGGTTAATTGCTTTCAACGCACTTGAAAACTCTCAGCTCTTGGGAATGATGTTTCCGTGAGGGTTGAATGTAATTACAAAATAATATAGTCACTCTGTCTTATTTTCAGTGAGTGATACTTAAGTCCTTGCTGTTGTTGCTGCGTGTGTTTACATTGGGGCTCTTCCTTCAGAGTACTTGATGCAAGGTATTTGCAAATTTGAGCCTTTGGGCTTTAAATGTTGTGCTGCTTCTTCTGTTCCTTATTCACTACAGATTATGTATAATTGATGACCTGCATTTACAGACATGGGTGGTATACAGATGTAAATGTTATTATAGCTTTTATATTTTATGTTCTCTCTGAAAGATCATTTTGTCTTTGAATAATACTCCTGTTCAGATTTTGGGGGGTTTATCTCTAAAAGAGAATATGAAATGGATATTGCACATCGTATATTTCTTAAAAGTAATTTGGAATTTTAGGGTATGGGATTGGTGGTGACTGATACACTGCCTGGATGAGATATATCCCTTTGAAAATAACAGCGCCAGTACATGCCTGCATCTGTCTAACCTCATAATTCACTTTCACATTGGGTTATGGATGTCTGCATTCAGTGAGTCTATCTTCCCTTTAGGTATTATTTCAGCCCTTTGAGATAATAAGGAAAGTTTAATTGCGTTGTTAATTGATTTTTTGCACAACATTATTACCTTGATTGATTGCAGAGTTGATGAAAATGTTAGACACAGGCAGTGTAAAGTATCAGCCCAGTAAGGAGTGGGAGCCTTGTGGAGAATAGATAACCTTGATGTTAAGAGCTATATCCTTCAGATATGTCTTCCCTTGACATATTGATGGCCCTTGAAAAGGGAAAAGCTGATTGTATGCAGAATGCAATCATTAAACCCACTTCAGCTGGCTGTTGATTAATTTGTTTTTTCCTGAAGGATCTAGTTAAAGAGAAGGCCTCACTAGTATCAACAGCAGCCATTTTCCAAGCTTCAGATTATTCTTAACCCTCTCCTAGAAGAAAGAAAAATGATACTGTCTTGGTTTAGACAGGCAAATTGTCTGAAAACATTCAGTCCAACTGCAATTTGGGGATTATAACACTCACTTTACCCCGTTAACTACTGCTTCCTCTATGACCTCTCCTCCCCCTGCCTTCAGTATTCAGCTTCGCCACAGCCACAGCTAGCAGAAAGTCATGTCTGATGTTTTCCGAGTAAGGCCGGTGTCTGTTCTCAGCAGAGATGCCAACAGGGATGTCAAGCTTCTTTTGCCCAAAGACTGAAATACTTCAGTAGCATATAGCTGCTTCCCAGGAGCCTCTCTGGAAGGACCAGAGGGTTCGCTGCGCACACGTAAGTGGTTAAGCTTTCCTTACCCCTGAAAAGATCTTTTTTAGTCTAATTTTTTGTTATTGCTTTTGAGATCTTTGAGGTCTTCAGTAGGGCAGTTGTGTCGTGCGTTGCTTCTGTCAGAGAGCACAAAGGACGCTGTGCAAGTCGGTGTGCCCAGTACTTACTCCTTCAGGGCAGAGACTGTTCAGTGCTGCCCAGGCTTGACAGCAGCAGCCATGTACCCTGCTGTTGGATGTGTTTAACCCGTGGCTGTACGTGACCAGCTTTCCCACTGAGAATTCACGTGATGGGCTAATCCTGGACTGCCTGCTACCTGCAGAGCACTTTCTGTTTTGATGGCACCCACTCTGAGAGCAAAGGTGAAGAGTGTTACTTGTAAGAGCCATTGCCTAAATGGCCTTCCTGTGGCGGATGGGGCTTTCTTGGCCAAAAAACGTTCTCTGGATGGAGGGACAGCTTCTGTCTTAAGCATTTCTTCCATTTGTATCAGCAAATGACCCAAGATATCAAAAATATTTACGCAGTTTTCACCAAGCAATGGAATGTCTCAGAACGTGGTGGAGGTTTTATCCTTCAGTTAACCATTTAAAGGGTATTTGGTAAAGTAGTAGTAGCAGGTTATTGCTTCCTGTTTAGCTTGGTAGTCTCAAAGACAGTTGCTGTTAATTTGTGCTTGTGAGTGATACAGTGATCAGTGTTGCTTGATTGTTTGGCCAGATGTGTTTTATTAGGTCCAATGTGCACATTTGCCAGTTGGCTCCTTTTTAATACGGGGACATGTTAACTTACGACATAGTCAAGTCTGACAAATTTGAACCAGCCAAATAAGTGAGTAATATTTCAAGCTGTCAAAGCGGGTGAATACTGATTAACTGACACACTCCAAAAGCTCTCACCAATATCCGTGCTCCAGTGGAAAACGTTTACTAAGCATAATACTTGTTAGAAAGTCTTTGGTGCTTTG
Organism: Phoenicopterus ruber ruber; assembly: GCA_009819775.1. Taxonomy (NCBI): domain Eukaryota; kingdom Metazoa; phylum Chordata; class Aves; order Phoenicopteriformes; family Phoenicopteridae; genus Phoenicopterus; species Phoenicopterus ruber. The sequence goes on along the minus strand of CM020221.1, from coordinate 15,603,205 downwards.
ACTAAACTTTAATGACTCCAACCCTAATGGAGGGGTTTTAATGTGCCTCTCTCGAGCTATTTCTTAGCCCCCTATCTTTTATCTTTAGCGAAAGCTTCCATGGAGGGTAAAAGTGCACTTGTAAACTATGTTCTGCTGTCCACTGTGATTTAACCTTCAGCCCCCCTCTCATTAGCATGTTTTTAAAAGGAGGCTGAGGAAGGGGGAGAAGAGTTGAGGGTAGGAAACAATGACAATGTTTTGGCACGCGGGACTGGAGGCAGCCAGGGTTTGGGAACTAGACTATGGCCAGTAAGTATTTAGCAATAGCAGATGGCGTTACATGCGGTATAGCATAGAACAAACTTCTGCTAGGAGGCAAGCGCAGACTTAGTCAGGAGAACTAGGTATCTGCTGAACGCTTCGGATGTTTGGATCCAGACGCGCTTCTGATTTCATTTGGTGCTGTATAGCAACAGCTATAGAAGAGAGAAAGGAGCTCACCAGTTGTGTGGGGTCCGGATGTGTCTTACAAAGTGCCAAATGCCTTCAGCTTCCACTGGAAATCAAGGGAATCCAGGGCCTTGTGGTATCAGCTTCTTAAAAAACACTTGTTTTTCTAGTAGGAGGAATCATAGCAATCCTATCATTAGCAATTAGTTAAATGTTTCCTTTGTTTCTGAGGAAGGGCTTATGGAAAGGAGCAAGTAACGGCATGCAAAGAAGGTTCCCTTAACTGTATCGTAATGTGACAGCAGCACTATTTCATTATGCTCTTTAATTTTATTTGAGAGACTTTCTTTCCCAGCTTTAAAAATAAAAAGCAACTTGTCTTTATTTCAGATGACTCTCTTGAGAAATTTCAAACCAGTTGAGCCTGACTGAATTTTGTATGGCTTTTTTTTTCCTAATGTGAACTCCTCCAGCAGGAAAACATTTGAGATCCAAAAGCAAGTTTTACTCATGAGATGAGCCAAATTTATGTCTAAACTCTCCAGAAGGGCCCTGCTGCTCAAATTTTTTTCACATAAGAATTTGTAATTTTATTGGAATGCTTGCAGACTTTCCGAACAATTATTCCAAAAGTTTGCTTTCTGCCCCATAAATCATGGTACATTTGTTTAATTCTATCACAGTTACTAAAAGAGCTTACTTCCCTCTTTTTTCCCCTCGCATTTTACTGCTAAAGCAATCTGTGCATGGTTAAAGTTTGTGAAGTACAATATAATTAGACTCACTTTCGGTTTTCTTAATGACCCTGTCACTCTTTACGGTTTAACTCCATTGCTGATTAATGTAAGTATTATTAGTAGAATATAGCCCAAAGTATGGAGCAGCCTACAGAAATACGATTTTTGCATATGTTAGCCAAATTAACTGAAAATCTTCTAAGTTAATATGGTGAGTGTACACTGAACAGCTGAACTTTAGTATATGGCAGGGATGGGATTTTACACCCTCCTTTTCCTCCACCATTCTGAATATATTAAAAGCGTCTCTTAGGTGACTTCGGTGATCGTACTGTTGCGTTATCAAAAGTAATAGAAAGATCGTGCAAAACAGCGCTAGAATTTATACTGTGAATGTGAGAGAATGAGAAGTGCCAGCGCCGCTGCCCCGGGAGCCGGTGGTGTAGAGGGACAGTCACGTCCCCCCCAGCACATTTTGAGCCTTTTGTTCAGACCGCTGCCCGGTGACATCCTTTTGTAGCCATCTGTGTACACAAACCGGTGCTCGCTGGGATCGGTCCACCAGCAGTCAGGCTCCTGGGCGAAAGGCTGAAAGCAGAGGTTGTATAAATATAGGCTTTGATCGTGACAGAACAAGAAATTGGCTGCAAAACTAACGAACAGTATTGCTTTAATTGCCGTGCCGGGCTGTGGCGGCGGCTGGTGCGGGCGGCTCGTTAGACAAATGCCTGCTGCCCTCTAGTGCCGGCGCGCCCGGCTGCGCTGCCCGCCGGGAGGGCAGCGCCTCTCTGCCTCGTTCCTAAAATTCCTGCTCCGGTTTGGGGTGCTTGGTCATTAACAGAGAGCAATTAAGCTCTTGTGACATCGGTATTTAACAGATGTAACCTGACTTGCGTTGGAGATTTGCAGTATTTTGTTCTGCCTTTAGCCTACTACTTTTATTTAGACTGTATATGAGAGAATGAGGTATTTGAAGAAGTGTTTAAAAGACTAGAAGAACCGTGAACCCATACTTCCTTTCCCCCATCTCCCTCAAGGGTATTCAATGTATCCGAATATAAGCATCGGTTCACCCGTAATATCTGGCACGCTGATGCTTTCTCTGCGCTTGGGTTTCTTTGACTGCGGTACTTAGCTGACTGTACCATTTATGTTTCTGAGTCTTTAAAAAAATCTGCTTTAAAATTTCAACATATTCAACAAGAAATATTTCATCATAAATTCAGCATTAATTCCATCCACGATGTTATTCGAGAGTGCAAAAATGGTAAAGACGCACTGAAGAGACGAAAGCATTTGGTTTTTTTCTTTGGTGCTTTTTGCTTCATTTTTGCTCGAGAGAGACATCCCTCCCCCCCAACATATTTCTCTGATGATGGTTGCAATAAGCATGGAAAGATTCCAAAGAAATCCCAAGTGTGGGACCTTAAATTGTAACAATGATACCCAGAGGAGTACGGAACTGGTTAATGATTTAAAGTATTATGCCCTAAATGCTCCTATTTTAGCCAACAGTAGAGAATCTGTAGACAGCACATGCCCAGATCAAAGCTGATCATGTCAATGTCATTCAAGGAGGGAGAGATACCCTCCTTTTCCCCCTTCTCTCCCCCCTACCCTTTTTTTTAAACAAAGTATGACATCTGAGGAACAGTGTGTTGATTGTTCCACTGCCAGGATACGCATAATGGAAACATTAGCTCCAAGATAACTTTTAATCTGTCAGCCTAATGGCTCCTTAATGTGTAGAGGGCTTTAAATGTATGTCAGCCAGGGCTGTATAAAGTAATATAGTTTGTGGCCTGAATGGATCTAGATGACTCTGCACCATGACACAATATGGTTTATTATTAAGTATCAGCTCATCAGCTTATTCCCACGGACTTGGACAAGCTTCTCAATTTTCCAGGAACAGATTATGTGAGAAAAAGCTTGCAGTGCATTTTTTTTTCTTTCCTCTTTTTTCTTTTACTCTTTCTTTTTTCTCTCCCCCCGGCCCCCCCTCCAAATTACAAGTTTCATCCCCAGCTGCACTGGGAGCCCTGAAGTGTATTTACAGCAGGCTGCGCTTTATCACACATCAGCTTGACTGCTAGTTTACACTGAACATTTATGCAGCTCCCTTGGCCCGGGATGCAAACTTCACATCTTTGTGTTCCTATCACCTTCACTGCAAATTTTTCCAACATCCTCTCCCCGTTGCCTGCTTTCCTTCCCCTCCCCTACTCTGACTTCCCCACGTACTCCCCCTTTTCTTCCCCCCTTCCTACCAGCAGGCCAGTGAGACTTGACATGTCACAGTACTTGTCTGTGCAGGATACTTGCAATCATTCAGTGTCTTAGTTTGCCTGCTCTGATTCCTCTCAGCTCTAGCTTAGGTGTGTGATTCCAGCATCATTGCTGTAGACTGGAGACCGATTTGATTTTGTGCCTTTTGGTAATTTCTTTCGGTTTGAAAGACCACTTTGTGCCCCATGCCGTAGGGTGTCCAGAGGAAAATGTTATCACTTTTTGGCATCCCTGTGCAGGGAGCAGAGCAAAGAGGTAATTCGTCTCCCCTGAATGTGAAGGTTACCTTCCTTTTAGTGGTGTTACCCACAGAGGGAGGGGAGAATCAGGATCAGCAGTTTGCTGCTGAAGGAATGTCCTCCTTCTCCAGGAAACCTGCAATGGACTGCATTCCCTAATCCATGGGGACTTCTTTGGGAGTATTGGGGGACCACTCTGTGAGTATCGTGGCCATGGTGTGGGAATTCTGCTTTAGCCACAGTGAGCTCCGTCCTCAGCCTTCTCAAGCACAACCTGATTCCTTTACGCACAGATAGTTTTGGAGGAATTGTGTGTTATTTTTGCTTACATTCAGTGTTTCTATTCTTTTAAAAATAAGTTAATTAGTGTGTAACATAAAGGAAGTTGATATTTGTGCATTTGTTATTTGAACACTTGTGAGTATTTTATGATGCTATTTTAGAGAATTTTTGTTTGGTTTTGATTGATTGCTATGATATGTCAGGTCTTTATAAGGTAACCCTTCTACAGCGTTCAGCTGTAGCACAACCAAAGGCATTCACATCCTTATCTGTTGTATGCTCCTCTTTCTGCTGCTGCCTCTGCTCTGATTTAGGGAGTCTAGATCCTGTGTCTGGACTCCAACCTGGAGCATTCCGGAAACTACGGTTGCAACAAACAGATTTAATTGCAGTAGTCAGAGATCCCGTCACATCAGCAAGGACAGCTGCAACTCGTCTGTTCTTTTCCTGCGTCACGTTGCCAGTTTTGAGCTCGAGCTTCCCCGTACTGACAGTGGTTTGTTTGCTGGGGCCGGGTGAAAGTCCGAGTGGACCTCTCCGAGTTACGTACTTGGCTGCTTTTGGGAGGACTTAGTGACACAGGTGATCCTTTACACCTTTTCTTATCTTCCAAGCGATCTTCTCACATTCCTGCGCCAGAGAGTTCATAGGCTGGATCAGCAACATAACAAAACTCAACAAGCGTTCTTTTCTGCTTTTGGCTCTAACAGATCTCCAAAAGTAAAGGATATCTTGTTTCTAATTGCTCAAACTATCGTTCTTGTTTATAAAAATGTATTTCTACGTAAACAACTATGAAGACCCAACTATAAATAAATAAATGTGTGCAAGTTAAAGCAGATGAATGAACCTTAGAGGACTGAGTGACGTGGACAAACACTCAACAATTTGGGGGAGGGGGGGGGTAAATCCTTTTATTTTGCATTTGTAAAGTATCTCCCTGATGTCACAGCCACAAGACTCAGTAGAACTAAAAGTGCACTACTTAGGTCCAAGATAACTTTCTGTTTATTCTTTTTTTCCTATCACCGTCAGATACTTGGCATCTCTCCTCTCCTCCCACCCCACCCCAGGCCGCTGCCCTTGCCTGCTGTGAAGCTTTGCGAGGACCTGTGCTCCCCAGATTGCAAGCTGGTTTGGCTGGATGTCAGGCTAATGGTTTTGCGGTTTTGGTTTGGGGTTTTCTGGGATTTGTGTGTGGGCTTTTTTTGTTAATCAATTCATTGAAAATTACAAATCAAATATTTTGAGGGAGCACGTTTGAAAATATTTTGATACTTTTTACAGCATTCAGGTTTTTTGAATGTTCTTAATGATGAAAATAAAATAGCTCAGGTACAATTAAATGGAGTGATTTTTTCCTTTTTTAAACTAAAATGACTGTGAGAGTATATATAATTTAATTCTCCTTATTTAGCAGAAAAAAATAACCAGTGTGCTACTGAAGGTGAGAGGATTAGGCTCCTTATTTCTTGAAAATTTCTAGTACTTCATTTCTCATCAAAAGTAAAAGTGGAATTGAAAATAAGAAGTTGTCAACTAGACAAAGTTGTTAGAATTTCCATGAAGAGAAATATAAAATGAAAAATTAGTAAACTCCTGTACAAAAGGATTTTTTGTTTCAAACCAGCTTTACTTATCCCTTAGATGAAAAGGTTTTTAAGAGTTTTAAATTAATTCAAGTGATGGGAGGTGTTTTGCCTAAATCAGTAGCATTGTAGACTTGAAACTCTTTGAGAATAGGTATTTATTCTCCTCTAAATGTTATAGGTAGGGAATTATTTTCCTTTAAAGGAAATTTATATTAATATTTAAGGAAATTTTGCAACTTCTGTTCATTTATTGTAGAAAATGCCCAAGTGCCTATGAAAAAAATGATAATGGTATTGATATTTCATCCTGAAGGGTCTCAAAACAATTTACAGATTGGTAGTATAGCCACACTGAAATGCACCCAGCTTCTTGGTGGAACGTGGCAGCTGTTTAATAGCCCATAGCAAAACTATACAACAGCAGGTTGTGGAAAAAGAGATGAATATGGATCAAATACAAATTGGCAGTGAAGGATTTAGGTACCGTACTGAAATTAAAGTTAGGGGAAGTGGAATTCCTCTAGAATATTGAGTCTGTGTATGAAGTGCTACACTTGATCTGACCACAGCTCCTAGTACGAGGACCTGTGGTTTTAGCCCACGTGAAAGGCAGGCAGAGGACTGTATGCTGAAATGTAATCCCTGATGTATACTGTAGAGCAGTGTGTTTGACAAACAAATTTAATTGTGAATGCTTTGCTGTTTGCACTTGCGGAGGAGTTTATTAAAAACATTTGATGTTAAAATGGGTGCCTGAGGGGGATCTTGGGCAGATGAGGCAATAGGTTTTGATGGGGGTGGCAAAAGTTTTGGCTTGACTACTTAGTTTTAGTAATTACTTTTTAAAAGAAAGCTGAATGCTACTGGCGAAGGCTGTGTTGCTAACAGCTGCCCCAGCTGTGATGGCTGAGAGGTGGTTTTTTATGGATGTAGAGTATTTATTTGCTAGGAAAAAGAGCAAACCAAGAAAGGCAACAAGATGCTATCAGACAAAAATTCCCTTAGGTCACTGTTGGCCTGAGCTGAATTTTGACCTGTGACTGAAGCTGTATGATCTATAGGTCTAGCACATCCCATTACAACTTCTTTTTACCATTTTCCATATCATACGTGAAGCTCTGCAAACTTTTTTTGCTCTAGGAAAGTGTATGGAGGTCCGGCTGCACCATAGCTCTCCGCAACACATGCCCAATTTAAAAGGAGCAAACGTGACTTGAACAATTTTTCATGTGCTTTAGTATGCATGTATGTATTTATTTATTTATTTGGATAATTGAGTTTTCCCTCAGCTAAGGAAAAGCTGGTGTTGCTGACATTACAATGTGTTTGTGAAGAAAGACTGATACCACAACACCTACAAGCAACGGCAAGGTCATTACTTACACAGCATAATTAGAACATCCATTCCGAAGGGGGAAAACATTTAAAAGATAAAGAGTGAATTTAAAAATGATTCTTCCCAATGCATTTTTTTCATAATTATAGTTTTAACAGCTTGTGATGATGGTAGAAGCAGCTACTTTAGAAAAATTAGAAGCCTCATTCGGGGAAGATGATCCCTCTAGAGACCTTGTGTTGTCGTTTCTTAAGAACTGTGAGCAGAAACCTCATTCAGGATGCTGTGTATTGTTTTGATGTATAGGGGGTATACTTAGCTTATTATGGCCAATGCTGGATACTTTAATTAAAAACCACCACAACAGCCACAGATGTATTGTTTCCCCCTTCTTCCTCCCCTTGTCTGCGTGCAAAACCACAAGCATACTCCTGCCCCTGAACTGCAAGGGGTGAATACCATAGCGGATAGGCAGGAGAAAAGCCGTGGGTTTCCTAAATTCACGCGTGACATATCTTAGCCTCAGACTTCTCATTGCAGCACACGAGCCTTTTGTAGTTCTCCGAGTTTTCTGCGGTTGCCAAAGGGAGGTGGGAAATGGGAGAGGGAAAACAAAACAAAAAAACCACCCGTCACCGCATTTAATTTATGAGCAAGATTATTGTTTTACAAATAACCTTCATGATAAATAAAGTCTCATGGCAACATTTTCAGCCGTGCTTTTATCAAGAGTCTCTGAGCGGTGTGTGTAATACGCCTGGCAATCGAATCACAGCTGTGTGCCTGGGCAGGGAATCTCTGCGGAGACAACGCTTCCTTAATTTAAACAATTGTAGGCTGCAGGAGTTCAAAAATTTCAGCTGACTTTAACTGTCACTAGCCCGAGCACCTTTATCCCCAGGCGAGCAGCAGCAGCTGGATTTCATTTCCTGCTGCCAGACTGTCCGACATCTTTGCTGAACATCCCGGGAACTGAGCGTCTTTACTTTAAGGATTTTATTCAAGGTGACAGCTCCTCACACTTTAGCGTTCAGATCACCTCAAGTAGCTGAGATATCAGTGAAAATGAGAGCGCTTCTCCAGCAAACTCCAAATTTAGATTGACTGAGGTTATCCTTAGGCCTCTAGACCCAGCCTCCACGACAGCACAGGCCTGCCAGTAACTTTAAAACTACGGTGGAGTTTGTAATGATGTCTGGGGAGATATATTCTGCCGGAGCAGCGGAGGATACTATAAGCGATAGGAAATGATGTCAGATTTAGTTAGGGCTGGAGACAGTGTTAGAATATACTTGGCATAATATGGCACCGGTATCTCTGTCAGCATCTCTGTTTTCTGTCACCGCACACAATCCCGGGCCTGTCTGTAGCCCTGACAGTGTCTTTTCAGATCAGGTTATTGCCAGCTCGGAGACGGGCTCGGCGCAGCACCATACAGCCCCCTTTGTTTGAAGTCTGCCCTTTTGTCATTAATGCACTTGATGTCTATTTAAATCTGACAGTGAATGCAGTATCTGTTTTCCTGTCAAGAGATCATTGACAATATTAATACCTCATGTCCTTGCCTCATTTTCGAAGCGCTGACACCTAGCTACAGTCTCCAGCATTCATCAAACAGCACTCTCTCACCAGCATCTCTATAAACAGTCTTGCTTCCAGTCCTTAAGAAACGCGGCAGACCTCAAACAAGACTTTTATCAATGCCAGTGAAAAAGGAGTCTGAAGAATGCCATTAATAAACTGTTCGTATCCTTTACATTTAGAGCTCTAAATGGCCTTGTTACCAACCTAATGCCTGCTGCAGGTTGACTTCGAATATCATCTGTTTAGGGGGAAGAAAACTCGCTTTTCATTAGACGCTTGTTTCGGAATGGTAATGTCGTCCCTTGAATGTGGAAACTGCTCCACTAGTGAAATTACTGAAATTGAAATTATTGAAGAAAGCTTCGTGGAGGAGGGGAAAGGGATCAGGCACTGCACCATATAGTCCCCATTTGTGTTATCCTGAAGAGGAATGTGTTTTTCACAACAAATGACAGGCCTATCATTTTTTTTTCTTTTTTTCCATAGGAATGTATTACTATCCTGATGTCTTAGAAGGAAAGAAGAGCATGGGCTAACATTAATCTTGCACAGCCCATGCCTTCCAAGGCTTTAGTTGCGTATCTGACGCACAATATACTGCAAAAATAGATGCAGAATGTAAAAGCTTGCATACTCAATTCGTACTGCAGGTGAGCACAGTATTTGCTTAAACAGCAACGAGTTGGGGATCTGCTCCCCCTCCATCTTCACCCTTTACGTAAGGCAGTGTTTGTCTCCTTTGGGCTGGGTGATGTTCGCCCTTACGGGGGTAAGCTAGGCACTTCAGTGACTGCTATGTTAAGGCACTCCTAAGGTAGAGGAGACTCTTTCACCTTCCTTCCGTGCACGGGAGATGACTTTAATTTGACTACACGTGCCTAGGGGCACAAAGAACAACTCTGCTAGTAAAATTTAGCATCTTTGAGGATGTTCGCAGGTGGGATGTGACTGTGAACTTACGCTTTCACATACCACTTAGTACCACCAGAGGGGATGCTTTTGAGTGAGGTAGTGAGATCTGCAGGTATGTATGTCTCACCCACAGCAGTTAAGGCTTCCTCAGGCGTCTTGCTGCCTGTACCCGCTGAGAATAATGTGCCTCGTCTCCCAGAAGCTGTGTTCTGGCTCATTTTTGAAAACATTCTCCATGTACCAATAATTAGCATAATTTATAATTGCATCTTGCTTATGGGATGTTGTTTGGAGAGCTACTTTGCAAATGTTTTTAATAAATGCTTATTTCTACGTCTGGGAAAAATGCTGGAGTCCGGAGGGCTGACTGTTAGGAAGTCCCAAAGTCTAGCCCATGTCTGTCGGTGACTTCCCGTGTGGATTTCAGCCGGTCGCTTCAGCCCTCTGCCACTGCAAAGCAGGGATGGCTTTAGGTGCCTGCAGGATGACTTTGTGAAGGTTTGAAAGATTTTTCCTAGATCCACATTAAACTGTAACTATTTGCTGCTTTTATCTTTTTGGTTTAAATCATCAGGAAAACCCTGTAAACATGTAGTAGGGAGATTACTGAGAGTACAAAATGTGACTTCAATGCAGACTTTCTGTTTTCCAAAAGCAGGAGAGAGGTACTGTAACTTAAAATACAGTGCGGGATGTTTCAGTCTGATGTCATTCCATTTGTGAAGACACCAGTGGATGTATGTTTAACAGGAGAGGTCGGGCAGGTATCGGAACATATGTTTTCCTGGTGGATTAAAAACTGCCAATTGAAATGTTAATACTAAGCATTCCAAATACACAAACTTTCTTTTGCAGGACAAAAGGAGAAAACTGTTCCCTTCCCTCCTTCAAATTTCACCGGTTATGTGCTCTATTTGCATATTATGCCACTGCTGTCCTAATTGTAATTCATTTCTTTTTTGTTGTAGGAATTTTGGGAAAATGCCGCTACATTTACTATGGAAAACATTCCGAGGGCAACAGATTCATCCGAGACGACCAGCTATAAAATGCAGCGTTGTTTCGCGCCTCTTCAATCCCACCACATAAGAAGCACAAATTGCATCTAAATTTTAAGCGTGTAACTGAAGTCCTCTAGTGCCTTCTGCTGACTTTGCCAAGCCTGTCAAGCTCATCCTTCTATCTTAGTCTGAGTAGTCACACAGAGATTGACATGATTGCCTTTAAGCGGGTCCCATCCACCAGCGTGACAGGCAGCTGGAGCCGCGCGCCCGGCCTGACAGGAGGAGCACCGTGATGGATGGCCTGGCCCAAGTGCCGCTTGCGGCAGAGCAGGGGTCACACCTGGGGCTCCAGCGAGCATGCTCCGGCCGCCGGCGCCGCGCGAGCCCGGCGCCTTTATCTCCGGCTTGCCTGTTGAGCGAAAGTGGCTGGCGATATCCAAGTGTTTATAAAAGAGAGAGGCCGTAATTTCAGATGAAAAAGCCCTTATCTGTTCTTATTTTTTTCCCTGTGAATTAAGCGCTTGTGTTTCTGTCATCTCATACATGCTTACAAAAATCCTTTCACGGTGGTTTTTTCGGTTTGGTGTCCCCCCCACCCGCAAATGAGCCTGGATAGATTATTTTTTCTTTCAACTTGGAAAAAAATATATCCTGAAAATATTTCAGCCATGCAAAGTACTATCAATTTGTATATTTGTTTACATGCAAAGGAAAATGATTTAAGCAATTTTGCGGGCAAACAAAATTTACTAATTCTTAAATTACATCTTAACATTTACTAACTCTGACCTTCACAAAAGCAATCATTTTTTTTAATGCTGTAGAATATTTGCACAGCTTATCTGTATATACTTGGAAGAAGCCCTCAATTGTGATATTGACAGTGTGCATTATTCCTGGTTTATTGCACAAGATATTCTTAACTTCTACAGAGATTACATTTAGAATTAAATGCTTAAATTTGGAAAGAAAAAAGTGCTTAAAAGGAGTGATATAAAATAAAATTGCCACCAGATGGGTGTGATTATTCAGAGGAGAAAAAAAAAAGTCAATAAAAGTAAATGGTGAAATTAACATAATTAACAGCTTTACCAATATGTTATAGAGAGGGGTTCTGATTAATCCCTTTTGATGGCTACGTAAGAAAGGCTATTGTCAAATTTTCAGAGGAAAAAATAAAAATGCATGGCATATTTCCTGCTTTTCTGATAAACAAGTTGGACATATTTAGAATCATGAACTTGTTACTGTGAAATAAAATCCCAATACTTCATGCGTATATTGTGTTAAGTGCTACTGGATACGATGGGATCGGCCAAGGAATATGCAGAAATTCTGAGCGCTGGGCTGTTCCGAACCTGTGCATATTGGTCCCAGTTGAGAGCCATCACTGGCTGGCTGTTCTTGGCTTGTTCGAAATTACTTGGTGGTCTTTATTCACTTTCTGGGTTGAAAAAACTGTCAGTTTTTAGAAGTTGCCTACTTTGGGGGGCTATTGTGAGCTAGTGTTGCAGGTGGAAGTGAACTGGGTAATGAGGCCTATCGTGAAATCGGGTTTGACCGATAAAGTAAGAACGAGACGCTGGCAGAGTGACAAAGGAAAGCACGCTGCTGCTGAACGTTTTAGGCCTTACTCAGTAAATGGAAGTCTTCACTCACTCTAAAAGTCTGTAATAAATCTTTAACAGATACTTAAAATCAGTGATGAACATAGAACAATCCAGTTCACACCACCTCCGGTTCAAACTGAGCTCGGAGCTGTTTGCCATACAAATTGGTGTCTGGAAAGCACGTTTTGGCCACTTGTAACGCCTCTGCTAATGGCATGCGTGGCTGCAAATGAAACGCCAATTCACATTAGAAGTCCTAGGAGATATTAGATGAAGGAAAACGATGTGCCTCTTTTTTTAATCAAAAATATCATTAGAAATATTTAGGGCACTTGTCATCTCTCTCGGTTACCAAAATAACAGCAATCCTAGTTTGTTCACATCATATCGTCTGTTTTGAAGCCTCCACAGGTTTTGGCCGTGGCATATTACAGGCAGGAGGGTTCTGAATAGGGGTGTTTAGAATAACCTAATGTCACTTTCAGTCTGGTTGCATATATGTTCTTGTCTTCATAAAAGGCTTTAACTCTGCCTCAAACAATAAACAACACTTGCAAACTGACCGCATGATTTTTCCGTCTTTATTTTGCTTGTTTACTTTTCCTAATGTCAAAACCATTTGTATCACTTTCAGGAGTGTTTGCTTCCCAGCAAAGCTTTGGAGGCAAAAATATTTTTGGAATGAGATGTGATCAAAGTCTCTTCCATTTTGGTTTTTGTTTTCACTTGGGGGAATATATACCTATAGTTAAATATGGTAAAGCCCTGATTAAAATTTACTCAAAGGGAATTCACAGTAAATGTTGCTGATTCTGGAAAATCAAAATGATAATCTATGAATTATCTATGAATTAATCTATGAATAATTATTTTCTATTACTAACATGTATTAGGATATTATTTAACAACAAGCATGGATGTTTATTACTGTTTATGCTAACATAGTTCTTTTTATTTTCAGATGTCTTCTGCTGAAGTTCTGTTTTAAGAGATGGCAAACTTTTCAAACCTGGGGTTGCTATCTACACTTTGTTCTTTCCTCAGTGAGAACTATGCAGAATTTCTTAACTGAACCGAGTATCATTTAGGATGAAAGTTGCAGTAAAGTAATCTAAGAAGAGATTCCACTCTCTCTCCTTTACTCCCCTTTCTCCATACGTGGCACATCTTTCCCCTTCAAGATTAACTAGGCTATTAAAAACAAAAGATTTGCCTACAAAGTTATAAGGATTTTAAATTGTATATTGTTCCAAGGAACCACTGCATTCGTAGGTTCTTTGTGTTGTCACAAGAAACATTTTGGCCAGCCATGTTTCTTGACGGTTAAGAAGGTTTGAGATCCGAGGTGTGCTTGAATAAGTAATCTTCAAATACTACATTTTTTTGAAAAAAAATATCCAAACTTTGGTCTTATGATCAGTCTTGTGATGACCAGTACTTTGGCTTTTGGCAGACATCACACGTCTTCACAAATGAAGACTAGGAGGTGAATGATTTTACTCAGAGCTGCCTGCAGTAGCTGTGCTTTGTGTTAGTGCATTCCTAACTTTATGCATTGCAAATGTTAATTCCTAACCTTTTAACTAAAAATAAGGAAAAAAAAATCCAAACTACAATATTAAAGTGAAATTGTAAAGATAAATGGCCTTCAGTGAAAATCCTACTGCTATGGATAGACAGACCTAACTTCAGAGCAAGCTGGCTCTAACTGCAGGTGTTGCACGTGTAAATGATTTATGGGATTGCTCAAAGTATGTTACCACTGAAACCACTTTTTTCTCCTTTGTTAGGACTGAGTCTTACAATACTTTTTCTAGTATTTTCTTTGCTCAAACCCCGAGTCCCTTTGAAGTCAATATTATTATCCATGAGAGTTAGGGTTACTAATATTGGAAGGCTGCTGTGCAGCTCCCTTTTTAATAGATTTGGTTCTCTGAGCAGAGCATTACGTGATTGCTGAATGTTCAATTCTCATATCTTTGCAGATGAAAAATCACTGTGTGTTGGTCTTATGTTGCTCCCATTTAAGTCAGAAGAAAGAAACAAACCTGTCTGTGCTTTAGAAAATTCTTTCTGTAAATTACAGAGTTCACTTGCTGCCAGTGTATGTATTAATATTTTTTATTCCTGCCAACAATATGAGTATGCTGGGAAATGTTTACCCCCAGCAGAACTTTGCTAGATGCAGTCTTTGTGGTGAGGTTCTGAATCAGCCCGTTTTATACTGACTCAGACTGAGTCTTACCACATATTTCTTCTTTATGTGGTGCGATAGTTGGCACATGAGTCTCTGCTTGCCCAGTTTGGGAAAGTTTATTCTCTTTACTCTGTGTACAACTGTCTGTCTGCTTTGTTAAATGGTTGGCATATGTGAAAGAAAGAGATGAAATTCAGCTTTCCAGAGGTGTTAACCATATAGCCAAGACTGAGGCTGTATGTTTGGCACTTAGATTTCTAAGTATCCATTTGCAGGTTCAGTCTGGGGAATGTGACAGTGACTCAGGTGATGTGAAGTCAGAGGTGTTGCGTGGCTTGCTAGCTGTTGTCCTCTCTTCCTGAAGATCTCTAGCTGTGTCCTTGTCTGCCTCAATTGCCATGTCATTGCTCTGCAAGCAAGTGACGGCATGAAATATGTAAGTGCTCCCCTTTTGTTTTTAAAGTGAAATTTCTGCTTCACTGCTTGTGTTATAACAATTGAAATGCATAGTTTGCTTTTGCAGTGTTTTTATATGTATGCCTGATAACCGTTACATCTCACTGGCTAGTCTTTTTCTGCTATTTAGTTAAAATCTATTTTCTGCGTTCCTTTCTACTCCTAGTAATGGGAATAAAACAAAACAAACAAGATACGATTGTGAGAAAACAACTGTCTAAAGATGCTACTGTGGGACCATGCCTATGCTAACCACGCTGGTGAGCGTTGTTATACACAAACACGTCCAAATGGCTCGAAGGACCGAGATGTCTTATGCCTTCTGGTTTGGAGCCTTCTTGGAGTTAACCTGTGGCTGTAAACAACTGATACAGCCTTTGATTTCCTTATGCCGCTCTAGCAGTATTAGGTGCTTAGAGAAAGTTGTCTTACCTACAGTTAATGCTCATTTTACTTCTAATGTTATCCAAATAACCTACCAAGATCTTGGATTATGAGAGTGTTAGGCCCAAGAAAAATGGCTTCTTCCAGTCATTTATAACCTGTTCTTAAGAAGTCTTAAGAGTATTTTCTTTGGCGTTTGTTATGTGAGAATGTGCAGGATATACCCAGCACTCCTACTTCATCAAAGCTGGTTGAATTAACGTATTTCCCATATGCGGTACTAAGGCAGCTGAGTCTCTCTAACAGTTACCTTTTAGGTTAGGTGACTCTGATGGACTTGCCTCTGGTGGTGTTGTCAACCTGAAGCTGACCCTTTCTTAGAGTTGCTGACAATTAGATTAAGGTTTCAGATCAGGATTTTCACAAGCCTTCAAGGAGCAGATATTTTTAAGGACAAGCTAAGTCGTGGTCATGGCACATTCACAAAATATCATCATCATCTCAGCATCCTCAGCATTTTAAGGGAACGGCATCTTGGAGAATATGTTTAGTTCTAGGTTAGTTGTGTTCATAGGCTTTAATGTAAAATATATCCTATGTTATCACATTACATGCGATGTTTGGGCTGTGAAAGCAAGTTCCTAAATGTGTTCAAAACATCCTCCCAGCACAAGTTTAAAATTTCTTGCAAATATTTTGCATTCTGATTGAAAGTTTTGCTGCCAATTCAAAAACAAAACTGTGAAGTCAAGGGTTTTTTAAACCTAGTTATATCTTAATCCAGAAGTTTTTTAACAGATCATCTCACCTCTCATCTACAGTTCCATAGATCCTCTTAGAACAGAAATAAATCCTTATGGTTTTATAGTTTTATAATAAAATATATAGAAAGGAATCTGTTTGGAAATGTCGGTATTAAATTTAAGTTTTAATTCAATATTATATTTGAAAGTAAAAAGGAGCTTCACAGGATCTCTTCAGATCGTACCCCAGAAGAAAATCAATGGCAGAAGAGCGCAACTGAAGAAATTCTACATTACTTTTTATTTGATTTTCCCCATTCAAATGTAAGAATTGCAAGGTAGCTGAAATTGATATTGCTGGCATAATTTTTACCTGTAATTGCCCTCCTACTTTTAAATTAACACTATTTTTGCAATTGAATATTTAAGATTCAATATAGGAAAAAAAGAAAGGAGATTTCTGAAGACAATCTGCTTATTCATTTTATAGACTTCTCTGATTTTATAAGACCTTTGAAACAATGCGTGCACTCAATTATCTAGCATTCAGTGTATCTACCGAGTAAGCAGGCAGTTGTGGACTTCAGGGAATTTTCAAACACACGTGCTGTTCAACCTTAGCAATTTTCTTTTACCTAGGAATTGTTTTCAGAAATTCCCATATAATGAAATTTCTGTTTAAGTTGATAGCTGTAAATGAGGGCACAGTTGCTTCATTTCCTTTTGACAATAAGCCAAATTCATCCCTGGTGGAACTCCATTGATTTAACTCTACTTGAGCTAAGCTACACTGGGGATGAATTTGGCCCAGCTTGAGATTTTTTTATTCATCTTTTCTTTAATTTCCTTTAGCTTAGTAGTCGATTTAGGGCTGGTCAGAGGATTACAATGCAAGAGAGGGGAAAAGCAAAACTTCTCTGCTCAAGAGTCATTTCCTTTTTAATACTCTACTGATTTAACCATGACTTGTAATGTGTTTCAGGTAGCCAAATTTCAACATCAATTTTGGAAGAAAGTTCACTGTACTTTGAGTCTCCTTCCTTGGCTACTTCCCAAACCACCAAATCACCACCTACTATACAATGCACATATTATAAGAGGCAATGGAAATGTCAGTGCACTGGGAAATGATTTGGACAAGCTGCAGTTATCAACTGGTGCCTGATATGGTTAGCTTGAGCTCTGCTGATTACACACCTCTGGCCATTCCTTCAGATGACAGTGGAGCTGCAAGATCCCAACATCTGTAATGCCTCTAGCGTACCTTCCCCCCACCTACTGCTTGATGGGCTTGGGTTTCTGAGAGTCTTGGGTGGTTTCTGTCCATGTGGTGCTCATGCCAGTCTTTTTGTTTTTTTTTTCTTTTTTATAAGTTTTGGTTATTGTGGGTTCACACCCAATAAGTTTCAGGTTTGAGCAAAAGCTGAAAGCATCATTCAGCCAAAACCACTACTGAGCTGTATGTGGTTTTCATCTGAAACTGTAAATCAGCTTCGTTCAGCAAGGGGTTAGCAAACCTGGCCTGAATGTCAAACCTCTAGCAACTCTCCCAAATCAGGCTAGTTCTGGGTTTCATTATGAAAGGTTTGCACAGCTTTAGCTAAGCCCTCATTTTCCACTTTCAGATAAATGCTTTTTCAGCTGTATTTATGAGGCTTAAGAGTAAAAAAACCCTACCAGCTGTTAATGTTAATCACAAGTTTATATCATAAGCACATTCTGAGTCTTATCCTCTTTCCATTCATGTCAGTGGCAAAGCTTTCAACATCAATGGCAATAGGAGCAAATATCACAAAATATAGGAATATACACCCAGTTTAAAAGGAGAAAATAGAGGTCTGCCTTAAACTAACAAAGCCAGGAATAGGATGCTGTACCTTTGAGTGTTTTGCTCCATTTGTACATTCACTTTTGCACCAAGAAGTACTTAGTGGCAATATAGAAGCAAGCACAAGTTTCAGCTTCGTGCTGGAATGGTTTGCATTTTCTTATGGGACATCAAAATACGTATTAAAGCAGGGCCTTTGACACAAGGGATCAAAATATGTGATATAAAAAATGAGCGTCTACCACCCGTGCTAAGAAAGAAGCCCTGATTCGTTAGTTCTGAAGCAGCTGCTGGCTGATAAATTTCTGGAGCTTTACGCAGTGGAAACATTCTGCTATCTATCAAAATGGAAATTAATATTATTTTACAAATTTCTAATCTATTCCAAAAGTAATTATATTTAAGCATTTAGTGAGGTCTGATGGGTTTGGTTTGTGTTTTTTTCTCAAATCAAAACATGAAGGATTTGGTCGATAAGGCATTCTGCTACATTTGCCATTTGGGTTTTGAGGCTTCGCCTCAGTTTGAGGCTCAGCATTTTTCCTAACTGGAAGGCCAGCTTCACTGAAATGTTTGAAATCTGAACAAACGCTCTAGACCTGCAGACTGCTAATGAATGTTTTACAGGAAGGCAGAAAGGTAGATTTCAGGACTATGAGACAGGATAGGTGGTTTCAGTTTGTGCCTATTTCAGTGGTTTACTTTTAAAAGTTACTAAAATAAAAATATATGTCCTAGTTTCCCTATTGGAATAATATAGCTAATATAACCTTACCTGAGAGGATGCTGAGACTTAGTTAACTAAAACATTCCCAGCTCTATTGCAATAACATACCAAAAGAATTGTGTACGCTCTCTCTGGTTTTATTTCGTACAAAATGCTATATTTAACCCCCCCCCCTTTTTTTTTTTCTATTTTTAGTAAAACTAAATCCTAAATAAATGTCATTGTTAATGTCATTGTTAAAATTCATTCTTAAGGACATTCCAACATAAATAGCAATGATAACAGTTGTATGTTTTTGGAGCGGTTTGAATTTGAGGCCACAGTATGTCCTATTTTCTGAACGTTGTTTTCATGCGTCCCCCCTGCTCGTATGCTTGAAAACATATCTGTAAGTACAAGAGAAAGCTGCGGCTGTGTTCTCTTGTTTAATCATGGCTGTGTCACACTTGCGTAAGTTGTAGCTGTTCATTGGCTAGAATGCAGAGTGCTGCCTGTCATCAAAAGTCCCATCTCCTGCTGGGAGGCCGCCTCTCCTCATCTCCACAGAGAAGAAAGGTAGCGTCATGAAAGATTTGGGAATCTTGTTCATCCTTACCTAACATCACTCTGTAATTGAGGATAATAATTATATTCTGTCCCTGCCCACCTTTCTTTTTGCTACTCACTCACCGATTCCTTAATTAGACGGACTGTTAAAGTAAATTCTTGACTGTGTGCAGTGATAGTTCTGGTTATTTGTTTGGTATTAACTTTTTCATGTAGCCTCAGTGCAGCAAAGAAAAGGTGACTCCAGAAGCATTCGCTTTTAAAGTAACTTACCTGGAGTTTAATAGAAGTTAATGAATTTTTATGTTTGGAATTATGGTCTTTTATCTAGCAATGAAATAAATGGCGAAGCAGTGCCTCAGAGGAAAACCAAAACAAAAAAACTGGGGGCCCTGAATGTCAGGATTGAATGCACGGTGTGTTGGGTGCCCAGCAAAGGCTGGGCACAGCACTGAGGACTGGAATGCTCATCCATCCCGAGGGAGAGTGGCTGCATTTTACTTGAAGGTTTGGCAATGCCCTCTGCAATGTCTCACGTTACCCTCTGCTAAATGAGCATCTTCCATCTGAGCCCAGCTTTCTCCACAGTCAGATGTAAATAGGCAGAATGCTTCCCCTGAAAAGCAATCCATCTCTCTAGGATCCCTGTAGGATTAGCAGTGAAATGGGCATAAAAGATACATTTTCAAAAAACAAGATTAAACTACATGTTTGCATGTATGTGCAAGCTCATGGACCATCATTGCATTTCTCTTATTTTTTTAAAAAAATAAGTTTAACCAGGAGCCCAAATAATTATTTTAAGATGCTAAATTTTTTTTAAGTCCAACTGCTAGTCAAATCCAGCTGAAACATGGCCAGTTGAAATGGGCAAAGAGAGCCCCAGAGTAAAATTACACAGTGTTTAACTGTGTGAAACGTGTCTGGCTGCCCATACACAGTCACAAATAACTCTAGGAGAATCTGAAGAACTCAGAATGCCCAGGGAAAAGGAAGAAAAATGACTATTTATTATATCAATTAAACCCAAGGGAAAATGTCATAATCAAGGAGTCCAGAGTTTTAGGCTTTTTTTTCTTTTTTTCTAATTTTGAAAGACAAAGAAATCCCAATCTGATCTTAAACATGACATGTATTTATTTTAAATGAATGCTAATGATACAAGACTGCTCTTCTCTTCTTCTGAATTGTATTTTCAACTCCTGGAGTCCCGCCCTGAGACCCTTTAGTGTCCATTAGCAGATCCATTTTCTACCCTTAAACTACGTATTCTTATCAAAATGTTAATTCTTCCAAGCCTTGAAAAAAACACCCTGATACACTGTGTATTTTATATGCCAAATTATTCCACTTTAATGGAAAAAGAACAGAAATGTTAAGGAATTCATGTGTATCTGAGTTGTGCACATCAATCTTCTAAGGCGGCACATAACAAAGGTCAGAAATAGCCTAGCGCTGTGTTTTGTGTAGCGCATCATTCTATGAGAAAATGTGCCCGAGTTCCTCCTAAAACATTGTTTTCAAGCATGGTTACTACTGAATATATTTCTAAATGACAAGGTTTATTTGTCTGTATTTTGATATGTTTAGGGGAAACTCAGGCTGACAGTTAGAGGAGGCAGGAAGAGGGAGCCACAACAAGTTCCACCCAAACACAAAATGTCATCTCTTCCCTAGCTAGGATACAGAAGCATCCTGATGAAAAAAAGAGCAGACATTTAAAAGTTTCTGACATGTGTCACAGATGCAGCCATTGAGCCACTGTTCCTGATGTAGCTCGAAATGACAGCATCCAAGCCATTGGAACTGGCTGCGGGACATTCAAAGTTTGGTGTGTGTCGCATTTAATCCTTGTCATGGCACATCTAGAGAATAAAAAAGACAAATGGACACAGGCAGTAGCGATAGTTCAAAAAACTTAAAATAAAGCTTCCCGGTCTAATTGATATTATCAGGCTGTGCTAACATTTACCAGCCACCAAGTAGACAGACAGGAGGTCAGCACCCTTTTTTTCTGCAATTTTCCCCCAAGTCAGAAGGATAAGTCTTTCAAGCTTTCTCTAAGGGTGACCAAATACATGAACTGTTTACTCAGAAATAGCACTGACTTGCCAAAGATACTCCTTAATAATCAAAACATATGAAGACAAAAAGGCTTCAACCACTGATGAAGCAACTGGTCGTGCATGGCCCATGTTATTTATTTACACTAGCTTAGGATCCAGCCAATAATGATGATTATTCTACCAAAGAGTTGATAATATATTGATTGTACTACCTCTGGATATTTTACAAGCTTCATTTCTGATTATATCCTTGTAAAGTTGAGGTGCAGGCAGCATAAAGTAACATTCTTTTTAAGTTAAGTTGGCATCTTCTTTCAAGTAGTGTGTCTTTTAATGCTGGCCCAAAAAGATTGTGTAAATAAAACTGATTGTCTGCAATGGCTCAAGGACTGCAGCACAGATCACTTGAATCAAGGGCTTCGCATCTAGGTTTCCAGAGAATTTATAGTCAGCAGCCCATTAGCTTGTCATTGATTGCAGGGGATGAGTGCCTGCTCCTCATCTAACTTCCAGTTTAACACAGGGGATACTTTTCCATTTAGCAGCCTGGGAGGTGAATACAGGGGATTCAGTTTTAGCATTTTCCAAATACAATGCGAATCCCCATGCAAGTTGAAGTTGAAAAAACAAAAAACCTTTTGTATTAAAAAGTCAGTGGTACCTACAGGCTATTGGACTGGTTTCTACTTAAATCTTTTAGCTACCTAGGCATTGGGATAAATCAAGCGTGGGTTTAACAGTCCTTCCTTCTGTATGTTAATACAGACTTGTAAGACATCCACAATATTATAGAAGTTATGGTGGTGGAAGGGAAGGTTCAATGAAGGAATGTGTTTAATATACTCATTTTTAGTGCAGTTTTATTAGAGGATTGACAAATAATATTTGTAACCACCCATCTACCCATCTCATTCCGGTGAAGGAACGTTGTATTGTTTTGTTGTCTGAAGTTCAAAAATATTTTTTATACAGTCTTTTTTCTCTTTATCTTTGCATCCAATAGCAGAGCCAAAAGCTTGAAAAACACTAAAAAACATATATTGGTATATTTGTATCTTAGGTCAGAAATATGAAAACAATATATCCCAAAAGACCCCTTTTTTTTTTCTCTCTCGTAAAACATAGCTTTAGGAGAAGCCAAGTTAGCATGTTAACTCGGACCCAAACTCTGAATGTTTTGAGGTTCTCCCTTTGACAGCCTTAATACTAGCCCTCTGGAAGAAAAGGATGCTCAGAATTGGACTGCTCCATTTCCCATGATTTCTTATGCCATGGAGAGTACGTTCATGAGGTATTCGCCTGGTGAACCTCCTCCTGTGTCTAAATTAGAGAATGGTGAGGCTCATAGTTCAGCGGGGAGGTTGCAGCACGCACCAGCGTTGCTGAGGAACTGAACAGGTAGCTGCTGGCTTGCTCGCAGAGACTCTCTGTGCGACCCCTCAGTACCAGTGAAGAGGAAAACACATTGGCTTGAAGGTCTGTCCTTTCTGCGTGCGATGGGTAAATTGGAGCTCCTATGGAACATTGGGCTTGCCTCCAAAATTCTCTTCCTGGAAGATCTGCAGTCGAGGCCTACAGGGATACCAGAGCAAAACCCAGGTAATGTGTCTTTCTTAATGGCACCTCGCAGCAGAAGTAAGCCTTGGTCGTGTTTCAGCTGGGTCTAACAGCATAAGTGTAAATCAGGCCTGTCCTGTGACAAGCCAGGTTGCATCTTGAGAGGCAAACCACATCCCTTTGTCCCCATTTACAGTGGCACAAGGTGGCTTCATTGCTGGCAGAGAATAACATTTGAAATTGCTTTGCTGAGGCTGTGCGCTGTTTCTGTGTCATGGAGATCGATGCACAGAAGACTTGGAATGGGAGAGTGTGGTGTAAGCTGAGTTGGCAGATTCTTTGCTCTTTATGGTGACGCTGTAAAGTCCTTCTGTTAAGCTGCTCAGATTGTGGAAATGTTGTGGCTGCACATCTACCTTCTCCAACAAAAGCTTTTGTATGTAGTATGTTCCTACACACAGCGAAATTAGAAAGTAACAACAGAAAATTAAACTAGTAAGAAGAAAGGTGTAGAAGGGAAAAGGCATGGGCAATGCCGCATTCTTTTACAGTGATGACAATGATGGCCATAAAAGGCCATAGTGAGTGGAAAAATATTTTTTAAAACAGTTTTTCTGATATTGGTGGCTATAGTTGTCAATCTTTATAAATCACGCATAAGTATTTAATGACCTTTGGTAGTAACTGTGTTCCACAGGGCAGAGTTAAGGTTGTGGCAGAAAGTCCATTCCTACGTTTTTCTTCATCGTGCATAATCTTCCTGTTGAAGACCAGATGTGGTTATTCTTTCCCTGTATCATAAATGAGCTATCATCTCAAAGAAGCTAGACTAAAGTGCAGGAGAGAAACTCCTCATTCAAATTATCACGTTGGAGTCCATCCACTCATTTTTGTGTCATTGCAGAACCTGTTTGCATACTTGACAGCAATATAAGTTCATTATTTCTCTCTGCAACAGAAACTCAGTTTTCTTTTCTGCCAGATAATTCCAGAGGATTTATGTAAGCTAGGGATTTCCCATTTGCCTTCATGGGAGTTACCCTGTGCTGTACAATAGATTGGTGGCACAGCAAAGGCAGATAAGTCAAAATACCCCTAGAGAGCAATGTTGATTTTAAATATTTCTCTTCTGCTATGATAACTTCCATAGCTTCCTATGCATTATGAAATGCCTGATTGAGTTAATTTGCTGCATTGTAAAATAAAGCCATAATTATCATTATTAAGTGTAATTAACTCTACATCTGATCACTGTGAAGAATAGAAAAAGACAAATATAGCATGAAAACACTTTAATATCATAATTACTGGTCTGTTCGCATTGTCCTTGTTAAATATGCATGCGCTAAATAATTTGATTTAATGTGTTGAACTATGTTGCACTTTGCTTATCCTATCTTGATTACAAAGACCCCATATTTTCTAGGAATGTTTTTGGCTCAAGTCCTTTTTTAATGGCAGCCTGAGGGAAGGAGTGAAAACAAACAACCCTGTAAAGTTTGCTGGGGCCACTCTATAGTGTCATTTCCTAGACTTGTACTTTCCAAGTGAAAATTTGTTTGATGACTTTATGTATTTAATCTGTAGAGTCAAGACTTCCAACGGCAAACCTAGTTCAACAGAGATTCAGCTGGAAAGCAGTCTTCGCTAGGGAAGAGGAAGGAAAATAATCTTGTGCTACACAGCAGTAAGTCACAACATTGTCAACCAGATTCTATAGGTTAATGGAGCAGCCTTAACTGCAGGGCCAGAGTGGAGTTACTAGTTTTACTGATCTGTTGAGGACCCTTGATACCAGCACTGGCTGTCTGGCTAGTGAGAAGAAGTAGAGTTCCAAAGTTTTTGTGGCCTTTGAAATGTCAGTCTTAGAAAAAGTTTTCCCCTTTAAGCCTCATAAAGTAAGATGGGGCAAAGCTTGAAAGACTTCCTAAAAATAGATAAAATTACCTGGATCTTTTCTTCTTTTATGAATTGAGCATTTTTGTCTGCGTTGATTAAAGAGTCTAAATTCAATGAGATTGTTTGGGAAATGAGCTAATTAATGAGAAAAGATTTCAGGATTTGGCACTTTCGTAGGAACGTCACAGACTTAATGGGATTATTGACCAGGGAAAGAGGTTGCAGGACCTCACCATAGGCAGTTTATATAAAAGAATCCATTTAACCTGCCTCTGAAATGAAACCACTGTAATGATTTCTGAGATCCCCTCTTGCTCTGGCGAGGTGCAATCTCTTGTTCTGCAACACTATTGTAGCAGCATTATTTGTAGTATCTTCTGCTTAACTCAGAGTATCACCGATTCCCAGAAGCATCAAATTTCCACTTTCCCTTGAGATCTGGTAGTGATGCAGCTGAGGTTTGGAGTGCTTTGTTTTGCTTTATTTCTATAACAGTCACTCCAGTAAAGAGAAGCAGCAGTTGCAAACAGTTTCAGTGAGGAGCATCTGGAGGGGCACTAGTGGGAAATGTGCCCACGAATGGGTAAGCAACTTACTGTGGTGCTCGACTTTTTCCTGTACTCTCTCACAGAGGTTGGTTACCTTTTTTAATATAATAAAGGATGAAATGGTTAAATACATCACAGTTTTGCCAATAATAGGTGTTGGTGTATAAGTCTAACTGGCAGTCAGACTGCCCAGGTTATTGATTTTACTGTCTAATGGCTGAAAGAGATGTTATCTTGATTAATTAGAAGTCAAAAACAAATGCATCTTGCTTCTATTAGATCTCCTGGCAGTTGCTTTCTTTTTTTCCTCCCTTGCCAATGTTGTTGTACATGCACCTTTAAAATGCTTTAAACTAAAAAGCTATCAAGGTCAGCAGTATACAAGCCCTAGTGACTTTATTTCAGCTGTCAATGAGTCCTTAAAGCATACACTGATTTTGGTGGTGGAAGGTAGTCTTTTAAAGCATAAGGCTATTCATTTAACCTAAATGAATGAAAATCCAGTAGGCTATTATTCTTAGTGCTCTTGAAGTAACTTATCACCTCATTATGCTATTGGGCAGCAATGCTGGCATGCTATCTGAGTATTACTTTATATATTTACTGATGGGTTTACAGGAAAACATATTTTTCTCTTTTGGAGTATTTAGCGTTCTGCAAAGGTGGTTAGTGCTTAATGTGAATAAGCTTTATAAAGACCACTGCAACAGTGAAACATAAAAAAGTAGACAATTTTCTATCAGCTACTCTGAATTATGATCAGTAAGATGATAGAAAAAAATGATAGATGATAGATGGTAGGGGAAAAAAAGGTCTAGGTTTAGTCAGCAATAACAAAACCTGTAGAGTTGCAATAGATCATATTAATAATCACTTCCTGGTGGTTTACATGCTCTCAGAATGCCAAGCACTAAGGAAAAAAAAAGGAATCTTGCTGCATTTATAAACAATTTACATCTTGCAGAGTTTACTTCAAGCACATGAGTAGTCGTTTGTTTTTACTGTAGTTTTATTTGTGTTTAATATGAGCATGATCTGGAACTAAAATTACCTTACAAAGTATACAGAGATATATTGCACATGCTGTTGTGAATCAAAGTGAAATTGCCATGTTTGCATTGCATAACTTTAGAAGAGATCCTTGTTGTCACAACTGGTCCGATTCTGAAAATGCTATAAAAATACCAGGGACACATTTCACATCTTTTCAAAATCTTGGGAATCCCATAAATGCAGTAGCTTTCTGCTCACAATAGTGTGTAATGTGTAATAGAAAAACACAAAGCACTGACACAAACTTTGCTGCATCATCTACTGAGCAGATGGTTTCCATGACTTCCCTTCTTACTTTCTCCACAATATTTTAGCATACAGTTAATCTGTTTATTGGGTTCTCAATCCTGTCCTCTAGGTCTTGATGTCATGAAAGATTGTGTCTAAGGAAAGATGGCCTACAGCACTACACAATTTATAGGTGTGGAGTGGTGTAAGTAGCCAATTTGTAAAGCTTTAGACTCCATTTAGGTGCTGTTTTTCCCATGGACTTTACCTAGAAAAAGTGTAAAAAGCACAAGACTTCTACTCAACTACAATCCCCACTTTGCTTGGCAACTTGGTGTTCACAAAAAAAAACCCCAGGAGCCTATTGAGTCCAAGCAAGGAACTGCAAGTGTTTTCTGAAATAAGGACGTAAAAGGACAGGACGTAAATCAAGGCAGCCCTGTGGTCATTTTAATTGGCATTCTTACCATTTATGCAGGTCCATGCAACTTCTTACTGTGTTGTCGAATAAAATGAGAAATTACCACAGCAACTGCAACGTCCGTGGCCATTTTTGACTTTAGGCCTGCTGAAATATTGACCTCAGTTTTATTTAGTTGAAATTCACAGTACAATTTCAGTAAATTTAGTGCTGCTGATAGCTGTCAGATCGAGTGCATTGGATAGTGGGTTTAGGTAGTGGTAAGATTAACTATCTTGCGTTGTACTGCCACCAGCATCCCTTGTCTCTGATCTGAAAGAGCTTCATCTAGGCAGGGGTATAATTCAGTATTTGTTTTTTATTTGGAGACTACCTGTGAGGGGGGCTGCTAGTACCAATTGTAATGCTGAAGCCTGTTCTGTAAAGACAGGACTGAGATCCACTCTATATCAGCTGTACATAGTATATATATGGTATGTATATGGTTGTTTCCATCCGGAAGAGACATTGACTCCTTGCGCTGTTACCAGCCACCACATCCATTTCGAATTCTTCGACAGACAAGGAACTGAAGTGGAGGGCAAATTAACAGATACTGGGGAGTGCATACCTAGGTTGGTGTTGCAATCATCATCATTTTTATTACTCTGGCCTCTATGTGAATGGGACCCAAGTTTGCTAAGAATTGACAGGTTCTGCTGCAGTGTAGGTGTTCCAGGGTCTAATCTTTAAAAAAAAAAACCCAAAACCTCAAACCAAAGCACGCAAACAACCCTCCCAAGCCCCTCCAGAGATCCTTAAAATCCTTATGGTTGCACATAAAATATTGAATAAATATATAATATATATATATTTCTATTTATCTATAAAATATTGATAAACGGAGAAGAGGAACTGGCTTTGGGTTAGGTGGGGCATAAGAGTTTACACCAGCTCACGTTACGGCCTAACAACTCGGGGGGCCTGAACAGGTGTGCGTCCAGGGCGCCAGGCTGCCCTAACGCGATCCTGAGCTCTGATGGAGGCGAGAGTGGTGTGTTGACCTGGTCCTTTCTTTTCCTCTGGCATTTCCCCTCGCTCCCAGGATGTGTCCCCCCTCACAGCAGTACTCCTCATTTCCTTACTCCAAAGGAACATTTTTTTTTTTGAGCAATGTCACCCTCCATTTGTGGAATAAAGGGAAATAAAAGCTGTAAAATATTGATTCTGGAAGTTTACATGAGGGAAATACAAAGTCTTTCTTCTGAGCCTTGGAATGGCTGTCAGAGGCCTGCCTCAGCTGTGAAGAGGGGCCCAGCTAATGCAGTCAGGTTTGCTCTGTCTGCCACGGCTTTGAGTGACAGCTATGGCCCAGTGCACATCCACTGAAAACTAGCATCAGGGAATGACATACAGTTTGATAACATAAGATGCTTAGGTTTTTTGGCTCAAGTGAGATGTTCAGAGCTAATAGCCCTGTGAGCAGAGTTTCAGCTGTGATCTGTACCTTGAGATATCGGTTGTGTCTGGCTCAGGAAAAAGGGGAAAGAATGAAAGCTTATTTCTAGAAAGGTTTCCGATGAGCAGCATTTGTCATTGAAGGGGAAGATGGGTATAATTAGCTTGTCAGTCTAGTTTGGGCTGAGCTGGCTTTCTGTGGTAAGAAAGATGGACTAACTGCCAGAAGAGCTGACAGGCAGTCGATAATGCAGCAATTAATGTCATAAATAATTCTGGAACCAATTATATCAAAATGGACTCCAAGCTTTAAAAAGGAACAGAATTCCCTTATTCTTCCAGCTAACAGCAAGAAGCAGCTTTCATTTTTCTCTGTAATTACTTTTCATTGTATATAGCAATAAAGTAGGGCTTTTCTGTCCATATTTAAAACTTGTCTTTCTTGCCTTCCCCCGCCTCCTAAACCCTCTTTACCCCATAGGACAAGGTTGTTAGAGCAGATCTTCACTGAGGTGAATGTATAATCTTTTCACATGGCTGTTACATGATAATTCCTGCTGCACCTAAATGACTAAGAGCCAAGTTTTCTCAAATGTCATGGGCAATGACAGCAGAAAGCACCAAACAATGGCATTTGGAAATAAAGACATTTGTGAAATAAATTGATTTGTCTTATTATTTTAAAGGTTGCTCTGACTTGCTTACACTGAACTTATTGATTTTTTTCCTCCCCTCTCCCTGTACAGTTACAGCTATGGAATCTGAGCCAAGCTATTCCCTTTATGCTGCAAACACAATTCAGAACAGCCCTGTGAGTTAATGGGCATTCCCTTACAAAAGACACCGAGTTACAAACACTCTCTGGAGTGATATTCTCCTTAGCTGTTTCTCCATGTGCTGTAATACATATGTAGATAACACAAAGCCTGTACTGGCAAAACCCCCCACGGTACTGCTTTTGCTAATGGTCTTTTCTGTAGTCTCATCCGCTGTTTTTTAAAAAAATGGACTGTAGAGGCAGTAAATTACTGTAGCATTCGTTCACAGCTTTGTTCAGAGCCTGACAAACGTTTCCAACTTTTCAACTATGGTGGCATTTACTCCTGGGAGGTTGGGGAAAACAGTTCATGAAGTTCCCACTGTTTTAAAACCAGAAACATCTGTTGGTGTCACATGCAGTTTGTTGGCTGGGTCCAGGAGTACAGAAATCCTGCAGCTGATCAGCTCTCTCCTTAGCAGTAGGTGTCAGTATGGTGAGTGGTAATTACAACAGAGAGTTTTAGAGGACACACGATAATTAGGCCAGCTAACAAAAACATAAACACTGACATTTACCATACTTCAAACCAGAAACATGTCTGCTGTGTCTGTATATTGTTTCAGACCATGACAATAGAGCCATAACTAGTTTAATCAAGCTTTCAAGGAACAAAGGCTTTCAGATTTTGGATATACAGCTCACTGTTTTAGCAGGAAGAGTGGGAGAAAGAGTGAGAGCGACCTGCGGTGTGCAAAGCCCAGGCATGCAGCGGTGCAGAGCTGGGAGATCTGCGTTCCCTTCCAAGCCCTGCTGCAGGGATGCCGCTGAGTGACTGCCGGGAAATCGGCACGTCTGTCATCACAGCTTCCCCACGCCAGAGGGACAGAGAACGCTCACCTCGCAAAGGTGGTGCGCGTATTAACGCATTTAAGGTCTTTTTAAGCACTTGGAGATCATCTGTAGGAAAGGGCGATGGAAATTCAGTATTATTGAGGGGAAAGACCATCTGTTTCACATCTCATTAAGAACTGTATCCTGTTTCTACTCTGCAGCCCAGCACGGCCTGAAAACCAGGAGCTGTGTTTAAACAATACTACCTCAGTTAAACTACCGTATATAAAAGTTAAACTCAGTTTTGGTCCAAATGACCCACCTTTTACAGCTCACAGGAGTTGTTACAAAAGGTAGCGGTAAGATTTTGGCAGAATCTTTGCGGGTCAGCTCTGTAGCCCTTCAGTGGTCTTGCTGTCATCATTTTCTTTGCTATGCTTCTGCATTTCTAGTGAAAGTACTTCACTGTCCTCATGCCTCAGATCATTCGGTGCACTCTTTCTCTTCAACAGAAAGGAGGTTTCAATGCTTTCCTTGTATTCATAAGAATGATTTCAAGCATAAAGGTAAAGTCAGCTTGATCTAGTCCGGAAAGAGTGTCTAGCAGGTAGGATCGCTATTTTGTCTGCAGAAATCCTATTGACCTCCGTTCTGGGGAAATTCAGTTCCACGGTGAAGTGGACTTTATAAACAAGCCAAGTGATTTAGCATGAAATGGCAAATTAAATGAGCTTAATTTACCCACCATCATCTGCAATGCTACCCCAATAATTCAGCTTTTCTGTTCTAACTGCCAATATCATTGATGCTACTGTCGGAAACTTATGGCTAAGTGAGCAACTACTATGCTTGAAACAAGTAACAGATTTCCAGTTCATCAGGAAGGTGAGTTGTCAAAGAGTAATTAATATTATCTAAGACTTCTAGTATCATCACTTGTACTTCTAACAAAAATACAGAAGGAGTTTTTATTTTATTCTTCAACAGTTTTAAGTAGTCATTTTTATTAGGTATATTTTAATGATTTCTAAAGAAAGAAGTGAAAACCCTATGAGATATTTCATAGTCCTGAAAGGCAAATACAGGGTAAACTAATGGCGCTACTTACTTAGATATTGCTGCTCCTTTATCCTCTAAGTGCCTGAAAATATCTCTTTTTAGATGTGAAGTGCAGAATCCAATGACTTTAGCACCTTGGTTTGGCTCAAGATGGGAGATATTATCTAGTTTTATTCTGTGTGTGTCAGGGTGTTATGTGTTTTTATCTGTTACTTGAAGTTGCACACTAAAATTCCAAGCTCTTATGGCTATTTACTACTGAGACCACTGAAATTGTACATACTTGTTATAACTTAGTGAATTTGGGATGATAATATAATAATGACCAGGTTTTCATCATGAAGTAGCATAAGCATCCTTTTGGATTAACCTTGGGGTATTCAAAAATACAATGCCCTGTGTCTGAAGCACAAATGCTGCAGCAGTGATGTTATTGGAGTAACACAACACAGAGAAACAGAAAAATGGGGAAGGGGCAAGAATTCACCTTCAGTAGATAGACGAAAGAGGCTCACAGGCATCAATATAATTGATGTGATTTTCAGTTACTTTTTTTTTAATGGCTGACTGATTTACATAATCAACGTAAATTTTTAAACATACTCTTCCTTTTTCCTTTAGGTCTAATTAGCTGCCATTCACATCAGAGTTGGGTTTCCTCTGCCTTTTACCTCAGACCCTCTTTTGCTGCATCACTGTTTGCATTTCTTAGATCTAGCTTGTCAGAACAATGACAGATTTTTCTGAAGCTCAGTTCTCTATCATGCAGCTAATTAAGAAGCCAGGCTGATGGCGGGCAGAGGATGGAAGGGAAGCAGGGAAGATGAAAAAAGTCTTATTAGTTCAGCATATCTAGATCTTTGAAATCTGGTTGTACATATCACAGACGTTGATTATGAGGGTTTGAAAACCTGGCCTTCATTACGTACTCAAGTCAGAACTGAGGAACTCTAATATTTTTCTCTTTGGAGCATGAGCTCAGAGGGCAGTGACTTTTCACGTGAGTTTGTACAGCACTGTTTCTGAAGGGATTTTTCTGAATGACTTTAATAGAAACAGTAAATAATACAGCATGAGTGCACAGGATATGAGTTTTTCCCCGGCACTTCTGTTATTGAGAGGAGTGTTTTATCTTCTATGGTGTCTCCAGCAGCCAGACTAACATACATTTAGTTTTAAAGCATCTATCATACTTTATGGCTTTGGTAGATAGGCATGCTTAAAAATATTTTGGTTCTTGGTATATATTTCCTTTACTTTTCCGAATCTTTCTAGATCAGTTCTTGAAATTGCAGGAAACGGATCAAGGAAAAAAGGGAACACAGGATAGGTTAATAGAGAGCACGCTAGTTACAGTAGCAAAACCTAGTATGTACTATAATGTGAGCAGGTTGGTGAACCTATCTTTGGCTAAGAAAAGGAGGGAAATAAGTCTTGCTGAAGAAAAAGGAAAAGAAAATTGAGGCAGGTGTGTAGAGTGCTGTCTACTGCGGCATATAGGGACTGTTGTCTAAGAAAGTACCAGACTTTGTACCAGCTACGTTATGGGGGATGATGCTAGCACTTCTGTTGATGCTGATGGTGTAGGCTGTGTGGAGAGCTGGAGGATTCATATTATTAAATGCTGTAATTTGTTTTATTTTACACAACTCTTGAGTAAAGAGGTTGGACATCTAAATTAGTCTTATTGTGAGATTACACATCCTCACCAAAACTCTGCTCTTGGAGTTAATTTTAGGTTTGTAATAGTTTTGATTTTCTTGGTTGTTGAAGGAAAGCTTAAAAATTAACCAATCCTGTGCCACTCCACAAGATCCGTTCTAATAATGCTACAGAAGTTATAGATTTTTAATGTTTCGATTTTTGAAGAGGAGTAACTCACCACAACTTGAATTCTTGGAATCAGCAGTCCTACATTTCTCTGGATGAGAAACAATGTCAGCCTGGGTGAAAGATGAAAAGGATACGGTGTTAGGGAAATCTTAAGTCTGCTTATGGCAGAGGAACCTGCTACTCTGAGGTAAGACCCAAGTGTGAAGCTACACTGGGACTCAGAGAGCTCATACCTTCCAGAACTGAAAAAAAGACAGAACAGTCAAAAGGTATACAAAGAAGTGCAAGAGAGTGATGCTGAGACTGTCTTTTCTCATTAAAAGTAGAATCTGTTGATAATATAGTGCTAGCTACCTTTCTCTCAGGAGGTGTGATGCTTGCATGCTGTTCTTCTAAATCAAAGAATAGTAAAGTCAGTAAAAGAATTAGGGCACCCTGAGAACATAACGATGTTATCTCATCCAGTTACTCTTCAGAGTGGAGGGTAGAAGGATGTTAAGTTACTACCCAGATTATTTAAACATTTTCCTCTCAAGGACTTTTGCAGGATTAATGCAGATATCCAGTAATAAATTTGAATTTCACCCGTGTTTTCTCCTGAGGTGCCTTTTTTTCTTGGCAGACTCCAGGTGAGGTTAATTGCTCCTGGTCCAACATTTACAGGATTAAGTTTTCTCTCCTCCTGCTGATGGAGTTTGGTTTCTTTCCTTTGGTTAATGTGTCAAACACCGATCCACCTCCCTCTCCCCTTACCCTCCCCAGTAACTAACTGTGTTGAAATACATAAGACAATAAGAGAATACACTGTATAATCAAGAATGAAAAATAATATCATCTACCACAGTAAATCATAGCCAAACAACACAGTTATAATAGAAATACCTTTCCTATGTCTGATCCACTAACACATACTTAGTCAGATAACAAATAACCTATTCTTGGAGAGAGTGCCCTGGATTTGATTTATCTCTGAGTGTGAGTAAATATGAAAAGGCTGCCAAATCTGCCTATATAAATCTCAGCTATCTCAAAATGTCATGTATGGGGGAAGTGAAAAATTAAGAAGGTGTTTCTGTCCTAATAGGGTATGGAGGCAAAAGGTTCTGCTTTTAATTCTTCTTAGGGATGCTATTTCTCTGGTTGATACTTGGGAAGAATTAAAGCAGAGCTGGAAAAAATACATATATATATATATTGTGCCAAATTCTGGTCTTATTTTTGCTGATGTAAATCTGGAGTAGATCCACTAAAGACTCTGGAATTAGTCTGGCTTTGTCCCAGTGTAGCTGACAGCAAACTGAGAGCCTTTCAAATTAAATAATGGTTAAATCTCAGCGTTGTTAAGATTTTTCATTTTGGTTATAGTGGCCATTGTTTGTTTGAACAAATGGAACAAAAAGAAATCATCTGAAGATACTTATATACTGCTGCACGAGTGAGAATAGAAAGAAGACTGGGCCAATGTGAAAATCAAGGGTAAGAAAATAGTTTCCATAACCATTGTTTGCATATGTGTATTCTTGTCTGGCAACACCACACCACACTTAAGGGTCCACTTAGACAAGGAAAAAAGAGGAGGCATGCAGGGCGAGATTATGCCACTTTAACTCAAGTATTAAGTAGTATCATAATCCAGGCATAAATCCTGCCAATCTGTGAATTCTCACCCATGGGCTTTGTATTTCTCTCACTTAATTCAGTGGACATCATTGGAGTTACTCCTGACCTGTACCAGGATGGTGAATGTCAGAATTAGGCCCTCTGTCTCTTGCGTGGGTTGGTGAACCGGATGCTCTGCGTGACAAAGTATGTCAATTAGCTTGAAGTACTTGCTGAGCCTCAGTCCGTCTGGGATTCAAAGGTAGTTTGTTACCTCCGAGGTGGGGGGTTTTAGTTGAATGTGTCATCCTACTCAAATTCATTAGATGAAAAGTGAGTATCATCTTACATTACATAAGTTCAGCTGGAATGTATACAATGTCAGCAGTATGGGAGAAGAAAACATGTGTTGAATACATCTAGTGTGTCTTGGGTCTCTGAAGGTCACTCCACTAAAGTAATATATAGTGCTAGTGCTGGTGGCTCAAGGTCAAGTCAGCTTGCTTTTCATAATGCATAAACCTGAAGCTCGCTCAGACACCAATCATCTGACCTAAACCTTGGAACAAATATTTTACTAAGTAAATCAGCGAGCATGCTGGCATTTCTATTAACCTTCAATGCACTGGTGACAGAAAATGAATAATGATAAATAATAACTCAGGCCTGTAAATCATGCTTAGCATCAGAGGCAAAAAAAAAAAAAAGGAAAAAGAAAGAAAAAAGGTCTGGTGTACTACCATCTGCTAAGCTGGATGAGCCTGTAGGGAGAAACCCACAACAAAGGGAAACGTGCTCTCTCCTTCCCACCGCAGTTCCCTGGGCTTGAAAGCTGGGGGTGGGATGGAGGGGGCTTTGCAGAGACTGGTGAAGGAAACACTTGCAAGTGAAAAGCTGAATGTACACAAACGGCAGGGAGTCAGAGTAAGAAATGCTCGGTTACACAAGGTGGTAGGATTGTTTGGCAAGCCTTGAAACAGATGAACTCTTTTCTTGTCCTCCTCGCCCACTATCCGACCGTCAGCGGCTGTCTGGAGGTAAACGGAAGATAAGAGACCGACAGCAATTTACCAGGGTTGAGGAGCTGCTTGTTTTTCTTCCCCAGTGCTCTTTTATTTCCTTTTCTTCTGGTTTTCCTTTGACTAGTTTTGCTGTTGGTTAGGGTCACTATAGCCACATAGTGGCCTTAAAAAAATTAAGCCCATAAAGCAGGAAGAACTGGAACACTTACGTTTAGCTACATCTCCTACCCTGTGGTACCTTCAAATGTTTCAGTTTCATTCAGAAGTGCTCTGCTTCTCCTATCCTTTGGATTTTTAGTCAGTCTCATTTTAGACAATACAAATCTGAACATTAATTTATTATAGAGTTTGTTACAAGGAGAGTTTTTCCTAGTCATGTTGTTGAAATCATTTGCACGTCACAAATTTGCTCAGAATCTATTTTTTTTTCTTCTGAACCATTTTTGATAAAAAAGAAATGAGAAGTGCTGATGAATCAGCGGTTCAGAACTACATGTTGTGTGGAGTTCACCTCTCTAGCTGGGAATGCATTTGTAATGTATTGTCAGGTTGGAGACCCTGAGCACACTTTGTGCCCCTGCTACAAGAAGGGAACACGGCATGCATCACATCAGGTTGCCGCTGCCAAAAACCACACTGGACTCTCATTGAGCAGTCTTGTCCTTTCACGAAAGGGTGTGCTGTGACCCTGGGATGGGAACAAATACAGGGAGGAGAAGCATAGGCTGATGTTTGCTTTCTGCGGGATCACAGCAGGAGGTATACTCAACACCTGTTATGGGTTGATAGGAAGAATGTAAGAAACAGTTGTGGCCAGGCACAGTTTGTTACTATGCTTTAGTCTGTTGTGGAATCACAAAAAACCAAACCAACTAAATCTAACCCAGATACGTGAGGACGAGTGAAGTCTAACTCCTGAGAGAAGAGGATAAACAGAGTCAGGGGCTTGAGTTCGTATCTGTAATTCATTTTTTTGTCAAAAATAGGTGTAGAGCAGAGTTTGAACTTTTCAAAGAGCAAAGGCCTTCTTTGCCTTCACAGGACTTCAGTCTGAAATGCAGGCAAGAGCCAGCCATGACGTTCGGATTCGTATCCAATTTCAGACTCCTGACTGGTCTTTGTCAGAAAAATCCCAGGTGCTTGAATCTAGCGTTCTTTTTGACCATTTCTCTCTTTTGACCAAAATAAAAATAAATGTATTGTTCACCAGCTGGACTTGTGTCTGGACTTGTGTTACTTCCAATGATTGTGTTTAAATGATATTCCCAATTGGATTACAGTAACATGATAACACCACTTACAATACAGTCACCATCTGACATTATAAACAAAAAAATGAGCGAGTCTATACTGCTTTAAAAGTATTTTGTATGTATACGTAAAATTCTATCTTGGATGCAGCTCCTATTAATTTGGGTTCTTTTCTCTTCCCGTGTAATGTATGAATCTCGTCCCTGCATCTGACCTCTAGAAGGCCCCCTACTCAAAAAATTAATAATAAATTAATAATGCTTGTTGCAATTCTGATGCAGGAAGTTCAAATTAACTCCTGTGTACCTACTGCGTTCTTCAAACTAAAATGTACTTCTTCATTCAGTGCTGTCTGAGTAAACTAAAGGTACTTACAAATACACACACTTCTAAGTGATTCTTGACAAGTAGAGAGTATTAGGTTGAGTTCTTTGCACTTTGAAGTCTCTTCTCTCTCTTTAGTTACCAGCCAATTCTCATTTGAGGTCTGATGTTTAAAGAAATGTGTGAACTATTGACTTTGTGTACGGAAATTGTTAACAAGTGAACAAAAGAAGAAAGAAAGAACTGCTCTACCAATATCTAGGATTAAATATAATCAAATCCAAAATCTACAGAAGATACAAGATATTTTAATGGTGCAATTAGAAAGACTGAATGATAGTCTTGGGATATTAGACCACCAAGGGGAATCCAGCATTTTTACCATGTCAGATGGTAAGAAGCCTTTTTAACTGAGTCAATAGAACTTCTCATCTGTCTTTCCTGTTATGGTTTAGGTACGGTGCAATTCTGTGTTTGCCCTTTTGCCAACAATGCTGTAAAATATTCTCTATGTTGAGTGGTGAACAGCAGTATCAGGCCCCTAAAATATGTACATGATTTGCTAAACACTATATCTGTATCAAAGGAAATGCAAAACTACCCAAGCCTAATCTGGATAATTGGTGAACCATTTTATTCTCCTGTTCGAAAATAACACGAACAGTCTACCTTGCTTCTGCACACCAGCTTTCATTTCAGATTGGCTGCCCCTTGATGCTCTGTTGGCAGTAGGTATCTGTTCCCATCACTGTCTTTCCCAGCCTCCAAATATATTTCCTTATAACTTTGCCTATACTTTCTTGTTCATGCCTCCTATGATAGTAACCTTTGTAATAGCATATTAATTTTCAGACTGAAGTCTAAAACGATACATACACTATGATGTGAGTAAATCTGCCTTAGTGAAAATGTATTAAGTAGCTCTATTTACTGTCTCTTTCTGGAAACCTACTTTCCTGTCAAATATTGCTAATCTTATAGATATCAGTTGCCAGAGGTAACTCTTGCTATCAGCATTTAAAATGTTTTATCTCTACTGCTTCTGTTTCATAACTGAGCTGCTGCTGAGCAAATGGCAAAAGTTGCTATTTACAATATTTGTTGCACCATCTGTTTGTTCCTGAGAGAAACTCTATTTACCTACACAGATGAGATAATAATGTAGCCTAACTTCACATATGAATGAAAAAATCATTCAGTAATTGCCAGATTTGTCTGCTAGAAGTATTTTTAGATGTCTCATTTTAATTTTCTTTCACCTTCATAGGTGGCAATGCATGAAGAAAACAATGAATGTGGTTATGTCAGTTTGCTTTGTTTGCTTTTGTTTCTAACTGTTCTGCTATCACAATATATTACAGGGACACCTATTTTTTTGTAGACCAGTTTTTGCATGTCTGGAAATTTTGCATTGTAGCATTGAGATGTGGTAAAAGACACCACTTCCACCTTAGGTTATGGATGGAAGCCAGGAAATGTTGCAGCAAATGAAAGCAGTCACACACTAAACGACAGTATATTCACCAACGAGGATGGACGTCAGTAGTGGTGACTAGAAGAGGACGCTTGGCACGATGGAAAAGACAAGACACTTCGTAGATAAGAACGTATGCTATACAGCTCCAGCTGCACACTAAGGGAAAGCAAGCTGCGCCAGGTCCTGGGCACGCCCCATGTGGAAAGATACAACTTTACAAACAACCCTTGTATAACTGAAGTGAAATTGGGTTTGAATCAGGTGCCGTAGGAGTCATATTGGCTATTTATAACATAGTAGGTTAGTCAGTTTATCTCCATCAGCATATCTAAACCCTTACTTGATTCTCATGACTCATGTGCTACGGAATACAAGAGAAAGTATGGAAAGCCCAGTATTTCTGTCATTGCCAAAGTACCAGGTGTTTAAAACCAATTTGGAAAGGGGCCTTGACATAAGAAAATTAGGTGAAAAAGAATGCTATAAACCAGCCTCCTCATGCCAAACACCAAGCAAGCAGGATGAGTAATAGTCAATTTCTAAACTTTGGCTAAAGTCTTTGTTTTATTAAAAGTCTGTTTCGTGAAAAACATCACAACCTCAGAAAAAGACATCAGCAGATTATTCCACTAAAATGGATGTGTGGACACTACTTCCAAGTGAAAACTTATTATCCTGAGAAATTACGTGGAGTTAGCTGCTGCATTAATATACATGCATTTTGCAGATCTCTTTAGGAAAAATTAGCTTTATCCCAAAGGGACCATCACTAAACATAATTTATTCTGTCCTTTGCTACATCCTGACTTGCCCTTGAGAAGGCATTGCCCATTAAGCAAAACTAAGCTTAGCTTGTATATGTTAGGTGCCTGATGTTGACCATTCCCAGTAAAAGACTGACTAATTAATTTTCAAGTCTCAACATTCTGTAACAGGATGGGTAATGTAAACCTTAGCATCTCTATCTTCATATTTTTCTGAACAGAATAGAAATAATTTAACCAAGACTGAATAAGCTCTGAAAAAGGGTAATAAAACAGGTTGTGAATAAGAGTTTGTATTATTTTCCTTGTACTTAAATTAGCTATCTTATTTCTCTTTCCTGAGGTTGTTCACTACTTCGGGGATTTTTTTTTTTTTTTTTTTTTTTTATTTTGTGCCTGAAATGAACTATGGCTGAAAATAATAATTCGATTAATATACCATCAACAATAGGGAGATTTATATTTGTTTTAATAGTAATACCTAAAATCCACAGAGATTTTTTGCTTATTAGTTCATTTCAAGTGGTGAAAAGAAACGAATAGAAATCATTGGCTTTTTACAAATTAAGAAACTAAAATACAAAGAGTTCTAGTGGTTTGCCCAAAGTTTCACAGCAAATCCATACCAGAACCATAAATTAGTCTTTCTATTAGCTGCAAACTATAATGAAGAAATGAAGATATTGTAAAAGGAGAATCCCAGTTTGCTTAGCTGAGAAGTACTTAGCCTGATATCTGTGGTACTTGTTTCTTTCTGACCCAGTTGTTTTCAGTCCTTTGCATTTACACACACACCCCCAAAGAAAAAAACCCACATGAATCCAAGTTGAAATAATCATGCACTAATGAGCACTCCGACCTTCTTTTTAAACTCTTGAGGAAATTGCCCCTAACCAGCTGTAGGCAAACAAGGGGAATAAAATCCTTAGTAATTAGTATTTACTAACTACTTTACAATGGGACTCTATCAATTTAAAAATGGTGGTCTGTAGTTAATGTCTGGTGTATATCTTTAGCCATTCAGATTTCTATTGAAAGGAAGGACAGTGTGCTGAGCAGAGTTTTTTGGGCATGTGCTGATTACTTGCCGACCTTTATTGAAATCTTAATTCAAAGCTTTAAAATACCATTTAACTGTAAGCATGCACATAGCAGGGCTAGGGTGAGAGACTGGACTGCATATGGCTAAGCTTGCATGCATAAATATGACAGCCATAGAGGCAGTTGTGATTTGGTAGTGGACCTATCCACAGTTATATGCTCCTCATCACATAATTGGGGACCTAAATTTTATTGAGCATTGCTAATGGGAGAGACAAAAGCTGGTCCTTTAAATCTAGCCATCCCTTTTCCCCCTAAATTTGCCCTAGTGTGTGTACATGTGTGTCATGAAAAAGAAAGTTTTAATTAGAGTAGGGCACAGCATCTTTGTCTTCTCATGAAAATCATGCTATATATGGAAAACCTTCTAATAACTAACCATTTTCATCTCTATAAGCACACCTACTTCCCCGTTCTGCTGAGTTCATAGAATGAGCCCGAAGATTTTGCTGGAAATACATTTTGAGTTGGGTGAGGAGTGAAAAAAAGTGAGGAGTGAAAAAAACCTCACCCCAAAAAAAAGAAGTTTTCAGAAAGAATTAAAATCCTAATTATAAAAGACCAGCAGATTTTTTTCCTCTAGTGTCACCTTTTCAAAAAATTATTTTCTGGAAAGAATGTATATGTGAAGATGGTGCTACACAAAGGAGCGCTTTTTTTTTTTTTTTCCCTCCCCCCCAAATTGTCCCCTCTCTCCAAATTCCAAATTTGGTTTTATAACTATAGCTGCTATTATTTTTTTTTAACATGGATCTTCAATCCCCCATTATAAGTTTCTTTGTGCATCAAACTGTTCAAAATACAATACACTTACAAGAAAATACAATACACTTACAAGGAAGACAAATACTTGTTTCGTAACTGAGACATGTTACAACTGGTTGGGAGTACATCTACCTCATGATTTAGATATTGACAAAAAGCATTATTTTGTACATGATATCTACACATCTCTCTTTAAAGAATTTGGTAGTGTTGATGTTTGGATAATAATTGTTGCGCATAGTATCTGTCTCTGCAGCCCAAACAATTGATTTTTCCAAATATGAGAATCATGGACTGGGTTTAATATTAGGACAGAAGAGAAAATAAGTGCCTTGTGACATTGTGTCTACCTAGCTTACACATTTGAAAATTCCCAGGGTAACTTTATCTTCTAGAATGTCTCTGAACTCTCAAAATAGTATGTCAAGTACCCAAGCCTCAATAGGCCCTGATCCACATGAATGTTAGCTGGAATTTTCTACAAGTACTTTCATTAAAATTAAACAGTGGCTTCTTCTTTTGCGTTGATGAGTCTATGACTGATAGCCCTGAAATTCGTGTCACAAATAAATGATTGGCCCTTCAACTATTTCACGTGTCCTTACAGACAGGCAAATGTGATATATGGCATCCACAGACATCTCAATGAACATAATCATGATATCATAATATATCATGTTATACTAGTGTATGTTCAGGTCACATAATTTACCATCAGCGGTGTGAGGATTAACAGGGCTAAATTATATGAATACTGCATGGAACAGTTTGGGTGCATTATGCTGATGCTTTGGACTTTAAAATGTTAATATTGCAAATGAAAGGTGCACTTTGTGTATCATAAATCTAAGTGTCTGTTCTTCCTGTGTGCTCAATAAATACACTTCTCATCAACTTTTAATTATGCTGTTTGCATTATTCTGTCCTGAAGAGGATAACACTCTGTAAATCATCCACTTCTAATGTACACTCCAGCATAAGTTTAGTTAATTAAACCATATATTTTATTAGTATTTGCACTTCCATCTTGTAAAACTGCTGGGAAAAAATAATGTAGAGAGGTTTTTATTTATTGCAGCTGAATTTAAGATGGCACTAGAAAAGTTTAACAGGGTTAGATGTGCATATTGCTGTTGCCTGGTAGCTTACTTATGAATACCCAGTCTCAAAAACTTCTTGTCTACCTATTGCTACAAGAGTGGGAAACTTCTTGAACAAGTTGACTTTCCCACTGAACCACTTCAGTGTATTTAATGGTTGGTATTATCAGAACTGAATCAGGTATATCCTCATCCATTTACATAATTTGTTATGTCAATTCACCAAAGAGAGATTTCTCTTGTAATGAAATTCA
Organism: Phoenicopterus ruber ruber; assembly: GCA_009819775.1. Taxonomy (NCBI): domain Eukaryota; kingdom Metazoa; phylum Chordata; class Aves; order Phoenicopteriformes; family Phoenicopteridae; genus Phoenicopterus; species Phoenicopterus ruber. Next base: position 15,560,958 of record CM020221.1, on the reverse strand, counting down.
TGGTTAGTGGAATTAGGAGATCCTTTCTATTCTTTTTACATTTGAGTTTCCACTTCTTTATTGGAAGTAGTGCCACCTCCTGTTTTTAAAAGCACAGTTTTCGGAGCAGAGCCATTTTATGGTCCAATGTAGGTGCCAGTGTAGCGGGGAGTCATTCCTGTTTGAGGATCTCAGGAGATGCCATGATACATATGAAAAATAGGAATAAAATATTGTGTGACAGTAGCATAATTCCACAGAAGTGTAAACACTTGCCATAGCAGCTATAACTTTCTGAGGATTAAAGCCAGCTTTGGGTAGAGTCCCTAGTATTCCTAGTATTTTCTGTTCAGATGTGGAAAAAGAAAAAAAAAAAAGATCTTTTGCCCTTCTAGGTACAAGTGCCTAGAGAGAAGATTTGACTTCAAGAGACTGTTTCTGGTTGACATAAAGACACTATGATACTGCCAAAGATCATTCTGAACTAAATCCCCTGAATGACTTAGCACTTACCGGCCCAGCATGAATGTCTAAATAGAAGTTTTTCAGAGGGATTTTATCTGCAGAATGGTTTGAAATTAAATGTATATTCAGGATTCTCTTCCTTGAAGCCAAGTAAATTTGCTCCACCTACAGAGTCTACAGTTATATAGTGTGCTCAGTTGGAAGTACAAGACTGCTGAATAAGAGGGAGAGTGTTACACTTTGCTCTCTAGATGTTCTTTTCCTTATTTCAGAAGGGTATTAGGAAAAAAGTCTCAATAAAATGGCAACTTCCTAACATCAAATTACAATAGTTTTAATTGCAAGGAAAAAAAAAATAAAAAAGACCTCCCAAAGAACAGCAAACCCAAGAGTAGAGTGTTCAAGAAACTAGTTAGCGTGGTGTAGAAATCACATGATTAGGATCGAGTTTATGGACTATTTTCTCAATCTTTATTTGAGGATGTCCTTTCACGTGACTTCAGGATCGTTGATTGTATAAAAATAAGAGATATATTGTATAATAAGGTTGTATAAAAAATAAGAGATAGAAGTTAAAATGTTATCCTTTTCTTACAAGTAAGAAGGAAAGGACTGGCCAATTTTTCAGCCTTGTGTAACAAAGGGGTAAAGAGTGAGCAGTTGCTTAAAATATGCTCATTTTCAGTGCTCCCGTCATGCAGATTGAGGCAGTAGAGGTGTTTCTGTTGTATAAATACAAGACCACAGTCGAGTCCTCTTACCTCTGGCTGAAATCACTAGGTCTTGGCTCACATGTGATGTAATTAAAACTCCTAATTTACTTGCACTTGAATTTGATAAGGACTTTGGTATTAAGCTGTTCATCTATGTTTCTTGACTACTGTCTGTATTGTTGTATAAGATGGTTCAAATTAAGAATTAAGCCAAATCAAAGAGGCTTCTTTTCCACTCATAATTCTACAGCATCATGACCCCCACCCCCCCAAGAAGGGGTAACTTCTGCAAAATAAATCGGAGTTGAGGAGGCTTAGTCCTTGATATTACTCTATAGTTGATATCATCTTTTTAGGTCAGCCTTTGCTTTTTTCTGTATGTTTGACTTCCATACACAGAAAAGGGGCTAGGTGTTACTGTAAGGTATACTAGGTCAGGGAGCCATTTCTATGCATTTTTTTCTCTTTTGACACAACTGCCTCAACATGCTTTGTTACATGGTAAGTACATGGCCTGGCACCATTGGTTAAAATACAGTGACATTAGCTGGTTGCTTCCATGCTTGTTTGATTTTTGCACAAAAATACATATTTTTAGTTCATATGGTGCCATGAAAGCATAAGGACATAGAAGGAAAGGCAAAACTATGGTTGTTAGCCAGTAAAAGCACTTAGAAAACTGGTGAGTTTTAGGGAGACTTTTAGATGCTTATAAGGAACTGCAACGCCCTAGGAATACTGGCAGGATAGATGTTTGGTTCAGTCTAAAACAGCATAGGAAGGTTCTTTAGTTAAGAACAATAAAAGCTTATTTTTCTCTTAACTACTGCTGAGGCAGTTAAGAAGCCCGTATACATTTTATACCCCTCAGGGTGACTGTTTTATTGATGGAGTGGACTCTTCCCTAACCCGAGCGTACGCTGTGCCGCGGCTAACATCAGCCTGGCCTGGAGCTCTGAATCAGCATGCCTGACTTTAAACACAAACAGCAATGCTGCAGCTTGCTGCAGACTATGACATTTACTCACATTATTATCACCAGCCAGAGAGGGTCACGGGAGGGAGAAACTGCTCTTTCTTTTGGCTGCGGGGAGGGAGGCACGGTGCCCCCTGAGGCAGACGCTGCCTCTGTAATGGATGCCAGCTGACCGGGGCCGCTCGGTGATATTCTCCAGTCACAGAGCACCTACAGCTTTGATTTTGTGCGCATAGGGTCGGTGTGTTGGGGTCTGTGATCCTGAAGCGGCCGTTACAGGCTGAAGTAAGCTGATGTTCGGAAACAAGCCTCTGCAAAGCGGCTCTGCTTCCTCTCTCTCATCAATTTTTTACAAGCCTCCGTTCTATCTTCAGGGGTGTTTTGAATGTGTTTTAAATGTATTTTCCTTCCACAGACTGCAATTAATTGAAATGCTTCAAGAAAAGTGATTTCTTTCATAAAGTGACTGGGATGTCTTGAAACGTCAGAGTTTCGCCCTGAGTGAGGGCAGTCGGCAGCATCTGCCGGGGCCGTGCTCCCGCCATGTTGATGAGCCCCACAGATCACCACATACAGGGAGTGTCAGGCTTCACTCTGAATGCAAGGGCTCAGGGTTATGACTTAAAACACCGAGATTTTCTCTCTATCTGTCCTATGCACACATATGAGCACGTTCATTATTCATACCAGCAGAGCTGGGATTTGGGGAGCTGGGGAAAGTGAAACTGAGGAGTTAAATCCTAACGGGGATTGCAGGGCCTCAGCTGGAGAATCTCCACAAGCTTGGAGCAATCAAATGCAGCTGAGGCCAATTTAAAACAAAACAACAACAACAACAAAAAAGCTGCCTGTTCTCCTGGCAGGGGGAAATGGGGATTTGCAGAGCTGTTCTTGGAACAATAGCTCTGACGGTGGAAAAGGCCTGCTCAGAAGTTACCCCCTTTTAAGCACGTTAAGGTATGTGGGGAGTAGGATGCCTGTGTGTGCAAGTGTGTGTGAGTAAAAGCTGGGTATTTGTTTGAACAAGAAACCCAGAAGTAAACATGTAACATCAGAGGAGTTTTTCCTTGTTTAATGAGAGTGCCATCTGATATTTCTTACAGTGGTTATTTTCTGGCCCTGCCATAAAACCTGAATGGACGAGGGGACAAAGAACATCTGTCCTTTTTGGTCAAAATATGTAGTTTCTCTGACCAGGGAAAAGCCTTCTTAGCCTTCTTGTTTTATATTAGGTTTGTTGAGGATATTGAAATTCAGATTTTTTTTTTTTTTTAATTTGCTAATTAAATATCCTGTAAAATTTTGCAAGTAACTCAGAATTGCATTTAGTAGCTTTCTTATGAACAGTTACTGTATTTAGGATTTGAGCTTTGGTAGGTTGAAATCAGTCATGTAAATCAATGGATATGTGCTTTTTTTTTCTTAGTAAGTATATCTACCAGAACTAGCATATTGATATCAATATTTATGGCTAAGTGCCTTTTAATCCTCAGTGCTATACTTATTTAAAGTTTGCCATTTCTGCTTGCACTAATGTCAATAGACTGGTTTGTTAGATTTATGTAAAGTGTGTAGTAAATCTTAACACTAAATTTTAAGTAGTCCTTTCAGCAGTTTGAGAAAAGTTTCAACCTTTTTTGCAGGGGAGGGACTTGGGTTTTTGACATTTGCTTCACTTTTTCTCTGCTTCCAGGTAGGATAAGATAAGCCTGAAGTGATTATATTACCAATTGTATCACACCATCTTACACTATCTTAAAATGCCCTGCATATATCTGGTGTCATTGTAGAAGACAATTCAAATTTGAATATCATGGTAATTGTACTCAACAGAAATCTGTGTTCCTGATAAAAGTACAATTTGCATTCTATCTTTTTCTTTTCTTTTTTTTTTTTAAGGGAAAACCTTATGCTATATTCATTCAAAGCTTTCTGAAGCTTTGTTTTTCCTTAGAAGATGTCCTAGATTTTATTCTTTAATGTTGTTCCTGATTTATTGAATGTCCATGTTTCCCTGGATAGTACCATCTTTTGAGTTATACATCATCGGAGTGACTCATTCCGATGATGTATTGCATTAATACATCATCAAAGTGCCTTGCTCTGCTGTTGCACTAATGATATGTTAGTATAATACATCATCAGAGTGAACTGCACTGATGATGTATTACTTAGATGGTGATGGCATTCTGTGAAGAAAAGGTTGAGGAGCAGGTTCAATACAGTCACAGGAGAAAAATTAGTCAATACAGAGTATAACTGTTTCCCTGGTAGTGATGCTGATGCTAAATTAGCACCATAGCCCCTGATCTGTACCCTTGCAGAAACACCGAGACATGCATTATCCCCGAAAGAGGAATGAATTCAGAACACTCAGCTAAAGGATTTTACAGAAGAGAGGAGAGGTGTAACTATACATATCACTGGAAAGCTAAAGGTTATACATATAGCTATAATTACTGGCTACTGAGAGATCGAATGAATCAAACAAGGCCAAAATAGGACCAAAGTCTACATATGTTCAGAAGCTACCTCTCTGTTGGAGAATGTGACACACAGGAAGCCAGAGATATAAGGGCTATAAATATGCTGTCTGAATTAAAATAGCTGCCATTTAGAAACTTCTAAGAGGAATATTAAAATATTCTGAGGCATCTTGGAAGGCTATGCCATAGTATTTTTTTTTAACTTTTAATTACGTACTTGTTGTAGTCATGCCATGTCAGAATAACAGGCAGAACACGTCACTGCCTCTGCTGTATACTCTCTCATGAGCTCCATGTGCACTCAGGAATAGACAAAATTTCCAAGTTAGGTGTGCACAGCTGGTATACATAGAAATTAAAAGGCATTAAAACTTTTGGTCTTCAAGTTGCTTAAAATTGTCTTTGTCAGAGACTAGAAGGAGACAATTGTGTATGTGTATGTATGGCTGGAAATCCTCGTGCAAAGTCGGACTGTATTATGCTGGTTTCTTCCTAAAAGTGGCATTTTATATAAATCACACTTAATTTTTTTAATATGTACATATCTATCTCTTTAGTTTGTTGTTTGTGGTGTTTGTTTTTTGTTTGGTTTTTTTGGTATTTTTTTAAAATATATACAAAATTGCATGCTGTCCTTACTCTTTTTATTTAATTAGGAATAATGAGTAATTTGCTTTCTCACCGCTGGCATTGTCCGACTTCAGAGAGGGCAGTTCCTTTTTTCCTAATCCTGGTAGTATTAGAGGGTTCCCAAAATGATCTCTGGAAGAAGGTGCTGGAGCAGCTACTTTATCAGACAGGTGGAGGTAAAAATAGTGTTAAAATGAAAGCTCTCAGGGTTGTAGAGAACAGAGAGCAGGTATTATACCTAGATTTATTTATTTAATACAAGGGACAGGCAGTGACGTACTTTTCTAAATGAGAACAAAATATAATACAGGTACAAAAAGGGTTGTGGCATTGCATTCGTATCCCCACAGACCTTGCTTTCGTGTCTTCTCCCTCATTCTGCTAACTCCTATTTCCCTTTTTTTGGCTTCCTTCATTTTTTTTCGGCTGCTTTGCAGCTAGTGCCACTTGGGCTTCGTGCCCCACCCAGGCTCTGCTCTGTGTGGTCATTTCTGTGTGATGTGGGAACATGCAGGGCCCGTAGGTAAGAGCACCCTTCATGGGAGGCTCTGTGCACAGCGTGGTGCTGCTCTCTTTGCCCCAGAACCGTGCTTTGGCTGGGCTGGTAACACGTTCAGCGCCCAGGCTGTGTAACTTTGTGGGAGAAATTTCCTTTGTAATCATGGATTCCCCTTTGTCGTCATACAGGTGATTCCCACACTCACCATCGCCCTCATAGTCTCCTTGATGCCAGACCAAAAAGAAATAAAGTGGCTAGCACTGCTTTTGTCTATCCAGGCAGCTTTGAAGATAGTAATGCAGTGAGGGTGGACAAGCATGCCATTGAGGTGCACAGCAGCGTGCGGCCGTGCCTCCTGACAGCGGAAAGGGGAACACTCTTGCCTGTCTTAGCAGCCTCCTTACAAAACTATTTGAGGACTCCTAGTCTTGGCTGGTTCACATTGTGTAATATAAGCTTCCAAACCAGCCTGCCTTTCTTCCATTTCTCTCCTGATCATCTGTCTTCTAGAACTTGAAGAAAGATAGGGCGAGAGCGGCTTAAGATACTCTCTTGTTCTCTCTCTCTGTCTTTTTTCCTTTTGTTCTCCCCTTCCTTTCTATCTCATTTGTTTCCTGCTTCTGCTTCAGCTCTTTGTTTGTATAGGTGATTGCTTTAAACTTGAATTATGTGGTCAAGATACACTTTAGATATGAGTCAGCTTTTAAAATAAACCATATTGCACCAGTTCTTAAAAAGCCACAGTACTTTGTGGCAATATTTCCAAGATATTTATCAATGCAGCAAGTCATTGTTTCTCATTACTTTCAAATATTACTAGATTCTGTTCTCAGAGACTGAAATCACTGTTTCAGGCTTTTATTTGGAAATGAATGCTTCAGAGCTACTCCATATTTCTATCACTACTGCAGGTATTTTCAGAACAGCTCTCTATTCTGATCCTTTACAGTCTCTTCATAAGAAACAGACCAATAGAAAAGATTTTTTTAAAAAAATCAGGAAATTAATGAACTTATTTTGTGTCCGCAGATTTCTGATGTTACTATTAGACAAAATAAATGTGATGGTGTTCCATAAAATGTAGCAAAAACAGCTGAAATATTTTAAAAATTATGTTTTCAGTAATATTTTCAGCATTCAGATTTAGTATCTGCTGTGTCAGATGATATTGCAAACACCGAGGCTTATTTAGGAAAACTGCAGATGCCATGAAAAGTTACGAGGTTCCCACTAGATATGCATAAAATATTACGAACCTTTTTCCTGAACCTGTTTGCTTGATTTCTGTATCCTAATTAGTGGTAATGACTTTTAATAATATAAGAACTGGAACATACCCTTTGGGTCTGGACAAACTAAGCCTTAGTTCTTAATGTGGCTCATACATATGTGTTTTGTATCATCTAAGACAATCTGCCATAACACAGGACAAAACAAGATGTTCTAACTTTTTATAAATAAAGCTTGCTTGCTTTAAGATAGAAACTGCCAATTGCAGAAATACACACGTTGTTCATAATTTATAAACAATAAACACTCCTTTTGGCAGGCTGCCATGCAATTCCTTTTCTGCTCAAGGTCTAAACTGTGAATGAGAAATGATGTGAGAGTTACAAATGGTATGGCTGAGGGACCTGGCAGGGTTTGAAGCGATATTGGTGCCAATCCAAATCCATGTTAGACTTTGTTAGGATAGGCCAGTTCAAAGATGTCATACAACTTACTGGAAGTGACTGTATCAATGAAATGTAAAGTGAAATATATAGTAGTCTTATTGCCATGTGGTAATGACAGAACATCATCTGAGGCTTTTCTCATTGCTGCCTTTAATATCGTTGTAGAGACGCAGATAAGCAGTTCCTTGTGTATCTGGATTTCAAGTGGTTCAAGCTTCAGGTAGCTTTACGTTTATAAGGGCGATGTTGGACAAAATGAACCTTTTGGGGGAAAAATGCTGGAGGATTTAGGTGCCAGACACACCGTATCTGGCAAACTGGCAGACATCCATTGCTTTGAACCTGCAGCTGGCCCTTCTGAAGCAATTTGCTTTCCTTCTCCGGCCTCCTCTGCCCCGGCTTGCGGCTGTAGCTTGGGATCGTCTCTGGTGTTGTTTCCTTCCTCTACTGCTTGCCCAGTCAGCACAAAGGGGATACCCTATTTGAAATGGGTACCCCAATCTGCCCTGTGTCTTGTGAACATCACACTCAGGCTTCTTATGTGAGTAGTGGGCTGGTTTTCCTGTGCCAGGAATCCTAACACTTACTTCCTCCCACTTCCTGGGGGGCGTGGAGGTGCTAACCATTCAGGCTTTTTATTTGGTTTTATCCAAGTAGAAAGTAGTCAGATTTGGGGGAGGGGGGACACGGCTTCTTTTAAAAATGTTTGTACTTCTGTCAAGTGGCCAGCATGTCGCACTGTTCTCATAGCCTTTCTGTACCTCTGCACCTGAATACTTGCAAGGCTGCACTGTTAGAGGTCTGCTATAACAAGAACCAATGCTCTCAAATTTTTCTGAGATGGTTGGGTTTAAGTACGCTCTAGCATTTTCTTGCCTGCTCTGAGAGTTTTCCCGGGTATACTTCCTATAGCCTATTGCTACACTATAGCGATATATTTGCTTGATCTGGTTTTCTGACACTGCACAAAAGACGTTCATCTCCTCAGCGAGAGTACATAGAGTTTCTGAAGCTCATATATTTAGTGAATTCTTTTTAAGCGTTGACTTTAAGTGAATTAAGAATCTGAACATTATTTTTGTTCATTTGCAATTTACCACCTCTATTCAGAATCAGTACACCTTTCAGGTGCAGTGTCTGCTACTCTCCCACTTCTGTAACCTAATCTCCTCTTCCTGTATAATTTATATACCGGAATTGTAATTCTCCATTGATTCCAAATCAAAAAGCCCATTGATTTTTGTCATTCCACTGTTTCAGAAATGGTTTGTTACATTGACTAAAGGCCTGAGCTGAAGCTCACTGAAGTCAATGGAAGTCTTTCAGCTGACTCTCAGCAAGCAGTGGATCAAATTCTAAAATGCAACTCTTTCTACTAGAAAAACAACAGCAATGCTTTTTCAGATCATCAGTAGGGGAGTGCTGTAGGGAGAAGACCAAATTCGTGTGTACCCACACATTTTCCCTCAGGAATGTTCCCCTAGAATTGCGGACAGCAGTATGATAAATCAATTATCTGATTAAAACCAAAATAATTAATATGCAATTATGACAGATGTCAGGCCCATTAATATGTAAATATTCATAAACTACCTGACTAATTGCACATATGCAAGAAGAAATCTTTAAATATCAACATCCCACTGTGTTTGCTGAACATAAGGGCAGGAAGTTTCTAATTTTGTTGGGGAAAATAGCAACACGTATTTCAAAATAATTTTGTTTTCGTTTATCAAATACACATTCCCAAGAGTGAACAATGAGCTGTGATGTGTATAAATAAATAAAGTCTTTATGTATCTCAACACTCCAAAACTTAAAATGTTTACTTAAAATTGGCAGAACTAGTATAAATTTGAGAGTCATTCAAGCTAAGATAACTTAAAAAAAAGTATATACTTCTTCAGTTAAGAAGCTGCAGTTCTTTACCAAGCTAACTAGTTTCACTAGTTAATGACTCATTAATTAGCAACCTGGGTTAATTGGTATTCCCCCATCAATCATTAATCTTTTTAATTCATTGATGACTTTGTTTAACTGTTAATTCATTGCATATTAACCACTCATAATCGGATTTGCACATTAACTACTTCTAAGGTAACCTACACAATTTTTTTCCTCAGTTAATTATTAGTTAATTTCCTTGGTAATTATTCACTAGCTTAATTGTTTTCTACCTTACAATCATTATCTAGTCTTCAGTTAATAATTGTATAAACTCTTTTCTCTGTTAATTTTTAACTGGACATCTCTCATTAACCATTAAATAACCCCATCACTAGCATATCTGTTCCAAACATCAGTTTACCTGTGTCTGGGCTAGTCTCATTGCCATGTAGCAGTAAATTAACCCTGCATTTGACAACTTTTCTCCTAATTTAACAAATTTCATGAATGTATGGCTGGAGACCCAATCTGGCTTTGAGATATACTGGTGACGACTTCTTCGTCTGCATACTATGGATCTCACATAAACAGATATAACTAGAATTGGTTAGAGTTTCTCTATTAAAACATTTCTTTAAGAAAACAGAATCTCTGTAAGAAAGTAGCTATAAAAATGTAGCTTTTACATTGTAGAAGATACAGGACATAGCCAGAAGTAGTACAAGTGCCCACAGACAGAAGATAAATGTTAGGTACCTGTGAGGCACCTAATCTTGTGAAGCAATCATCAGTTGGATTGGTGCAATATAAAATGCTTTGCTATTTTTAAATGGCTGTATTTTTCTTTAATAATTTTCCACCTCACAAACACTTTTCCCATGTCTTCTTCTAATTTCTTGTGGAAAAGAATGTTGCAATTATGTTTTCTGTGAAGGGATAGACGCCGTGAAGGTTCACCTGTTTCCACGCACGGATTCAGACTGTTACTGGAAATATAGCTTAAATGTTTCCAGGTATTAATATGATATTTTGAAGTCCATTATTTAACATTTTATTTGAGATCTTTTAAGCAAGCTTTTGAAAACTGTAAGTTACTCCATGGAGTGTAAATAGAGGCTTAGCTGAGAAGAAAGCAAGCGGAACATGAGTCTCGGATCTTTCAATACCACATTCGGGTTGCATAATCTGCCTGACAAAACTGATGCATTTTGAATTTTCTTTTGGAGAGGTGGGCATTTGAAAATAAAAATTCAGAAACTGACTTCTTAACAGTGACATTGCAGAGTCATTGAGGCTTCAAAACACTGGCATTTATATTAAAGTTGTTATTTTTTTGTATTTTTTGACTGAAAGAATATGCTTCAAATGGAGTAAACATGATTTCCTTAAAGAAGAAGAAAATGACTAAGATACTTGTTTTCAGAGCTGGTGACTGATATGAGAAGACAGAATACAGCAGAAAATAAATTGAAGCATGTTATATGTTAAACACAATTACTTGAAAAATTATTATTTTAAACTTGTATCAATATTTTCATACTACATCTGCTGAATTTTTGTAGAAAAATAGAAGAATTTCTATTGGTTGCTAGCAATTTAATCTATTTATACATGCATTTTTATATATATAAAAAAATAAAAGTGCATATATATACATTAGAGAGAGAGAGATGGAGATGCATTTTCTTTTCTTCCACAAAACCGAAAACAGAAATGTCTCCATAGTGTTTATAACAATTTTGTTATCAAAAGCAACTATTGTAAAATTTTAAAAAAATCTGATTTTGACCGCAACTTTCTTGTTTCTTTGGGGGAGTGGGAGCATGATGTGTGTGTCATGATGGATGTTCAGAGCAGAATATATTCTTAAGGTTTCACCCTTTGAATGAATTTAAGTATAATAAGCTTTTAGACTTCTCAGTGATTGCCTTGGTTCGGGTTTACATTAGTATCTACATCATGATGTGGACCTCACTTCATCCTCTTTCATAGTATTTAGTGTAATAAGGAATACCTTGTTTCAGTCAGTAGTATTACAGCAGGAAAAAGAAATGAAAAGGTAAGTCTCAGACGTAATATATCTGAGTTAACAAAAAAGAAAAGGAAACACTAGGTATATAAAATCATTTTCTAGAGGAGCAAACTAATTTGTAAAGAAGAAAGTGCACTCCAAGTTAGAGGTGGTGTTTTATTAGTATCGATTTGCTGAGCTTCTATACGTAGTGACCAAAAATCTTTTCTCAATATGCAAGGCTGAATCTCTGATCTTTGAGAATGAGTGTGTGGCAGTAATTTGTATAGCAAAGGGGTGACAGCAGATAGCAATTTCCTTGCCCTTTATATTTTCTGTATGAGAGTTCAGAGTGTCTGGGTAAATGAGAAAGGGAGTTGTTAGCAGTTCCCAACACAGAAAGGAATTAAAACTGTTTGTGTAAAGAATTGGGACAATGATGTCTGCTTGCTTCAGTTTAGTTAAACAAATAAGATGATTATATTGTACTTTATTTACTTTTGATTATTAAAGCCTTTTCCTAAATTATCCAGGGAAAGTTTTTTCAAAAGGGCCTAAGTGATTGAGCATAAAGTACTCCTGTATAGCCTAAATACTTTGAAAAAAATCCTGTGTGACTTTTATTACTTATAAAGCACCATCTTGCAGTGTATTAAGGTGCTAAGTGTTGTTTATATAGTAATTTGACAGTCTTATCTGGTGCTGGCCTTTCATACCTTAACAATTGGCTGATCTAAATGTGAAGTATGGTACATACCCTCAACATCTAGCAGCAGTCCCATCCATATCATCTGGGTGTTTTTTACATACATCTTTTAAATGTTCAGGAGATAAATCCCCATATGCCTACATGTTAACTATGACTTCACGTCATCATCAGAGATATCTCTTGGCCCTGAAGAAAAACTGTTACAGAAGCTCTAAAACCGTGCATGTGATTAAGTGCAGATCTAATGACTATGCAAGAAATTACTTTCATGGGCTTAAAGACACTTCTTTTTGAAGGTAAAACAAACCATGAAATTAGATGATAACAAGGTTGAGATTTATACATTTAATCCCTTCCAGGCAAAGCTCTGGATGAATTACAGTCAGAAGAAAACTGTCTTAAGATAGCCAATATAACTAGCAGAATATTAAAAAACAACATGAGGGATTAAGGAGCTAGCATAAAAGGGGGAAAAAAAACCCTAAACAAGTCAGAAGCTAATGAAATTACTTTAGAAATACAGCCTTCAGTTTTTGCCTATGGGCAAAAAGGAGATACCTAAAGATTTTTGTAAAGGGAAATACAAACAGGGAAAGTGAATAAACAGATGAAAATACGAAGAGGTAGGCAAATTCCATCTGTGGCCAAATGCATCAAAGAGCAAACTGAAAACAAGTTGTTAAAATTAAAACTAGATTGGTAGGTACAAAGCCAATACTTTGTTGCATTCATTCTTTTGGTTTTTGCAAGTTGTCTGCAAGCAGCTCCTTCAATCTTTTACCATGCAATTGTTTTAAGTCAGTGTTTTGATTTTCTAGTGAACCCAGTTTTTATTAAACAAACTCTTGTTTTAAATTTTTGTGACACATTTTTGATATTGTCAAGTTACGCATCTGCATGTCACGAAATAAAATGCTAAGAAACTTTGTTCAAGGGGAGTAGGAGCTATTGTTCAGATAAGCATTTCTTGTTACTAGCTTAGCCTAGCTGATTTTTCAAGAACAACTTGCTGTACCTACTGCTTCTTTACAACTCAAACTTATCTGCCACTATTTCAATATCTTTCCTCTGGTAATGAATCTCCCCGTACCATCCTAAAATGTCATGCTTTGTACTAAGCTATGGCATTTCCAAGCAAACGACCCTCTTCACAGCTTTGATGCTGTAGACTGAGTGCCCATAGCGTGTTATTCTTTCTTTACAGATTCCTTTCCCTTACATGATGTAAGGCATAAAACAGTTTCCCCAATATGTATTGGAAAGTATAGCCTTAATGTATTGGTCTTGCTCTCCAAGTGCAAGGAGATGGACAAAGTGTCATTTCAGGATTGTCACAGGCAAGGATTATAGCTAAAATGAGGAACTAGGCCTATCTAAGTTTGTGTTACTCGTACCTTTCTAAATTATGTTTGTTTCTGCTAACAAGTTTCTCTAGTATGCTATTGCACTAGATTATGGAATGTATATAACCATCTGCAGTTAAAATATCTAGTAATATTTTCAGTTCTTCATTTTAGCGTTATCTGCTAGACTTTATACATAGCTTAAGAACCAATAATTTGTTTATCTTATGATTTATGGCTTCACTTAATAGTTGACAAAAGAAATATCATACCAGCCAAATCCACGTCAAATAATTTCTGAGGCTACAACATCATGATAGTTTAGTACTGAACATTGTTCTTGCTGGTAATACAGAACTACTGTTATTGATACCATTACTGACTGCAGAATGCTCTTCATGAAAATTAAGGTATTCATATTATGACTTTTGAGTGTTTGATTTCATATCTGATATACATAAATTACATAATATGTGCCTGTAAAATTAAAGATGATAAAAATAATTCTGGACCATAATGTTTCTCATATTCCTTTAATTTCAAGGAACAATAAGTAAAATATTATTTACTTTGTTACAAAGGAAGTTTATAGGAATAATAACAAGATGAGAAATTATGATTTATATTATTTATGTGTATGACGTAGATTTCTGTTGGCTATACATTGAAGCAGGCTCAGAATTATATTTCTTTAATTTTTGCTTTGTCTAAACTGTTATAGCTACAATGGAATATAGAGCACTAAACTTTGAGCGGTGTAACTGGTGACATATTTCCTTGTTAGTTAGTTAGCTGCATCTGGAATAGAGGCCTTCTATGAAACTGAGTACATACAGCTGTTGTTAGCAAGTCTGAAAGTATTCAGCTTCTAGAATGTATCACTTCAGTAAGAGAGGTAGGGGTCAATTAAGCTAGAAAGCTTTTGTATATCAAGTCATGGTTATATAGGTAAAACAAAATGCCTGGCATGAGCGGCTAGACGTGAAAGTCTGAAAGAAAGGCCATTGTATATGATTATTCTGATTGAAGCTTGTTGCAAAACCAAGTGTAGAAAAATATATTTTTGTATTAAGTGGAATTATTTTGATAATTAGGCCATTATTTACTTTTCTTTTTGGGCATGTCTGAGAAAACTGACTAGACAAATACTGTTGATGATTGTTTAAAGATTTTAAAAAGACTCAAGACAAAACTAAACATAGAGATTGGTCTACAATATATGGCTGTAAGCTACATTTATTAAAGACTGCTAACATGACATTTTGTTATTATGAGATATGAAAGTAGAAGAGATAATATGTTCCACTGTGGATTGTAAGTCTGAGAGCCAGACTTGAGCTAAAAGATGCTGTTAGTTAATCCAGTTGTAAATGGGTATCTGATCTTTTGGGCTTAGGAGTTCAAGGCAGACAGATATTATGCACTCTTGCTACACCATTCTTTCATGTACCTCTGGGTACAGTGGCCAGTATTTTTTTTTTAATAAGATCAAAGCGATACTGAAATGGCTGGGTAGCATGAAATTATATAAATTTCCCAAAAATATTTTCTTGTGGAGAAAAAAACGTGTTCATTGAAATGAAAATATGTTTTCATTTTATTCTTTGTAAGGTAGAACTCTGATTTACTGCTTTAAAGAAGTGGCAATTTTCTAGATGCAACTCTTAAAAAAAATAACTAAACTAAAATTGTCCTTGATTTTTTTTTTTTCTTACGATATAGGAAGCTGCGAATAATATTATTAAAATTAAAGGATTTTAAAAATATAAACTAGAGACATACTTTTCAATATTCTTCTCACATACTTTAGTCCGACCTTTTTTCTTTTTTTTTTTCTTTTTTAGGGGAAAAAAAAATAATCTGTCTAACCTGAAACAGATCGTTTTGTCTGTATGGGATCTTGTGTAGATTTGATTAACACTACACTGTCAAGTCTTGAGGGTCAGGGCAGATTGTATTAGAAGCATGACAAGTAGTTAATGAATTTGCATTGACTAATCCATACAAAGCTAAAGATTTTTCTGTCAGGATTAATGTCCGAAAAGAGTAGGACACACTATTTGATACATTATCTTACACTGAATCATACTGTTATTGGACATAAGATTAAGGAACTATGTTATTTTGTCTCCTTCCATAGATATA
Source organism: Phoenicopterus ruber ruber (assembly GCA_009819775.1). Classification (NCBI taxonomy): domain Eukaryota; kingdom Metazoa; phylum Chordata; class Aves; order Phoenicopteriformes; family Phoenicopteridae; genus Phoenicopterus; species Phoenicopterus ruber. The sequence goes on along the minus strand of CM020221.1, from coordinate 15,545,439 downwards.
CAACGGGTTTTTGCTATGACACTGATGTATAGTCATTGCATTAAGAATTCATTTAATCATCAGTAATGTCCTGTTGTAATTCCTCTGTATATGGTACGTGTACTTGCAGTAACTGGGTAAGTACAGAGTCTTGCAAACATTCACTTTGTAATAGTTCCTGCTGTGTAGCCATTCAGAATGCGGCACGGAGTCAGAGATGCATGTTCCAAATTTTGATCTATGCCTTCAGTTTGAACTGAACTGTCAGAAGACCTGCTGATGAAACATATTTTAAGCTTCCAGATGCTGTCTAGATATACTGTGATCAAAAGCGTTGCTGTTTCTTAAAAGTTTAGTGGCCTAAGTGAAATGAATACTTGGTGATCCTACGATATTTCAGGAGGCAGATTTTGGTGAAAAGAATTGCTGGAATGCTTTTTCCAGGGAAATTAGACATGCTAGTCTTGTCAAGATGCTAAGAAGGGATAGGGTAAGCCCTTGGTTCTGAAGAAGAAAAAGGGATTAAGAAAGATGTCTTATCAAGTTTTGAATAAAATTCCAGAGACTATGCAAAATAAACAAGTGAAGAAGTGTAACATCCTTCTCATAAAGGCTGTCCATTTAAATGCCAATAAAGAAATTACAGTCCACAACAGCAGCAATAAATGCATGAAGGGAGCACAAGAGAGGAGAAATAGGGCAAGACATTCTCTTTGGACAGAATTTTCTTTATTTTTAAAAGGTGGTTGTTTTGTTTAGGACTAAACCACATAAATGGTTGACAAGCTGAAGCACTCATCAGACCTAACGCTGCACCTTTAAATAGTGCCTTTTGTGCTAGTTATGTTTCTAAGAGGACAGTGAAAAGAAAATCATGAATTTGCATTGCATAAGGTTATTTTAAAAAAAGTCACGCAAATTCTTAGTTGACACCTTCAGTAGATCCAGTTGTCTGTGTTACATATAGGAATGTCTATGTAAACAAAGCAAAATTTCCAAACAATGAAATAAACTGATTACTGTGTTCAAAATATGTTCAAATTAAATGTCAAGGCAAAATACATTTCTTAGCGAGGTGACTTGGTTGTTTTCTTAGTTAAATTTGGAGGGTAATGGCTTGATCATTCTTTAAGAGTATTTCTTAAGGTTAAACATAAATTATATAGATTACAAGATACCTTTATATTCAGAATCAAGGCTTTGGGTTTATGATAGTTAAATGAAAAAGGTAGTTCAGTTCTCAGTAATGGTCAAAAAGAATAGAATATTAGGATTTACTAGGGAAAAATTAGAAAGCAAACTGGGAAATTATAATGCTGCTGTACAAATCCAAGGTATGCCTGCATTTTTAGCACTGTGTGCAGTGCTGATTTTTCCAACTTAAAGAAGATGAAGTAGAACTAGAGAACGTTCAGAAAAAAACCACAGTCTACATGGACTATGTAAGGGATGGAACAATTTCCATGTGAGCTAAAACTAAACTGAGTGGGAATTTTCAAACTGGAATGAGAGAAATGAAAAGGTGTGCAGAGAGAAGAATATGAAAAACGCTTGTCAAGTTGTTCCAGACATAGAAAGATGAGTAATTATTCACTCTCCCTTTGACTATAAAACCGAAGTTGCATCAAGTGAAAGTAATGGTTATAAACAAAAGTTGTTTCTATTCACAAAGTATACTTAAGCTGTGGAACTTCTTTGCCACAGGCCATTGTGACTGCTTAAACTACTTCTGATAGCAAGAAAGAAAAGTTCTTCAAATGCTATGAAATCCAAAGATGCTGCCTCTAGCTCAGGGATTTGCTGGAGGTTGGTTGAATGTGATGGAAAGATGTTTGTGCTTTGCATTATTTTGTGAGAACTGGTAGTACATGGGAGCTCTTTGATTATGAGTCCAGTTCTCTCTCCCTCTGACATCTAAAAGAGTAGGTTCAGATCCTATGAAAGAATATCTGTCATGAAGTCCTCTTACTTTGTCTTGTTTTCCCCTTTTAGGAGATAGCTACATCTTTTAGTTCAACTACTTAAGTTGCTCTTAGGGAAATGTTTTGTTGTCTGAGTACTGAGTCTAGTTTACTGCATATATGAAGTCATTGCACAGGAAATGTCTGGCAACATCTAAAAAGCTTCAGTAGGCTCAGTGCTGCTTAAAAGTATGCAGAAGAATAATATGATAATATAAATGCTAAAAAATAGTTCACGAATAATATTGGCCTATAAGATAAGAGCAATGGAAGGTTGTAAATTAGTATTTAGGGCATGTCCTTCAAAAGTGGAGAATGCTAAATGTGATTTACCTTGCTAGTAAAGCGCTTGGCCGTGTGGATTATATTCATCATTATCACTTATTATAGCCATCTCTAGATGAATGTCACAGGCTGACACCAACCATTTGGTTCCTGAGGTGAATATGATCATATGCTTCTCGTAAATAGTACTCATTCATGTCTCCAGCCGCCTTATTTTTGATCAACTCTCCGCTGTAAATACCAGTTGCTTACTTTCATACCACATGGTACATCACAGTGCATTTAAGTATTGTATTTAAGTGCTTTCACAGCTGCTGCATCTTTTTTATCTGCGTACAGGTCTCTGTAACTTAGATAAATCAAATGGTAACTATCTCTTCAGAGAGAACTTCACCACTCTCATCGCTCAAGAGCCTCCTTAGACTCTATTATATCTGTGTGCTCCTCGGTTTCCTGTTCAAGACCATGCAATTCATCTGTGTCAAATGTTGTCTCTCTTTATACTATCTAAATGTTAGAGAGTTGGGGGTTTTTTTAGCATGTTTCTTCCAATTTCGTATATACTTTGTGAAACCACTGTTTGCGCACCTCTTTCTTCCTGTTTTGTCTTTGACGTTTTGGGCTTGGTGGGTTTGATATTCAATTAAAATAATATTGTTTGCAAATCTGAAATATCAGCTATTACAGTGTACTGGTTTAAAACTTATTTAAAATAATTTTAGAGGGTATATGTTTGAGGGGAGTGCAAGGAGAATGAACTTTATCTTTTGGTATTTAGAAGAGCTATCATTTAGTTTCATGGGATATTCAGAAATCTTGGATATTCTTCCTTTGCCAGGATGCCCTTTCTAAGTTTCTGTAGCTATTTCTTTGACAGGAATAGAAAAATTTGTGTAAGCAGCGTTGTGCTGCATCAGAGCACTACAGATAACATTGCTATTTGCATTCTTTTAAGACATACAAAAAACTGAGGCAAATGAGGTAAAGATAATGGTGCACCATTAAACTTCTGGGAGGAACACTCAGAGGAAGGAACACTCAGAACTGTAGTGGTGGCAACTGTTTTAAGTGTTTTATTAAGGAAGTGATGTAGTACTTAGCTTTGCCATCAGATTCAGAAAGATTTCTGTGTTTAACCCACGAAATACCGTATTTTTTACATAAATCTCTGTTACTATCTTTTTACATAAATCTCTGTAACTATCTTTTGAACATATTTGATTTCCAGCCATATGAGAGCTGTGGTTGGGGAATGATCACTTAAGTGAGAGAACATATCCATACCTTAGTCTAGTGTGGTACGATACAATGGAACACAGGGAGAACGAATTCGGGAGCATTATAGGACTGTGCCCTGTCATGTGCCACACAGTGCTACTAGTGAGGAAGGCTGTAGTTCCCATGGTCTCACCTGTCCCCTCCATACCTGCCCTGTTAAATGCTCTCTGTAGTTTGAAACTTGTTTACTCTGTATCAGTCAATGTCTGTTATGTGGTGCAGGATGTTTAAGTATGATTTTGTATTAATAAACACATGAAAAGACTCCTGCTTTCCCATATGGAAAGCCATTATCACATGCTTTCAAGACAAATACACATTCATACTGCTTATACTGTTGTGGTGGGTTTTTTTCCTCTAGTTAATCAAGCAGCAAGAAAACAGGGAAGTCCAGATTAGATGTCATGAAACTGTAAAAACGCAACCAAAAAACTCCTTTGGCTTGTTACTTCCCACCACCAGGTATGGCACAGTGGAAGGGAAGAGCCCAGCCTGCTTCACAACTCTTGTCTGCAGCTGATTTAGTTCTCAAGGTAAACAGTATCTGTTTAGCCCCACAGATCGATGGTTACAACACAATTGTAAACATAGGGACAGATGACTGCAGATATTTTAAGTTCTTGTTAGATCTAATTTAAATACGCAAGGCAATGCAATTCTACTCCAAACTGCATTTGTTCTCTAGTTTCATTCGTTGCAATCACTTGTTAGCTGGCCCATCAGTATGAGCCATGGCAAAACTGTAGCAATGCTGAATGCAATCAGCTGAGGTTCAGTAGATAAAATGTCCCACGTTATCATGTCTTGTGGCTTTGCAGGTTGCTTTGTTATTAGGAAAAATATCTTTACTAGGAAGGTAGTGCAGCGCTGGACAGGCAACCAACAGAGCTTGGAGAATCTGCTTGAAGGCTTTTAGCAACCGCCTAGACAAAGCTATAGCTGACCTAATCTACTATTTGTAATAGTCTGCTTTGCAAAGAAGCATGGGCAGTTCCTGTCATGGAAGCAAGGGGGTTCATCAACACAAAAATATTAGAAACACCCTTAAAATCTTCTGTTACTGTTCTGACTTACTAGTTGCACACTGTGGCAAATCAGCGCTATAGACATATAGGTCTGTTGTACAATGGAGGAAACTACAAACTTGTCATAACATGTAATGAGTTAGAAAATGATTCGTTACTGCAGAGTTACTCTGTGTGCAGGGTTCTCATGAAGTTGTGTGCTTGCATAGTAGCTCTCTGTGGGTTTTTGCAGAAGTATGCATTTGGCAACAGGAAGAGAGGCATGCAGGAAAAAGTTACAAGGTCCTTTAAAAGACAGTGGACACTTTTTTCTGTTTTCAAGCATATACCAAATAAATTTTCTCATCTTCTTAAAGAATAACTGATGCTGTTTTTGTTGGTACAATACTGATCTCTTAAAACTTTTGCATTTTAAGTGTTCTGTGCACTTGTAGAAGTGCATGCACCCACACGCACTACATGTGTTAAATGTACTGCAACATTTTCTGTTGAGATTCCCACCAGAACAAAAGCGTTGCCGCTGCCATTGAATGTGAGGATGGTCTGGACAATCTCCAGAGATCTCTTCCAACCAACATTTCTAAAATCAGTCTCTGGGTCACTCTTCAGAAAGACCTGAATACTGTCAGACTAGAGTTGATTTAAGACTGTCTTAAGGTCAGAGGCAGAAAAATCTGTAGGCATTTTAAACCATTCAAGCACATTAACAAGCAACAGTTTACACACTAAGAATTTTTGTCTTTCCTAGGGATTTATTTAGCTAATGGGTCTCCACGCTTGCATCCAAGTGGCACTGATGAAGCAAGTGTGTGGCTGGCTGCTTTTTTGAGACTTGCTTGAAAGTTATGTAAGGACTTTAGGCTAGGCACTACTGTTTATGTTTGCATGGTCCATGGTTAGTGTCTCCTAGCACTGTTATTTTGCAAATGAAAGAATCCTGCACTTACACATGTACAGAATCTTTGCAAAGTGAACTCTGTAATGCTGTGACTAAGGATCCAGGGAAAAAAAAAAATATATATATCTTCATGGCGTAACAATAAAGCTACTAAGGATCAGATTCAAGAAATTTGCTTGATGCAAATGGGGATGGTGAAGGACTAATTCATATATTTTATTTTTTTTAAATTATGGGTTGCCAGGCTGTTTTCATAGTTCAGCAAAGCTCTTATTTTCCAACTAAATAGCATCATTGTCAGTATACTAGTTCATTAATATCATCAAAGAATGGGCTAATTTCTGTTGGTTCAAACTCCTCTTAGTCAGAAGGATTTAAAAAAAAAAATGGTCTTGATTTTTTTATTTCACTTTGCTTCTAAGGAGTTTTATTCCTAGTATTTATATAATGATTTGCTGAGGACCTTTGAATATACCATACATTTACTAGCTGTGGTATAAAGTGTAGCATGGCAGAGAGAATGCAAACAAAGATATTGGTAGAAAATAATTACATGGATGTCATCAGTTGACATCAAACTGCAATGAATCTAGCAAAAACTCCATTGTAGATCTTACTAGATTTTAGATACATCATGGCTTATGTTCATGAGAATAGAAGAGGATTTCATAACAATGCTGTAAGAGGAGGCTGTCGTCTTAGAAGGACGAGAAATTTTAAAGTGAATATTTATTTGTGTGGGCTTGCAGCATTATTTTACTGTGTCAGAGCTAACTGATTGTGCTTACTTACACTATGTTTTAATTGTGTGCCCTTTCCTCTCCTTGAACATTGTGAAAATACGGTATTGCTAATCTAGGCTGAGATTTTTTTTTGCTGTGTATAACTTGCCATACTTAATGTGGATGTACCAATGGAAAAGAAAGCTGTTGTAATTGCGTGCTCCTTTCCTGATGAGATTTCAGTTCCAGAAGTGTATCAAAGTCAGAATCCCAAATGCTTAAATTCACTGCCTCTCACTTTGTGTACTGTTTCATCATGTAAGTATAAAAAGAAGGTTCCATTTTCTTTTGATTAGACTTAGGTTTTTAAACTCTAATTGACTTTGGGGGAAGTTTGTAGGGATATATACAGAATTAATGCAAACCAAGAAAAAAGTGAAAAGATTTATTTTCTAGTGGAAGTCTGTATAACAGATATGTATGTGGATTTATACTTTTACATACAAACATGGTGAACTTGTAACTCAGATTCGTTGTTCTGGTACTGTCTGAATAGTGATTCAAAAGGAGAATGCATTTCTCTTGGTCCACTGAGGGAGTTCACTGCTGCTCTTCATCAGTTCACACAAACTGCCAAAGCCAATGTCTGCCTTGCCCTCCTTACGTCTAATGCGCTTTCTCTATAAACTCTGGGGAATACACCAAGCTTTTATAACTGGCAGCATGGCATAGCAAGGGAGGAAGGCAAGTGGAGAAAAAAGATATTAAAGCTTCTTACTAGGACACCAGGACCATCGCTCATCATCAGAGCTGTCCTTGTGAAATGGTGATCCTTCTAGCAGCCCTTGGAAAGTCATACTTTGCCACTAAATGGAAACCAACAATTATGCTCTGATGGATGGTCAAGATTACAGTATTTCTTATTCTCAATTTTTACGGTTTCAAATAAATGTCTCCCTTGTTTCCTGCTGTCTTACTGCTCCAAAAGAGTACATTCACATGAGTGAAGAAGTCCTTATGAATGCTCACAGATTTGCTAGACTATCTATTTGTGTTATGTCTTTTTCTACTTTCATGAGAAGTCAATATTTCATTTACATCTCTGTCCTCTGAAACCCCAATCTCCTTCATTTTCTCCATTTTCTGAATTTTAGAATCAGGGCAGGTTTTTCCACCTCACTTATTTACCTGTGAACAAACTCCTTTGTCTTATCTTGCTGGTTTTTCTTTTTAAAGTTTCAGTCCTGCTTATAGGTTGCAATTGATGCTTCTGCTCTTGTTTCATGACTAAAACCTTCTTGGAAAAAGTAACATATCTCTATGATACTTTCTTCATAGAGACCAATTGCTACAGCTCCTTCTATGCACCCACAATTTTCTATTCTTTACCCCATCCTATTCTTTTGACGTTTCTCTACCTAGAATTTACTGACTGCTCAAGGAAAAAGTTGGCAAGATGTAAACGTTTGAATACCTTAGGTTTAGTTTTCAGGTCCTGCATATATTTCAGAGGGACTAGACTAAAATCATAGATGGGTATAGGCTGTGTGCTATAGTTATTTATTAATCCTTAGGTGCCTCCTTCCTAGACTGGTATTGAGAGCCTTAAGTGAGATCTCTAAATTCTGTATTGAACACATGGGAAATGTTAGGAATCTCATCATGGCACCTATAGCAGACACCCCACTGAGTGGGAACACAAGGATATAGGAAATTCAGAAGTGAGGAATGCCTGACTTACATGGAGATACGCATCTCCATAAAGAATATACATATCTGCATAAAGATACGCATATCTCCATAAGGAACGTAGAGTCTTAAATCCTTTCTGGGTTGTAGAGGAAGAGCATGCCTTTAAAATTATATGCATCCCAAATGGAGGAGATATGGTTTCAAACCCATTCATTCTACCTCCACAGAGCTTACAGGTTCCGTACCAGAATCTCCCAGCCCTTAGTCCTGCATAGGATTTTCTACCCTGTAAGTACCCTCCTGGCCTTAAGGATACACCATCCATTTTGCATAAAAACAATTACAGATTCATTGGTGGACTGAGAGAACATGATCCTTCAGCCCTAAGGATTAATGGTCACACGTGGCAGAAGGTGTAAGGTTTCAGCTCCAGCCTCTCTGCAAGGACTATCCTGTACAATGGGCAGATGAAGAAGTTTTTCTTTGCCGATTGTTATGAAAAGTATTCAATTGTGAAAAAAACAAAACCATAGATGGAAGTCTTGATGGTTCTCTTCTAATTAATTTGTTAAACTATTTAATTCCACAAACCAAAGAAATTGTGATACAACCTATGACGTAAAAATCTTTTTTTTTTTCATCAAGGAGATCCCCTTTGTAGGTGCAATCTACAGAGCAATCCAGCTATCAGATTTTGCAGCTTAAATATTCCATGGGTTCAGACGAATTGACTGTAGCTGCAGTGGTGGTAGTTTGCAATTACTCTGTGTGCATTTATAAAATCATAGTATAATTGAAAATCATTGAAAACAATATACTTACACCATATTTGAAGCTTTGTCCTGTTTTGTTTTTTTTAAATTATTTTTTTTATGGCCTTTGTTAACATCTCATGATAGACTTTTAAACAAGGATCAAAATTATGTAATGACATAGATCACTGTGGGAGCAGGTTTTAAAATGTCGATGCTTACTCAGTTTTGAGCACCATGCAGAACTGATTGCAGGACAGGAAAGACAGGTGGGATTTGCAGGTCTAAAGCGTTGCAGTAATGTGACAGGAAATAAGCACAAGTTAATATGAACCCTACCAATTTCCATCAAGCAGGTGGTAATATTTTTCTTTTGGTATTGCAGCAACCTTTTATAAGTCTGGATTTGGTGGTGGTGTGGTGTTTTTTTTTTATTCCCTAGCTTTACACCATTACAACCAGGTTGGTTTCAATGGAGTATCTCCTGATTTACATTACTGAAAGACAAAAGACTCATTTCTTACACAAAATAAATATCATGCACTATTTTTCACTTTCCTTTATTGCTGTTTATTTCATGTGGTATATTGTCTTTTTCAGTGATTTTTAAATTTCTCCTTCTTTTATCCTTACACATGTATTTATTGATACATGTCTTATTTGTTCAGAGACACTGGGAAAATAGCTACAAGTCTTCTATTCCTAAAAGAGCCTTCAGTTTCCCTTTCCCACAAACAGTTAAAAATACAAGCAAAGAATGAGTAAGAATAAAATGTTAAAAAAGATACACAGATGGATCTCTGGAATGGTCTTTCAATATTTCCAAGATAATGGAGCTGTTAGATCCACATCAGATCATGCTTCCTTATGAGTAGGCAGTACAGTCTGCTGCCATGAGATCATGTATTGAGAGTTCTTTTAATACAGAATTTTTAAGTCTGTGTTGCTACCCAGATTTCTATTTCTATTTGCCTAGTAAGCACCATCCATTTTCTCCTTGTATTGCAGATCCCTTTTGCTTACTTTATTGACTTTGTGCCTTTATCGGAATCAGCACTGCTTTTAATGTAACTAGTAAGCCTGTCATTAGGGACTTGATGGAAGCCTTCTTCAAATTGTAAATAAATTATACTTTATGTACGGCCATTATCATCTTTCTCTAGGGGTTTCAATGGCTCCAAGCTTTTGTGGTATAGACCATATCCCTTTAGGCAAGATATCCCTTCAGGATATTTCCCTTCAGGCATGATATGCTGGTTGTAGTCATTATAATATTACTTTGATTATTCTCTAAATTACCCCTCATTACTGTACATTTTCTTTGCTTTTCTCATTACAGATGTAAACATTGTGTGTCTGTTGTGTTTTCAGTCATTCTTCATCCTTCCATTCAGTTCTTTAATATACAGCTTCTCCCAATGATTTCTGATGGATTAAAAAAAAAAAAAAGCCATGTTTCTAGCCATGTATGTTAAGTTTAAAAATACAGGGAAATCAGAATATGGTTTGCTATTTAATTTAGTGTGCTTAAGTAACTAATTAGCCACAATAGCGTATTAAAAGGCATCTTTATGGCTCTGTTGGGAAGTATTATGAAAGAGGCCTTGCTCTACATCTTGATTGTCAACGGACCTGGGCTCTGTCAAAGCTATAACAAGAGAAGTGAATTCCAGAGGTGAAGGGCTTTTGCTGCGAATTTCCTGTCAACATCCCCTGACATTTGTGTTTAGGGACTCAAGTGTTGCAGCTGACCTCAGCTGTTGTGGTAGAACACAAAGGGAGAAGTAGGTTACTTAATTACAGTCATTCAAAACCTTGCCGATGCTTAACAAGTTCTCTGTTATGATTCCCATTGGGTTACACGATTTCATGGACATGAACGCTATTGTCCATTATATCACATCCTATGGGAGCATATGAGGATTTATTATGGAGAGTAAAATTTGTACGCCCGCATCTTAAGCTGACATATTCAGAAAGTTCTTATGACCTTAATGACGTCATTTTCAGTTCTTTTTAATATAAGAGTTATGCCCCTAGTACACACACATAACAGATACAATACATTTCTGTCACTACCTGTCTGTAATTTCTCCACTGTTTTTAACAGAACTCTTGAAGATTCACAGAAATTTCAGTCTCCATTTAAAAAGCTCTTCTTTCTTCAATGCCTATAACAGTCCAAAGACCAAAGTGTTCCTCTTGTCATCACTTTTCATAAACTCATACGTTAATCTTCATTTCCAGCAATCTTTTCACTCATTGTCCACATGTAATGGAGCTTATATTCTGTTTCCACAGAAGACATTACCCTTGTATTTGAATTTGTGCTGCTAAGAACTCCTGAAAAGAGATTCTTGGGAAAATTTCCTCTTCCTTTGGAGGGCTTTGGGTTTTATAAAATTCACTGGAACTACCATTTTTTTGTGAAGCAGAATTAACAAAATAGTTGCTCCTGTACACTTTTTTTTCCCCCAATACTTGATAGTGTTGAAAATTCTCATGAGCATTAGCCATACTTTCAGGAAGAAACTTGGCACCATGTAGAATTTCAACATTATTGTTCTAATGCTGACTGAGTCCCACTTTGGATGTCAGACCACGCAGCTCGTAACATTTTAATAATAACAATAAATTATTGAGATATATCTTTCCTTTTTGTTGCATGGATAGTCAGTAAGCAGCAGTGGTGGTCATGAAAACAGAGTCCAAATTAATCCATGAGTTAGTACCACAGTTCTCCTTGAACCAATTCAGTAGCTGATGGAGCTTCTCCTCTAAGCAAAGCTGGAAGCTGTGAAGGATGAAGATATACTTTGATCATCATCATGTGTTATCCCTTTATTTTTTGTTTATTAGTTTATATTACCTTTATGTGGCTACATCCAGGATGTTGACAGGCTGAATTATGTCATACTAAGAATGTCAGAATAGATCAGGTATGACTTTTCCACCCTCTTTCTGTGAAGCAACAAATCTTTTCTTTTGAACCTTAAGGTATATTCTGCCAGAACAAAGAAAATGTTTGCTTTAGTCCTTATGATTATTAAAGACCAATTTTTGAGGTGTTTGAAGTGGCTACATGTAGCATCTTATTAATCTTACTACCTTTTATTAGACACTGTGTAGTTAAATGTCATTTAAGTTGAATATCAAATTGAAGAGAGCCTTCAGCCTCTGTTGCCTGGTTCTGTCGCTACCATCTTGAGGAAATTTTGCTTGCCAAATGGACACATGCCTCATGAAAAAATAAGATCACTTACCTTACCATAAATTTGTTCTTTGAGGTGTTGCAGCACCTGTAGCTTTTCAGTTCTGCCCCTATTGTAAGCCTTTGAGGGTTACGATAGCAAGGAGCTCTGAATTGAGACGGAACTGTGAAAAAGTAAAGAATAATAAAGGAAAGACTCTTGATGCCTTCCTGTGGAACCTAATAGGGTTAAGCAAATGTATAGTTCTGAAGAACACTGTTAGTTTTAAAAACGGCCATTCTCCTAGTCAAGCCTTTTGTTCTTTTTGAGTCACAGTTTCCGTGGAATTTGCAAGAACATTTGTGAGACTTGTCAAACTTAATTTATGGGGTCAAAAAATTCAAATGTTACTCTTGCGGGACTGAGGTCTTGCTCACAGGAGAAACCTACCCTGTGGGGTGTGCTTAATGATTACAATACCTCAAAGAGCCTGAATTGGCAATATAAGATAAGCAGGTTTTTTCTTTATTCTGTAGAAACCCTGATAAGCTATAGCCTTTCCTCCTTGATTTTCTGACTAGCCATCTCTCTATCTCTTGGTAGTCCTGGACATCATTTAATTTCCATTCCTGAAGGCTTTTGAATCTGTGGCAGTGCTTCAGGGTCAATGTGGCTTTGCTGCAGGTAGAAGATGCTTGGTCCTAGTTTTAGATTGACATACATGGATTATTATGCTAATAATTTTAAGCTACTTCTTTGTCTTCTTAGTTTGCTTTTTTTAGAAAGCCTCCTAAAAGGATATTCTACAATTAAAAAAAAAAAAAAAAAAAGTTACTTTAAAAAAAAAATAAATGCTACTTGTTGCTAAAATCTACTTGGTGTCATTATAGAGGACTGTGCTAAAAGGGATTATTAAATGTTTACACACACATACACATTTATACAAGTGTATATAAAGAAAATGATTGTTTAGAGAACTTGTTCTGTGACTTCAAGGTACAAAATGACATGTTTGAAATAGAAGTCTAGATTCAGTGTTTCTGAAGCAATAATATATTCAAAATGATTTTTGCTAGGAGTATTTAAACTTCCAAAGTCAGTTCAAGATTTTAAAGAAAGCATATGCTCAAATTCTGCCTTCAAAATTAAGCACTTTTTCTTTACACTGAACAACTAATTCTTGATTTAGGCAATGGAGGTCCGAGGTTTTAGTGTCCATGAGCTTTGTTTTTGGTAAGATAGGATGTCACCCTTAAAATACCAGTTGTGGCTTTGGAGGATTTATATACTACATTTTCTTTTCTTTTTTTTAAACAGCAGCACTGCTTGAACAAGAACTTTAAATGGGCATATGTAAAGCATCATGCCAAGAGACACATTGTTCACAAGATTCTTCTCCAATAGGCATTCTTTAAAGCTTCCTTTGTTTTTTCAGTTTCTGATTGATCTAGGATGGGATAGTTTAGTAATAATTGCAACCTTTATTTATGCACAAATGTCAGGAAAGGTATATTTCTTTTCTCACTAATTCTTCCAGTTGGTGAGGGCACCATTTGAACTAAAACTAAAATATTGTCTCCTGATAGAAACAGTAATTGTCATCACTGATGATTATGAACTACCCAGAATAGTTCCTGCCTAACAATCAAGAAATTACTCAATTTTGATGTTATCGACACTTGTTAGAAACCTGAAAGAAATGCTGCTTATTTGTTGTCTTTTAAGATCCATGTGGTATCACAAATACAAGTTTCTGTCTTCTAGGAGCTAATGGTTAATGGGAAAATATAATTTAATTTTAAGAAAATCAGCTTTGTTTTTTCAGTTGTTGGAATTTTAGTTTGGTTGCACCCCCACCCCCCCCACCCCCCGAATGGTCTGCCATCATGTCAGCTTTAATTTGCATGTAGAAATACATCATTTTACCTCATTATTTTTTGGCTAACATGAAGTAGAGTTTCAATCATCATATAAAATGAGAGAGCTTAGTCACGTTTCAGAATTAATACATAAAATCCTGTCTTTCCCCAATGTTCTTTCCCATGCATGCATGTACTGTCAGATTAGAAAGTAATTCAAGATCAGTGAAACATGGTCAGGTTGATTAACAACCAACAATTAAACTATTCCCCAGTGAAAGACCTTAATACTTTTTAATTCTTGCTATTGGGTTGTATAGATCTAGTACCTATTACACAGCCTGCCACCAGGGACATAGGGAGTAGTGTTAGCTGTACTTTGTCAAACGCCAGCAGAGCATGCTGGAACACCATGGACAGTATATCTGTAACTGTCTATTGTTCTACCCAGAGAATCTTTTATGCAAAGCATTTATGTAAAATATATCAAAATAATAATACATGATTATCTAGATCAATGGAAATTTCATGCTGCAATGGTAAATTTGTACTTGAATAACACTTTGCCTGAAAGTAAAGTACACAGGCTTACTGATGTGTATGTGCTTTACCCAATTACATAAAATAATGAGCACTGGTATGAACCTTTTGTGCAACATAAACTAATTAAGGTAAGAGTGTAATTGTCAACTGGTGTAGAGAAACACACATCATAAAACCTAATGCTCAAAGAATTACAGTAAGCACTACACATATGACTACATATGATATGCCACTAATAAATTGTTTAGAGCAGAGAATGAGAACTTCAGAAGGAAGCCTAAATTCTGTATCTTTCCTGTCTAAGACTTGCTCTCACTGCAAATGTTACTGGGAGTTCACTCTTCAAATGTTGTCTTTTCCTATTTGTGGTTGTGTGAGTGAGCAACTGTTTAAAATTTTCACTGCCTGTTGAATAAAGCCAGAATCAACTGCTGAAATATTTAAATGTATTATATAGTTTCTAATTTGTGCAGTTATAGTTCAAAGCCTGCTAGATTTGAGACACAGCAATAAAAGTCCTCTGTCACATGCAGCACGGCCAGCATTGTGGCAGCACTGCAAACTTTCCCTGTCTGATCTGTCAACCTCTGGAGGGCATGATGCTCAGCAGCTGATAAAGTGCTCTATGCTGAAACCAAAATTATGGGTTCTAATGAACCTCAGAAAAGTTGCTGTCTTTGAAATGTGACTCCCTGTCCAGTGAGAAGTGGGCTGTTTTCACAATATTGAACAGCCACTGGATGATAATGACCTTCAATAGCTACAGCTTGGGGCTAGATTTGAGTTTGATACTAAGAGGTGAAAAGCTTTCAAACTCAGTATCAGTCCCTTGAGCCATTTAGTCCTTCCGATGACTTATTTCTTGGTAAACATAAATCCCCTTTGTCCTCATCATGCTTGTTACTCTGCAGCAGGTTTTGTACAGGCTTTGTATCATATCTTTATGGTAGATTTTCTGTAGATTTGAACCTTATTCTGTTCTCATTCACATCATCTGAAAAAAAAAAAATAGTGCTCTTGAATGAGGATTTGTTTCAAAGTCCATCAGCATCGATTAACTCTGGCTTTGCTGGGTTTTGAGGCTTCAGTGAAAAGAATTGGGACAGCTGCGTATTTCTTCATCCTTTTTCTCAGTGCAATCCACAGTTCAATCATCTCATTGGTATGGTGCATATTTCTCAGAAATTTAAATAGTTAAATTAAATAGTTAAATTCAACTCTGATGTCAATGTTGTGAGTAAAAGTGCATCTTTAAAGCAATATGTGCACGAGTGGAATAAAGAAAGAAAATCTCTCAGTTTTGCTAACAGTTCAGATTTTCTCTTTAACATACATAAACATTCTGTGCAGGATTCGTCTTTCCCCCTTGTAACTTCTGTCTTCCTCCTGATTGAGTAGGTCAGTAATGTAAACTGATAAACTGCTGAGAAACATGATGTGGACATGAAGACTTTCATCAAGCTCATCGGTTTAGAATGGCCTCAGGTGAAAAGCATCTATACCTACATGCTTATGCATGTTAGCTTTGTATCAATTATTTGTTAAACATTTTCATGATAACTATAAAACAATAAGGTACATACTGTGTCCCTATATTTTAGGGGATGTACTGTGACACTATGTAGTCACATTAAAAGCTAGAGATGTAAAGCATCTTTAAAGTAATGTTTGTATTGAACATTTCCTTACCTAGAATAGCACCCACACGTGTACGCTGGCAAGTATAGAATATTTTTTTCCTTTGAACATTTCCTTCACTTTATTTTTTTTTTAAACCACTGGCTGATTATTACTGTATTTAGACTATATTTTGTCTCTGCACATTTACTCACTTAAAATAGTTTCCTCTTACAAACAGATTAATTCAGATCCATTCAAATGTAGCTTGGCTTGGAATACATATTTGCTTTGTACTTGATTGTAAAGACCTTAGATTTCAAGCATTATGAAACTAAGAATATAAACCATAAAACCTTGTGTGCCTTTGTTGTTGTACTTTAATTCTGTTAATCGCCCTAGGTAAAGATTAGCTGCTGTTGTCAATTTAATTCAGCTTCAAACAAAGCAACAAGGTCACTTTTTTTTTTTAAGCAAACAGGATTGAGTTGTCATGTACTTCTAATAGGCAGCACAGGGAATCATTAGTCCACCTCAGCTCCCTGACTGATGGGCATTTCACTTCAGTCATCTGACTGAGCAGTAGTGGCCCGGTACTATTGACACCGTGTCAGAGCTGAGAGAAGATGCCTTAATCGGCTCAGACACTCTCTGCATTGATTTGACAAGTTGCTGTAATGACCTTCTTGTTTTTCTGAAGGATTACTGTTTACCCAGGGAGGTGCTGCTGAGTGCATGTACTGCATTGTCATGGAAACTATTATTGTTGCATCTTGATCCCATTAATGCTGTGGTGAGTGACACTGATATGAGACACTGAATATTTCAATGAAGCACATTTCACTTCAATAATATTAATCGCTGACCGTTCATTAGGCTTACAAAATTTGCAGTCAGTTCTGCATAGCTTGGCCAACAGGAATTAAAGGACTGTGGCTGCTTAGGGCACTTTCCTACCTTGTTTGGGTATTTGATGAAGCCCGGGTAGCTTCTTTACTTCGAAGGAAGAAAGTGCTACTGTTTATTTTGTTTGGGTTTTTTTCTAATTTTTGCTCTTTGACTTAGGTAGCTTGCCAGTAATTTAGGGTGCTTCTGGTTGAAGAAAGAAATAAGAAAATCAAGATGGGAAGGAAAAAACCCTCATACTTGAGACATGTATATCCATCAACGAAAAAGAGTATCCTGGGGAGGAGAGGGTTAGGTGATGTATGGAACTTTTTCTGGATCATGTTGAAAGTGTAGCAGCCTATAACTAATATTTTTCCCCCTGTTTCCTTGTAGCTTTAAAATAATGGCAAGTGAAAGACATATCTCACACCTTACAACTCTAAATTCTCCCTTGTTCAATGCAAGCATATTTTTCTCAGCCATTTCCTTCTTGCATTTGGTATACGAGTGTATGATCTTTACTATCACTAGAAATTAGTTTCTGAGTACACCACATTTGGGAACATGCTGAAATGATTTAGGCAAAAAAGAGTGAAAAAGAGCTGCTGATACGAAGCAAATAATTCTAACGGGTTAGTCTGTAAGACATGATGGCTGATCTCTTGGTAAAGGTACTATAGCAGGCTCTCTTGCAGGCTAGATCTAATGATTAAGCGGCAACAGAAGTGGTTGTTCTGACAAATTTGAGCAATTTCCTGTACATCGATTTTTGATGAGAAGAAAAGAAAATCCCCAAAGTTTTTTACGTGAGGAATCATCTTTCATACATGGCTTAGTAATTGGGAAATATTGTTTGAAAACATGTCGATAGAAGATGAGCTCTTAGCTAGTGGCCATGAGCTGCAAATGAAAGAATGATGCTATAGAAGTAGCACTTTAAGAAAAGAGAGTTTTATTTGAAAATTAAGAATTATTTCAGTTTTATTCTTCACTCTTCATCTTACATGTTGCAAGGCTACCCAGGCTTAAAATCTGTTATATCTTAAGATATCTGACTGAATGAGATGGTGAAATCAGTGCCTAGCTGCAGTAACACTTACCATTTCTCTCCATTCAATCTGATACGCAATCATCCAGTCATCAGCTAATAGTTTGGACTATTGACAGATGTGTCTTATTGACTTCCTTGTTTAACCTGATGAATAATGAAATGCCTTTCACAATATTTGAGAAAGTACTGAGTAATATTTCCCACACGATGCAATCAGTTTTCATCTGATCACAGAGTCATTAATATTTCTGCTTTGATTCTAAGTTCTCTTGGCAAGATACTGTCACAGTTTCTTAGCACTTCATTGCATGGTACGGTGTACTGAATGCTCTTTGTGGCATTCTCTGAGAAAGATGTGCAAAAATTACGGGTTTTGAAAGATTTATTTCTCAGAACACAAGCTAGGAAGATTTTCCAGTAACATCATCGGGAACCAAAAATACAAACATCTAGGGTTTTTCCCATTGATTAACTATTTCAAATGCTGTTCTAAGGTCCAAGATAGTTACGATTACATTTCCCTTTCTATGGAGAGGAATTAATCCTTTGCAAGTATACAAAGTCCCAAAATGTCTTTTGAGAAGAGCTGTTTTTGAGAGGCAGAATATGTGTTCCTGTATTCGCATTTATAGTTATTTCTTGGTGGTCTCTGAAGTCAGTCAATGTGGGAAATGTTCTCTTTGCATTAAGAAAATTTTTTGGTTTAGGGTTTCCTCTTTACTTGAGCCAGACTAAGCCTATAAAATGGGTTCCGGCTTAAAAAATACTTGTCGGGTTCAGATTCTGAGCTTTTGTTTGCTTGGAACTTCCTAGTCCTCCATTGCGACAGTGAAAATTCTGGATAACAGTAGCGCAGCGTTACTTAGCAAATTCATCTTGCAGTGAGCAATCTCTGGAACTAGTCAGGGTCTGAGACTGTAAAGAAGCACTGTCTTCATTGCTTGACTTTCAAAGGTGCAGAAGTGTGCTTGGTTCCATTACACAGAAGAAGTTATCTGATTGGCACAAAAAAATGGTTCCTTTATCCTCTGAATTCAGCCCAACATACAGGCAGTTGCTTGTTACATAAAACAGAAAATAGAATCCAGGAATTCTTCATTCCCTGATCCAAACAAACCTGCCATTCTCTTATGCCACACATGCTTATCTGGTTAGTAAAAATACAGCCTTAAGTTGTCAACATTAAATAACCAGACATAAATATATATAATTAGTAGTATTCAATATTGTAAAATTCTTTAGGGGTTAAATAAATACAATTAGTAGTATTCCGTATTTTAAAATTCTTTAGGGGTTAATCTTATGCATTTAGAAATGTACTTATGTGTGAGAGAGATACATATTTCATGTACTAAATAAAATGTGTTTCTATGCAGTGAAGTCAGACTGAAAAAGACAAGAAAATGTACTATGCTGAAGTAGATTATATGGAGTTCAGTTAAATAACTATTAAAATTACAGACGTCAGAAAAGATTCACTGTAAAACTGCTAGTAGACAGTATGTTGTCTGCTGTATCCATACTGCATTACCTGCAATTCAAATTAAAGACTGAGTGAATGTGGGATTATTGTATCACTTTAAATTGAAACATATTTCAAAGTGATAGCTCAGCATAATTGAAGAATACCTATATGGCATCAGAATGTTGATTTAGCCAAGAGGGATACTGCATGCAGCCAAAATAGCATTTAATGATATTGAAATTAGCAGTGTAATCAGCTCTTTTTTTCAAGACATACTCTTGAATGATATCCTTTAGGCTAAAATAGAATATTCGGACTTAATTTTTTTTGCTTGTCTATCTACTAAAATTTGCCTTGGTCTTGTTCAAGAGCCGAAGAGCGTGTTTTTACATTTGGAAGAAGCTTTTCCTGAATGCTCATTTTGTAAGACTTCAAAAGTAGAGGCTTTTTTGAGGCCTTTTCTATCTGTCAAGATAAAGCAGCCTGCCCCTAACACTAACTTGCTGTTTAACCACTCTGTGTGTTTGTGTTTCATTTTAATAAAGACACAAGATCTAACAGACACTTGCCAATCCTTTTGATGCGGTCCTTTCAGAATTGCTATTTAAGTGCTAAGCATTCAATATCATCTTAAAAGACTCCCCCCTAATCAAATCAAGTTCTTAGATTTTACATGCCAAAAGTGAAAACCTTTGTGTGAAAATTTTTTCCCTAGAACGTTGGCCTTTTGTCCTTTTAAGAAAAACTTGATCCTTTTCAAGAATGCCTCTTTATTCTGTTTGGTTTTTTCCATGAGCAATACACGCAGCTTTTGGTGACTTATGCAAAATAGTTGTATTTAGAGATTAATTTTAAAATCCAGATCTGAAAACAAATAAAACCGCATTCTACATCTTTAAAGCCTGCCTCAACCTTTTCCTGGTAGGCTTAAATGGTGATCCTCGTTAGAGCTTGATATTCAGAGAGGCCAAGAAAGGGGATACCTTTCCCATTTAAACCAGCCAGTAGAGTTGTATAACAGGCTGGCCCTGGGACTACTTTGGTTCTGCTCTAGTACATTAAAGGACTTTGTCATAACCGAAATGCAGTTTAACCAACTAATGAATAAGTTCTCTTGCTTTATTCATTGAGCCCCTTCTTGGAGTGTTGGTTCCTGTGTTTGAACAGAATACATGGATTTGGAACCACCAGATTTCTGCTGCAATTTTAAAGCCAGTAGTTGTATAACTAGTGTTGTGTGGAAAGATTAGATCATGACAACTAAGCACTAATATTTTAGAACTCCATACTTCATAAATTATCTCCAAAAGCTAACAACTGAAACTTCAGGATGGGTCTGCCGAGGAGAGGCAAGGTCTGGGAAAACAGCAAGACAAAGTTGTCCATTAAGCTTCCTTATTCTATTGTGGTGTTTCTACCCTTCATACAGTCTGTTACTACAGTTTAAAATAATATTAAAAAAAAAAAACACCAGTGAAGCATTTGATGTTATTAGGTACAAAATGTGAACTTTAAGGCTGGGCTGACAAAAAGACAACTTGACACTACATACAAAGACAAATTGCAAGTAGACCAGCCGCTGCCTTGCATCTGAATGAATCTAGAAGATGAGAAAGATGATTCTTCCTACAATCAAGCTGTGAACTTGTCTCAACTGAGCATGAGTTGCAAATTCCGCCCCCCCCCCCCCCCCCCCCAATGTGCAAAAAGAGCTTGTGTGTTAAAAAAAAAGTCAATTTTTTTTGAGGCATGAATCAGCTCTTGTATTGATTTTGTGTTTCACTTGCCATGTCTCAGCTGTCGTAAAGGTCTGCTCTACCTTAGAATAGTCTTAGAAGACTGTTGTTATGGCATGTATTCACGGAACTGTTTCATCTCCTCTGGTCTCCTTTTAAAGCATGATCAGCCATATGATGTGCCAGTTTTTGTACCACTATAAAACTGGTGAGAATGGAAAACAGGCCACTAGATACTGAGGCATTTCTTTTTGTGATGAGATATATTAGACCATATCTGCAGTCAGACTATTAGCATCTAGATTTATACAATTAAAACCAGATTGGACAAAGAACTTGTAAACGTAGAACGATGAATAAGTTTTTACTGGCATGACAGTGGCCTACTTATTGTAATTTCAGTGGCCATTTGAGATGATTACTGTTGTTTGTAATATGTAATTTCACAGGGCCAGAATATTCGACATGAAGCCACAGAAAAGACAACAAAGGTTTTCCAAAATAAATCCCTCTTGCAGTATGCCAGAATTTGCATTAAACGCAATGACTAATCCCAATTTGAACTTCTTGTTGCTGCCTAACTACTGTAACAATTTTTTTCAGGTGAGACTTCAATAGTCACTAGATTTCCGGTTTCACCAGATGAGTGCTTGCTGAAATCAATACCTCCACATTTTCAAGCAGAAGTTCCAATTGCCAGCCTGGTAGCATTAAAAGATTCCTTATACGACGATTAAAATTTTTAGCAATATTTCACAATATATAAGGTATAAAGATCGTTCCAGATGTGTATTGTGCACAGAGCACCTAATTTAATTGGTTCTGAATTTTCTTTTATGATATTTCCTCTTGTCTCTCATAGCAGGGTACCAAATATCCTCAAACTGAGGTCTGATCGGTTTTCATTTTGCTGTTTGCAATCAAGTATCCTGCAGCCATCCAACTTTTCCAAGCTGAATAACTATGAATTTTGCCAGTTTTCAATAGATGTATGTTCCATCATGCTTCTCAAAAGCTCTATTTCCCTTTTGTGGATCTTTTCAATTTCACTCTATTGTACTTCTGACGAGGCTAAAACATACGATACCTCTTATGAGGGCATCCTATTGTGCAGCACAAAGAAGCCTCAGCTCTTCCAAATAATTTTTTTAGGCTTTTTTTTTAATTATTATTCTATATTAATTGCACTTCATTTAGTAGTCATAGAAAATAAGAATTTCCCAAAGACGTTTCTGTTGAAGGCAATTGGGAAAGTATAAATCTGTTAGCAGTTAGGTGGAGCTCCTGGAGAGTACGAATACGAGCAATCATTCCTCTGAATATTTCATTGAAAATGTAACTTTTCTGGCACACTTAAAGCATTTGTTTGGCTAAAGGGAGTTGGACAATGAGTTGGTGTTTTTTGTTTGTTCAGTTGCTTTTTTTTAAGAGAGGATATAAATAAATTATTGTTTGTGGCTCTACCAGACCTTCCATAATTAACATTGCAGTGGGAAATCATTTTAGGTAGCCATAGGGAACAGACCTAGGTCTCCCTGTGTCTTTTGGCAGCATATAGTATCACTGCATAGCAATGCATAACAATAAAAAATTATGACTTTACAGAGCTTTATTTTTGCCTCTTTGTTCAAAATGATGCTTTTTTTTGTTCCCCGAGTTTTTTGATTCCTTTAGTACGCGTGATATTTTCCCTTAGTTGCATTTTTCCCTTATGTAAAGGGACAGCACAAGATGTATTTAATTACAAAAGCTTATGTAGAACTTTGCATCCGTAATCTGGACTTTAGTTCAGCTCATACCTTTATGACACTGCTCTTCAAGATACTTTTCACATGTCATTAGGGCGAATACACTGTTGTTTTTCTGTCAGCAGGACACATCATACACTCTTTAGTCTATTCCTGCATTTGGTTATTTAAACCTAAGCTATAACCATGGCAGCAGGTGTCCAGAAAGTAAACAGGAATGCACTCATGAAACAGCAGTCGTACTGTGGTAGTTGCCAGCGTACATGGTAGGTGTGACATAGCTCAAGGCCCTGGGTGATGGGGGCAGGTGACAATGTATTTGGGGTTTAGCAGAAGGTCCACAGCTGTGACTGTGACTAGGGAGTAGGGAAGCACATGTGCTTCCTCACCTTAAGGTGATTCTTTCATGTAAGCTACCTTTCCTTCTTCAAAGCAGGAGGCCTGAAAGTATTCTTGGTAGAATAACCTTTCAAGGTTGCCAAGGGTCTGCTGAAACTCCTTTTGAAACCAAGAGTTGGTATAATTCTTGTGGCAGCATTCCTGGCTTGACGTTCCTCTCTCATGTCAGTGAGCCACTAATACGCACATCAAACTCAAGGTTAAGTTTGGATTGTTTCAATCCATATTTGTGTCACTACCTTTGCTCGCATGCTTTTGAGAAATTGCAAAATTTTCAATGTTTTCTTATTCTATCCTTTTGCAAGATTCCTTCTAAGGTTATTAAATTGTATTCTATATATGGTGAGGATTGTAGGTGATTTTTTGCTTTTGTAATATGTCTAAAGAATACTATTTGACTTATTAATTTAAATGTCTCGTTACTACTTTTGATCTGTTTCCTTTGCAACTTTTCCATATTCTTTGTATGTGTGCTATTGAATTGCCTGGTCTTTATAAGTTAGTAGAGCTTTGAGCAAAGGAGCATGGTGTTTTCTGCTCTCTCTTTCAAAGTGTCTTTTTGAGAATATTTTCAATACCTTTTAATATTGTAAATTTCTTAAGAGCAAACTTGCTTAGATTAACTACTTGCAGTTTCACTAACACATTTTGGCAGCACTTTGAATTTTTTTGTGGTGAGAGAATATGTTTGGTGACTTTCCTTTGGCTATGTCTATGTAATGCACAATGTAGAGAACAGTTTCTTATCATTTTTTGATGAACCTTTCACATCTTCTGTTGGGATGTAGCAGGCTTTAGAATTTTTCTGTGTATTCTACCACAGAGCAAAGAGTGGTACACCTGTCAGCAAGGAAAGGAAAAGAGCCTTTGCTGGTACTGTGTCTTGCAGTTCATCACATTGTGTCATGGAAAATGTTATTTATTGATTGAGCTGACAGTGGCAGTAAATAGAGCTAAGTCTGTTTTACATCGCTGATGAGAATGTGTATCTCGTAACTCTTCATGCACGCTCTGACTTCAAATCACTTCTCCTTATTCCCTTCCCCCATTTAAACCAAACACGTTTTATTATTTCATTATATGAACATGAATTAATACAGAGAG
This sequence comes from Phoenicopterus ruber ruber, assembly GCA_009819775.1. Taxonomy (NCBI): domain Eukaryota; kingdom Metazoa; phylum Chordata; class Aves; order Phoenicopteriformes; family Phoenicopteridae; genus Phoenicopterus; species Phoenicopterus ruber. The sequence goes on along the minus strand of CM020221.1, from coordinate 15,521,246 downwards.
GAAATATGAGAAGTCATTTTTATTGCATATTTTTTCGACATGCAAGTCTTCTTTGACTTCTTAGTAGAAATTAACAACTACAAATTCCATTTCATCTGTGAACCCTGTTATAGATTGCATTATTCACTCAATTGACTGTAACAGTTAAGACGATTACCATCTGTGATCTAAATATATGTTTATATTAGAATGCAGAAAGTATTTCATTATTAATGCCTTCTTATAAATCCAACTCTCATTTAGATGACAATCAGTTCACTTTATGACAACCAGAGTGTGTTCCAGCTCTTGCTTGTGTTTGATCGCTGTGTGCAAGATGCAGGCTCATTTAAAATGTCTTTGAATAAGGCATACAGGTATGCATTAATCTTACATTTTCCTAGGTAGATCACGTGTCCATGATAGATGTAAAATCATACCCTAAAATTTTCATAGCAAGTTTGTGTAAAGGATTGTGAAATATTGTATTTTAATCAAGAGGAAAAAAACATTTACTTTGCAGTAGTTGGAGTAACAGTCCTTAAGTGTGATTACTCAAAGCTTTGGAGAACCCATTGTCATTTATTTAAACAAATATTCAGCTAAACAGAATTCTTGGAGGTTTTTTGATACGTAAGGACCAACAAGTGGTCTCTAGTCTCAATCTTGTTTCATCTTTCAATCAATTTACAAACACATCTTCAAGGCTAGATGGATTTTATATTACTATAATTTTGATTTCTGGGTGTCTGCCATATTGATTTGTTTAAAAAAAGTCAAGTAGAGTTAGTATGATTTACAGGACGTTTCCTGGTCCCCTTTTCTGATACCTTTGCGTTATTGTAGAAAACTAAAGAGACTGGGACACTGCATATTTCTTATAGTGGTTGGAAGTCTCTCCAGCTGGCAATAGGTGGAGCCAATGGTGTTATGATGCCCTACCAACTTCTCTGAAGCTCTCTGTGGTCAAAAGTAATGCAGGAAGAAAGAGGGTGTGCTGATGGAATCATCGTGCTCATGCCTAACTGAGCATTCCTTTTGGAGCACAAGCATCTAATAAATGTGAATCCTTGAAGGTCCTAGGCTGTACTGGAGCTTGATATTGCACTTTCACTACTTTTGGAAGTTTGTTTCTGCTTAAGTAATGAATCCATTCTTCATCCTTCTTCCCTGAAAGATTTGCCAGTTCTTTCTTTATTACAACTCCTGTAATTGCTCATGTTTAGAAAGACGCTGTAACTTAGGTTCAATATTGTGTGTTCTGTAGTGAGAAAACCCGCTGCCCCTTCCCCTCTAATGAATGCCAGAATTATCACAAAGCTATGCCTCATGAATAATGTATATAGACCAATTAAATTAAACTTCTGTATTAGTTCTCATGGGAGGTATCTGGTGGAAACGACAATCTTGTAGGCAATGCACTATGTTTTGACACCTGAAGCTAACCACATGTAGCTACTTGTAACATTTTGAATCCTACAAATTTATACCTTTTGTTTTCAAGCAAACATGATTATTGTAATTCTAAATTATGAGTGCCTGAATTTATTTCTTTGCATCCTCTGAGGATGTAAAATAACTTCAGCGGACAACTTCAATGAAGTGTAGTGAGCCTGACTAATATCGGATTCATTTACGATGTAGAAGTAAAAGAGTCCAACTGAAAGTTTCTGTCTGTCAGAAGACATATTGATTTGATATCTCCATTTCAATAAAAGTAATGTCTTGAAAACAATAGGCTCTTAAAAGTTTTAATGAAGTTACTGCAATCATGGTGGATGGGGAAATCTATTCCTCTGTTAACATGACTCCATCACTGGTTGTGAAATGTTAGTGGTGTGCAAAGTTGTGTCAGCCATATAGCTAGAAGAGTAAAGTGAGCATAAGTGCTGAGACATCCAGTTCACTGTAGCCTTTCCAGCTCTGCTCCAAAAACAGTACAGAAAGAAATCCCTGCTGCCGTGGGACTTCCAGTCCTGAGCAGGTAAGTTTGTTCAGCATAGCCTTACTTAACTGTTTAGACCCCCAAGCTGCTGGGATCCCATAACTCTGCTCTTCATGAGGTTAAAATGGATAATCCACAAAATCAATTTGTTCTCTCAAGAAGACATCTTGAGATGAAAAGCTGAAATTCAGCTTACTTACAGTTATTAAACCACATACGGTGCTTTTTAGAACAGCCAATAGACAGAATAGTCCAGGGTGGGATTTTCAAAAGTGCTTAAGGCATTTAGGAGCATAACTGATGCTAAAAGTCTATGGGATTTACGTTCTCGCACGCCTCTGGCACTTGATTAAAAAAATCCAATTTCAGCAGATAGGACTCTGGACTGTTACTGGGACTTAAATTCTGTTGATTCAGCTATGACCTGCTGTTGCAGACCTGCTGTTTCAGCTCTCTCTGAGACTCTCATCCTATATTGGCCTATTTAGGCAGGCATTTTCAATGACCTCTGGAGTTATATCATGCAAGGGAATGCCCATGTCTCCCTGAGTCTGTCTTTTGAAGAGATCAGCTTTGGATTGCACTGTTTCATAACGTGAAGACTATGTCTTAGGCTAGGTTTATGATGGGCGTAGCATGGACCTGGGTTTTGATTGTGGCATCTGAATAAAGCTACAATTCAAACAATAATATTGCCTTTCTTCATGAGATTAAGATGCTTTGATTGCTCTGTGAATGTGAAGACTTTTGTTTTTTTTTATAGAATCATTTTAATTGCAGCTAACGATTTTTTTTTATACTAACATGTTTTGTGCTTTGAGTCCTATTACCGTTACTAAGAATGCTCTAAGGATTCATAGTCATACAGAGGAATAAATCTCACTTGAGCATTAATGTAATAGTGAACATATAATGACATATGAAGTATTTCACCTGTAGGTCACTACCTTGAATTTGGCTCTGAGATTATTGACAGAACCTAATTATCATCTGACAGTTCTATGTCAGCCTATGTGAAAACTGGTGCTTCCAGTCCGAGTGGTCATGTTGCAAAAAACAACAGCTTCCCGTGCTGGTCTGAGAATACATTTAATCTTGAAGTAGAGATATATTAAGACACTTGTTTGCATGTTCCCTTCATCCACACTCCCTGGTCTTTGCCTGTGCATTTTAAAACCCAAAGCCTTCAGTGGAAGGGTTCTCTCTCTCTGCCATGTTTGCACAGCATCTAGTGCAATAGCCACTATTCCTTCCTATCTAATTTCTGCAATAATCTTAGAAGCTGAACATGGTCTTAGATTTGCAGGCGTATTGTTCAAGCTAGCAAGTAAATACTTCGAGGCATTGTTTCCGTCACTGCATAGCAGTTTCAGCAGTCAGCAGATGATCAACAAGTGTGTGACGTAATATACTTGTCACATCAATTTTAGAAGAACTAACCAGGGACTAGAGGTTGTCACCTGTTTTAGAACATTAACTGAGAACTCCTTTATGGGATAATTAACTGAATAGAACTCAAATATTGGCTGAGAAACTAAAAAACAGAGGGGAAAAAACCCCCCAAACCAAAACCAAACACTGTTGATTTGTATACTTCCCTGATAGAAGTCTGTCCTAAAAAACTGCTCAATCCAGCTATGACCCACATACCTTACACGTTCAGTTTCCTTTGTCCAGATCTTTCATGAAACAAGGAAAATATTTGTGCATAATTTCAGCATATTAAGATAAGGAGTAGGTTTTATTTCTTCTCAGAATTGCAAGAGATGTCATTACTTCACACAGATCCTAAGCATCCAGAAATCGTCTGAAGTCCTGCTACACCTGATGTTTGGGGCATAGCTATGTCTCGCTCTTAAAAGCAGAAGGGTTGCATATGTGAAGTTTTTGCAAGTGGCTCAGAACTCTAGCTTATTTTTCTTCTTCACAAGCACCCAGCCTTAAATTAAAAGCAGTTCTGTAAACACTGGCATTAAGAGAAGATTAAATATTTAAGCCTCCTTGTTAATTGCAACTTTTGATTAAGCTTTGCCTTGAGGTTGGCACCTACAAGATCAATTTTGTTTACATCTGGAGAAATTTAAAAGGGATCTATAAAATGAGCCAGCAACAGCAACGACATTATTAGGAGAAGCCAATGCTGGAACTGAGCATTAGTAAAGGGGAATTCTGGAATCTCTCTTTTTGTAGATACTTTCTTAAATGAAGGAGCTATAAAGCAAACTAATCTCTCAACATTTAGATGAGTCACTGTGTCACTGTCATCATTTTAAGAAAAGGGAAGTTGAAAGAATGACTGGATGAAGGGACAGAGTGTACCCTCAGCAAATTTGCTGATGACACGAAACTGGGAGGAGTGGCTGACACACCAGAAGTCTGTGCTGCCATTCAGCAAGACCTGGACAGGCTGGAGTGCTGGGCAGAGAGGAACCTCATGAAGTTCAACACGGGCAAGTGCAGGGTCCTGCACCTGGGGAGGAATAACCCCATGCACTGGTACAGGTTGGGGGTTGACCTCCTGGAAAGCAGCCCTGCGGAGAAGGACCTGGGAGTCCTGGTAGATGACAAATTCACCATGAGCCAGCAATGTGCCCTTGCGGCCCGGAAGACCAATGACATCCTGGGGTGCATTAAGAAGAGTGTGGCTAGCAGGTCGAGGGAGGTTCTCCTCCCCCTCTACTCTGCCCTAGTGAGGCCCCATCTGGAGTCCTGTGTCCAGTTCTGGGCTCCCCAGTTCAAGAAAGATGAGGAACTACTGGAGAGAGTCCAGCGGAGGCTACAAAGATGATGAGGGGACTGGAGCATCTCTCCTATGGGGAAAGGCTGAGGGAGCTGGGGCTGTTCAGCCTGAGGAAGAGAAGACTGAGAGGGGACCTCATCAATGCTTATAAATATTTCAAGGGCAGGTGTCAAGAGGATGGGGCCAGACTCTTTTCAGTGGTGCCCAGCGACAGGACAAGGGGCAACGGGCACAAACTGGAACACGGGAAGTTCCGCCTGAACATGAGGAAAAAATTCTTCACTGTGAGGGTGACAGAGCCCTGGCACAGGCTGCCCAGGGAGGTTGTGGAGTCTCCTTCTCTGGAGATATTCAAACCCCACCTGGACGCGGTCCTGTGCAGCCTGCTCTAGGTGACCCTGCTCTGGCAGGGGGGTTGGACTAGATGATCTCTAGAGGTCCCTTCCAACCCCTGCCATTCTGTGATTCTGTGAATTCAGGTGCAGAAGAACTACATTTATTGATTCCTTCTTCAAAAAAACCAAACAGACTATATCGTTCAAGGACTTAGACGCTAACTTTATTTTCAAGTCAATGAGTTGCTATCAAATCATCAAGCTACTCTGTTGTATGTTATCATCTTCTGTTTCTGGCTTTTTTTATGGCCAATTTTTCCCCCAATTTTCTTTACTGACAAGGACAACAGAAGGGTGTTTATGTTTGTTTGTTTACATTCAAATTATATACCATATCTTGAAGCACAAAGCACACACGTTAGTGTATAAACTGTACCATTGCACCGTATATGCCTTGAACATCACATGCTGACATTACTTTCCATTTTTTAAAGAAATGTGTACTTTTATTTTATGTTGACAGTTCCTTTCGCGGTCCATTTTGTCAAAGAGTTCTAACACTGCTTCAGGTCTGCCTGTAGATTATTGTTATTGATGTTACAGTTTTGCTGATCAGAAACAGTTTGTTGGCTTTTTCCCCACCAATTAACTTTTTTCAAAACTCAGAAAAGATAAATACAATAATTACATGTAATAATTAGAAAGCCTTGTATAACAAAGCAAGAATTTTAAGATTAATAAATAGCTAAATGTGAGCCTGATAGCCTGCTTAATTAATCACTAAACTGTGGTACCACTGCAATTCATATGTCAATCCAGGCTCTTTTATGGAAGTGATTTGAATCAATTGCTAATGAAATTGAGAAATTTAGAAGCAGCTTTCTGACTTTCAAGTGACAGGGCTCATATTTAACTCAAGAAATGTGACAGTTAATGACAACATAAAAGTACTGTGAATTATTTGCCAGATCATGTGAGAATTACAGCGTCAACCTATTGAAATAGCTCGTAGCTGATCAGTGTGAAAGTAAACAGTCATAATGACATATTTAGAAATCTATGATGCCGCTTAAAATATAAGAGAGTCTGCCTGAAATAAACTAAGGACATAATCCTACAACTATAACGATAATATTTCAAGAATTCTCCTACCTTGCCACATAGACAAATTTACTCTTACTACTGTTAAAATTGTAATCTTTTAGAAATTATCATTATCTTTATTAAATCAATTACTTTAAGCTACCAAAGTAGTTTCATGGCTAATTCTTCTTTTTTAATGTAATTAACATGCTTACTCTTACTCAGTTACTTGAATTTAAATGATTCTGCTCTTGAATTTGTTTCCTTAACTTTGCACTTCTAGCCACACTTTAATTAATTAAAACTTCATCCAGATATAATGAGACAGTTATTGTGCGTTAATGAAATATCAGTGGAAAGTGCACTAATCAATAATTAATTTAATTAAGGTGTATATGAGACAATATTGCTATATAATTAACTGAAAACCACATAAGTAACACATGCATATTTAAATTTTCATTAATAAGTTTGTTAGGAATTTTAGATCATGCTGGTTTATGGATTTACACGAGATGTATAAAATTAAAGTGTTTGTCAAAGAGATTCTGAAATACATATTAAATGCAGTCTTGAATCATTTTGACAGTCATGTAGCAAATTTAGGCAATTGAAGCCACACTAGGAATGAGAGTGTGCCTTCTTGGAAATGAGATAAAAATATGCGGGAGATCTCTTCTAACCTTTGAGAGTCGGATATGTAAAAAACCCTGAGATGAAGTTACATGTGAGAAAACATATTCTATATTTGAAAAACGTGCCTTAGAAAAGATTATGAATAATGGAAGTATTTTTGCAATTCCACAGCTAAAGCTGGATCATACCACTAACATGCTGTTCAGACACCCTACTTATTAAGGACTATGTTCTATTAATATTGATGAAGTTATCTCATTTGCTCATTGTGAATGATTTTTTTATGATAATTTACCAATGAATCTGCTATTTAAAGGTGCTGCTAATTTGATAGATTTTCTAAACTTCTAAATTCCAAATGAATAATACTCTTCATGTTTCCTGTAAGTTCAAAATTTATTATGGTTTGTGTTATTAATGATTATTTGACCTAATAGTGACTATTATTAGCAAGGTATTTCAAATCCATAAAGTTTTATAATTAAAAAGACAATCTTTTCCTTGGATATACTAATCATGTTCTATCTGCCAGATGTTCAGCACAAAAGCTTGACTTTATGGAGGACTTTTAAAATTGAGGTACAAATCTGACTCTCAGACTGAGAGTCTCTAAGTTAAAACCTCATTATTATATATTAACAACTGCCAATGAAGAGTTTTACAAGGTTAAGTAATTGTCATGAAGAATACTAGTGTTTTTCATAACAGAATCCGACCGCAGTTAGCAGATGGAAGATTGAGAGATTCATGATGATGAATGTCTTCTACAAAGTGCAGCGCCTATTTTGGATCCATGTCAAATTTTTAAGCTGAGTTAACGTACATTTTTTTCCTCTCTTTAGGTGAAGAACATTGATAGTTGTTCTGTTGTTTTTGTTTATCAGGAGACCTTTAGCATTCTTGGGAGCATGCAGTCTTCCTCAAGCATAAATGAGAATGAATTTTTTTTCAGACTTCAGTGCAAAAAAGCATAGTAGGAAGGAATCTAGTCAGTTCAGGCTGGGGGTGATTGGTTCAGGCTATGTATCCTTTAAAGAAAGGTGGATGTGGAAGGCCAGTGTTTCCTGCTGGAACAGATTACAGATGTCAGTGCATTCTATTCGTTATTTCAGGGAGATGGAGCGTTTCCGAGTGGGAGTAGGCAGTATGTACTGTAAGATGTCTCACATTTTTATTTCATTGCTTTTACAATTTGCACAAAGTGTGTTAGCTGGCAAGGCTACTGCACAAGCAAAGGTCTTGACAGTTGCTGAAATTTTCAGTGGACTTTTTTTTTCTTCTACTATATTCAAATATCTCCAAATTTGTTTCTTTGTTTGTTGGTTTTTCTTTTTTGTTGGTTAAAAGTTAAAAACTGTAGCCCAATAAATATTGTGTTGGCATTGTTTGTTACAGGCCACAGGCTTTGTGTTAAGCTCGCAACAGAGACCTCAGGACTTGTCAGGACCTCTCTGGACTTATTTTGGCCTGCCTGGAGAATTGTTTTAGCTTGTAATAGCTTATCTAACAATTGGAATGCACCTTTGGGAGAATGCAACCAATTTTAGGGCTACTAAAGGGAACAAAGAACTACATAATCAAGACTCTATATAAAGTAAATTCAGATGTAACGTGAAGTTTCTAGCCAGTGGAGAAAGAGAAAGGTGTGAAAATATTTTAGGAAAAAAGCCCACCTCCAAGTCAATCTTAGAATGCGGAAGAAAAAAATCATCAATATCAACATTGTGCCCCTCACAGCAAAGAGGCAAAAAGAAACACCTACCATTAATACCTTAATTCTATTGAAGAAGCTGGTAACATCAAAATCTTGCTGTAGTACACACTGCTGACATAAATCCTCAACTTCAGGACCTGGAAGAGTAAGTAAGTATGATATTAGAGAAAGAGGTAGCTATGGGGAGTGTGTATAATAACTTCAACTGTATTATTATTATTATTAAGATTTATTTTATAACACTAATTCTTATTTTCTTTCTTTTTGCTTATCCTTTTCTGTAATAGGTAGACTTGACCTAACAGTAATTCTTTAATTAGACTGTTATTATTTTAGTTACACTAACTGTTAATTCCTGGCTTTATATGCAAAGTGAATTGCCTTTTTGCCCATAACAAGATTTTTGAGTGTTACAACTGAAAAAAAGGCTATATTGAACACTGATCAAATAAAAATTCTCCTGAATGTCAGTGATGTGTCCTGCAAGATGGAATCTGGATATCTTGTGCCTCACCCAGACTCTCCAAACTTCCATGAGGCTTCATGGCAACAGAAGTGGAAATAGATTTACACTTGTACTGACCCAAGACTAAATATTTTGGCTCAGTTCCATGAGCAGCAATACTTCAATTCAGATCCATTTGAGCCAAATCTAATGAGTCTATTGTAAATTTCAAGGTTTTGTTTTTTGGTTTGGTTTTGTTTTAGTTTTTTTTTTTTTCATTTTTGATCATAAACACTTGCATGACTTTTGATTAAAAAGCTCATGTTTCAGTGGAAAATTACATTTCAGGGGAATCATTTCAGTAAAATCTTTGTTTTGCTTATTAAAAAAAAATCTGGCAGAAAATACCCCAGTCAGTTCTACTAACAGCATAACATTCTTATATAAAACTAAACCATACTACAACGTACACAACTAACACATACAAGTCCGTATCAGTAAACAAATGCGCTGAAGTATTTTTTAAAGAGGTGTTCGGAGGTAACTTAATAGTTCTCCCAAGAATTAACTCAATCCTGCTTTGTAAGGCAAGTATGCCACAGCATGTTAAATTTAGAGTATCAAATTAGAGTAAAATGATTTTTAAAAATAATTTCTATCAATGCAGAATAAAGGTGATGTTTATTTTCATACCTTATGGATCATAACTTTTGTCTCAGGAAGAGTTGCAAGCATATGGTAAGAAATAAAAGAAATGTGACATCACGGGAGTTTAAAATGAAATTTTAATGATAGCTGTTTGGTACTATGAAATAAGTGCATGCCACTCTTGTGCCATTTATTGTATAAGTGAGGTGGTTTTTTAGCTGAGTTCACCTGTAAGAAGGGAGAGTTTTCAAAAGTTAATTTACCTCTTTCTGAAAGAGGTGTTTAAGATGTAGGGAGAATTAATTGTCCTCGGTAGCTCTCTTTGTATCTCAGTTTTGGAGGGAGACTTGACAACTAGCTTACAGTTGCTGGCTAATTTTAAGTGGCTTATATTAGGTGAGATGAATTTTCACCCATATTACTTGCATATTCAGTATATGGTTGGAAGTAATTTAAGTTAATAACAGCTTGGATTTTTTTTTTTGTTAAGTTATTTTATGTTGATACGATAGCTTGAACAATAGCCTTGAAAACTACTCACCTTACTTCTCTGGCCAACTGCTGTGAAACAGTACACCCATTAATTATATGATTTTTTTCATATGTTTAGCAATGCAGTTTTTTGGATTGGAGTTGTAAGGCAATATTCTATATAAACATTGATTAATAAGTGTTATAATATTTCAAAGGAATGCTATTTACATAGAGATGTCATATAGCCACATGCTTATGCTGTGAAAAAATATATAGGCCTTTTTTGCACCTAGTAAGAGGAAAGATTGCAAACTTTCTATTTCAAAACAGTGTATATTAATTATACATTATTTATACTGTATAGTTTATTTTAAAAAAAATAGTTGAGCGATTTCTCCCCCAACTCCTCTCCACTTTGTTAAATCACAAGTTTCAAACACTGGTCAGTACTTTTCCAGGAAGCTGTTAATCACACTACTAGATAAGAGTGATTTCTAAATACATTTTCAGAATCTCAGATTCCTATTCAGCTTCTAAGTTAGAATATACTAGTCCTCCCTCAGCAACTGAACCTGTTATTTAAAGTGAGAAGTAATACTGGAAATTGCAGCGTTGTGGAGATTGTAACTTCACAGCTGAAATTGAAGAACTGACCCAGAGAGCTGCTGGTTTTCTGACCTCTATTCAAGCTCACGTCAGCTCCTGTAAAGCCCGAGTGTGATCTCACAGCATGGGACCATGAAGACTCCATCCAAAACTGAAAGCTTAGTCCTGCTGGCAGGTCTGCCAAGTGACTGAAACCCCAGCCCCAGCCATCTCCCGGCAAATGCAGAGACTCTGGTAAGCTCCCACCTCTGGGGAGGAAATCTTCCCAGGGAATTGCACCCCCAACTTGAAGAGTCCCAATAGTCTAGATCCAGGGTTGTCATCAATATCAAATACTTGCTGCATTTTAAGAATGTAGGTCTCCTGCTCAGCTCTGTTAAACTCCAACTTATCTATTTTCATGCCTGCATTCAGTTGTCATTGCACTTGTTTTACATACAGGTTGATTTTCCACTTGAAATACAGAGGGTTTCCCCTGCAATGTGTCTCAACATGCTACAAATACGGCCTTGTATTTGTACAAAGGCAAAAAAAAAAAGGTCGTCTTATTACTACAGAGACAGCAAGCTTTGAGCACTCATGGGTCTATAACGTCCCTCAGTAAGAAAGGGAACTCGGATGTCACCTGAAATTCATCTAATAGTAATTTCAGGACTCTGCCTGAGCTGAATACGTAACGTGCCTGTCACCTTCTCAAAAATCACATTTAGCACAGGGAAAAGGATGTATATGTGTGACTTCATTACCCCAGGAAGACTAACACTTTCAGAGAGAATTAGGCAGTGCCTTTCAGAAGCGGGAATGTGGCAGACAGAGGCAAGCTACCTCCTCGCAGAATCCCAAAATGCGTGGTATGGTTCAGTCTGTTTCGGTACCCATGGGTTAGTATTCTTTAACCACTGAGCATAGAGGCTTATTCCATTCTGTTCTTGTGACTTCTTCCACCAGCACACTCAAAAAAAAAATTTCTTACTCATTTGCTAGGCTAATAATCCCCACAAGTTGTGATAGTAAATTGCTTGAAGTAGATATAAGGGAATTGTGTTGGCCTCAGTTGAATGTGAAATAATAATATGGTATCTGCCACACGGAACAATTTATTTTATAACTGTGAAAATAAAACCAAAGAAAACTCCCCGCTCCGGTAAGAATAACAAATATGTAATACTTCATGCATTTTTTCCCATACGTGTTTTGCTGTAGGGGGTTTTATGCAGACTCTTTACCATGGCACCTAGTGTTGGGATAATATCTGTGGAGACGCAAACTTTTTTCCAATCTTTCCTTGCTGATGCTGGGCATGAAAACCTAACACTAGCATAACTTTGCTTCTATACCAAAGTAAAATAAATTTATTCTCTGAGATAAAACAATGCAGCAAACCTAGGGCAGCTTATTTTCATGCCTTGTAGCAATTGGAGTGACATACTGCTCTTGTTGACCCATGTCAGAAAAGACAGGCTTTTGCACCAGTCTTAAGATCTATTTGCGTTTACTTGTTTCTCGTGAAGCTCATATGGTATAACTCAAATGCTATAAAAATAGTGACTGGTAGATGGTGTTTCTTGTTCTTGCTGCCAAAGCAGCATCCCTGTTCATTTGCCTTTTTCAGGGCTTGATGGTCCGCTTAGACTCTGTTTCTAAACTTGTCCTCCTTCTGCTTCTCATCCCAGGAAGAGACTCCTCCTCTTTAAAGTAACATGCAGAAATGTGAAAAAAATGCTCAAGGGGATGAATACATTGCAAATTGTTCTCAACATTTCACAGATTCTATTATTTTTATGTCTTTATATGATAAATACTTTCTGATAAAGAACTGTAACATACTATGTGTCATACATAGAGCCTCATAAGACCTTGATAAGGTTAACTTTTTTAATGCTTATTGACAAAATGCAAAAGGACCTTCCCAATCAGGCTAGTCCGTTTGGTTAACGCAAACAGACAAATGTCTTTTTGTAGCTCTAGCATGTGAGTGTGATGTGGCTAGCTGTCCAGACTCCCCATTTGAAGTCTGAGTTCATATTACATCCTGGGCAGTTCTGAGAAGACAGATATATTTCCCTTCCTGGTGCCAAAGCAATATATCTTAACTGCTCTGTTATGATGCTGTTTATAGTAAAGGTAGTACCAAGTATAAATTACTGCCCAGAAACAGTTTAACTATAAGGGCTATGGGGAAAGAAAGAAAAAAAAAAAATCTTCAATTTTCTTACTTTTCAAGACTGAGGATGGTGACATGACATTAGTCCAATTTACTGGGTATAAAAATAAATTAAATCAATGCTTGAAGCTTTCCTTGAATATGCCTCAAATTCAGTTCATCTACCATTATTGAAAAGTATCGCATTTAAGTCTTAATAATTCTTTACACTAGAGTGCTATTAATGTCATCGTTATTATTATACTTCCCTATCTTCAATATATTATAGCTGTTAGAATTCAAGTACAAAAATCAATGGGAAATTTACATTTGATATAAAATATTCTAATCTATCACAATTAATTTTCTTCCCTGAATTATGTTAATTATCCTCTTCCCCACCTGGGAAGAAACCCCTATTGCATTCTTGACTAGATTTAGATCTAAAGCTGGTTCCCTGAAGTGCAAATCTTTGATAAAAATTCCATACTTACTCTCTCTTTTCTTCTGTCTTTTGTACACACAGCACTGTGAGAAATATTAAATGAAAGGTTTGGTTTGACCAACAGTTTTTGAATACAGACGACATCTGGTCTTCCTTTAAATAAAAAAAAAAAAAACACCTCCCTTAGTTCTTGCCCACGGGCAATTAAGCTGTACGTATGCAATTTCAAGATTAAAAGCAGCACTGAAAACCCACTCATGATTGACTGCTCAATGGTTTATACACATCTAAAGAAATACCTTTGACATGCAATTTTCTTTCAGTTGTTTCAAAGATTAACGTATCTCCTTCTCTTCCTAGCTTGTGGAGAACTTCTCACCCCCAAAAGCCCTAGAAACTTTTCTTTATTGAGAAACTATTTTAGATAAATGTTCAGTTATTTGTTGAGGACTTACACTCCTGTCAGTGAAAAATTGAATGTTTGATTTATCATAAGGACAATCCCTTTAATCTGTTGACAAGCAACATCATACTAATCATTGCTGGCTTTTCCAGACTTTTCCCTAACTGTTAGAGTAACAGAGTTTGCATCAGTTACCACCATTTGCACTGTTTTATGTAAGTCTTAGTTATCTCTATTTTTTTACTTTCCTCTGTGAATTTTGCTCTTTCCACCCTGTTCCTCACACCTGACTGATGCTGTCATCATTTCAGTTTAAAACACTCTTCCAAATTCACTAAAATACTTATGGCTAGCACTTTTTCTCTCCTCCAGTTTTTGCTCATGCAGATGAATCTCATAGTGCATGGTCATGAATCCTGGCCAGTCTGGGACCTTGCAAGAGGCACGTGGGCCAAAGCAAAGTGATCCATTGAAAAAAACACTTCAGTGCCAGGTCGGTAAGAACAGGACTTTAGCCTAAAGGTTTAGGCTGGTTATATATCTGCCTCTTTGCCCATTTTTAACAGCTTATTTACTTGATTTTAAGGTTACTACCACCAACAGAAAAGAATTATTAATGCTGACATCTTCTAAAATGCTATGTTTCTTCTGAATTGACAGCCAGAAAATGTACATTTTTTTTTTTTTTTTTTTTCCCATTGGCTTGCACTGAGTATATGAAAACTTTCTAGTGTAATTTGTTAGTTCCCCTTTGGGCACTGGATCTGGGGAAATTTTGTAAAAGACTGGTGAAATGTCACCACATCTCTCACTTCAGAATTTCATCTGCAGTTTGACTGAGATTGTGAAGGACAAATGCAGGACAGAGAGGGAAGGGCAAAGTGGTTCTTTTGATTGTAGCCAGAAGATATGAGGGAAAATCCAGTTCTTTAAACACGTAGATTTACTGGAATGTGTTTTCTTGATGTTTTTGCTGTTGTAATACTGTCATTTACAGAAAGTCACAGATTCAGAGGCTAGTTAACACAGGAACTGTTTTGGCAAGGAAGATTCTGCTGGGTTCAAAGTGGCCCAGTGTTATAGTATATAAGTAGTTAGGTCATTGATTACAGTGGTTATGTAGTTTTGTTCACTCCCCTGACCTCATTTAGTATTTTTTTTCCTCAGCAAATAACAGATCACTACAGAATAATTAATCTTCCTCTGGAATTCCTAGCAATTACATTTTTGAACAAGGGAAATGATTGCTAGTAACCTACAGGGAACAGATAGAAATTCCTGTGTACTTAACCTATACTTATGTACTTAAAAGGCAATATATTAGACAAACAACAAAAAGACATGGCTTTCTATCAAGTGGTTTTCCATGAGTATCCTTGCATGTATCTGAAGTTCATTAAAATAAAAGACTCTTCTGGTTGCAGCTTGATACATTTCAAACAAACACTGCTGGGGTGGGTAAATTATATAAGTACTGGAGATTTCACCCTTGTTTGAATAAATTTGCATAGAATGAAAAGAGTTTTGGGGACTCTGCTCTTTCTTGAGCAGAAAAGCCTCAGCCTCACTTACACACAGGGCAACGGTGTTTGCCCAGAGCTCCACATGCTTGTGTTTGCAGCGTGTTTAGAATGTTCAGGGTTATCCTTTGGGTGTTCAAATAGCAATAGACTATTTTCAAAGAGTACTCAGGAAAGAGCATAAGAAATGTGTAAGGTAAGCTGTGCGATATGAAAGTGATGGTGTGTTTCCAACTGTTTTGATAAGGAGATTCAACTTCAGAATACAGTAAAGGGCTGTGAACAAGAGAAAAGGAACTCCAAGCCACAGCGCACTAGCAGCACTAGTACTGCCTTGTTCTTGCGCAATTCTGAACCGTTTTTTAAAAGATCTTACTGGCTGGGCTTTTCATAGGCATGAAACTGGTTTGATAGTGAGGCTTAGTAGTATGGAACTAGATTTATGGCATCTAGTCATATGGTTGTGGTAGCTCAGAACTGGCTTCATAATCGTGCCCGCAGTAGCAGATCTCATGAGATGATGTTCATTAGAGTTGGATTTCAGTTGACTTCTTCCTGGCTTTGAAAGATATTCACTAGATGCATGACTGGAAAATTGCAGCAGTTGAAGCTATTGCATTAAAGAATTTGAGACTTCAATGATATTTGCAATTCATGTTTCAAAGCATGCATCTGCTAACCAATGAGATGTGGTTTATTTTTACGTATTCATGCTTTCAATCATCTTTTTACTTTTGGGTGGAAATGAAAGATACCTGTGATTCTTTATTCCCAGGGGCATCAGAGTGGTTGTGAGAGAATGTAGTCACACTGGGGGAGGTGACCAAAGACATGTATTAATCCAAAAATAGGAGCATGAGTCTGGAGAGAGTCATGAACTACATTTTCATTTGTGATGGAAAAGTACCCCTGGAGATATCATACTCTGTCCCTGTTTCTTCTGTTGATACATAGAACACATGGCAAAGGGCAATGCAATTGCATTTGTGCTAGTATATGGTAGCATACTAGTAATTTCTTAAGGAGGTGCAATGCAAATATTAATGAGCAAGACGGTGGGGAAGACACGTTATTCTGGTCTAAAATAATTATTAATGGTCCCTTGTTTGTGGCAGTAAGTTCATTTACAATCAGTTTCTGTAGGTGTATAATGTATGTACCATAAAAGATGGGGAAAATTTCTGTCTGCTGCCTGATTGTTTAAAAGAGCTAGCTAAGACCTCTGCACAGTAAAGGTTGATTTTCAATAGGTTTTGAAACTGCAGAACTTCCAGAGAGCTAGAAGAATGCTCGTCATTAGAAACGGTAAAGAGGATGAAACATACTGTCAGCCCCAACACTGATCCTGGGCAAAATAAGGTTTCTGTTGACATAGGACTTGATTAAATTAAAAGATTGTAGTGCAGATCCACAGGTTTTTATGAAAAACACTGAGAACAAAAGGGGTAACGTCTATAAGAGGAATATTGAATGAGGAGAAAGGCAAAATCTTCTCTGGATAGTAACGCAACTGCTTCTGGAATATATGTCTGAACTTGATGTCATTTAAGAAGAAAATAGAAAAACTGGAGAAGGTAAAAAAAATGCTAGATAAACAATTAAAAAATTAGAAAATATGTTTTCTAGTAAAAGAGTCCATTTAGCTTGCAGGAACATGGCTAAAGGACTGTTTGATATCATTTGCAAGTATATCCACAGGAAACAAGTTTGGTAGGAGTTGCAATGTTGCTGACTTCCTTAGAACTTCAGCTCTGATCAGAATAGATTTTCCTATGCAGACTAACTGCACAAGTATAATGAGAATCACTGAACATGAATTTTGACTGGTGGTTTTTTTTTTAATTTCACAGTATTTACTCAGACTACAATGGAATTTTCATAGTGAAAAATTAAAATCTTTTCCCAAATGTCCTGGTACGGTCAAAAATTAGTTTAGGGAAGTCTCAGAGAACAGTCTGCAGTCGATGTGGGAATCAGGTGACATCACCAGTATCCAGAAGATGTACAGGTGTAAGAAAATTGAAACTGGCAATATGCACTGGCTCAGTTTGCAATTGCTACCGCTCTCATCTAAACCCAGAATGAAACTGGTAGCGCTTTGGGATTCTTCTTCCTTCTCATGACCTCATCATGCCATGTTACTTGCATAGTTGATAAGTTGTTTCTTGAGTTTTCCACTAGATTTTGGTGTGTACTGTACATCCATATATTAATTGTCTCAGATACTCAAGCAGCAAAAGTTTGAAGCGTGTCTCTGTTTCCATACTACATACATGTGAACCAAACTCTGTGTGACAGATCATGCTCACTGCCTGTGCTTGGTTGTCCAAGCAGCGGCTGGTTTTGAATTGCCAATCTTATCTTGAAGAAACATGTCTTGTTCAGTTCTGAACTAGGTAGCTTATCTCACCTCTGAGACTGCACATCAACCTGAGGTCTGAAGTGAAATGACTTCAGCACTATCAGATCAATTTGCTGTGAGCAGCCCACATCACAATACCGGCACACATAATTCAGCTGGCTTTGGCAGTTTGCTCAGGAGAGAGCTAGGCCTACATTTGCAGGAGCACTGAATTATTTCTTCTCTCTGGAGACAGAGAGTCAGAAAAGATCCCTTCAGGTCAGGGTTGAGGACTCAAAAGGAAGCCAGCAATGAGGCAGCTAAATTTTACTTCAGTATGCTGGGCATTCAACACTTTTCAAAGCTAAAACAGTGAAGGTCAAAAGGCCAATCTTCGCAAAAACAGATAATCATAGAAAGTAATGTGACACATCCAAAGGTTGCATGTGGCTTCCTGATTATCCTACTTAGTAATTGCTTTCTCTCAAATTAGTCTTTTCCTTTCTTGGCAAATAGTAGCATTTATTCTGTGAGTATCCAGAGATGTCGTTGATCAGCTCAAGAGTTTTGTTTTGATTTTCCTTTTTAGACACAAATGTGTTGCCCTTCACAAACTTATTTCATGATAAAGACATGCTCGACTATTTTTTGACGCTTAGCATGCATGTAGCAATACAGATGATATATTGTTTTGCTTTATTACTGACAATCAAGTTTTACTTTCCTTTCTGTAGCAATAAAAAGTAGCTTTAGCAGTACATCTGTCAAAATATTTACCTCCTAGGCCACCAAATTTGATGTCAGTATCTGCTTAGTATTTTAATGTCTATGTTATCAATACCAGAGGAAAGCAGGTGACACTAAGTACATTATGTATCTCAAAAGTTACAATAAAATAACAATTTTAATTTGGGGCCCATCTTGGGGTCTTTCCTTAAATGTGTGCAAGTAATAAGTCAGATTGACGATGATCTTAATGCTTACAGGATTGATGTATCTAAGCGCTATGTTTCTTTAAGGTAAACACTGGTGTTAGTGCAGCACTTTTCAATGACTGCCTTTAATTTGAATCAGTTTGGTAGGTATTGACAGTTGTCAGGTGGATGGGTTTTGTTTGGGTTTTATCTCCAGGTGCCACGAGTTGTTCTCAAACCTTAAATAGGCACATAAAATGGCCCTCAGAATTGCTAACAATTATCACTCTGTGAGTCAAGCTCTGCAGAGATCCTAAGGACTGAACAGGTTCAGAGAAGCTAAACTTATTTTCTGTGTCCTTCATTTTTTCAGGTAAGCCTGAAAAGGCTGGTGAAGGGGAACTTGTTTGGTAGGCTAGCTAAAACCCATTTGCTAGCACCATCATCTCTACCCCTGCTGTGAGCAAGCTAAGAACTACTGCTTGCACTGGGGCATGCTTGGTATTTTTCTGCAGCTTTAAATGTAATTAACGTATGGGTTATGTCTATGCAGGATGGGGGAGGAAAGATAAAAAAAAAATCACAGATTTTTCAAATGGCAGAGATGTTGTATGAAGAAAGCATTATGGATGAGAGACGGTTAGAATTATTTTGCTAAGCCCCCACCCCCCTTGTGCCCCTACTCTTGTTATCAGCTCTGAGGCAGGGAATATCTATTCTCCTTTCACTTACCCACATTCTCACTGACACCTTTCACTTACCCACATACATTGTGTTCCCCATGGAATTTTTCATCTTGTGGTAAAAATGACACTTTCAGGGATACGACTGTAGAGGCTGAAATGTTGATTACCTAGCATTAATCATTTCTGGAAATATCAGTCTCTAAAGATGCTAGTCCTCTGGTGTGCATAGAACATGCATGGAGAGGGACAGACTGATAGGGTGCGTGGGACAGGGCGGGAAGAACAGTACAATATTTACTCTTGGCCATTTTGGCATTGATTTATCCTTTTGTGGTCACATTTTAAAAATATTGTTGACTTCCCACTCCAGTTAATTAATGAAAGGAGTCCTACTCATTTGGTGGTGCTCTCCACTGGCTTCATTAATATGTAATGAAATTTCCCCTTGTGCCTTTATTGTCAATGTTTGAAAGCACATCTGCAGGGAAGGCTTTATACCATCAGTCTAGAATCCCACTTCCCTCTCAGCTGCTTCTCTCCATATTGATGGCATACAGGATAAACAGAACAAGTTAATTTGTAATCGTAGATAGAAAATGATAGCTGCACTGTTTCTGTCATTGAGCACTCTGCCAGTTTAAACAGCTGATTAGTCAGCTTCTGTGGAATCGATCTGAATCAGTTCCACCTGCGTGCACCCACCAGGAGCCACTTTATTGTAAATCAATCATTCTGAAAACATCTCACAAAGGGGCCAGTCCTCACTAACAAGCCATCAATTTAAACTGTCTGTCTGGAGCGCTCTAGAAATTAGAAGTGCAACAAACATTTATTCTGAAATTACGGAGAAGTTATTTTTTTTAAACCACAGCCTGTAAGTATTTGATGCTGGTGGTGATTTTCTTACTCTTCTTTTTTATTATTATTCATATGCATCAGGTCACTTTTCAGACATCCCAAAAGCGTAGGTGCTTTCTCATAGGAAAAAACAATAGGTTGAGAATTTTAACAACAATGGATGGAATGGATGGCCTTTATTACTAGAAGGCAACATTAACAGTAACTCAGAGACTTTATATCCTGCCCTTGTGCCCCTTGGGTGTTAAGATCGATCCCTAGAGTCAGAGAAGTTCTCCTTATTCTTTGACATGATGAATTGCTAAATTTTGCCTGTGCAGAGAGTGGGTCTTCCAGCTGGCAGTGGCTGGAGAAGCTGCCCCAGGGGGGAGATACAGATATATGGTTTGGTCTCCAAACTCTTCCTTTAAGACACTTCATACTACCCTAAATAAAAGAGAGTGGAGAAGGTATATTCTACCTTTTTTTTTTTTTTTATTGGCCTGTCTGGGCATTTCACTTATGTCGACAAAAAAGCTGTGAGAATCATGTTTTCAGGTTGAGTGCATTGTTTAGAATCCCCGGAGTCTTATTCAGCTTGAGAAAAAAATATGGCAGCACTTAGTTTGCAAGGTGCAGTGCAAAATCCTGCTGTACGAAGTTATGCTGTGTAATTAGACGTTGCCACACGATTGCATTGTCAACACGGTGTCTGATTACAAGGTAATTGCTTAATTACTAATTTTGATGCAAAGCTTCTCAGAGACTTGCATATTAAACACGTGTCCCACTCTTGGAAATACAGTCAAAATAAAAGTTCAGTGAGACCTCATGTGATTGTATGGAAACTAATTTTTCACTCAGATTATGCTGGGCCTGATCTATCTCTGATTAACCTCAGCTGTAATCCTCTCATTTATCCTCTCGTTTATTGTAGGATACTTTGGTGAGATATTTCTTATCAAATAGTGTAGAGTATTCCCAGCAAGTTTGGAGATTCAGCTTCTCCCTCTTGCAGGGTTTGAATGTGAGGGGGTTTCATACATTTAATATGGCTGTATGTCTCCTTGTCTTCCAGCCCACATGTGTGACTTCTGCAGTTAGTCTCTCTAACCAGCCTTACTTATTTTTAAAAAAGTGATAAATATGAACAAGGCAAGATCAGCTGGTAATCCATATTATCTTTGGACTCTCTGACTATACGGACATCCCCCCAAAATGTACCATGTTACTATTAAAAAGTGGGGTGTCAGGAATTTGGGTGCCAGGTCTCTTACATGTACTTTGCTAACACCCATTTGTGTGTCAATCAGATGTTACTGAGGGGAGAGGCTTTGCCTCTAGATTAAAGCTGCAGAACGTGGCAATGCTCCCTTCCCCTTCCCGAGCACAAATCCTGCCTTTCCTTGCCCACTGGTCTCATGGAGCTCAGGAAGCCTCTTCCTTCGCTGTTGCAGAAATTCCCTTCAGCAATCTGTTAGAAGGGAGATGAGGGAGAAGCCATGCAGCTGCCTTCCCCCAGCCTTGTCTACCTCTGGCTTTTAGGCCACAGAGGGCAAAACATAAGAAAATGCAGTAATCATGTCCTTAGGTGTTGCACTCAAGATGCTCTGAAACCATGGCAGGATTGATATTACTTAAATTTGGGAGCTGTGCCAGATCTCATTGATTTCTAATCCAAGTCATCAAACAAGAGAAACTACTTTGGCAGGTAAGTGAGCTGTTTCTGGGCTGATGGGAGACAAGGTGTGGGGGGGATCCTCTTGCCTGTGTAGAAAGTTCCCATGCGACTTTTGTGTTGTTAGGGCTTTCTCACCTTTCTTCAAAGGCATTTCATCTATCTTTCTGGGCTGGCTTCTTTTAAATGAGACTCGTGCTCCTCAGCTGACTTCCGACGCTGTTTTCAGGCAAAGCTGGTCCAGCTGTTTGCTGAGTCTGTAAAGGTGCTCTGTTTAAATGACTTCCTCTAGTATGACAGGCTTGTGCTACACAAGTAAGATGACCACTGCTTGGTCTTATCAGTCAACTCACATTTTCATACAAGTAATATTTTTGTCAGTGTTGGCCATGATTTCCGTTTAATTCATTTTGTACTATCTGATCATCAACAAAATCCCTGAGCTCATTTGTCATCATGATATTTATAATGACAGGTTTTGAGCCAAGCATGAGTACCAGATAGAAACTGTGCAAGAATGGTTATGGTTTCCTGGAAGGGGAATTATTTCAATCCAGAGATGGAAAAATAGGAAAAAAATTCTCTTACACCTAGTTAGGAAAGGAATTGATTTTTGTATGTGTATTATTTACTGTCTGCCCAATCCCTTCACTGAATTCTGCCATATATCCTTACCCCAGTTCCATGGACCACCATCAGGGTGTGGATCTTTACTTCTACCTCATCCTCCTGTGGCTGCTGAAAATTCCCCACGAGCCAGTAAACTATGGATGCAGTCAATGTACACTTCCATGACCATAGTAGCGGATTTCGCCACCTCATAATCATGAAAATCTGGATATTCCATCAGCATTGCCCAGAAGACAGTCTGTATTATCCGGTGAAGCAAGTATACTTACAGAAAATGTCAGTTAAATCATATATGCAACATAGTAATTTTTAAATTAAAAAAAAAAAATATTTATAAATAATAGAATATAATATACTTACAAATAATAGAAACTTCTAATTACCAGAAGGATGACATTTCTTTAAATACCTGATTATGTTACCCTGATTCTTTGTGAAAATGTCTTTAGAAGCAAAGTCTGAGAATTAAAATGAATAGTTCTACTGGGTACTAAAAGTCATAACTTAACTATAGAGGCACTGATGTTCTGGCTCCTGAGATGATATCATGCTATAGACAGCTGGTGTGTGACTAGGGCTCCCAGGATCTGCAACAATAGAAATAATAACACATTATTACCTATGACTAAGTTTGGTTTTGCAGCTCACAAAAAGTAATACTGCCAATAATCTTCCCAAATTCTGTGCTTTCTCTCTGATACAGTTGCCTGCTATCTGGCACTGAGTTCTGTGTTCTGTTTGTGCAGGAGGATATGGCTTTAATTACCAATTTGGTTTATTACTGTTATTTTAATATGACAATCCTGATGATTTTACAGTGTGTACTCACTTGATCCTGCATACGGATTGCCTCACCATAGACACTTGACGATCACCATGAAAGCTGTCTCTTGGAGACACAGGGAAGAAGGAGATGTTACAAAGCAAAGACTTGTCTGCTTTTAGTAATCCCAGGGTAAAGGAGATAGGAAAAAGGTAGTCTGGGACAGCAGAAACATATGCAAAGCAATTTTAAGCAGTGCAATTCTGATTCTGAAAGTGCAGTACAGGTTAAAGAAAGCTAAGCTATGTACATAAGCATGGGCTTAATAAGGTGATGGCATAAGCTAGCGGAAACACTAATGTATTGATGAAACCCTGACACAGACTCGTTTCTCCAGCGCCGGTATCCTTCTGGTTGTCTTACGAGATGAGAATGTATTAATGGGCTGTTATTGGTAGTCCTGCAAATTATCTTTGGCACGTTGTGTGAGTTATGTAGTGACTGCTGGGTGCTTATAAGGATCTTATGCTTAAATGAACAATGCATTTCAGTATCTCTTTCTGAGTTATTTTTGGCTAATTAGGACTTCTTTCCTCTGTGTCCTTTATTTGTTGGCGTTGAGTGCTTTGCACTACTTTGTAATTGTTAGTATATTTTTTACTACTGTCTTGCTGCTAGTTAGCAAGAACATTATGCATTGATATTATTGGACTGGATGTTCAGGGGGTACAAGAAGAGGGTACGAATATTTTTGTTTTTGTTAATGACAGCAATTTTTAGAATGCCTAAACTGGAAGATGAAGATGAGGAAAAGTGCAAACATGGTTACTTTCAGATTATTTCATTTTATTATCACAGGATGCTGAATTATCATAAACTACAGTTGTAATGCCCACATTAAACTGATACTGAATTGTGTAAGTGCAACAGTTGAAAATATAATGAAAATGACAATTACTATGTGGTGAAAAAATATTTTAATAGAAAGAGGTTATTACCTTGTTGAGAGAGATTGTTGATATCCGTAGGCATCAACATAGTAGCTACTTCTGGAAATCTGATTTGCAAAATCTCTCTGGAGACTCTAGTCTGACCCTAGTGGCTGTCTTATTGGCCGTGTTTCAGTGCGTTGCAGGATGAACATTTCACAGCTGAACACAGTGCAATATGCAGAGCCATGTATCTTCCCTTCCCCATCAAATAGTTGATGCATTATGAATTTCTTTCATGCTTTTGATCAGGAAACAAGTAAGGAGGTGACTTGCAAAGACAGAATAATGTGTGTGACGGGGCACTGTGGTTTTATTGAGCATAACTAGTTGCATTTTCTTTGGGACCCTGGTATGCAAGATCCCACCGCAGGATGTGCATGCTGGCAGTCTGTGAGACTTTGCAGATCTCTCCTGAGATTTCAGGGTTCCCTGGCATGAGATGTTGATTTCCCTGATATAAAGCAAAGCCCTGGGCACATCTGCCATTCCAACAGTTGCCAGGATCTGGAAGAGCTGCATTAACCAAAATAGAAAAGCTCAGAACTGCAAGGAGTTGCATTGCAGGTACAGTAAAAGGTATAAGCATGATGATAGCTTGTGCACAGGGGATCAAAGGGCTGAAAAATGCAAAGCGCTCCATCTGTTCTTGCCAACAGGAATCAAAGTAGAAAATCACAAATTTCTTACTATATTTAGTACACAAGGTGTATGTTCCCTTGGTTGACTTGCTTAGGTTTCCAATATAAAAAAGACACTTTAGTAAAACAGTGAAAAACTGCCATAATTTTAATCTATACTTATCCATATTTTTTCCTAGTCCATCAATGGTTAGAACACTTTCTGTTATACCTTACCCACACTCTAACTGCGTATGTAATATAGCATTGAAAGTGGCTCCATTATATGCCATTTGGGTCTTCATATTTCTTATCTTGCAGCATCAATTGTGCTCAGTTTGCAAGAAAAATAAACTAATTTTACTTGAAATGCCAATTCTGCAAATTTGACTTGGGATCTGGGAATAACAGGTTCTTTTTGGAACTGTATTTTGACCCTGACAATAAAAGTTGAGAATTGGCAGAAATTTCCGTAGCTCAGTTGAAGCAATTCTCTGGTCCAAAGTCTAAATAGGGAACATATTTCAAAATAGTATGGATTATGTGTGAACTAAAAAGGATTGTGCTCCAGTCACTATGGTATTTCAGAGCCAGTTGAGCTGCAATAATAAAAAGTGCTAAAATGTATTTGTGTCAGTCAAGTGAGCAGATCTAATTTAGGATACATGTGTGAGAAGAGATAAGCAAATTCTGTTCTGTTACTTTGGTTTAAGTCTTTTATTATTCCATTGATTTAAACTGAATTTCTGTGGACTTAGCCAGTGTAACTGTGATCACATTCAAGTCTGTGAAGTAAAACTCAGCACTGACAGGGACGATGATCTAAATTGCACTACTTGATCATTTATAATGTCTTTTTGATCAACCCACACTTGATGAACTTCTTATCAATGCTATTCACATCCTGACACATTTTGACCCAGCCTGCTGTCTAGCATATGTAGCCATTTATTCCAGGCTGTATTTTACCAAATTTGACTTCAAGTGGGCCACTTCAACCTCCTTTTTGCACCGTACTCTAACAGTGTTATGTGGTTTAACAGAATTTGGGCTGAAGGGCAGTGAAAATTAAAGAAGATAGGATAAAGACGATAGGATAGGGAATAAGATAAGACAACTGTGAAATTTAATTTTAAAAAGGCACCAAATGGTGTCTTTAGAAGCTCTTCTGTCATACCCTTTGCTTATATTAGAAATCCGAATGTAATATTTATCTCTGATGGAGACCTTCATAGAAGCACTTTGATTTGCTTATTTGAGAAGAGTTTGTTTTTTCTCAGGTCTCAGCCAGCCATTTTTTGGATGAGATAGACTACTCACTGAATTAAAAGAAAAGAAACAGAACTGCTCTTGGGAAGCTTTGTATTTCTGTTATTTACTGATATGATATTATTATTGGATTAAATACAGAGCTGTGTGTAAAGAGGAATAACTCTCTGCTTAGGCATCCAGTCCACCATAGCGCTCTACAAGAGACTCCTCTATTAATTGCAAAATATATTGGTCTCACTAGCAAGAGCAACAAGACTGATCAATCCTCCTCAGCAATGAAAAATCAGACAGTCTAAAATGCTAGTATGACGACAATGTATAGTTTGGGACCTAAGAAGTGCAATGACAATAACAATAAAAATCCCCATTTATGGGGCACTTTATCAAACAAACATCTCAAGGCACCACACAATAAAAACATAAGAAAATGAAATCAAGCAGAGCTGTGGGCTTGATTGAAGGGAAATCGTTGATCCTTATTCCTAAAAGCAAAATGAAAAAAACCTTTCATCTCTTGAGGTCTGGCCTAAAAGTTAGAAATCTGCTTTGGAGGCCTAGTACTAATATCCTGCAGACAATTTCTTTTCTTGCTGATTCTAGATTTGTTCTGGTGTGAAACAGAATAGGGTGCCTGAAACAGTAGATTGAAACTTATTTAGAGAGTATGGTCACCACCTTCTAGTCCAAAAGATTATTTATGATTATAGAAATAATGCCTTAAATTTGAGGAATAGTGAAAGAGTTTAGCTCAGATAATTTCTGATCCTTCAGCTATTTTCCCTCCTTTTTTGATGTGTCGCTTTCTGTCTTTGCTTCAGATTCATGCAGGTGGCTCTACTATATGACTGTACCAAGTCACAGAACAGGTCTGTCCTTTTCCTGCTTTCACAGTCCCAAGTTCCTTTCTGTTGATACTGGGATTCCTGTCCTGCATCCAGCTGCATGATGCAATTATGTCTGTAAACTGAAGTACAAACCCTTTTGTCCATTCTTGATATGCAAGAGTAGGCACAGCAGAGACTGTCAGTTTTCCTCTTGGCAGATATGCTAGGTGAAGAGACTTAAATATAGAAAATGTCATCACTAATGACTCATTCCACTGCCCACCACCATAGGAGTTGGGAGGAAAAAAGTTCTATTAGTCATTCTTGTAAATTTCTTATAACTTAGAATGAAGCACAAATTAGTTGATGGGGCTTTCAAAGGTAAAGAAAAGATTAATATATGGAAACCAGGGTTTTGTTGATGGTTTATGTTTCAATATCATAAGCAAATTTTATTAGCTAAAAAATGTAAAGCAAAAATATAGACAAAGTTTTTATATGGTCACTTTCTGAATAGAAAGGGAAATAACATATATTTACAAGGCTGGTAAACTTCTTTAGCCAAGCTCTAAGTAGGTATATTTAACATTTAAAAAAACTTTATATGGAATGTAGTTCCCTCCTTCAAATATCAATTCCTATTGTTTGATAGAGACATACGTTCAAAAATTACTTACTGTAATACTGTGGGCCAAGCCGTGGAATAAAATTCTATCAGTGATGATTCTAATTTCAGTAGTTTTTTCTGCCCAGCAGAGTTGAAAGAGTCTTTCCAGAACACTTAAAAGAACACCAGGCAGTTATGCATTTTGGAAAGGAAAAGCTGTTATCAGCAGGCTTTTTTCTTGGGTTTCTTTGGTTGGGTGTTTGGGGTTTTGGGGGGATTTGTTGGATTTTTGGGGGAGGAAGGGATGTCTGGTTTGGGGAGCCTTGTTGTTGTTGTTCCTTAAAAGCCTTTAAGGATTTTTTTAATCAAAGTTTGTTTTCCTGACAAAATCTTGAATTTTGAATCCACAGCTACTCGCATATGCTAGCTGTTTATGTTTAAGTTTCGGATACTCTCTTATAAATCCAATGGGATAATAATAATAAGGATAATGACATAATAAGGATAACTACATTCTTTTTTAATTTTCAGTTAGATGTGATTTTAAAGTTGAAAGCTTATGCAAGTAAGCTAAGAGATAGCAACCTAACACCAGTAGTGCTACAAGATATTATTGCTTATTGGAGGACTCCTATGGGTTCCCTACTGTAATTGCGAAAAAGTATACACCAACATCGGTTTTGAGAAAGAACCTTGAATGGGTGCATTGTAATTATTTTATTATTCAGAGTGTGAAGTTGTGAGTAATTAGTCTTTGCTGAATACAAAATATGATTGTGATTTTTTTTTTCCACATTTCTAAATGTGTAATTATTTGCACTGGCTTTACTGGTTCCATTGATAAGGAAATACTTGAGCCATAAGGTCCTGCAAAGTGTGTCAGAACCAATAACTGATACTTCTGAGTGTAAGTTAATATTTGTTTTACTGCCACTGATGCCTGATGTCTAGGAGGAGCAGTTCTGTACTTGGACAGAAAGCAAATACAATTTCTGGACATCTAAGTCTGTCCCATTCATGCATTTAGACAGCATGGACACTGTCTCACCAGGAGCTTGATGCGGTGGGAGCTCCAACCATATCCTCTATTCATGGCTCAGAGCTCTGAAATAGGTGTGCTGTAAGGAAAAAAGCCAGAATGAAGCTCTGATGAGTAGTATCTCCAGAATGGCAGTAGGAACAATTATAGGGCTTCCTGCAATAGTAAATTGAGACGAGTGAGAAAATAGACACTGACAACTGAATTCATTCAAGTTTTTAAATTTTACAAGAAAAGTATATGGAGTCCCTTGACAATGACCCCAAAGAACCTCCATCTTCCCTTCAGGCAACCAAGAGCATGTTTCCCTGACAGGTAGCAACTGCTGAAATAGAAATCAAAGCTTTCTTGGCTCAAAGCCTGTGTTTCGTGAACTTCAGTACCATGAAACGCAAAGAATGGGCCAGACAAAACTGGCAGGATGCTGAGTCCAGAGACTGCCACGGACTTTGTGCTAGATTTTATGGGTCCTGGTGACACAAAATCAGCCAAACCAAAACTGAATCAAGTGCTTCCTGAGGCTGAAGGTCAGCAGATGTGGCTTTATATCTCATCTGTGATATCAGTGCAGCTGGAGAAGCCTGTGTACTAACCAACTTCTACAAGCTTCCTCTGCCTATCCCTCAGATGTAGCATGGGTTGGCAACCTATGACGACCAACCTTTCAAATGGTTCAGGTGGTTGTCTCAACCCTGAACTGATTGACGAAGCAGCTGTGGGAGTCCCTGCCAGTTCCCTAACAAAAACAAAAAGGCAACCCTCATTTCCATACTCAGTGGGAGGTCTATGTCAACTATCAGGTGCAATGAATAAGCAATAAGCTTAATAGAACTCTCCATCAATATCCTTTTCCTCAGGTTCAGCACTCATTGATGTTTCTCCCATGTTTGCTTGAACAATCTGTTACCTTCAGTCGCCTTTATGTGTATGAACCCAGACACTGCGTAGAAAAGATGCCGAGTGAACAAAGACATCTGTAAAGTCATCACCATTGACGAGTTTCATCAAACTGATCAGTCCAAGCCGCACTAACTCTGTTGTGTGAATTCTGTCTGAGCAGCACAGTTCAATCCTAGAAACTGTTCACTAGAAACAGAAGACAGATGACTATCCAGGCAGACAGTGCTTATGCCAGGTGGCAGTCTAGAAAAAGGAGCTGGTGATCTGTGCAAGGAGTGCATTCTGTTGTTCAGCAATACAAAGCAAACATTCTTACTGAAAAGCCTATAAATAGGTTTGACTTCTCCAAATTTGAAAATAATTTTCATTTCTGTAGATATTAAATAGAGGCACTTGCAAAAGAGCAAATCTCTTTTACTAAAGGTAATGAATAAACAAGCTTTTTTTCTTCATCAAGACAGTTTAGTCTCTAAGCTATTATTTTTTTAAAAAACTTATTTTTTTACTCAAAGCATATTGTAAAATACTAATGCTTGTGGCTTCAGACAAGCTTGTAGGAAGCTTCTGTAAAAAAGTGGTTAAATTTTATCTAATTTGAAGTCAATGGAAAACCAGAAAGAAACAGATTCCTGAAAGTATTTTGCAGCAGTTGCAAACATTCATTGAATTCATTAAACATTCATTAACATTCATTAAATACCCTTGCTGGAATATTAGTCAGCATCAAGAAGTACTATGCTGACTGTGTGTACTGATAGCTGGAAATTTTACCTCTAGATAGATTATAGAGATTACAATAGATTTTCCTTACATTTCTGATCCAAATACACTGATATGAACAAACTTCTGTTAACTTCAGTAACCTGTTAAAGGAAATTGCATTTCAGATCTCTGGGACCTCTCTCTAGTTCTGCATCACTGCCAAGTTTCATGGGGGTTTGTTTAGGCTGACTGGTAGGGCATACTCAGAACAGGAGCACGTGTAATAAGAAGGGGTGCTCTCAGGTTCTTGCTGAGGCAGAATGATCACGAAGGAGCAGATCCACCTGGATATTTTCTTTGGCTTAGCAACAGTGGATCCAAAATACTGACAAGCAACAGCCAGGCTGCATAGGCTTAAGATATCAGTTATTTTAGAGATGATAATCTGCTTTTTTCTAATTTGCACTGGAAAAAAAGCAATGCTTTGCTGAGGAAAATCTTACATAATAAAATTCAGTTTGACAAACTTCAGCCTAGGGCAGAACCCCTACTGTAAACTTTCAGTCCTACTTTACATTCTTTTCTTATGTGTCTACAATTAATATACCTTCTTGTGGCTCCCAGATTATCACCTTGCAGGACCATCAAGAAAAAAGGCCATTTTTGCCCCATTGGGTTTGGTAGAGTTGTGCAAATATGCAGTGCTTCTTTTTGCAGTCATTCATATCCTGCCATGGTCATCTGATCTGTTCAGTTGGAGAAAACATCAAAAATTTTCTCTCCCTCCAGAAACCAAATAATTAACAGATTTAATATTGCTCATATTTAGTGATGACATTGTCAGAGACGTTTTTGTTTTGAGCTTGAAATAGAGCATGTGCTACACAGTATATGCAATGGCACATAATCACAAGTCCTTTCCATTAATGACAGCTTAAATAAGAAAGAGTCCAAAGACTTTCTGCCCCAAAAGAGGGAGCTGTCACACGTACAATTTGAGGAATCTACATTTTAATATCCTCTATTATGGAAGGTAGAGGTCCTTTAGCGACTGATTTTAATTAAAAAAAAAGACTTCTACTTATAACTTTATTAATATTCTCTTTTAACACGCCTCCTTTTGCAACATAAGATCTCTTTAATGACAACACAACATATACGCAATGTTTATGATCTGATTTAATGCCATTTTTAAATGAGAAAGTTATTAAAACATGAATCATGTTGCAGCTAATAAAAAATGAGAGGAACCACAGGAGCAAAGGCCCAGTCAGAAAGCGGTGGCTCTTTAATGCAGAAATATTTATTGTGTGATGCTATTAAGTGAATCACAGGGACTAATCTTTTAGTTCTTTACCAAGGCCTATAGGGGAGGACTGAGATTCAGACTAGATGCATATGATACATGGGACTCTGCATTTGCATTTCAGACTTGCATAAAAACTGTATCTCAAAATGCTTCAAGGAGTTGAATACAATTCAATAATTTGACTATAATGCAATAAATGAGTTGCAAATTAGTAAATTGTCATTTGCTTGTACAGTTGATAGAACATTTAAAGGGAGGATATCTAAGCAGTAGGTGCTGTGATACCTGGCACACATGTGAGAGCAGCCACCACTAGTTTGGGGTTTGAAAGCCATGGGGGCAGACTCTGGGGCATACGGGTGGCCAAGGAGGAGAGAGGAATGGGAAGCTGAAGTAGCTAGGAGTCCTTTGAACTAACTCTCATCATTTTTGTAGCTTTAGTTAATCCAGGAGGTGTCACCACTGGCACCAGTATAGAAGAACCAATAAGGGGAAAGAAGGAGGGATGTGCACCAAGATGGAAAAGATTTTTGTGGTGGGTTTTTTTTTTTTATGCATAGGTCCATCAAAACCTGGCAGCCTGCAGTGATGGGAAAGATACATAATATGATAAAGCTTGGTAACCGGCATGTGTGATTGAACAAACCAATGAAGAGATAACATTTGAAAGCTTTACAGCTTGGAAAGCTGTTAGCAAGCTGGTGTCCCCTTCATCATTTTTAATTTTACTTTTACTGCCCTTCATTTGCTTTGACGGGTTGATGTTGCCATGGTGCAGTTGAAATTCTCATAAAAGTGCTGTTACCCTTTCAAGATGGCTATTTTTTCCTAGGGTTTATACCACATTTTATAGTTATGTCAGAAGGTTTACTTGGTTTATGAATTCTCCAAGCTCTGAGACTGCTCTAAAAACTCTGGTTTGCAGTTCAGCTTTTGGCTTTTAATTTGTGAGATTTAAGAACCACTACATCAGTGTGTTATATCCCTACATAATTAGAAAACTCATTTTAAATGTATCCTTTTGTTAATAAGGGTAAATAAAATTTCAACTTGTCCCTCACCTCTTTGATCTCTAGTTTCTTTAACAAAAAAAAAAGGCATTTTTTTCCTGACTAAAGCTACGTGGTTCCTTTTTATACTAATCCCCCAACTTTTAAATGATTTATCTCGTGTAGGAAAATAATTTTAAAAGGTCTTTCTACTCCCTATGAAACACCGTACCCAGTGTTCACAGAGCTATTCTCATGCTTGCAGTGGAAGTTGATTCATGTCAGATGTGAATTGGTCCCACGGCGCTTTTGCAATCACAATTAATTTCCCCTTTGCTTGCTTTGTAGCAATTCAGGTTAAGGATCTATGGAGTGAAACTCTTGTCAATGGTGTTACGAGTTAAACTTTTTGCAAGATGTTTTTTAAAACGAACATTTTGATAAACCGAAAAGAGTCTGTTAGTCATTAAGAACTGTGCTACATGACCCCTACTCAGTCTGAACAACAGACCAGCTTCACAATGCGAGTGGAACTTTGGGGTGGGAGAGGATGGAAAGGGCAAGAAGAGAGTGAAGTATGACCCCGTATGAGAAAGGATTTCAGATTTACTTTAAAGCCTTGAAAAATTGTTCAGGAAAGATAAGCCCTGTAAGGGCAGCTGGTGAGATTCATTCATTAGTTACCATTTCTGCTATTGTTTTGGAAGAAAAAGTAAATTTAAGTGAACTGTAGCTGGCTTTCATAGCAATACTGGTGTTAAGGGAAGGAAGGAAAGTTTCAGGCACAACTCTATTGAATTCGTATTTATTGCCTTCAGCAGAATTAGAAGCAAAAATCAGAAGCTCCAATTTTGCGATGTCTTCCAAAAAGCCCTCCTGTAAGGCTCTGGGAAAGATATTAAGCAGTGTCATCAAAGGCAGCACAAACTAATCCAGAGACGAATGCAAGTTGCACCCAGAAGTAACTTTTTAATAATTAAAATTTTCGACCTGCTCAGATCTGGTTTGGTCCAATTTCTGGCACTAACATAAAACTAAATGCGCAAACAATGTTTAAATGTCAAATAAGAGTCAACAAGCTAACAGAGTAAGACCCAGAATTGGCATCTTACCATGACAGGTAGTATCAGATACATCAATTCTTGTAGGTAAGTACCTTGCTGGAGCAATGTGTTGAAGAGCAACAATTAGGCATCATTTCATGATGTTTTGGGGAAAAACTAAATAAAATCTCAGATATCTACACTTCAGGAGATCCACACTGTATAACGTGTAGTCCAGCTCTTACAGGAACAGCTATTGTTAGTGCCTTTCACAGCTTTCCTTTTATTTCTACTATAGTAGAAATATCTATATTATAAAATTTATAAAAATTATATAATTATAAATAAATTATATATTATTATAAAATATATTTATTTTACACTATACTGCACTGACCAGTACTATCATATATATATTATATTTGTGCATAGCACAAGGACTGTTTCATCACATATGACTGAGTTATATTCTCTAAGCAATAGAACAACTCAGCTAGTTTTTCTGGATTTATTATGCACCAAAGTAGTTTCCCCCAAATTTGAATGATACACTTAAAACTCCGGAATTTAGAAGAAAGCTTGTCTTTAAAAAATAGAAGATTAGAAAACTGCATCTAGTTATGTGAGTCATCCAGCTGTAGATTTGATCAGGTCATCTGAATAAGGAACTTATATTTGCTCCCACTTGCACTTGTAATGTAGGGAGGAGTGAAAGGGAAGTGAAAAAGAAATGTCCTTGATTCCAAGGTATTATTACAGCATGAAGTGGGGTTTTTTCCTCCTAAGTTAATAGATTTGTTCCTGTCATCCTTGCCAGAGCCCTATGCAGCTCTGTATTGTTATTTTACCTTAGCTGAACGACAGTTTAAATGTCATTGTAATCATGATCTGTCCTTAAAACTGTATCATTTTGTTTTGGTCTCTTGTTAAATACTTTCCTCCTTAATTGCCTTTTCATTCAACCAGAAGACTTATAATGGCAACCACAGCACAGCTGAAAAACAATTCATTGTATCAGTCACAGACTCTCATAATGGAGCACCTTAATAAGAGCAAGTTCTGTACTTCTTGAAGGCACAAGATAAATTACGTTCATAGTCCATTATTTGAACAAGGGTATCTGACTTATGGCAAATCTATCTGAAAGAGTATTGCAGAATTGTATTTTATCTTTAAGAAATGTGTTTTCTAAAAGTAAGATATTTACTTCTGTTGCAGTAAAGGATTTAAACAGAAGAATTTCTCTCTAATGTTTGTTGAATCATACTAGAATGATGAGGTAGAACAGAGCCATACATCAAACAACCAATGTAAAAAACTTAGTGTTGTATTTTATTTCAGGAGGGAAGGCTGAGCGCAGAATGCCCAATGGTTTTGCCAAGAGCACACTCTCTCTTCCTTATTTACTAAGCTATATATACAATGAAGAGGGTGGCAGCACTCTTAAACTTTTTCTACTGCTGAAATTTATGGATGTGCACATTTACTGTTTCTTTTGTAAAGAACATCAGAACGGCAGTGCTGGAGACTGCATTTCTCTAGCTCTGTAGAACAGCTATAACGTAAAGAGAAGCAAAGCAGTTGTTGGTTTTGGTTTTTTTTTCCTTAGGTGCCCTATCAGTTTGTCCTCTTTGTCAAGTAGAGAGCTGAGAACAGGTGTAAAGAGAACTCTAGCTTCCTTCCCAAGCCTGTTTTGTTTGGCTTTTCCTTGCTGTGTAGTAACAACTAACAAGTACCACAGGTAATATTTACTCTGGTGGCCATTTTCTAATGGGGAGTCTTCTACCTTAAGCATTGAACCGACACTAAGAACTCATTTCTTCGGTGCTAGTCAGGCAACATCAGACAACCACTGGGTTTTACTATGACCTGGAAGGGATTCAAACTTAGTTTAACATCTGAGAAATGCTATAATGCACTGAAATTTCCTGTGCGAGTTCCTTTGGTTTCGCCTCAAAAACCACAACCAGATTCAATCTTCTCATGTAAACACTTGCTCCTAATCTTTACCAGAAGTGTCAAGAGGTCAGCCAATCCTTTCCTGATATTTCTTGATCCA
Source organism: Phoenicopterus ruber ruber (assembly GCA_009819775.1). Classification (NCBI taxonomy): domain Eukaryota; kingdom Metazoa; phylum Chordata; class Aves; order Phoenicopteriformes; family Phoenicopteridae; genus Phoenicopterus; species Phoenicopterus ruber. Next base: position 15,485,928 of record CM020221.1, on the reverse strand, counting down.
CAACTAGGATACTGATAAGATTTGAGGCAATCAGTTACTCTTTATACAAAGTTTCTTAAGGTATAAATGGAAAGGAGGCTTATTGTGATTTTTGACCCATCTTACCAACCCCTTCATTCAACTGCCTCAGTATCCTTGGTTGGCATTTTGAACTCCTACTCCTGGAGTAGGGCTATTTCACTTAGAATAAATAGATGAGATGTTGGGTAAAAACAAATGTTTATCGTAAGGATGTAGCTCTCCATTCTTGCTATGTTATCTACTACTGTAATTCTGTGTACAATCTTACTTTCTAAATGCTGAGCTAAGGAACTATGCTCAATCACTCACAGTCTCCTCAGTCCTAGTGCGAAGGCATCCTGTAGACTGACTGCCAAGTCAGTGAGGTAAAGTGGAAACTTAGGAACAAAAGCAAGGTGAGTCAGTAAACTCTGGCTGCAAATGGGTCTACTAGAAGTAGGGTTTCATAACTATCATACTGTTAACAGGAGTTAAGTTCAGTGGCGCAGCTTCTCCCTGTCATGGATACAGAGTGCCTAGCTAACCAGGTGGAGATAACGGACCACACAAGCCCTTCTGGTAAAGCAGCTTTGATTCAGAGTAGTAGACAGGTGATGCACCCTCAGCAAGTTTGCAGATGACATTAAGCTGAATGGTGCAGTTGACACGCCTGAGGGACAGGATGCCATCCAGAGGGACCTGGACAAGCTCGAGAAGTGGGCCTGTGTGAACCTCATGAGGTTCAACAAGGCCAAGTGCAGGGTCCTGCACATGGATTGGGGCAACCCCCAGGAACAATACAGGCTGGGGGATGAAGGGATTGAGAGAAGCCCTGCTGAGAAGGACTTGGGGGTACTGGTGGATGAAAAGCTGGACATGAGCCGACAATGTGCACTCACAGCCCGGAAGGTCAACCGTATCCTGGGCTCCATCAAAAGCAGTGTGGCCAGCAGGTCGAGGGAAGAGATTCTGCCCCTCTGCTCTGCTCTGGTGAGACCCCACCTGGAGTACTGCGTCCAGCTCTGGGGTCCTCAGCACAGGAAAGACATGTTGGAGTGGGTCCAGAGGAGGGCCACAAAAATGATCAGAGGGCTGGAGCGCCTCTCCTATGAAGACAGGCTGAGAGAGGTGGGGTGGTTCAGCGTTGAGAAGAGGAGGTCTCTGAGGAGACCTTCTAGCAGCCTTTCAGTACTTAAAGGGGGCCTATAAGAAAGATGGGGACAAACTTTTTAGCAGGGCCTGTTGCGATAGAACAAGGGGTAATGGCTTTAAACTAAAAGAGGATGGAGTTAGACTAGATACAGAGAAGAAATTTTTTCAATGAGGGTGATGAAACACTGGAACAGGTTGTCTGGAGAGGTGGTACATGCCCCATCCCTGGAAACATTCAAAGTCAGGCTGGATGGGGCTCTGAGCACCCTGATCTAGTTGAAGATGTCGCTGCTCATTGCAGGGGGGCTGGACTAGATGACCCTTAAAGGTCCCTTCCAACCCAAACTATCCTATGAGTCTATGATTCTATCTTGTAGGCGTTTACAGTGACTATTGGAAAATCTGTAATAGAAATTATATATGTGGAAGCAGGGAGCAGGAAGACCAAGAAAATCCTTACAGCTGCCTCTCCCAGCCATTGAGGGTCCATAGCTATTGGGTGCCTTACTCCTCTTTCTCTCTTGAATAAGGAAACAAAGTTCAGCTCTTTCTTAAATACTGGGCCAGATGTTGCGCTGCTATCACACCTGCAACATTGTGCTCTGTTTTCTTTGAGTTGCAGACACAGACTTCTAGCCTAAGGATCTGTAAGTGAAATTAGAAGGGCTGTGCATCCATGTATAATTATTGCTGTTGTTGCAAGACATCTGACATTTAAAACTTAAGTTTATGAAGCCACTTTGGGAACAGGCTTCCTGAGTTGTGAGAATAATTAATTCCTTCCCTTCTTGAGACTTTTGATCTGCATGTGGCACTCCTCCCTCTAGTATTCCTCTCTGCTCTGAATGCCTCCTGGATCAATCTGTCTGTCTTCTGCGTGCTTTCAACTGGTTCAGGATGGCAATAACCAGCTAACACATCTCCTTCTGAGTGTTGGTGCTTCAACGCATGGGGCTCTTCTGTAATGTAGGCTTGAGGTAAGTTCTTCTTTCTGGCTTCTAAAAATATATTTTTACCAACCAAGATTTCAGCTGAAGTTCTGTCCCATGTCCTGGGGAGACAGGCGCATCTTAGTCTGTACAAACTAAAATAAACATGAGATTTGGGGTGAAAAATGGCTTTCTGAACAGATGAAAGAGATTTTGATGCCTGTTGCATTGCAGCATGAGGAACAAACAGGTCTAAAATGAACATGGCTATTAGATACGTCACGGTCTGCAGTTACAATAATGAGTTTTTCTGTAAGGTACATGGCAAATTTCATGGAAAACCCTCTTCAATATGCTAGTAAAGACAGTTTCCAAGATGCAAGAAAGATGTCCATAAAGATTACAGCCTAATGTCTAGCCCTTTGAGACATTCCAGTAGGAGTACTACCTTTGTTAGACTCTCATTAAGTTTGTTCACGGTGACAGAGACGACTTCTATGATCTGGAAATGTTACCACAACTTCTTACAATTTTGAGTGTTTATTGTTACTTTTTGAGTAACCTCTTTCTCAGACCTGTTGTTTTAGCACATTTGTATATTGGCAAGTTCAATGGATTTGTGATGTGGTTGACATGACATTACTTCTGTATCTGAATATTTTGCAATACTAAAATTTTTGCTGGCATCCAATATCAATAATATGATTCAACACAGAAGAAAATATATGGTATCATGACGGGAACAGAGGCAATATTATTGCTGGAAAAAATATTCTGTCAGAAGAAAAATCACTAGTGTTGATTTTCCTTCAAAAACTTAACAAACAAAGCATTATATTTGCCATATTGATGATATAGACCTCATCTTATGCTTTAATAGCATCCTGTTGACCTCAGTCATATTAATTGAATGCCTCTGTATCATGAATGGCAAGATTAGGATCACAGCAGCAGTTGAACATAGGGTCAGCACTGCTAGATCGAGCCTTCTGTTTTATGTGCACATGGATGCTAATGTAGTGGGCCTCTGATCTGGAGGTTTATAGACCAGAAATAATAATACTAGATAGACAGTGTTTGCCTGTTTGCCTAAAATATATGCTTCTCTGGGTTGGGACAGTGATAGAGATTTTTGGGATGAACAGTGTTCAGAGGTATGAATGTTTGTTTTGTGTGGTTTTGCTAGGCTGCTCTAAATGAAGGATAGGTTAGTCCAAACAGTAAATACAAGGAAATTGTCCTGTTTTATTTCTGAATCCAAAGTTGTTACATTTCTGAATCCTGGGATAGTAATTTTGTTCTCAGCTTTTCCTCTCCAGCCTCTATTGTATTTTGAAGTGTCTGTGCCTGGTTTTATATCCAAAGCTTCCTAAGATTGGAGTTTGGCAATCCTGGGAGTGTGTTTCTGGTGAAGATTTTTTTCTTGAAGCAAATTTATCATGAATAGCTGGGTGGATTCTGGTGCAGCTGAAGTGTCTGATACCAAGGCAAATGACATTGCTTGAAAATGATGGCCATGAAATGCAAGTACATTGCAAATCACTCAGCTGCAGTCTTGGAATAAGAGCACTGCAGAGCTGATGTATGGACTGATGTTGCCATTTAATGTGGTTTCCCAGCAAACCTTTCATAAAATTCATGACTGTAGCTGACCTCTGTTACTGTGTTCCTCTTAGGGGGAAAAAAAAAAAAGGCTATAACCCAGCTCTCTACGGCAGCGCACTGAAAAGTGATGTGTGATGTGAAGCAAGGTGAGGGGAATCATGTTCACTTCACCACAGACACTAGAGGTGAGCCTGTAGTCAAACAGTTGATTAAATGTCACAGCATATTCGACAGTCTTCCAGGCTGACAAGGTTCTATTCTGACCAGCTTCAAACTAGGAGACTGATTCAAATCACATTTTCTACCAGCTTTACTCCATTGCCAGTGTTGCTTTACACTTACGAAAGTAAAAACAGAATCGGCCATCAGCTGCCAGCAGGAAACACACAGCTTCTTTATGTTGTTATTACCACAAAATGTGAGACAAGACACTGCTTATAGTATTTTGCTCTTGTATTAGACATAGTTATTCGGCTTCTGGTTTATGCGCGGCTATGAGTGCTGATGTTTCCTGAAATGGGCAGTTCTGGTCTGTCCTAGAAAGTCTTGGCTGCTTCTGTAAAATCTGGTGTGTTGTTTTTCACTTCCACTATATCTTACAGTGGAGGGACGGTTGCTGATGTTGTATGTTAAGTTAATGACTGCCACAGCAAGTTGAATCTGAGGCAAAAGGACTGGCTGACGTGGTCATGTCTGAGCCACCTCCGCAGAGAGCAGAAAGCAGTGCAGATGGGGGAAAATGTAACAGCTAGGGGTGCTCAGGTATCATGAAAATAGGAAAAGAGGTAGAGTATCTAGTCAGACAGATGGCATATTTAAAAGGGAGGGGAGACAGATGCTGAAGGAGCGCTTGTTTTCCTCCTTCCTTTGTGTAAAACGGTAAATCAAAATCCACTTCTTATTCCTACTTCCCTGTCTTTCAACTTCCCACCCTCCTCAGAGTACCTCTTTAAATTATGAGAGCTGAGAAGGCATAGTCGTTCATATGTAAGATGATTCCCATATTTTGGGAAATGGAAAATTAACAGCTACCAGTGCACACCTTTGTCACTATCACCAACTAAAAATAATTTAGCCTTTCCATTCCCTCAGATCAAATTAATAAACAAATGTGTGCATAATGCTTTTGTCTGCATGTGAATCTCTACCCTCCTGATGATACTACGTATCTCCTAATCACCTGTGTGATCTTGATGCTCACGCTATCTATCACTAGAGCGTTCCACGTTGTATTTGCTTCTCTAGGAGGGTGATGTATTAGTCCCTAAAGGTCTGTGGCACAGTTGAGAGCAATTGCTCTCTTCTCCCTAACTCCCCCTTGTCTCTTCCAGTGCGTGTGTACGTGTGCATGTGCGTGTAATGAGGGAGGTAAGGCAGGAAGAAGATGTAGAAAAGAGCATGTTTCCTTAGAGCAAAGGAATATCTCTGTTCTAGTTCAGTGATGACGTGTTAATGACGTAGGGTTTGCCTATTGAACAATGCGCCTAAAGTTTTTTCAGATTAGCAACCAAAACTGTTCTCCCCAGTAGTGATTTGGTAATATGCGGTGGCAACTGCAAGTCAGAGCTTCCACAGTTCCACCCCATTTCTAGCCCAAACAAACTGTATGTATAGTAATACAGTGCAATAGTGTAAAAAAATTTACAATAGAATTAATTTTTTTTATTCTAGTTCTCTCTGGGCTATATAGTCCCTGCCCGTTGTTTTATTTACTCCATAGCTATTCTCGTTTTGTAGCTATTTCCTTTAGCTTGTAGCTCTAAGGTCAGTCTAAGGACAAGATGTTCCTTCCAGAGATGAGTTGTGAACAGTAACAAGTAGGCTGTGTAAATGTTTCTTTTCTTCTGTGTCATTCTGAAAACCTAGCTTGGGGGGAAAAAAAAAAAAAGCCTCCTTCAGCTCAGGATTTAGGTCCTAAATTCAGATTTTGAGGTTGACATCATTCCTTTGATGCCTCTGAGTAAATTAGAACAGAATAGTTGCAAGGTGATCCAAAGCCATGCCCATGTAAGTTGTAATTCTGTGGGTTGAGACTGTTTTTTGTAGCCGCTAAAATGTAAGGGATAGAATTAATTTTTTTTTTCTATTTTGCTAGATTATTTTTTCAATAATTTCATGTCCTTCAATGTTATGGACCTCGCGTCTGGAATCATCTGTACTTTGCTAGGACATTAATGCAAGTGTAATAGTTATGGCTACTGCTCTAAATATTTGCTCTGTCAGGGCAGAGGATTTTAACATCCAGCCAGAACAATTGATTAATAGATATGGAAAGAGTAGTAGTACCACACTCAGCTTCTCTTTCTGTTTCTTCTTCCGGACAATATAAGTGTGCTGGTAGTGCTAAATGCCTTCATTCATAAGTGAGTACAATAAAGATTAGTCTTTAATTATTTCTGGCATATGTCCTTTAAATTCAAAGCCTGTAAATCGCAATGGGCAAAGGGTAATATGTCTTAACAGGTTACACCTCCCAAAGGATTTGTTGATTGACATCAAAATTGTTTCCCCTCCCTCTCTTCTGACTGACAGAATGGCAGGTGTGAAGTGATGGCAGTGTGCTGTAATAATGTGTCAAAAGACCTTAAATCAAGACTAATGTGGCTTCAGTGATAAGCTCCCAAACGTTTGTATGGCAGAAAATGGAACTGTAGGGCAGATTCATCTTGGGACTATTATATCTTTGCACTTTCTAAAAGGACTGTTTAGTTAGGGTCCTTGGATGATTACAGGGCAGAGCTTTCAGAAGTATTTCTTCTTAGAAAGTCATTGTGAGGAGAAAAACATTTCTATGCTTACTACTGTGAAGTGAAGAACTTGCATCTAGTGGGTTTTTTGCACAGTGATCTTTTAACATAAATTTAACCCAGAACCTGAAATAGGTAAAAATATACTTGTTTCAGCAGCTACTGATGGTCACTCCTTTGAACAAAACTCAACATTTAATGCTTGAAGAAACAGTAGAAAGGCAGTGAGCATAAATAAGGGTGAATACACAGAGAGACAGTTTCACGTAAGCCACCTCTGATGTGCAGTTTGTACAGAATTTCCTGACCTACAGGGAAACTGAACTCACAGTCGAAAGGATGATGGGTCATTAAATTTCCATTTTATTCTACAAGAATGGGTCTTTGCATGCATAAATATAAAAAAAAATGAACAAAATAGCATGGAAGCTGCTGAAATCCAGTCAAATGGTGATACAAAAAACCCAGAGACTCTGTGTAAGGAGTCCAGCAATGGTCTGAATTCTGCCCCAAGGGGCAAACGAATGTTCTCAGACCTTCACGAAATTTCAGATCAGGGCCTTATTCCTCAGTTTCTGTATTTGAGGGTACTTGAGCAGAGTACTTGAGAGCACCAAATGCAAATTTTTGTGTACAAAACTCAAAATGCTTTTACACGTTGTTACAATGTCTCTCAAGACAAGAGATTTTTGCATTTGTTATACAGGTTTAGCCAGACTGTTATGAATTTTAATGAGGAAAAAATGGCAGTCCTGTTGATTATTTCTCTTCTTTGGAAAGCAATTTTTGTGCATTAAAACTGTAGGGCATTTTAAGATAATCATTATCCAGAGAACTTCATGCTGAAAATTTATAGAAACCCTGCAATTGGATTTTTGGCTTTGTCTATATAAGTAAAAGCTTCTCTGTATTAAAAAATGCAAATATATATTATTTTTATATATAAACAAACAGGAAAATTGTTTTACGATAGGTACAAGGCAGGGGTGTGGGAAGACAGAGGTTTTTCCCTTTAAGTTTACTACTCGGCATTTACACAGGATGCTAATGATGGATGGAAAACCACCACTGTTTCACAAACAGTGTGATAGCTGATACTGAAATGTGCTGGCCAGCACAATCCAGTTGGAACTGAATGAATGTTATAGTAATACCACGTAAGTGTGGGGAGCATATGAAGGTTAAATTAGAAACTATGAGTACGAACACCAAACGGGCAAATTATTGCTTTGGCCTTAGACAACATCCACTGTGGGTAAGAGATGAACTATGTTGGCAGGGCAGGTGGGAGAACCTTCCAATAATTCCTCATATGCCATTCCTGACCTGTGAGAAAACAGAGGTTTCAGTTTTTCTGGAAATGCCCAGAAAAGACCTCTGTTGCAACTCCAACTGCCTGCTTTGGTACTTATTCCTGATGAAACCGGTATGAAAAAATTAGGATAGAAGGCCAGCCAACTCAGGCAAAAAATGAAATAAATAAAGTAAAATAAAGTAACATAACAAAAAGAAAGCCAAGGCAGTCTCTTTACATTACAGTTGGAGGTCAGTTTAAGAAAAAAAAGTACCCCCAAAAATTCTTGCTAACTGACAGCAAAGTAATGGTCATGACAACTTTGGAGAAACCTGCTCTAACCACTTTTCAGAGCACAACTGGGAGCTATTTCTGACAGAGGGGAGTCTACGCATACAAAGAGAAAAGAGCTGATTGTAACTTTTATACAGTAACATGAGTGAAATTGGACTTCTGGGAAGGGGAGGAAAGGATCTGTGGTCATGGACATAAATTAACACAAAAGGTATAAATTAAGCACAAGCAGAATGCAGAATTGAGACTTTGAAAAAATTATTGCATAAAGAAGTTGACTTGAGAGTAAGAGTATTAAACAACAAAAGAACTCCTTAATATGTCCTAGTGCGTCCTCAATACTACAGCTGACAAGTGGTCTAGAAAGTGAAGAAAACTTTAAGTTAACAAAGAAATAAATTGTGTCACTAGTGCTGAAGAACATACATGGAAGCATCTATTTATTTGGACAAATAAATTGTTTACAAAGACTGAGAATGAAACAGGTCTTTATATAGCGCAAAGCCATATCTGGCAAGACACAATATAACACGAATGAATAATGCCAGACTGACGGCTCCATTTGCATCATTCATCCACAGTTTCTCCCCAGTTTTCTTTTCATACAGCTATATTTTAAAGATGACCTCACCTTAATCTCGCAGTCACTCATCATGTCCCCAGCTTCCCAGCCACAAACTTCACAGTATTTAATCCTTATTTCTTTAAAAAAAACCCTCAATTGCCATTGTATGTAAGCAGCTGAAATTATGAAGCTCAGAGTGCAGGCTGAGTAAAGGGTGATTGCAGAGGAGGGAGGGTGAAATTGCTTCATAATTTCAGCTGCTTACATACAATGGTCCCCAGCTTTAGGTAACTTCTACCAAAGGTGACTCTAACAGTCCCAGACTCTAACAGGATCCCAGTCCCTGCTCCAGGGGCCTACAACTAACTTTTCGCTCTGTGTTGCTAGTTTGTGTTTTATCTCTTCTATATCAAGCAAATGGATTTCCTTGCTGTTTGATAGCCTGTGTGAAATGACATACTAATTTCTTTTTTAATATATACATACATATATATGTATGTATGTGTCCCAATGGACATATATATGGTCCACCTCGTTCTGGTTTACCCAGCAATCAGGAAATAAGCACTGAATGCTGCTTGAAACTTGTTTCCATTGCTGAAGAGGGTAACAGCAACTGGAGGGGTGTCAATCTTTCTGCTGTCTCCTACCTATGACAACTTTAAAAAAACTCAGCAAAGCAACAAAACACTAGATGGTCACTGCAGTTTGCAGCGTACTGTATTTAAATGTACACAGCCTCTTCGTACCTCTGTAAAATTCCCCACCCCGTGACCCAGTTTCGTGGAAGCGTTATGGTCCCCTGGCCCATAGTCATGGTCTAGGAGCAAAATCTGATTCACAATACTGATTTTCAAGTTAGGCTGCTCAAATATGCCTACAATCAATAAATGACAAGGCCACCAGCACACAAAACAGAGCACGCTGACATACAGTCAGTAATTTACATTATATACGCTATTCAAATGGCAGTACACTGCTAATGGCTGTGGAAGAACGTTTCCTTTTCACCATCCAAACACTTAAACGGAAAAATGGGTTTTGAAAACTTTTTTTCTTTTCAATTTCTTTCCTTTTCTTTATTTATCGTTTTAGCTAAGTCCTCCTTACCATGTTTGTGGAATAGCAATAATAATTGAAAAAAAAAAATCTGTTAAAAATAATTGGCCTTTCTTTTTTCCCAAAGCAGCTTTTTTTTTTGCCTTTTTTTTTTTTGGGGGGGGGGGGGGGCGCGATGTAAGACCTGATTATTTTGTTTGATTGTCTATTTTTTATATAAAACACTGTGAAAATGTGCGCTATGGAGAAGTCTCAACCCTCCACCCAAGCAGCCATTTCAAAAAATGTTTCTATTGGAAAAGTTGGTAAAATATGAGCATATTCCTAAACCTCATTTTTCCTCTGAAGCATTACTTAACCCTCAGGCAATAAATTTAATCATTGAAGTGAGAAATGGACCCTTTTAGCAAGGCTTTTAACTACACATCTTAATGAAACCTAAACAAATGGTGTCCCTGCCACTATGTTGGTTGCATGTGTGTTTATGTATACTATGAAAGCAAAATAAATATTTTTCATACTTAAAGATTTATTGTTCTATGATAATTTCCAAACAGCATTGGAATATAAACAGACAATTCTTTCTTTTTAAGAACTGCAGTTTGCCGGCTTTCTTCTTTATCTGACTAATGACCACCACGAGGGGCTTCACAGCAGCTTGGTTTGTTACTAGATCCAGAAAATATGTGGTTTTCCCTACAAGGACAGTGTGTGCATTTTAAAGGTACGTTTATCTGTATTTGACTTGTTTATTTGTTTGTTTCTTTCTTTCTTTAAAGACAACTCCCATCTCTGACCTCTGACACTGGCTAACCCATGCTGTAGGCTGTGGAAACGGAAATTTCCTACATCCAGGTGTTCACTTTGCATTAGTTAAATCCCTGCATGCTACTCTTGTCCCCCCTTCTTTCTAATTCTAGTGAATTTTGTACTTTATAAAATCAGGCTGTTTCAAATATGAATAAATCTATATGTCAAACCCACCCTCTTCCACACAAATACAAATCTGAATATGAATGTCAGGACCCGTGCACATGCCTAGTTTCTGTATGAGAGCATTCTGCCTATCCGGAGAAACGATTTGACTTCTCTGTATTGCATTAGACCACTGTCATTAACGACAGAGGTGTCATTTTGATGTGATCTGTGAGGCAGTAGAAGCTTTGAAGTTGAAAGATAGAATAGACATGGATAAATTGTGCTCTGAGTATGCTGCTATTGCACCATTATTGCTGGCAATTATTTCACCGAGTGACACATCTGATAAAAAGTCATCTGCCTTGCTATGGAAAGAAACCACAGTTCGCTGAAGCACATGGTACGTCTGTCTATTTTAGAGCCTGACAAAAAGCTCGTTAGTTTTGGCCTGATCGTTCTGCACCAATCTTGGACTGTTTTGCATTGTTTCCCCCCCTCCTTGTGTTTTCAGCTGCTTTCCTTTTCTGAGATAGCACTTTTGCCTTTCTGTTTTAATGTTTGGCCATTTGCTCTCTCTTCTCTGTACCACTTTCCCCAACACACCCCTTCCTAGTGATGTTCTTCATATGCCTCCTCCTTCTCTCACCCCTTCCCTAACTGTCTTGAACAACGTTTATTTCTTTGTCGGTCTCATAAAGTGCGGTTTTTACAACTTTTTTTTTAATTTGCAGAGCATTTGAAATCTAACTTCTTCAAATAAATAGGGACAGACTCCAGGTAATTAAATTTTACGCTAGTTTTGAGTTAAACATGGAATACAGATTTGTTCATTCAGCTATGCCCCATGGGCTGAGTGCGTAAGTGGATTCATATTGTGGGGCTTCACCTGTTGTGGTTTAACCCCAGCCGGTAATCAAATACCATGCAGCCACTCACTCACCCCAGCCCTCCCTCCCCGGTGGGGTGGGGAGGAGAATTGGAAAGAAAGGAAAACTCATGGGTTGAGATAAAAACAGTTCACCAGGACAGCAAAGAAAATGATAATAATAATTATATTATATATTAATAATGATAATAGTATTAATAAAATATAATGATAATAGAATATATAAAACAAACAATACACAATTTCTCACCGCTCAATGACTGATACAGCCCACCCTGAGCAGCGATCATGGAACAGGAATATTCCCCAGCAGCAATCTCGGAACAGCAAGGGAACGAATAGCCGAACGAACAAATGAAAACAAGAACAAAAAGAGGGGGCTGGCCCACCGGTCACCCCCCACTTATACTGGGCATGACGTCTATGGCATGGAATACTCTCTTTGGCTGGTTTGGGTCAACTGTACCGGCTATACCCCTCCCAGCTTTTTGCACCTGCACATTAGCAAAACCTGGGAAGCTGGAAGATGTCCTTGATTGCTTAGCAGCAACTAGTAACATCAGTGTATCATCAACATTCTTCACATACTAAATCCAAAACACAGTAGCTGCTGGAAAGAAAATTAGCTCCATCCTGGCCGAAACCAGGACGCCACCTAAGTAAATACTTCAAATAAGGTGAAGCATGTAGAACTACTGCCAAAATTCCCACGGGAATTTATTTGTATTGATTCCTTGGATGATTATATGTCTGTGATGGAGAAAAGGGAACAGGACCATGCAAGCAGGAATTCTTTAAATAAACTGTGTGATCAAGAAAAAGTAAATGAAACTATAGTTTAAAGTGTGTAGGGTAACAGGGTGAGATAAAAGGCCATAATTTATCAGCAGATGTTTTCATCTGACTATGAAAAAAAATAAGCCAGTGCATGTATAGCAAGAGAACAATTACATTGTCAGAGGATGAACCGTGTGTACATTAGAAAGGTGTTCCTTGTCACATTAAAGGATTCTGGGCAAATCTCTCTAAAGCACAATTTTTGAGGAACAGAGGCATGAAAAGTATAAAGGTATCATAGGCTTTAGAGGTTCTTCCTGATTCTAAGATGAAGAACAACTTTGTTAGAACACAAGCTCATGTTCTGTGCTTCAGTTATTATATTTTCCTGAATAGGTGAGCTGTAAAAGAAGGTGGCCTCAAGCCATCTGCCTTACAAAAAGGTCTTTCATCACAGTACATCAGAACTGGTCACAGAATCACAGAATGGCAGGGGTTGGAAGGGACCTCTGGAGATCATCTAGTCCAACCCCCCTGCCAGAGCAGGGTCACCCAGAGCAGGCTGCACAGGACCACGTCCAGGCGGGGTTTGAATATCTCCAGAGAAGGAGACTCCACACCCTCCCTGGGCAGCCTGTGCCAGGGCTCTATCACCCTCACAGTGAAGAAGTTTTTCCTCATGTTCAGGCGGAACTTCCCGTGTTCCAGTTTGTGCCTGTTGCCCCTTGTCCTGTCGCTGGGCACCACTGAAAAGAGTCTGGCCCCATCCTCTTGACACCTGCCCTTGAGATATTGATAAACATTGATGAGGTCTCCTCTCAGTCTTCTCTTCTTCAGGCTGAACAGCCCCAGCTCCCTCAGCCTTTCCCCATAGGAGAGATGCTCCAGCCCCCTAATGATCTTTGTAGCCCTTCTTCCATAAAGGAGTCACAGAGTATGTGGCGTAGATTCATTCCACCTAAAGTCAAGTGTCTCAGATATCCAGTTACATTAGGCTCCCTTCATAGACAATAAATACTGATAATCATCTTCAAAAGGCAGTTTATGTTAAATAACTGCTGTTTGCTGGGATGAGCATGGTCCGCATGCTTAGTAAGCATGCTAAAGGTATTATCAAATGAGATGATGGAAATGTGGTTCATGGAAAGCCACCACAGCTTTGGAGCATACTCTGTGACACTTGGACACAGCAATAGGTCAGTCCAACAACATAACCTTTACCAGGATTGTGCTACTCCGGCTGGAGGATTTAAATCTTCAGAGTCTTACAGACAGTATTATTTTTGCTCTAAATTAATGGTCTCAGTCTAATCCTTATAATTATGTCTTCACAACATTTATAGCCAAGGGATAGGTGATTTAACTGGCTGGAGTCTCAGTCCCACTAGGAATAGGCCTCTAGGTCAGAGGTGTATTAATGAGAGAACTGCTGGAGGATGATCAGCAGATCCTGTAGCCTTCAACAGCACTAAATTGATTACAAGGGACTCTATAGAAAAAAAATTCCAGCTAATAACTATGCAAATCATACTGGAGATACAGCTGTTCTCATGACTGCAAGCACTTTTGTTGTGTGTTTTGGAGGGGGCCAGAGTGGTTGTATAAAAGCCCAGGCCACGTATAAACTCTCCAGTGGTCACTGTGTAGCACACCACAATGTTTGAAAGGGGCAACAGGAATAAAGCTTACATCCATTTCTTCCAGGACTCAGATCCCGTGCCAGCTGAGGTGGGAAAGATCCTGCTTTGGAGAAGGCGTCTCTGATCAGTATTCTTCAGGTGTACCCTAGTGGTAGGAAGTAGTAATACAAGTATTAAAACTACCACATACAACTAAACTACATGTTATATGGGATTAAAACCAAGCATGTTCTGCTGCTACCACTTGGTACTATTTGCATTAGAAAAGCATGTTGTAGTTAGGCATGTCATACCCTGATCCTTTTCATTCTGAAAGGGATCTCCGGGCATATCTTGGATATTTCTAACAAAGGTGGATGAAAAGCATAGGTTATAACAAGTATAGATTTTCACATTGTTTATAGAGACAATTTTGATTTGTTAGTTGCAGGAAAAGGATGTGAGACTGATAATTGACTTGAACAAAGAATGTAAACTACAAAGGACAATAATCCTTTACTTAGAGCTTGTCCTGCACCCGGCAAGCAGTTGGTTTCATCCTGGGCAGAGAAATGCCTTTCAGTGAGATTCGAGATGTCAAAGCAGCATTACAAAGCCCAGCCTGCTGATTTCCCTACAAAAGACCCTGCAGGCATTCAAGTACACATTAACAGAACTATTTCTTGAAAGTCCAGCTACAACAAATTGAATCAAATGGCTGTAAGGAGTTTCATTGCTTGGTGCTATGATCTTCCCTGCAAATTCTTTGGACAGAATCCAAGTACGAGAAAGCATCTGCAGAACCTAAAGTGATGAAGTAATGTATCTGCAGAAACTGATCCAACACTGCAGGGAAAGATGAATGCTGAACCAGTTGGTGAATTTAAAAGGGTTTCTTTGTCACACTTGCCATCCATGCAAATGACTCAGTTACTCAGCTACCCAAACCTCTACCCAGCTCCAAATCCCCTCTTATTAAACCTCTCCAGATCCGCTGTCAGATGTAATTGTCTACACACCTAAGCATCTCTTCTTCTTCTCCTTCCAGGTTTCCCAGTCAGTCCATAAGTTTTTAAATAATTTGATAATTTTCATAATCTCCTTAGATTTGCTTCTGTAAAATGTTGTTTCTCAAGAAGTAATTCATCGGTGTGGGAGACTATATGGCAGCCTAACCTGATGACTTTCTGGGTTTCCCTAATTTCCACTGTCTTGCACATTTTTCTTATTTCTCCATTGCAGATATGTCCCTACACAGGATGATGAAAGGATGGGCGTTTGCATTATCTGACTAGAATATCGCAGAAGAAGCAATGAAGTTTGCGCATTACAAAAAGACAGAACAGAGATGGCTGATCATGTGCGGTGGGGGGATAGGAAATGAATTTTGCAGCACACTTCAGAAAGCCTAACATACATAAGGAAAAGTTATCTTTGAAACGATCTCTTCTTCAGCGGGAAAATATTATATATGTGCGAATCATGGCCTTTCTTGACTTTAACTGGTATCACCAAAGTTATCTTTGAAGTAAAGGAACCAATCCTGTTTCCATCAATTCCAAACATTAAACCACTATGGTTTTTAAAAAAGCTTTGCATTCAAGCTGTAGGCCTGGGGTGGAGGGCTACCTAATTCTGCCTGCACACATGGATTACACACCCTACATGTAAAGTCTTTGATCCATGATGAAACCAACATTTACTGATCTGTTTTGCACTATCCCTTGAGAGAAATGCATTTCAAAATATATATTGTATTGTATCTGATGTCTAACTAGAAGAGTTAGCTGGATAACACTTGAATGAGTTTACAGTTTCTCAACAATCAGATGTTTCAAATACAATCTATTATTTTACAAGTCTTTACTATGGTTTGATTTGCAAACCTCTGTGGAGAGTCTAAGAAGATAAAGATGTTGGAAATAAGAGTTTCTTCTTCCAAGCAGGAAAAGAAAGTGGAAACCGAATAAAGTTATAAAAAGAAGTGCTCTGGAGTGTTCATCTCTCCCCGACACATCCACTGGGACACTTTGAACTCACTCTCCCACTGACTGTAAGATCTTTTTGACAGAGACTGAAAGAGTCTGGTTACTGGACACTAGTGTCTACTTGCTGGAAATAAATGAGAAAGTAAAAACAGACAAAGTGCACCCAGAGGCAGATGAAAATTTTTGCATAATGGATATTCTGAAAAGAAGTTATAATAATATATATGTGTTTTCAGGCCTGGGGGGAGAGGAGGGAGAGTGTTTCTTAAAGAGGTCAGTCAAGTACATATAGTCAGAAATCATACTTAGCACCTAGCTTAGCTGCAGAAACACTACATACTTCAAGTCCTCATGGATAGATAATTAAAGTTTTTTCTAACTTAACCAAGACTACATGAAATCTTTGCCGGCGAAATCTGCTTATGTTATTTCCCATTTTGTTGTGTTTGGATATTGTTCAGTCATTTGCCCCTGCTCTTCTTTCCCTGTTTTCTTTCACAGCTAGGGGTATTAGATGCATAATGCCTATTTGGAAGGCTTAGGTCTTTGCGCTAGCTTATGAAACAGCCAGGCACAGTGAACTCGCTGTATAAAAGAGTAAAGATCAAACAGAACGATTACAGAAATCAAAGAAAGTCTGAATATTGATTCAGAGCAATTGGTTTAATAAAGGCCAGAGTATGGCAGCGCAGTTGCATTTTAAGAATAAGCACTGGCTTCAGAAACAGAGTTCCTCCTTAGCAGGAAGCTATGAGACAGATAAGCGACAGAGGATAGACATGAGGCTATCACTTTCTGTATTTTCTCCTTTTGGTCACTTGATGGGGATAGTAGCAGGTTTCAATCCCCTGCCAGTCACCATTCTTGAAGAGGATGAGGAGGGAGGGAAGAGCCAGGATCAAAACTTGCATAGTTTTATCAAATACACACCATGAATGCACAACTCCTTTTCTTCCGATGATACACTGTAAAGATTTTTCTCACTTGATTGCACTCACTCACATTTGTAATTTATATGTCTCCTTAGGATGCAATTACACAATAAATTCTCTCTGGTAGCAAATCCAGGGTAAGAAGGTGCAGGTCCCAACCGTGCAGCCTTTCCCCAGACTCTCCAGGTGTGGTCATACACGAGAGGACCAGCAAGCAGCAAGCCAGGCAACAAACAGGCCCAGCAAAGGGCTCTGGATGAGAAACCACACTGTTCATTTGGGCCCGAAGCCTCTCTCCTTCCACCTGCCCTGTGCCCTGAGCAAGATGCATATGGGTAAGTGCCTCACAGCCCAGCTTGTGTAGAACAGTTCTGGGGCAGTGTGGGTTTTTCCTTCTGTCCAGGAGTAACTTGCCATTTCTTGCACTGTAGGACAACAGAGGTCCCATTGAATACAAGTAGCAGGATTTGCTCACGTCCTTTGTCTGTCTGGCACACAGCTTTCGAGGCAACAACATATCAAGCTTTCTGAGGCTATTCAGATACTTTATTTGAAATTATAGCACAGCTCTTATATACATCTACGAAAGAATAAGTTGGCAGGAGCTGCTGAAATGTCTTCCATTTCAACGGCAAGTTACATTTCTTGCATCTTCTCCTCATCACTTTTTTTTTTTTGTGTAAACCTGTTCAGGTCATAGAGCGGCTTCATATTCCTGTTTGGAATAGGATCTCCTGGCAGCCAAATACTGCAGCACTGGCAGTCGTTCTGGTCCCAAGATACCCGAGTCCCTCACGCTCACCAGTTAGTTACCCTAGTTCTGCCTTCTCTTCTCTTCTAAGTGCAGGACTTGCTAGCCTGGCTCTGCGTTGCAGGATAGCTGCGTGCCAAAGCACACGTCACCGCTGAGGTCCTCACAGCTACCGAGCCGCGAGAGCTGTGCTGTGAGCTGGGGCTCCCTCACTGTGCCCTTCCCTTGCCCCAGCTAACTTTCCAAAGGGGAAAAATTCTTTAGTCGAGTTACAGGTGTGGTAAACAGCCATTTATTTGAAAGATACATGTATTTCTTTTATGTATATTTATGTGTGTGTCTGTAAAAAAAAAAAAAAAATACCGCCCTTTAGTCCAGAATGACTAAATGACCAAAATGCCCTTTAGTCATGTTTACAAAATGCAAAGTACAGGTTCCAATGTCCTCTGCCAAAACCTTTTGCTACAAAAAGCTCGTTGCTGTGAGCCCTATAATGTGTTACAGAGGAAGTGTGAGCAAAAGTGTCCTCATGACAAAGCTTAACTTCATGACTAAGAGGGACCATGTTAGCTCTAGGTGACTGCAGGAGGCAGTCTGCAGCCTACAGTGCAGGTGGTGGGCTGGCTGTCACCTACTATAATGCCCAGTAATATCTTCTACATTATTATTGTTACGTTTTTTTGTATTTAAAGACATTTTTAGTGATGTTCTCTATACTTGAGAGCTCAAGGCTGCAGGATTATATTGATTTATGAATTTTTCAAAGAAGTTATGCAGCACATATAGCTGTAGCTAGGCCACGCAAGTCTATTGATTAGAAGCAAGGGATTTACATCTGTACTACCAACCCATCCGACACATACCTATTCCTCTAATAGAGTAGCACATATCAATGATACAGCCCAATATCGGCTGCTGCTGCTCAACAAACATCCCACCACCAAACAAAACGAAATAAATCCACAACCCTGCAAAATGCTCAGAAAGCTGAATTTTGGCTACTGGAGTATATATACACACATATTTCTCACCTCAAGTTGTTTTTTTGTTCTCTCTGTCTTTATTAATTATTTTATTTATTTATTTAAAATACTTTGTGTCAGTCCATTCTGCTTATATTCAGGAAATTGGGAAAATGACCTGATTCTCTATAAATCTGGCTTTCCAATTTATGTTGTTCCCTTAACGTGTAACATACAGGCCGCCTGGTGTAACTGCACTGTGATTTGCTCTGTTTCAGTGCTGTTTAGCAAGCAGTACAACGTGGTGTGATGTGCCATCAGCTAACCTGTGCAGCTGCACGGCCATGCATGACTAAAGGGGAGGTTAAAGGCTATAAACCCAGCACATACATTGACCACACCTGTTTGATTGTCACGTTTAGCAGATACTGTACAATCACAGTCTGGTGATGAGATTCACATTTTTCTTTTTTAAATGTTAGCCATGTCTAAAGATTGTGAGGGTTCAAGGAGAGAGATCCCTCACTGTTTTGCTTTTATACTGTAAGATCTAGGAAGGAAGCAGAGTTCTTCCATGGTCTAGGAAAAAAATAACGTTGGTAACTTTTTGAAAGTAGTGTATCATGTCACAAAATTTTCATCCCTACCTCTGTCATTAACTGAATGCTATTTCACTGTTGCTGGCAAAACTTGCGAGCTTGCAAAGATGAAAGCTGGGGTGGCTGTAATGCACAATAACTCTTAATTGGTTAAGGACTCACTTAATAAGATCTTTGATTGCCTTTCCCTTAACACTTAGAAATAGGACTGCACATCCTCTGCCTTTGAAGTGAGAGAAGATTTACAGTCTTTCTTAAAATGGCATTTTTTTTCCTAGAGGTTGCAGGTGGGGCAAAGGGTGGGGTTGTGGTAAATGAGGGAGGACCAGAAAGAGGCTCATTTTTTGTTTGGGTTTTGTTTTGTTTTGTTTTGTTTTGTTTTTTTATTGCTATAGAAGATTATGTCAAATGTTTGACCTTGCCTTTGGACTGTGAGGCAAAGGTGTGTTTCACAGTCCCCCTGCCCCTCAGTGGCACTCCTTCAATGCACAAAGCTATGCTTATGAAATCACCTCCCTAGGTCGAACCATATATTTGCAACTAAAATAAACAACAAAATTTATATTTATCATCATAAGGCAATTGTGTCCTAATTAAAGCATTGTGAAAAGGGTAGCAGGACTGCCTCATAGTCCAGAAAAGGTATGAGCAGCCTGTTCGTTCACTGCAACCACTTGCTGACTAGGACTACTATATTATTTCAGGGGAACTGTATAGGGTGCTGCTCAATCTAACCTTTGTACTGATGAGTAACAGCACTGTAGCTGCACAACAAAACAGCTTCTTACCTTAGCTATTCTATGGCCAGGTTTGATTTCAGTGTTTTTGAAAGCAAGCTGTGCCATCTAGGAGTCAAGACCCTAAAAAAATTAGTAGGAAGTGACATATATGCATAGATATAAATATACATGTCCAAATGTACACACATATGTTCATGGACAGCTACTTATGAATAAATATCTCTTTTGTGATATGGATCCTTGTGTGGGAAGCAGACACCTGATTAAACCTGTGATGAAGAATTATCTTCCCGTCGTAAAATGGGTACCTGCTCACGGTGGCTTATTTGTCTGTCCCTCACTTCCTTGTTATCATTCTCCTTCAGTAATTAGAAGTTAAGCTTACTAGTTAGTGCTTGGCACCACGAAGGGATGAGGTTGAGGAGTAACATCTAAAGTGGACCTAGTATACATCTCCATGTAGATTTACTAACATAGAGTAGTCCTTTCATTGAACTGTTCTAGATGATAGACATCAAAGTTTTTATGGTACAGATACTCCCTTCCCCAGTGAGAGTATCTAAGGATGGTTTTGACAGGTTTACTCAGTGAGGGTTGGACCAGTTTGCTTCACTGACGGTGATGCTGAGCCAGTTTTTGTTACACAGTTCTCCATAGTCCTGCACAAGTACCGTTGTGCATTGATCCCCCCCCAGCCCCAAAATGCTCTATTTGCTTAGAAAACACCAATGTGGCCATTTTATACCAGGTTCTTTACATTATTTACCTCCAAGTTTTAGGACCAAATTAACTATTGTGCTTTTTTGGTTTTTTGGATGCTTAACTGAGTCTTTTGCAGTGCTCTACTCTTCTTCTTTCCTCACCATGATTCAGAATCAAACAAGGTTTATCATACTGTGGTTGATTACAAATCACTGCGGTGATGCTGCTGTACAGAAGATTAATGATGTGAACTTTAATGACCAAGTTATTTTAAATAGCAGAATGCTGGCCACATGCACGCAATCTTAGAGACTCTAAAAGGAGACTAAGTTTTTCTTAGCTACGGTTGCATGTAGCACTATACCTAGTTCCTGCGCCACAATAGAAGAAGTATACTCCAAATCTTGCAAATAACTTTTAAACGTACTTGTCATGAGAGACCAGAAAATCTTTGGACAGCTTAGTAAAATTATCAAGCCATCATAACCTGACCTATCAGCACTAAAGGTGCCATGAGATGCTCTGTTCAACCATGGTAAGTAGCTAAATTATGCCAGATTATAATTGTATTTGACTACATAACTGGTGTTAGGGTGGTGGTTGTTGTTACTGCAGGATTATTCACTTACAGCCCTCACAGCATCCTCCATGGCAGCTGATATTAATTGTTATTAGGAAGGGACTGATTCTGGAGAGTGAGCAAGAGAGAAAGGCAGCTGGGTTAGTCTCAGTTCAAAGTATTAACGACACTGCTTTTGTGAACAAAGTATTATTCATGACTTTTGCTGATACATGTTGCATAAATTTATGGGACACAGCCTGTCTCAAAGAGAAAAAAGAAAACACAGCAATCGCTCCTTCTTTTAGAACACAAATACATAAATTTTAATCTGAGAAAAATACAAAATGAAACCATGTACAAGTTATGTACAAACCCTTTTTACAGGACAATATATTTATCACTGGATATTACATATGACAAAGTCAGGTAGATCATTTCTGAGCACCAGCATTTGTTCTCTCTCACCAACCCATAATGGTAAAAAGTAAAATGATGAAGTCATACTCCTTTTTCTTGATGAACTTCTAAGTTAAGATGATCTCTGGTTCTCAGTGTACCCCCCATCCCCACTCCCAAATTATAATTAAATAGACATGTGTAGCCATCAAAACATATTGTATATATGTGTTTGCATTTGTATGTTTTTTTCTGAAGGAAGAAAAACAACATCAGCCATGAACTCTACAGAAATGCAAAAGTTAAATTATATCAACTTCTCCTTTTTTTGGACAGAGGTTAGATTATCTGCATTGGCTAAGCGCGTGTGTCCCAAGCTATACCATGGCAGAAGCAGCATATTTTAAGTACTACTTAAGGAAAACTTGAGATAACTTCTGCTGACCTTTTCGTGTGGTTCGTGTTAGTTATTGTCTAGTCAACAAAGTGCTCATATGCCAAATTTTTGGTTTTTGAAAAATCTATGTTTTCTATTATAAGTATTCAACTGCCTATATATTGTGTTGTGGGGTTTTCTTTAAGTTATAAAGATCTTCTCTAAAATGCATTGACCGAAGCAGTAAGAAGCTTTCTCTCAACCTCACTAAGGTTCTAATTAGATGCAGCATTACTGTGTTTAGCTTCTTAAGTTAGATATTGTTCTTAATTAGACCCAAAGTGATAAAAAAGTATTTTATATTTTCTTCCTTCCCCCTAACCTTTCTCAGTTTGACAGTTAACAGTAGTACACCATTATATAAAGCAGATACATTAGACCAACAGTCCTATCTATTAACTTCAGTGGAATTTACTTGGTTATATAGACTACTGCACATTATAGACTATACAGTTTCAATGTGGCTGCATGATCTATAGCAGAATACCTGTGCAGAATAGATATACATTACTTATATAAATATAGCTTTGATAAATGCTGGGGCAGAATTGTGAATACCATAGGCCTATGTACCATCCTAGGCAGTGGCCACAGCTGAACGGCTACTCCATTCCTTTCATTATTTCAGACAGGGGCTGTACCCACACCTGCTAGTATCGATCAATACAAAAGTACGACAAATATTATGCCTGCTAACTGAATATTAGGAGACCTGGTGTGCATATGTAATGAATTTAAAAAAAAAGCTATATCCCCTAAGCCTGGGATTGTTCAAACACCCGTAGAATTAAAAAATAAAAATAAAAATTAAAATGTAGAAAGTGCTTGTTCACATGTTGGAGACATCAGTGGTTCAGATGGCAGGGAGAGGAAAACAAAAGAACTATAAAGAATGTTCCTTTCTCCTGAATTTTTCTATGCATCTGCCATTGACTTTGACAGATATTCCCAGGCCAATCCACTGTAACATGGGGAAAGGACTTCTGTTTTCACTTTGTCCTGTTCATCATCTTTCACACACTTGGTTATTTTGTTTAAGGACATTTAAAACTAGAAATGAAAGGTGAGACACACACTTCTTTTGGTGCTGAAGAAATTCACTATGATAACAGCTTTAAAAACAAAATATTACACACACCCTGACCTCAATATGTGTTCAGTTCAAATACATCGGCATCCAGAAGCCCTTATGAACACGCTTCTTGATAAAATCATTTAAGCACCTGCTCTGTGTTTAACTTTGAGCCCATGTGAGTCAGCTAGAACAGGGCAGTTCCTAGCATGTTTACGGATTCGCCGGCGAGTGACGAAGCAATGAAAATATGCATAATTACCCATTTGTAAATTATTGCTTCTTTTTGTCATGCATTAGTTTATGCATCCAATTATTGCAGTAGTTGTTAGACGTAGTTTTTACACAGATACACACACACAAATACACACACAAACTCCAGCAAAAACAGTCCTCTGCAAATGAGAACACGCTATTATACTTTCCTCTTCTTCTCCTACTCTCCATTAGGAAGAGTCCAAGAAATGCAGATCTTCCTTACACTGGCCAAAATACCCAACACCCACCACCACCTCGCTCACCACCACCCAACCTATAATAAAAGGGTACAGACAATACTTTTGTAGTGTCTCTTGTACGTTACATGCAAACTACTGTTCCCCTTTTCCACATTTGGCTGAGGCCAATTGTGTCTTTTCACATCCATGCCACCTGAGTCATTGGGTGGCCTTTTTCTTTAAAAATCAGAAATAGGGGAAAAAATATCTTTAGTGCGGCTAAACCTGGCTTCCTGTACAGCTCCAGCTGCTACCCCAGCCTGTAAGCTGCTGAAGATGCATCAGCTCTTTCGAGACATCTGTGTGGCTGCATAAGGCTCCACGGGATCCTCATTATCCTGAAGCTCGTGGCCCTGACTTTGTATAAGCAGCACTGGCTTTCCCATCAAAGATGAACTGGAAACAGCCATGTGCCTACAGTCGCTTGAGGACCTGGATGTGTCATGTCCCTCTCACCCCCTGCTTTCTCTGTCCCTGCCCTCCTGGCTTTTGGGTTAGTAGGGCTTGCAGGGTCCCTTTGTGTTACAGGTGGAGTAACAACGTTGTCCATGAACCTGTAGCACTGAATAACTGATCATGCCCCAGATGAAGGGGTTTGTACTTTCCGCCACATGTACTTCCTACTGTTTGGCCATCAACGCTGATTTGAAAGAAGAAGAGCTGTTAAAATGGAGGTGACAGTTTTAGAAAGTGTTTCAAAACTACAAGCAAATGTTTGCATCTTTTTTTTTTTTCCTATTAATAAATACATCGTATACTTATTGTCTTACAAGCAATAGTAAGATAGTCACATTGAGGCCTTAAAAATTTGCATTTAGACTCTGAATATCTTCTTTTCTTTACATCTTAACTTTTGCTGTGCTTGGCACTTGCCACCCAAACAACATCCCATCGGAGGACAGCTTTATCCTTTCATCTTGGTGCTCACGGGCTTCAAGGGACAAATAATTAAAATAATAGCCACGAGACCGAGACAGCAGACTCGCTGGCAATGTGAGAGCACGCACGTGCACGGGGGCGAGGAGGGGCCGAGCCCACACCTGCTTCGGCAGCGAGCGAGGTTGCTGCCCGCGCTGCCGGTGCGCCGCTCGCGCAGCTAACAGGAACGGCTGCTTTTTGGTCCCACCAGGAGGGAACAGCAGGTACGATTCCTCCACGTGCTAGCCTGTAAGTCACATATTTTCTTTTTCTTTGTGTCTTTCTTCACCCCACCCACCACCCCAAAAAATAATGACAACATGATGACTCGGTATCAAATGCATATACACCCCTATATATATGCATGTATATATCCACACATACATATATGTGTGCATATGCATATATGCAAACACACACACAGACATAGACACACTCCATCCAATACATAAGTTACCAAAAAAAATATTGTTTAGCCTGTATTAATTGTGCATGGAATTAATGAAAAAGCTGAAATTCCTTTTTTTTTCCCCTCTCCCTTTTGTCATGTTTTGAGAAAGGAGTAATAATTATTAATAAAGATCAAAAACTTATTTCCACATCAGCTGTCATGTGGTCTGTCAGCTGTCACTTAGGCCACTTGCCACTTGCCTTGATGTAACTTCATATATCCAAATATTGGCACTGGCCTTATTGTAGTCTTTAATGGCTGAATGTCAAAGATCTCCAACAGGTTTTCTACATGTTCCTCTATCTAATTGTGTCTTTGATCATCAAAAAGGGGAGTAAGAAAAGATTGTTGATTGCTCTTAGCTTTTCTATAAATTGGAAATGCAAAACCGTAACTATACCTGTTTCTCTCTGTCTCGCTCACTCTCTACAGGTGTTGGTCTGTCTACCATTACATACGGAACTATCATCTGTATCGGGAGAGAGCATGAGCGTATTCAGATCTTGTCCGTTATTTATGTAGAGTTGGCTGCATGATGAGTTCATAAATGAAAAAGGAGCACTGACTTCAAAGGAAAGGCTGAACAGGACCCAACGCAGAAACTAGATGTAGATTGTAATGTGTCACTAGCTGAAGCAGCACAGATTGGAAGAACTCACCAGAATCATCTTCTGTTTTGGGAACTGTGAAATGGGTTAAACATGGTCTAAGTAATAACGAAAAACCGCTTAAATTGTTTTGTTACTTTGTAGGAGAGTTAAATATTTTAAACAATCCAATTTTACAGATACTGTATTAACAATTCTTGTTATTGTCTTTAAATAGCTATTCTACAAAATGTAACAACGAAGTAGTCACGGTCCAAGAAGTCACTCCAGAATAAAGCCTATTAGGTGTTAGTATGGTTATATTTGTACTGCAGCCAGTGGACAAACATTAAAGCTGAGATGATAGTTTATCATCTTAAATGTTGGATTATATAGTGGACATCATTGTTTTCACAGTAAATTCATCTGCTTTGTATTTGTTTGATTCACTGATATTTCTCTAATGATAAGAGTACCACAGAATGTTTTATTGTGGTGTTTGTTTAACAATTCTGCAAAATTACAAAGCCTAAAGTTAACTTGCACAATGAAAATCTGCCTTTCCTGACGACGGGGTCCTATGTTTTTGTTTTAATCCTTATTAGCACAGCCTTTTCTTTTTTTTTTTTTTTTTTTTTTTTTCCTTCACACGATTGTGTCAGATGTTGCTAATTTGAGATAGAGAGAGTTACTAAATCATTTAGAACATCAAATGCTTGGGTGGATAGATACTGCAGCACAGATACGAAACATCACATTTTTGTCTGATGGCTATAAAGCTTGTTGGCAGCTTTGTGAAACTGCTGACACAAAAGGCACCCGTCGAAGGCCTTTTGTAAGTTATCATAATAAATACATTCATTATTTTTATTTTGATTTGGTTATTACTGTACTTTTTTATGTGTGGTGTCCCAGCAAAGTGAAAATAAATTAAAGAAAAAAAAAAAAGCAACTGCTAAAATAAGAGGGAATTAACTGAGAACACCATGTTGTGAGATTATAGAGCTGAGGCTAAACCGGTTTTTGTCCTGATCTGAATTGACGCGCAGGAGCTTCAGTGTGTCTTTTACCAAGGTGCGAGCTGTCATCAACGTGCAAAGATCTGGAGCTAAACCTCTATAGGTATCAGGAAGAATTTGAGCCAAATAAATAAGACTGATGCAAGGCCATCAGCACTTTTGAAGTAAGGAACCAACAAAATATGGTAGATGAGAAGGCTTACAGCTTACGATTTCATGCACTATTTATGCACTGTGGCTTAAAGCGCTGCAAAACATGGCAAAAGAAGAGGAATTGCCAAGCTTGCCTTCCTGGAATTAGCAACTGCTGAGGGCTGATGGGGAGCGGAGAGGAATTGCCAGATCTGCCATTTCTAGCAAGTGGTGCCTCTGCGCACCTTAACTACGCGGCCCTCGGGCTGGGGTGGTGGCGGTCACCGCGCTGGAGGCGCGAAGGCTATCGAGGGCGCTGGGCTTCTGCGCGGGTGCGTAGTGGGGGGTGCAGTGCGGGGGGTGGTTGGACCTTAATGTAACTGGCAATTAAGATGATCTGTATATGGTAATAAAGCAAAGAATATTTGAGAAGAATGTTACATGTACAAAAATATGACTTTCAACTTTGAAAATAAATAAGTTCAGTTTATTAAGAGCTGGTGTCAATGCTGAACAAAATACACATCCTCCAGTAAAGAAACATTTTGGTGAACTGTTCTTTTTTTTTTTTTTTTTTCCTTTTTTTTGATTTACTAAAATACGAGTTGGACCTTTTTTTTTTCTTTTTGTAAATATATCATTTGTCTCCCTTAATTACATGTCCTCATAACTGTGACCATCATTCTCCTTTAAGCCAAAGACTGAGGTTGGTTTGTTTGTTTGTTTGTTTTAAATTCTTAGGAGTCTGGCCACATATGCAGTTTTTTTAAGGGAAAATACTTGACAATGAAAAAAAAAGAAAAATATATTTTTTTTCTAATAAATAAAAATAATTTAAAATGCTAGAGGCTATACATGACTAGTTTTGATTATGTTCATTTATAAATGAAATAGTTTCCAAAATGCGTGGAAGCAATATTAAAGGCAGACAAACAAAGATCTGTCTACTTTATTTTCCCATTACGCTTGCCCTTCTTAACTTCTCCATCAGTAGTTCAGCATGTAAGAGGAATAAATGTCACATCACCATTCATGAAGTTTGTCAGGCTTTAAAAAAATAGTTCTGGCCTCGAAGGAGTCAACATTCATCTTCAACTTCTCTGATTGGTGGTATCAAGCTGCTTGTCGATTTGTATTGATTGATCTGATTGGCCATGTGAGTGCTCATGGGCTTGATTTGAATGTTTCTGGGGTAGGCATTATCCGGCTCATCTGTAAACCATTTCTTTTCTGCTAAGGAGCAAAATGGGTAGAGACAGAATAAGGAGGGAAAATATGAGAGTTTTAATTAGTGAAGCACGTATACACATAAACATCAAAAAAAAAAAAAAAGGAGGGGGGAGCAGTCAGTAAAGTTTATAGAGAAAAGGCAATCAATAGAAGGTGACTTTGACTAATTACTAGCAGTACAGTGCATTAGATTAATACCTCTGAAAATACTTTTCATGAAAGGAGGATGACATGTTTGCCGATTTGATAGTAGACACTAAAGAAAACTGTCGATATGCTGG
Organism: Phoenicopterus ruber ruber; assembly: GCA_009819775.1. Lineage (NCBI taxonomy): Eukaryota > Metazoa > Chordata > Aves > Phoenicopteriformes > Phoenicopteridae > Phoenicopterus > Phoenicopterus ruber. Next base: position 15,457,828 of record CM020221.1, on the reverse strand, counting down.
TTTGCTTGTTGAATGTAAGAGAGCACGCTCTTTCCTTTTTTTTTTTTATGTTCAGGTGAACACCCTCTGATTCATTTACTGAAAAAATGATCCAAATAAAAGGCTAAACTGAGAAGCCAGGGAGAGCACATGGGATAAGGGTAATGCAGAAAAAAGCACATGAGTCCCTACACAGAGGAGCACCTAAAGAGCCAGAGGCTTCGCTCGACAATTTCAGCCGCGGGGTGGTTGCTACCGCTGGCTCAGAAATCATGCAGGAGAATGTAAAGAAGAACTTTCTGCAGTTGGTGCTAGAATAAATAGGGCTCACATCCATGCTGCCAGATGGCTGCGTTCCTGCACGGGATGGCCATTATATTGCTTCTTGGCAACCTGGCTGCTTGGGCGCTCCTGAACTCTCCACTTCGGGAAGGAGTGTGCAACATACCTGATGCTGCAGATGACTGTAGTAGGGGCTCAAGTTAATCCTGAATGGATCGGTAGTGATACGTGACAGCAAGGCAAAGAAAGCAAGGACTTAAAGGAAGATTAGAGGAGAAGCTGTTCCTTTTGTATCTTTGGGCAATGTCTCTTTCCATGAACATAGGAAGAATTTTATGGTACTGATGTAAGGTGGGCTGGGAGCAATGTGGGAGGGAGTGAGGGTGCTGAGAGGCTGCAGCATTGCAGCCGCTCCCTAGCTGCCGCTGATTGTAACCACTATATTGGATTGTTCATACGCAGATGTGGACAAAAACTTCTTAAAATTCACAAAAGAAAAAAAAAAAAATCTTGAGCCCTTTAGAGAGCATTGCTGCTGTCATTTCTCAATTACAGCTATGCAACTTTACAAGCTCGCTCTATTCAAAGACTCGGAACTCCTGGTCTGAGAGTGGCTTATGGCCATTAGGTGCTCGTGCTTTGACAAGTATTTGTGAACAGGGGTCTCCATTCTCACGCTCCTTCCCCAAACTCCAGAGGTGCAGAGCAGTGGGCACAAATGGTTCTAGGCGTGGGATTCCACCATTGGGGCATTTTCATTGTTACATGCAAGGTTTAGTGTGCGCCACATCAGAGCTGCTGCTTTTACAAGTATGCACTACTTCTCATTCCAATGGGGAGCCCAAACCGCTTCAGAAGCTGTCGTGTCTCACTTGCGTAATGCAAACTGCCCCTTTTGCTTATCACTGAAGTGCTGCTGCATCCGGGCTGGAACCAGGGCAGGAGTGGAAGGAGTGCTCATTTTAAATAAACAAATAAATAAAAATAAGCAGCGCAAAATCCACCTCGGAAACCCAAGGATCGAGCACAAAAGCTCGGGAGGTGAAGCAGAGAATAGAAACTGGAAGACCAGGAAGAATAAAGGACCAATATCTGGGCATAAGAGCATAAAAATAAGCAACTAGCTTCGAAGTTGGGCCTCTAACTCAATCCTCAAGTGGATTGATTTCCTGAATTACTGGACTTTCTCAGTCACTTTCATGAATAGGAAATTTAAACACTTATACTTGATATGGATTTTAAGTATGTACATGCAACATCCCCACTCCCCAACAACAACCCCTAAACTTGTGAGGGTTTAATCCACCTTTTTTTTTTTTTCCAGATATATTTGCTACGTGTGCTTATGCTTTTTAAAAAATATAAATAAAAAAAAAGGAATTGTGTTAATCGTTAGTGCCTTATTACTGAAGGTAAACAGAATTACTGTTTTGTTTTTCTTGTCATTTTCTAAAATGTATTTTACTTCTTTCTACAATATCCTTCTCATTTGTGATCAGGGTAAATAGTTCCCTGCCCCCTTAAAGTTGCCCGAGTCTGAACAATGTTCAGTCTCCCATCTCTCTCTCCCTCTCTCTTACCTATTATAATTAAGTTCCCTTTGATTTGAACAGATTGGACGATAGGAATTCATAATGTTACATCCTGCACACCGAAGCTAACTGATTAAGTGCTTTAAATTATTCTTCCTGACAGAATGATAAAGTTACAATCTGTTCAGAGATGATCTACAGCTTGCCAGACTCCTACCGCTTCTTTCTACATTCATTTATCTTTTTGTCAAGCAGTTAAAAAAAAAAAAAAAAAAAGCCTCAATTCCATAGATCTTTTAAAGTCATCAGAACATCTGAATTATTAATGAGACTTTAAGGGAACGGTTCCTGATGGGGGCTGGTTTAAGAAAGGTTGTAGGAAAAAAAATCTGGGAATGTGTACACATCAAAATAATTTCAGCTCCATTTAAAAAACCATTTAGTTCAAGTGTGACACATGAACCATTATGCATTTGTGGAAACCAATTTTATGTGATCTACGATTAAACTAACCTTTCAGAGAGGTGTAAAGTGTGATGGTTATCATGTTTTAAAAGCCTTGCAAGATCACATAAACAATTTCAAACTAACAGTTTTCTAATGGTTTGTGTTTAAAATGATTTTGAGGCAAGTTAAGCACTGTGAACTTTTATCTCTACCTTCTTTTTTAACATATGGTGCACAGACTTTCCTTACAAACAGAACTTGGTGCAAGTTAATTCAGTCTCGTAGGAAGAAAGGGGAGAACTGCGCGAGTGCTAAGGACCAGGGATGACCTGCACTGTGTTTCTCAGCAGCCAGTGTAAAGCACTTCCAGCTCCCCTACATCTCTGGAATTTTCAAAACAAGGCAATTATTTATACACTAATCTTTACAATAAAACTCATATCCAGGGAGCTGATCTTTAAAAAGACACCATCAAGTCTCTTTCCGCCTTTACTTGGCAAGTAATAAGTACAGAAAGTAAATAATAAATGCAGAAACTGGTAGATTCTAAATTCTTTTGCTGTTTAAATGTCTTTTTGCCAGTGCTGAAACCTTGATCCAGGCATTATCATCTCCAGCACCAAGTGCTTGGACCCAGCTTTATACCTTTCCTGTTACTTTTCTGCTCTTAAAATTGCCTTTGACCACATAGTGATGAATCTCCTGTGAGAGTCCATGGACCTCTATACTTACCTTTGAAACGGGAGCTTGACACTCCTCATCTTTACTCCTGGCCACTAAGATATTCTGCTCCCAGTTACTAAATGTCCTTCTTGAATCCCTTACATAATTTTCCGTCTTTCTTGTTATGCTCACCATCTGACTTTGATATGTCTTCCGAAGTCTTAGCACAGATTTTCACATATCTTAAACAAACTACTTACTTACTCTTTCCTTTAAATCAGCCCAGAAAACCCTTTTTTAAGTCTTTATACATTGTTATATTCACCAAACTTTTTAAACTTTCTGTCATGTTCAGTCTGTTTCTCTCCCTTTTGGCATATGCATATTGATCCTCACCATATGTCTTTTCATGTTATAGTGAGATCAGGCATGGTTTTCTATTTTATTTTTTTAAGAGCTGTTCGAGAGAGTCCCTGATCTTCCTATGCCATTTGACGGTTTGTTTTTGACAGCATCACCTGAGAGATGTAGGAACAGCTAAAAGTAACTTCATATATCAGAAAGCAGAAAACATTTACTTTCCTCTCAGACACCTGTGTTCGCAATGGGCTATCAGCATCCCAATGTGAACATGAAGGTTCTAAAGGCTTCATGCTCTTATTACAAATAAATAAAAATTAACGTCCTGTGTAAGACTTTTCCCTGCAGCATAAAAAGATGTAAATAATTAAAGTAAAATGATCAAAATAGAGATTTCTTCAACTGGTGTAAGACTCTCGCAATTCTCTCCAATGGATTTATTGTTCTGGTGCTTTAAAATTTCTGTCATTAATTCTGGACCGAGTAACCACATTGTGAATCACTGTGAAACACCCTCCCTTCTGAGCAGGAGCAAAGAAAGTACTAGCTAAACATCACACAAAGATTTACTAAATCTGTGTTCTCACCATAATCCCAGGTTACCTTGCAGTTGTTTTAAACACGCGTTTCTTTTTGTCTTTCGTGAGGCTTGCAGTTTCAGATGAGTCTGTAGGTATGTGTTTGTGTGCCTCCCCCTCCCCACAGGCAGCTTGTTTACAGCTAAGCTGAAAATTCTCCCATGCAATTTCTTCCGGTGTGAGAAAAAAGTAATGAAAGTTTCTCCACCCACCTGCTCAGCAATTCTTTGTTTGGCAGACGAGTATTTTACTTGTAGCAGGCAGTAAGTAATTTGCAGGGAGAGAGAGAAGAAACTATTCTTACTTTCTGTGAAGGTCTTTCTTTTGCTGCAAGGCAACTAAAGTTTTGGGACAAAAATGCTCTTCTGGACTTGCTCTTGTTGATTTTTTATTTTTTAAACCAGCAAAATTCTTACTTTTGACAATGGGAATTTCACTGGAAAATACCTGACTCTGCCAGTTTAGGCCAGCAGGAACCCATGCCAAGAGCCTGCAGGTTTGCTACGTGTGATTTTGTGCCAATGCTCAGATCAACAAAGTTACTAAGAACGTAGTTTCCATTGTCGAAACCATGCTGGGACTGATGTAAGTGGCAGGACCTGCATTCAAAGCTCTAAAATGTCATCTCTTGACACTGGTGCTGCTTTTCCACTTTCAAAAACTAACCAGGGTAGTTACTAAGAATGTTTAACTTGGGATGGATTTCTGAACAAATGGGAGATTTCCTGTTACTTTTCAATATAAAAAAATTGTGACAACAGAACATAGTTGATTTAAACATTTCTCTACTTGTAATGACCGACCTCCCAATTTCATTAGTATAGCCATATCAGAAAATCTTCATCACTGTAATAAACTATTTGATCAATTTGGCTATAGATAGCAGTGAAAATTGCACATGGTATAACTAAAAGTCAAAACTTTAAGACATCCGACTTTAGGACAGAAGATGGAGGAGAATTAGACTTCAATATTATTTCAAGAATTCAGATTTGCATCCATATTAGATATTCCTCTTCTGTTGCTCACAAAGCAGACGAGTTGCTTCTCTAAGGTATACTGTTTATATTTTTTCTATTTGAGCTGCACAGTTACACATACACTATTTTTTTGTATAAAATCATTATGTAGTATGTGACAAGTGGCTTCATATTAACACCCTTCCTTCCTCTGCTAAATGGAAAACAGATGATAAAACATTAATGGAAAAGCATTTTGGTGTCAAAGCCATTAACATTCTTCCAAAATGCATAACTGCTCTCGACTACCTTCAGTCAATACTGCCAACGTAAAAAGATGCTCATGAACATACATGGGGGACAGGGGAGTGGGGAGGGGAAGGGAGGAAAGGAACTGGAATGAGGAATGGGAAATTAAAGTAATGTCTGCACCGGGGTAGGCATCTTCATTGAGCAGGACCCTGGGTGTTTACAAAAGGACACGTGCAATTAGAAAGGCAAGCAGATGAGAGGATAAAAAATAAAACAGGGTTGAGCAACAGCAGCAGCAGCAGCAGCCAGTTTTACTTCTGGTTTGGAGGGAAAAAAAAGGCAAAAGAAAACCAACAAAACAACCAACCAAACAAACAAACCAATAACTGAATAAAGTTTGTAACTATTTTTTTTTAATTCCACAAGTTTTCACAAGGACAAAGTTATAGAAGGAAACCCACAGCAGTTGCTAGGTCATGCAGAACCATTAATTGTCATACCTTGGCCCATTCTATTCATCCTTGTTGCACTTTAGAAAAAGAAGTAAGCTATGTAAGTTTTACAATGCTTTTAAACTGTCATATTTCCTGTTGAGCACTTTAACTGGCACATCCTTGTAGTCACAAATATTCTTAGGGCAAAACACGGTAACTTTCTTTGCAAAAAGAAACACATGAATTTGTCTTTATGATGAAGAGCAACTGTAATAGACTCATTTGTAGGGGGGCATCCACAATTTGCCACGTATTTCGCTGATAGGACTTACAGCTGCATTTGAATGCACGCACACATATATACTGCATTCCAATCGTTATGCTTAACGCTGCACAGTGGTACTCTCTGTAGCCCACTTATATGGTTCCAGGTTTTGTCAGTAAAAGTGCTTGGCTTCATTGTCAATTCACACAGCAAGCAAATCTTCAAAATTATCATGCTCGGGGAAGGGGAAGGTAGAAAACAACACTAACCATAAAAGCACCTTGTCTGGGTTGGCAGATACAATGCTAATCACTCCCACATCCAAATGTTTATTTTCCGTCTGCATGCTTTCTTGCTGGGCAGCCAGGGAAGGTGGTATGTGTTTCTGGCCTCCCTACCCTGGGAAACTCTTCATACCACCTAGAACTAGTTCTATATTTCAAAAGCCTGGCGTTTGAAATTAAAAAAACAAGCCTGAAGTACCATTTCTATGGCTGTCTGGGATAGGTTCCTTTCCACGACTTTCTTTAATTCCCTGCCACAATTTTTGTTTGGCTAGATGTGTCATTGGTGAGAATCTGCAAGCATCTGCCTAGAACGCGATGCCTCAGCACAGCGAACGTTTCCACCCCAGCCCTCGTTCTGCTCATTAGCTTCTAGGGCACAGCACCTCTTCTTCCCACATGGGAGAGACCTCAAAGGCACTCGGTCGCCTGCCCCTGCATTCCTGCGCGCTGCACGCTGGCATGCACCCGGTGGAAAGAACCAGCTAGAACACGGAGCAGGATTTCTGGAGGATCTTCGCATATTAGGGCTCTTGTTGGAAGATTTATACCACCACTCTAACTTGGAAAAGTTAAACTACCATCTGGGGAAAGGAACAAAGTCCCTCAAGATCTGATACTTAAGCATAGAAAAATGCTTGCTCTTTTCTGAACATTATTTATTCTGTACATAAGGTGACTAATTCACCTTTTAAAGATGTAAAAGTCCCAGCAAGGCAGTTCTTAATGACTTACATCCAATATTTATGATACATATGGCTTTTTATCCCAAATGTCAAAAGTGAAAGAAAATATAGCTATTCATGTGGCAGTATAAATAGACAGAATAATAATATAATATGCAATTAGACTCTTTCTAAACTTAAATTAAACCATTGGAGTTTTACAACTCCATGCCCAGACAATTTCAGTGTTAAAGGGAAAAGATACTATCTCCAAAAGGCTAGTATTTTAGAGAAAATCCTTAAACAAGCAGAAAAGTCCCTGATGTTGCTTTGGTATAAAGCAGATGCATAGCAATAATCACATATTATATATAATAATATATATATATAATCTATACAAAGAGTGTAAGCCCTATACAATATAAGCTCTGAGAGTGAAAAATCAGTAGGGATTTTTTTTTGTCCAATGTGTTAGTTTTATAAGCTTCAAATAAATGTAGCAACTCCTGTAAATATGAATATAAAAAAACCTACTGCGACATACATCAACACTTCTGCACTAAATGACTTTCTTTGTGTAACTCTGACATCGAGAGCAAGTGTTCATGTTAAATATACTCTATTTTCTGATATGTAGAGTAACTGCAGTGAGTTATTTATGTTTTCAGTGTGCCTATGGGTTTAGAATTTTTTTTTCTCCCCTAGCATCATAAATAACTTTTGGTCCGTCTGCTTTGTTGCTGTTGTGCTTAAGGGTTTTATGGTGGTGAAATAAAAATGACAATCACATGCACACTGTCATACATATGCAAAATATGTGTACAAAAAGGGAGAACTCCATGGGAAAATGGGGAACATTACTGCTGGAAACATTAACTGGGGAGAATGGGTGGTGAATGCAAGTTTCACACACAGTGGGAGCAGGTACACATATCAAAGTCTATCTTCCTGCACATACTTCTGTTTTTCCCGGGAATCCCTGGTCTTGGTGCGGTTCAGTCGGTTTGCTGTTGATGGGATGGAGTGAACTGACGAGCACTTCTTGCTGGAAGAATAGGAGGAATGGGAGGAATGAGAAAGACTGGCCCGGGACTGGCCAGCGTTGTGGTCAAATTGCATCAAACAGAAGATCAAGTCTGTCGGCACAAGCTCAAATTCATACGGTGGGTTTGTGATAACATAACTGGAAAGAAAGAAAGAAAGAAAGAAAGAAAGAAAGAAAGAAAGAAAGAAAGAAAGAAAGAGAAAGCATGGTTAGATTGGTACTAAACAATTTCTTCTAGAGTTGTTACCTCAGGAACATTTACCCAGATTTTTGCATTTCTGTTTCCTTCAGCGTGTACCTAATTTTAGCTCACATAATACCTGTTATGATTTAGGAGCTTCTTATGTCAGATACCACTTTTTGTATGTTTTCTGTTGCACAGACATACTGCCTGAGTAGGACGTTCTTCAAGTGAATCACGTCATGATTTTTCGGAGAAGACACGACACAAATCACCCTCCTTTCTCTAGCTGCACCGTAATGCAATGACTCTAGCAACCAGATTTACATATTGAGAAAACCAGTAACGTACCCACCAGCAACGGTATTTAAAAGAATGGCTGAAAAGCAGGGAGAGGAGGATTTTAGGTGCAGTTATATTTAAAAACATATTTACTATGTATTTATTAAATATTTAAATACCATCAATAGAGCAAGGAATATAATTATTTGTTTGGATTGTGACTGTACATAAAACATGTTGAGGAAAACATAAAGCAAATTTGCAGTGAGGTTAATTTTGTTCTTTCATTCCACGTGTACATTCATGGTCTCAAAGAGCATTTATAAAGGGAAATCTGCACATCCAAGAATTCAGCATTGCTAAGTGTACATCCCAGGCCTGAAAAAAACCCTCTATCAACTTCAAGAATCCCCACCTTCAAGCAACCCCCTTTCAGGGTAGGAAGGCCTTATAGACCCTGCTGCTAAATTTTTTTCATGCATGTGAAAAACGTATTTGAGCAAGGCAACAGGCATTTTCCGTCCAAGCAAGACATGAGTAAAAATTGATCACGGAGATCACAACTTCTTTTCAAATTAATTCAGTGCTTGTAAGAAATCTGGCTTAGCTGCCTCAGGGACAGAAGTTACTTATTAATCCAACAAATAATCCCAAGTATAGCAAGTACAGTGTAAATCTAAACTGACAATCATTTTTTCTACCCAATTTGTCCAAATCCTTACCGAAGAAACCGCTTTGGCGGGCTGCGGGGTTGTTTATTGCCATGTTCACCCAATAACGATGCTTTTGTAGAGAACGAAACAGTAACAGATGGTAGATTTGTGATAGTTCTGGTATGGGTCTGTGCGTGTATTTCTAGTAGGCACTTAATTAAGGCACATTTCAAGTAAGCTGCTAAATGGCCTTCAGTTTGCAAAGATGGAAATGTGTCTGCTCTATTTAAAGCACTGAGGTCAGCCTTGGTGCTACTGAAGTAAAAATGCAGCCTACAAAGCGAAGGGTTTCCATTTACTGGAAGAAATGATGATTAGATACAGATAGCACCAATGGGAAGCCCACAGGAGTATTTTTTGAGCATTCAGAAAAAAGAAAGTCTAGTTACTATAATCTAAATTATTACCCAGTAATTTACAGCTGACTGATACAAGCAAACTGAGATCATCATAAATCAAACAATATAAAGATATGTTCTGAAAATTTACTTTAAAAATTTTTGATTAAAATTAGCTGAAAACTTACGCTATGATATCCAGCCTATGATTTAAACTCAGCTAAAGAGTCATCATGAAGTCCTCAAAGAGTTCGCTTTTGTGGCAAAGTTACGTAAAAAAATGGAGCAAGCTCTTTTTTAGATTTATTACAGGCACTGGGATCTTCCTCGCCGAGAAGACTGAAGAGCAGCGAAGCAGAGATGTTCTAAAAGACAGGACTTACCGTTTAGTGCATTGGCTGGGAGTACTTAGATGCGCATCCCTTAATCGATAAATTCCAAAGCAAAGCATATTGTATGTTTTCAGTGCTTTACAAAATAGATCTCCATAACAACCTCCATCCTAGGAGAAAGAAAGGAGAGAAAAAAGAAAAAGAGGGAAGAGCATATTTTTTTCCTTTCTTTTCTCTGCTAGCACAATGTGAGGGAACAGGATTTTCAGTATGAGCCTGTACAAAAAGGACAACGTATAGACACTCTGTTGTTTGTCACAAATGAGACTCTTTTACCCAAAGAAATGAATAATCTAAATGTTTTATTTCAAGTAAGTAATTATGGAAAGTGATCATTATTTTGGAGAGCCTTGGTCCATGAAATGATGGTAAATTGGGAAGAGTGAGTGATTCTACAAATTACATTAACTGTGGTATTAAAATTGTTAGTATTTTTGACCCTTTTTTGGTAGTAGCCATACTGTCATCTAAACAAATAAAGTCACTGGGGAGCACAACAGAAATTAGAGTTCTGAGGGGTTAAAAGGATAATAAAATATCTCCTACTTTAGCATAATGATGAAATGTATGCCATTTTTCATAAATAGCATCAAATATTTTGATTAACAAAAAAAGTTTAGATTTGAGAATTTGTATATCGAAAATATTGACTCTTAAGTAATGATAAGTGTTAGTGCATTCTGCCTTCACTGACGTGGCGCACCTGAGGCTCTGGCGAAAGAGCGTTTGAAGGGTTGGTATCGCTCGTTTTATTTGTGAAAACGTCACGCCGCGTGCCCAAGTGTTCTGATGAGCTGTTAGTCTCAGCTATGAATGGACTTCTACATGAACCGAAAGGCTGTTTACTTCTATCTGTGCACTCTCATCACCCTTCGTCCTTAAACTGGGATTCCCTGTCATTTCTGACCAAAGAAGGTCGCTCTGGTTTTTTTTGAACAGAGCTGGTGAACACACGGTTAATTTAAGAAATATCAAACCCTACATCATCATTAAAGCTAAGCGAGTGCTTTGGGATTCGCCTCCAGATTACAAGATTTGGTCCAGAAAACATTTCTACATATGTCTTTATCCAAACGCACCATTTTTTAAAGATGGTTTGTTTATTTGGTTTTGGTTTTGTTTGGGTTTTTTTACTTCACTCTTAGGATAAGGGAGTCAAAATGCCAGAAAATTAGGATTTCGCAAGAATTTTAGTTCATCCAGAAACAGCAGAAAACAAACCTTATAGCTTTGTTTTCAAGCTAATAAGCATATTTTAAGCAAGAACTGGAAGTTCGGTGGAAAGACTAAATAAGCTTATCAAAACCCAACAAAGGTATAGCTATTGCTCATGTTTACAATGGATTATTGTTAGAATGGTTACACCATCCAAGTTAGCTCATCCATTTCTGTAGCTGACAACTAAGAATCACCGCGGGATTATCTGTATGAAATACCCAGGCAAGGAGCCTGGGAAGTCATATAGCTTCTCAAAAAGGGTAAGAGCAAACTTGGCACCCTGTGCTGTAAATTGTCAAGCGATCCAAAAGCTCTATTAAATTAAATAATAGAAATTATACACTAATTAAGATAGATGTTTAATTCGGTCCAAGAGAAAACACCTAGATTGCAGGCCAGCCTCGGTCCTGCATTTCCCTCGTGATCTTACCCCCAGGTCTGCAAACGGCCCATCATACAAAGCCAACTGAGCAACTCGACACCTGTCCCTGTTTGCAAGTGTCTGGGGCGTGCTGTAGCCTCCTCTCAACGCATTTTCCTCAGCAATCAGTGCTTCCAGCTCTGGGGTGGCTCCTCCTGTTACCAATGTCCGTATCAGTGTGAGGATATTGTCATTGAAGTATGTCTGCAGAGATAAAAGAAAGCTCTTTAAGCAAACACCATTAAAGTCACAACTGAAGACATCCAAATTACAACTTTTCTGGGATTCTGCTGTTTAAAGTTCTTGGCTGTCTCTTCAAATAATTTTATACAGAAAGTGAAAAGACAGCAGCCTCCAATTACTCTATTTTCTGCTATCCCATTAGGCTCCTATACTAGATCCTTCCTTTTAAACACCAATTCAGGCTGATTTTTATTAAAGTACAAAAATTTGAATGATTTATGTTTCCCATAATTGGCGTTAGTAGTGATGCAATGACTGCTTTCCTTCTCATTGCCTTCACGTCTAATAATGGGCTTTAGGACATGTAATTGTAAAATTCAGACCACATTTAAGGCTTACACAGGCTAGATTGCCTTTTTACTCTTGTCACCAATTCGTTGGGGAGCTGCCTTTGTGCTGCAAATGTCATTACTTATTACTGCGGCTGGACTCTAGCAGTCTAACCGATGTATTGTACTAAACATCTTATTACGAGACTTGACAGTGTTCAGACATAAGCGTGTATCAATTAAACATCTTGAGTTCATTCCAGATAAATGTATGATGAGTTTGGGATCCTGGTGGTCCTTTTAAAAAACTCTAGGGTATAGGGTAAGTGTGGTTTATTAGGGAAGATTTACTCCACACTGACATTTTGCCAGCATCTGTAGTAATGCTGGTCTGTCAGGCAAACAATGGGTATTTTAAATATTAATTTAATGCCAGATGAACGACTTTCAAGTTCACTTAAAAGTATACCGGTACGGTCCAGAGATACTCAGTTAAATATCTGCAATGTAATGTACTCGGCAAAAAATAACGTCGAACAAAAAAAGGGGACACCGTCGCTTACAGTGTCACTAATGTCTGCGTTTTCAGAAGCTTTGCAAGTGCGGGGGACATACGAGAAGAAAATGAGCTCACTGCAGAGTACACAGGATTGACCCTACTGGACTTCTGGGCTCCATTACTACATTCGTGACTTTTGTTGAACTTAGGACTTGGAACAAATGTCTGTAATCCAACCAAGTAAAAATAAATACTGAATTCTCAAACAGTGCTCGTTGTCCAAAGATAATACTTTTTAAATAATGCTTTTCAGTGAAATTCATTGCTCTGTCCATATAATGTAATTGTATTTAATACATGGGTAAACTGAGGTACAGGTTGAAATATCTTATCCTGAGATCAAAAAGCGGAACTGGCTTCCTATCCATGTTACTTTGATATTCTTTCTTTGTATCATGAAACTTCAGTTTTATTGTTCGCTTGTGATGGCAGATAAAACAGGAGAAAATGAATTTTATGCGGCAACGTTTTTCACTGTTACATTGAAGTTTCATAACTTCAAGCTTCTCTGCTTATTTACATAGGCATATATGCCAGTCACCTGTTGACTAAATTAAAATGAGAGGAACATATTGTTATTGTTATACATGCCCTAAAGCAAATATTTGCATCTCATCAACTCCAATTATTTTAAATTAGCCCGGGTAAGGCACTACATATTTTAAATACAAAACGTACTGTAAAGAGTTGTCTGACATTAGCAGGGGTTCAGGAAGATTAGCCTAAAACAACAGCTAGTCTCAAATCAGCTCGTACATACGTGGATGCACTGTGTAACAATTCAAGTGCAATACTCAAACCTTTCTTAACATATAGAAAAATCAATGTGACCCCTTGCAGGAATGTAAGTCTGAAGTGATTACATGATGTTTCATAGGAATTGCTGTGGTGAGAGAGAGAAGACGTTCAGGCGTGATTGTTTATTCTTCAATTACTTCTTCCTTGATGTGCCCGAGGTGAGAATCGGAGTTGCCCTCTTTGGCAACTCTTCCCACTGTGCTATACTTTTCCAGCATGGAAGTACACAATAAAAATTCGGCATTAAGCTGAGTCTCTTTTCTTAGCCTTTGTCAGCATATACTATATACCACTCAGAACTAAAATACTTAGCACAATTCCTTTGCTCCTGCAGTTAGGCAGCAATGTTACTTGACACCAGTTTCATGGATATAAAGCCAAATTCGGCCAGATCTAGAGGTTGGAGGCACTGAAATTGTAGAAGCGGGCAAACCCCTTCAGTAAAAATGTGCTTCAACATATTCTATATGGCACTTCAAGTACACATCTTCACAAAAGCATACCATTTTCTGCAATAGTATCTTTTCTCATGCCTTCCTCGCTCTTTCATTCAGTATTTTTGATTCCTTTTTCTTCTCTAAGTAGTGATATTTAGTATTATTCAAAAATGCTAATTCTCAGTTTTACATCTATAAATCAAGATAGAAGAACATAAAACAAAAGTAAAGCATATCTTCACTGGTAGATTTTTCAAGTCTGGTTTACAATGAGGCCAACTATGGTAAGAAATGTTCACCTGCTCTAAGGCTGATAGATGCTGGTTTGTGTAAAACAGCCTGTTTTTATAGACTGCTGACTTGCAGTGATTGGTAAAACATGTAAAAGTCTAAAATTGTACTAATAATTTTATTAAGCTTTAGGAGGTATCATTAGGCCAGCCTTCACTGGTTTCCAACTCTTCCTCTCTCTCTTTATTCTGTAATTCAAATTATAGCAACTATAGCCAGAAGCAAAGATTTAAACACATATACTATTAGCTCATCTGAATTTTGTACTGTGCAAACGCACAATTACCCCGTATCGTAAATTCAGTTGTAGCTCATTACAGCATGATCTAAGAAGTTATACTGTTGCCATATCGCTCATTTTACTACAGATCTCGTATTAAACTGAGAAATGAAAGCAGTAGTAAAATAATGTATCAAGTCAGGCACCTGTCACAAATTCATTTATACAAATAAAATAAAATAAAATAAAATAAAATAAAATAAAATAAAATAAAATAATACTCCCCCCCAACCCCAGTGCAATTAAGACATAATGGGCCCAATTCTGACTTACGTCACGTGCCAACCAGGAGTAACTCTAGGAGCCATACACTACTCTGAAACTGATGCAAATGAGAAAAGAATCGGGTCTATTGTCAATGGAACAGAATGCTGTCACCGGAGAAAGGCCTCCCACCGCTAGACAAATGTTAAGGCGAAGCTAAGACACTTATCAGCAAAGGGGGCAACATTTATCTTGGAACAATGGCTTAATTTGGGTTCACACCATGACTGATGTGGATGTCACCATTTAACCAGATGGATGAGCGCAGCCAAATGATGGATTTGGGGGTTTTGCCGTCCATGAGCGAAAAGATTCCAACTTCCAGGACAGACTGCTCTGGCATTGCAACCGGTCAGAAAATGGCCAACCGTAAGGAAGAAAGGATGGGTGGATAGGAAGCTGCGACTTGTCACCTTCTGCTAAATAGGGCTGCTGCCTCCCGTACTAACACATTTAACACTCGTCAGGAAAAACCTCTCTGTCCATGCTTTCGATTGTCACGAAAATCAGACTCCTCTCATTACCTCCTGCCGGTTTGGAACGAGGGGACACTGAAAAGCTGAACTAGCTGATATCCATTTCCTTTGGAATAATAATACACTGAAATTAATTTGAGAGTGATCTTCTACTTGCTCTGTGGGAGGGTACGCGGCCTGGATATGCCAGCACTTATAAGAAACCGATCTACAGAATGTCTTTGGAAAGGTGCTGCTGTACTTAAAGCAACAAGACACTTCCCAGGGACGGCAGTAAATCTCTTCTGTCGACTGTAAAATCGTAACTGAAGAAATACTTGTTTGCTGCTGCCATTAACTGAACCCCACCCTGGACGTCTGTATGACTTCGCTATAACCGGCACCCGGAATGAGAACGTGAACCAGGTGCGGTCTCAACGCGGAAAAAAGGAAATGCATCATAGACACTGAAACTGGGTAAACAGCAAGGACATTCTGGCACAGATATCTGAGCTAGCAGTGCCACCTAGCCTATGCTCCGGAATTGTAGCGCAGCTCCTTCGAATGTTTCGGGGACGCTTTCCCATTTGTTCAATCATTTTTTAAAGTATAATTACCAGAGTGCTTATGTTTTGCAGTTAATGCTGTCAAGCCTTTTAAACTAATTGGTCTTTTACAGAAAATTTAACTGAAAATTAGCACATCTTTTAATAACATTGCTTTAACTTTAATAGCACTTTGCCTTTCATTTATAATTACTCTAAAATTGTCATTTTCCAAGTCATATCTGCCATTTTTTGTGTTTGCTAGTGGGGTTTTTATGGCTTTCTTTTAAGAAGACTCCTCCTCCACTGCATGTAGTTTTTAACATCGCTTTCAAACAAGTATTTTAACTTGCTTTTCTTTTACAATTGGAGGAATTCTGTTGAATGAATAATATATATCCAAACCTGAGGAACGACTGAGCCAACACCAGTAACTTATACCAGTAACAAAAGGGCCTTTGAGACAGAATCAACGGCAGAAAATAAATAACAGTGTTTCACAGTTTGAAAATCTATTAATTTTCAAAATATTGTCCAAACTTTAAAGAAGTTTGGGACACTTTCGATTATAAGATGCTGCTTGTTAATCCCCTGAACAGACTTACACAAAAAATAGTCTTGCGTTTCAAAATGTCCATATCATAGATTAAAACAATTTCCTTTCTGTATAAATAAGACTGTGAGGATCCCTGAGGGAGAACTCTTGAGTAAGGGATATACTGAAAAGTTATTTTTAACTGTTTTAACTATTGTCTTCCATTCCGTGCTTTCGGTTATATGAAGAAAAAGTAGAATTTAGTATTATAGAACAAAAATCAAGACCTAAAGTTCTAGTACAAGGAAATAAATTCTAGGATATCGAAAGTTAAACGGCATAATCTAGTTCTGGAGACCCTTGCCTCTAACAGCACCACTCCAACAGTGTATCAAGCCTACTGTCAGCAGTATGCATGGAGGGATGCCAACCTGCCAGAACTGCTGTGGTTCTCATGGCTTCAGCGCCAAAAGGAATCACAGAGAAGCTTTGGCTCTCAGGCCAAATGTCCAAACCTTTGAAGGCACCGTGTGTTGATAAAACTGGTTTCCTTGCACACACAGGTTTTTCTGAAATAACTATCCAGCAAGACCCAGAAAAGGAAAAAGTACTTCACCTCAAAAATTTGCTTCTCTTAAGCTATCCTATGTCATGTAACTTTTTTATAGCTGAAGATAATCTTTTTACAAAACACCCACATTATCTAAAAGGTGCTTCCAATCCCATGGTTTTTAATTTTCAATTTGGCGATGAGAATGCGCTTTGCTTTTCAGGAGCGGCGCCACCTTGAGACTGACAGACTACCTACATTCTTTCCCTGGGTTTGCATATGTTATGACAAAACAAATATTAATATATCATTCAAGTCTCTGATGGCAGTAGATGTCTCTTCAAAGACATAATAATGATTAGCTGGTGTGATTTAACAATAGCCACTGTCACACTTAAAACATGAACCATGCCTACAGTCTCCACGCAGAGTACAGTAACGCGCTTTAACCGAAGCCTGGAGAGACCACTGTTACCCACTCATCAAAAAGACAATGCCGTTTTGAGCTCGTTATTGTCTTCTGAGCAATGATCTTCAAACTACCACACCGTGAATCATAGGCTTGTGGAATACACTGCCTTTGCTGCAGAGGACAAATTGTGTGTAGATAGCCTGTAGATAGCATTCTGAAAAGTAAACTTCATTAAGCCTTTTATCTTTGAAATAAGAAATAAGAGACAATAGCAAATTTACAACAACTAATACTATCATCTTATAGGAAATAACGCTGAACTAACAGAACGTAATGATCTTCAGCATTCAGATCTGAATCAGAAAGTGACAGTGCGTTTTCTAATCTGTGATTCATGAGTAGGGTTTAGCCCACTACTTCTATATGAATAAAATTATATAAAAGAAAATAATAATTTAACATGGATTAATACTGTTGAATTATTATTATTCAATAACTGAATACTTTAGCACATAATTATAAATATATTTTGTACCTCTTGTTCTATATACATACATATGTATGTTCTATATACACACATATGTATATTTCAGATTACCTGCAGGTCAGAAAGAATAGTGTATGCGTGGACATTGTTCTACTTTCTAATCTTTCTTACACTTGTTTTACTACAAAACCCCACTACTGTGACAAGAGATTCATTCTTAATGGAGCAGTTCACGCATTGTATGTTTGTGTTATAGACCACACAAGGAATTTGCATTCCAGAGATATCAACAGAGATCATAAGCTGGATTTTTTTCTATAAAAATTAAGCAATAAAACCCTCCGAATCACTAAGTGGATGGAATAATGAACTATATCCTTGTCTCAAAGTGAGCTGGCACAGGCCAGCACAGTGTGAATTATTTCCTTCTTACAGAATTCCTGTGCAATTAATAGGATGAAAGCACGACTGCAGATCTCACAACTTAGTTAGGATTTGGGGTTCAGTTTGCTGGTACTGGCTTGCAGTTAGGTAGAATAAATAGAAGCTGGTCCCTAAAAACAAGTGTACTCTAGGAAAAAAAGAGATAATACAGAGCAAGTAGATTAGTTTGTGTGAGAAACTCTCTTTTCCTTGGAGAATGAGTGACAGGAGAATACATCCTTCCCATGAGAATAGGGATAGTAAAGCGAAAACATCTTACACTTTCCGAAGGGTCGGGAAGACTTGTACTTTTCCAACTCTTTACTAGGCCTTTGAGGAATAAGAGAGAAAATAACGCTGCCACCGATCAGCAAAGTGGTGAAAGAAAAGACAGGATGGTGAACAATTCTAACTGACTGAATCCTTGGCTTGTCTTCTTGATTAGTATTTTTTCTAAGTTAGAATTTTCTACTCTTGTTATCACATTTGCTTCTCTGGCTTCAGGCTGCACTGTCCCTGACATATAATATGAGCACTTAGATGTGAAAATGTTTGAAAAAAAGACTCTGTTGAAGAAAGGAACTGCGGAAATGGAGGGGCATGTTGTCAGTAACTAAAAGTTAATAAAAGCTAGCAATAACTAAAAATATTGTGAGGATTATATGATAAGGTCCAAGTAAAAATTTCTGAACAGTCACGTTCCACAGATTTCTTATTGCCTCACTATTATCTACAAGCTATACCTTTGCATAAGAAAGCAACGGTGTCCACGACATTTCACTCTCTTTTTGTGGCGATGCCAGTGGCAATCAGAAGAATTAACCCAACTTTTTCCAAGATTTTGGAAGTGCCCTACTGAATGATTCATTCAGGGACGTTGATTTAGACAATACCGTGAGTAGATAAACAGCTCTCAGTATAACAATTTGGAACGTTCATGTTAAATTAGTCCCATTTATAATGTGAAAATGCTAAATATTTTATTCATAGAGATTTTAGTTAGGGAAGGTACAGAGTTTACGTATGCTTGCTTAGGCTTTCTGAATTTTTCACGTCTTCAAAATATGGCCAATAACCTTCAAAAAAAGTATTTTCTGAGTTTATTGCAAACGCCTAGGCTGCATTAGAATAAAATTTTATCAGTGTAGACTGATATTATTCATCTGTGGATGGAACAAATGAGGACTACAGCACGGAATAAAAATATGAAATACAGATACATAACTATGAAATACAAATGAAATATCAAATAATAAAGATCACTGTAAATTTTTCTTAAAAGTAAAAAGCTTCATTCTGAATTTAGGTGAAGGTCAGACTTGGCTCCTTTAAGGAAATCCACTTGCTCATTTCTAGTATTCTGTGGGGTTTACAACGGATGATGCCCAGCACCATGGAACTTTATTCCATGGGGAGCTCAGAAAGCCTATGCTTAGATTTTGAAAAGGCTTTGTCCTTGCTACATCTAGCAGAGCTTAAGGTCCCTCTGAAAGAAGTGCAGCTCACCCCGAGCGAGACTGGTCGGAAAAGCTAGCCAATATGAAGCAAGGGAGGATGAAAAGGAGTATGACCGAGGTGTTTGCTTCAAAACTATACCATGGCTGCAAACCAAAAACCCTAATGTAGACATAACCAAAGGCGACCATCTGTAGTTTCTGGCATGCACTGAAGTTTTCATTCACAAGACAACTCATGTGAAAAAGAGATGATGACCTCTCTTCACACAAGTAGAGTTCACTTGATGTGCACAATGGCTTTTGCATAGTTCTATCAGAGTCCCCCAGCGCTCATACTCAGAGCATTGTTCATGGCTACAGGAAATTAAAAGCTTAAAACACGGTTGATGCTGTCTGACGTGAACGGTGAGCACAGGGACTGACACACTGAATCTGGGTCTGGGTTTCAGGAGGGAGATACAACATTTTTCGGAAAATTATATCCTTAAAGCCGGACATGAGACTCTTTGCTTGTAAAATTGTGGGCTCGTGATAGTCCTAGATATCTCAGTTGTTTTAAGGTCTCTGTGTCCAACTACAATATAACCTAGTTTAGGCTCTGAAATTCTCTTGACATCTAAGAAAAAAGTGTCTTCTCCTGACTACCTGTGGAAAAGGGACTGCGCTTTCCTACTCTTTCACAATAAGTCTGATGGAAGAGAATGAAAAAGGTTTCGTTTGCTTACTGCGCTCATCAGAGAGTCCAGCACGCTGACAGCAAATGCGGTTCCACATGCAAAGGGCTGCGTGAGATACAGTTCTGTGTCTGGATCATCATCATCATCTTGGTCCAAGAACTGAACATTTGAATCATTTACTGAAAATAATAATAATAATAAAATCATAAGGTGCTTCTGGGTCACCAGGATGTGACCTAAACGCATTACACAGTCAGAAAGAAAAAGAAACAGCATATGTCTGGAAACACAGACTTGTGCCTTTGACGTCACTGAAAATGAAATCAAGATGGATGTGAAAATGTGCATTTAAAAATCTGTTGATCATTATCTTGCTCGTAAGAGGTGACTCTCTTGCTCTTGAGAGGTGACTATCCCTTTGCCGTAAAAGTAGCTTCGCGGCACCAGCTGCCTGCACTCAAAATGAGATACATGATGCTCTTTTATATATTGAGACAACCTTGGTATTGGTCAGGTGCAGTGGCTAAGGCTGTATGCATGTACAGTGAAATGTTATCACAAGACACCAAGTCAGAACCCCTGTGTGAAATAAAGGCTGTCCATAAAACTCTGATATAGCCCACAGGCATCTGTTAGATGTGCTGCTGTGATTCTTACTGGAGTGGTGTTAATGCACTTACAGCTCAAAAGAGGATAAACTGTCGCTTTAACATGCATCTATCTGAATGAACGAGCAATACTCCAGCTATTCTCTTGCAGCACTGCCTTTTGTTCAAATATTTGTCTCCATAACTTCACTTCCTTAGTCACAAATTCTGTATTAGCCAGTGTGAAAAAGAATCTACATCAGGCTGTTTTAAAGAAAAAGCTCAAATAAAGTAATATTTGTCCTTTAGACTTTCCCTGGCATTTCATTGTCACAGTTAAGCTCTCTGCCTCCACCTCATTCCTCCAAAAATAGTTGTTTCCTTGCGATCAGTGTATCAAGTGGATCATATTTCATGAAATATTTCATTTCCATATTAGTCCTCCTCAGGCATGAAAGCAAAGACTGCTTAGCTATGCCATTGAAATACCCTTTAACTTACTAAATGACAAATTAATTTCAGTTACCATGCAAGGAAGGGAAATTAAAAACCTTTTCAGCATTTGAAACCGCACACATTGACTATGTCCCTATTCCCCATGTGAACACACCTCCTGAGCCAACCCAGGGAGCTTTGAAACCAACACGAGAGCTGCTGTTAACTCGATCAGGTTTTAGGTCTGGACAGCTTAGGTTAGAAAGTCTTCTGCCTGCTATTCTGATCTTCCTTCCTATATAGTTTCATTTTCCATCCACTCCTTTTCCAACCTGTATCCACTACTGTGCTTGCCATGCTTAGCTTACAGAACATGAATAACTATAGATAAAGCCTCACAATAGCTGTCTAAAATGGTGAGAATTGTTATCCTTTTTTTTAGAGCCCTGTTGAGCCAGTGCTTGGCCGTGATCATGCAGTAAGTCAGGACCTGAGCTGAAGGAGGATGTAAAATTCCTGCCTTCCCACTCCTTGATGTAACCACAAAAACATAACACCTCAGCGTCATAAACGGAGAAGTGTTCGGTCCTGGGAGTCATAAGAATTTCATCCTAGCAAACACCAATATCCTCAATACTCCTTTCTTTGTGCAATGCCTATCAATTTTTTCTCCAGCTTCTTGAGCAAAATAGTATTTGAAAGCCTGACGTATCATTTCAAAATGTACTTTTTGAAGAGCTCGCGCCTCAGTTTAATTTGCTAGTTGAGAGTAGGCGCTATTGACAGCAGCATTCTTTTTCCACTTACATCCCGCAGACTAATACCTGACTTTGACACCGGCTTGCTCGCCGTGCGTGGTGTCAGTTTCCAAGGTACTACAAATCTAACGTGAATTCTGCGAGTGCGGTTTCATCCTCAATATCTTTATCTTCCTGATGCAAGCCAGCACGCTAGGATTTCTGCGAAGGGTCTCCAGGCTAGGGGAGGCAGGCTTGAATGCGCGGTGCTGCGCCATAGGAGATGCTCATCAAACGCCGCTCGCAAAAGCTGGCGAGAGCTCCCTTTATGGAGAGGGAGCAACGCAGAAGCTCGGCTGCTTTTTTACAGCTTCAAAACCCGAGCTTCTGAGACAAGGCCTGCTCCCCCAAATAAACAAACAAATAGCTTAAGGGGAAGTATGGTGCTGGGGTTTCTTTTCTGATATCTTTTACTTCTTCTTTGATTTCCTGCGAGAACTGCTAAGGCATGTCCACCTAATTGGCAATAGGCTGAAATAACAAAAAGAGAAAGAGAGAGAGAGAGAGAGAAAAGGAGAGAAAAATTGGAGGGGGGCACGAGGGGGGGGGCACGGGGGTAGGGCCCGGGAGGTGGGGACCCAGGCCAAAGAAAATGAATTGGTGAGAAGGTGCTATGAAAACAGCCGGCAGGTCAGACGAGTGTGATCAAAGGTTTACTGATGCTGCGTGAAAAAAAAAATCATTAAGAAAGGCCAGAACAAGACAGTCAATTTCAACCAGAACCACAAATAAAACACATTCAAAGCAGTGCCATGAGGGTAGCCCCTCTGATACAGCCAGATAAATAAAGAAAAAGCTGATGACAGTAAGAACAACAACAACAGAAAGTAAGACAGTGATGTGAAGGAAAAAGGCACTTCTTACCCAGTTCAGTTATCATTAGAATGTGGGTTCCACTGTTTTTTTCCTGACTGATTGAAACCAAAGGCAGAAGTTTGCCAGGCTTAGCTAATAAGTAAAGTATTTAGGGGGAAAAGAAAGTACAGAAAGAGAATAAAGTAAGGGAAAAAGACAGGTAAGGCTCTAAAAAATAAAACTGAAAAGGAAAATAAAAGGACAAAGGACCACAAATCAAGTTTGTATTTGCCATGAAAAAAACAGAACAGCTTCTGCACTTCACATCACACCACTTGACAACATAAATACCCACAGCTAGAGTGGAAATCAGAGCCTGGTTACCTACCATCATCGTATTCTCAGGAGTAAAATGTCTCATACTATTATACAGAGTTTGGTTACACATGATTAAACAGTTCTGGACCATGAAGAAATAAACAAATGGCCTCTTACTATTGATTAAATGCACAGGAAATGTCTGCTCATACTTACTGTGGGTTTTTTCTTTTCTAACCTTAGCCCAAAGACCCCTGCTTATTTGTTACACTATGTAAAAAGCATCGTGTCTGAGAGGGTGTTTATTTAAGAAAATGCAGAAAACCCAAAGGAAAGAGAGAAATATATTTCAGTTATTCAAATAAAGTGAGACAACTGTTACTAATCTTTCTTTAGAGATAGTAATTCAAAACAGTTATCAGAAGCGAAAACATACCCGTGGAAGATACAGTACAGCTAATTTTCCTGAGACTGCACAACAAGGGAAGTGTGAAAAAGATACGGGCATGTACATGAAAGGGTAAATGTTAGCTTTTCTTACCTAGCTCTGTTATAATAGGGATGTTGGCTCCTGTTGTAATGGAGGGTTGACGTAATAGGCCATGGACTGGACTGTTGTCTGGAGATGACCTATCCATCCCAGGGGGTGTAAAGCCTAAAAGAAAAAAAAAGAAAAAAAGAAAAAAGAAAGAAGAGAAAGTTTACTTAGGACAAACTGTATTAAAAAAATCCCCACCAACAGGGAATTCCCTATTTTTTTTCGTTTTTCCAGAAAATTATAGTAAAAAAATTGTCATTTTTTTTTTTAAAAATTGACTTAATTTTCAACAATGATTTCTTAAAAGCATAATCCTTCACAAATATGCAGGTCATTTCTACTGTAAGATATCTGGTAGCTAATGGAGAAACTGAAATTTATTTTGTTATCCTAGGTAGCCTTTGCATCAAAACATGCAAAATGGAAAGAGCAATGCTTATTTAAATATAAATACAAAAATAAAGACTTCAGTGTTAGAGAGGTTTAATTTTGTCCTATAAGTATTTCAAATAATCCTGAAACACACACCTCTCCTTAAAACTCAGTTAGCATTTTAAAGACTATTGTTTGTAAACAGTAGTACAACCAGAGGAACAAATTGCTTCCATTAACAGGTTTTAGGTTTGATCAACATGCAAGATTTAACATTTTCTAACTGTTTTCCAGGAGCAATACAACCCACACAAAGGTTTGTTTGGGTTTTTTTTTCGCCAGGTGTACTGTTCATAATACGTATTTTTATGAGTATTACAACTATAGGAATACTGAGATGGAAGGGCTCATTCTAACAGAAAAAAAAAGATTGGATGGAAGGAAAAAGACACAGGTCTTCAAACAGTATGTAAGAAGAATGCTTGAAAAGAAACTAGAAAGAGTTTTATACCTTTGGGGCTGTAAAGGAAACAAAGGTGGGAGAGGAAACATATTGGCAGGCACTCAAAGAAAAAAAAAAAGATCTGGAGAGCAGCAAGGTTCACCTCTAAAAAAGATTGTGTTTTCAGCCTGATTCTCTACACAGTTTGAAATAGAGCTCTTGACACTGAGCATTTTTTAATATTTTTTTTTTTTTTTTTTTTTTTAAATAAAAAGTACCCAGGCAAAGCCTTTTGGAGTTTGATTGTAAGTACTGAAAAACAGGCAGTTATACAAAAGCCCATGCAACAGTTGGACTGGAAATTCACAGTTGAGACTAATGCATTCCATCTCCCTTGTCCATTAAAGCTGCGGAAAGCATGGGAAAGTTCATTTAACGTCATTATTGCAGAAGTGATGGTGAAGTCAGGGTTTGACTTTAGGGTTTCATGTAGAACAGTGTCAAGGCGGCATTTTTAAGCAAATATTTGTCTGCTAGGAATAGGATTGAGTCAAGCTCACTATAAAACACACATTTCTGAGAAAACATTCATTTTTTTGCCATGTTATGTCCGAGTTCTTTGACTTCACACCAGACATCCAGGGACAGACTTTTGATCCTCTGTCATTACTGTTCTGAACTAGTTTTGAATTCTTCATATACCAATTCTAAATTAAAAACAGCCAAATTAATTCCTGATGTATCTTCATTATCTTCTTGCAGTGTGGAAACCGTTTCACTGCATTAAATTCATTGATACATTCATTTGCTACTGAATTCAGAAGAAGATGATATGATGTTATCTACTTTAACTTTCTTCAGTTTGGGACTAATTTACAAACCAGGAAATCTCTAAACTAAACCGTAGTTACTGCTTTTATATTGTCTTTCTGAGGGATTTATGGTTCTTTTCCAGTGATAATTACCATCTTTCTTAAACTGTCCCTAAACAAGACAAACTATAAGGACCACTATATCTGGACTTCAGTTTATTTCTCCCTATGTTTTGTCTATATCACATATAGAATATATAGGTAATAAAACTAGAATCACTGAGAAGAGAGACTTACTTAGCCCTCGAGAAGGTACCAGTATGAATTTCCTTCTGACTATCACATGAAAGTTAGATACAACATGAGGATTGGAAGGACAGGATAAGCAAAAAGGCAGTGAAAAGTCTGTGAAGAAATTCCTTAGAAGAAAAGAAGTGGATGAGTTATATCTTCAACAGACAAAAACATCACCATAGGTAAACCTAAGACAGCAAAGCAATTCTATTTAATATTACGAGTGCACAGAAAATCTTTAGAAAGCAGATTTCTTAGAGACAACCGGAAATGTTGGCAATGTTAACAGTCGGTCATTTAATACTACTCATTGTGCTGAAACTAATTCAGTAAGACCGGCCTGGTGACAGTGAGTTGCATTCCCAACTGGTACCGGTTTGCAGATGTTCCCGTGCGTCTGGCACTGTGACAGACAGCCGCGCTGGCTCTGATGCTTGCTTCTGCATGGCAGAGCCCAGGGCTTCTCAGACGTACAAAGTGAGTCTAACGGAGCTCCTTCAGGCACCACCTCACGACTTAGAGGTAACCCTGACACTCTCACAACAGCAGGAAAATTAAAGCGGGACTCCAAAGGGAGGGAACGCTGTCTGAGGACAAGTGGGTATTAGTGTGACACCTCCTTCTGCAGCCGGTTCCGGTGTTTAAGTTTTGCATTCTGTTATGCTGCAGGAAAGGTAAAAGACATGGCTTTTGTCACACTACATTAAAAAAATCTCAAGTAGCTGTAGACTCCTTGAGCAGTTAAAGTGGCGGGCCCAGTTGGGTCCTCTGCAGAATTACAAGCCAAACTTGCAACAGGAAGACTTTTTACACTCACTTATCTGTGAGCAGAGTAAACTAATCTTGTTCCCGTGCACCCTAGGACTTGTACTGCTGGGAGCATCCCTGGAGGCCCTGGTTCTCCCTTGTTCCTGAAGGCTTTTCTCTCCCCATCTCAGGATGGATTCCCTAAAACCTCTTGCAGTGAATCAGGCCCTTCAGATGGTAAGAGCACATTGGTATTTCCCTACCGGCTAAAAGCAAATTGAAGAAAGTTGGCATAACTGTGCCTAAATGCGTAAGTCCTTCTTGCCCTCCCTCTACACAACACACAGAGGCACACGCACACACACTCTCCATCGAAGCCTACCTGTAGCCACCTCTCTAACCCTTCCAATATTTGTCTTCCTAGGATGGTGTTAGAAGATTGAAGTAAATGTGTCATTTCTGTTAGACACAGACTGTCAGGAGCTCTGTAATTGCACACTGCACACATAGAGCATTCAGTCTGAAATGCAGGAAACGTGTTAAAGGGATTTTGTTTTCTCCTTGAATGAAAAATAGACTCACGCCTCAATATTTTTCATCCTATGGTCTTGGAAGATGTGAGAAATATCTGCTATTTTAAATTAATTTCCTTATCTGTGCTTAATTCACACACTTCTAAAAAAACACTTTTTAAAAATGTAAAAATCTTGGAATATTTTCGGGAAAGGAAAATTAGAGTACTCGGGGATTTTGTGTGCCTGTCTTTGGAGTCACAAGGCATTGTACACCTTCAGGCCACATTCCTGCTCCCAAGTCACAATGTAAATTCTATAGATAGGCTCTCTATTTTTTTCCTCCAGAGGAGAGGGAAAAAAAGTGCAGGAAAACTAACCTGCTTTATCAGAACTTTCATTTAAAGGCATGAAAAACTACAAGTGACAGCTGTGCAGATTCAGTGAATGTGACATTTCTGAATTTCTTCAACTTGACAAGTAAACACCTTAAATCGGTAATGCTATATGCATAATACATGACCTGTATTTTGACATCCATCATCAAATGCTGACTTGAGAAAATACAGGTTTGTACGTCAAGGAATAGCACCCATAAAGCAGGGAGAAATTCAGGTCACAGGGTATTAGGAAAACTCTATTTCATTACAGAAGCTGAAACAAGCTAAGGCATCAGATTTAAGATCCATTTTCAGCTGTGAAAAGATTCAATTCCTCTGCACAGAGCATTCATTTAGAAATGACATGCTTTCCTCACAGCCTCTTTTCATTTTCCTTTTCATATTCCATTTTCTCCTTCAGTCCCCCAACCTTGTTCCATTAATGCTCATAAAAATCGTAAAACAGGGCTGATAGTTGTGATCTTCTTATAACCACAGCGTCTCCTTGTTCAACAAACTACTGAGGGAGCTACGGCTACAATTGCTTAACAGGAGCAACATCTAGAGTAAAATTCACGTGGCCTGCGCAAGGCTGAGCGCAGTCCCTGTGTAAGGAAATACAGGGACGGTGGGGCCCTTCTGGAGAAGGGAATTCTCTTTGCCAGCAGTTAGCAGGTAAGGGGCAGCACAATCATCTCAGTTCCCACAGCCACTGCGTCCGATCTAAGTTGCTGTACTGCGTGAGTGATTGCCTTTGCATTACCTGGTTTTTGGGTTTTTGGGGGTTTTTTTTTGTCTTCACTTATTAAACCGTCTTTACCTCAACCCACGAGTTTGTTTCTCCCTTCTGCCCTTCTGCTTCTCTCCCCCACCCCACTGGAGGGAAGTGAGAAAGAGACTGGGTAGGGGCTTAGTTGCCAGCCAGGGTCAACCCACCACCGCTGGCTATAGTGATCACCACCACCACATCCAACTGAGGAAGTGGCTTGGACTTCAACAGGAGGCAGCAAGCCCCTGTCCCTCTCTGAAACAAGATGCTGCCAAACAGTGGATTAAACATATCATGCCTCTGAGAGCAACACAGGCTCTGGGATCCTGACATGCTCCAAATCAGTGAAGGCTGGCAGTCGGGAGTCACTGCCTCCCTCCCGGCAGCGGCCTCCCTCTTGGAGAGGCAGGGACTCCTGTGCCCTGACTCAGCTACCTGCTCTGAAGGAGTCTGAGCGTCTTGCAGTTGTCTGCAGAAAGCAGCTGATTCAGCGTCTTGATTCTGTGCAAAGAAATATTTCCCAGCTCCCTCTGGGATACTACTGCTCACAAAAGTCGGTGAAACAACCAAACAATTGCATTAGAGGGAAGATCCTACCTCTTTAAGATGTTCTCATCTTTGTGGAAGGAGAACCTTGGGGAAACTTCCTCCCCACAAGAAGGCAAGCTCTTTTCTCCAAGACTTACTGGAGATCCAGGTGCTGCCCAGCTCAGAGCTCAGCAGGGCCAGGTGGCTATAAGCCCTCCTTCCCTCTTCCAAAACACCGCCTACAAAGTGATGAGCAGTACTGGGCTTCTGTGAGAGCTGTGCCTCCGAAGCCAGGCTGATCCATGGTCCTCTCAGGAACTCAGGAGGGCACTAACTGTGGCTCAGCAGTAACATGCAGCTATTCTGGGAGCCACTGTGGCACTGTGATGAAGTCCAAAATTAAGGAATGCTGACATGGCTTACCAGGGACTTCTGCCCACTGAAAGCACCAGCAACAATTATCGTTTGCCCTGCTTACGTGCTGTTTGGAGCAACTGGCCTGATGGGCAAGTGATCTGCTGATTGTGCTGGCCATAAACCACTGGGTTTTGGTCCTGTGCAGGTCACTTGACTGAGCGATGTCCCATAAAATGCGGGACATCAATGCTCTACATAGCAGTAAATATATCCTTTTAGTCTGCTGACGAGCCAGTAAAGGTTTACTGGGGTTTTACTGTAGAAACAAATTTGGCTCTTGGATGTGCACTGCTTCTGTTCCACGGACTTCATTGAGACCCAGATGGGCATATTCTCAAACTGGATTTTTATGATACATTTACAAAATATCTTCTGTTCTAAAAGATCATAATGGATCCTTTATGACCCTCTTCCCCTTTCCCCCTGCTCCCTTCCTCTTTGCCTCCCTTCCCTTTCAAATATGTATTTTTTTACTAAACTGGAACTCTGTGCAGGCAGAATGCATTTTCCCAAACTGAAAATCTACTTGGCAGACCTAAAGGTTGTGGACTTGTCATTAAAGTGCCATGTAAATTGATAGCGTCCTTTAAATAATGCTATTCTAGGGAAAGGTGCCATGGGATTCACTGGGTAATGTATGCACTAAAGTTTTAAAAAAAAAAAAAATTTAAAAGCATACATACTGTTAACTATCTCTGGCTCATCTAAGAAGCATGAAACAACAATCATATTTTGAGCATGTATGAATAACACACAGATGGTGAACTGCCAAACACACCCCCAACGAGTTATCATGCAGGAATATGGGACAAGGATTTTCATTAAGCAGAGCCACACAAAAAGAAATAATTCTCTTACAAAAGGGCCTCACAGCTACTTCCCTTTGCTACTGTTTGCTGACAATGTCCATTAATATTCCAGTGAATTCAATTGAATGATAGCCTATACCTGTTATTCTCCGAAGTACAGCCACTTGGGTATACCTGGAAAGTTCAGCAGCAGCCATGCAGCTAAAGAGCTGATGACATTCATGGGAATCTGTTACAGCCATTCCATTTAGAAACAATTCTAGCTTCAATGTCCCATGTGGTCTGAGACAGAGAGTTGTAGTTTGGCCTCAGAACCTGGAAATCCTAAATTCTGGTTTCAGCTCTGACTTTTACTGTAATTTGTGCCTAAAGATCTAATAATCTCTTGGAGATTATCTCTAAAGATCTGGAGAAGGAGAGGAATGTGGGAGAGCAGATGTGACTGCGTAGGCTCCCAGCTCTCTCAGAGACTGCAGCATCTTCAGAGATGCTCCGGACCCAAACATAGCCCAAGCTAACTCTACAGAGAGTGGAGGGTGACGAAGGGTACCTTTCTCAATTGTAACCACCCTTCAATGATCTGGGACTGGAACAACCCCTGGAGCACCGAGCGCTGAGAAACGCTGTTACAGAGAACAAGCCGCCATCCTCCTCCCCAGTAAGCTTTCTTCTCTAGTGCCTGTTCGTTTCCAAACTGTTGAGTTACAGAATCCTATAGTGAAGACGTCCAAACCAAAGCTCTAACGAAAGCACGGGGCAGTGAGACCAATGCTAACTTCCACTCCCCAAAGCGTGAGAACCATTCCTGGGTGGGTTAGCGGTCCCACGTGCTGAGAGCGTAAAGGGTTTACAGCTCTGCTGGTTCTTGCACTGCTCCAGCGAGGCAGGATTAAGCTGTAAAAACAAAGATCAAGAGCACTGGAGTTTCATCATCTTGAGGTCCAGTATTGAATAATACCCCTTTGTTTCCATTTTCAATTGTGAACAGCATAATATGTTAGAAATAGTGTTATATTTTAAGCATTGTGCAGAGGGTTTATTCACAGGTATTTAGACGAGTCTTTTCCCAGTTTAAGCCTCATTTTGAGTTTCGCGATCAAACACACAGAAAAAATCAAGATGAAGTCCATCTGCAACTGCCTGATTTTTTCACAAAATCTCATGTGGTAGTTACCCAAACCACAGCTCCGCCGAGGTTCACCGTAAGCTTACACGACCCAAACCTATCAAAACAAATGGGCTTTCTTTACTAATGCTTTGCAGAGCGTAGCCTTGATATTCTCTCCTTGCCATTTTCCTCACTTTAAGTGAGATAATATGTAGTTACTAGCCATAGCTAGTATGTCTGCTAGAATGGAAACTTTATTTCTGTCGATAGTAAATATTCCTAGCCAGTATTCCTCTGACAAGAACTTCTTGCTCTCAGTGGAATCAAGCACAATTTTACTGAACTTATTTTTATATTTGGTAAAGGGAAAACAAAATGAAATTTCCTTTTTTTGAGTCTTTATCCTTATTTTTTTTCAGTGCTATAGCAATTTTGTAAAGCTCTAAGCAAGTGTTTGTCTAGGTTACTGATTCCTTTGGCCTGACATATCCTATTTGGGTTTTTTTCAGCCAATAAAGCCAAGGTTGAACTAGAACTCCTGTTGTGCAATGCAGCCATTTTGTTTTATACACATCTGTCTTGGGAACATAAAATGTACTCCAGGAGTACATCAGTGACTTCTTATTCAGTCTCTAGTGCATAAGCAAACAATTAGGAAAGTGTAAAACTCAGGAAAATAATTTCTTATTTTTTAAAGCACTGTATGGCACAAAGAAGAGTAAATCACAGAAACCTATGAGGGCCATGAAGACGGGTATAATGGTTACAGCCAAGCAAACCAGGATAATCGCTTGGGGCTTTTAGGCTATCAAGAAGGGAAATGAGACACTGCAGGTTCTCCTTTGTGCAACAAGAAAAAGGACAGGCCATCAGGAGTTTATTGCCTGATAGTTAGCACCATCTTGTAGCTGTCTTTAAGCATCTATTTTCTAAGCCGTTTCCAGAAACAGAGGAACGATTGGGTAATCCTCGATTTGAAAACACCTAGGACACCACACGGTAAAATATAAAGGACTTCTAGAATGCAAAGGACAATGCTTTCCAAACTACTTCACACTTACCCTACTGCTTGGGATGTATTCACATGAATTTTATGCTATGTTTTTACAGCAAACTAGTCAGGGAATATTTTAACTCTTTGCAATATACCACGTGCTTTGGATTTGTTAATTTCTTGTTTTGTTTTTTAATTGTAATGTCACCTTTGGTTTTCCATCTACTTTCTTCCCCCCTTCTCTGCTGTCATGAACCTGCTTTTCCAAAGCCTGCTCCTCTTGGGAAAGAATTTAGTTCTCTCACATTGTTCTACTAGTGGAATTTTATCTCTTGGTGGCAAGCGACTATTCATCCTTTCTGGTGGATTGCACCTCTAGGTATAGCACCTACTCCTAGTACTACTGTCCAGGTGCTAGCGAGTAGTTTGGCTACTTCTCACAGACATTTTTTTCTTTGATTTTTCTTATTTTGCTCAGAAAGAACCACTAGAACTATACAAATATTTGGAAAGAGACAGAAGAGATAGTAACGTGTTCCTTCAGCAATTTGTGCATCAGCAGCTATCCAAAACACTCCACTTTTAACGGAATATACTTAAATTCACAACAACATCAGAAATTATAATTTCTGTGGTTTTTAGCCACTTCCACTATGAATTAAATTTTTTAATTGTCCCTACTGTCCATTTACAATGTAATAGTTTTCTACACTAGGTACTTCTAGGGCACGAAGTTGGTAGCATCTAAGTGTAGCACAGGTTTGCAGCTAAAAGAATTTAGTATAAAATGATGCCAAATTCTTTTCAGTTTAAGCATTAATCAACCTTGCATATTTAGACCTCAGGCAAAAATAAATAAATATGCTGAATAAAACTTATCAAATAGATTAAGCTATATTACCTAGTTCACAGAGACAGGTGTTCAATAACTACAAATCAAATGGAAAGCTCACTGTTAAAAATGATATATAGGTATGTTAGGCGAGACTCTACATTATGTCATTATATCCTACATTATATCAAATAAAGTAAATTTTTCCTTAGTGAAAAAGGAAGAGCAAAGCCAGATGTCATAGCAAGCAATCAATAAAAATATTTTGATAAATAAAAGTAACAATGCTGTCCAACACATGATTGGCAACTACTGAAACATAAATTAAACAAATTTCCCACTGCTGCTTATGGGAAAATTATGCAGATTAGAATTTGATTAGGTTTATATCATGAGACTCAATTTGGACTTTTAATCTATTAAGCTCCAATAAATGAGGCATCTGAATAGCTCCCTTGAGCAGCAACAGTAATAACCACAGCAGTCATTTTTTGCAATATGTGTTCCGACAATTTCTTTAGCAGATGATTCCACATCTTTAACTACCATTACTTTGTAACTTCTACAAAAATTTCAGGTGTATGCAGTGAGGAAATGGATCCATACAAAGCGCTTAAACAGATATTTTGTGATAATCAACATCTGTCACTCTGTTCTAGCAATATTGTTTTTCCATCAACTCGGACTTACTTACGGTCAACTTCATGGTCTGTGTGGGCTAAATAGTGCCAGCAGACTTGTAAATTACCCAAGCTGGAACTGAGCTGGAAACCTACAGTAAAATGTCATTAAGTTCTCTATAGGCTAGGTCAAAACTAAAATCCCACATTCAAGGCTGTCTTGGGGATCAAAGATTTAACTGTGAAGGCTAAGGCCTCATTTTATCACAGAAATCTGAGCTGGGTTCCCAGAGCTGAGCTCTGGGACAGGCTGGATTCAGATCAAGACCACCTCTAATTTCTCTGGCAGGTATGCTCCATAGGCCTCCTGCGTGGTTCCTGTAGTCTGATCTATTTGCAAGTATCCAAAAGCTCTTCTCCTGTCTTACTCCACATTGTAAAAAAGCAACTCTTGGCAAAGCCTGCCGACTACAGAGCGTATTGTGCTTATGTCCAGTCCTGCCAGATTTCACCAAATCCTGTCACAACTTTTTAGTGGACAGGTTGTCAGAAGAGCAGATAGTCAAGTGACAGTAAGCAGGTGATTCCCAAAGATTAAATTTGCAGTTTAAAAACTTCAGGGCTTGATTAAATGCTCAGAGTAAAGGAACGTGGATTTCGTGTTCATTTGTGAATATATTTTTTAAAGAGAGGCTTAACAGAGAATTTCCTTCTGGCATTCATGCTTTCAGCATACCACTACAAAGGGTCTCTGCAAGACAAAATTTTTTACCGGGACTCCAAACTGAACACCATCAATAGGGGAAAAAAATCAGTCATGCTCTTTGTCACTCAAATACTGCCTTCTGTAACACACACAACTTCAGGGTAGCATGTTTGTTAAAGACATCTTAGTAGATATCATGTGTGAAAATGAGTATCAAGTTGTTTTGAACTATGCCAGTCTGCCTTTCCATAGAAAGTACAACAAATCACTCGCACCCCGGTGCAGTTACCGCTGTGGGGAATGATAATTGCCTAAGGAATATTTGTATGCTGCTTCAAACAAAAACCTCCTGATCCAAAAAGGTAGCTTACTACACCCCTGCTGCAGTTTAAGCTGAACCTTGCAAATAACGTATGGTGCCCAATTTGAAATAGGAATAAGGAAACACCACCCTAGGGTTTGGAGTATATTTTCAAAACACGTACATCATCCCATCATCCCACTTATTTGCACTTCAGAATTATCGGTATTACTGGCCAGTATGAAAACCATCCCTGTCATGCACGATAAAGTAATAGGAAGGTAAGTACCTCCAGAAAGTACTTCCATTAAAAGAAATGTCAACCCTCTGATACTGAAGTTCACAGGAATGGCTAACACATCAAACCAGCCTTATACTCTGTTCAGCTCGGTATATTATCCCCGTTTTATATGTCACATATACATTATGACACATTCTATTCCAGTTTCAATACAGGTCTACCAAATACTAAAATTGGCTAATTTATTGCAATTACTCTTGACTCTGACTGGAAATAAACAGATAATGAAGTCTTCCTTTTCTTTCTACTCCTCTTTTTTTCACATTAAAAAAAAAATCTAAATAGAAACTGCACAGTTACGGAATCAGGATGAATCTGAAGTATCTCTCTAATTGCATATTGTTGAATGATGTATCAGTAGCAATATGTTAGCTACTAATAACATCTAAGGTTGTGAAGACACAACTGCCTGAGAAACAGCAGTGATACTACTGGTAGTACTCAATCTGTAAAGTCTGGGAACCTCTGCTTCAACCAGTACAGGATCCAGAATTAAGAAGCCAGAAAGCAACTTATCCCTCTGATGGCCATTCCAGGGGGAAGAATACCCAAAGCACACAGTCACCAGTGACAATAAACAAATAATTAGCTCAAATGTATCAAGAGAAAAGGAAAAGTATACGCACAACCAGTGAGGTACTGCCTGCTCTTAAAATGAACTTTCCATTGCTAAGTTTGCACTATATGGGCTCACAGGTTTTCCCCTCTTAGTGAATATTAATCTTAAAAAGAAAAGTAAATCATTATCATGACACAATGACTCATATTATTTTATTAGAGTTTTTGCTAAAATCTTTAAGTGTTGTGCCTGCCTTTCATAGTTCAAATGTCTTTTTATATTTAAAGAAGTACCAGCTGGTGTCTCTACACCAGGTCCATATTTATGTTATTTATATGGGATCCAAAACCCATTACACTAGTAATCAAGCTGGTAAAGACAACGATAACAGTAAAATGTAATGTGGTATTCTTTAAGTAGTGAAAATTAAGTGGCAACCATAAAATATATGCCTTGGCATCCAGTGCACAGTACAGCCATACTGAAAACTTCCAGCAAGCAGGTTGTTTGGTTTCCTTTTTTTTAGTTTTCAGCATTATATTGACTATTTACTGTCATTCATGCATCTAAATACTACTGTTGGATTTTAAAATGGTATAATCTCTATAAACACTTAAACAACATATTAACTTTCCTATCCATTATTCTTTACTGGAGAGTTAAATGGGTTGATAAAAACCAGAATGTTTACTTCCCTGTTTGAATTTCATTAGTACCGATATCAGTGGAAATACCTGTCCTTTCAACTAGGGGGTTTTAATATTTCTGAGAGTCTTTAGTCTATTTCTTGTTATTTGATAGGATTCTAAGAATAAATATTAAAGCTGCAATGTGGATTTTTGTAGCTAGTGAGGTAGTTCAAGAAGTTTGAATCTGTGGTTTTGGGCAGGGCCAATTTGAAATATGAATCTGCAGATAAATTTTAAGGCCTATTTACATTTGACACCACAAAGCACATTGCCATAAAATAAAAAAAAAAATCAAGATATATTCCAAATTTTAAGAAGCACTCTCTTTGTCTATCTAATTCAGTCTACAGCTGTCTCGCTCAAAATGGAAGACGTGTCCAGATAGAGTTTACATTGCCACTCAAGAACTGAATTGAAGATTTAACTGAAGAGTTAACAATAATCAAATTCTCATATGTTGAGAAACCTGGGAGACACGAAGGCCAGGTTGCATTTCTTGAGCAAGTAAGCAGAATCAGTTCCCTCTCTTGCAGGGAGAGTACTTGGGAATGTGCATCACAAGATACTTTGCACAAGCACTTCCCACCTTTTTCTCCTGGCAGACTTCCCATTGCTTATCAAAGGGTAGCTCCTGCTTTAACTCACATGAGGGAAGTCCCATGCAGAAACAAGTCAAGAGAGTGCTAGTCTTGGAGGAAAAGCTCAGGAAGGCACTGCTGTCCCCTGCTTCCCTTCACAGCAAGGGAGAGCAGAGAGATCTTCAGTCCCCAGTCCATCCTCTCACGAACACCTGGAAGGAAACACTCTAGGTCCTTTCCACATTGCTAGCTATCATCTTGGTCTCTACTATTTGACAAGGAAAAAGATGATGATGTTTCTTCGCTTTCATGAATTTTAGGTCTCACAGAATCACAGAATGGTAGGGGTTGGAAGGGACCTCTGGAGATCATCTAGTCCAACCCCCCTGCCAGAGCAGGGTCACCTACAGCAGGCTGCACAGGACCACGTCCAGGCGGGGTTTGAATATCTCCAGAGAAGGAGACTCCACACCCTCCCTGGGCAGCCTGTGCCAGGGCTCTGTCACCCTCACAGTGAAGAAGTTTTTCCTCATGTTCAGGCGGAACTTCACGTGTTTCAGTTTGTGCCCGTTGCCCCTTGTCCTGTCGCTGGGCACCACTGAGAAGAGTCTGGCCCCATCCTCTTGACACCCGCCCTTGAAATATTGATAAGCATTGATGAGGTCCCCTCTCAGTCTTCTCTTCCTCAGGCTGAACAGCCCCAGCTCCCTCAGCCTTTCCCCATAGGAGAGATGCTCCAGTTCCTTAATCATCTTTGTAACCCTCTCACACTAAGCTCATCAACACATAATAATGAAATTTAAACACAAAAAGCCTGCAATTTTCATTAGTTTTTAGTAAAATTACTGTACGTGCTAGACACTAAAAATAGACAAGGGGAGGTGAGAATGGAAACATTACTTTACATGCCACATGTCTGGCTAAGAAAATGTTGTAAATAAGACTGCAAATCTGTGTTTAAAAAATCCATGAATGTCATACTTCAAGGAATCCTTTTCCAAGATTTTGTGGCAAAATCCCTTTTTTATGAACTCTAAAGAAGATTTGGTAGCAAGAGGCAGGCAATGAAATCAATTAGGGTATAACAGTATCTGAGATTTATCTGTTTGCTTAGGCACACACTGGAAATAGCAAGGTTGCTAAACTGGAGTTACATGGAAAAACCTTTTTGATATTTGTTCTCTAAGAAAGAGTTCACCAAAATATTATTTTAGGCAGCTTGTCAAATGCTGATTTCAAGCCAGGGCAGATTAGATAAATCAATTCAATAGGGATCTTTTTATATAGCTGAACTTTTTTCTGAAAACGTAAAGTTACCATTCCAGGAAGTATCTTCTTCACGCATGAATAGTTACAATAGGAACAATTCACAAATTATTGAGGATTTACAACAGATATAGTTTCTAAAACACACAGCTTAATATTAAACAAAATGGTTCAAGTACCTTTTCTGAATTTAATTTTGGTTAGACCATAAACTGTTTTTGAGCAAGCTAATGTGACTAATGGAATATTTGTTCTTAAGAATATCTCATGTAATTGTAGTGTTATTAATCCAATCCATCTGTCCTCAAACAAAACAAGAAACAATTCCCCCAAGGTTTTCTCAGCGCCCATATGACACTGTCTGATTTCAGGGAAATTTCTCTCTTCTTTTTTTTAGAGCAGGAGTTCTTTCAAAAATGTCTAGCTATCTTTGCCCTCACTCGGAGTCTCGTTTCTAAGTTACAGAACAAGCAGACTGACATGAACTTAGCAGAAATAGGAAATCCTATGAAGACATCCAATTACATTATAATCCTGCCTATGCATTTAAGTAAAACCTCTGTAAAGTCAAACTTAGAGAAAATATACATGCTGTTACACTCTAGAGATACTTTGCCTCCCACTACTAACCAGTAATCATGCTCCTGTATTAGTATTAAGAGTATTTGACATCTAAAGTTGAATACAAAATTTAAAAGAGCAACCAAACCTCAAATCAATATGAAAGGTCCAATCTCAATTATACTTTCGTAGGATCTAATTTAGAGCTCTAAGGAAAGTTTGCAAATGATCAGGTATTCCTATGACATTACAGAAATGACATAAAATCTTAATCTTGTATCCAAATAAGGCAGTATGAAAATTACCAGTAACCATAATCTTACCAGGGACCATCGAATAAAAATAAATCACAATAACTAGTCAAGAAAAAAGTTTACCCTTCTTCCTTCAATAAAAAATCCTGCCATACCATTTGTAAAATACGCAGATTTAGTTTTTCGTGTCTGGTTCATTCAGATGTTAAAAAGAAAAGCTGCAAAATACCTTATTAGGGGCACAGCAGTCTTGATTCTCAAATGAAGGCAGTGCCCCAGTTCAGCCTGCATATCCCACTCTGCAGATGCTGAAAGATCGGGAAGGTTCTTGATAACCAGGAGCTACCAAGTTTTTAGAGACTGCCTATTATGGAAAGTCTGGTATGTCTCAAATTGAACCCTGTAAAACTTAAAAATCAACAGATCTGTCTTGAAAAAAGAATGCCAACTATTTTGTAAGTTTTACCCTAAAGCTGTTGAAGTTCTGCAACTCACTAGCAGGTGTTAGATCCTGCTCTTCTGCAATGGATATCAGACCAGGAGTTAACTGGAAAGAACAAAGAAATAGCTTTCTCCTGTAACCTTGTTCGACTGGTGGGATCTGCTGGATATTGATGCTTTGCATCTCTTCCACACGAAAGCAAAACAGTGACATTGATCTCTGAATTCATGTGTGTCCTTTAAAAAAACCAACCACCTTTATGCAAATAAATAACCATTTATTAAACAAACAATACGTATTGAAGCAAAGAAAGATACCAGAATTACGCTCATGAGGCTGCCTGCTATGGTATATAACTTTCAAACTATCTTGTAATCCTGTAATATATTATCTATATGTTCCATTTTCTTGAAGTTATCTTCATAATCAAGATGCTATCACAAGTATCGTGGGCATTGGAACTATTTTTAATTTTCATTTAAAGAGCAATTAAAGAAAGACAATGGATACACAAGATAATAAAGTAAGTGATTAGCAGCATGCAAATGACATAGGCTTAATGATAATACCCTGTTCTAGTCTCCAAAGGGCCTGTCAGAGAAACTCTTCCTACATGTAGTTGTGCAGCTAATGTGCCTCAGCCTACAATTACAACATTGCTGACACCATTAACCACTGAAACAACATCAGTTCATGAAATCCTTGTTGTCTCATTAAAATGCAAAGGGTCAGGTAATTTACCAGCATTGTGTGTCTACTTTTGTTGCCGGCAATTAACAAGCATTATCCAGCATGGACTCCTGCTGGGAAATAGTGAAACTCTGTGAAATTTTAAAAAGATTTTTTTTTTATTTGATGGGAATATAACCTCAACACAGCTTCGTATTCAAAGGGCCATGAAATATAGACCTTTTATACTAAACTTCAAAGTTTAAAAAATTTACTCTTGTGGAATTGGATCTAGATATGCATCTCCTTCTGCAATTAACTTTTAAAAAATACAGAGACAGAGAAACAAAACACCTTACAGTTTCTTAGAGACTTAAAAAACAAATGGTTTCTTCAAAAAGACTTTTTACAAAGTTAAACCACAGAGATCGGTCTAGTACAACCTAATACCCACGTTCCCTTTCTTCTCGCTAATTGAAGTCCCATATCATCATTTAAAGCAACCTTGATAACATTCACTATTGGCTCACATCTTGTCAGGGAGCAGAATGGTCTCTTATTCTTTAAATGGAAGTTTTGGAACATAAAACACATTCCAATAAAAGTGAACAGAAAATTATGAATTCATTAAACTACTTTGGTATCTTGTGTTATATATAATATTTATATTCCAACTACTGTAAAATATGCTTTAATATCTTTAGGCAACTATAAGGACTTAAATATTTATAAAATGGCTAAAGATAAAGTATAGCTCTCTTATTCCTACATACAGATGATGTAAGGCATGCAATCAAAGACAATAACACTTTCAACCCATTTGTCATCTTAAAGGAGCCTTTCAACTTCAGATCCCTTGTGTGCAATCTACATAAGAGTTGCTGCCTACATAGGCAACTCCAGAGGAGTTTGCTCCTTAAAAACTACCAAGAGTGCTATACTTCACATAAAACAGGGTTTTCTGAAAATGGAGACAAAACTATAAATTTGCAGGCAAAACAGCTCCAAGTGGGGCTTCAAAATACTGCTGTATTTATCTCTGGGACATCTGGGAACAGGAAGCATTTTGATTTAATATTTCATAACATAGAGGCAATTGCTTCCTTGCCTGGTGTATAATTAATGCTCATAAAAAGACCAGGTTTTTTTTTATTCCTCAGCATCAGAAATGCACAAAATAGTACACCTTCATAATAGGGGGTTTGCTTTCAAGATGTTGAACAGCAAATAATAATAAAATAGAGTCACCATGAATTTATAACAGTCTTGGGATGGTTAAATATATTTATAGTTTAAGTGTGAAATCACATGCTTGATGTACTGTACTGTCTACCTCCTTTGCCCGATTTTATCTTTCTCCGGCTAAAGCAGAAGGCGACTTGAAAGCAGAGGAGGAAGAAGCAATTGTGAAAGCTTGAAGGTATTCGGGCTAGGACCTTACAGCATTTCTCAAACACGGGGATACTGTGTCAAAGAAACACTTCTCTCCAGCCACTCGCCAACACATTTTTAGTTTATAAGCAATAGAATCGAAAACCTCTTTGCTTAGTAGTTTTTCTCTCTTC
Source organism: Phoenicopterus ruber ruber (assembly GCA_009819775.1). Classification (NCBI taxonomy): domain Eukaryota; kingdom Metazoa; phylum Chordata; class Aves; order Phoenicopteriformes; family Phoenicopteridae; genus Phoenicopterus; species Phoenicopterus ruber. The sequence goes on along the minus strand of CM020221.1, from coordinate 15,416,859 downwards.
CTAGGAAAAGTTTGAGAGGCAGGAAACTGCTCTCTGCATGTCTAAATTCCGGCAGCTAAGGTTTGCGTCCCGCTGCAGGGAAAATACAAGAAATGCAAACCGTGCTGCCCGGGAACTTTCTGTCAAGGGTTCCTTGCGAAGGCTGGAAGGCTAGCGAGGTCCTAACGTAGGCGGCTTCCACAGCACGGGAAACAAAGTTAAGTGAACGGCCTCTCTCCCACCCAGCCTCTTTAGTTTATTTAAGTCCAAACCTTGCGAAGACTTGCACGTAATCTAACTTTACACAGGTGGATAGTTTCATTGAAGTCAGAAAGATTTATTAACCTGTATAACATTGAGCACATAACTTAAGTTTTGGAACAAGCAAGGCATCAGATTGTAAACTTGCCAGGGCAAAGGCCGTATTTTATTCTTGTATATATCAGGACTATGACAACAAGCTCTTAATCCCATCTAGAGCTCCAGTGTGCTACCATAAAATAAATAACAGCTATCAGCTGATCCATCTGGTTCAGCAGGATAAGAAATTACGTGCATGTTCCAAAAAGGTAATACCGAGTTATTTATCACAGTGACCTAATCTTCAAAAATTGGATTTTTTTGTGAGCAAATGGTGATGTGGGACCTGTGTTAGGATACCCTTATCTCATTTTTCAGTTATTATATTCATTACTTACGACGGTCAGCCTTTGTTTTGAAAAATAATACTGAAACTGAACTACAACAAACATTTCAAAATTCAGTTAGTAAAACAAAAACCGATCAACCAAGTAGAAAATTTTGTTAATTGGATTATTATTTTTGTCATTTAGAACAACGGATGCTAGCAAAAATACAAGGAGCATTCAGAAACACACAGCATAAAAACATTCTTAATCAGGTGTAACCCTTACACTAAACTACCAATCCTGAGAAACCAACAACCCCGATGCCAATGTAAAATACTTGCCATTTTTGCAAATGTGACTGGTAGGATTGATACTGTCTAAGAGAAAATTTTTCAAAACATCTATGTCATTTAGGAAATTATGAGCTATCTTTAAGTATAACAAGCATGCTGCAGCCTAAATTACATTAATTTGCAAAGAGACACAGGAATCTAAGTGCTTAAAAGATTAAAGTTAGTGTCATAGCTCACTTGGACACTTAAAAAAATTACCCCAAATCTTTCACTTTTTGCCAGCACTATTCATTTATTTATTTTTAATATTATATCTACATTTAATATTCTACATTTACTTATTTGCTTTCCTAAGGAGGTTAAGTAACTCCTTAAACTCTGAAATTATTTAGTTGACTTAAGTAGAGTTTGATTTTCTGTATTTGAAAGTAAAGCTCTTATTTCTACATTTTCATGTAATATAACAAATTAAACACAGGAAACAGTGCTGGAGTTGCCACGGAATACTGAATTCCATAATAGCCTAAAAGGTAACTGCATCTATGATTATCCAATCCTATGTTCTGAAATCTTCACTTAAAAACTTTATCTTATGACTATAAAATAAGAGAAATAAGATTCAACATTCACCAAAAACCCCCTCCTTCAAGAATAAAACTATTGTTTTGAACTTAGAACAAACATCTCTAACAGCACTCCAATAGTTATCTCGGAAAGTGACACAAATCCTTTGCTAAGCAAGCATTTCAGACAGTACTTATCCTTTCCCCTTGTTTAAGATTTTTCTCTCATTCCCAATCCTGATAATATTATTGTTGTTCTCTCTCTTTTGCTAACATTCCAGAGATGAAACAATCCAGAATTATTGATTGGTAGAGGTGAAAAAGAATATATTACCTGCAAACACAATGGACTGTAGATTTCAAATTCGTTTTAATAGGAAATTTCTTGCAACAGATTGCGAGACTAAGTCCATGAAAAATTGCAATAATTTAAGAATTAATCAACAGATTGTGAAATAAATCCAATGAAACTCAGAGGCTAACTGCTTTTGTTCTTCCAATCGAAGTTTAAGCCAGCTCCAACAAAAAATGATGATGAAGCCACAAGTGATTTTTAAAGGAACTGGATCCAATGAAACTAAACTTGTACAAGGTTATTTTAGCCCGTGTAATCTTTTACACTTGAAAGATGTGTAAAATTCTGGGTATGTTTACTTGATTTTATAGGATTTTCCCCAGAAGAATCCTGCCATGATGTATGAGATGTATTACCCAGGAGTTCATCCCCTCTTTATTTTTTTCTCTTTATTCTTTCTTGTTGGAGGATCTATTACAAGAACTGTAAATGGAGGCCTTAAAAAGATCTCTCATGTGTTGAAATAGTGTTCCTAGGGAAAATTCTCATAAGTTGAAGTCATTCAGAAAACAGCTGCAATTGTTACTATGCTGAAATACATCTACCCTGCTGTACTGTGATCTGTCTTGTAATGTCCATAGAAAAAATGTTACTATACAGCCTCCCCTTTCTGTACTTTAGACCTGCTTGGAGCCATAAGATCGCTTTTCTTTATTGTTTAGTAAGTGTTTTTTAATGAAATGTACTGCTCTTATTATATAGAACTCAAAATAAGATCTAAATCACTATCCAATAAAAGAAAATTATTGAGTTGGATATCTAAAGTTCCTACCCAGAGGCTACTCTGGTACAGTGTTTATAAATCTCTAAACAGTTAAGTATAATTGTCTTTCTGGTTTTTGGGAAGAAAGCCAAATAGCAGTTTTAGTTACAACTGAAGAAAAATATTTTGTGTTGGGCCCTGTTCATCTGGTGGGTAAAACAACAAGTAAAATTCCCACGATGTAAGACTGAAAGAAAATACAAGAAACATGAAAAACTAAATGGGAACAGTCAATAGATGCTACTTGAAGAAGAAAGGATGGAAAGGTCAACAGAATGAGGGAAAGGAGAATTATCGGAGCTCTCCCAACATAACCGCCAAGGAGGAGCCCATCCCAGACTCAATCTTCCTGGGTGCTTTGGAAAAAATGTTGTGGCTAGGGAGCACAAATGCGTAACATGGATCTAATATTCTTTGGTCTTCTCTCCAAAATACTTCTTGATGAAATTATCTCACTTTGTATTTGAGGGGACAGAATGAGAATCAGGAAGGATAAAGGGACAATAAAAACAAATCTCTAGTATCTGAGGGCAACTTTTTTTCTCCACCACAAACGTGCTTCTTCACTAACCTTTCTAGGAAGACAATCAGCCAACATCTGTAAGAGGAACTGCAAGATAAAACCAGGACTTCCCTTGCCACTAGTAAGACATCTGACTGAGTTTATGAGGCATTTTGTGAGGAGGTGGGCCAAGCTCCAACTTTACAGCATTTTGTATCTCACATGCTAAGATATCGTAATGAAAGTGATAGTTTGCTGCAGCTTCAGTGGGATACACTTTGGCCTTTCTGTCCTTGGAATCTAGGTCTCCCAAAGGAAACAAACTGCCCTGACGATTTCCAAAAGCTCATTTTCAGGACATTAGAGTCTCCACCCCAACCTCTAACGAGTCTAAGGAGTTGCCCAGGCAGCTTTAAAAGATCCAATGCAAACAGCCATGAGAATGCTTTCATCATGAGAGCTTTCAACGACACAGGTCCAATTTGAAAGAGTTACTTGCTCTTTTTGAGTAGAATTACACATTTTATGGAAAGGAGAGTAGCAAATCCCTCCAGAACAGTTAGTAAGCTTTCTCTTCTGAGGAAGGCACCTTGTTTCCATTCACAGTTGTGTGTGGTAATGCATTCGGTCATATGTTGCTAGACAGCTGATGATGAATGTACATTTGACAACTTAGATTGTTTATGACACCCAGTGTCATCCACTCTAGGTACTCCAGGGTTCTTTGTAGCTCTGGTCCAGAATATTTTTTTTTTCTCTGCCTTGGAACTGTGAGCTTTTTTCTTCCTCTTCAGGAGGTCAAGACAGAGCAGTCCAGTTGGTTAAGATGCAATTCTGGCAGGATTAGTTAGGACTCAAAGCAGACAGACCAGAGGACAAAAGTGTTGTCGCACTACTTACAGAAGGTCCAGATAATTAATGCCATCCAGTCCAAAAGCCTGGGAATATTTTAACAGTATGAGGAGACACTAGCAAGTCTTTGTTCCTGCATGAGAACTGCTGTGTGCCTATTAAGTTAATCTTGAACTAGTAATGAGAAAATCCTTTGTTGATATAAACCAGATTAATTCAGTAGACTTACTTTCAGCAGTTAACTTAATCCATTGGGAATTAGCAGCCCTATTGTTACAGAACTTTCCCTATCAGGAAGGCTTGCTGTCACACGTCCACCCTTGCGTTCCTTCTACAAGGCCTTTCCTCTCAGATTGCACCTGGGTTCAGTTGTTGGTGCAATGCTACATCCCTGGCTGGAAAGGGCATGTTTGGATGGATACAGAAGGTTGGCTAGGGATGAATGTTTATACGCCTAGGGCTGGATGTGACTTTGGTGTTAAAGTAGGCGACGAGGGTGAGGCTTTGGGGAAAAGGGAATGAAATCCCCAAATTTGTGGGTTCTTTTTCTGCTACCAACTTAGAAGAAAGGAGTTAGAGATATGGCCCTGTATTTCAGCACTGACCAATGATTATGGCTTAGCTGATGGTTAAATAAATTTGCATCCTGCTTTTTATGGCACACTTCTTGTACTGGTGTCGTCTTTTGACTGACACTGGAGTGAAATAATCATAGATAAAAACTGGAAAGATCCTTGTGCATTCAATAACCTATCAATTAAATGATTGTATTTTTTTTCTTTTTCAGAGGCATAAACATAAATTATATATCAGGCTTCCACATGAGATTCCAGTGACTACAGAATTATACTAGCTTATTACCTAGAATAGCAAGGCTAAGATTACTCTGTTAATTCTCTCACCAAAAATCTCACAGCTTAGCCCATATGCTTCTCAGGCTGTTCACATACTTTGTTTTGTTTCTTCTCTTTTCAACACCCTGTCACAGATCAACTGACATTCTTCCACACACCCAGATTTTCTAATGTCAGCGTTTCCTATGATTAGTAATAGGAGTCACATAAAAGAACAGCACAGAACACTCTTTCAAGGGATGGTGTTGGTGAGGAATGTCTTAAGTCAAATTCAGATCTAGAAAAATTCAGATTGGCAATACTTAAGGTTTGTGCCAGCTAATGTGTTAAGGATAAGTCAGTCAAATAACACACAAATGTTTAAGCAAAAATACAATGACAGCTCGCTCTGTAAATAAAGGTACTTAATTGCCAGTAAGGAGCTGTGAGGTGGTTCTAGTATGCTGCTTGTTGACCAGCAAAAGTTGAATCACCTGGTTTATATAATTGTCATGATAGTTGTGTCCACCATACGTTAAAGCTGCATTTCATAGACAAAAATGTCACATTGGATAGAATTTCCAGTAAAGTTTGTGCTATCTATTGATCTAATTGCTTCTGACAGTCTAACCATTGTAGTCAAGGTCTTTCAAGAAAATTTACTGTACTGAAAGCAATGTAAGCAATTCAGGAGTTGTGCATACCATAAGCAGAGAATTTACTGGGAAGATAATTATTTTCTGAAGCAACTGGTTTTAGAAGAACCCCTCCCTAGTCAGTGCTCCCAACTAAAACAGGCTGCTGGTTACCTGCCTTACGTTATACTCTCTTTCCCCAGAAAAGCTACAGAAAGAATCACCTTTTTTTTTACATGCAGACTGATATTTAACTGAAGAAATGCCCAAAATTTCTAAGTATGTGCTAACCTACTGTGCCTCTGCTTCTCTGCATCAGCAACATTGAATAGGGCTGAGGGGATTTGGACCATGGCCCCAGTCTGCACTTCCTGACCTATAGGGGCTATGCTGTAGCAGCATCCTGGATATTATAGAATCATAGAACAATTCAGGCTGGAAGAGACATCAGCGGGTCTCCAGTCTGACTTCCTGCTCAAAGCAGGGTCAGCTATGAGGTTAGATCAGGTTCTTCAGGGCTTTATGCAGTCAGGTCTTGAATACCTCCAAGGATGGAGAGTAAAAAATGGCAGGTGTTCATGTGGTGCACAAGACTGTTACCCTGTTAGGGTTTTCCATCTTCATTCAGGGATGGTCTAGGATCCAGTGTACTCCCAGAGGTAAAATATAACAGCCAAGTGCTGGAAATATCACTAACCTCTAAGCAAAGGCAGAAGAAGGAAATTCTGTCAGACTGCCCATGCTCAAGGACAGGAAGGAAGGGAGGAAAGAGGTGAGACAAACAGATTCTATTTCGTGATGGTTTTAATTATATGTATGATAGGACACTGAGAGAAACCCACCAAAGAATAGCCAATAGCCTGATAGTAAAAGCACACATTTGGTTTTGAGATAAAAAATTTCAAAACCCAGGTCTAAATCAGCAAAACAAGGAACCTGCATGAAATCAGCAGAACAAGGAACCTGCATGCCTGTCTTCCACTTCTGCAATGAGTTTCCTAATCATGACTGTAAGTTATCATAGAGTGCGCAAGTCAGTCTCACAAATTTTTAAGGGAAGAACTCTAAAACATTTGGGGTTGATTTGCTTCCAGGCCTCTGATTTGAAACTTCAAACACCCATGGGATTGAAAAAACACTTCCTTCCTCTTCTTCTCTAAATCTACTTCTTATCTGGAGAACTATCCAGCCTAACTTTGAAAATGTCAAACTTTTAGTTTCCTGGTACAATTTAGTTCTAATATTAAATTCCACAGTTTTATTGGTGATTCTAAGAAAAAGTTTTCCATGTTCAAGAAGTTTCCATATTCAAGAAGTTACACCACTGCTTCTGATTTTTGACTCATAATTTCTATTCCCTGATTAGAGTGCAGAGAGGGATAACTGAACTCAATCTTAGTTCTCATAGCCTTGAGGGAAAACTATCTCTAGGTCAGGCTCACGGGGAAATTGCAGACCAAAGCATGATCCTCTCTACACCTACATTTATAGCAGGGCTAGATCCAGAGGGAATGTTTACTGCACCACTTAACAGGTTTATCAAAGGTAGACTTCAGCTGCATAAGCTGCAAGATCCTTTAGGGATGGAAAGATGATTGTTTTTACAGTGATGGTCTTTGCCAGGGTGCTTATGACTGCTTTGCAGCTGCTTTGCACAGGCACAGTTGGTGCAAATAGCCTTTGGCTACCTATGAATCAGTCCCCTACTCTCAGCAAAGACTGAAGGATTTTGTTCAATGTCCTTAAATGGGATGAGTATATGTCAAACCATGGGAAAAAATCAGCTTTGAGTTAATTCTAAGTGGCTTTTTGAGCAAGGAGGCACAGGAACTGTAAAGACACTTAATTTAAAATTCTTGTTCTTTTTATTTTACTTTTTGGTTTGTATTACTCAGCTCTTGTTCTCTGTGGCTGCAACGTGCTTTACATAAAAAAGAAATCCTGTTAGACAGAGGCTTCAGGTATTCCGAAGTGAGTATGAGTCAGCTTTGGCTATATAACAGCAACTGCCCTGGTAAGAAAGCCACAGAGCAGGGCAGGGTGAGCAAGCAATGATTTTATACGTTTTTTAGGAAAATTTAAAAATTATAAACAGTGTCAGTTTCATGTTCATTCACTTCTCCTCTGCAAGACGTGCTTTGTGATGTAGCAGAGAAATTACGTGACTGTCCCTTTAAAAGCCATCATACCAATCAGCAGGTTTAACTGTCAAGCGAGCTGATGTAGGGCTCTTTGAATTACTGAGTGAGGGATATTCTTCCTGCCAGGTCCTGTCCCCCGTAGGCACTGCAGAGAAGTATTATAGGGCAGTCCTTACCTTGGGAATTAGCCTGCAAGACCCCAATGCTGTCATCAAACTGCATAGATTTGATGTTGAGTGACGCCAAGATGCATTCCTTGTCCTGCAGCGAAGCATCATCAATATTATTCTGATTGGCTGACAGGATAACGCACATGTCGCAGAGGTTGATGTTGACAGCCCTTAAATCAGCCCGACTTAATGGCGTACCCTTCGGCACAGAGAAAAAAAGGGGGGGGTGGGGGGGGCAGGAGAGGAAAAAAAGAAAAACAAATTAAAGATTGAGAAGGAGCTTTGGGAAATTATTTAACAAGTATCTTTTTTATGCTCTGACATTAAGCTGGTCTAACTATGTGCCAGGGAATAGGAGATGTGTGCTAATCTAAAGGGTAGTTGGTGCTGATGGCAGCATTTTAGGTTCAGTCTCAATACTCAGTCAAGCTATTACTAACAAACAAGAAACAGGAATAATGCCAGCGTTCTACATCTCATCGGTGACTTGAAATTGTCTTGATTTAAGTTGCTATCATGTAGCAACCTCTGGCTCTCTGAATATAACAAGGGGTGTGTTTTAAATGTCTATTTATCTACTACCAAGTCCCAATGGTCTTGGGCAAAAGAATAGCAATTTAACAGGAAAGCATTATGTGTCCTACACATTTGAAATGCCATCAGGATAAAGCTATTTTTTTCCACCTGAAGCAATACACAAAAAAGGTTAATCCTTTTCAATGCATGTTTTTGGTGCTTCTAGAAGGAAAACACACTGATCTTCAAAGTTATGTGATTAAACCCTTTGAAACAGAAAGGAGACTTTATCTTAATGGGCACAACTCATGAAACATTCCCTGCTTCCACAATTCTCGATCCGAGAATGCAACGATCAAAATGTTGTGGTAGTCCGTGGGGTTTTTTCATAGTTTACACAAACGAGACACGACACTTAACCCATTACGTTTTCTTTAAAGGCAACACTTGCCTTTCACGTCCAACAGTCCACATCTCTAGTTACAGCATAGTAAGGCTATGTCACAGGGGCTGCAAGGTCCAGGAAAAAAAAAGATTTTTTATGGAAACTAGATTCTGCTCTGCTGCCTCACATGGTTTGGTACCCAAAGACCCTAATGATGATGAGGAGACTAAGCTGTCTCCTTGTCACACAGCGACTTTCATAAAACCGAGTCAAGACCCTGCTCTTCCATCTCCTGATCACTCATGGTGAATGTCTCCTGAACTCCACTGAGAATACTGAATGCAAAAGTGAATTTAAAATGCACAAAGTGAAGGCAGAGCTCAATTCTTATTCAGTGATTGCCACCTAGTTTCAGATACCAGCCTGACTATACCACGTTACTTTCAATAAGTTGAGGCATGAAACCTTGTGGAAAACAGTATATATCAAACAGATATGATTTAGTTATAAAGTACTCAAAAGTTAGGATACGATTATTCCTGCCACCTTAATTCTGCCCTTTGTGTCTGTAATATGCACCGAGTGAAGCTGGATTCCTGTGGGGAAAAATAATATGCAATCGTGTAATTAATTAAAGGCTTACTCCTAATGATTTTATGCAAAGGGACAGAATTAAGGCTGCCTGAGGATATTTAAAATTGGCATTTGCCTACTTTTTAAGAGTTTACTCAGCAGCTTAAATGCCTCTTTTAATACAGACTTTAAATGAATTTTCCACTTTTTTTTTTTTTTTTAAACCAGAACAAACGTTTTTATATTCAGCTGTAACCACATCCCCATCAGATATCAGCAGCAAGTTTTACCTCGGGAACCAAAGCATGGAGAAGTAGGGAATGAGTTTGAGTGGCCTCCCTTTAACACATGATTCCTACCAGTATGATCTCAGAAACTTTAGCAGACTTTTACATTAGTATAATTAGATCAGAATAATGCTGATATTTTTAACTTTATATCACCATTTTGAACCAGATAGGCTGAAAAAAAAAAAAAAAAAGAAAAAGCAGGAATAAAGTCTATGTGGTCTTCAGCACCCTTTGTTATCATGTAAGATACAATTCCTTTACATAGTCTGTATTTTTAAAGGTGCATTAACTAACTATTTACGCTATTTAACTTGAAATTAGTCCAAAACTACTCTAAATTTGGGTGCAAACTGACTGGGGAATGTAAAGGTGGTGTACATTTCCTTAATACCTCTTCAGAATTCAGAATCGAAACTTTACAAATAGGCATTATAATAATGGATACACATTATATACTGCATAGTTTGGAAGCAGTAGCTGGATTCTATTCTGCTCCACAGTTCAACAGTATTATTAATTTAATTCTGATTCCTTAGTCTTTAGCCTTCACGGTGACTGGAATTAAAAGGGATTGGCAGGAAGAGGAGGATATTAACTGACCAAATCTGATATTGACACCATTTTTGTGACAGCAGAGAATCTTGTGACACCATCTGTTGGATCAGTTTACAGAAAAAAAGCCAAGGGCTAACACTAAAACTGCATTTACGGTAACAAAGACCTACAGCCTGAATTAATCAGAAAGTGAAGGCAGTCTTTCCATTTTACAGCTATTTTCACAATTATTCAGTTTAGGTTACATCCATTGTTGATTTATTTATTTTTAACTGCTGAAATGTAATTACTAAGAACTAATAAATTCATAATTTTTCATTCTGATAAAAACATACACACTAACTTTACCCTGTAACATACGGAGCATTCTCTTTCATACTTATACCATGGGCTCGTTTCTCTCCTTCCTACGTCTTTGTGGGTCATTTATAGCTATGACCACCTAAGACCACTAGCTTGGAGGGCTTCATTTGTTTGTCCTGGAGCTCACGTTTCTACATTTTGGTCACACGAGTGAATGATAATGATATATAGGAGAAAAAGGACCTCTGAATTGTGGTTTTAGTGGTTGTCCCTACTAAAATCAATAGGAGCTTTTCATCGATTTCAAAAGGGTCAGGGTTTTGCCGTACTTCCATACATGAGTATGGCAGGACTCCAAAGTGAAATGCTATGGCAATGTTCCTCATGGAGTAGGCCAGCCTACAGGGAGTTTTAATGACTATACATAGATATTATGCAGATAGAGTAACAATAATTTTTGTCAAAGGTTTTGTGGGTATAAATACATAAATAATGTCATAAATAACTACTGTCATTCTGTCAGGGATACCACAACATCAGAACTGGCTACATGCAGTGCACTACAGTGAATGTTCAATATATAACACAGCTAATACATTTGATAGCAGCTGAAATTCATCCGATGAGGATGACGAGGAACCAAATACTGCGGCAAATATCTTCTAATAAGGTCTCACAGGGCTCTGTTTTCATAGACACAGTAAAGGGAAAATCTAAGTCCTCAGGCCTATAAGTAGACAAAAGTAAAAAAGCCTAAGATCAAAGTCAATACGGATCTGTCCAGTTGGTGTCCTAAATAACAAAGTATCAATAATATGGCTTTGGACTTACAGGCAAGATTGAAACCTTGGGGAAGTTATGCAGTGTCTCCCATTCCCTTCTCAGGTATTCAAGTGAACCCACAAACACAATGTGCTTGAGTTCATGGTAGTGAAAGTTGCTGGCTCGTAATGGCATCACTAAATTTCTTAATCCAATCAAAGCAGAGTTAACATCCCCAAATATGCAAACGACTACATGCCCACTTAAAACTGTCATCGCTGCTTCACTTCGAGTCTAAAAAAAAAAAAACAAAACAAAACAAAAAGACAAGGGAGAAATGAAACAAAGGGAAGCTTAAATCATATATTGAGTTTTAAACCAGGAAAAACACAACTGTCAATATTGTTCATGCACAAAGAAGCAGTTTGATAATAGCTGTTCATTTTACCCTTATTTATCCTTTATTAAATGTGCTCAGCAGAAGAAAATTTCATTCTTGTTTGCAAATCCTTCAGTGTTCGGGAAGACATTGTACTGGACGGAATTCTGGTCCTGTATATGTTTCTACACATGTGGATTAAGACTCTGGTTACAATCAAAGTACTATGGGTTTAGCTAAGAACAGAATTTGACCTACTATACATTTAGCCATTAGAAGGATTATAGAAAAGAGATGCAAAACCATGCCTTAGCTGACAAATCACTAGTGGGTTGTTTTCAGAACCAGTTTGAAAAGGAAAATGTGAGTGCCCAATGGTCTCAGGAGGGCTTTGTGGTATTACACGTGTCTTGTGAACCGAGGACCATGTTCTCTTATAGTCAAAGTTCTTATTTTAGGACAAACTGCAGCTACCCTGAGAAGCAATCAAAGAGTGCTCTGCACTGCTCTGCTTTACAGTGGATGCCCACCATACTCCACCGAGCTTCTCTCAGTAAGAAAAAACTAGTGTGCAAGATTGTGACTAATACGAACTTTTCAGGCCCATTGGACTTCCTGAGTTGTTCAATAGATAGAAGGAAAAAAGTCTCATGGAGAACATTTGAATGATGTTCAGAATTATCTTCTTGTCTCAGTGACAAGAATAAATTTTTGCACTAATTTAATCAGTGGTAATGTCAGTTGAGCAGGCAACTCAAACACCAAAATGATTAAATAAAGTCATTAGGAAAAAATGACCTTCATTTCTGGAGCCAGCCTTAGCATTATTGCACTCCATCAAGTAGCTGCAGATCCACTGCTATCATATTGCCAAGAAGTTGTACACTCAGTACCATTACATAGAAGTTTTGCCAATGAATAAAACTAAGACAATGGTGAACTGCAAATTTTTCCCCTCACTTATCCATAGTATATGTCCTTTTTCTATATTATTGAAGCATGACAATGTGCAATACAGATTGGAATATGCAGCAGAGGTGTTCACTATGTAAGAAGAATGTGAACTCTGATTAGAAGTTTTCTCACCAGTTAAAAAATACACGAGCTTTCAATTTCTCTGGGGCAATTACACTGATTTTCATACAACTCTACCAAGAGAGTGGTCTTGGCCCTTCGAACAGCAGAACACATGCGCGAATGCTCAAGTGAAGCATGTAAGTTGTCTCATGCCTCTGCCTATGGGCTTGGAATACGGACTTTACAAGACAGAGACCAAGTCTTGAAAGAAACTACCTAAAAAATGTCACTCTACAGTCATTGATCTGTAAGTAGCCACGTACATTTGACTGTATGTCAAAAAAAGTTCTTACTACCTGGTACTGCTGGAACCTCCCACAGCCAAAACAGACCTTGGGCAGAAAAATGAATTCTTTTCTGAGTGAGGCATGGTCAAGTATCAATTAGAAGACAACCTGGGAAATCCCATCATCTTCAAATTACGTACTAACTTGTACTTGTGTGGTCTCTAAGGACAGTGTTAAATTTGCATGAATATGAATATAGACATAAATTGTGGACAGTGAGTTTGAAAAGGTGTGGGGAAGCATTTTGCTGGCGGTGTCTTTATTGGTGATGATGCATGAAGCAGAAAGAACCTGGCCAGACTCAGAGATGCACAGACTATTAGGGGGAAAAACTGACGTGGCATCACCAAGAGCTGATAAATGAGGCACTCCACAGCGCCATTTTTGGAGAAACACTTTTCAAAGTGGGACAACATGGAAAGGTTGTCTGCTAAAATGTGTTTAGAACATGAAGGTAGATTTCCATCTCTGTCTGTTACAAAGTATTGTACAGCAGGGCTGCCCCTCCTTGCCTGCTGAATACGTATAATTGCATACTCCTTAAAGCTGTTCAGCTAAACTCTGTCTCGCAGCTCAGTCTCTAGAATTTGGAATTGACTTGCTCGACTGTTTAAACACCGATATTGCAATTCCAGGCCATGTCATGGTTATTACAGAAACCCCCGAGGAGAAGTGGAGACAATCTTTTAACCCCTGATTTGCTGGAATAACCCGGGGCTGTCACCATCATCGGCTACACCACACCACAGTGCAGGAAAATCTAAGAAAGCAGGCTCAGGAAAAGCTTTATGAAGTGCGACAAAGTGAAGATCCACCAGGGAGTTCATTTCAAATACCATCAGTTTTGCGTATGAGATCTGGAGTTAGTTACTTGTTACTCTTAGGTATGAGTACATGAACACAAGTGGCACAAACTTTCACCGAGCAAAATAGACTGTGATAGGCCTTCTAATTATTTTTAATGACTTGAGTCAGTTTGATGGTTTCCCCAGTTAAACAAACAAAACAAACATAGACTAGGCTCACTGCAACATGCTAGAAAGGCAGAGTAGTAGTACTACTTACTCTGGCCTATTTGGGCATCTTGAAATGTTGGAAATTGAGAGAGAAGTTCTAAGAGAGCAAAATTCACATAAATAAATAAGAGATAATGCAAAGCAACACTTGCCTGTATTAGAATCATTACTGCCTTGTGTAAAGAGATAAATGGGGTATCTAAACATTTAAATATTTCCAATCTTAATTCTCTAAAGATTTAAGTATGCAAATTTCAGCTTATGAAAAAGAAATTGTCTATTTTGGACTATTTTTTATTGTTGCACTTGGCATATAGATTTATATAATCATAATTCTTTAACCAAAATGCTAGCTTCGATTTCACCACACTGTATTTCCAATTTCAATATGCTGGATTTAATGATAGTAGAGATTAATTTATTAATCCATTAGACATCAGTTCTATGGTTCAAAAAACGTCTTTTCGAATACAACGTATCATCAATACCTACCAAAATGACCTTTTCAATGTCCTTGGCTGGACACCAATGAAACATCCCTGTAGAGTCATATTTTTTCACATTGGCATCCATATTGTCAATCTGCTCATTCCCAGGAATTAACAAGGGGTCATGCCTGGGGAAAAACAAGTTGAGGACGACATAAGTGGAAAATATTATGAATTATGGATGGAAAGCTATCCCAAGAGCTTTGTACAAAGACAGATAAAAGTAAAAAAATGAAATGTATTTACACTTTAACATGGTTTCAATGCAGGCACTTTTAAACAAAAGCTGAAAAGAAAAAGAAGTTAATTTTGGGTTCAGTTTCGAAGATTTTCTATACTGTTTCTACACCAATAATAATTTAATTTTAAACAGGGCTTTCTGACACCATCACATCCATAGAAGTTTTTTTTCTTTCAGTCCCACCCCTCCAAAATAAATATTGGAGTTGCTATTAGCATCTGCAATGAAGTAGAAGGGATAGGAACAGAGCCCCGTGCTGACTGACTGGCATAAGTATGGAAAGCCAATTACTTGCTTTTACCACATACAACTTCTGACATGATGCTCTTCGCAGTAAAAGCTTTAACAGGCTGCACTTTAAATATTTTAGCAATTTGCCCAATCATATTTTGCTTTCCCAAACTGAAGCCCTTTAAAGATTCAGCAGTATGTCATTTTAGAGCAGACTGACTAACAAATGCCCACATCTGGAATACATGATTTTAATACCAAACAACAATGTCCATTTTCTCTGACAACTCTACCTGTGATAACCTTCTAAGTGTTTTTGCAGCAAGATTTTAAAGCGCAAGGCTTCTCAAAGGAGAAGCAAATAAAAGACATTTTCATAAACTTGCTCTCCAGCAATATAGTTGCATCTAAGCACAGACACATACAGTTCTTTAATTTATATGCTAAAATCAAACATTAAGCTAAGCACTAAGTGACTCCAACACTCTCAGACGCTAGTGAGGACCCCTAAGTGATTGCATTACACAATAGTGTTAGAAGGAGGACCATGTTTACAAGGCACAGGGTAAACTGAGCCTAAAATCTTAAATTCAAGGAGGGAACAGAGCTTCCTCTGGCAAAACTACAGTCTTTACTTGTAAAGTTTTTTGTCATGAATGCTTGAAATATCCAGATACAGAATTGTAACATTTCAAAGAAGAAAATATTTGCAATATAGGAATAGGTTAAGTACTCCGAGACAGGTAGCCAAATTTTAGAGCAGTTTGCCTTTTGAAGCCTGTTAAAGAAATGCCCATATTGGCTGAACTCTCAAAACTGGAAAGTTTCCTGCTTTTGAAGCATATGAGCCAGCAGGCTGTGGTAAGATCCTCTCTTCTGCACTGTCTACTAAAGCAGACTTTGAACACTGTGCATGATATAGGTTAATTTACCCTGAATATAGTACGATAAGTTACCATGCTTAAAACAGTTATGCTCGCATGCCTAAGAAAGGTATAATCTTGGATTCCGTCAGGGTGATTAATTTGTGTAATTTTATACCCACTGATTATATATCCATTGAAATCAGTGGAAAATTCTCATTCATTTCACTCAAACAGGGTCAACTCCATAGAAAGTGGCTTAAAAGAACCTGAGAAACTATTAATACAATGTTGCATACAAAAAGCAGAATCTTTTGGCGCTTTAAGAAAAAGCAATGCACTACACGGCAAAGTCAGACTCATCTGGAAAAAGAAACACTATGCTTTCAAAGTTTTTTCCATTCACTCAACAGAGATATAGCTCAGTGCATTTCATTATCAACCCACTGGCAGCAGAGGAGTCTCTAGGGCACTACCTGGAGTCTCTGACCCTACTCCAGGTTTAGTAATGAAAGGCCTTGCATAAGTGCGCTCCCTCTTTCGCGGGAAGCAGAGGTGACTTCTTGGTGCAAAAGCTGTACCAAAGGGTTTTGTTGTGGTTTGGTTTTTGTTTTGTTTTGTGTTTTTTTTTGTTGTGTTGTGTTTTTTTTTTTTTTTTTAATTTCTAGAAAAATATCTACACTCTGCATTCTCTTACTCCATTTGTCAGCGAGCGGCAGCCGTGGTAGTTTTGGCCGAGAGCTAACTGTGACGCTGTTCATAGGGCATTCCTTGCTGCTCATAGCTGCATGTGGTACAGCAAGGTCTGCAAGCATGGACACAATTCCATTTGAAGGTTGTACTTAAGGTTCAGACAGCATTTAGTGGTACTCTGTCTTAGCTATTTTTTCTGATGGAATGTGTTAGCTATGTGTTTCAAAATAAGAAAGCTTGCCAAAAGGTTAGGAATCTTCAGGAGCTTTCAATGAGAAGTTTTTCCTTCTGTTTTGGTCCCCACCCCCCAAAAGTTCACAAGACATTTCTGCACCAGCCTTTCATAGCACAGCACTGAAACAAAAGCAAAGTTCACTGATCAAATCGCCTCCTTTTTCTTTCAGAAAATAGATGCATATAGGAAGGAATTTTCCTTTTCCCTTTCCCTTCATTAGAGAAACTATAATAAATCAATTTGTAAAAAATGCCACATTCTAATTTTCTAATCAGTGTTTCTTTTCTGCTCTGAGATTTAAAACTAAATTGTTCATCTGAAGCTTTCACACAAACGAGTATTTAGCAATACTCTAATCCTAGTCACAGAAATGATACAAATCGAAAGGAATCTGATAACAAAGCAGGTGATAACAGATAACTGACAGCAAATTAAGGTCAACTGCCTTGAAGTCTGAGGCAATTTTCAGCGTGTGTGCTTAAAGCCTGGCATAGTTCTCTCTTGGGTAAGGGCCTTGCATCCTAAAAGGGAATATTCAAAGTAGCTTGTGCCAAAGATTTATCAGAATTTTACCTCACTACTATATTTTCTAGTTATCTTAGGTTTAAACAGAAGTGTGCTACGGAAGGAGCGAAGAATGTGAATCATCAGATATAACTCCCTATTGAAGTTTTAGGTAACAAGTTGTGATTTTTTACAAGATTTTAATACTTTTTTTCAGTCAATACATGCACTTATTTGCAACATGACAAACTGTTTGGATCCTCTGCTTCACTGCTTGGAGTACAGCAAGTGGGAGCCTCAGAAGCAGCAAACAGGATGGGTCACACAACCAGAAAGTATGCTAATGGATACTGTTGTGCTCCTTTTACTCTAGGAGAATGCATTATTGCCTGAGAAGGAAACCAGGATAAGACTAGCCACCCTTTGTGTCTCAGAATCTGTGGGTTTTTACATATAAGTGTGTTTATTAGATTCAAATCTCCCGGGCTAAGCTATTATTTTAATCTCCCTTTAATCAATGATTTGTCATTCGCAATAAAGTGATCCCTGAAGATGTCTATGGAGCTTGAAAACTGTTTACTACTATCGGTCCAACTTTGTCCTCAGATGTTAGAAGATAAGCTGGTTTATGTACTTAAAAATTGACTTGATCTTTGGACTTTTTTTTTTTTTAAAAAATCATGGTCATTTTATGACACAATACAGTAATAAAATAGTAATACTACTTTGGAGATGCACACTCTTGTTAATCTGATGATCTAAATCTGTTTTGCAAATACTAAAGATTAATTAAGACAGACACACAGAGGCCAAGGCTGTCAAATCTGCCTAAGGGGTTTGGACACCCTCTTCCCATTAAAATTCGTATTACACAAAGCATTACAGTTGTTGTCCTTACAGCCAAATCATGGACCGAATGTTTCTAAAGCCTCTCTGCCCCCCTCACCCTTGAAGATGGCCCTGCCAAGCCATGCTTGAGTCACGTTGGCAGGTCACTGTGGAAAGGCCTGTATCAGTGCTGCAGCTATTATGTTCTCCAGGGCTGGACAGTCATATGCTTGAAAAATTCAAATTATAGGAAGAAAACCACCTTCTACCAATTACAATCCATAGTATTTGTTTTAATTGAGATGTTGGCTTTTATGGCTTGCAATGACCAAAGCATTTGGTCATTCCAGCTAGGAAAAGACAGGCATGTATAGCGTGCATGGGAGAAAAGGAGCAAAAGTTAAATTTCCCTCATCCGTAACCCCAGTTTAAAAATAGCTTCTCTGGTTCTTACGGCAGACATTACATACGCATGACTTAAAATGAAGAGCAAAATACCATCTTTTCAAGGTTTCGAAGAGCATGTAATGCCACTTATGATCAATTAAACTTGAAAATGACGCTAAATGCCATGCTACAGCTGCAACCCCAAAAAGCCTGCCTGGAAGACAATAGCCTAAAGCAAAACCATAAATCCCACTTCCAGCAAATCTATTGCGAGGGAGTCAATATTACATTTTAAAGAGCACTGCTTTCCTAGCACACATTTATAACTACTGCAAACTTTTTTACTTGGAGTTTTTGAGTCTGGAACTTCTGAGTAATGACTGGGGATGGACAGAATTGAAAAGACCATTCAGTGCCAAAAGGCTGCCTCATTAAATGACTGCTGTTTAGCATATCCTTGGATTCTGTCAGCTTTGTCTTAACCCTCTTGCTATCACTCCTATGCAATTTTGAGCATTAAAGCAATATACCCTCATTGATCTGCAGTGGAACTGCTCCAGATGTTGAGCACTGGGAACGAGAATACTACATGACCAGTAGGGACACCGGTATTGTTTGAAAATAAACTGTGTTAGTCTTTGCACATCAGTGAAACAATGTCTTGCCTACTTTTTATTCTGCCCTACAATAAAATTCTCCTTATGTAAAATCAATGGCAAAACACCCCTGGGAACAACAACAGCTCCTCCTTAACCTGTGTTTGTTAAAGCCTGCAATTAGGCCTTTCTCAGGTAGATATACTGCATCATCTGGATTTTGCCCACAAAAAGATGTTTAACAGTCTACTGGTCAAGATTCAGGGTCTTGAAACTCACCTTGTGTGTGGGCCAGGAATTTTGACTTTTCCTACCTGACTTTGGATGTGGATGTGTGTTTACGAGTGTATGCACACACATACTTAATTTTACGAGGAAGGAGTGGGTTTGCTGAAGGTAAGATGGGAACGGAAGACACTAGAGAATGTCTCATGCCTTTGAAATTTCTCCTCCAACTACCCTAACAAATTGTGGCAATTAACATGCTGTTAGTGTTAGATGTACGCAGCCAGTGCAGGTGCTAATAATTGAAAAAGCATTTAGAGCTTTTACACCCTGGCTGAATATTTCATGATGTGCTGCATGTTTCACTATTTACTCAGTGGGCCTCTGTCACTTCAATCTTCTCTGACTGCTTTGACTGGTGCTATAAAGCTCAACCAAGATAGAGTGACGGCTTGTCACAGGCAAACTCCACTGACTCCGGCAGCTCGCTGGGACTAGCTGTGAAGGTTGTCACGACATTCTGATGGAATTCAGCAAATGTTTTGTGACTAATACACCCAACATTTGTCGGCTACCATTAGCCATTCCCTGTGACCCTCTGCAGTCTGTGTGGATGGCATTAAGTTGTAATGAGAATTTGTTGCCTATGTGTGCTACACTAATGACACTCTCTTACTGATCGTTCCTTTCACAGGTTAATCAGCAATGAAATTTGTAAGGATTCAGTGCCCAGATGCACGGGGCTTTAGAGAAGAAAACCCAGTATGACAAGAGAAAGAAAACCTGCAGTTACTGTTAAATGCTTCCATTGTCACATTCAGAAGCTATCCTAATATTGGCTGCAATCTCACGCTGTCTGACTTTTTCCCTGAATCTACAAAGAAGAATATATCTAACACGGTGTCTGGTACCTCGTGCCCTGTGCAAGCTTACGGGCTGAGTTACCGTGCTAATACTAACATTTCTCCTTCCTTCCCTCTCGCTCCGCCCAGATGTCGCTGAAGTATTTTTTATCCTCGGAAGCCTTACTGAAGAGTTCACATTAATTTATCAAGACTACTAAGGACACTGATATAGAGCTGTTTACTGTAAGAATCTTGCTCATTAAAGTATCTTGATACCTCAGGACATGCTCAGAATATGCTTCTGAAGGATGAAACCTCTCACATAGAAAAGCAACAAAATAGTTAACTTTTAGACCTTCATATGAGCAACTTAATGAGGGGGAGACAAGGCACAGCCAACGTATCTTCTGGTTTTAATATTTCCCATTTATATCTACTCAAGCTGCAGAACTACTAATCTTTGAGGGGTAGGAGAATGTACCTGAAAAAATAATTTTTCATTTGTAAAAAAATAAACCCATTATTAAGTGGCATCATAAAATATAGGAGTGTTTTTTGCCACTTAAATGAAGTGTATAGCCTTTATACCTTATGATAAAAGCTACCACTTTTGCAAGTCAAAGTTTATAAGAATACATTATTTTCTTTAAACCCAGTTTAAAGCTAAAGAGTTTTTCTGTTGCCTTGATCTGAGTGGATCTTCTGTTACCCTGAACTTTATAAAAAAGCCTGTTGATTTTTTCTGCTGGAAAATTCTCCTTTTCTTTCCTGGTACTGCTCTCTCATCTCAAAAACACTTGTGCCAGATTTCACAGTACTCTCAAAGAAAATCTGATACTGTTCTTATTCCCATGGTTTCTAGCACAGCTACCAATGGTAGCTACAGTCAGAGGGCTAACATACACTATCCCCTATCATTCAAACCTTTTCATTCTATAGCCTTGTTACATACAGGTCTAAGATAACATAGTGATTACTGAGCTACTCCTGTTGCTCAAGTTGGTTGTAGCGAACTTGTAAAATAGAACCAGGAAGTGAAACGTGCTATTAAATACCTGCTGTGCTGCAGCTGAGTTATCATTGCATATTAGCACTGCATAAAGTTAGCCTTGTAAATCCTTAACAAAGGACATAAATTCTAGAGTACGTGATGGAAATCTCCAAGGCTGAGGGACATAAATATAAACCATTATTATGGTTAATCAGTGAGCTTTCACCTCTTCAAACCTTACCGTCATGCCTGGTACAGGGAAGTCATGGAAAATAGAATCATAGAATAGAATTGTTTAGGTTGGAAAGGACCTTTAAGATCACCGAGTCCAACAGTTAACCTAGCACTGCCAAGTCCACCACTAAACCATGTCCCTAAGCACCACATCTACACGTCTTTTAAATACCTCCAGGGATGGTGCCTCAACCACTTCCCTGGGCAGCCTGTTCCAGTGCTTCATAACCCTTTTGATGAAGAAATTTTTCCTAATATCCAATCAAAACCTCCCCTGGTGCACCTTGAGGCTGTTTCCTCTTGTCCTCTCGCCTCTTACTTGGGAGAAGAGACCAACCCCCACCTTGCTACAACCTCCTTTCAGGGAGTTGTAGAGAGTGAGAAGGTCTCCCCTCAGCCTCCTTTTCTGCAGGCTAAACACCCCCAGTTCCCTCAGCCGCTCCTCATAGGACTTGTGCTCTAGACCCTTCCCCAGCTTCGTTGCCCGTCTCTGGACACGCTCCAGCACTTCTACGTCTGTCTTGTAGCGAGGGGCCCAAAACTGAACACAGTACTCGAGGTGCGGCCTCACCAGTTTTTGCTTGAGAAATGTTCCCCTCTAGACCTCCCGTCACTTTTTTGGTTCCTATGAGAAAGCTCACAGTTTCAGCTCATGGAAGGGCAGCGCTACAATGGCAGGGGCAATACAAATTCACGCTGAGTGGCACTAGCAGAAATGTGTGTGTACATTTGAGTGCATGTCGCCGGGTGGGCGGATGAGGAGATAAATGTGCACAGCCATTGTTCATATACTTAGAATACTATATCCAACTTCAGGAAAAAAGACAGGAGGTTTCCCCCTCAACTTCATATAAATAATCTCATTAGGTTTCCGGAAATGTATGCCAAAAAGCTCACTTTTTTCTGTGTCACTTAGCTGGGTCTTGACAGTCTCTAAGCAAGTTTTATGGTTTGGTCGGGAATTATTTTAGATCCTTGATCAAGAAAAATCCTCAGGCTTATGAAATTCTCCTTGGCAACACACTGAAAACCCAGCGTCCTCTGATGCCTCTGATTCTTATGTGATCAGGGACACTAATGATAATGACCCTTTGCTGAGTATGCTACTTGTCTAGAGGCCTATGTCAACTACACCACTACATTTGGAGTGGACAGGGACAAACTATTTGTTTGCTCTTCAGGCCCCTTGGGCCCTGTCATATGCTATTTGTTCTTGCATTAAGAGGTAGTTTGACTCAGCTGGGCTGACATTTCCTTCAAGTCAGTGTATTCCACTCATGCAATAGCAGCTACCAAGGCATTAAGTGTGGACTTGAGCCTCAGCAATAATCCTTTTAAGTGGCGTTTTTGATTCATATTCAGGGCTTTTCACATTTTTACTGGTCATTCTGGAATCCAAAATGACACTTTTTTAAAAAAAACTAGCTTTGCTATTTGATATTTGGGCGACATAGCCTCCTCAAATTTAATGTGGCTGTTCATCAATAACATGCATCAAAACCTGTGACTGCAAGATGATGAACAGGTGACTTGATATCACTGCATGACACCAGAGGCATCAAATGGTTCTACTTTTCTTCTCCATTTCATAAAGAGACCTGATATGTGATTACTCTGCTACTCACAGCTTTCCTTCCTTTTCCTTCCACTACCTATTTTAATTTTACTTTTTATTGTAATAAGATGTCCTTGTGTTCACTTCTCCACCGGAGAAGTATCCGTTTTTTCCTGTTGAAGTTATTTTTAAATAATACCCATGTTCTTGTGGGTTTAATGGGACAGACTTCTGTTGATGTAAACCAGATATAAAGTAACCATGACAATGCAGAGTGGCTCAGTATTTTTCTAGTTCATTTGCATTTGTAGCTGTAGTTGCAATTTGAAGGATTTGTTTCTGATTAGATTCTTCCAGTTTGGCATCAGTGTGATTCTGCTCATGTCATTTGATGCGATGCAGGATTCAGTTAGAACAATGACTTTCTAAATGTGAATCTAGAGCATTTGTGATGTATACAAACAGCATTTGTATGCCTACCATCTACTTATTTCAGTTAGTAATTTATTGGCATTTAGAGACAATAACATCAAAAAGATGACATTGAAAAGATGGCTTCAATCTATCTATCCGGATCATATTTGGTAGAACAGCTTTCCACTTATGTATGAGTAAATCTCAAAAATTCCCACTTTCTGACCAGGTCTAAATAAGCACCTGTCAGACCTCTTGTCACGATGTCCCAGGGAATCCCTATGATATAGCTTCTGTCCTCTGTTCTGCTCCAGTGACAGCAGAAGTCATAAAGTTTTATCTCATGGCTTAATACCCTCTTTCCTGATTTGCCCCAGCCACTGTGGAAATCTAAAATCTACGCAGCGTTTTCAACATTATCGTAACTGTGGGCTGCTCAGAAAGTGATTCTAAAGTCACAACTCTGATTACAATATATAAACGAACTTTTCACATATTCCCCCTTTACATGCTCCAGACTTCTTGTCCTCCAGGCCCCCTCTAGATCCAGGACCACAGGTGAGGAAAACTCTGCAAAGCAGCCAGCTGTTTCTGTGGGAGGGATGGGGGTGAAGCCGGCTTTGAAGAGGAGCTTTTAAAGTAAATTTAGGAAAAATATTGCAAAGATAAATATCAGCTACAGACATGACAGTGCTTTAGCTGATTTACCTCTTGTGTACTTTTAGCCGACATACACTAAAGATTTCTGGGCAGGAAAGCAAGTACCTGTCACTTGAGGTAATTTACGAGGATACAAAATACAGATAATACAGCCCACCTTTGTTTATCGGAAAGGAGAAAAGCGTTTGGCCATTACACACAAAGCTTAACAGAGTTCTCTTCTGATTCAATCCGCTTTCTCTTATTTAGCACCTTGAACCAAAGTTAAGTCAGTGTAGATAAAGGGTAAGGCAAAGAGACGGCTGGGTCTGGGGAGAGGCCGAGGGTGCCAACACAGGGCTGGTGAATAAACTTAGCAGCAAGGGAGAAGAGGAGGAAAACAATGTCTGGGTCTGGAAGCCTGGCAAGTTCTCCACTCGCTGCTCGACCTGTGTTTAGCAATTCTGATGTGCTACTGAGCAGACAGCTCAGGCTCAGGACGACTACTCTCCCTCAGTCCCTCTTCAGCAGGCAATGAAAGCAGGCTCCACTTTGAAAATCCTCCCCCATCATGCAAACTGACACAGGCATGCTTTTCAAAAACCCACAGCCAATCTGTTGATCATTACTTATTTACAAAGGCCTTCGGGCAGAAAGTCCTGTAAAAACCATACTTGATACGGTATACACTAGCTTTTTCTGCTTGTGGAAAAAAGTACCCCTAAGGCTACCTCAAACCATCACTTTCTATTGCACATAAAATGTACCGTGTAACACTAAAGTATTTAATATATATGGTATAATATATCTACAGGAAAGGCATTTGTGTAGAAGTATGTTACCCTGTATTTGGTAATTTGATGTTTTGCTGAAGGCTATGACTTGAAAAAGCCTGCACCTAGTACAGAGGACCTGTCATCTCAGTACCCAAGAGCCAATAGAATAAAGAAGTACCCTTAAGCAGCAAAACTTTGACACAGCTTTGAAGCATATGAAAACAGTATAACTCCCCAGAATTATTATTACTCAAGATCAAAGAAATGAGGCATACTTTACATAGCAAACAGGGACAGTGTGCTCAGCTCCAAATGTTTCAGCTCTTTCTCTCTCTCTCCCTCTTTCTTTTTATTTCTACCTCCCCAAAATTAGGATTGGGGGGAGGGTGTGGTGTGTGTATGTGGAAATCTCCTGCATGTTTAAAACTTTAAGTGGTTAAAACTATTAGCGCCAGATAAGAAGACTGTCCAAAGGTAAGTAAATTGAAAATGATGCTAGCATGACAACTGGCATCATAAAAATGAGAAGCTTGCCAGTATGTTCATTTTATTCTTCCTCATAAACTGTAAACAAGCATGTAAATCAGTGTCATATGGGCAAGGCTGAGCTAACAGGAAAGCAGAGACCCTTTAATGATACATTTAACAGAAATAGATGGTCAATAGGAAAAAAAAGCCACAGCTGGGTGCATTTTCCTCTGCGAATCAATCTCACTCTTGGTTCTGTAGTCTAAAGAGAGATGAAGACTACTTGTGGAAGTCACATCCTTGAATATGCCCTATATTGCAGTAACAATAAACAAATATGGATGCTTCTGTAACTGGCCAAAGAAAATTCCAGTCTACCGACTGAAATACAAAGAGGAATACTACCTAGCTGTGTCCAGAATTGTTTAAAGGAACAAAATCATTGTCAACAATAAAAGTCATGAATGGTTTTATATATGGAAAGAACTATATATTCATATTCATTTTTTTCACTTAACCTCTGTGACTGCAGAGCAGCTACAGTTATACATACACCCAAACCCCAAACTGCATGAATGTGTCTGTTTATATATGTAAATAAGTTTACATTTTTCTGTGTGTGTGTGTGTGTGTATATATATATAAATGCAGTGGAAAATTTCTGCTATGGTATTTAGTTCTGGATGCAATTATTGACTGAGGCTCTAGCCTGGCCACTTTAGATATGCCAAACCAGAGGAGGAACAGCCTCCTTGCGGAAAACTCCCAGTCCGCTACCTGATCCTGTTCTGACCGACTCGAGCAGGCAAAAGGTGAAGCAGGTGAGACAGAATGCAAATGCCGTATTATTTTAATAGATTCCAATTATGTGTTGCAGTTCCAGTTTTAACAAATCTCTTAGAGGTAATTTGTCCTATGGAAGTAAACTACATAGTTATAGAAAGGCGTACCAGTGTAAAATAACATACACATAGCAACAGGGGAAAAATATCACTAACAAGATGATGTTTTCATCACCCACTTTTAGAGTATATACTACCCTCTTAAAAATCCCTGTATTTCATAATTAATGTGCTTTTAGCCTGAGTAAAACTGCATTAGTTTTGAACTTTGCTTTGGCAAGTACATAGATTATTAGACTTTTTTATCAGTCTAAATCAATTAACAGAAATTTGATTTCAATCGACAGCATAAAAGGAAGGTAATATTCAGGTTCATTTTTGATTGTGATGATACATCTCACATATGGCCTTAAGTACAGAAAACAGTGCTCAGAGGGAATCCAACAAAAAGAGAATTGCCCGAGGCAAGCCAAGCACATGAGTTCCCCTGATTGGGTAGTGCTATCATTAGTGCCACTGCTGTTTAAGAACTACACACGGACAGGACAGGGTGACAGCTAAGACTTTAAAGCCTATGTATTTTTCAAACAGCTTTTCAAACTCTTTTTCATGACAGAATTTTTTTCAGCTCTATCATTAACTGCTGACAAGCTGACAGAATAAATACTTCAGCCTTTCAGAAACCATCTAACAATCTTTTTTTTCCACCCTTTCCCCTTATTTTTGATGTGGGGGGAGGAGGAGAGAAAGGAAGGAAGAAAGGAGATGAAGATATGAGTTTCTTACAGTCTTACCTCATCAGTTTGGGTGAGGAGTTGGGTGAATTTCGCATGCCTCCGTTTCGCTGCTTTTTTTTGGGTGATAGTGTCGACGGCTGCTCATCTTCAACTGGAAATATAAGGAACTCATGAGATTAAGTACTGCTCTAAGTGCAATATGAAATACAAGTGAAGTAGCAAAGAACACACACTCTATGTCCATTCACGCACTGATACTTCATTGCTAACATAGGCCCAACAGTAATAAAAATCAAATACGTGTTAGTTGAAGAGATTGGTTTGAAGGAGAAGCAGGGAAGAATACCGGGGTTTTGAACACAGGCGTTCAAATTGGTTTCATACTTCAAAAACAAAGGGGGGGGAACCACATTCGGGTTATTCTTAGAGTTATTGTCAGTTAATCTGCGCTACAGAAAAGTAGAATTAGTGCTCTGCTATATTCCCAGAAAGATGAAGCACTATTTGCAATACCAACATAACAGCTGCCAGCCTGCTTTTGCTAATGAACTAGACACCAGTTGGTTCTTGCTCCTCACATGCCAAACAACAGAGTCTTCATGAAGAGATGTAAAATATTCAATGCCTTGATGTTCAATGATTCAGTTAGTCGGGACTGTGAACGCAGCCTGCCATTGCGCACAGATCTCCAGCACAAGTCAGACCTCATCGCTCTACCCTTCTCACAAAAGGGAGTTTTAACAGGAGAGAACAGAATGAGGTTGAATGGAAGTGGGGAGACAATACCTGTATAACAGAGGATGCATGTGTTATGCAATCTTTTAATGAGGATGAGGTGCATTTGCAATGACAGATCAATTTCCAGGTGTAAAATCACTTACGGTTTTGCCAATCATAAACTTACTCTTAGATAACCTATGTCACAATACGTGTTGCTTCAACAAGTGCAGCTTCCTAATAACTCATCTATAAGAATTAACCACCATCATTACTGTTTCAGGATTGTTACTGCACTTGATAATCTGCACATAAGGTTTACATGTGCTATCAAAGGGAATTATCTTATGCCTGCTTTCTCAAATTCACACTAATGCTGCATTATTCTAATATAAAGAAGGAAAAATACACTTTTTTCCCATCCTATTGTTAATTGAAAAATGAACTCGAGGATAATGTAACTGATGCCTAGGAAGCTGTTACTTTAAAGCCAAAAGGAAAGAGATTAGTAGTAGCAGTAGTAGTAGTAGCTATATTAAAAGAGCTTAATACACATTAGCAGTGCACAAGCAGAGGCTAGAAAAAAAACCACCTATTTGCAACGAGCTACGTAGGAACAACAACAAAACCTGGATATATGTCACCTGCCCTAGACTTATCTGAGAAGAAATTAAGCAATATCCTTCTGCTGTAACCCTCCTCTGACACTATTTTATTACAGACTGCATTCTAGCTTGTCACATCTGTCTGTTTGCCCAAGTCTGCTATGGAACTGCATTTTGCCTTGGTCAAGACTGAAGGACTGGGCCCCGAAAAGACAGACATGCTGTCTTTTTAAATAACCTGGCATCACCTAACACATCGAGGGAATGAAAACAAAAGAAAGCATTGCAAAAGAAAAACCAAAACCCAAAAAGCTAACCCCAAAATAAATGCCCCAAAGAGCGGCGTGAAAGGTAGCACTTACATCAGAGCAATGACTGCCTAATGAAGCTTTATCACACTAACTTAACTTTCTTTCCTTCTCGGGCAGCATCCCCAAAGACAAAGCCATTTTCTTCTCATTTGACTTTTCTTTTTTCCAAGCCAGAGTCCTATATTGGAAATGCTTATTGATGATTACTCAAGTACCATTCTTTGTTTGGCTGAGAGATAAATAAGCCCACAGAAAATTCTCAAAAATATACAAATTGAAATTTTCTGTCTGTGACAGTTTGTTCGGATGTTAAACTACATCACTTCAGTATCTAGCCATTTGTAACATGAAGTGAATATCCACAGAATTATTTCGTTAGTGGTATCTTTCTATTTCTGATTATAACCAAGTACAAGCATTTGTGCATTTCAAAACATCCTCTGCAAATCACTCTCTTGGAAATAGCCTAGCCTTGTTTTAAACTTGTCTATCAAAAAGTTATTCGCATGCTATTCCACACAGACAATAGGTTGCTTTCAAGATATACACTGTGCTCTCTTGTTCTTTATAGGATATAAATATTCAGTCCCAATCTGATGAATCCACCACTTAAAAGATCAAAGGAACAAGAACCACGCAAAATGTTCCTTCCAGAAACCAGCTACAACTGATATGTTTTGCTCTCTTGGTAGAAAAAAATCTAAATTTCACTTAATTGAATGTGCTACTATGGGGTTACAGAATGTTTGTCAAGAGATTCAGTATTGCACTGTAAGTAAAGTGTAGTGTTATACTATTGTAACAGTTTAAGGAAGATGTATAGCTGCCAGGACCATGTGCAAAATCTTACATTAACACAAGTCAACTGTAGATCGTATTATAGCCAGAAATATTTCTCTGAACAATAGAAAACACTACTAAAAAAGAGTACTTTTCCAAGTTTTCAGCTAGCTAATAAGACTCCTGTCTGATCCTTCCAAATACTGAAAGTCAGGACAATAAGGATCTTTTGTACTATATGGTCCAACATTTGTGCTCTCCAGCGCTGCCAGGTGATGCTGCGCTGCCATCCAAGTAAAAACCAAAGTCTTACTGGTAACCATCCAGAATAACCATTTCTAGAACTAGATTTCTAGCAGTCTGCAGTTATCTTTGGTACTGCATCTACAATAAATAAGCTCCCTCTTTTGGTACGTGCCTGTCATATTCAAACTACGTTACTGTCACTAATTGCCTGGAAAGTCCAAGGTTAATGTGGCTCACTAGTTAATACCTGTTAGGAAAGCCGCCTGAGGGATCTCAGTTTGGTGCTAAAGCAACGCCTTGCTTAAGCAAGGAAGCCGTTTATTCTCATTGCGGCACTGAAAGGTGATCTATCTTAATCATATCACACCCAAACAAGATTTTGTTTTTCAACGAAAACTGTGTGCAGAGTTTTCAGGGCATCTGCAGCTTAGAAATGCAGCTCCGTAAGAATGGGGGAAGGGAATCCATGAAGCTGAAATATGTGAATGGTATATAATGGACACCATTACCCATGGCTTGGTTCCCAAAAGTGTTGCAATGGTAACTCACAAGTGGCTTCTTAGCAATAAGTAGGATATAAAACATATTTAATTATTATCCTTCAGATACTCTTATCAATTTCCTGCATATTTAAAGAAATAGATGTAGCAAAATTTTTAGTAAAGCCATAAAATATCATTTTAGTTTCATGGTTCCTGTGTCTGCATTAATTTAAAAGGGAGTCTTAAATTTGCTTGTTCTTATGAAATACAACCATATTTGAATAATGGGCTGTGATATATGACAACTCAACTCTGATGTTGTATGTTTGACCTAGTGCTTTTGTTAATGAGAATGTGCCCCCATTTTTAGTATTTTGATGTCTTTATGCTACAGGATTTGTATTAAAATACCGTCATATTATATTATGCAGGCTTTCTTTACCAGCTTTCATGAAAATTGCAAATCAGTTCAAGAATTGGACACAGAATTTTATAGAATTGGAACTCAATCCAGCCTCCAAGTTCTAATAAAATTCAAGAGCTTGTTTGCACATCCGTAAGTATAACACTTAATGTACTGTTGTAACAACCCAGCGCTCACTTGTCTAAGAGGCAGAGAATCTAACACTTTTGCAGTTCAGGAAGACTCAGTGCTAGAAAAATGTCAGGCGAGTCTAATGAGGCTTCAGATGCTCCAGTTTGTGCTGGAGTTTAATTTAAAGTTACACTGATGTTTTAACATGTTTGCTTATTCTTGAGCAAAGAGGATTCATTATTTCAATGACATAACCTCCAGACAATGTTCCATGAATTGATTTAAGATGTGCTGGTAATTTTAACAGCCTTAATGTGGAGCTGAACATCTGTAACAACATATTACTTGACTTTTATCCTCATTTCATTTTTTAAGCAAAATAAAGGGAATGTCTTTCAGAAACAGTGCACAAGTTCATAACTTTTTTCTTTGTTATTTTGTTACCACTTTTTAAATAAATCTGTCTCCTTCACTGCCTCTCCCAGGTCACTAGCAGAACAGTTTACAGGCACTGGTTTTTAGACCCCAAAAAGAGCTGGCATTTTAAATAGCTTCTATGTTACTGAACATCACACGAACTGGAATACCTGGTAAACTCATTCTGCCTCGCATGTGAATGCTTCAGAGCAAATAAACCGTATGAAAGGTAAAGCACAAACCACCCAGAAACGTTAGTTGACTAGCTACCTTGATTAACTTATTAATCACCACATCTGGAGAAACCCACATCTGTAAGCGCTTAACAGAGCATTAGTAATGTCACAGTCACATTGAAAACAGACCGCAAACCCATGCACAAACCAATCGGTATTGCCTTATGCATCCAACTACGGGGCTACCTACGGAGATCTTGGTTCAACCCAGGCTTTTGGGAGTGGTAGCGATATTTTACAGGCAAGCTGAGTGCCCTTTGCAATCTACAGTACGTAGATTTTCCTTGTTCCACAGAACTCAGTAAGTTAAGGTGCAGCAGCGAGGGGTTGCTGGGCAGGAAGAGGCTCCCTTTACGGTTATTAACAAGTGGAACAGGTTCCGGGATTCCTTCAGTGGACTTGGCACCAACCAATGCATTAGTAGTTGCATTCTTGAATTGATATGAACATTTTGGGTAACTTGATCTAGCTGCATTCTTTACTTCTAAATAATAAGAAAAAATTTAAATTAATTTCTTTGTATCAAAAATTATTTCAAACCACA
Source organism: Phoenicopterus ruber ruber (assembly GCA_009819775.1). NCBI lineage: Eukaryota > Metazoa > Chordata > Aves > Phoenicopteriformes > Phoenicopteridae > Phoenicopterus > Phoenicopterus ruber. The sequence goes on along the minus strand of CM020221.1, from coordinate 15,385,336 downwards.
GGCATGAATCAATTTTGATATCATGTGGAATTACAGACTTTAAAGCTTAAAGTATCAGTTCCTACAGTTGAAATAAAGGTTTATACCTGCAGCTTTCTTGACCTTTTTTTCCTAAAAATGGCTTTTTATAAAAGAACACTTATAAAAGGATTATTCCACAATATTATCATCTTTAAGCAATAATCCCATCCTAGGGTAAGTGTGTCTGAGGCAACACTTATTTCCCACATGTTGATAAAGGCTTTGAGATTTACTAGCTGTGGAAGATGTTTATTCCTTTGAATCAACTTAAAATGACAGGGGAGGTAGAGCACTCTGCTGCTATTAAAATAAATAGGGAATAATAGAAAAAAGTAAGGTCAACACTTCAAAATTGTGCAAGCATACTTATGGAATTAAACTGATGTTTAGGAACCTACATAAAAGTTGTTGGGTATTCAGAAATGCAGAGTATTGTACATTTCACGAGGTCATACATAGCACCTCTGAAAAGAAAGCTAATAAATTTAATTTCCTAAATATGGATTTAGCTTGAAACTGTGATTCTTAAGTCTTCCATTTCTCGTATATCAAAGCTAATTAAACAAAACACCCATATTAATATCTCTAACAAATACCATCCTCTGTGAAAGACAATTATAGAACGTTTTTCTGGTAAAAATATGCAGTAATGATCGTCTCCTAATGCTTGTTTTATTCTGAATGAGTATATTATAGAGAAGAAGGTATATTACTGAGCTACTAAGATCTTATACTCTGTTATGTATTATGAGGTGAGGAGGTTAGGTAGGGAGTAGTTTATAGACTGATAATCTTGCAGCATTATTTCCATATGTTTCAATTGACTTAAAGTTTCCAAGGAGAACTTCGAGTAGACAGTAGCTCAAAATTGGTTGAGGAGATCGGCATGTTTTTTGGCATCTTTGTCTAGTTTACCATCAGCTAGAAACACTACCTGGTAATGGGAAAGACACGTAAATAGCATCCACATGCTTGCCATTTGTGTTCAAGATCTGTCTCTCTCACAAAAAAGGTGATTGTATGTGAAGTACAAGAGTCATTTGAATGTACTTTTTAACAGGGTTCAACTATTTGGTGACAAAGTATCCATTCCCATTCAGTGATCTCTGAATTGATGTCCTGCCACTACTCTAAGGTGGATAGAAAAATCAGTAAGAACAGAACTAGAGTCTAACTCACAATATTATTCTGCTCTTTGCTAATAGTAGTAACATTTAAAGTATAATGATAATAACGCATACTCATGAGAGTTCACATAGATTTTAAATAATTGGAGGATAGTGTATATATTTGATTAGCAAAATAGCCGGAAAAAATGCTATGTATCATATTGGATACGCTACTTGAAAATTATCATTCTTGCCTCAGAGTTACTGGGGTTTTGTCAAATCTTGTACTTCTATCTTTGATATTCCTCCAGTGAAACAATTTTCAGATGATAAAATATATCTGCAGAGACCTATCTCCCTACACAAGTCACCGGTCAAGCATGTATTTGAACACTTTGAAACGTATCAATTCGGTTCTATTTTTAAAATACAGACAGTAATATTGGAAATAATCTTTATAAATCTACATGCCCGCATCAAAGTATCTTCACATACAATGGAAGAAGACCAAAATCTATTAATAATGCTTATCCACCCTCCAATCCAGTTGTTTAAGAAACATCATCATCTTTTTACAGTCTCTTCTGGAGTTCAGTAAGCGATGGTTTCAGATACCATACCTGACTATTAAGCACTAGACTTCCATAACAGTGTATATCTTATGGCATATTCCATGCAGACATAAGCAAGCTTTCCCAAGATTTTGTGCTTGCAGTGGCACAGCACGAGCCAGAACTAAAATACCTTGTCTTTCGGTACGCCTTAATAGCTTGAGCTTGGCATCATATTTAATAGCACCGCATGATCTTGTTTAGCACGAAGGCAGACTGAGCTGCTTAAAACATACCCTACTTCCCCTTAATTCCAACAGTGGGGACATGGTACTACCACTGAAAAGCAAAACATTAAACAATGGGGATAACAGAGTTGCCATTTTTTTGGTCAAATTATTCCAGATTTAAAAGTTCTAACTACCAGTTTCATCCCACGACCTCTAACCTCCTGCCTCTGACAAGAGCTCAGCTGCTTCAGATGAAAATGGAAGAAGCCCCACAGTGGATGACTATGAAATACCTTGTTCATAGGACAAGTTTCTTTCTGATTCCAATCGTTTATGGCTCATGTCTTTTTACTCAATCTTGAAAAGCAAAGATTATAGTATAGTATCTGAATAACCTATCATCTTTGGTACAGATAATTACCTCTTTCTCCATTCCTCTAATACAATTATATATTTTTTACCCTAGAAGAGTAGAACTGGTTATTTTTACTCTAAATAGCCTGTCAAGCTGCACATGCACACTGTGCCACAGACACAGGCATGCCAGGATACACGTGGAACTGCACGTGCAAGCACAGAGGGGCAATTTTCAACACAACATATTGCTGTGCTTTCAGATTAAGCAGTATTGTACAACTAGGTGAGAAACAGAGGCCAACACCGTCACTTCTGCAAATACATACTACAATGTGCAGAACCTAAACCACTTATGTTTTTTATAGCATCCTGTTGTTCAGCAAAAGCAGTTTCTTTTTATTAATAATTTCTTAAAAATCTGATTGGGTGCTTGCACCACTATGTGGGCTGATTTCCATATAAAACATATTTAGGAAACAAAGATTGCTGTTAATTAGATGGAACTAAATACATTCTTACATACTGCCGCTGCCTCGCTAGGTTTGGCAACCAAATGGTCTGGATTGGGGTAATTTGTCGTAGCACTGTGCAACGTTAAACCGCAACCTCCAAATCCACAAGGGTTCTCTTCCAAGCTCGTGATGAGTTCAGCACCAGCGAGTCAACTAAACGAGAACTATTTTGTAGCCACAGTTAGATTAGTTTCTCTTTATCTAATATGACATGTGCCATTATTTTCAGTGCAAATGGTCACAGGACGAGCGTGCTGCCTGCATTGTTTATTCTGCCAAAGTTCATTAGAACTATTCAGGACACTTGCCATGTATCCATAAGGCATTATTATTGTTAACTAAGAACAGAGACACTTACTGGCCATTCTGAGAACAAATTTTGAACAGCTTTTTGAGAACAGCAAACAATAAGGAAGTGGATATGAGCAGAGTAAGAGTAAGAAATTCCATGTTTTCTGTAGTATTTCCTAATTGCACCCTGGGTGAATACTACCTGCTTTTGGTAACTGCTGTACAGAACTTGCCCAAGAAACTTGTCAACATTAGACAGATAAAAAATAATGTCCATAAAATGTGAGATACTAATGCGATTTACGTAAAGGTATTTTGAAGCTGCATACATTCCTATTCCTTCCCCCCACCCTCAAGAACCCCCTTTCAAGCTCAATGAATACACACTTGCCTACAGACTGCATTAGGGAATCATGCCTGTTTCTATTTCTCTACTTTTTTTTTATTATAATGAAGGTAATTTGAAATGCAATCTGCAACTCCCCGAACATTTTAAAAACAACCAATGTAGTTAATCTAATGCCTATGGCAATCTCTATTTATTCTTTGCGAGCATACACTTGCCATAACTTAAAACTGGGCTGAGCTTTAATTTAAATGTAACAAGGCAGAATACCAGTACAGTGCTTTCAACAAAATGGCTGAAACTGGCTTCAGCACGATTTGCCTGGAAGGGAAGATGAAAATGTGTTTTAAAGGAGAAAAAATATCCTGACCAAAACCAGACATTCTAAACAACCCCCACTGATACCCACTGCTCCTTTCCTCCCCCATCTCTATCAGCTGCTAGGCTTTCAGCACCGTTTTTCGCCAGACACTAGCACAGTGTTTTCCTTCATAGTCAGCCATCAGCCAGAGCTGTCACTTGCAGATACTTCATTTTTGTTTCAGTCTAATTCATACTGCACCCCCTTAATCTCTGCAGTGAGTAATGCCATGTCACTGTGCAGATATGCCAGATCCAGCACTAAAAGTACAGAGAGCGTTCTTAACAGTTAAACTATCTTGGTTTGAAAAAAATATTTCATTTCTCGCCCCAACTGAACTGTTCTCTTTCTCCTAAGCATCTTCCCAGCTGACCTCCAAAGGAGCAATCACCATTCCGCAATCTGCACGTCTTCCATAAAGCTCAGCTTTCACGCGGTGGGTGAAGACAAGCTGCGGCTCTGTATTACTAAATGCAAATAATCAATATGTTGATTGAGCTTTTGGCTACCGGAGTTCTTTTGATGGGAGTGACGGTGAGCGTGACTTCCCTCTTTCAATGACAAGCCTGCTCCGACTTTGCTACCTACCACTTTGTGAATCAGGCAACGGAAAATACCCCCAGCAATTCCTCCAAACTGTCAGCTATTGCCGTGATTCCACCCAGCACCCCCTGTACAAGACAACAGATTAACCATTAGGCTAGATATGTTGAAAATATACAGCTTCAACCTTTCCCCAGCTAGCTCAGAGCGATGTATAGATGATTATTTCAACCGTCAGCTGCCGCATAGACTTAAACCCCTGCACAATAACTCCTGGATTCATCTGCCCCTTGTCAAACTTGCACAGCTTTAGTTTGAGCATACATAGTGTGGCAGTTTCACTGCGGATCTAGAATAATCCAGACGGCTGCTGTCTCTTTGTTAACAGGAAGCTAAACTGATGAGTTTGTAATGCATTTCTTATCAAAGGTAGTTTCAGAAAAGAAAATGTGCTCCATCAGTTGGGGTTGGAATTTAGCATAGTGTCGAAATATGGTTTAATCAGAACATTTGTTACTTATTGGGAAAAAATATTATTCATCCCCTTTAAAAATCACTTTATGCCAATGAACTATTTAGTTTACAAATTTATAATTATTACTTGATTTTTTGGTGGTAACATTTACCAAAATCATTGACTAGAAACTACAGTGCAATGGTGCTTGATGAGATACAAGAACGTTAATTTCAGAAACTGCAGAGCAGTGTTTGCTTGGTGTCTGAAATGGTAACTCAAATGAAACGGGATTGCTGTTTTGGTTTCTATGTGCGTTACAAACTCAGGGAAATGCATTTCATTGCTTTTTTTTTCTATACAAAGAGAAACAGATATGCTGCATATCTCTACATACTAGTACCATTAGAAAAGCGGGTGAGGCTCACTGGCTTTTAGTGCAGTGTGTGCCATCTGAAGCAGATAAGAAAACATCAAGATCCGAGAATGTCAAGAATGCATCATCTCAGAACATTTTACAAATACTGAATAGTGCTTACATGTGACATTCTCTTTGAAACAGTGCAGCCCAAGAAACATCTTTTTTTCTTTTTTCCTCTTTTAGTCCCAGGCTTGCACCTTATTGGCTAAAGGCACATAAAATTGAAATGCATTGCTGTACTTTTTTTTTTTCCCCCTCTATTGGCATCCAATGCTTAAATTTTATATTAATAATACACGGTCTTTCAGTCTTAGTTCTCCTCCCACATACAGGATTGAAACTCAGCTACAGATATATTCCTCACCTTTGCTTTTCCCTGAATGCTGTAAAAAGACAGTTAATAGAAAATGTGGAATGTTGCTAGACTGGATCCTGTTATGTATTCTAGATGGCTGCTCTGATATTCTGTGAAACCACGATAAACTTTAAGTTCCTGAGCTTTAAGGGTTACACATGTATATAGAATGAAAGACAGACTGCAAAGGTATTTGGAAACCCAGCAAACTTTTAACTCAAATCTTTCAGTGAAAAAAGTCTAGAATACGGTTCTACACCACTTTATTTTTAGGGGTAGAGCAACCCCCTAAGGTTACCGTAGAACTTTGATTTTTTTTTTCTTTACTCCTCCAGTTTAATTCAATAACATAATTACTACGAATGCTTTCCAGAGATACCAGTTGTTATCACTTCTCTATTACTACGACTTCAGCAAGCAAAGAAGTGGTTTAAGGCTGTTCAAATTGTGGTTGATCTAAAGTCCATTGAAGACGGAGAAAACACTTACATTGACTTCAGCAGACTTTAGATCAGGAGCTGCGCATATCTCATGCTTCAGGGTGCAAGCTAATAACATGGGGCAGGAAAAAAGCCTTTCCCATATATGCAGCATTTCACAATTGGCTCGGGCAATTTAGAGAAGAAAGGCTTCAGATTTTGTGGGCCTGGTTTCTTGTTCCTATGCAGAAGTATATACACAATGTGACGCTATTTGTACGTAGCAACCATCTTCCCTTTCCCCTGACAAATGTGCACAGTAGAAAAAAGCTACTTTAATTCCTAATCAAATCCTAATTTATATTTAGACTAAGTCATAGGGCCATTGAACCTTGAACATCTTTTCTGATTCAGATTTTAGTATTCCCTCACACATTTTTCTTGATTTTTAGTCTCCATTCTCCATTGCCTTCTCAATTTATGATTCACTCTGTAATTGTTTATTCAAGTCATTATGTTGTTATTGGAAAACTGTCAAATGAAAAGTTAAAAAAAAGCATCAGTGGACTTTTTTTCCTCTGTCCATTTAATTGTCCAATTGACTTCTCCACATGTTGCACCCATACAGAACACTATTTGGGTAAAGTAAAGTTTATTTTGGGAAAGAGTGAAGAAAGGGAGATGTGTCTAAATTGTAGAATTTAAAACAGAACATGGGCTGTGTTCATGGGGGTCTGTTCTCCAGGCAAACATCAAAGTGAAGGGAATTGACTTTGTCTTTTGAGAGTGCGCTTGGGAGAATAAGGAAACTCAGTGTCTCTCATCAGGTATGGTGAGTGTAAATATTCTCCGAGTTAAAATTTAAGTTCTGTTATTTCATTATGACAAGCTGTTCTGCTATCTGAACACTGAGGAGGAGCAACAGCAAAACGTTACCCCCCTGTGTCAGGAAAGAGCTGTTCAGACCCTGCGTGTCCTACTGTGCCACGAGCAGCTATCAACTCCAACTTTAGAGCTCCAGCTGGTGCGTCTAGCAGAAGCGGAGTCCAAAAGGATTGCTCAAAGCCACACGTTAACTTTTTAATAGACTACCTGAAGATCCCACGGCTACAAACAGAGGACTGGGAATCTCTTGACTGGGAATTTAGTTCTACCACTGATCTGTTACACAGCCTTGGGTTGCTCACTTGCAGTCGATTCCCTTTTAACAGAGTTCCTTACTTATAGCTCTTCCTATAGATAATAGTCAAGGAACCAAATTATCTGAAAACGCAGCTGTTAATCACTAATTTTCTCAGATCTACGAGGTACAAGATGGTGAGGTTGCTATTGTTGTTTGGAAAGTACATTGGGAATACATTCCATAAAAGCATACCACATGCATACCACATGCATATGTGATAAGAGTAAATTGTTATTACAATGTTTTGGTTTCTTGTTGTGGTTTGTTTTGGGTTTTTTTTTTATTTGACATGAAAGTGTATTTTTTTAACATCAGATAACTGCAACATCTCTTATTTCTCTGTTTCTTTTTTCTTTCTGTAAAAAAATACAGTTTCGATTAAAGGACACCGATTTCCTTATGAGTGGTCCTTTGACAGTTCCCCAAGGCACGACACATAAAGCCAAAAGGCACGCCTCTGGGGGATTCTTTAAGAGTAGTATCACACAGCAAATTGTAGTATTTCCACACCCGTAGTTCTAAATTCAGTGCATTGTCATAGACTATCCTTGTCTCAATACACAGCAATCCAAAGTGTGTTGTCCTTTGTCCTATTGCCTCAGAGAGGATTTTGACACCCACCGTAAGGGACACGGAGGGAGAAGCTGCAGCACTAGCGAGGGTAGACTGTAGTTATGTAGTTCTGCCAAACTGTAGGAGGAATCTGTCCTGTTTTTACAAAGTAAAGGAAGTTTCCCCTTTGTGACTGAATACACTCACAATCTGATCAGTCACTGCTAAAACCAGTGAAGTTCTCTATGTGGACAAAAAATAAGCTCCTATTAAAAATAAAGAAATAAATAAAAATTTGAAAGGCCACTCAACATTGCGCCTATGAACAGTTTGCTGTTTACACTCCCTCAGCTCCATTAAATTCAGTGGGAAAATATACAATGCCTAGATGTAACTAAGGGAAAAAGTAAGCACAGGAGTCCTTGGCGATTGCTCTGCTCCTTGGGATTAGAAATCTTGTATTTACTGCATAGACTGTATTCCTCGGGAAGAGAGAGTATTTCAGTGCATAGGAAAGGGATAGTTACATGCTGACTTCTTTGGAGCAGGACTCCACCAATTTCAGCTACGTCTTGCTGCAACTGCTTCCTTCCTGCAAACATTGGGAAGCGCAGACTCCATCCTGCAGAAATCTAATTAGAATTATTACTTTGTTTTCCAGTTCAAAGTGCCAATTTATCCCAACATCTTAAAAATACACATTTCCAGTGTAATTCCAACTTGCATATCCTGAAATTTTAAACTGAAATAACCTTTTCTCTACGCTGCTCGTGACAAGTTTAAAAATAACTTTGTGATGAAGGTGTTTTCATTAACACATTTCCTGAAGAAGACATGCTACGTCCCCGTGCCCATTTCCCTGCCAGTACAGCATTGTGGAGTAAAGAAGAGATTTTCATAAACTTCTTATAAATCTACAGGACTATATTCTTAACTTCTAAGTTTGTTTTTTTTTAATTCTTCCTCTGCTTCCCAGTGAGTTGTCTTACTTCTGAAACACACAATTTAGAGGGCATTGCTCAGAGGTGGTTTTTTTTTTTTTACTAAGATGTTAATGTGACACCAATAAATTGGATTTTTTTTTTCTTTTTAAACTTCGCTACCATTACATTTCTTTTCCCTTTTGGCTGTTGTTCACCCCTGCAGAAAATGGTGTAGAAGTGTCTGTGTCTCCGAACAAGAAGAACTGAAGTCTTGACATTTAACTCTGGCTTTCTTATCATCAGTCTTATCCGGCTTTCATCCACATCAGTGGAAAAACTTCCACTTATTAAATGTTAATAGGATCAGGCTCAGTGATCCCCAATACTCTTTCAGGTTCAGCCGTAATATTCCTCTGGGAGGGAGGTCTACACATGACTGTTACCCGTGAGGTCATAATATCATTTTCATAGGTAAACTAAGTATAAAATGCTGTGCATGTTTACATACACTTTGGTTTTATATACAAGTGCTTACACTGTATATACCTATTCAGAAACACTTCTATACAATTAAAATGAGCCATCTGAAATATTAGAAATTTTTTTTTGGAAGAAAATTGTTTCCTCGCGAAAGCAATACATAATAAAAAAGTTCTTGGAGGCTTTTTGGTCGCTCCTTATTTCTAAGCCAGCACCACCACCTGCTGGTTACACGGCGTTTCAAGCCCCAGTGCTGTTTTTCTGTCTTCAAATCTATGCATAAGTATAGAACAGTATTTCTCCTCTGCTCTTATACATAGAAATGTTATTGCCAGAAGCTAGATTTTTAGCACATTGGTTGCAGTTTAACAATACTCTATTACCTGAAGTATAGCTTTCATAAAAGCGAGCACTGTTAATTGTTGACAAACCAATTCTCTTATGCAAAGTACTGTAAGTCACAGGGTAAACATCCAAATTAATCAAATAGATTGAACCTGTTGTATTAAAAAGCCTATTGTTACATATGCTGGTTTTATCACTTACAGATATACAGTTAAATACACTTCATGATACTAAGAAATCAGTATATTTTTTTTTTCTAAGTGCTCCCTACTTTAATGAGTTCTACAACGTACTCCATTCTTGTAAAGCTGTTATTCTCTGAACAAATGTATCAAAAACTCCCAGTATCACCTGGTAAATGTATTAATATAAAAACCAACCAAGATATAACTAACTAAGATTAGATCTATAAAATAATAGCAAAAATAGCGATAGCAAAAATGGAGATGGAATATAATTCATTGCTATGGAAAATTAGGCAAGTATAGCACATATCTTCTAGGTAAACAATGGCAAAACAAAGGAACTAAAACAACACAATAATAGTAATAATAATAATAAAAAAAAGACATGGAAATGTGGTGTCTACCTCTGACTGTACCTGCAAAAGAACCTGCAAAAGAATTAATACTCACATCTCTGCCAAAGCATACAGTAGTTTGGCTGAAATGGCTTGCTACGGGGAGGCAAGGGCTGGCAATTTCGTAAGGGTGGAAAATAAAGCATAAGCTAAGAAATCCAGTGGTGATAACTAATAACAATGTTACTTACAGCAGTGTTTTGATCTCTAACAGAAAGAGTACTCAAAAGGATGGGTGTATTTAGCAAGGATCATATTTTTCAAATAAAACCTAAATAAGATCAAAATAACTCCAATACAAAACAAAAAAATGACTGTTATAAATTCCCTCTGATTATTTCTCGAATACTCAAAAATACTGCACTGATAACACTGAAATACCTGCAGAAGTTAGGGATGAACTACTCAGAATTATTGTACGAGGGAAACGTATGCCATCTCACCTTCACTTCATGTAAGACAAACTATAACGGTATAAAAGTACGCAGACTAATAACTGAGAAAGAAAGCAAATAATACTGAGTCTACCAAACTAAATCGATAGCCAGCTTTAAAAAAAAAAAAATATATATATATGTATATGTTTTGTCCTTTCATTTTTCATTTTGCTACTAAAGCTACGCAGAGATGTCAAGCTTGCTTAGGTCATGACAAGGATGAGGCAGATCACGCAAAGAGATCACAACCCACGATGAGGAACAGCTTTAGAAAGAAAACTTCATCAAAGGTAAATGCTTTGTGCTACGTACTTCTGGTTTCATTAACCAAACCATGATGAGAACGTGGACATTACCAGAGAAAGCGAAGGCAGCCTCGCTGTTAGTACACAACGCACTGACACAAGAGGAGAGGAAAGAAGGCAATGGAGAATTTTTGAGAGCCGATTGTCAAAAAGTGTTGAATTAGGCGCTCAGGTTGCTTAGCTATGTCCTGCAGAACGCTTGGTGCGCTCAGTGTTATACCAGGGAAATCACTTATACTCTGTGAGTATAAAATGAAATACAGATGATGGTCATTTTCAAAGCAGGTAGCATAAGGAGGAAAGAAGACCGATCAAAAAAAAAAAAAGAAAGAAAATTCTGCAGGAAACCACTGAACTGCCAGTGATTCTGTTATAATTATCACACCAATTTCACAATAAAGTCCACAATCACCTGGAGAAGGAAGAACTCTCTCCAACAAAGAGAAAATTGATATATAAGATTTCATAAGATTTATGGGTCAGTTACTACCCTGAAAGTAACTATATCAACCACAAATGCCACAGGATGTCAATATATTTGGAAATAGTGTTGCTGCCAGATGTTTTGAGAGTCAGATACTGAAAGCATCCAGAAATCCAGTGCTCAGGGGACGCTGACAGCTGTCAAGAAAGTCATCTTCCAAAAGCGAATTGCTTGGAGCTCTACCTTTGAGGATTTTATTTTGTCCTGCTTGAGGAGAAAGAAGAGGGCAGACAAAAGACTCATATGCTAAAGGCAGATTAAAAACAAATGCATATTTTGACATATTTTATATTCCTTACGGGCAGAACTCAAGGATACTGCTGAGGAAATCTGTGGGACCCAAGGGACAACTTCAGGGTATTTCCTGAGGAGTCTGTGGGGCTTGAGTACTGAGGCTGAATATATGACCCTAAAGATATAATCCTTGTATTCACTCAAGCTACAATTTGAGATGCAAAACAAGAGCTTATGTATGTATTTAGCAGGAGAAATCCCAGCAAAACTGTGGTTGAATGAGCTGCAGCATTCAAAGACTCAATCAGCCAACCAAAAAAGACCATTAAAGCTTGATCAGCTACTAGACATGATAAACCTAGAAATCCTGAATCCAAAAAGAGAGTATGCATTTTCATTCAAGTAGGAGGTAGTATTTTCAGGAATTATTGGGGGGGGGTGGGGGGTGGGGGTGCATGGGAGGGCGAGAAAAAAGTTCCACAGGCCACACTATAATAAAAAAGAACATGTGGTGGTGATCACAGGGGAGATCTGAAACCAAAATTAAAACGCTTCCTTGTTCAAAAAGAGGTAAATTTAGGTGTAGGGAGTTCTAAGAATGGCAGAATTACACAATAATGGCGTACTGTAGTGCACAAACCAGGCACAGAATTCATACTACATAAATCAACACGCAGAAGGATCTGGTGCCAGTGGGTTAAAGGAATGCCAGTTCCTCCTCCTGCAGAATTTCAGACTGATGTAACATCAGACAAATCTAGACTACATGATCACAGATCCTTGGTTTGAGTCTCCCCTGGCACTGCAAACTGTGTGTTCATTTACCTCTCTTCGAAACGTAACCAAAGGCTTTTCCTGAGTCATATAACTCTTCAAAGCGTATGATGCCTCTAAGTTGGAGCCCTTGTATGGAAGTATCCTGCCAATACCTAGGATTACATTACTGATTCCAGTCTCTGCAGATCCTTACATTATGATTATCAGTACAGAATCTGTGCTGAGACTGACATCTGTCCCAAGTCTACTGTTCTCTCATCTTTCCTCCTTTGTCTGAATGAAGAAATCAATAAGGTATCTCGTTACCCAGGGCAATGAGACTCTTGACTAGAAACAATCAAAATATACACAATTAAATCTGTTTATAGATATATAATTTTTAAATATATAGAAATATATTTATTTTTCCTTGGACAATTCTTCTATGGAACACAAGTTCCTGGTGCAAAAAATCCAGCTTTTAACAAGTATGGAAAAATTTAGATCTTTACCAAATGAAAACTGATTTAATTTTCAGCAGATTTTTTTTGTATGTAAAATGAAACAAAAATTACATTTTCATGTCTCAATTTACACAAAATATAATTTGTCAACAATTAAAATTTAATTTGAATAGCACTCTGAAAATGTGTAACCTCACACAATAGGATAAGTATTTTTCTGTGGAATATCAAAAGCAGTTCTTAGCATCCAAGAGTTAGCAAAGTGTATTTTGCTATTTTGTTGCTTGCCCTAACACTGTAAAGCTCATTGGCTTTGTTCACAACCAAGCAGAAAAGTAGTATTTTGTGTCAAAAACAAGACAAGATGCAAGAACAGCTATGAGTCCAATTCCGTTATTAGTGAGAAATATTAGCATGTCATCTGAAAGTTTGGGAAATGTTTCCCATATGTTGTAAAGGACACTCTGTAGTGGAAGCCAGAAAAGTACATCCTGTTCCATCCAGTGGTGCATCTCGCTTCTTTTCACCCTTCTGCGGCCTCATCATGTGAATTATATTCATTTTCACACCCTGCGATTCTAAATAAATACTGTATCACTTCTTTGCTGCCACCCATCTTGTGACTGACTCATCACAGAGAACCTGACAGTCCTTGCACGTTTTGGCAGATCAGGAATAATTCTAACAGAGAGAAAGAATGAATTACAAAATCACTGGACAAATGCCGGTTAATGAAACATGCTATCAGCTTCCGACTGTGGATTTTACCTCATGTTACTCATGGAACAGGAATAAGCATCATCTCTACATTAGGCTCAAAACTTGTAATTGTTTTTAATCTTCACTCGAAGAATCTTAGTTCTATTAGCTGATGAAACTTTATCAGCTAGGCAAACGTTTATCTTGACTTCTAAGTTGTTGTTCATATGTCACAACTTCGATTTTTACTAGAAGTCCAAGCAGTACGTCCCACATTGGATCATGTAAGCGCTACAGAAGAGGGGCTAGTTGCAGAACCATCTACAATGCTAGATGGCACACCTCCTAGTCCACTCTGGCAAGAGTTTGCTCAAGAACAGAATCTCCATTTCTTGTTGCCAGTCTTCCTCCATAGCGTAGCTATGGTGACGTAAAATCTCTCTCCACATTGTAGTGCCGTGTCAGACAACACATAACACCACTGAGTTAGAGAGTGTCAGGAACATGGGAATGGAGAAAGCAACGTGCTTAGTGCAAGCAAAATCCTTTATGCAAGAACGAACAAAGGAAATAGCATGACAAAGATCAAAGACGCTATAATGATTTTTTGGATTTCCTTCAGCAGTTCTTCACAGTAAACAAGGTCTGCATTCCAATTAAAGTTCAGAAGCAGCTAAAAACTGCAGATGATTTTTAAAAAAAATATTTCTTTTTTCCAGAAATCTAAAAAGAGATTCTTCCCTGCTGATGCAGATCAACAGAAGGTATTCATGCCCTCTTAGATAGTATCCCCTCTCAAAACCTCCCTAAATTAGACAGCAGCAAGGCAGTTCTGGTAATTTCCCCATTCCTTCTTCCTGTCATGTACCCCATTTCACTTTCCTCTCCTCCTTGCCATGTATCTATGACCTCCTTCAGCAAAGATTAGAAGACATGAAAATCGGCCTCCACAGGGGAATCACTATGTCAAAAGGACACCCAGGCTTATATTCAGTACTCCAGAATATAAGGATCGCAAAGCATCTCTTAGCACAAAATGTAATATATTGAGAATACAATGTTCTCAGTCTCCAAGCGGAAAAGGAACTATAGTCATGTACTAAGTCAGTGGCGCAGTCAAGATTGGGATTTTTGCCTTCTGCCGTTTGCCCAGGTAGAATTTCCAGTCAAACTAAAATGTCCACATGAATTTTTAACCAGATGACAGTGGCCACTTCTTACACAGTAATAATGCTTTTTCCACCCTTACTTTTCAGAATAATTGTGCTGTGCTAACACGATCTGATCGGTATCAGCGAAGCATGTGGGTGTGAGGTAGCACACAGTATGTTTCCTGAAGTCATTGATAAAAAGTGAATCACAGCGTTACAGCATTCGGTAATATATAAAATATCACAAGGAAAGCTACATCATTGTATTATAAAAAGGTATGTTAACAGAAGCTGGTAAATAGCCTCAAACAGTAAAAGTACAACAACTGAACTTTCACCTATTTTAAGGTATACTGTCAATATACTTAAGAAATTACATACTAAAAAAATATAGCTATGATTTCTTAAAAATCAATTAAAAATTGTCCTCTTCTGCTCAACTCCCTCCTGTCTACTATAACCTCAATCAAAGCAATGATACAGGATGGGTGCTTGTTGTGTGGCACTTCAAGAACCACGTATAGAGTTATGTAACAACAATCTCCTCTTTTCATATAGCACGTAAAAAATTCATGAGGTTATATATCCTGGCATATACAATTACCTGGAAAGGTTCTAGCTACTCAGTCGAGAATATGATGACCCAGAAAAAATTGTCTTGCAAGTTGCTTCTGGCTTCCAGACTGAGGGCTGGACCACTCCGCTGGACCTACACTGAACTTGATAAAATGTGAAGATCTCTGGTGCTCATTCAGCAGACCCTCCTAGCCTAGGTAAGCACTAGGTCGATTCCCTCTGGCTCCAATTCTAAAAGTATGATTCACGTAGTATGTGCATTAGTGACCGGTCACACTACAGTTAATGTGACTATTTACCTGATTAAAGGTATGCATATGATAAATATGCTGGGGGTCTCAATGGAATAATCAGATGGTGGGAACACTGAACTTAATTTTTCCCTTCTTGCGCTTGTTTTGATTGCATCAAAAGCAACAACGCTTCCACACATAACGCAAGCCAAGCACATTTTAACCTAGTTTGGAGGGCTTTTATTCTAGTTTTTTTAATAATAAACTGTATTCCACTTTACACATTGATACTCTATTTTGGTCTGTTCTATATTTCAATAAGCACCTCCTTCTATACATTACAATAACTTCAAATCACATGATACGTAGAAGATCTAGGCCAGAGGATTTCTTTTCTATGAATCTGAGGGACAACTTTCCAAGTCAGTGAACGTATTTTTCCCTGATCTATAAAAGGAGACAACCAATACGGATATCAAATGAAAAAAATATTATAATACAAGAGTACGAGAAGTACAGCCTTTACAAATCAACCGTTCATTTTCGTTTGGAAACAATTTGAGAAGAACACAAATTACACATCAAAGTGTTTCTCTGATTAGCATGAGCTGATAGCTTTCTGCTGTTATTGGTTCAATATTAATTTGAGACCTCGCCCAATAACATCAACACAAATTAGCTAAGACTCAAAATGGCAATCAACTTGGGGGACCTATCCTGAAAAGTGGTACTAACAACTTCCCAGCATCAATGAGCTCCTCAATCCTGCAGCTGTTTTTAAAAGCTTCCTCCCAAAGGCACATTTAGAACTAAATTAAATGCAACTTTGACTTAATTAACATTTTAAATGATAATGAATACAATGTAGACTCATAGAAGGCATTTACATTGTGTTATAAAACTGATAAAAATTTAATAACTCTTTGTTAATAAGTTATGTCTCTCCAGATCCATAAAGCCTAAGGCAGTCCGTGCCGTAGTCTAGGGTCTAACGTGGGTTCCTAATGCAGGTGGAACAAGGAGGCAGGAGACTGACTTGACACTTGACATTTGCTCTAAGCCTGCTCTGGATCAGGCCACTGCTTGTTCATAAGTACTTTATTTCATATAGTAAAGGTCAGAATTTGGGCTCAAGGCAGGGCTATGACAGAAATGCTCAAGCTGAAACCGAGCCAGCTCTGGCATCTGTCGCTTGAAATAGCTCGGAAACGGTAGAGAAGGAGAGCTAACCGGCTAGCATCTGTCCCACACCAAGGAGGGAACAGGAAGAATCTGCTGCCTGGTGGTAAGAAACTGTCATGGTGAGTTTCATGACAACCAGCCACACTCAGGAACTAAAAATGCAAACATAATTTCCATGTCACCTTGCATAAGACCCTCTGCTAAATTCACTCCACGGGATGCAGACAGCATCTTTTCTAGCTTGTCCCCATCAAAGCAAGCCACTCGCTAGTCTCTTCCCTGTGACCCTGGTAAGAATCACTACTCAACGTAAAGGCCTAAAGGAATTAAATGCAGACTTCTTGATCTCTCCCTCCCCTACCTTCCCAATTCTTCAAAAGATTTGCTGCTAAAATTAGCAGTGCCTCCATCCCATAGTGATGCGAGAGTTCATCTCCTGTTACAGACATCACAAATTGGGCAGAGCATCCTCCCATCAGCCTAGTGGTATATACTGCATCACAAAACTCATCTGAAAAGGCGTGTGCTCCATTATTTATATTTCCTGGTCATGAGTAACAAGTCAGACTGTCTCACTTTTACCAGTCTACTGTCTGAAAAGGAACAGCTTGGTCTGGGGGGTTGGCTTGGTTTTTTTCTACTCTTCCATTTCTACATCTCATTGTTCATCTATATTCTCATATTGTATCCAAAAGAAAGTTAAATAATTTAGCAGCACTCAGCTTCCATTAAAATATAGAACAACAAAAGAGATTAATTTTTTGAGTGTTTGAGTCAAACTACATACTTGAAGTCACCTATTGTAAAATACCTACTGTTTCATGTTACTTTTTCCCCCTCTCTGTAATTAACGTTGTCTATTCAGTGTTTGAAAAGGAAATATAAAAGTCCCAGTGCATTCTTTCACATGAAAAAATGATGGAATAGATACTTGGAGTCTCAGGAGGGCATATGCCAGCCCGTTCTGATCACTGCTTCTATCTCTGTAATAGCACTGCAGAAAAACATACAGTTGCACCAAGGAGAGGATCACCTGAAGGTCTGCGCATCAGGAGAGAGAGAAAGGCAGACAAATCAAAGGGTTAGTTCAGTGAAACCACCGTTCCAGCAAGCAGTTCTGGAATGCTGGTTAAGACTCTGATCGGATATATTGAGTCAATTCATCCTATCTTCTTTAGAGGAAACACCTGCCTGCATCTTTGTACGATTGCCACAACGAGAAGATGGAAAGAAAGTAGGCTAGGCAGAACTGCAAATATAAACTAAGCTTGAAAGTGGAAGAGTAATTAGATTTTCATTCTCAGAAAAGCAGATCTCATGGTGTCTGGCTTCTGATTTGCCAGTACCACAGGCTAGTGAGCTGGCTGCAAATATGGCAGATCTTTAGCATGTACAAGCACTGACTCCATGTCAGTGGCTACACCATAAGATCCTCTATAGGACAGCACAGGAATCTCCCACATTGGTATTTTTTCAATTATTCCATTGCCTGGTTTTATATGCTTCAAAACCCCATTGGCCAGTTTTGGTAACAGCAGCTTTCTTGACAGTAGTTCATTCTGAAAAGGTGGCTAAGGAAGGTAAATTGGTTTTCTTCATTACCCAGTAGCAACACAGACTACATTAAGATGCCTATGTCTGATTTTTCTCCAGTATACAGAGGTAGGGCCATTCCATAAAGTGAGCTGTAAAAACTTAACAATCTGATTATAATCATTTGCTTACGACATTATAATGCCATCCCTGAGGGGCCACATCTGCCTTTCCTTTCCAAGCAGACCTGATCTCTTATTCACTCCTTCAATTTCTTCTTCCTCAAAACATGAAAGGTGTGCTATTGGCTTTTTGCGCAGGACAAAGACGAGACAGTGTGACCACACGGTGGGTTATATTGAAGAGAAAGGTGTTTATGCAGCATATGTAAAAGTAAGAACTTCGGAGCAAATGAGTCTCCATCCCTCCTGTGGCCACTGTAGAATTCTCACAGCTCACAAAAGGTGTGTAGTGGGAGAGAGCAGTGGTAGTACCCCACCTTTTCCTCTTCAGAGTATTACAAATATGACGTAAATGGGATCATATTTATAGCCACCACAAGGTGGTATATGTATCCTGTAAAAGGGAAACTATTGCTGCTAAAGGCTGAAAAGAGAATTCTAGCACTGAAAGTTGTCCTTTGACAGGGCACACATAGGTCCTTACTGCACCTTGGCTCATCCATAAAAGCAAGTACTTCTTGTTGTCTTGGCTACTTCAGCAGGACTAGAGGAGTAGTAAGTTAGTTTTGTTCTGTAGAAAGCAGAGCGTATGGTTCTTGCATTCTAGGAGAAATAAAGACCATGCTGTCTTTTCAGCCAGTAATTTAGGAATCTGGGACTTAATAGTCAACTCATTTAGAAAAGCCCAAGCATAGTTATACAATTGATGAGTTTTAGATACACTGACCAACGTGTGTGTGTTATGCATTCTTCTCGCTGGCTAAATCAGTAAATGACAAGTCATTTCAACTCTCATTATAGAATTTGGTTTTTTCAGTTGTAAAGACACACAGGCAGGGTCTACACTGCCCTAAGTAGCACAGGTCAATGAAGCAGGTAGAGCGTTCCTTGACCTAACTTCCTAAACCACATTGCCAGACTGCTTCAGCACAGCGTACCAACGATGGTTCAACAGCCATCCTCATTCAGGCTACCCAAAATGTTCATCTAATCTTGCAGAATGCAATTTTAGGTCCTTTGAGAAAGACTCAGCAGCTCACTTGTCTGTCCAGCATAAACCATGTGATGGCACTAGAAGACCAGACAGAATATATGGTTCTAAACTGGACTTGGCACACAGGTAGGTACATGCTTTGGCTACTTTCAAAAGTTAAGCTTTCTCCAGCTTCTCTTAGCATGGTCTTTCTTTCCAAATAGGATGGCTAGGAGTTTGGGCTGAACCCTGAATTCAAAATATAGTGATAACTAGTCTTGTCTTTTGTCTCCGGAGATCTCTGATATTCACCAAAGTCAAAGTCTTCACATAAAGCTTTTCAGAACTCTAAGAGCATGCCAAAGCATGTTTTCTCACAAGCTGAATTAGATATGGCTGGGCCTAGTATCAAGAATGTCCTTGGAAGTTTAGATTCCCATGGCAGTGGGCACAGTGACAAGTTTAGAAAAGGTCTCCTTTTGGAACATGAACTTTTGATGTTCCTGAGAAGCAGCAGCCATATGGTGATACAGAAACACAGAAATTAAATGGTTCAGGTTAAGATTCTGTCTGTATCAATTAATCATTTGAATGGTACTCCCCAATATTTGGCACAGACCTAAGCAGAAACATCACACTTATTAGTAACGTAATTTCATTGTATAAACCAGCCCAGGTTTTTCAGTGGCTAAATGCCTCCCTTCACTCTAATTCACTTGAGTCGCCAGCACAAAAAATGCTTGGACCATTTGACTGCTGTTCATGTAGCAATCTACCAAAAGCAGCTAAACCTGAAAAAATGTAGACACAAAAAAAATTTAAAATTCTATTTCCTTACATTTAGAAAGATCATAGCCATTTTTTTTCCAGACAGCTGTCTATAAACTCAAAAGCTATTTTAATGTAATTATATTTAATCAAATTATGATTTTCATTTGCTGTAAGTACAGGCAACAATATAATCAGAGAAACTGATTCACAGTGGAAAACACACTGCAAGTGTCACTTTCTCTACATGTTATACAATTAGTACACTAAATCCTGCGTACATCATTGAATATGCAAATTGATATCTTCTACTTGACATCAGATTCTTACAAACAGCATTAATTCTCACAAAAGCTACTCATTGTTTCAAGAAGTTTCATACAATGGTCTGTGATTTTATCTACCTTGAAAAAAAAGCCTGCTTTTATAACCAAAAGTAAAAAAAAAAAACAAAGGAAAGAAAAAGGAAAGAAAGAAATGCATTAAGCAATTGTAGAAGCAAACCAACCCAACTGGGGCACCACGACCAAAGCAAGCCCTGTAATAGTATAATGACCTTTAATGAGTGTCTGGGGAAACAATACAGTCCTAGCATAAAAGACAAAGGGCAAAACCCATCATGGCTCCACTGACACTAATTCAAAATGATTTTCAGAACAACTAAAGAATGTAAGAGAGGTAATCTGATCCACCAATCTGACCTCACTTTGATTCTGGGGCCCTGCTGCTGCCATTTCTAATTGTCAAACACTCTACATTTCACATCTGCTCATATTTAATGAAAAGCTGACTCTCACCGTCATTCTTTGAGTTAACTAGCTCTGTCAAGATGGGCATCATACGACCCCCGTGCACTGCAAAGAAAACACACTGATTTCTATTGAAGCCTTGCCAGTGAAACGTTGCGTGTGTGTATATATATATATTTTAATTGGAAAAGAAAGGCTTATGCTGCTTTGCAAAGAGTGTGAATTGGTATTGATTTTCGTCCTTATTACTAACAGTCAAAGGTGACTAGTCTCACAAGGGGAAGAGTGAGATCTCTTTTGATTTGATGGAGTGATGAAGGGGGGAAAAGGCCCTTGAAAAGATAGGATGCTAAAAATCCTCAAAGCTGTCAATATCACTTATCCTTCAAAATATAACATAGATCTAACGTGTTTCCCAACAGTATTGTTTTTGGTGGCAATAATACCATTATTGTGGAGGTTTTTGGCTCAGCAGGCAACACAATCAAAAATGTTTACTTTATCTGCCTCTGCAGAGTCTTAAGTGAACTTGAAAGCTATGGTAAACCTACAAATTACGGTTTTTCTTTCCTTGCCAAACAGTGCTAATGGCAGAAATTTTACCCATTTGTAGGGGACACATTCATTTAAGCCTGGTCTGGTTGCTGTTAACACCAGTGCCGGGACCCAACCACATACGCTCTGCACTAGTCTGTATTAACGCAAACTATACCAGGCACCGCGTTACTGAGGCTGTTAGGCTGTGTAAGTAACGCTGCCTGCAGTAATTCTCAATCCAGGAAGGTTTCTTGTTGACTTTTCTTAACAAAATATGTTTTGTTATGTTTTACTCTGATAAAGGTCTCTTTAAAGGATAAAACCTCCTGTAACTTAGAATAGGACTTAAAACTGGGAACCATCTCCCCTGAGGCGATGCATGAGCTGCAACCAAGCAGACGAAAAGGAGATTCAGAGTGCTTATACACATATACAGAGAGAAGATTTCTGGTAAAATCGCTAAGAAATCCTATTAGAATCAGTTTAATTGCCACAGTCTTCAGACAAAAAATGCTAACAAAAATCATAGCATTGTTATATACTCCACATTTGCGTCTGGAAAAATAGTTCAAATGTCAAAATAGTTAAAGCAAAGTCATTCACTGCTTGGACTACATACTGCAATACACATATAGTATCAAAAGGCAACTAACTACATTGTACTCTTAGAGTAGTGGAAGGCATTTTTATCCGTGTCGACTTGCAATGTAAAGCGGACATGTTTCCTCATCAAAACTCTTAATACTCCTTATAGATGTATCTGAATAATTCTAGTTTTTCTTTGCCATTTGGGTAGAGAAAGGAAAACAGTTCCTGTCCCAAGACACAGTTTTGCCTGGTATGAATGTCTAAAGAGGATAAGAAAATGAAAAAAAATCACCATTTTATTTAACAATCTTCCTCGTTGTTGACATCACACTGATAACGGAAGCTTTGGAATCCCTACTGCTTGCCCAAGCAATTAATGGCTACACAGAATTGTTCTAACTTCTCTGTCTTCTCCTCTCAACTCTGATCTTTCAAAAGAGGTTTTGGGGCATATTCCAGAATGGTACTGTCCTATGGGACAGATTCTACAGTTAATTTCAAAAAGTTTTCATCAGGCTAGGCCTCCTAAAAAGGCACTACAAAAAGTACAACCATTTTTACTAAGACTTCTGCGGTTTCAGTATTAGATGGAAGGTCCTGCCTTATTGAGAATGAAGGGTTGTACACAAAACTAAAGATAATGGTAGCAGTATAGAATAGAATTCCAGCCACTACCGTTCAGTTACTAAGTTGTATCCTGTATATTTACCGACTGCCTATTGTATGCTGCTCTAGTGCCAGCGCTATTAAAACTGCCCACTTAGCAGATTTAGACACAGGCCTCTTCCTCCACTGAAGCACTTATTGTTTAATTAATGAAAATTTATATTGTATGAATTAAATAAAAAAGATGTCACCAAACTGCACTACTAAGGTCCCGCATGCTATTGCAAGAGCATGCTTCATAAAGAGCACACAAAGCAAAATAATGAATTACATTTTTCATATTAAAATAAATTAAAACAGAAATATAAATACAGAGCTATATTAAAAGTTGGGTTTGACTTTTTTAAAAAGCATCAGCCCAGTAAAACTCACAGAACTACAATGTACGACACAAGACGGGGATGATACCACAGACACCACAGACATGGAACAGCATGTGTTGGCGTTAAAACTTACAGGCACGTAAACTGGTGGAGTAATCATTAACAGAGACAGAAGAAAGTGGGAAGGCTCTCTCAAGGGTGTCCATGTTACTATGTACACTGCCTGACATGCAAGAGCAGTCACGCTCAGAGCGTCCGCAATCAAAACAACATGCCAGTTTCATTCTCTTGTAGATGGACATCTTGGCTATAACCATGTGTTGGATGGGAGGAGAGGAAGAGCAGCAGGTTAATGGCAAGGTTATATATATAACAAGGCAGCTGGAAGGTAATTTAAGGGATTTAATACAGGCCTTAGTTTATGTTAACAGTCTTGACCCAGGAAAAAAAAATGCAATGAGATTATTGATAACACTTTGGCTGTACATTAAAAGTAGGGCAAAAGATAAATTGCTCTTTATTTCTGTTCAGTCTTATAGGGTGACCGCAGACATGGGGAAGAATAACTGTTTACAGTCAAGTGTTTGGATCAAAAAAGAACATAGTAAAAGCAGAGTATCCTAAGAATATATTTTTCCCTTGGCACAATTAATACTACTGGGCTAAAATGAAAAGAAAAAACTGAAGTTGCTAATCCATTAGATACTTTTGGCCTATCCTGCTTCCTGTAAAAATCAAAGACTTTTATATATCTATATATATATGTATGTATACACACACAAAAACACACATACACATATATTCTTACATACACACACTCACACACACATATACTTTATACACATACATATATATAAATATATTTATTCTTAAACATATGCTAATAATTTCTCTGTATTAAACTGTGCCAGGGAACTCCTTTATTGCAATAAATTACACATTACTAAAGAGTTACAAGATGTTCATAAAATTTTCTGAAAAATTTACTTCGTTTACATTATATCTTCAGGAATTCAAATTAACTCTTGACAGAATACCAAAATTTGCCCATATAAGAGACACAACTAATAATGGTAAATATGCTTGACATTAAAATCAGTTCACAAATAAGGCATCACCAAAAGCACACAGAGCATTGGTCCATTGAAACATGCTGAACTAATCATTGGCATGTTTTCTGCTCTGGATTCAAAGGTAGATCGAGAACCAAATAACTGAATGTAGAATTAGGGGCTAATTCCAAAAGGCGTGCCAGGTTAGAACAGAGCATTTATATCCTTCAGTCACGGGAATGTCCTTGTTACATATTTCTAGAAATATACAGCATCCTATTTTAGAAATGCATGAGTAATTACCATCGTGCAATTTTGCATGTTACCTGAATCACAGGTACATTTAAGTCTGAAGAAATGCAAAGGCCACGTAGATTGTTTCACATGTTGCACTGAACCAACACTTTTGGTAATGGTTTAGATTGAACTGACTCAATTATACTAAAAACAAAACAGAACACTGACAGGCAAAAACAAAACCTTAAAAGCAAATGCAGAAAAAAGGTAATGTTTCTCTGGCCTGTACCTTCAGTTTAGGATGTCTTTTTTGCATTATGGTAATGACATTAAATTTAAAATAATTGCTCTTTTTTTTTTTTTCTTTCCAGTTTGTTAATGCCACAGTCACCAGGGAAGAGGGATTGAAATCGCTCAAATGGGTCAAGTCCTGTTCTAAGGCCTTGATGACTTGCCATACAGTATACTTGTCAAGCAAGGGTAACATTATGATTGTGGAAAACAGGCATTGAGGGAGATGAATGAGTGATCTCTTCAGCAGCGACTCCATTCCTCTAAAACTTTTGCTCATATGACTAATGCCATGTTCTTTTAGCATCCTAGTAGAGTTATCTTACAGCTGTTCAGAAAGTCATCATGCAGCATCAGGCTCGTTCATTGCACGGTACATCATTCCTCAGAGCTTGGCTTTTAGTAAGAAGGTTTCCACTGCAGCTTTTGATGCATACACATTCAAACTACACAGAAAATTCAAAACAGCGTTTGTTTTCCCATGGTTTCCCTCTGTCTAACTCTTCCCAACACATTCTTTAAAATTGAAAAGTTGGGCAGAAAAAGAAAAGTGAAATATGTTACCAAAAATGTGGAAGTCTTTCCATTATGCCTATTTTATTATTTTCACTTTAAGGAAATGAAAGAAAAATAAAAGGCATTTGTGAGACACACTAACAGTAGGTGAAGTAAAAGGCAGGCCCATTTTGTTTTAATTATAGCTGTTTTGAAGGACATTTTCTAATCAAATGCTGTAGCAAAACACACTGCTCAGAAGTTCTCAACCGCTATGTCATTGGTTAGTAACAGTCCCTGGTTTTCATTTACTTGTAGCCATATCTTGTCAACAGTCAATAATAGGATAGGACACATTTATGAAAATTAAAAGAAGTCATCCTTAAGGGCAAAGAGGGTTGGAGAGGAAAACTTTTTGTACCATTTTCATCAGACTTAAACCAATGAAGTGGGAAATTTAAGCCCTTCTGTTCAATAGGGGAAGGACTCCATGGCGCTTCTCAAAAGCAATGCCCTTTCAGGGACTGTTTTTAACTATTATTATCAGTTGTTCTGGAGATCATGCATCATTTTAATATTTCACATCATTAACATGCAGGAAACAGGCTTGGACCTGGAAATATAAGTAGCAGAAAGGACTTGCTTTAAGGGTTTCAACCAGTATATAAGCAACTGCATATCAGAGCAATACATTTTGGAAAGAAAACATGCTGTTACTCTTCATTCCTTTTATACAGTCATTGTTACATTCATACCAAATACAATACTTATTTTCTTTTAAATAAAACAAAACATGGATTATTAGTAGGGATGACTAGTGACAGGATCAAAGACAAGACAGAAATGATTTTAAATGGTTCAGCCACACACATACCATCTCCTATAAAACTTCCATAAACATTAACAAAAAATGGGAATCATCAGAGAGACAGGGGGACCTCAAGAACAGCCTCTGGGTGGGTGTTAAATTCATCTGACACCTGTAGCACCTGCGTAAGAATCAACTCATTTCTATTCATAGAAATGTTATGGGTGTTGAATAGAACTGTTATTTGCAACTAGCGAAAACGTAAGTTGGGACATAAAGGAAATTACTTCCCTATTTTCAATTAAATAATAAATGGACAAAAAGGAAGAACAGATCCTTCTACTTAGTATGATGACACTCCCACAGCATTTGTAAAATGAATTAGTAAAAATATCAGGGGAAGTTATCATGGACATGGAAATCAGACTACTTAAATAATTTACTGACAAAACAAGGCATATATGAACTTGTCATTTTCTGATTTGTTAAGAGCAAAAGGAAAGTAAATTTTCTGTCAATTACTTATAGAGTAAATAAATACTTTTAAAAACTTTTCTTTGCTGCAATTTTTCTCAGAAGACAATCGCCTTCCATTCTAATAAGGAAGGAATGTGCCTTAGATATCTAAGCTGCTAGCACTACCTTGCTTTCTGATCTCAAAAATTCAAAAACCCCAGTCAAAATGTCTGGATTGTCTGGATCTGAGGTGTTACTTAGAGTTCACAAACAGTAATAGGAAATATTGCCAGCTGCAAAAATAAGCAAAGGAAACTGCAGATTATTCTCTACCTAAGATGTCAAGGAACAGCTCCTTTTTTTTTAAAAAGCAAGTAGAACAAAGTATCCCTTCCTCTTTGCTGAGGTTTTTTTTTTTAACCATACAGTCTACCCAATCCTCGTACTCCACCCATCACTACAGCAGTTTTCCCTGCGACCTCAACGGTAGCAAAAAGTAGATCTACGAGGACATCTAGTGGATCTCTCTGAGATAACAGCTGGTTAAGAAGATGATGAACTGGAGGTTTCTTGACCAGCAAATGGTAATAAAGGGTCCCACTACACTTCGGAATTGAAATGCATACAGTGTCATTTCAATCCATCAAGTTCTCATGATCCACACTACGAGTAGAGTAACAGCAGCACTGAAGGACGACCAGCCTGACCTGACCGCCTCTCAGCAGTGCTGGTTAGCGTCATGAGACTGAAATACTGCAAGGACTTTCCCCACTACGATTTCAGTTTCCTGAAAAATACAGCAGCATCTCTTAAACTGTTTGTGAGAATTTATTTTCTCTTAACACAACAGGCAAAGCTATCTCTCCACTACTTAATTTTTACAGAACAACTTCAGGACCACGAAGTCAGCTCGTTCACTACCTTGCAGTTTTTGCAATCAAAGGCAATGGGTTAGTTGTTTGCTGTAATTCATACGGTGCTGTTCTTTGCCAAAACTGCAGAAACAGCAGGTCACCTGAGTGGACATTTTGCCCTATTTTAGAAGCTACAAGAATGGCTCACAGGTTTTGAAGTAATGGCACATTTATAGACCAATTCATTTTAATTTTCAAATCTGATCATGACCTTTCCTTCATTACCTTAAAGAAGACTCTCAGCCAGTGTACTGTCAAAGCTAACTGCATTTCTGAACAAACTGAAGCTATTGGGGAAATGGAAAAAAACAAATCAAAGCTACATGACCTTTTCTTTTTTAATACTCTCTTAGCATGAAGAGCTCTTTTATTTGTTTATTTATTACTATTTAAACTCATTTCTCTGGTCCAGAAAGGCCTCAACATAGAAACATACTTAAAATAAATAGATTGCTTCAAATAAATCCAAATTACTTCTAGTATTTTGCCTCAAAGTCAATAGGATTCATCGTTTTATCCATAGAAATTAGTTTCGTTCTGGTTTATTATTCAGTATTGATTCTTATCGTGCTGAACTGTTTCACAATCTGCTTTTTTGTGCTGCCCCGTCTTTCTGCTGTGTCATTCTATTGGCTGAAAACAGATCTTTGGAGAAATTTCTGGTCTCTGTTTGAACGCTTTCTACCACAATAGGATCTCAATCCTTTAGTGTAGTTTGCAGGCACGACAATAAGATAAACAGTAAATAATGATAATGGCGGCCATCACAATTCCAAGATGGCGAGCACTTTATCATGCAACTCCAGGAGTGTCAACTTCTCCTTGATTCTTTGCAAGATCCTATGGTGTGTACAGCTGAAAGGGGAAAAACTATCTCAACCCTAATTAAGACCTGAAGTGTTATCACACAATAAATTCAGAATATCTGGTGAACTGTTGAAAAAGCCTCATAGCCTCCCTTATTTAGAATAGCTGCAGTTATACAGTCTGGTTAGCAGCCTCAGTCTGGTACAGTAATGCCTCACTGCAGCTATGAAATATTTGATCCCTCTTGCTGTTTGAAAGAACAAGTCCATATAATCCCAACACTGCCCTACAACCAGTCCTTTTCCTTGCAGTGCTTGTACTTCTAAGCAGCAAATTCTTTCCATGTCCCAAATGCTGTATTTATTTCAATTATCACGACTGTACACACTAGAAGTGGCTGATGATAGCCTTCATAGATTCCGTACACTTTAAAGTGCTATGACTTAGATTGACATGAAGAGGTCTATAAAGTTCATATTCTATATATAATAATAAAGTAAAACCTTACAGCTTAGGTCCTGAAAAGTCAGTGTGGCTCTACTCGTGTAACTAATTTCCAAACACGGAAGCTGGGGAAAATAATCACTGTAGCTTGTTTCCTGTTGAAGATATCTGTAGGTTTATACATTAAGTTAGCCACACATTTAATTCATTGTCTGGCTTTATCCCCATCTCCTTTTTTTTTTTTGCCAATGGGGAGAAAGGAGTTAGATCAGGACAGTAAAAGACTGCTGTGCTGCTCTTTGTGTCAGCTAGGCAATGGAAAAGACAAAGGGCAAAAAACCTGAACACGGGTCTGACAATGAATTGCACTTAACCAGGCAAACAGTGCTATAGTGGTCATTGCCCCAGCCTAACCGATATCCCTGCAAATTCATGAGCTATCTCTAGAATCATTTCAAGGAAGTGCCATTGCCAAGATCTCATTTTCAAATAGGGATAAAAAATCAGGTTGTGGAAAAAAAGGGGCAAAAAGGTGCAAGAGGGGAAAACTGCTGTATTTTCTTCAACGTCACCCTAATCTCCGTGGGTGTAAACGATGAGAAACTTGTGGGTATGACGTCACTGCTACATGCAACATAAATAAAGAAAAGAACCAAAATACTGAACAAAAATACTCTCTGCTAGAGAAAGACAGGTTGGACCGCACTCTGGGCTACAGGGAACCCATTTTTACTCACAATAGATCACTATCAGTGTGCAGTTAAAATATAGTAGGGGCCGTGTTCCAAGGCAGCAAGAGGAAAAATAAATCAAAAGTTTGTCAATTGTCATAGATTACAAGAAATTCCTTCAAACACATCAATGTACACATGATATGTCCCCTCTGGGGTCCAACCCCCACCGTTCA
Source organism: Phoenicopterus ruber ruber (assembly GCA_009819775.1). Taxonomy (NCBI): domain Eukaryota; kingdom Metazoa; phylum Chordata; class Aves; order Phoenicopteriformes; family Phoenicopteridae; genus Phoenicopterus; species Phoenicopterus ruber. Next base: position 15,356,052 of record CM020221.1, on the reverse strand, counting down.
CAGCAAGCACTGTCACTGGAAAAAATATATAGAGAATTAGACCATAGCTGTTGCACAAAATGAAAGAAATAGGAGGAGCAGGTCATCCAGTTTAGAGATTTCATCCCAACGTGGCTGCATTTTATATAAATATATACATGTATTTGGCCCCTTGCTGCAAAAACTACAGTTAAATGGAATAGGAAAGAGATTGAAAACATTAAAAAATATATTAACAATCTGTGAATAAAATTTCCACACAAGCATTTCTCTGGACAATGTGACATCAGCATTCATATGTTATTCAGGGAGTGGGATGGGTAAGGAGAAAGGGATGGCAAAGAAACTGCAAAAGGAAAGCCAAGTTACTTTAATTATCCCTGGCCTTGTGGAAACGTACTGATCTGCCCTGAATTATTAACATTAGGCCTAACAGGTTTGGACAAATGGCTATGTAGGTCAGACTCGCGTTTAGACCCCAACGATACCACAAGCTAATGTTCAGACAGTATCTAAATTGATGTGCAACCTCAGATGCATTATTTAAAGAATGTGGTTTTCAAGTGTCACAGGAAGCTGCATTAATTAATGCCACTATAATTAAGTTTTCCATGTAAAGATATTCTTTCACATTTAATTCACCTGAATGTGTCAATATTTTTACATACGACCTCTCATTTCATCTTACGTATTTTCCGCATTCAGCTGCCTCTAACTGCTATGTTACCCGCTAATTAAAATATATAGTTATCATATAGGACTACATATACGCATGTGTGACTATTTGCAGTGTCTTTGAAAATCAAATTGACATATTAGCTGTTGACAGATCAGTTGACAGTTTCCTAATTCAATAGGGAAAGAGTTTTCTTAATTTATGCTTTGTTTTGGTTAGACCGCATTTTTAAGACCAATGATTTGTGTAGCTTACAGATGGATAACACAGTTAAGATTTTCAAAAGTGATTAGTGATTTGAAAGCTAAAGCTAAGACATTTTATGTGAATAATAGACTGCACTAAAGACTTACCTTAAAAAAAATCAGGTCCCATAAAAGGGATCTCAAGATTGTCATCAAAATTTGAGAGACCAGAAATCACTAATTACTGTTGAAATTTTTCATTTAAATTTTTTGCTGATTGACAGAACTTTAAAAGCAAAGCAATTGTACTATTCCTAATAGTCGTGAGCATGCTCCTAAGCGGAAGCTGTTCTTAGCCGTACTGAGAGCTGCCAGCTAGCATGGTATCTGTGACCATATGTGTATGTATGTAGGAAAGGAGAGGGGAGAGAGCGAGAGTGGAGACAATGAAAGGGAAATTTAAGATTTTACTCTCACTGACCATTTTTTTTTTCTTTTTCACCTGACTCAGAGGATTCCCTCCTTAGCGTCCAGTGCTCGCTGCAGCAGCTCTGACAGCCGCCTCCTTCAGCCTCACTAACCTCATCATTTTATTTCTTCATCTGTCCAACACCCTTTCATTTATTGGACTGATATGTGTGACCATGCCATTTGGAACATTTCCTAGTGCTACACACAGAAGTTGTTACTGTCACCTCTCCACGGCCCTACTGCTGGTAATACATCCATTGTGCTGGCTGGTCACAGGACACTCTGCTTTCTCCCTGCTCTCCTAGTACTGAGGAGGTTACATTGATTTTCATTAATGTATCATAAAGGGCTCTTGCCCTTTATACTGTGAATTCCTGATTCCTATCTTCTAACAGATTTCAATGGAAAGTGTTGATCTCACATTAAAATGACAGATCTTTGGGATTTTTTTTTTTTTTTTTTTTTTAATTAGCACATGCGTGAAAAGCATACACTATGTGAAGGAGGAGTAGAGAAGAAAACACAAATAAAATAGGTCCTTTTTGACAGAATCAGACAAAATTAAACAGGTAACATATTTCTCTTTTAACTGTTGGGCAATTTGGAAAAAAGATTGGGTTTGAGAGTTACAGGCACCCTGAGGCATGTGTAACTGGCTTTACCAGAACTTACTCAGCAGTCTCATTGGCTTTGGCAGCAGTTCAGAGGTCACATTCTCACATGGATAAACTGTTCTTGAACAATTTTTTTCCAATATGTTAGGCAATGCATACATTCCTTCCACATCAGGCATGCTTTCCATGTGCTTTGCTCTCCTTGTGGCTACTGGGAGGATAAATACCATTTTCTGTCAGTGTTTCAGCTGCTTTCTCTCAATTATACTACTTTTTCCACATTCCTGTTTTTTTTTTTGTGGGGAAAGGAGTTTCTTTAAAAACTCCAGCGACATATTTTTTCTTTTTAAAATCATCTTCAAGAGTTCATCAATTTCAGGCACCCCTTAAAGGCAGAGAAGGTCCAGTTTAGGCTTTCTTCGATCCTCTAAGACAGTGCAATGATAACGCTATGACTGCATCTATAAATAAGAGAGTTTTTTCCCTTTTAAAAGTAATGGTAAAATAAACATGACCAAAATCTTCTGTGATCTTTCAATTCACCTAATCAGTACTTTAGAACCGAATGATCTTTTTCATGGCAGAATACCATGGAATGCACGTAAATATTCAGATATCCATTGAGAAATGGATCCCTAAATCCTTTTGATATCGGTATTACAAATGCGCATGGGTCAAACACATCTTTGGCCAAAATGTGGTTGTGACAGCTCCTGCAAAAAGTCCTTTCAAAGTATATATAGATAAAATGCTAATTTCTATATACTTATAAAAATACAGATGCAAAGTCTGATCTCAATTCCAAAACTCAGTTACTTCTTCATGCGAAATTTTATAAACAATGTAAAGAACAGACCTAAGAACTTAACTAAACCAAATATTAGCATTACAGCTATGGCATCTTCTAAAAGGATATATATGTAAGAGGCACTAATATTTAATTTCTTCCAGACAATCCCTTCTTCCATTAAAACTGATTGTTAATTTCAATAATAATTTACTTCAACAGTTATATGATGGAATATTATTCCCTAGTTTCTTCTTTTACAGAATCATGTTCAGCAAGATAGACAAAAGTTCTTTCCTTTACAGAAAACTACTGAAATTACTGGATTTCTGCATGGAATGAATGAGAGAAGAACTTCACTGTTAACTCATTCTCAATGCAGAAACCTCCACAATTAGATCTAGCTTGATTTAATTCTTCAGGTTTTGTTAGCTTTGGACCCTAATGGACTTTTTAATGAAGAACAGGTGAGACTGGTGTGAAATGTAAGAAAAATATATGGACTTCAGAAATGCAAATGGCACTTACTATGTTGCTGTGCATTTCTTTCTTAGTTTTTCTGTACCACTGTGTAAAACATGTAAACACATGTATGGATATTCTTCGGGGCTGAACAGTTCATGAAAAGGAGAGGAAGGGAGCGATAGAAATATTACTTACGCCGTTTGCAGCCACATTTTTTTATCCTTTTGGGATCCGTGATGTCATCATGACAGGCTTTGCAGTAAAAAAATGCCCTAGAGAGACAGAATGGAAAAACTGACACATTCCTTAATCCATACAAATGAAATTAGGCCCACGTTTCCTCTTGTTGCAGTGCCAAATTAATGAAACATGCCAGCACTAATTTCCTTTAATCTTTGAAAAGGTTTAGACATTTAAAGTAGGCAATATTTGCTGCAAGACCATTAATTTCAAACATAAGACTCCAAATTAGTGTTTCTTTTAATATACTTCTATTTGAAAAGTAACTGGGAGAAGGGATGATAATTATAACACAGTGTAACAGTTCATTTGTCTTTCATCTTAGAAAAAAGAGCATCCAGTGAATTTTGTCACGAAAAAATATATACACAATGAATTCTCTGTTCTTACCAGATAGACCAGATTCCTTTTTTTTTTTTTTGTAAAGACTGTCTAGCACCCTGCGCCAATTTTTCAGCCCAGTCACAAGTAGGACTTCAATTTGGATACAGTGAGAGATTGCAATGAGATCAATGTGACAATAACATCAGATATGCTATTTACAAAAAAAAAAAAAAAAGCCCAACCAAAACCAGAAGGGGAAAATCCTACCAAAATAAGTTCCTAAAAGGAACATACAAATGAAGAACTGAATCTTGATTCAGACTATTTTTTTGTCTTTTATATCAGAATAGAGCAGAACCATTTTGGTTTTGAACAGACAAAAGCCAAAATTTCAAACAAAAATATGGAATTAAAAGGTGAACCACCTAGGTTTCCATTTAATGCTTTTGGTTATGAACTTCTTCTCTTGTATCAAATGGCTTACCACTAGGTGAAGCACAAGGAGAACTAAGGAAGTGAGAAAGGGTAAACATTTGACTTTATATAAGATTAAAACAAAGTTCCAATTTAATAAATATGCATCAGACTGCCCACAGGAGAGTTTAATCACGCCTGTCAAGACAACATGTCACGTAATGCTGCTGTGACACATTTCATGAGGATCACGCAGCTGGCCTCTAGCTGGACAGTTACAGTTTCCTAGGATCCTTGCCGGCATAAGAAATTAAACATACTTTTTAACTTGCTGAAATTTCCCTGTACTTATTTATATTCAGGATATGTCAAGCTCCATGCCTATCTTCCCAACCCTCTCTCATTGCATGCTTACCACAAATTGGCAGTAAGAACCAAAGGTGCCACTTTGCAGCCACCCGTGGATTTTGCCGACAGTACTGCTCATAGACTTAGGATGGCTGGATTGCTACAACAGTAGGGAGGTCACTGAAACAGACCAATCTACTGTCCAATATATAAAAAGAAAAATAAACAATACACAGCCTCTGACAGTTCGCCTAGGATGATAGCTACTAATTCTTTTTAGACTAATTAGACAGTGTTCACCATAGGTGGAACTGTATTAAAGGATATGTTCAGAAATATGGACTAGATATCTAATTCAAATAGTTACGAATTTATCTAAGTTATTTTACACCTCTGAATAATGGCCCAGGTAAAGTAGCCCATCAGGAGAAAGGTAGCAGGTCTAGCATATGAGATATGGACCAGAATACAAATTTAAATTTGCAGCAAGACCTCACAATGTTATGAACATTTCTGAAATCAAGACAGCATGCAAGCTACTGATGGAAGATACAAGTTCTAAATGTAGCAGACTTAATTTCTCTAAGAAACTGCCAGTTAAATTGTCTTACTATTTCCAAGAAGCAAAATGTAAAATGAAAAAGCCTTCTCTGAGCATTTGTATACTTTGCTGCAGAAAGTTTCTGGTCTTCAAAATATTCACCTTCCAACAAAAAGAAAACAAACTGCCTCCAAGGAAATGAAAATAAAATATTTTTCAAACCATGAGTCGATGTCAAGACATAAGCAAGGAGGAGAAAACTGCCTCCAATTTTCACAATTTCTCCCCAATCCAGCTGTAAGCCCCTGTATTGAACAAGAATCCACTATGGCAAATACTCCCTCACAAAACTTCATGACATGAATTGGACATAGGTAATTTCTACAGATCACGTTTCTGAAGGCCACTGCAGGACAAATGTCCTAAAGAGTACCTTCAATCCTATGGGGAAAGTCAAGAGTAAATGCCCGAAGTGATTGCTGCAATAAAATTATCCTTCTATATAATTGGGTTGAATTAAGTGGATTTGAAGCATGTGGATTTCTGATGTTAGTTCTAACATGTGAATGGATAAAGAACAATAAAGATGCAATTCATGTAGTATTATACTTAAATATCAACATTTTACATGAAGCTATTTACCTAGGCATAATCATTTCTAGGTGTAATTGTTTCTAATGTGAAACTATTGTTCTAAAAATGCAAAAGTAGATCCAGCAAGAAGAGTAATTGAACAATGCATGTTATATTTCATTGTGAAATATATATTTGATAAATAGGAATAGCTTTAGCTTAAAGGAGCTGAAATTTCTCCATTAGCATGTAACACAAAACCAGAATAATTTAATTTGAATTTCAGGTATATAACATGTTTAATTTTGCTTTATTAAAGAATCCTTTTTTTCCCCCTCCAAAAGACCTCAATTTTAGAACATTTTTCTCACTGATTCATAACTCAAAAGGGTGAAATCAACACTTTACATAATTAGCTTTGTTAGCTGAAACACATCTGATAATCATTTGCTTTGCACAGAACAGCTAAGAAATGTGGTAAGGGAGGCAGCATGTTTCTAAACAAAGCCTTCTGCAAAAAGCAAGGCAGAATTCGGAATTTTGTTTCAGCTTGCTGTTAGATAAAACGTGCTAGATGAATGACGTGTACATTTTCTCTAAACACATTAATAATAGTCAACTTCTCCCTGTTAAAAATGCTACGCCAGGTAATTTTTACTTACAGCCTGAAATAATTTCATAGGAGAGCGTAAAACGCCTTATAAATGAAAAAAAGCTAGCATCTCAGTAAAGGAATGTGAAGACAGTTCTGTGTATTCAAATGGAGAAGCAGAGAGGAAAATAACTATACGCTGAAAGGCAGCGTACCTGAGGCAGTGCGGGATGCAAATACTCCAAAGGTGGTGCTAGAACTATGAGAGGACAGGAGCACTGCTGTGCCGTCCTGTGCGCTTCACCTAGCCAAAAACCACCTTAGCTATTTCAGTGAAAATAGAACCCAAGTTCTCAGGGATTTCACTGGTTTGATGTCTTGACTTTCTTAAATATTCATGGCAAACATGCCTTCCTTAAATATTATTTTCACTGTAATTTAATCATAAAAAAGTTTAGGACTTAGTAAAGGTTATCACTTGAATATTTCATCATTCTAAGTATAGGATTTAAGTATAGGATTCTAAGTATAGTTAAAATATCTACCTCAAAGAGAACATCAAGTGAAACTCAGATTCTTGATAGCATGACTTACAATGAAAAAACAAATTATGAGGAAGCATTCAGCTCCAAATGTTCCTTTTCTTTTTTATTTTACTTAAATCTTACAGACATTGAATAATTATTTCTTTTAAAAACTATTTTCTCGCATTGCTTTTTTATTCCGTCCAAACATATTATAATCCTAACAAACAAGAGTACACGTTTGGTCCTAAACACAATACCATAAACCCCCTTTTCATTCAACCCAAGTCTAATACAGCCAAGTACAACGAACCAGTGAAGTTGTCTACAATGGTTGGGATATACTGCACTGTTGTAGTTTGATGTATTATTATGAGGCCATAGAGTATGTAGTTTCAGTAAAGAAAAATGACAAGAACATAAATATTATTCTGCTAATGAAATTACTGAATGAATACAGTAGCTTGCTCACATCAAATATTTGCTAGAACCTATGTCAATAAGAACTACTCTAAACCTGAAACTCGGACAAAACTGTAATCCCTGTCCTCTCTCAAAGTAATTCCACTGAGACAAATTAATTATGGAGAAATCGGATCAAAGTATTTTACATTTTCTAGTAGGACTCAGAAAAAAAGTCTCTTCATTTCTTTTCTCATCTGCTGTAAAATTATTTAATTTCCTTGATGCTTAGGACTGTAGTTAAGAAAATGGCATGTGCACATAGTTGGTTCACTAGCGTACTAACTCAAATCCCCCTGAGAATCTTTAAACAGATAATAATGAAAATTAGGTGAGATAATAATGAAAATTAGGTGAGGTGTTTACATGTAAAGAAAAAACAGGAATTAAATACTATATATTTAAATTTAAAGATAAAAATAGATGAATTACCTTTTTACTTCTTTGGCATCACTTGCAATGAAGAATCCTAAAGTACCTTCTTGAATCTTGACATGGTTTCCAGGATTGATTAATATACTGCTCAGTGAAACAAGAACAAAAACAACAAAAACACAGGTTTAAATTACTTTTAACTGGATGTTCCAAAATAGCTTTATTTGGTTCTGTTATAGGGGACCCACTAGTTAGGAAAGGCTGCAAGGAAATTTTAAGCCATTCTTCCTTGAAATTTTCAATCAAATAACAGTTTCACATGCTTTTTATAAAAAACTTAAGTTTGAGACAGTCACATGCCTCCGCCTATAATCACATCATTAAAGTGTTTACATCTGTTTTCTTATGTTTTTGCATTAAATATAACTATACAAAAAACCAAAACCTCTCAGAAACACGATGTGGGAAGCCGAGCATTTCAGCTTTCTTGCTCTGTCATGCAAAGTGGTGAAAATTCACAAAATGGTGAAAAGGGAAGAACCAGCAACCACCACTCAATAACAAAACAAAATATCATTTATGAAGCTCAACCCTTCGATGCAAATTTTTGCCAATTTCTAGTGAAATAGAATGTTAATGGGACCCCTATCTGGACATACAATATTACTGTTTAAAATAATAAATACACACATACACTCAAGGGGAATGGTACAAGACAACCAGTCACGATAGCTGAAAAAACATAAAATGAATAGAAAATTTTTAAAACACTGCTATGCAGCCATGGAAGAACAAAAATAACCCAATCACACTGACAGAATAGCCTCAGCTAAATTTCAGGAAGGAAATTATAAACTGCTATCAAGAAATGAGGTACTCCATGTCTGTCTACGAAATATCTTTATTTTCATAATAATTTAACACTAGATTTTAGGTAAGGCAATTTGCAAAGTACCAAGCTAAATATGAATATACAGATAGAGACAGATGTAAATATATTCTCCAGTAAGTTTTATTAATGTGTAATACAACTAAGCTTTTGACTTGCTAAAACTTAATAAAGCTTGTCAAAAGTTCTCTCTTTTTTGTCTTTTATTAAAGCTTAGCCTTTGTAAGTCAAAATGTAGCAATGGCACACATATGTAATTTACAGGAAATAAAGACTACCAGCAATTTAAATGTTTGTGGATTTAGCAAAAATTGATTTGGGGCAAGCATATATATACAAAAAATAATAAAGCACATTTCTGAACAGATATACATTACTAAAATTTGAAGACCAAAAATCTTTCATGTTATTGTTAGGAGGGAAAATGGGTTTCAGCAGATCTCTTATTTCAGATGCTATTTATTATCTATACATTACTAATAAATTAGTGTGACAAAAAATACACCTGAAAGCTTTATAATGAGCACATTGTTTTGTGTGATTACACATGCCCACAAAGCCCTGTGAAAAGAATAGGGAGGCTGCAGCATAAAGCACTCATGAGTTAAGAATTAAAAGGTTGGTCATGCAGCCATAATTCAGCCTCCATTATGTAGATGTTATGATACAATTCTTAATTTAAATAGCCACAAACTACTTTCTCCTCACAATCTAGAACTTCGTGCCGTGGTGTTTTACTGCCATTACTCCAGGCATGGCTTCGTGTAGTTTATCTTTCTTTAAAATCAGCATCGTATTTTTCTTATGTGTTTTTCTGCAGCGTTCATCACTATAGCATGCAAAAGATTCACAAATATATAATTTATTTTACAAGAAGAATGAAGATATAGTATTATCCCATTTTACAGATGAGAGATTAAGTCACTATGAGATATAGTAGCTATTAATTTGGGATGCCTACAGGCCATTTTTTGGTAAGTATTTAGCATTGCATAGCTCTGTATACACCTTCTAGGGGCTTTTGCTGTAAGAATGCTCAGCATTTCCAAAAGCCCAGCCTCTGGTTCCCAAAATAATAATCACTTAATCAGAAGTCATCTGTAAAAGGTTTGGTTTAAATTATTAGCTCACTCTCACACAGATACTCTGTGGCAGAGGTTGGAGCAAAATTAAATCTCAAAGAAAGCATTTACCCAGATATCCTTCCTTTTCCTTCATTCACAGTTTCAAACTTTACAACAAAAAGGAGAGAACTACAGAAAATGGAAGTCATCACCACAGAAAGCAGGTTCATCTCCACAGCACACTTCAGTAGTATTGCAAAAAATGAAACGTGATGGTTAAATAACGCCTACGTTATGCACGCAGATAAATGGGATGAATTGAAGTTGCACAGCTAAACTTCACATCTGGTATTTCTTTTGTTAGTGTATTGGGCTTAATGGTTGTGCTTGTAATCAAAACATTTACCTAATGCAGTTTTAAAATGCAATTTCACAGGTTTTAAAATGGAATAAAACAGACAGGAAAATACCCCAAATAATCCCACAAGAATTTCTTCATATGAAACCAGTTACTCATGTCTTAAATAGGTTGGAAAATGTAGATTCCCTGCACAAACTTTTGTCACTCGAGCCAACAGAGCACTTACTAGTTCTTAGAGAGATACCTTAACGGGTCGTCGCTAAGGGAGATGAGACATACACTCTACCAGTACGTTCACAGGAAAAAGTTGAGAATGGCCTATCTTAAGCCCGCGAGCCTATGCGAGCCTAGGTAAGTCACTTCTCAAGAACCAGGAGAGAATCTTTCTGCCACTAACTCTCCAAAGTCTTTCTGCCAAAACTTTCTATCAAGTCCGTAACTGCAGCCACGTTTCAGCCTCCACCTTTCCTCTTCCCCAGATGGCAGATCCTTCATCTGCCATTATGCTGAGAATTTAGCTGTTAAACTCAAAAATCTTCTACAGATGCTAGTCTCATTTATTTCTACTATACTGTTCCTTCTAAAACACGTGAAGATTTGTAATATGGCTAGGGCTGGCTGTTCTTCTTAGGTACAAATGGGTACTGCTCTGCCAGAAAAATACTTTTTTTGCCCTTATTTCGTTCTTTGCCCTTAATCACAGAAGTATTACAGGTTTTCAGTGAAAACAGATGAACACATTTCTTTATGTAGACCCACCTTTTTTTTTTTTCCTCATCCCATTCTTGGAGATAGATAAACCATACCCAGACAGTAAAAAATCCTACCAAGAGCCCAACAACCCGAACTCCACAAGCTGAGGTATCCACTAGATATGTAAATGTTCACTCCCCCTCACAGAACTTAAAATTTGACAAAGTAATACGCAAATGAAGCAGTTCTTTTCAGAGGCAGTGAACATAATCTTAAATCAGAAGTAACTGTCTTAACTTATGATGTAATGTATTGTGAGCGTGATTTTGTATCTCAAGGTTTTCTGAGACACATGAAATCAATTCAGATGGGTCAGTGTATAGACTTTATTTTTGCCAGATCTTATACTTCATTCACATATACTTATTTTCACAAATACAATGTATTTATAGCCACAAAATATAGATGTGATTGCAGTTAATGCAGTATGACCCCAACAGCAAAATCTTCTGTTGGGAATAAAAGTTAATTTGCCCCATCACTGCTATTGGCAAGGAGTTACAACAAAGGCTCATAAAGCTTTGAGTTTATAGACACACTGATATTTAACCAGAGCAAAATCATGAGCGATTTCTACTGAGTCTATATGGATTTATTAAATATGCTGCTTATTAAAGCAGCAATTGAATTCTTTCTTAAGAGACCTGTAGTGTCATTAGCTAAAGTTATGCTTTGATAAGCACTCACTCTAATATGTACAGCAAGGGAAATGTTTTGAATTAAAAGAATAGAGGGAACAAAGAGGACAGAGAAAAATAAAACAGGCTTATGAACATATCAAGAAGAATGCATCCATTGGTTATTTAGAGATGCATGTACCTGTTTAAGCAGCTCAGGAAAATATGCATATATATATCCCCACAGTTGAGAAGATAAGTACATGGCAAAGTAAATTGGAGTTTTAAGAGAAAAAGCTTCAGCTAATGTCTCATTTTTATGTATCTCCAAGGCTGGGGAGTTTTGCAGATATAGGAAGATGTAGGAAAAGGGAAAAAAGGACAGAAACTCATTATGTTTAATGGCAATATATATAGCCAATCCATATGTGTTCTGTGCCACGCATTAGAAAAAAATGCTGTTGAAAATGACATCGCCAATTTTTCCAAATATATGTTTTTATCATAAAATACAATTTTTTTAATCTCCTAAATCAGCTCATGAAATCAAGCAAGGAATGCCAAATACTTTAAAAGCTTCTGAGATCTTGATCAAATTTTATAATTTTATAACATTTCTAGTTTATGTTACCGCAGCAACTAATCAAGTAACAGCAAGCTCAAAAAACTTTTAGTCATGATTTCCTTAACAATTCCAGTTCCAGAAATACATTTCTCAGGACAAAGCTTTTCATGACAGGGGTCACATGTCACTGCAAAGAAAAAAGATAATCTTTTGACTTGCTTGCTCCTTCACACATGAACATTTAGAACACATGGCAATTACAGCCATGTAAATTGAATATGAGTAAATGAAATATGATTTAACTTATTTAATGGGAATTTAATGCACTTCATGAGCATGAGCTTAGGAGAAGCCAGTTCTGCTACTCTATGACAATACAACCATTTGTAAGCCACTTGTTGCGCAGAATATGCAGTTTGGAAACCTCTGCGTTACACTTATCTGACATCTAGGAAAAGTTAGTCCGTTTGCTAAACAAGATTCACTCGGTGACAAGATGCAAGATCATGCATCTAAGAGCAAGGAAAATGTCACACATCAAAAATGTAGAAATCACCCTTGAATTCAGCTGTACTCTCAGGAATCATAGAATGAATCATAGAATGGTTTGGGTTGGAAGGGACCTTTAAAGATCATCTAGTTCCAACCGTCCTGTCATGGTAAGGGATATTTTTCACTAGAACAGATTGCTCAAAGCCCCATCCAACCTGGCCTTGAACATTTAAGGCTCAGGAAAGAATCAGGAACAATAGTATCTATACAGTTGAAACTGAGTTCACAGACTGACTGAAAAATAAGCAGGTGAAGCACAAATGGGAATTAGTGCACATTTGAGATGCACAGTTTAAAAAAATGAAAAATTCACATGTGGTCAGAAAAATCCTAGACGAACCTCTTTACATAGGTTGTTCAATGAAAAGTTAAGATAGGACACGATAACTTTTTCATATGTCAATGGAGAATAGATATCTGTTAGTAACTCTAGCAGTGTGTTAATTTTGATCAATTTACTTGCTTGTTGGATTACATCTTTCTGATGTTTTAAGTATACGTGCTACCTTCAGTAAAACACAGATACATGTAAATATCTGTTCACCCATTCTTATTTACCTGAAACTACCCTAGAACACGAGCATTGCTCAATACCTTTACAGTAGTGCATGGATGATTGCCTGCACAATACAACAATATTATTATCTAGATAGAGAATACCATATTATGTCTTCCCTTAAAGCATTAAAAGCAAGCTAAGGTTTTGATTACTAATTGCAGGTCTTCCACGTTTTGCTGAACTTAAATATATTTGATGGAGAATCTGATAGCTGGAGGTTTGAACTGCAGGACAATTTGTGAACTGAAATGCTGGGACAAGACTAATTCCACACTGGAAGAGTTCTTTTAAGAATTTTCCTTGTCAGCAACCTCAGTTATGTACTATTCTTGTTTGTTCTTACTTTCAAGGTTACGTTTTAGACCGCACTAAAGGTGGGATCCATCTCATCTGTCTTAGAATGGAAGCTGTTTTCAAGAACTGTCTCTCTCTGCCCTTGCAATCATGGACTAAGACTGGATAACTAAACAGAGACTAGACATCTAACAGATTGATAAAGTTAGGCGAGATGAATCCCATTATCAGTGACCAATTGAACAGTTCATCCCTGCGTCAAGGAAACTTGTCTGATTCAGTAACGCTCCCTTTTTTTTTTTTAGATTTATGGCTACACTTGTAACTGCCATCATCCTTGGCTAAAAAAAGAAAAGATCAATTGTTGAATTAAATGAAACACAAACAGCAAAATTTTGACTAAACAAATGACAAAAGCTGTAACAACTCTGTTTTAAACCTTGTGGTAGATGTACTGTACCATTCCCCATGTGACTGAAACAGTAGCAATATAATCTAGTAATCAGGAAGATATAATATTATTTAAGTACTATTAATACATTATCTAAAACAAGACTATGTGGTATTACTGACTATAGCTACCACATTTTTAAATAAAATCAGCTGTTATTCTTGACCGTTTCATGCCATGCCCAGATGAAATGCACCACTATTAGCAAAATGGCCTTTTAAAATGTGCCATGTCATTCACACAACTATAGCTTTAGAATTACAAAATTAGTTTGAGACAGTATGTTTTGTTTCAGGGTATGTTTTGAAGTGGAGTGTGAGGGTAGGTGCACAAATCCCACGGTGGGAGTTGCGTGCATACCAGCTTCACACTGATTGTAACTCAGAAATAATGTAATAAATATTGCTTCTTTCTTCTGGGCTCTATCACTGACATTAATTCAGACCCATATTGCTCTACACAGAAAAATCCAGTAAGACACTAAAAAGAATACAAGGCAAAAGACACAGTGCACATTACATGCTACCGTATATTAAAGCTTAATTACTACAAGCATATAAAAGGTTGCTCCCAGGAGTCAAGTTCTTTACAATAGCAACTACTAAGTCATGGTCTACAGGATGCGCATAAGGTATTTTATTGGGGCATAGTCCAAACTAGTTCAACGGTGCTGGTGAATTCAATACACTTTGAAACAATTAAATTATTCCTTCTGGTTCCAGAAGCGATTGATTATCAGTACAATGAAGCAGCACAATATACTTCATTCTGGGAGCAAGCAACTTCACTTGGTACAACACTTCTTTATATTGCTCATCATGCCAGCGTTAACATGCCTTCACCACAAGATAATATATACTTAAAAGCAAGAAGCGAAGTAGAGGTGCAACAACTGCAGATCCTTGAAGATGCTAAGTGTTGCAGTAACTTCTCTGCAGTTGGATCATATATCAATAATGCCAAACTGACAGGAAGCCACCTCTCTTTTCACACATCTACTCAGAAACCACAGGAGAATAGGACTAAAAATTAAATAAACACATAGAACGTACGCAACAGAACAGACATGGAAAGTAAAGTTTGGAGAGTATGATGAAGAAGGAAACTGAAATGTCTGGACAATGAGAATGGGTCTCCAAAGAGCACTACTGACAGTCAGACAGACTGCTATACGCAATTAGAAAAACAAATCTGGGAGGGGGAAGAGAGATAAGGAGAAGAGAGGATATGGAAGACCATGCCTTATTTAGTTCATCCAAACCAATAGCAGCAAGATAGAATGTAGACCATAGAGGGGCTCACAGCATGGTATACCAAAAGAAAATGCAAAACATGCCAACCCAAAGAAAAACCAAAACTGAGAAATAAATATATTCGGTAACATCTTCATAAACGAGCTTAATAAATGTCATTAAAATGAATGTGACATATAGTACAAACTATCCATGGCACTTTCACTGGAACAGTACAATAGCTTTAATGAGTACTGTATTATGAATAAACTGGGCTCAAAACAGGACCAGCAATGGAAAGAATCAGGTATTTGGTTGTTGTTAATGGAAGGTGAGACTACAAGAGAACATGAACTACTGTATTGTAAGACGTGTTTTGAAGGAAGACTCTGGGGAAAGAAGGACATCAATGAAGGTGTGGATATGGAGACAATATGGCAGCACAAGGGCTGGTAAAGACGAAATATACATCGTCACGATACAGTACAAATGAAAAAAAGAGGAGGGGAGATGTTAACAGTAAAGTCTGCTTTTCAAATGCAACAATCTGATACACCAATGACTCCACAAGGGGAAAAAAAAGCCTAAAAAACTTATACTGTTTTATTTTGTACTTCCTGCAAAGAAGTTAGTGCGTGAGTCACAAGATCCAATGGAGAGACAAAATGCTATTCTCTCTCCTCTTTGAGATTGGGGGCTCATATATAAATATACACACAGATATATATATATACACACACATAGACAGATGAATATATATATGTATATATGTGTGTGTATATACAGAGAAAGATAGACAAAGATGTTATCTTCCTGTGTTCTTGGCAAGGAATTAGTCCTGAAGTTAGAAGGAGTGGAGGTAGGATTGAGGTTGGAAGGAAAGGTAACGAAGAGGGCATACCGCTTTCGGCTTCTGCAAACGACAAGAAAAAAATTGCAAATCAAACACTTTGATAAGAAATCCACTGACACCAAAGCAAAAGCAAAAAAACCCTTTATTTAAAAGTCTTCAAGGCTCAAAGGTTTTTCTGCTGAGAATGAAAACAAATATATGGATAGACAAAGAGAAAATTTAACAAGAGGAGTAAACATGGGGTGCAGGAGGGAAGAATCCTGGTTAGGCTTTCCTTCTTGCTTACTCATGTGGAAAAAAGAAAAAAAATAAGGCGAAAAAGGAAGGCAAAAATATCTCTAAGGGGGATTTTAGATGAGGAGTTTGAATGTCTGCATTTTGCACTGATATTTTTTGCTATCTATTCAGCAAGCTCTGCTGGGACACTTTCAGGTTGATGTTCTCCATGTTCCTTTAGCATTTTCTTCTACAGAAGAAACAAAACCTCTTTACAAATAAACTAAGACAGACCATTTTTCAGCTAAAGTACTTGGCTTGCATCAGGGACACAAAAACTTATTTAAGAAGTGCTTCCTGCTCTTAATAACTCATTATAATATTCCCAGATACTAATTAGAGATGAAGGAATGGCTAACTCACATTGTGACCTGGAAATACTGAAGTGCAGACTTTAGCAGCTGGTCAGAAACTCACGAAATTCAGTAACTTTTTGTAAACTCAGTGGTTTCTTTGATAACTAAGAAGTAATTAAAACATTATTAAATATATAAATGTAAAGATTAAAAAAAAACCCCTAATTATGGCTATTTTCACTAAACTTTAAGATACCTTGATGAGAAACAGTTGCCTAAAAAGATAAACATACTATAGATACTTTACCCATTATTTGAAAATGAGTTTGTATTTATCATATCTATGACTATATTACCTATATTTAGGCTTGAAAACTTTTAAATTCTACTTTTAAGCAATCTTGTAAAATCATAAATTGTTTATAATTAACAATCTAGTATGGTCAAAACTTGTTATCAAGGTGTGCTTACTGCTTTCTGTAGCTTTATTAGGAGTCAGGAAAAAAGGAGAAAAAACCCAACTGGCAGCAGGAAGCTCAGCTGCTGCTAACTGGGACATTAATATTAGCTTGGATAGAGTTCTGATGATTTATAATTACTATTGATCCCAAATTCCCTATAGTAGAGTTAACAGAATTTGGCTGTAAGGCAGAAAGCTTTAGAAAACTGGCATCTAGGAGACTGCCTGGGGAAAAAAAAGTGCATAGGTAAGTGAGTATTTATGCCATTCTACATGTAATGAAGACATTAACAAAGTCAATGAAAATTCTGCCATTGACTTAAAATGGTACTAGAATTTATCCTTAACACTGAGGTGAAAATTTAGAGAGAGAATTAGGAAATCTAGAATGTCCTCACATTACCACTTTTGAGAGCTGCACACACTTCCAAATTCACTTTGTGTTGCTTTAGCTCTGAGTGCAAAGTGATGAAGACAGATGAAACTAATCTTAAAAGGAAACTCCCTGTGTAAGTAAAATATCAGATATATAATTTACTTATATAGATATTCTATTATGACTAGTAACAAACATTAAACTGGTGGGAGTAAGATCTTTTCATCCCTAGGCAGAACGAATGCTTTGAAAACTTCCTCTGCTCCTGAAAATTCTGGTCCTAGACCTGTCTCAGCTATGGCAGGAAATACTAGCTCTTAATAAAAGGGTGCCACCTCGATAATATTCTAAATTTTTATTTATATTTATCACTGTTGTTCTAAATTGTAAACTATGTAAAACCTCTCAATAGTTTTACAAAATACGAATCTAAACTATAATCATAAAATAGATTAGCACATATCTGCTGTTGGTCACTATCATAAAGAGTGAAAGCTAAAAGGGTACCAGCATCAGTTTCGCCTTCACCTTTATGAAGAATTACCAATGAAGAACTTAAGATATGAAGTAGAATAAAATATTTCCGAAGTTAACATCAACAAATATAACCGGCAAATGACAAAGTTATCTTGTTCAAAGACAGCTTGCACTTGTAAATCATGTTATTCTAATTTCTATCTTAATTCTCCATCTTTTCATTTAATAAGATGCAAGGAAATGCAAGTATGCCTAAGAAGTGAGAAACTGAAGGTTTTGTTCCATTACCTGTCTGGTCAGACTAAAAGGCCCCACCTCAGAAAACCACAAATATGTACTTAACATATTGGGGTTGACAAGCACAGGAGCAAGTAGAACAGTAAAGATGTGCTGCAGGTAGCCCTGTGATTCACCGAACAGTGACTATAAAATTATGACTGGCTAATAAAGTCAGTGGATATTACTGTGGATCAGGGTTATAAGAAAATGTGACTATCTAGCTTACATGCTCTCCTCTTGTTCCATACATATTCATAAAATCCAGCTGTTAACATCCCTTTGTTAGTATTGTTTCCTGCAAGTTTTAGGCTCTTTTTTTCTACCAAATCAATTATTGTGAACTGTTACCTGCGTGGCTTTAAGTAAGAAGGAATATATGATTGTATCACATTGTGTTACTTTTTGTGGGATCCTCTGCATCACCTTGTGATTAAGAACTCAATCCAACTCCCACTGAAGTTAGTGCAAAGAATGATATAGAAGCCATGAATTATCTGTTATTACTGAAAAAGACTGTAATATTAGCACTTACGTAAGTAAATGACAACTGAAGTAATGACAACCTAAATTTGGGCAATAATTCTTAGGAGAACCAACAGAAACCAAATATTTTCTAATATTTGAAATACAAAATCTGGTAAATAGTTCCACTGCTGTTACTATCATATTTTTCTTTTTTTTCTAGGAAGAGATTAAACTGTTCAGAGACAAAAGAATAATAAATCATTTGCTTTACATTAGCTAATGCGGAATGAGATCATTCAACGGAAAAGTATTTTAAGAGCCCATGGGAGCTGGAAACATTAAAAAAAAAAAAAAAAAGGATTTCTTAATCAGCATAGTGAGGACAAAAATAATATCTAATAGCACATACACCACTTCACATATCACTTTATAACAGAGGAAAGACTCAAGTAAAATCAACTATAGGGCATGGAAATACTCTTATGAAGAGTTTTGACATGGAAAATGCAATGTTACATGCCCCACATAGGTTTTATAGATATTTTTAATAGAGAAAAATGACAACATATAATAATAAACATTAAAATAAACTTTCAAAATCTCAGAAACTGTGGCATGAGCTCAAATGACAGAATTGGTTTTCCTGTGAGGAGAAACAATTGCCCTCAAAAGTTTTAGGTAATTAGTGGCCAAAAATAAGATGAATATGTATCGTTCCAGATTTACTACAGTAGTACAGAATATAACTTTTGACAGAGGAAAATAAAATTTAGCTCAGAGTCAGTATTGTCATATTTTTATTATATGCCTCTCCACATGTTGCAGAGCACATCTATAACATTTTTGTTATACAAAAACGAATGTTGTGTGAAGCACTTATGGACAAGGTGATAGAAGATTGACTCCAATGTTCACTCAGATATTTAAGAATTTTTGTAGAAAAAAACCACAAGAAGCACTTCTTTACCTGTCTGTGAATCTGTACTAATAATAATGATTTTTTTTTTTTTTTCGGTTGAGGAAAGGAGTCAGCTAGTTGGTAATTTCAAGGCTAAATTAATCTTTTCCAGTTTCATGATGTTATTCATATATGCAAGTTTTGTCAGAACAGATACCATATAAATACTATGCTTATCCTATATTTCTGTTTATCCTGTAACCTATCTAAATTGGTTCTTCCAAACTCATTTAAATGAAATTATTATTTTGAGAATACACGTAGCCATAATGAGTTTTAGTATCACATCTGTTTTCCACTTTTCCATTTTCAGTAAAATAAGTTGGATCTCCAATTAAAACGGATAGACTATGAACAAAAATATTGTAGGTTTTTGTTTAAGTGAAAATGAGTTGCACTTCTGGAGATGGGACATATGTATCCCTGTCCCCCCACCTTCTACTAAATATTCTGACTTAAATTAACTTTAGGGAAGAAGAACAGGGCAGAAATAAAAGCCTTTCAGCGATATGTGAAATGGTGTAACGTGATGGCATGCTAATTATACTCTGAAATGTTTCAGAAATATAAGAATAGCTATGTTCATTCTGAAAAAAAAGCAGGCAAAATTCTTGACAGTGCATTCCAGAACTTCAAAATTTGTAGGCATTGGACATACCTGCTTTCTCGTTTTTCCGACTTGTATTCTATGGCTATCATTAAGAGCTTTAGTTTCGCAAACACCAGTCTGCAGGAAGAAAAGAGGCCAAGAGTCAGTCCTTTTTCACAACCAACATCACACGTGTAGAGATGGCTGCGGGGGATGTATTTTCTTTGAGAACTTACACTAAGATCTTTTCCCATTTTTTCAGTTAGGTATACACAGAACATATTGTCGTGGTTTAACCCCAGTCAGCAACTAAGTACCACGCAGCTGCTTGCTCACCCACCCCTCCCCAGTGGGATGGGGGAGAGAATCAAAAAACAAACCTCGTGGGTTGAGACAAAGACAGTTTAATAGGACAACAAAGGAAGAGAGAATAATAATAATAACGATAACAGAATACACAAAACAAGTGATGCACAACGCAATTGCTCACCACCCACTGACCGATGCCCAGCCCATCCCCGGGCAGTGATTCCCCCTAACGCGGCCAGCTTCCCCCCGCTTATATACTGAGCATGACATCCTATGGCATGGCATATCCCTTCGGCCAGTCTGGGCCAGCTGTCCTGGCTGTGCCCCCTCCCAGCCTCTTGTGCCCCTCCTCGCTGGCAGAGCATGGGAAGCTGACAAGTCCTTGACTTAGTATAAGCACGACTTAACAACTAAAAACATCAGTGTGTTATCAACATTATTCTCATACTAAATCCAAAATACAGCACTGTACCAGCTACTAGGAAGAAAATTAACTCTGTTCCAGCTGAAACCAGGAAACATATATTAAGGTCTTTCTATTTAGAAGATAATGAACACATATTTTCCTAAAAATACAAACTGACAAGTTGAGAACAGTAGCATAAGGACCAACACTATGTTACTAAGTCTACTTAAGCAATAATAACAAAGGTCATGATACACAACATAAAATTGCATTTGGCTATAGTTGTGAATGTCTTGAGGAAATTTTTCAAATCTTTGCTGGAATTCAGCCATATGTTGATTGTAGCATGCATTCCTCAGAAAATATGTATGTACTGAACTAAAATGAGAATACACGATTAATACGTCAGTATTTGCCAACTACTGTCACAGAGTATGACTGGAAGCAATTTCTGACCAATATATGGCAAGTACATTCTGATACTGTAATACCTTTTTTTTCAACTGTAAAAGTCTGTGCAAGTGGCTATTTATTAAAACAACTCAAGGGTGATGTGCATAGACTTGCAGAACTGTGAGTTAGCACAACACCATTTGCTTCAAGCTAATAGGCTCTCTGAGAATGAACAAAGAAACCAAATGTCTTTTTTTTTTTCAATAACTAGAAACAGTTTTCCAATTTTGTCACTGAGGTGTATGCAAACTCAATGCTACTTCCTTCCCGGTCTATGAACTTGTCACAAGTTATTCTAGGGCTCCCCTTTCAATCAGATGGCTGCCATCTTCTGTGTCATACACCGTATCATCTTTTCAGTGCTCAGTGCTTCTCTACAAACTTCCTTACTTCAGTGTTAGTGATATTTTTGAATACCTTTTGAGAATATTTATTTTCTTTAAGCAAATCTAAGCAATATTCTGCATACTTTGCACCAGTCACATACTTAGCAGAAAATAAGGAATTGGGTGCTGAACTGATAATATTACTTTTCTATAATAAGTTTCAGAAATCACTGTGAACAGTTAATTTCTGCTATTTCTTCAGGACAAGAGAATAATTACAGATAAGCATGGATGTAGGGGTTCTGACAATGCTGAGGCAATGTGCTGCATATCACATAAGCATATATAGAGTAGAATTTACTTTGCATTAAGTTTTGCAATGTAATACTTGAGTATATAATTTCTTCAAAAATTTTCCTTTTAAAGGATTGTAAAAGTACCTGTGTAATCTCCATGTCTGGGGAGGCAGGTGATATCTCAATATTGGGAAGTAACACAGAAAGACAGATGGGGCAAGATTCATTTAAATTTTTTTCAAAATCAATTAAAACTCATTCTACCCCCAGAACTCCAGCCAATGTCAGAAATGGGCAGATAAATTCCTGATAGTTACTGAATTCTTGATTAGCCCATCACCTCCCACAATATTAATAGGTTAATGAAGCCTGACTATCAGCTTCAAAAAAAGAAAAAAAAAAATAAAAAAATCGATTTTCAAACATATTACACTAGAGTACCCTATATGTTGTATTAAGACTATTACATATCTGTTTTAAAAAAGGATTATATAATAAAATACAACTTCATGAGCTGTGAATGTCAAGAGTTCTAAACCTATTTTTTTTATTTTGACCACCTACATTCCTTTAGGAAACACACTTAATTTCCCTTCCTTTGTTTTCTACTGTTTGATAATCTATCTATCTATCTATCTTCCTAAAAAGAAAAAACCCAACAAACCCAACATAAAGAGATAAACACAATGCTACCTTAATATTTGGCATTGGTATCTCATTCTTATCTACAGATTTATTAAAAATATTTAAGTGGTAAAATAAATAGGTTTACATGCACTTGGCCATGCAATTAAACACTAGGATTAATAAATCTTACCGGGTAACTGTATAGTGCAAATGCACTTTGACATGATTAAAATGAGAAACAGAAAGATCTTATATCTGCTTTTTTTCCCCAGATACATAAAGAACCTTGTAATAAGAAGTTAGAACACTTTTTATCTCAAATTATTATGTAGAAGTCCACAAAAATTGTCAATGACAGTACATGAGGCATTAATTTCTATTTTATTTTAAACTGTCAGCATCATCTGCTAACTACTGATGAAAACAGATGGTCATGAACAAAGGCTCTTAAGAATTTGAATCTGACTGTTTCTATCTACCCAGAGAGAAATAAATTCTTTTTGACATTAAATCTTCCTTCTTTACTGGTAAGACTATCATTGGCATAAATTAACCATAGATACCTGCTGTATTATTTGCATGTGAAAGTACTAGGATATTTAGAACTTAAAGAAATTATCATTCTCCTTTCTGAGGAGATAAACATGAAGCTATAACCTTGATTAGTTCTTAATGATTTAATTTTGTACCAAACATTAAAAAAAGGATTCTAATTAGAAAATCTACCAGAAAGAAGTTTTTTCTTTTCAAACAAATTTTTGATTGAAATCTTGTACACCATAAATCGTTCAGGTTTTTTCCTCAAGGTCAGTTATAATATTTTTTGCTGAACTACTTTCGACAAAGGAATAGGTACGTTCCTCAGGAGAGAAAAAGTACTTTCAATCTACTTCCATACCTTGGCTCAGCTGCAGTAAGCAAAAAAGTATTTTGATATAGGATAAAACGCGTTGCTATTCACCTAATGAAAAATATATGGGAAAATATCATTCCTGATAAAAAAGCAGTATCTTATAGTACCATCTTAAGCTGAGCAAATTTCTTACAATACCATAATTCCTTCATAAATATATTATTTTTGTCTTTTTTTCAAACTATTTTTCATGCACATTGGCAACTGGTGCTTTCTTTGGTACTTGCTAGCACGCTGTGTTCCCTAGGAGCTGGAAGTATGAGAATATCAGGTACTTTACTTCTATGGAGCAGCAGTGTCTAAAACCAGTGCAGTCAATGAGGCTTGTATGTTGGAATAGAAATTATCATAATATATATTTAATAACCCAAATATCCCTTTTAAAGGTGATATTAAAGGTACCCCTTCTGCTTTCAACCTACAGCTGGGTTCTTCCAGATGCTGAGCACGCATGTATTGCTCAGGCAAGGAAAAAAATTTAAGCAAATACTCCAGTAGTAGAATTTCACAGAACTATTCAAAAATTTAAAAGTAAGCGGTTATCTGACCAAGTGTAAAACGATAAGTTTGTTAGCAAGATTTTTGAGGATCTTGTTAAAATATTTGAGATGTATTTCGCAGGTGTCTTCCTAGATCACTGCATGCACTTCTAGTACTGCATTAGAATTGCTGGACCTTTTCAAGTACGCTACAGAAGAGCATATGACAAGAGAAGTTAGAGGAGGAATCAGAAATTAGAGATGGTAAGAAATGGAAAGCCACTGGCTGAAATCTATCACTTACGTAATACAGAAGGCACTGGTGGTGTTGCAACATTAGTTGCAACTCCTGTAGTTTTATATAAATTAGGAAGAATTCATTGGCTACCAGTACTGGAGAAATTGCTCAAAAAGTAAGAGTACTTAACTACTATTACGGTTATTTCCATATGGTTTATAATACTGTTTCTCTTACATGACTGTTGACTTATTATTTACACCTCAGAAAGATTGCAAAAACTTTGAGCATTCTGTGAAAAGATAAGAAACCCGAACAGGCCAGCTCAGAAATACAGAAGAATGAAAAAAATACGTCTGTGCTGTGTGTATGTGTAATCACACAGATGTTTCTGGATCTGTGATTGCTATGTATCTTACATCGATGGGGAGTAGAAGTAACTCCACTGAAATAATGAAATCATTAGCTTAATGAAAAGTGAACAATGCCAATGAGGAGTTTAGTTTACTAGACAGGCTTTAGTTAAGCAGGCAGTTCCATGTCAGACTAGAATTTTAACCATAATCTCAGCTGTGAAGCGACACAGAGATACCACATATTCAAGGTATGTTTTCCAGTCTAATCCCATCTCACCAATAAAATGAAACACAATTAAATTTTATATTTTGCAAGTTATGAATCACTGGCTACAGAGCAATACTCATTGTCAGGTTCAGTGCATGAAAAGCTTTGTTCACACTTACTGCCAAAACCTTGAAGAATGCACTTTTTAACTTCTTTAGTCAGAGTCAGGAACCAATAGATGTATCAGAGAGAGATTTGAAACTGATGAAAAGTATTGCATACAAACAATGCCTAATGCACCTACATGGCAACACTTTAAATGTACTTTAGTACTTCAAGTAAACATTTCCCTGATGTATCTGAATACAATATATGAGTTTTGAACTCTCTTCTTTTGCTTTCTTAGATCATGATATAAGGCTACTTTATCTTTGAAAGCTCATCATGGGAAGTCTCGGGAAAAAGATTTTGTCCCCCCCAGTCTTTAAATGATCTTCTGGTCGAAGGTTACAATCGATTAGCTTCCTGTCTCCAACAGGGTAACAGAGGGGGGGAAAAAAAAAAAAGAAAAACAAAAAAAAGCTATCAGCCCTGTCATGTGCAGAAGCTGAGCATTTGGTATGGGTCTTTTAAGCACTTATTCTATAGACCTAACAAAGTTTTCAGCAACAATTTTATTCAATATCACTCATGTATGGCTGTGGACAAGGCCTTTTGTCTTTTCCTTAGGAGATCAAGATCTTATGGGGTCATCCAAAGACCAAAAGGAAAACCCTTCTATTAAATTCTGTGAGACTGAGTTGTAAACAATTAATATAAGTTAAAATAATAAAAAAACCACACTGAAATGCATAAATCAATCAAAACCTCAAAGTACTCTTTAAATCTAGCACAGTGGAAAAAGACCTCCAAGACTGGAACTCCACTAGGATAATGTGGAATTCATGGTAGCAGGAAAAGTACCATCCAGAGGCAGTACAGAATACAAAGCATATATTTTAATACAAAAGCATATAGTGAATATGGGTGAATCTTGATAAAGATCAGGCTCTTTTCTAGTGGGTTCATGAGTCATTATATAAACAATATAATACAGTGCATTGAGAGTGACATGTCACTCACAATAACATGACATACATCACTCATAATGACATACATTACTCTCTCTATATACACAGAAACACTTCATTCAAATTAATTATTTGTACCAGTTCCAGTCAGTGGCTGCTGCTAAGACCAAGAGCAGGTGAGCAAATAAATTTGCTGCTCATGGTAGTGGACACCATAACCATTACTAGGATGGTAGTGAGAACGTGAGCTGAATATTTAACAGTATTTGGTTGCTGACCTGTCAGTCTGTTATGAAAACACTGAATGTAAGAAATGTCAATACAGAACACTACATTGATTTTTCTCTGTATTTCCCACATCAAATATTATCTTGGTTTACGACATGGTTCCTGATTTGAAATGCAATGGAAGTGCTGTGAAGTGTTGTGGAATACATCCTACTCCAACACACGCTTGGCTTTACCAAGTATCCAGGTTATCCAAAACCATGGTGTAAGCATTGGTAACGGTAACATAGGCCTCCATACTTTAAACACATTAAAGAAGAACGAACTGTGGTAAGCTGTAAGGCCTCTATGCTGATCTACGGAAACTTCTCTTGAAGCAGGCTTTTCATGCTTGTAAAAAGGTTGCTGTTCACTGAGATGAAATTAGGGAGCACAGTGGGACCTTACATCTGTTTTCACGTGTTGGCTCTTGCTCTCTCACAGGTGTGCCTGAGGAGATTATTTAGCACATATGCATTGGCTGGGGGAGGCAGTGGGGGTGGCCAACCTTTTGCTGGGGGGACCCAGAGGAGAGTTTCTGAGAGCGCTTGGAGGAAAGTGTAAAATATAGGAGATGTGTCTGGCAGAATCAGGTGGAGTCTGACTTTAATCACAGTCAGAAGATGGAAAGCTTCATTTAGAGTCGTGTCAGTCTAGAGGCTGTCTTGTGGCTTGGCCACTACCTGAGCTGAGCTTAGGTTTGTTGAGTCTAAAATTTGACACACATCTGCAATGCTGAATAAAATCCTGGGTTCAGGAAAAAGCTCTTACTTTAACAGGTCTGGACTGATCCAGCATCACTGCTTCAGAGCGGCAGAAAACTGTACAGGTCATATTATGTGTAGCTTAAGTCTCCAGAGTTCAAAAGTGCCTAAGACTTACCCCACCCTCTGAGACAAGTCAGAAATCTAGTTGAAGAGAATGATACAAAGATAGAAGCAAGAACTTGACAGTTACAAGTAGCCCATTCTGTCCCTGCTCTGTGAAAGACCTGCTTAATTTGGAGTCACTCTCAGACAAGGAAGTGCTACTAATATGAATATATCCAGAAGATAAATAATCTGTTGTGGAGCTGAGAAAGGATGCAGACAAGTGCCAAGCGTCACCTACTCGCCTAACTTAGTTCTCCTTTGTCAGGACAGTGAAGTTTCCAAGACTTCAGTGATTAGATCCCCAAACGGTCTGTTATAAAAGCATACAAAAAACTTCATGACTAATGTGGGAATATATGCCGCAGTTATAAACCATGTAACAATATGCTGCGCAAATACAGAGATAATGACATCTCTATGATTTTGCCTTTTATTAAAACATGGCTATGACATTTGATTGAATGAGTGACTTCAAAAATAGAACCAACAGCAAATGGGCCTGATTTAACATACATTAAGAGAAGTGGACACCTTTCATATACTGTTTCCACTGCTAGGTCAAGTGTGAATCCATAGACGTGCTGGCCTCACTAGGGACATTTTTAGGTGGAGAATGGTGGGCCTAGAACCTGCGTGAAGGTTAGCCTTGCATTAATAAATATTAGACTGCCCACTAGAACACTCTGCGCTAGTGGAGAACAGTTTGTTTAGTTTACTCTTCAGTCAGCATCATCCACACCTGGTCCAACAATATCCAAGGGCACAGAGTGATAGGGCATGTATTGAAAATATATCAGTGGGAATATGTTGACACAGTACACACACATATTCTCAGAGTTATAAATAAAACTTGCAGACTGATATTAATTTCTACTTCCACCTAATTCTTCATCCTGGAGTTGACATCAAAAGCTTGAAAATCTTCAACATCATTGAGTGTCCCATCCCCACTGAAAGAGAAGATGTTTCTGCACTCTATGTCTGTTATCCAAACTGTATGGCAGCCTATTTACCAAAGAATCACATTCCTAGACCAGTAATCAAGACCAGTAACCTGAGGAAGCAGCACATCTCATTCAGTTTCAGGGTTTAAAATGTCATTGACTGCATGAATTTTAAAAGCTAAATTACAAAAACTGTTCTGAAAGTCTCTATACTTTGTGGGTAGTTGATCACACTAAGTCTGCCCATTGATTTTATTTCCCCTTCACAAACCAATGCAACGGACTTTTTGCTGTCCTTCAGTTCTTCTGGAAATTGAATAGCCAATTCTTACAGTCATGAAAATACCTATGCACCAAACTCATTAATATGTAACACTACATTTTAATTTTCAATGTGCTTTAATTAACCTGAATTTAAATAGAGTTACTAAACTGTTGGGAAATTTGAGATAAATCTTTTTCTTTCATTTAAACTAGGAAACACAGTTAATTAAGCCTCCAGATAATCAAATGCTTGAGGAGAGCTCCAAACTTTAGACGTGTTTCTAAATCTCAATAAATGCCCTTTCTTTATTGATTATTTTATCTCAGCTCTACCAGCACAGTTAAATGAATGTTAGCTTTACATCAAATACAGTCTCAGTCACATGTTTCTAAGTACTCATATAGAAACTCAATTATGTTTGACAATGGTTTGGCGTGGAGATTTAGTTTTCATGATTGTAGTTAGTGTAAACAGCACAAATTACCATTCATCCTGAATGTAATACAGATTTCTAGAATACGTTATGAGACTTTCTATTTCAAGATACCCAGGTAAAGTTTTGTGCTTACAGTAATAAACATTTTCCCTCAATAACCTAGTCACAGTCTGGTTGACACAGTGGAGGGATGGATTGTGAGCCCCTTCATTTCACGAGCAAATTGAAGACCGGGGTCTGTCATAGCTACCTCTCAGAAAAAGACAGATTTTTAAATGGATAACATTTGTCTAACAGTTGTTTCTCCCTCATTCTTATGCCATAACCTATGGTTATGCCACTGTAAAAATCAGAAAAGGTGGGAGAAGTGAGAGGAGTTAAAGCAAAATCATTCTCCTTTACATAAGAGATGGTATCTTACTTCTTCCTCTATTTCCTCCTCTAAGAATGGAGTTTTTCTATGCTACCTAGTTAGACATCAAACTCTTCACAGTAGACTCCATTTCTTTTTAAGCATTTGAACAGTGCCTAGCAAAAGCTGTCCATAGTCTTTGTCGTGACCTTTTGGTACAGCTGTAATAAAGAACAACGCCAACAGAAGAGGAAATATGACTGTGTCAAACTATCCTGACTATGTTTATGGCCACAGTATTTCTTACAGAAACCTTGTGCATACAAATCTCTCATTCACGGAATCATTCTAGGACAAATATAAGGATTTTCAGTCTCTAGAAATAAAGTTGTAGCATGGCTTACGCTATGGTTATATACTATATGCTTCAAATACTCCTTTCTCATTACAGAATAGACATATTTTTTCTGACGTATTTCACTTGTTAAAAGTGGTTTGCAACCAGTTCCACAGAGCTCGGGATGCCACACTGCTTATATGACTCCACTACATCTGTTTCAATTAATGAATAGTTTCCTTGGAATGGGACATAAGCCAAGACGGTGACGCTGACAACTACTATTCAAAGAAAGGGAATCATTAGAAGAAACAATAGGACAGCACTTATGAGTAAATAACTCAATTTAAATGGATTGCTGATGAATTTGTTCAACACTGAAAACTTTTATGCTTTCATTTACAATCACTTAATTCCAAATCTCTTCTGAAAACAGGCATTACAATGTTTGGAATACTTTCATGCAGTGATTGCTTTAATGTTTATTTTATTGGATCCCATCTGATGCAGCAACATTAGGACTGTAGCAGAGTGAAAAGGTCTCCTGCAGAAACCTTAGCTTTCACTTGAGAGAAGGCAAATACTTATGTATATTAACATGTATTTCTACTTACTCACAAACTGCAGGGAAGGACAAACCCACAAAGGCACTAGACAGATATTCTGTATACATTTCATTTGCCACTCCTTCCAGGTAGTATTTCTGCCACGTATCCTCCTCAATCTAAAACAAAGACACATATGCAGAGTTCTGAGTAAAAACAAAAGCTTTCTTTAAAATTTACAAACAACTGCTTAAACATTAATCCAATTTTAACAAATAAGTCAGTAGACTGTTATGGCAATTAATATTGCTTATTTTTACAGGATTTCCTGGAATGAAAAAAAAAAAAAAAAAAGAGTCCGTGTAGTCAGTAAATCAAGTATCCTATGTAAAAATAATACACTCAAATCTTGGCAAGCACATTCAGCATGAAGTGAAATTAAGTTGTAGAGACTGTGAGGAAAAAAGTTTCTCAGTTTTCTCTTTCTGAAAATTCTCTAGTGAAATGGTTGCATTATATTGTTATTTTTGTCTCTAACAATGTTTCAATTATTTTCAGCTTGTTTAGAAGTTGATCAGCAGTCAAAACTCATCATTTAAAATTATAATTTTTTTTCTTCTCTGTATCTATAACTAGCAAGGAAATATGAGAAACACATATTGAAACAATTTCTTCAATGGTCATCGGTGTTTTAGGACAATAACTGAAGAAAACTTTTACTGCTAAATTCAGAGATCTTTTACTGTCGAAGGTATGAAGGGAAACAAGTCAGAGGTGCTACAGGACTATCATCAAAAGCTCAATATATTTGCCTAAGCAGATGTTTCTAGTGATATTTGAGATGCGCGTGCAAATCCCACCTAGCTTCCAGCTGCTGCCATGGGGTCCGTGGATGCCATGTCATGTCTATAAAGCTTATCTATAAAGCATATCTATAAAGGGAAGCGATCGTCCCCCTGTACTCGGCACTAGCGAAGCTGCACCTCAAGTACTGTGTTCAGTTTTGGGCCACTCACGACAAGACAGACATTGAGGTGCTGGAGCATGTCCAGAGAAGGGCAACGAAGCTGGGGAAGGGTCTAGAGCAGAAGTCCTATGAGGAGCAGCTGAGGGAACTGGGGATGTTTAGCCTGGAGAAAAGGAGGCTGAGGGGAGACCTTCTCACTCTCTACAACTCCCTGAAAGGAGGATGTAGCGAGGTGGGGGTCGGTCTCTTCTCCCAAGTAACATGTGACAGGACAAGAGGAAATGGCCTCAAGTTGCACCAGGGGAGGTTTAGATTGGATATTAGGAATCATTTCTTCACTGAAAGGGTTGTCAGGCACTGGAACAGGCTGCCCAGGGAAGTGGTTGAGTCACCATCCCTGGAGGTATTTAAAAGATGTGTAGATGTGGCGCTTGGGGACATGGTTTAGTGGTGGACTTGGCAGTGACAGGTTAACGGTTGGACTCGATGATCATAAAGGTCTCTTCCAACCTAAACAATTCTATGATTCTATGATCTATAAAGCTTATGTCTCAGACACTCTCTAAGGTCTTTCAATTAGCATCAAACACAAATATTAACGTAACTGGATCGAGCTACTTAGTATCCATCAGCAGGAATAACACTATAATTCAGAAGAGCAAATAAAAAGCTAGCTGATATGACTAGAACTATGGCACATGCTGAAGCTGTTTACTGTTGAAATCCCAGTTCTCTATACCATAATTTGTGCCCTCATTCAAAGTTTGTTTGAGATTTGACTGTCATTCCCAATGGGACCTTCCTAGGCAAACTAGGGAAACCACCACAAAGACCCCATCTGAAATATCTAAGGCTTCACATCAAACAGTTGCTTCCCTATTTATTATATCACATTAAAATAGAGCAAAAATTTCAACCACAATGGGACATTCCCGCGTGTAATTATCTCTCTTTGTTCACTAATTGTGTTATATAAATTATGTGAACAGAGAAATTCACATTTGCAAGAATTATACACAGCACCAAAAATGCATGTATGATAATACAGTATATATAAAATTAGCAAGAAACACGTCAATTACATCAGACTAGCAAAAATAATACCATATATTTCTTTTTTTACATTTTATATTACCACGTTTTCATTAACGAGAGTCTATCTGACTAGATAGTAAAGAGGAAACAAGTAAAAATACAGAGATTGAGAGATCAGAGATTTTAATTTTCTTAAATAAGGCACATGATTTTACAGATCATGGAAATATTTGTCTTGTATTTAGTTCATATTATATTTTATTCTTTGCAAAAAACCAAAGAAACTCTTAGTTCCACTGTTTAGGCAGCCCCATTATGGTCTTCATTTTACGAAGCAGAAAGGGAGACAGTATTGCATTTAGATGTGAAGGCCACAATGAGAAAGTAATTTTTTTAAAACTATTGGTAGAGATTTGCAAAGCTATCTGAAAGATTGAAGTACCAAATGCCAACTGATTTGAGAAGGACTTGGATAACTCTGTATCTCTTAAACATTTCACAATTTGTCTTTTTCTGATATCCCCAGCTTTTCCCAAAGCTCGGTCTACATTGTAGAAAGAGATGACGATACTAACCCTGCAGGAAACAGAGCTGTAGCCAGGCCCAATGAAGTGGCAAAAAGGATGCTTCAGGAACATCCATCCTCAGAAATTACTGCAGGTCAGGCTCAAGTGCTTTAATCTACACTGCTGATCGTGCTCGTCTGAAGTCCCAGAGCCAGTGTAATGGCAACCAGCTAAGTATGAGCTAGATATTTTTTTCCTATTACATACAGAACTCTCAGCATTTCAGAAATTCTTATCAAAGAATTCAGTCCAATAAGAATAACAATTTATACTGCTTTAAAATTTTGTGCAGCTACGTTACTGCCCACTATATCAGATGCCTTGGATAATATCCAGTCAATGATTTTAATGGTATGAAATGCCTTACGGCAGCAAAACATAGGCCTGTATATTCTTTATGGTAAAAGCATTACGGTATGTTAGGAGGAGTGTGGAGTTTGTTATGAACATATATTCCAAATGTAAATGTACGTCTCTGTCAGTCTTCAAGAAAAGAAATTAATACATGGGATGTAAGTGACTCGGGTAAAGGTGCCCGAACTAATCTTTCAGCTATTCAGCAATAAATCAAATTGAGAAAAACATCTTTAAGCAACAATTTATCTTTGTCTGTTGTGTCAAACTACAGCTGTTTTAAAACAGCACTAAAGCAAGAGGTTCTTGCATAATGTACAGGGCTTAAGGGAAATCTCACCGTGTAAATTCAAAAAAGGATAAAAATTTAAGATGGGAAAAATTAAAGCACATACTCTAATCACCAGACAGTTCAGGTCTGTGACCAACAACATACTCTATGCATTTATAATGTATCCAGCAACTGGCTTTCTGCCTCTTAAATTTAAAAATGAACTCATGCCTACATAGATATCATTCAAGACTTTTTTTCTGGATATTAATTCTATTTTTCCTTTAACTGGTTTGTTTATATTGTTGTTTCATTAGATGCACTTCTTATTATTTTACTCTAAATTATGCTTCTAAATAAGGTATAATCAGATGAAAACGTTAAGCGTTTAACAAATCTTTTATGCTAAGTAATTCATATTTTTTAATTTTAAATTAAATCTTTAGGAACTTTTAAAATCTTATGTGCTCTAGGAAATAAAATTATATGAGCACAAGCCGTAAAAGTAAATTACATTTTAAAAACAAAAGCTATAATAGTTACAGAGTCCTATTCATTCCCCAAGAGTCTAGAACAGATTTTTCTTTTCCTTCTTATACATTTTTATTACACACTTAATATTTTCTAAAAGTTTTAAGTTATAGTTCTGTATTCCATATTCTTACTCCAGTTCCAAATCACGAAGCTCACAAAACCCCACAAAATAAGAATTCTGTAGAAATGCAGTGATGTTCCTCTCCCTACTCCTTTCCTCGCTCTTTTGCGGAGCTGTCTTCGTCCCCGCTTCCCCTGCCTGCAGTTCCGTAAGTCTCTGCCCTTGACTCTGCCTCTTCGTTTCTCTTCTCTACCATACCATTACCTAACCACCCTCAATACCACCAGAACTGTTTCTCTAGGCTAATGTCCTGTACATCTTGCTTCCTATTTCCCTCTTAACTCCTTTATCCAAACGGAAATGTCAGCCTGCCTAGCTGACACGTACCGGAGGATGTATAGCCACCAACTGACAGTGCTTTCACTGACAGAGTTCTTTATCTTGCTTCCCCATCAGCGGTGTTACCACCTCCTCTTTCAAACTCTTCCTTTAGGCTCATAACGTGGTTATCTTCTTTGCCTGCTTCAACCCAGTCACTTATTCTATGCTTAAATCATACAGACCTCTTGTCTTCCCACTAATCAGGATAATCTGTGAAAAAATGTCTAAATCACGTTAGAAAAAATTTCACCTTTAAAAACTTTAAAAGACAGCAAGACCAATTCCATGTCAAACTAGCATTTTGTGGACAGCCAGTACCAAAAAACTGAGCGATGCGGTACTGTCATACGTACTAAGCTCAGTGAGCAAAACCAGGATGATATTATTCATTACCAGGAAATAAAGCAACAGCCACGCTGAAAGGCTTCAGAAAGGGCATTACGGCTGAGCCTCTACGGCTGCAGAAGCACAAGTCAGGAGCGCAGTGTCCTAGCAGAGCAGAGAAGAGCCACAGCTCTGCTAATTGTCTAAGTTAAAGCAGCATTTTCATACCATGTCCACACATGGCTTGTATTGAAATGCTATAATCATAATAATGCTGAGCTTTTCAAACTCTTTTACAACTTAAAAGCACCTCTTCCTTATAATAGCCTCATCCACAGCTCGTTTAAACCACTCGAACTTTCTCTACTGATTCTGACATGCTTAGGATCATTGTCTGAACAGTATAAAGAAACAATGGTGTGTTTTGACATAATGATTTAAGCTAGAAAAAATAAATAAAAAAAAAATTCAGATTATACAATTATTATAATATATTATTAAATAAAATGTATTATTATAGTACATTATTAAATATTACTACTTCTTTTATATTATATTATTATATATTATTTCATAGTATAATATAACTTTCACTGGAATTTGGTGCGACACAAATCTCTCTTGGATGAACAATTTTCCAATATTAAAAAAATCTGAATTCCACAGCTATTTTGACAGGACTTGTGTAGTATTTTATATAAGTTTTCATTTTTATCCTGCAGGCTGAGTACTAATTTGGGATTCACCAATCTTTTCCCCACGTTAAACTAGTCAAAAGGCACTCTTTCAAGAGAATGTTCTAAAGAACACAAGAATCGGAAACTTTTTAAGAAATCGGTGAAATATAAATTACAATGAATTTATTTCTTTTAAATTTTCTTCTCCTGTTGATAGGCTGCCAGGTAACTGGTTACTTTAGTTCTGGAGAAGTAAACAACTGCAAGAATAAATTGCAATATGGAGATGTTCCAAATCATACACTCCCTGACAAGTGGGCTGCAAACAATCAAGAGAAATTTCTTCCACAGAAATTGTTTCACCACTCAGAGACCATGTGGGATGCTAAAAGGGATTTGCATTGTGTTATTCTCCACCACACACAGAGAAGTCGTATCACATTTTTCATAACCCTTTTATTTATGTGAAGCTTGCAAATGTTGCTGATCAGCAACCCTTTATATACAGAAAACAGATAAAGTGCAGGCTTGCTAAAAAATAAGAGTAACGATAGCAAGGACATGTTTGTAACTTATGGTCTATTTTGTGGCTTTTTCTTAGATTGACACCACCTGGGGTTGGTAAAAAAATATACAAATACATTATGCGTTTCTCCTTTCTACTTTCTTCCCTTGCTTGCTTTTCTTTTGGCAGATGGTTTTGCTTTGGAGAAAGGAACTGCAGATCAGACCTATAGTTAAGTGCTCACCCTTAGTCAAGGGCTGACAAAGGACTGGAAAAACCCACTCACTCACAAAGCAGTGATCAAGCTTCATAGCTACTGGTTAGTGTTAAACCGATCTTCATGAAGTGACTGGAATGTTTAAGATATGTTCTGTTAGGATACCATGACATCTTGATTAATGAATTTAAAGAAATGCTGATATTTAGGATGCTATAAAATGTTATTATAAGATAATGGTAATAATGGTCTAAAGATAATCTTTGCATTTTATCTCCACCTGAACCGTGACGTTTTCCCTGTGATTTCAAAGAGCGAGATGGTCACCTGCCCGGTATTTTTTGAAAGGCAATATCTGCTGGTCTGCTAGAAATGAAACAATTATTAAGAACCTCCAGCGTTCAATAGTGCTTTCCTAATTCCTTGAGTCTTGCAATTACCCCGAGTTTTAACAGAGTAAGGTTCCACAGATAAACACAATCCGTTTCGCCCACAATCCATGTCAGTAAGGCACTAATTTCAAAATCCTTAAAGTGAGAAAAAACACTTTAGGACTCACTGTGTTCTTGACTAATGTAAGCCTTTGTGACGATATTTTAAAGTCTGCTGCTTCAGTTAACCTCAAAAACGGAATCCCTAAACAAATCTGATTCTTCATAACATGTGTTTATTCTTTAAAATACTTAACCATAACTTGATTGATTGTCATCCAGTCCACCTCTGGACTTACTGATAATTATCTACTATTTACCCATACTTATCTATACATTAAGAGGAAGTTGCCAAAACTTAACTGTTAATGTAGAGATGAAAAAATTTGTCCCACATGCACTTACGAGATGGATGTTTCACATGTCAGTTGCCTGAAAGCAACAGGGAATAGTTAAATGTCGTGTAAACTTTATAGAAGCAAAAAGAGTTGAATTTGGGGTGCGTTTGGTTCAAGATGCTACTAATCAAGGTTACCACAAATGTCATTCAGTAAAACTATGAAAGTTATTTATCTGGTTAGTGAAACTTATACCTTGATTTTAGCCTACCTGAATATATTGCTGTGCTTACAAACATGAAAACAACCTTGATTTTAACTTGAAAAACAAACAAAAAAAACCTACAGTAGCTTCAATTTTACAGCTATAAAGATAATTTTGTTACTGCAAATAATTACTGGTCTATCCTATGCCAGCTCCTGACAGCAGAATCTGGATACTTGTATTTTGTACCTTTGTATGGTATAGACTACTACAGTTGAGACAAAGAGAAGAGATTTCATTTCAGTGAGAAGTTTTCTGTCGTAAAGCTTTGCTTGTTGGCCGAACAAACACATTCCAGCAGAATGCACAAATCTATCTTTACTAAGTATTGTGGGTCTCAGGAAGCCAAATGTGCTGGTTTAGTTAGTTCTGATATCAGAGTGACACCAGCTTTACCTCCTGTTCATCATTACCTCTGTTGATAACTGCCAGTTTGAGAAGTTAGGAATTTAGATCATAGAATCACAGAATGGTTTGGGTTGGAAGGGACCTTTAAAGATCATCTAGTTCCAACCCTCCTGCCACGGGCAGGGACACCTTCCACTAGACCAGGTTGCTCAAAGCTCCATCCAACCTGGCCTCGAACACTTCCAGGGATGGGGCAAGCCATCCCCAGATAAAGCCTTTATTATTTACTGGAAAATACTGTCTTGGTAACAAAAATTGTGAATAATTAAGCAGTCAAATACTGCTTTGGAATGAGGGAATGTGTATTTCCTGGCAGAGTAATTAAAGCAGAAGTTAATGCCACCCAATACTTAGAATAGAATAAAAGGTAGCAGAATAGCTGCAGTGAGGAACAACACGAGAACATCAGAAGGCATGAAGTACACAAACACAATAGCAGCGAACCACTTCAGTGTGGGAAAAATAACCAACAAAACCCCTTGATATAATTGGGTCCTGCTATCATTTATTCTTTTCCCTTTTACTTCTTCTAATTTCTTGCATGTTATTTCTGTTTTCATTTAGCCCCGTATATAGGCCTCTACAG
This sequence comes from Phoenicopterus ruber ruber, assembly GCA_009819775.1. Classification (NCBI taxonomy): domain Eukaryota; kingdom Metazoa; phylum Chordata; class Aves; order Phoenicopteriformes; family Phoenicopteridae; genus Phoenicopterus; species Phoenicopterus ruber. The sequence continues at coordinate 15,318,497 of CM020221.1, read as the reverse complement.
ATCTTATATAAGGTAAGAATGAAGACACAATAATCGATCAAGGACAATTCTATTCCCTTTTTTTTAATGTGGACCTCCTTCTTTACTCTTCAAATACTGTACACCTCAAGCATATCACCAAACAACGACAAAAGGCACTTCTACATGCCTTTCCTTACAGAAAATGAGCATCTGTCTTTATGAAAGACCTTCCTCTGCATGATCCCAAGGAGAAGGCTTTGCAGCTCACTCTGTTATTTTTATCCCTAAAGCTAAATAACTAACATACTTCAAGCTGATACTGCAGCAACATGAGTAAATGTAACATTCTAGAAAGACAACAAGACAGCACAATTAGTAGCTGATGCAGCAACAAGGAATCATTCACTAGCTTCTATTGGTGACCACACTATAAATTATTAAGAATAAGTACATAGCATTTTCTTTTGATTTTGATGTTAAATCGTAGCAAAATGTTATCACGGGATGCTGTGTTGGTATAAACAGTAAGAAGTAATTTTTGTCTTCAGGGACCTTACAAACTCAAGAGGAAATGTTAACAAACAGCAACAAAAATTTAAGTTATTCCAAACATAGCTAGGAAGAAAGGTAGAGAGAGTTTAGGTAACTGTCGGACCTCACACTGAAGGTACCATACCACCACAGCGACTTGAATGTGTATCTCCCAAGTTCCTCTCTAGTACTGTAAGCACATGATTTTCTTGCCCTGACCATGTTACACTGCAATTCTGTCTCCTGGAGAGTCATAAACAAATTACCCACTGATTCAATAGCCTATACGAAGAATAGCTGGAAAATGGCATAGTGTATCCCAAGAGAAGAAATCTAATTCTCATCTGTATCTTTTTTTAAGTCACAATGCTGCTCTGCTCTCCTCTATCTGTATATAGATACAATGTTGTTATCAGCAAATGTATTTACATAATACAATCATTTCCTAGTGAAACATGGTGACAGAGAGATGAAAAAACGATGTACATCTTGTAAGCACAACCGTTAGTATTGTCAGGAAAAACCCTGAACCCTTAATACACCCCATTCTATCCCCTGGCAGTGTAATTATCAGGAGCTCTGTAGCCCCAACTGATCTATCTTGTTCATAGCATTTGCTTCTCCATACAATGACGTAAATAGTTACATGAAAGAAATTGAGTATATGTGAACCTGATAATGCTATATAATTTCTTCTGTCAAGATCTAAGTCTCACTATCAAGACAGAGAACTAATGCTAGAGTTGTAGTGTGACCTAGGATCTTTTATTGCATTTTGCAAGGAAAAACAGGGAGAGAATGGTGGGGTGTCTTTATGAATATTAAGGAAATGACACAATGAAAATTCCTTTATAGCACAATGAAAGCAGCCGTAAAGTCTGCTCCCTGGCATTGAATAAGTTCAGCTCATCGCCACCAAGGGAAGAGCACAAAACAGTACAAAGCCTTTGAGAATAACTTCACATGTTTGGAAGAAGATCATCCATTTGGTATTTCAGACATACAGTTACTTTCATAAACAACCTTAGCTGAGTAATAAAAAACCCACAAAAAGTACAGTAAATTAATGAGTTAATTCTATTCATTATCTCTCTAGAATAGCCCTTGAATATTTCAGTTCTGTTATTAAAGTGATCTTGCTTTATTCTAATGGCCTAAATTTTTGTTCAGCATACGTGTCCCAGTATGCAGTACTTTGTCTAAGTGCATGCAATGCAGAAATTCTGAACGGTCTTCCCAAATTATAACGTTTATATAAAAAAATTAAATAAAGTGTTGTGTAAACAACATGAAAGTTGTTACCTATTTCCTTTCTAAAATACATATAAAATGTTCTCTTCAAAGATGCCCAGAAGGCCATGTAGAGAAATGTTTTACAAAAAATGCCTAGAAAATAACATCTTCACTGAGGCAATTTTCTCAAGCCCTTGCCAAGCTGTTTTCATCTACTTCCATCTAACCCAGGGACTCCTGCCTCCCCCTAGGCTCAGAATGTTTCCAGGGCTTCCTGATGTTTAATTTTACAATTCTCTTCTCCACAGCATTGTGGTTTTTTTTTTTTCTAACAACATAGATGAGAATAAAAAGAAAGTGTACACAGAATGTTCTTGATTGGTAGTTGAAAAGAAGTTATACATTGAAAGCAATGTATTTTAAACATTTCCTCATGTTCACCTATAATGCCCTTTCAGTCCACCCGAATTGCTTGTGTGAATGTCTGGTTTTATTATACCTTTAGATATGGTATCAAAATCTGACAGATAAGTACTGGGCTGAAAGCAGCTCATACATTCTTAGCAAAGAGTGAAGCTTCTAGATTTACAGTCTTATAATTGAATTTCCTTAAGTATTATAAATTATCAACTACCTCTTTACTCAATTCCATTGTCTGCTTAAATCAAAGCTAACAAGTATCCTTAGTGGTATAAAACTTTTACCACCTCAGCCAACTATTCCCACAGTTCTTTCTGTGTGCAAGAATGTTTTTTAAAATTGGCATGAAAAGAGTATGTTTTATAAAACATCAAATATGCTAATTAAGATTAGCTCTAATTTCAAATGAGAGATACGCGCACTTTTGCATTGTTCATACTAATGTAGTCTTGTAGTACATCAAAGCAGAGAGAGTATTCTTGAAATACTATGACACCTAATTCTTCTTTAGATGCTGGCCTTGATGGGTTTGAACTCGAAGGCATACAGGCTCTCCTTTTAATACTTCCAAATTTACAAAATAGGGCAGTATTTCTATCCAGTCATAATGCAAAAGATAGATTGGTGTTGATCTATTCAAATGACTGATTGAAAAATGCACTCCGTGGTAGACTTCAGTCCAAGACAAATATATCACTCTTATCACAAGGACTGATACTATTTACAAATAGCAAACAGTTTTCAACCACAAGAGTTTTTAATTCCTAGACTCAGTGATTAAAAATGTTATATACAGGCAGACCTTTTAGAAAATACATGTCTTTGGGAACAGGCTACATTAATATTTGGTCTAAATCCTGTGAGGAGGATCAGGTAATCAGTTTATTACACAGCCTCCTGAAGAACTTCACAAGTTGAGAAGTTGCATTCCCTTCCCACCCCCATTTTAAGGCTCTTCATTTGAAGAAATTCACTGTACATACTCTAGTCTCATGCTTTAAAACCGTGAAAGGCTGCCCAGGTGGCCAAAAATAAATAGCAAACCAGTTGATGTGTTCCATCAGTGTAGGTAAGCACCTGACTGATGTAAATCCGTGTGGCTTTATTATGTCCGTCTTTCAGCCTGGGCTAGAAAGGTATGTCGTGGGAGAAGTGGGCATTGCATATGTGTGGGTGCGAGCAACAGCTGCCAAAAGAGCCCACAGAACATTCCTGCTCTCAAAATAGCTTAGAGGAGAATTGAGACTGCTCTAGATCATTTTTCAGATCTGGAATGAGGTGTACCGTCTTACCAACAGAGCAAAGACAAAACTAATTTGTTTGTGGACTTGTGTTACACTCAAGAACCACATTCCACATTTTATTAATTTACCCAACAATACTAACTCATATTGGCTTGCATGGTTGTATAAAGGGACAAAATTTGACCACCTCTGCCTTTTATTCTATTTGCTTACTCTTTGCAATGTTTTTCATATGGGTAGACTTCTGGTGTACATTTGCTAATCCAAACAATACAGAAATTGCAGTACAGTATAGTATTTCCATCTTTTTCTGAGACTATGCAAGTAATAAAGAGTCCCAGTTCCTTTATTAATACACCAATGATAACATTCTGTGCTATAAAGAGAATGGACTGTTGAAATACAGTCTACAGGTGTAAAGTTGGGTTGGTGTTTTTTTTGCTTAACATATCATTTGTTGTGCAATCTATCTTTCTTCCTTTAAGTGTTTACAGAACCTTGAACTTTTTGAGCTGATTTTTTTTGTTCAGTTTGGTGCCAAAGAGAACATAAAAGATTCCATATGAGATTACATTGCTGAAACCAAACGGAAAATATTAGGAACAAATATAATATTTTGAGGTTTCTTAGTTTGTTTTACCTCTAATACTGGGCAGACTGTTTACACAAATCATTTTGCTGTAAAGTAACACATAATGAGTTAAATGTGTGCAATGTCACCATCAACCACGTTCATTTGTGTTTGACTGACCAAATATTTATGGCATATTAAATCACTTTCTAATCATGTTATGAAGGAGGAGGAACAAACATACACTTCAAGCTTTCTTTAAAAAATACAGAAGTTTCAGTACATTTTCCTGGCAATCTCCTAACTTGTGGGAGACTCCACTAACAATGTTCGCCCAAGGAATTTATGAAGGTCTGACAGTACTTAAATTCAGTGCTCTAAATGAAAAGGGGTGGAAATTTTTTAGGGAATGGACATCTTTCTTTTCAATAGAGTCCTCTAACAATTCCAATCGATGTAGCTGCTCTCCTCCAATACACTGTTGATTCACAGCCATCACTGAGTAATAGTTTTCTCTTTCAAATACAGTTTTAAGAGTGAGAGAGTCTGGAGAAACAACATCCTTTCAGCTAAATAAAGAAACAACCCTTTTGCTGTTGCCAGTTGAGTTGGATTCTCAGGAAGAAATAGGTCTCAGTTCTTGCATGTTTATTTTGCTTTAGATTTTAATATACTCAGAGATCTTTGGAAATTATGATAGGCATTTTACTTGCCTGGACAATTCATCCTTAGTCAAGCAGTGGACACTTTTTTAACCAGTACTAAGAGTCTCACATTCTCACAATGCACTATTTGACGTCGTTTTTTCCTCTCAGTATCATCTAAAGATGACATCTGAAGTAACACAAATTAAGGTATGTCTGCATCCTATTCTGTTTCTAACTGTATAATCACAGATACAAGAGCAAAACTGGCATTGATAGCTTCCTCCAAATCAAAATCATTGCTATTTTTATGCTCATTCTGTGTATATAGAAATACTCATATGTAATCTGAGTAGTGCCTTGCAAAGCTGAGCCTTCAGCTTAAAACTGTTCCTTAGTGAGATAGTCCAATCTGTCACTGTACTGAAATTATTATAAGAATATCTTATAAAATAAGAGAATATAGGATTGAAGGTGGGTAAGATAATCGCATAAGTGGTTAGATTTATCTTCTGGAAAGATGATACCTTTACATTTGCAGTTTTTGACTTGTCTAAACGTTTTAACTACAAATCCAGGCCATAAACGTGTGTGTCTCTAGTACAAAGCCCCCATAATCAGATATCTGTACACTTTACCACTTTCTGAATCTCTCAGTTTTCTCACTGTAAGTTTAAATTCAGTACTAAAACAACATGCATTAAGACTGGGGCTCCTGAAGATACCCATATATTTGGATCTCCTTAAGAGAAAACTGATCCCTTCTGATTTTGGAAAGACAGAAGCTGAGCAAAAGTTTCAGGACTACTTCCAAGTTCAAGAGCAAGTTCATAGCACAGGTTGCCTCAATAATTTGGATACATTAGTGTGACTGTTACAAACATTTGAGACTCCCGGGAGTCTTGGGTTACCACACCAGACAAGAGTGAGGCAGACCGAAATGACTAGCAAGAAGAATGAAGTTCATAAGAGAGATAGTTTTCTTTTGGGATATAAGTAGAAAGGATTAATATCAAAGTGACCATATGCTGATGAGTCATAGACAGTTCGCAAGTTTGGCTTTACTGAAGTAAAACAGCTTTTTTTTTCAGAACATGAATAAAGATGCAAACATCGTAACTGACAGTAAAGTGCAGAGCCCAGGCTTGTTTCCATATTGAAAACTGTCATTTTTTGACTATATGTAATAGTCAGGAATATTTTTGACACACAGGAATCTGCTGTCTCCAATTTTTTGGAGGTGTCCAAAGGATACCTTAATAAGAATTTCAGGACTTCATAAGCAGTAAATAAAGACTCACTGCCCTGCACTGATTATGTGCACCTCCATGAGAACAGTCCTGGCTTTCTCACCTGAGGACATTAGGTTTTTTTGGTTTTTTGTTTTTTTGCTTACTTGCACAATGGACCATGAAGTGGACCATGTCCTACCTGTACTCCAGTGCTTCCCACCCCATTAAAAACACTCATGGGATTGGAAACTGACCATCCTTTATGTCTGGAATCAATGCCCCACAAAGGCATGAGGAAGGAAGCACTTTCTGCTGCAATCAAGGCCTTGGTCCAGTGAACTAGTAGAGCTGCCACAGAAGCCTAGGGATAACTGGGTTAAAATTTTGCCATGTAAGTCCAAAAGAACTCTTTGACTGAGGATAAACGAATACACGAATGATGATGTAGGAAGTTCAGGCTTCAGTTGCAACACATGTTCCTTATTTACTCTCACAGTCAGAAGTCCACTAGCCACTTGATGTAAAAGACCAAAATGATCAGTCCTTTTTTCTGGGCGCTTTGTTCCTATACGGGACATATATAAATCACATTTTTGTTTTAGCAGCAGGGGCTTTTCTCACAGATAAACATGTGTGTTGTCTAAAACAAAGCAAAACACAAAACACCAGAAATCATTTAAAGGCCAAACACTTGCTGAATAAAAATAAAAACATAACTTGACAGAACCTGGTGCATTGCCCAATTTGCAGCAGAGAACTTTTGTATGTAAGTGTGCACTGGTTTTTTTGTCCTACAAAATCTATTAATGTGTTCCTATCTGTTTCATATTTGAGCCATGTTCTCTACTCAGCTCTTTGACAAACTGAATTGTGGACTAATACATTCTAATGAGACAAGACATTACCTTTATGAATGACCTCATAGAGAACAGGTTGGCTAACATTGTTGAAAGGCCCGGTGCCAGGCAGCTCTGGGCTATGAAACCCAGCTTGAGCTCAGCAAGACAGATTGCATCATCCCCTTCTTTCCAGTTCCAGCTTGGGATATTTAGCAGATGAGCCTGGAAAACAAACAAACAAACAAACAAAAAACCCCACTAGTGAAGAACCAGAAATACTTCCTCGAATACAGTACAGTATTGAAGGAGATAGTAGTAAATGATTTTCTTTGTTACTGGCTTGACTTTTTCTGAGTAGGCAGAAGCACTCCAAATATTTCAGAGATGCTAAGTCTACGCTAAGAAATGTTCCCACCTTACCTATTATAGACAAAATCTTACATTTCTCAAGCCATATTCTGCCTGTGACACTCTGTCAGGCCCATCCTCATACCCAAATACACTACAGAATGTTGTAAAGTTTTCCTTCCCTTCTGTGTATTCCTTTTAAAGCACTTTTGAGCTACTCTGACTGATAAGGCACATACATAATATACAGGAATCTAATATAACTTAGATTACAACTTGTGTGAAGCTGCAACCTTTATAAGACATTGTCATTTAATAAGGTATACAATAGCTTCTGTCTTTTCTATTTCATTCCTTCTACCCTGAAGGATAACACTTGACTTAGTGAAAATCATGGAATTGTAGAATCATAGAACGGTTTGGGTTGGAAGGGACCTTAAAGATCATCTAGTTCCAACCCCCCTGCCATGGCCAGGGACACCTTCCACTACATCAGGTTGCTCAAAGCCCCATCCAACTTGGCCTTCAACACTTCCAGGGACGGGGCATCCACAGCTTCTCTGGGCAACCTGTGCCAATGCCTCACCACGCTCAAACTTTTTCCTAAGACTGCTAATTATAAGCATAGAATAAAGAAAATAGCTGATCAAGACATACCTCCAATATTGACACTGGTCAGTTAGATAGGTATTAATGTTGTTCAGTTATTGGCATAACTCTATTAGATTCTCTCTTCCATCTGCCTTATAGAAATGCATAGACATAAGGAAACACAGAGGTCCTCATGCTTGTTTCCCTTCATAAGTTAATATTACAGTTCAGCACTTTGATAAAAGCTATTCTTGAAGACACATTCATTAGAAATACAAAGGAAAAATACAGTATTTAAAAGATCTTCCCCCCTGAACCTGTTTAAAGAGGAGAAACACCTTGCTTTAATTCTATAAAAGGACAGGCTCCTTCCATTCATGTATAGGAAGAGGACACCACAAGCAACAGTAATCGCTCTTGTTCTAGCCAAAGGTTACAGGTACAAGGAGCTGTTAGCAGTCAAACCTTCCGAGTACCATGATTATTGTATTTCACTGAATGAAGGTCTACCCAGCCAAGCTTCTTCTCCAACATGGGCAGCGGTCGATGCTTTTAGAAATAATAAAAGTAGGTGGTCACATACAAGTAGTCTGTCCTCTGATACATTCTTCCTAGCCCTGTTAATCATCAGTTTATGGACTTCCTCATCTCAGGACTGAATGAATTGACTTCATTGCATTCAAAGGCCACAGATTTATCATCAAAAATCTGCCAAATTCCTTTCCAAAGTGGATTTACAATTTTGACCTCCACAATATTTTTCGGAACAAATTCCACAACTGAATTATGCTTTATATGAAAAAACACTTCATTTTATTTATTTTGTACCTCCTACCTGGCAATTTCAGGTCTACGTTGTCATGCAAGAAATACAAAAATCACAATAAATCTCCAATACAACAATAATTCTATGCATTTTTTTTTAAGTATCCACAGAGAACTGACTTCAGGTGACTTGCCTAGAGGCCACCAATTCATCTTGAGTAGCTCTAGTCTAACAAGATGAGCAAAACTTATAGAACCTGAGTGGTTAAAAGCTCATCTGGAATCAATTGCAACTATGGACACTGTAGCTTTGAGAATTAGACCCTAGGCAATTAATAAATGTCAGAGGATTTTGATAAGGTCCCTTGCATATATAAATAAAACTGAATTACCTTGTAAATGAATTACATGACAAGGCTTATTAGGATGTTTTTGTTTGGAAAGAAAAATACTTACTAGTAGCGGACACAGAAAAATTGTGAGTGAATGAATGAATGCAATGTAGCAAAAAAGCTCGGGAGAAACACTGTTGGTCGCCACGTTACCTTATTGTGATACTGCAACATCTGAGTGATAATTCTTATCTTCGGGTGATAATTCTTTATTGAAATAACTCTAAAAAACAAAAGAAAAAACAAATCACTTTTAGTTGGTGGCATATTTGGATAACGTATCCCAATACCTTCACTTTACTGTGTTGTCAAGTCCCACAATTAAAACTGTACCCTCTTATACATCTGGCTGTAAAGCACACCGATTGAAGTCAGTCCTATGCAATATTTACATCTAGTCAAATTCAGTTAGTAACCATCAAGCTAATACTAGAGAACCATCAAGCTTCAGAAATTATTCAGTTGAATTTGCAGAAAGAGACTTGTTTTAGCAGTTCTGTTCAGACACTGTACTCATTCTGTTAAGCAAGTAACGCACTTGCAATTATTATGTCATCTTCAGTGATTATCTTCATGTCTTTGAATCAACATAATTGATCAAGTTTTCCAATGATAAATGTCTGAAAATAATCCCTTTCCTTCTGCCTCACCACATATTATTTATTTATAGTTGCTAGACATTCATCATATTTAAATACCTTGAATAATGATTTTGTTTGACATAAATCCACACGCAAATTCATCCTAATTTTTATGGATTATTCCAAAGATCAATATTGAAACTGTTATTTGAACTCTGAATTTATAAAATATGAGGCTACTTCCATAATCTGCAGCTTGACTGCATTCTTAATTATTTAATGAGCCTGAAACATACTCAACTGTGTACAGATTAAAAGTGGCTGGGAAGAAAAACGTTTGAGAAATGAGTGGATTGATAATGTGTTATGAAGGGAGGAACATACAATTTAAAAATTAAAGAAGCATTGAGCAAAACTAAAGAGAGAAACAGGCCAAAAAAATCAGTTCTGTATATACAAACTAAAGGTAGAAAAAGAAGATAAAACAATCAAAATGAAAAATAATCTGAATTATTACAGAATCACCAATCTCATAAGACTCTGAATGCCATAACTGTTTACACTGGTGTTTTGTAAGAAGTATCTTGCAAACTGCTGGTCTGGCTTGCACTTTGAAGCATATCAAAGCTAGAACATGAAACAGATAAAGAAGTTGCATGCATGATTTTAAATTATGTTCTCTTTTGGAAGGAGAAAACAGGTCTTCCTTCTAAGTTTCCATTTCTTACTGAGTTATTTAATTAAACGTTCAATTTTGTTGAATTAAATGTGAGAAAACATAAGAGAATTCCACTTTCAACACTTTTGCATTTTGTTATACATTAAATCTATTAAGAATGCACTAATCTGCAACTGGAATATTTTTAATGTACTTATGCAATTAATGTCAAAATAGTTTCTTGCATTGAAACTCAAAAGCATGTTTGTAAAATGAAATTAGTCATATTTAAGCCCTGAACTTCCACAGATAGCCAGATCTCTTGCACCCAGCGAACTCCTTCCAGAGGAGTAATTTTATTATTTTTTATTTCTTCCCTTCCTTCAATTCACAGCATGCAAACGTCTGACAGGCCAGTAAAATTGGTTCGTAACACTGGCCAATTCTATATTAGAGAATTCTTAACAAATCATTGACATTTTAATTTTAAAAAGGAGAGACTGGTCTCATTAAAACTAGGGTTGTATGAACGAAACACAAAAAATGGAATGGCTTAGCTTTGTTGTAACTCTAGCTCCCATCTACTGACTGACTCTTTCATCTTCTTCCTTCAGAGAATATAAGGAGGAAAGCAGGACAAGATCTGGTGATCCCTAATGTGGTAAGTGCCTTGTCAATCAAAATAAGCAATGTTTGGTCTTCAGTGTAAAAAAGGAGGATGGAGCTAGGAGACCACTGTATCGTTACCATCATGAAATCTATACCTTGCTTTCCCCCAAGCAGCATAACTACTTGTAGAAGCAGATATACCAAGGAGCAATGAGGTAGGAAGTGATGAAGGGTCCTTCTGTCCCATCGTTAACACCAGCCCATGCAGTACATGCACTCACGTAACATATTGTGGCAACAACATAACTGCATTCCCTTTCCTCTCATTTCTATTGGGACTGGGTTCAGCTATGAATACTGAAACCCTAGGTCCTGCAAAATGCCTAAGAGTACCAAAGCTTGTGCTCCAAGCGCCTCTTCTAGCACACTCTTCCTAAAGCAGCTATAATTAAAACAGTTTAGGCAGGAATTTAGGGTATCCTCATCTCTGAGCTTTTGAGACAATCTTGTAATTTGTCCCCTAAAAGCAATCCTGCAATGTTCTTCAAGTGCAACAGATCAGCCATGAAGCTGTGTATGGCTATAGCCTATCTGGACACCAGGAGTTAGCTAATCAGAGTTAAGAACCAAAAACCTATTAAAAACTAATGAGTTTACCTCATAATATTGGAGGCATCTTCAGCATCTGGGTCAGCGCAGTATTTATTGGCAAGGATTAGGCACGCATCTGCTGACTCTATCTGAGACACCAAAGAAAAAGCAAACATAAATAGCAACCTCCCTTTCCAGCTCTTCTTTCATCATAAAGTATCAGGGAATCCAACACTGCCACCATGAGTGTGAACGTCAGATCTTAACACTGCTAATCAAAAATGTTACAAGGCTAACATGAGTTAATGTGAGTGATGCTAACAGCTCTCACGTACACACAGCAATTTCTTGAAACTTGCTTATGATGCTCAGACCAGGTCAGTAGTTCAATTATTGACTCTTACGTTGTATCAGCTGAGGTGTGAAGGTGTTAATGGATGTATCTTTTGTAACCAGATACTGAAATTTAGACCCCTAAATCCTTAGGAAGTTCCTGTTATATCAGTACAGTGCTCCCACAAGTCCTGCAGCTTTGTTGGGGAACTTAAGTACCTTCCTGTTAGAGACAGGAAGAGGCAGCTGAACTGACGGTTTAGAATCTGAGCACCAGTTTTAGAAAGCACGAGGAGGAGAACTGATCTGTTCACAGGACCTCTATGTTCACACAAACCTTGGCTCTATTTAACTCAAAGCAGATGACAGAAGTATTTTTCAGTGTATACAACCAAATACCAACACAAAGAAGGGTGGATAACAGAACACAAAATATCAACACACAATTTTATGCTCATAATCAAAACATTTTGTTCTGATGAACTGAAACAGTGTGTTGGGCTACAAAAGGTTAAGCAATTTCTGCAGCCAAAATGGACAAAAGACATGATTAATACTTCAGAAAGTGTTAACATTGCACTAAAATATTCTTGGCTTAAGTAGCCCATTTACACTCCATTTAAAAAAAGAAAAGAAAAAGAAACATAAAAGAGTTAATGCTGTATCTGACAGCTTGCCATCTTTTTTTTTTTTCATTTAAGCTTCATGCTTTGCTTTAAGAGTACAAAATAATTTACCACAGAGAATTCTAGACAATAAAACCATCTCATTTTAGCTACCAAAAATCTTAAATTGTATTTTTTTTTCCAGGATTCTAGACAATAGAAAAAGGGTTTGACAGGTGAAAAATTATTTTCTAATCGTTCTGATGAAGGTAAGACAATAGCATTTTAAGCAATTACTGTAAGACAATGTTCTATTATATCAAACATTAATGTAAAATAGACTCTTGAACTAAACCCCAATGAAAAATTCATAAAGGGTTCAACGGAATGGCAGACAGTGTTACTGTAGTTTTGAAGATCTGAAGATAAAGGGAAAACAAGGTTTATAAGGATAGATGTTATAATTTATTAGGCAAGCTGATAGAGATGGAAAAACACTCTTTTGGGATTACATGAAGAAGAGCTTTACTGTTTTTGTCCAAATAATGCAACGAGTACTTTAAAAAAACGTCAATTAGCAAGAGAACAGAACAACAGAGCTGTTACCTTCACTCTTGCCAGGTCATGGGGATTAAGGACTGAACCCTGATAAAATTCCACCTGAGTGAAGTGTCGTTTAAAAAGAGCTTCCAGCTCAAGGTTAGGGGAGATACTGCATTGGGAAGAGGAAGAAAACACAAGAGCAAATGAGAAGTCAGTTTCCATAACTGCCCCATTTCCTTCATTTATAAACCAACCCATTTATTTATTTTAGGTATTCAGACTTCTGCTGCTGCTTTTCCTGTGGTGTGGAAACAGTGTGCAGCACTTCAAAGACAAATACTATATTGCTCTCACTTCCTTACTTCTGTCTACAGAGCTTCTGGCCCACTTCGTTGTGCTACTCTGCACGGTCATCATTTGTCCGTTTCTCACAGGCACGAATCCAGAAGCATTGGTGCGAACATGTGAAAACGTGCTCACTCAGCATTCTCCACAGAAATTGTCTAGTAAGACAACCATCCTCTGTATGTCCCCACCATTCTCAGAATAGCCTATTGCATCAAATAAGAGAGCTCAATGTAAAATCACTAAAAGCTGGGAAAGGAACCCTATAGGGACCCTGTGGCCTGTATGAGCTACAATTAAAACAAACATAATTATGCTGTGATTTTCTGTCTCATTTCATTTTGCCATAATCCAAAAAACCTAAATGGATCACAATCTATTATATATGTGGCACCAACCTTGTAAATACCTTTCCTGATGCCATTCATTAAAATGGAAGGGATTTAATAGCTACACAGTAAGCGCATGAGATCTTTGTCATGCCAGATGCTAAATTTAATAAGAAAATAAAACAGATACATGCAAATATTTGTCTGTGAATGTACAGAAAAAAGCAGGCACAAACAAGTAGCCGGGTGTTAAACTCCGTTCATGCACTTATGCAGTTTCCTGATTCCTATCACCATGTATTTTCACTGTGGAAATCTGGATCTCTGCTTTCCTCCGACAGTCGATTCTTGTTACTACTTAGAGAGGAGAAACAAGCAAACAAACAATGTAGTTGCTTGAGGATATCACCTTTAGTTCAATTTGAAAGGAGTAGATAAAAAAAAAAAAATGTGCAAATGCTGCTGCTTCTTGGGTTTTCAGCTTCATTTGTTGAATCACCATAAATGATTCTTTAACTTTTAAATCATTTTCTTTGACAAGAAGTGCAGAACTTGCTGCCAAATGCAAAAATATTACTTATTCATAGCTTGGAACGCTTCTAAACAGATGCCATTCCAGAGCAGAAAAGACCTTTCATACTCTCTCTCTCTCACACATAGAATCGTAGAATGGTTTGGGTTGGAAGGGACCTTAAAGATCATCTAATTCCAAGCCCCCTGCCATGGGCAGGGACACCTTCCGCTAGACCAGGTTGCTCAAAGCCCCATCCAACCTGGCCTTCAACACTTCCAGGGATGGGGCATCCATAACTTCTCTGGGCAATCTGTTCCCGTGCCTCACCACCCTCAGAGTGAAGAATTTCTTCCTTATATCTAATCTAAATCTATCCTCTTTCAGTTTGAACCCATTACCCCTTGTCCATGGCTATTTCTAGCAGCTTCTCCCATAGGCATGCCTATTTGATGTTGTATTATACATAATGCAGAGTGTGCAACACACATCAACCACCTTAAGACACCTTCCCAGATCCCACATCAGAAAAATGCAAGAGACTACGTGTGTGTAGGTACGTATATATGGGGTAAATGAGTGGCACTAATTATCATTGTGACAAGAATTTCTTTTCTGTCTTCACTATATCTGTAATGTATCTCATTTATATTAAAACTACATCTGCACCTCCATTTTTCTTTTTATAAATAGTTTGCAATATGAAATAAGCATTTTTTCCTAGTGAAATCAAAGGTGTAAATGTGTTTTCAGATAGCATAAGTTCATATGACATATAGTATTTTTCAGTAATTTTACTGATTTTTACCAAGTTTGGTAGTTTCTTTAGAAATACTTCCCACTAAAGAAAATTCTCGCATCTATTTATTAGTATTTCAATATTTTTTATTTCATAATTCCATTCCCACTTCAACTATATGTTTAGCTATCTACCTCACAATTGACATGACTGGGTCTGAAGTCCGTCTGCTTGAAACACCTATACTTAGCAACAGGTTACAAAACAATTGCAGAAAAGAACTCTTTTCTTCAAGCTACGTTGTTAACAAAAGTAATTGCAAACATTAATTTTATGGTTATTTGGAGCTTGAAAGGTCCTCTGTCTTCCAAAAAAAAAAGATACAGCTTAATTTAACAAGTTTTAGTAACAGATGATAAGACTAATCTTGAAAGATTACTCACTTATGCAGAAAGACGATTTCTACGTTGACATCATCCCTATCCTTGTGCAGGAAGTCCTTCAGGAAGTTGGACACACTTTCAAGTGTTATGTGCCCACAGACAACTATGTGCCTGTTACAGAAAAATCAGAGTTAAGCTTGCAAAGATAAAACAACCAAGCAAGAAAGCAAAGAAGGAAATTATAATTTATTGGCCAAAAAAGAGTATTAGTCTCCTCTTGATGTTCCTCCAGATCGTATTCCATGAAGTCAGAGAAGGAAAACATCAGTTCCAAAAGGTGCTTTGCAATTGCAAATACATATACACTCTCACTTGCAAAGACTACTGTTAACATACCATTTGGCCAAGTTGTATTACACATTTAACAATAAGTGGCATCATCTATATATACGTTTATACACTGTATTAACCAGTCCCTTCCAAAGTCACATTTCTTTATTTTACACATCCTTCTCCACATCTTCACCTCCTCTACTGAGATTTACTGTTTACATTTTTGGTTTATGACACAATGAGACAGCAAATCTCCCTAAAATGATTGGATATTTTTCCATGGTTGAAAGCAGACACTTATGCCAATGAAGGCAGTGCAAAGCTTGCCAATCATAGGCCACAAGCAGTAAAAAAGAAATCTTTTTCCTACCATAACTCCTACAAGGAGAATACTTTACAATAAGAAATCATTATTTATTGCACCATTGCAATAGATTGCTTAGAAAATCAAAGTTTGCACAGACTGTGACATCACAAAGGTTTCTACTGCTCCACATTTCCATTGATAGATGTATCTGACCATGTAAGATGGAAACACAATATATACCTACATACACACTCTTGAATTCTACATCTTAAATTTCGAGAGGCTGAAGAAAAGGCCTAGGAAATTGCACTCTTCCTGACTTAAAGGATCTTTGCTTCTTTACTATTGTAAAGCAAAGCCCAGCCCAAAAAGTTGTGATTAGAATATCTTACACCGTCTCACAATTTCCTTCATGGAATAAACTCAACCCCAGCTTCCATTACTGTCATGGGTTTAAGACAGATGGTGATTTTGATACGCCTATTGCTAACACTTCCAATTACCATGTTGCTCACAGAAGTCAGGAAGAGGGACAAGGTGGTATAGATACAATTCCTCAACTGACAGAAAGTCAACTTCATTACAATCATACAGTCTATGCACAAACGCTGCAAACACACAATTTCACAAACTTATTTGGCACTTGAACCGCCAAATGTGAAGCAAAGTAATTCCAAGGGTAAGAAGTAGACTATTCAAGTCTCACCTACTTTGTAACTGTTCTATGGAAAACTCAGTACCGCAGAAACCTCATTGGCTGGAAACAACAAATAGTAGGTGGCAGCAATGATTACTTATGTAATGGGCCATAATAGGAGTCTCTTCTTGCTTCATAATTTGATGCTTGATGAAATGTGTGTGAACAGTGCATAGAACTCATTGGAAAAGGGATAATTACGCAGAACAAAGACTAAATCAGTAATATGCATCACATAGTGAATAATATCACCACCATGTACTGTTACTTTTACAGTGGTTCAGCTGGTCACTAGAAAAGCAAAACACAATAAACTATTACAGCAGTCCAGCACACCTTATGGTAATGTTCTACTATCAACACTTTTATAAATAGCATAGCACAGAGTTTTAAAGCTTTACTTAGAAATATGATAAACTCAAGCACTCCTTTTGCATGAGTTCTTAGTGACATCACCAGGACTCAGATGTAATTTTAGAAATAGCAGCAGTCAAAAGCTTCAATGGTTTCATTCTTTTTAACAGGCAAGGAATATATGTTTATATGAAGCTCTGATCATGCTGGTTTGTATTTAACATAGGACTCAGTACTATGAACTTTTACTGCTAAACTAGCTATCCACAGTGTCTGCTTTGGCTTCAGTAAGATTTTGCTCAATTTTAACCTAAGTTTTTGGTACAGTAGCTGTACAGAGCACTGAGCTCTCGGACGGTAAACGCTTAAAAACACAAAAATCCCTGAGTTAAAGCTTTCCTATTTTATGAGGTAGTAAGCACATCAGAAAACAAGGTATAAAATACATTGGCTCATCCTTTTTTGGTGCGAGTTGTCCTTAAGAGGTTTCCTCTGGGATCTCTGCAGCTTGGCAGAGTTTGCAGCAGCCTCTGGACTAGATCAAACCCTGCCTATTTTCCCCCTTGCAGAAGCACCCTTCCTCAGTTTCCCTAGCGGGCAATTGCCTGAGCTGCCAGCACTGTGTGTGCACGTGTTACTGCGCTCACAGTTAGGTCAGGAGAATAACCTTAACGCAGAAGGGTAAAACATGATTTCAAGCACTAAGATTCACTCCCCACCAAATGGATGAATCTTCATCCAATATATCAATGTAAATGGAAAACCTCAAGAAAGTTCAGATTCTGAAGAGATGTTTAAAACCTGAGTAGTTTACTAGATCTAAATTCTGAACAGACTGTGTTTGATACACTACGTTACACTAACATATGGGGAAGTTCTAGCTGTCTAGTGGTATTCAGCACTTTTCCTGAGCGTAAACCCATCTAGCATCAAAAACCACAAAGGCTCAAGAAAATGATAAATAGCAGGTAAAAATATTCAATTTGCATTCCCTATACTGTCTGTACATGTTTTGTAGGATGACTAACATTAAACTATGGGTATTATTTTCTTCATCTATTACTAATTAAGACATTGAACTTGCTATTTGCATAGTTGATGCATTTTTTTAATAATAGAAATAATTTCTTCTTGGAGGCAACCGCTTTGTACAGATCCTGTGCTGTTAGCTTTAGCAGGGTCTCTCTTCCTGAATGCTTTTGTGCTACACTGCATTCCTGGGCAGAAAATTTACTCCTTCTTGGGAGATTTCACTTCATATGGGTTCTTTTCTGTCATCAATTAGAGTCCATGTTTCAAAATATGGGTAAACTGAAGACAAAAACTACAAGCCAGATAGAGCGTGCAACCCAAATTACTCTATTGCAGAAGAAATTTTCATAGGATCATAAGATTACAAGATAATTCAGGTTGGAAAAGATCTCCAGAGGTTATCTACTCCAAAAACCTCCTGCTAAAAGTAGTGCATTTGGTACAATAATTCAATCCTGTTACGATTCTCATTCAGTAGGGTTTCATAGCAATCTGCTCCAGTGAAAATAAAACATTTGGCTGTCAAATACTCTTGCATTTGAGCATCAGAACTGATACTTTTGGAAGTGTCAGAAAGCATCTGCACCATGGTTTCATTTTAGCACTCTGATTTGGGGCTAGACATAATCTATTCTTCTCTTCTTATATAGTGCAAGACAGTGTGCTGAGCAGTGATTGCAACAAAACCTCCTGGTTTTCAAATAATACTTTCTGATGAGATACTTACATTAATTTTTGGTTGAAAACTCCCACCAAAAAAAAAAAAAAAGTCTCCTTTTTAACATATTTTTGCTCAGAAGTAGAAGAAATTGAAAACAGATTTCCTACTTGCCCAGAGAGAGTTATTAGGTACATTACTTAAGAAAACTTGGAGAGCTTATATTGTTCCAATCTGTCCTGTATATGATTTGAAGATTTATAACTTCCTCTGTTTGTTCCAATAACCATTTGCTTCCCATGTACCACCCATTTTTTTCCATGCACTGAGAGCTTAAGTAAAGCCAACATACTGGATATCTTTTGCTTTCAGCTAGAGTTCGTTGGTAGGAAAATATTGTATTAATAATTTGGGGCCAGCAGAAATGTCTAACCTCTTCATTAAGCTTTTGTTTACGAAAAACCTCAAAAATAGTACCCTATTCAGCTAAATTATTATGATTTCAATTTTTTTTTTTTTTCATTCTTTAAAAACGAAAATTTAGAAATTCCCTTACAATACTGAAGACCACGGTTCAGGAATTTAGACATTTTTATTGCTGATAAATATTCAGGAGGACTAAGGTTTCTGTTAAGTAATAGTTGCCATTGGTATCATGTATCAGAGGTGAAACTGGTTTAATATACCAAAGGGAATCCGCATTACATGATTGTGATGCTGCAACAAGAATATTTTGCAGAGAATCAAAAGCTTATCAGGAGCCATATTCTACCAACCAACAAAGCCAGACTAATCCATTCTCTCCCATACATACTTATCATTCTCAAAATTAATTACAGTGATGAAATATGAAAAATTAGTACAGTTCTACACAGTTGATTTCAACTGTAATTCTACAGAGTTGAAATTCTCTACAATATCTAATTTTTTTCCACTCAAGTATTGACATAATAACACATTTGCTAAAAATACACTAGCTTCTTAGAAAGTCAACAAAAATGGTGATAAAAGGTCCAAAGCTACCATAGATACAAACAGTTTCAGGAAGAAAAAGATGAAATAAGCAAAAGCTAAACCATCTAGAATTCTGACATGAGATAATTGAGAACATACACTTAATCCATGTAAATAGCACTGTAAATGAAAACAGATCCACTGTGAATAGGATTCTTCAAAAAGGATCATTGCATGATTCTTCCTTCAGAGGACACAATACGAAAGGCAAATCTTTTGCCTGTTTATTTTGAAAGAAATTATATCCCATTTTATTGGAACAAGTAAAAAGAACTTGAAAAAACTCCTTCTAACTAGTCTGTCATAATAAATCAAAGATAATAAATACAAAATTCTGTTCAGCATTCAGTTGAATACATGGTGTTCACTTGTCAAGTAACTAAATGAAGTGTGGCGCATATTGATCTAGATGTCTCTGTAAAACTATAATATTTATATCAAATACATATGCTCAAATCTCTTTATGGCCTTTCTGCTTAGTGTTCTGATCATGCCTTCATCTCTCAACCATCTAAATTCTTTCTTTGTATACCAGTAGCAGGCTGCTGTGGTTGAAGTAAACAGGCTCTTGTAAAGTCTAACTGGTTTTCCTCAACAAAGGATGGGTCTCAGTCACTTTTTCTTATTAAGAAAAGTCAATAAATGTCAATAGAGACTGTACATATGGTCTTGTTGTTTATCTATTAGTGGTATGCATTCTTTAAATATACCACAGTTTACAATACATTTCTAGCTGCTCGTGCTTTTTATGATTTACCTTACAATATAATATTTTAACCATTAAAAAAAAACTTGCCTATGTATTGCATATATGACAAAAGCAAAGCCTGAGAACAATTCATCCCGAATGGACACTTCTGGACCAAAAAAAGACACACCAGGTTGTTTTTTAAAAAATAACTCTAGCAGGTATGAAACCAAAAAGTGTTATTCCCAAACTTGCCTTTTTGCATTAGTCATTCATATTTGTGAAGACAGAGCATAAAATACTCTGAAATCAAGATATGATTTTTTAAAAAAAAAAATTCAACTGTAAGCTATTTTCTCACTCTGATTCTCAAAGCAGGCTCTAGAAATCTTCTAGTACAAAGGACATAAGTCAAAAATATTCAAGGATATAGCAAATTGTCTGTCAAGTGTGTAACATCCCAGCAACTTTATTTTAACACCTTTTTCTTCTTCAACTGTTTGTTAGAAAGTGGATTTTTCATTATTCTCTTTACTCCTGAAGGATTAAAAATTTCAAGTGTTGAAGTTACTGAGAAGCCAAAAGTACTGGCTTTCAAATATGTATCAACATTAAATGACTACATGGTGACTAGAGATGTGATTGCAGTATGTGAGAACATCTGAGGTACCTTTAATTTCTGCAAACTGCACCTGATAGCTCCAGCTGCCAACTATTTAGGAACCAGAGTGAACTCATGCAGCCTGTACTGAAGCTGCTGTAATTAATTCTGACAGAAACTACCTGTTCTTTCCAACAGGTTCCATGCTCTTTGAAATCTCTCTTATATTGTGAGTAAAGAAAAAGGAATTAGTAAATACGTATGTAAAATTAAGAATCAAGAAGGAATCATTTCAAATTCTCTTAAACATGAAATCAGTAATGTGTGACAAACATACAGTCCCACACAAGACCCTAATTAGTTGTGAATTATTACAGCTATGAAACTGTATCAATCACACTTATAAAACTCCAGGTTTCAGACTTGCTCGGTGAATACTGGCGGTGTGTCACTGGCAATGAGTAAACGTCAGAAATTGTTTCTGAAGCACATAGAAACAGTGTGGAGGAATTCACTTACACAGGTCCTCAAATATTTTATGCCCACCTAAGAGAGATTTCTACTAGAGAACAGGCCGATAAGAGTGCATTTCAGGTATTTTAATCCCAGAGAAATAGCACACTCCTTTGTTTAAACTGCGTATTAGAGCTTGCATCTAAGTCTGTTTGCAATAGCGTGCTATCGTTAAGTGACTCACTGTGAGCTGCTTTGGCTATTTCAACTTCCTTACTCAGTTACAGCAAAATGAATTTCTCTTACATTTTTATGATCTAAGGAATTGTGCAATGCTTGTCTATAAAGCAAGTTTAGAAATAATAGTTAATATTATTTGCTTGATGCACACGTCTGAAACCGCAATAGTAAGAAGAAAGCACACTGATTTGTTTCTTCCAGCATCTGGATTAGTTAAGAGATTTAAGATCCACTGTAGATTTAAGTAAAGGATGAATATTCATATTCATTCATTCTCAACGGTATTATCTAGAGCATTTCTGCCTTCATAAAAAATACCACGACATTTAGACACAACACAGCTATATCACCATAAGAAATAAGTGAGTAATTTAGTATACATAGAAGTAAAAACTGTTCAATGCTATGGCATGCACAAAGAGTCCATACTAGAAAGCTTACAGTAAGATGCAGGAGTAAACCGCATCTCCAGCATTAGCATCTCAGTTGCAAACAGACCTTAATCTACTGTTCTAATCCCTCCAAACCCTGGGCTTCCTTCTTGCACTATTTTGCACAGCAGACATCACACACACAAGATACTCTGTTATTACTTTTGAAATGATTTGAAAATATTTTCCCTGAAATACTTTCTATCTTCCCATCATTACTCATTTTCAAATTGCCTTCTGCATTTTTTAAATGCTTAATGAGTCAAAAACTAATTAAATCCTTTGTAAGCAATCCAGGAGTTAGCAGAGGCTTTAAGATTTTTGAGCATTTCATTCACAACCAGAAACAATGCATTTCTTTCCATAGAAATCACCTCAAAATGTCATGACTAATTTTCTGCAACAGAACCTGACTGAAAACAAAAAGTCATAAAACTTGCTGATCAGTTCACCACTTCTGCCATCTCGCACTGAGCTCCCTGGAATATCCGCACTTAAAGTCATGGCCTGTGTATTTTGTAGAATATGGTCAATCAGCAGATTTATAAACCAGATTCAGTCTTTCTTGGGTCAAAATTTGGACAGCAACAACTGCTACTTCGATGCCAAACCCAAAAGTTTTTGTAAAGTTTAGGCAGAGAGAAGGAAAAGCTGAGATTTTTACAATTTTAACTAGAAATATAAAATCAGTGCTGTTATTGTAGGAATAGAACATGATTTGAGACCTAGAATACACATTTTTTAAAGTTATAATACTGTTACATGTCACTTCCCACATTTTCTTTCTTGCTTTCATAAGGATGGATATAGTTTAATAAGCATGCAAAATTGAAAAAAAAAAAAGCTTGTCCTATTAGTTCTATCTGTCAGTCTATTTAACACTCATCAGATTTTCTTTATCGCTACGTGAGACTTCATTTGAAACAGTGGGATTAGAGGAATGGCTAGCAGATGGGAAATAGAGACACCCCTGGGGATCATAAGGCAATCGATGTCACATTCTCTTATTACAATCTCATCCCACTGGAAAATAATATCTTACATATTGTATCAAATTATTTAATATAATAATCTAATGTCACTTTCTTTGGAGCTATGCCTCTCATTACTGCAGCAAATGGACCTTTGCCAAAGTATTTGGATAAGCTTTAAAATTTTTTTTTTCTATTTTTTAATCAAATTCAAATGTCTAATAAGTCCAAGATGGCCTGTCAACTTAAATTATCTGTTTGTCTTTCTGTTTACCATATCTATCTGTCTACAGTTTTTATTTTTCTTTGTGAAGTTTAGTTATTGAATCCCATGTTTCCTTCTGGAAGGAATCTCAAACAGATGATTCTTCCCGTTGATATGTTGATGATTTGCTAATTTATGGTTTGTAAATTTAAGAAATCTGAAGAAATCTCTGGGAAGCAGAGCAGATCATGAGAGAATAGAAACAAGAGGTTTTAATCGCTTATACAGTAAAGATCTGTGATTTCATTAAAATACAATTTTTAATCTTATATATTAACTATGATAATGCCTCAGGGATCATTTTTTTAAAATCTTTTGAAGATTTAACAAAGTTTAGCATAAATATTTACTATTGGGACAAGATAAGCAGTTTATATATACACATACATGTATATAAAATAATAATTCCTCTCTCTGCCGATATCTATTCATGTGCAGCTGTGTTCTGCTTGCTGCCCTCATAAAGAGTTTCCATTGGATTTGATAGCAGTTTTGCATGAAAAAGGCAAGAAGAATTTAGTCTATGGATTTAAAAGTCAATAATTCAATGTAGAGGAAAGACTGAAAGAAAATCAAGCTATCCAGTCTCTTTCGGTCCATCAGTTTACAAATGTTCTTTCCATACGCTTTCTAGAGCTTTATGCAGGCTGATTTACAATAAGCTGATGTCTTCAACTGGAAAATATTTCACAGAATTAAAATCCAGTCTGATCATATGAACATATGAATACAGAAATGAAACAACTGAATAAGAACAATCTTGATTCTCAAGTAAATTAGTAAATGCGGAATAAAAGGTTAATTATAAACTAGTAGAGGTAAAACAAATCTGGATCTTTAACCAAATCTCAGACCAGACCTGAGTAATATGAATGTTATAAATAAATCAATCTTGATTTTTTTTTTTTTTTTTTTTTTTTGGCTTAAAAGAAATAACACAGATGATCTTGTAAATCCTATTTTGGCTAGGACTGAATGTGTAAGTTCCAAATACCACAAAAAGAGTGCAACAGCAGAATTCTTATCCAAAAGCAAGAATTTCTTGCAGAAAACCCCTGTCTCATAAGACTTAAAGCCTGAACTTTATAGTTGAGAGGTTAGTTGGAGCACTTCAGAAAATCATCCAAAGCCAAAGGGATCGCTGCCTCTTCCAGCCTTCCAGAGGTATGCACGCATGAACTAACCTGTAGGCTTATTCCTACAGTCTAGTAACTATAGTCTATCAGCTATGGTGATAGAGTGGCAGATACCT
This sequence comes from Phoenicopterus ruber ruber, assembly GCA_009819775.1. Taxonomy (NCBI): domain Eukaryota; kingdom Metazoa; phylum Chordata; class Aves; order Phoenicopteriformes; family Phoenicopteridae; genus Phoenicopterus; species Phoenicopterus ruber. The sequence continues at coordinate 15,294,203 of CM020221.1, read as the reverse complement.
TTTCATCTTCCTATGGTACTTCACTGTAAAAAAAATCACTTTAAAATGATCCTTTGAATACTAACTCATGAGTTCTATAGCTACCTTACAGAAAGAGCCTACACAGAGTAAGTCAAATCAAAAGCCTTAAAAAGAAAACAGCTAAACGTAGATAGGGTGTAGGGAACCAGCTGCTAGCCTCAAAATTATTAAGAAACATGGCTAAGAGGAAATACCATTAATACTCAAGCTATATACTATTTCAGTTTGTAACTGATGAAAAAAAAGTCAAACAAAAAAGCATAAAACTTCCCCTGCTTATATATATAAAATTATACATTATTTTCTAATCTAAAGTCTAATCTCTAGACTTTTTATAATACTTGTAATAAAAGGTCAGATTTTTTTCCTTCTCCATCCAACTACGTTACATCTAGCTTTTATCTCCAGTATTTGTATCCAGTATTTTGTCATTACAAACTACTTCATCTGTTCATAACGATACTGGTTTGTCACTAATTTACTTTATAAAATTACCTGAATATAACTTCTTTCGAGTATAGTTATTTCTTAGTTAAGAATAACTTCAAGTTAGTTATTTCTTAGTGATCTAGTAAGTTTCACAATGTTTTAGTGAGATATGTCCTATATAATATTGCAGATATTTGTCAGTGTGATGACATAATGCTTGGTGATGAAGCAATTAATAAGAGTTAACCTTCATTATAAATTTGTCTACTTTGCGTTTTAAAAGCATTGCTCATCTTCAGAAAGCATAAACTTGACTCCATTAAATCTCACAAAAACTCTGTCAGGTAGTTACTAGTCTATTAATAATAAAAATATGCTAACTGCTCTACAGAGAAAGTAAGTTACGTTGTTACCTACTTCTACAGAAATCAGCAGAATGCTGGCTAATATGTAAATAATATTATGTGCTATACCTGCTTTGCAAAAAGTATTTCCCAAAACGTAAAATCATGTACTACAGAATTCATCCAGGGAAATGCACAGGAAGGACAAACAGTAGCGGCTGAATTGCTCATGTGAAAGAACGGAAAAACCACGTAGGACTTAATGTGGAAAATACTGGAAGCCACATCACTGTTATCCTAAGATATCTCTTAACAGTATTAGAAAATAATATTTCTTAAAGTTCTGATTGCTGCTCATGCCTGAATTTTATTTCCCAGTTACATCTTACTTATATATATATATTTAATATCAAGTATTTTCTGTCTTTGTAACTACAGTCTGGTTTTCTCTGTATCACTTGAATTTAGTGGTGACTATAGCAAGAAGCGATTGTTTGTTCTGAGTATAACTAAACTAAGAAGGCCAGTTTTTTCTTGCCTACTGACCATCTGATTCTGGTGTAACAGGGCACATGGTAAAAACGCTACAGAGTCTTCTGATGAGCTGGTCTGTAAACAGTAGCAAACCAGCTGTTTAGCAGTAATCTCATTACCCATAGGCCAGATCTCATTGCTTTTAAATCTGAAATTCAAGACAAGTATTGTTACTTTTTTTGGTAACTTCTTAATTTTTTTTTGCACTAAGTTGTAATCGTGCCAAGTCCATTGGTCTACTTGTCATTAAAGGTGTGTATTTGGTCTTGGTCACATTTCGTACAGATATATTGGTATGCATTTTGGTATATATGCAACAGTGAGTACTGTTGTTTATCTAACAGGTGAAACTTCAATCAGAGACTATAATAAAATTCCTGCTTTGTGCTCTATGAGACCTTAGAAGTCTCATTACAGGAATACACTACAAAGCAGAAATTATAAATTAAATTTAAAGTTTAAAATTCCCTGTGGGCTTTTGTAACAAAACTACCTAGTATCTAGTAAATTTAACCAGTGATAATTGCATACTGCCTACAAACTACTTCTGTTTCCAAACTCTGTATGTATGTCTCATCTAAGAGATGTAAGCTTCTTTATTGTGCAAAATGATTCCCATATAGTTTATAAGTCCTTTGGGGACTTTATTGGCTGAAAAGCAAAATGAAATGTGAGATCAAACTTGCTGGTGTGTTGGTTGTTTCTCTTCTTTAGTAAGTGGAGTTTGTAGAAATAATTTTTATGTGTACATTCTAGCTGCTTTGACAGTTGCAATTCTATAGTAAGGCTCTCCTTAGTATTAAAGTGACGTAGTGCACTCCTCAAAACATACATAATCATATGTTAATTTGAACTTCCCACCTAAATGTTTAATAACCATATAGAAGCATGTTATTCCACAGACATAGTTCATGAGGCAACATGTATAAACATATATATAAATGCTACAAAGCAGATTCCATGTATTTATCTGTTTTGGAGAAGGTTAAAAAGTACACACATTTGCTATTTCAAAAGCCGAAACTACATCTTTCAACAAAATTTAGCTGCTTTCATTTTGTACATGCATTTAATTTTATCTAGAAACTTTCTGACGTTAGGAATAGAACAACTCTAGTTTCTCATTATGTTTGCTGCCAGAATCTATGCTTGGTTGCTCAACTAAAGACCTTATATTGCTAATTACTACCACATGCCCATATCCCAAGCAAAGGAAAACTTATTGGTTCTGACAATCCATTCTCTCAACACTGAATTCCAAATGAAAACTTAAATTTTGGCCAAACATAACATTTCATCAATCTTGTTCTACTGACTGCAAAAGCAACATCAAACAAGGGGTGCTAATGGCTTTTTACTGTGCAGTTCCCAAGCTTAGATTCTCTGACGAAAGACCCACATGAGCAAAGGACATCTTTAAACTACTTAGTAATTAATAATTGAACCAGAAAACAATGCATAAAGTAAATCGAACAGTTTGTATGCTGCTGACAGAGCTGAGTTTCAAATGACAAGTTATATGGGCAGTAGAGATCAGCAGAGAAAGCACTGACAAGAGTGAGCTAAAACCAAACGGATAGTGCATATAAATAAAGACAAAAAGAAAAGGTGAAAAAATAAAATTAAGCACGCCCCAAAGCTAGCAGAAGCCTGTAATCTGGAGTTGAGCTTTTCAGAATGTGGGGTTCTGACTGAAGATCAGGTCCAAGTTTAGAGACATCTGAGCAATGCTTGGGTACTAGTGACAACCTAGAAGGGGAGAGACTAGAACTCTGTATGTAAAATAGGTTTTAACCATATTCCCCTCTGCTATAACTCCTTTGGAGCCCCAAAAACAGAGGTGTAAGTTCTGTGTTTGAAAAACTTCTCTGTTTGAGAAACCAAGTATGAATATGAAACTGAGTAGGTCTCTGTCACAAATAAACATTTGGGGAAATTAATGATCCTACTCTATCTCAGAAATAAATTAAGGCATTTTGTTAATCTGGATAAGTGAATTATGATGCAAGTTTCCAACATCAGTGTTTACAGTAAAAAACCCCAACTTTATACACTTGAGGGTATCCCAAAAAATGAAAGTATTGAAGTTTTCAATTGTGTCATCTAATTGCTTCAGTATTATTGAACATACAACACTATAATCTATAACTAAAGAAAAAAAATTGATTTATCTACCCAGTGATGTAAAACGGGACTCTGGAATTAGCTCTGTGGGACATTTACAGTCTTTCTGCTCCACAGAGAGGAAAAACAACTTGATAAAATCATAATCCACATTTATAAAATGATGCATGAGTGATGATTTGAAAGTAAAAAACATATATTCTTAAAGTAAGGAGAAGGACAATTAATTAGCTGTGTTGCTCGCAGTACCTTCTTTATGTTATATGGAAAGGATTCTATACGACTAGTCTTTTAGGGCAAACATCTCTCTACCAGTGAATATCACAATGATACATAATGAAACGAAAGATGGCAACACTAAAGGTGATATAGAGGAGTAATTACTATATCGCTAGGTACAGCTAGTTCATTACAGGCTATATCCCAGCAGGTCTAGATGCTAGGAACGCCAGAAAGAGCTGGTTTTAACTTGGTCAAGAAAACAAGCAGGCTTTCAATAGAAATGGAATGAGCTAATGTGATCCAGTAAAATTTAACTTTTGCTACCAGGTAAAAATAGTATTTTTTACAGGTTTGGTTTTTTTTCCATACTATATTGATACTAAGGCTACTACTTGCTCTTATTAGGATAGGTTTTATACAGTGTGTGGAAGAGAATCACTTTAAAATCCCTGGTCAGAGATCTTAAAATCACAAGTGTTTGCAATATTCATATGAAGTCAATAGGAGCTGCATGACATCTGAATCTGGTGTTTGAACAGCGAGAAACAGCACTATCAGACTTCTGACATAGTCAGTCTAATGGAATAAGCTGATCAACATCAATCTCGTATTTTCTACTCCAGTAAACCCAAGTTTTCTAAAGAACTGAGTTGTTTGAAAATCATGCGAATTACCATTGTCACTTAGTTAAGAGATGACCACATGATAACCCTATGCCCAAAACTGTGAAGTGAGAAGTCAGCCTTGTTCCAGAAGCTAACTGCATATGCAACAGTAGCATTTTTTACAAGATCTGTCAGTGTAGTCTTAGTGGTGTCCAGGTTCTCTTGAAGTAGGGACAAAATGTTGTGACTCGTACCATAGCATAGCCCAGGTCTCTAATTATAGTGTGACAACTCTCCAGTGGTAACATCTGATGTCAAGGAATACATACAGCCTTATAAGCTGTGAGTCAGCTATTACCACCTTCGGGGGCTCTTTAAAGTCACACAACCACACCTGGTCTTTTTTGACTTACTTTCTGCCTCGGGTTGAGTTAAAAGTCCCGCCGTATTTCTTCCGATTAAGGATGAGAGCAGCAATTTCTGGCACGTAGCGAGCAAACATTGCCTACATGCATGAAACAGAAACACAAAAAAAAAAAGAAAATGGCATGCAGAGAGTGTTCTACTGCAGCAGAGGCAGCAGAGCCTCTTGGGATACTTACTTTCTTCCACTAACCGCACTATAGGAACCACCATATTTCTTGCGGTTTCCTATTAACTCTATGATTTCAGGGACGTAGCTGGCAAACATGGCCTAAGAAGAAGACAGGAGACAGAAGAAAAGACTAAAAAGAGAGGCCAAAGAAAGGGGGATGATGAATATTTTCAGAACATATATATCTTTAAGATCTGAAAATGCAAAAGAATTAGATCTATGAAGTTGTTTAAAAAGAAAATTTAAAAAAACGTAAAAGTTCTTATCAACCAAAACAAGAGGGCTTGGTGTAAAAGTTGGTCTTGGAGAAGGTGCACACCTTATAAATTAAGAAAATGGTCAAAACAGGAAAAATAGGCACACAAAAAACAAAACAAGAACAAAATTAATTCAAACTGGTATCTAATCATAAAATACAGTTATGTCTAATTCTTCCTGAAAAGGGGAGGGAAAAAAACCTATCCAAGCTCCACTGCAAAAATCAAAACCAAGTATTATCATTACTGTTACATTTCTATTTTAAAAGACAGACTTTTTTCCCCCATGATTAGGATTCAAAAGAAGACAAAACCAAGATGGAATCAGGGGTTATTCCCCCTGTCAAGAAACAAAAAGGTCAGCCCCCTGCCCCCAAAAAAAAGCTCTTCCAAAAGTTTATATTTTTAAAAGGATTGGAATAACACATGATAGAAAAAAGGTTTTGAGGAGAAAATAAAAATTATTCTGCCATGTTTTGTCCAACAAACATCTTCCTTGTGGCTGGATACTTCGAAGAGCTACTGCCAGTTGACATGGTCTTTGTCTTCATATGTCAATAAACATAGATGGGAATGCATATATTTATGCTCATATATATACTCATATATATGTATCTGTATGTGTCTCATATGGCATTCAAAACTAGTTATATACATATCACCTCTGTAAGATGTATGTATATGTGAAATCAATATGGGAGTTAAGTAACAATATACATACGTATGTATGTGCACAATATATATTGTGAGTGATCCATAAAGCACTTACCTTGCACAGTGTAAATATTAAAATAAACTTTGCTGGTTTAGAGAGTAACATTGCAACAGGTCCTATAATATTACTAACACTGATAAATAATAGGAAAGTTGACATAAGACAATTAGTAACTTTGGTGCTATGTACATACAGGACAAAGAACATGAGAATTTGCTGATATAAAAGGATACTGGTTATGGCCATGTGACAACTTGTGACTTAAAATTGTGCTACATGACATGAAAGGATGTTTGAAATTAAAGAGAATGTGGTTTGCCATCATCTGGATCAGGCAAGCTGCTCTTTAAGGCAGTCCAAAGCCACAGTGTTTGTTGGAATTCTGGGAAGGAACACAGAAGGGTGGGTAGGACTTCTGAAACCGCAAAGTGCCTTTAAGTATCAATAGCAGCCTCAAAAAAATGCACTACAGTCAGTCACTAAAAAGTAAAGGACTACAAATAACATTATAAGTTGAAATATTAAGGCACTTCATGTATTCACATACATTACTCATTTAAATGGATTAGAAAAATTCTGACTCTACTAAGCGGGACTCATTTGACAAGCTCTGCTAAAATATTTATCTATAGAAAAAATGGGGTGCATTAAACATATTTAAAAGTTTTGTAATTATTTTTAATTCACTAAACCAGATATTATTATTTCTTTAATTACAGCATTGAGATATACAGGATCAAGTACTAAGGTAGCTGCGTATAATAATAATAAGAAGAAGAATAAAGAGTTTTTACCAATCCCCCAAGGATGAAGAAGACCATGAAAAGGCGACCAAGGGTTGTTTTTGCATAAACATCTCCATAGCCAACAGTGGACATTGTAACCATCAGTAAATAAACACATTCCCAATATGTTAGCGGTTGATTATTTTGGAAATTTTCCCATGGATCCCCTGAGTTCTCCACCTAAAATGGACAAGAAAACATATAATGAATTAATAGAGTTGTACCACAAATTAACTCTACTGATATATGTGTGTGCACGCGCGCGTGTGTGTATATATGTATAATTTGGCATATAATATAAACTCCGGATCCTTTCCTGTGATTTATTTTGAACAAACACAGAACCTAACCCTGTCCCAATTATAGCACTACAGTTCTTTTGCCAATATGCCTAGCCTTGCCACTCATACTATTTATGGAAAGTATCTTTTCCATTCACCACTAAATAATATACGTTATTTGTGCAGCTAGGTAAGTTCATTTTATAGCAATTTGTTCAGAGCTTCTTCAGAGTGAATCTTACTTGTAATGCAATTATACTTCTTAATGTTTTTGTTTTAAAGCATTATGTAGCTATTAAAGGCATTAGTGACATGTTAAGTTTAGTGATACACTATTACTTTTCCAAGAAGCCAGCTACTGTATGTGACAAAGTTATAAATTTATATCAGTGGGAAAGGAGCATGCCCTCTAAAATTTGTTCCACAGTAAAAAGTTTGAAGTTTGAGAATTCCTACAGTAGAACAGAGAAACTTAAGCTGAAAAGCAAAAAAAATAAGCCAAAACAACCAAACAAAATCCAAGCCCTAGAAAATAGCATTCCCTCCCTCCTGATGTAATTTTTAAAAGCTTTTGGGGTTGTTTTTTTTGGTTCACAAATAGAAAAAGCTAATGTTTCTATGATAAAAGTGCTGCATTTGCCCAGAGGAGTGTAAAAATATGGTCATCTGTGAATGAGTCTATTATAAATGAAAACATCCAAAACTTTGGTGCATCTTCACAAAAGTGAAAATTAAATGACTATCTGGTATAACAAGAAGATAAACATTTTGAATTTAATCTTCTATAGCTGGATGCAGCTCAAGGTAATTCAAGTGAAGTCAATTAAATTGCTCCGGACTAACATTAATGTCATTAAACTATAATATTTAAAACCATTCCTGAATAACTTATTACTACTAGCATCTTGAAACATTCCTAAATTGATCATAAAATGTACTTGAAGGACAAACCCTTAACCCTATTTAGTTGTATTTACCAAACAAATCAGTAAAAGCTATTAGTTCAAAATGTTTAAAATACGCAATTGACCTATACCTATCATATGTACACATATTCACATTTATGAACTCATATGAACTTCTATCCTATCTTACAGCTTTCGGGTATCGTTAAGTGCGGGATAAAAATCTCTTACGAAAATGTACGGTATCAGCGACCGAAAGCTACACCAAAACATGTGAAATCTAAAAACAAAAGGGAAGGCAATAACGCCCCAGGGATCGCTAGCCGGACCGCTGGCCATCCCACCGCTCCTCCCGGCGAGGCAGCGCCGCTGGCTCCCGGCCCGGCCCGCGCCTTCCCGGGGCCTCCGCGCGCCCCGCCCCGCGCCCCGCGCCCCGCGCGCCGCGCCGTGCGTTAGGAGACATCGCCACCTGCCGGCACACGGCGGCCGCGCCAGCAGCCGCGCGGCTCCCGCCGCCGCGTCACCGCTGAGGTCGATGACGGATTACTTACTAGTCAGAGTCAGCTTGGAGCAGAAGCCTAAAATTCGGGAAGCTGCGATGTCTTTTTTTTTGTTGCTCGCTACAGACGCGTTAAGGGGTTATCCAGAGCGAGGCAATTTAACTAGCAAAGCAGCGCAGAGAGCAGGCGACGCGCGAGAAAAAGTCCATGAAGTATTCTCAAATATACTTACCAAATGTATGAACCCAGCTGCTGTCAGCCACGTGCTGATAAATATAGAGCACAGATTCACTAGCTTGATGGAATTACTGAAAATAAACAAAACCCAACAACAAATAGGAACTTAGACTGGAATTTATCACGCATTTTTAATCTGCACCTGTATACAACTGTATACTTTAGACTGAAAGAGTCTGATGATGATTTCTGAAGAGATGCAGGATCCCTAAAAAACTTAATCAAAAGCCTATGCAAAATATGTATTATTTTGTCTTTGCAGAGTTCACATTTGCGTAATTTAGATAGCTCGAAAGAAAAATTCCAACGCATTTGAGAGCAGAAAGACAAATGGAAACCTCAGCTACACCTGTACTCATAATTAAATAAATAGAAATAAATAATGCTTTTTCACAAATAATTTAGTTGCCTGTCGGTACACTCACCTTCTCATTTTTCATTGCTATACACCTCAGCAATTATTTACATGTAAATATTCTGCTACCCTGGAATACATCCACGCCGGTCCAACGAATTAAACTGAGCAATGCCAATTAACAGTAGCTGCTGAACACTGCATTTATAGATACATATGTCATTTTTCGTTAGCTTGTACGCTGCTTCTATATTCATTGTGCTCTTGACCCCAGACCTGTGGAGGCTTTAAAAATTAACAGCAAGAGGCTGCTTTTGTTGCATACTCACATGTTAACACTTGCATACACGACCACGGGACAAGACTATTTCCCTACAGTCACAGCAAACAATTAATGAACTATTGCAGCCAATCTGTACATGTCACGCTGCTTTTGTGAAAAAGTTATGATTCCCAAATTAAATAACTTGGGTATTTTACACTTCCTGTGCAAAGTCCTAAGTAATTTTCATATTATTCTGCTTGCAGGAACTCCTATGGACTTCTTTGTGGACATTCATATGGAGCTAGAGTATTTCATACTTCACATTCACATTTTTCTAAACCTACCAGTCAAACTCTTTTTAGTCCCACTGAGTAGTATGTTCCATATTGTAGCCAGAAGTGATTTTGAAGCAAGGACCTCACTCAGTTCAGCAGGAAAATACCATACTTAAAAGTTTGTGGGAGAAATATAAGTAAAGCTCGCTCCCTCTCTTGTTACAAAAATCACTATGATTTCAAAAGCTAAGAAGGATATTCAACAAATACACAAGGAACTGAAGTCCATGTATTACTATATCTAAACAATCTTCCCCATTCATGGAACTGTATTGGAAATAGAAATGTTTTCAAAACCAAAGGAGAGCTAAGAAAGAATAAGGCCTCAGAAAAATCACTATTATTGCTAAAGGAATACGTTACAAAAGAATAAAAATTGGGAAAAATTCACTATCGGTGTTAGCAGTAGTAGATTTGCAGTAGAATTAATTAGTATTTCTGTTTATAACTACTTTAAGGACAATAAAAATGCATTATTTTCTAAACAAAGTTAAGAAATGAACCTGGAAAATTAATCAGACCAGCTCCATTAAAAATATTTTGAAGAGTGACAGTTAGTGAAGTGGGCAACTGTGGTTACCAGGGAAGAAACACAAAAATACTCAAAACCAAGATAATATATTAGCAGTTTTACAATTAATTAGAGTTCACCTACATCAACACATATTCCCCATTTCTCTCTTTCTTAAGGTATGGCTGATTAAGGTTCATATTTTGTTGGTGATAAAATTCAGTCGTAGCACAGTACCCTAAAACAACAGGTTCCTAGATGGAACAAAATGACAGAAATCGTGCTGATGCAAAGCTCCATTACGAAAGGCTAAATATCATCCTTCCCCTGAACTTAGCCCAGGAGTGGCTCCTGGCACAATTATGCCTCAGTTGGTCTCCACGTATTACTGTAATACGAGCAAATGACAGCAGTCATTAAAAATAACTATTCACATGACTTGTTTGGTGCATTTTATTTTTCCAGATTTATTAAACATTGTACCTTATCTCTCCTCTATGAAATACTCCTGTGTTTCTGCCAGAGTCTAAATATAGATGAGGGATTAGTCACAAACATTTTCCTGCTCTTTAAGCTCTTTCCAACATCTGTGCAAAATCCCTTACTGTGAGCCCTGCATAAGCCTCTCTAGTTTTGTTGAAAAATATTAGAAAACAGTGAGGTGGAGAAATTTTCAACCGAACACCACACAATTCATTCTATTTCCTAAAACACAGGAACAAAAAATACTCAGTAAAATACATTTCATTTCAAATTAGGGAAACAAATCGATTCTTGGCAGAGTACAGTCTTTTAATCTGCCGCAGTAAAATTTTGCTTTGCCTTACTGGTTCTTTTCAAATATAATTAATAATTTTTCAGATATTCTAATCATTATCTAACACTCGCACACTATTTAGCTAGTCTTCTCACTGCCTCTATTTTTGCATTGTTTAGCTTCTTCCTTTGGATTGCAGTGTTTAATTCCAGGAGTAATTTTAATTTACAGGTTAGAGTAAACCTTTTTCTTTACTGGGGGAAAGAGAAAAGGAGGACACAGCTTCTTCTCTAATTGCATCAAATATTGAAAACACAGCAGTGCCCTTTATACCCTATCAGTTTCTCAACTTACCAGCAGTTACTTGTTACTAAAGCTAAGCACACTGAAATGCCTCGTCGAAAACAGTCATATAAGGAAGCTCTGCTTTACAGGCTTTCTAATAATCAACATTTGGATTTTATAGATATTTGGACATTCATATAAATAATCACAGAGACGATGATATCTAATCTAAGAGTAAATTTTGCACCAGCGAGATGCTATTTAAATGAATAGGTCAATCTTGAATAAGCCAGCTCTAAATACACTGAATGTGATTAATGCAGTATCCCTTCATTTATGGATCTGGAAGTTTACAAATCCACCGCTCCTGAAGGGGCTTTTAGCCTTCATCCCAAGTCCTTTGAGTTATGGGGCTTTTCCGTTGACTGCCACTTCTTTTGGTGAGGTTGTTCTGTGTATTAAATGCAAACTCATCGGATATTCTGAGCTCCTGCACAAATTACTCTCCTTTACCATACTGGTAGCATTCTGAGCTACAGGACTACATCTTCACTGCACATTCCTTGATTTCTTTATTTGACAAGAACTGGATTCCTTACAGTCACACATCTAAAGTCAGATGGTGTGAGAGTTTTACAGCAAAGAGAATAGTTTCAAGGTTAAGGGTTGAAGAAACAGCCGTTTACCACGAGTGTGTACAAATCTCAAGGATCTATTTCCCCATCACTACTAATCAACATAGCAAGTAAATGCAGTTACTTGCATATAAAGCCTTCACACATGCATCATCAACTGGTGGAGAGAGCATAGGATTTCAGAATGGAACTGAGTTTACAGTAATTATTGGAAGCTGGATTCAATACTTGAGCTGGGGTATTTTAGGGAATGATGAAAGGCAATGTGTCTTCAACTGTGAGGCATGGGAAGGTTCATTTTTTTCCCTTCAAAGTGATCTTTTGTTCAAAGTTGTGCTTCTTCTGCACAACTTTCATGTATTAATAGCCTGAAGAACCAGTGAAAGCCAGGGGTTACTCGGAATATTTTAAATATTCTTTGAAAGAAATGCTAATGGCAATGAATGCAATATAAAGATAGCTGAGTGTAAAATTAATTTTTAATATATTTTTGATGTGAAGAAGGATGCTCAGTTGAAAAAAAAATAAAATAGAGCCACAATGATTATTTCTCAAAATACTTTTTAGCTGTATTCTGTTGAATGAATTGTGATTTCTGTTTTTCCAAGGCAGCAGAATATGGACTGATTATGTGGAAAGCAGCAATATTTAATCAGTGCAGAGCTCTGCAATTCATTCTGCTTTTAATTTATCAGCACTCAGTCTTGCTCAGATATTTCAAATGTAACAACATATCAAGTAAAATCTTCTACTGATCACATGGCAAAAGATGCGGACACCAATAAATCATTCATCAGTGGAAAAAGTTTAAAGAACAGATCACAAGTGGTTTTCTTCCAGAAAAGAAAATCATATATTACTAGGACCACAAACCTAAGCCATTTATGTTCTGTCACCAATGCAACTAACTCAGTATGTAAGAAAAGGTCTTACCTTGTTTTAAGGATATTCAGAAACTGCAAAATTTCTGAAAACTGTATCAGTCTAAGGGCTCTTAAAAATCTTAAACCTGCAGTAAAGGAAAAAAAAAAAAAAAAGCTCTAGTAAAGAATAATTCAAATTATAACATTTCACTTACAATGACAGTGATCAATGAAATAAACATAGGTAGCATACAAAATGCCAAATACCTTTCAAATGTTCTTCCATATTTAATGGTTCCAAGATCCTTACCAGGTCTTTTTCAAATTGTTTTAAACTTATTTCCTTAATAGCTGAAGTATCCTACCAGAAAGCCTTAGTTTACATAGGAAGCCATGGAAGGAGACATACAGGCTGAAAGCTAAGGGGCAGAAACCTCACTGAGGTTCTGTTGGTAGTTCTAGTGCACATGCCCTTCTCTTCCAGGCTGTCAAAGACACATACGGATCTTGAACTCCTCAGTCCTCCAAGCTCCCGTGTTGCTTAGTGGAAAGTAAGAGATTATAGGCAAGAGAGCTGATAACCTGGATAAAGTAGACTGTGTACATGCCTGATTAAATTGGTAAATCTTAATGACGTAAAATCTGTTATTGTACTAATGCTCCCTATCTCCACCCTAATTTCCAAAAACTCAAGCAGGAGAACAGAGGAATGACACATTCTCTCTTAAAAATGACAAATCTACTATAATTCTTTCCATCAAACTATAACTATAGGAATAGATTACACTTTGACTATTAAAGAAGTAACTATTTTTACAAAGAAATAGCATTTTTGTGTTGAAATCACGTTGCATGAATAGCAATTCCCAGACAACCGCAAAGCCAGCGAGACATACACAGAGAGAATGTGCGCAAAAGAAAATACTATAGAAGATTAAGGGCTTAAATAATAAAGAGACTTATGCTCATAGTAAATTATTTGGCTGCAGATCTTTGGCATATGAATAAAAGTACATTGTGTATTATACACATGCACAGCTTATAAAATTAAAATAAGGCTTTGAGGATAATTTTTATTAGACAGTACAGCCAAAAGTTACATAAAAGTTGTGTAACATGGTATTGCGACTGTTACAGTTAGGTCCAGGGCAGCAGCTTCTCATACTTCCCCTTTATTGACATTTATTTTACCCACTTCCAGTGCTATAAACCACTTTTTATTTCTAGAAACTTAAGGAAAGACTGGTCCTGGCAAACATACAAACCTGGTCACAACCTTCTTCATCTGAGTGGAGTCGACAGGTTCCCCTCAAGACCAAAAACGCATGTGGTGAGATGTGTTTAAATCAAGGCTCTATTTCTGCAGTATTCTTGGATAGTTGTTAAATAAAATTTTTAGTCTTGTTAAGGCTCATAAGCAGCCTTAACAAAGTAGACAACCACTCCTGTCTGTGTACTACATGGATATAAAGTTTCTTTTTAATTACTGACTGTGGGGAACTCTGAAGAATAATCACAACTTGAAAACTGGGTTTGGGGATCTAGCTGAAAAGCAATAAGATAATGCTTAATAATTACAAACTTCAGATCCATTTGCAATTAGAGGATGATCCTTTTGGGTCATAGTGCTGAAACTGTGAGAGACACACCCCTCTGCTCCACTTGCAGTAGTTCTCACAGTTGCTACTTCTATCCAGAGATGTGGCTGGACAGGGATGGAGCGGACCTTTACTAGCAACCCTAAACTTCCTCAGCTCTGTTCCGTCCAGCTATCTCCCTCACTCCACTCCCTTGGAACTTTTTGAAAAATGATTGGTGGGAGAAAAATCCTTCCTTTCAAGTGCTTTGCATTGCATCTGAAGTTAATAAGATGGCCAAGTTACTCATTGCAATGTTTCAAAAAGAAGCCTGAGAAACATCAAAGCTAGCAGTGAAACTTCGGTCTCCAAACTCTTCCAATGCTTAAGATATATTTTAGTTGCTGAGACTCAAATGATAGAACAAAAAGACTACGGCTCCAACGTATTTTTTGTGGAAGAAGAAAATCATTATGGATTAAGTTCTGCATTTGCTCCAGCCTACACTATTTTAAAGATGTCATTTTATATGATTTTCTGTACTTCCTGTCTTGCAAATAATCTGTCAGTTCCATCACCCTAGCAAGAAAGTGGTATTTAATAAGAATCTCTTCCTATGTCCACAGTATCAGGACATAACAAGGCATAAGTCCTATTAAAAGGCACTAAGAAAAGGCAGATTCTTTAGACAGGATATTGAAAACTTTGTAGACAAACTACTGCGTATGATGCTACCTCGTCGTATTTTATAGACAACGTGTTTATATTTAATTAGCTTTTGTAGAAACATCAGTAATGTTAGAAATATTGAATTTTTGTATTTATTATAAAATATATTCTCTATTAGTCAAAAAAGCCCTCTGGTAAATCAATATGTATAGGAAATAGAGCTTAGGAAAACCCTTCATGACAATACACCTTTGAAGCCTATAAAAATGATGTATTTCAAGTATTTTCAATGCCCATTAAAATTATATTCTCAGTTTTGCTTCAAAGGACCTCTAAAAGTCTTTTTATGAAAACTTCACTGGAATATAATATTCTTTCCAGTTATGTAGAGACATCACCTCATATAAATTTAATCAGCAGAATGAGTATTGCAGGAACACACTTGTTTGCCCTGACAGCCGCCGCTCCTGCCCAGGTGCTGAACAAGGAGCACAATCTGCCTCAGTGGCACAGAGTGTCAGGGTACTGGATTTAGTACTGCTTCACTTCTGAGTTTTATAATCCTCTTCAGTAGAAAATCTAGCCAACTGAGGGCTTTAAAATCAATTTGACATCGACTGATGTCAGAGTCAAGGAGAACCTGGCTGAAGAGGAAACAAGCAGAACCTGGGAGTAGCATTCTTAGTATAAACCGTGGTGAGAAAAGCAGTTAGTTTGCAAATAGGGCTGAAAGGCTTATAGTTGAGCAGGGAAGAAGCCTGTTTAAAGTAGGAAAATCAGGAATATTTGTAAGAGATGGGTATTCCGGAACTGTGTAAAAAAAGAACTCTGAAAAGCGATCTGAACACCACACATAAAAGGACTGGACAATGGCAGGGCTGCAGCTGGTAGGTTTAAGTAACCTTGTTTCCAGGTACTCGCAGTATCTTGCTCTCGGGGGCTGAGCGTACAAGCATCAGTTAGCTCAGTGTTTGCAAGCGAAACCCATTATGCCAGCAGTGTTTACTCCCCATAACGCTATTAACACAAAGAGTCAGTCAGCCAAAACAACCCTACATAGTAGGGACAAACTACACCGTACAACGCCCCAGTGTGCACACCTCCTCAGGAGGTTATACCATGGGAAGACTTGGTGTGGTCTATCGGCGACATCCACTAGCGCTAGCTGAACTGAAACAAGGCAGAACGGCGAGTTCCCGTTCTTCTATAGTTATTTCTAAAGCTTGACTGTGAAAGAGAGAAGAGGTGCTGGGTTTGAATGAATCTGTTTGGCACTCTAAAATAGCATTGACTGCTTGACCTTCTAGTAAATTACGTTCATTTTGAAACACTGCAGCTAATTCAGAGGTTTCAGCCTTATTCTTTAAACAGACTACAAAAGAGAATAAACTGTAAGCATAAAACTCAGATGAAATGAGTTTGCCCCGAAATGTATTATTATTTATATCACCTTGAACTTAGCAAGGGGATGATGAATCAACCGAGTAATTCCCGGAGGAAAAGTCCGCACGGCACTGGTATTAATGACATGCGAAAGCGTGCTTGCAATCATACATGCATCCCTAAACCGATGACACAGTAATCCTCACAGCAATAACCTTGTTGCAATGAGACTCTTGTCAAACTAAAAATGGCCTAAATTATTCAGTAGGTAGCTTACTATGAATCCACACAAAATCAAGATTAAAACAAGTTAAATAGAAAAGATTTTGATGGATCTAACTCAAGAGTATTGACAAAGTGTCTGTAAAAAATAGCCTCTCTCTGAAAACTAATCACATGTAATCAGTAACACAATGCCCCATGCTATCCTCTCTCACTGTTTTCAAATCAAATTTGACTCACAACTAAGAAGACGTTATCTCTTTCAGCCCCACCAACTCATCAAGAATAGAAATTTTTGATGTTTGTTTATGCATCAAGAATAGTAAGCACAATTCTGTAATAGGAGCACTAACAAAAATTCCCATTTTCCCAAAGCTGTCTCAGCTACTTAGACAATTGTGTACATCTCTCTTGCCTTAGCAATATTTGGCAATGTATTTTATACATGTGGGGAAGAATAATTTCTTTCCGTATTAAATAACTACAAAACTGTTTTACATTTAAATGATATAATCAATAGTTGAGATAGGGTAAGTTTCTTATGTATTACAGTAAAGTCTATTCTAATTTTGCACGTTTAATAGGATCCTGCCTGCTGAAGTTAACTGAGCAAACTGCTGAATGGAATGCTCAGGAAGTGCTTGCTGTTTTGTCTCCATCATGCCACTCACCTTTTTCTTGGCAAGAGGTTTTATATTGGAATTTTCTTATGGGATCTGACTGGAATAGGATATAATCTTCTATACTACAATTTATACAAAAAATAAGTATCAAAAGATTTAATTTAGCTAGAAAATCTCTCTAATCACTGAAAAATAGACCAATAAAATGAAGAGCCTCTTCAGTTTGTCAGTCTCCTACTTCTAAATGGATGACTAAAGTATGCTTCTGAGCTGGCGCTTCTTTGAGCTGCAATGCCCAGGATAAAGTTAAGAGATTCATAGCTCTCTAGACCAGAAAACAACTTTTATGATTATCATACTACATTCCTTTAATAATATGAGACAGAGAATTTTAGTCAATAGTTTCTGCCTCTAGTACAATAATTTGAGTTGTAGGTATGACGATTCAAATGAACCTCCAAGAAAACCATAGGATTATTTTCTTACTGTGAAAATATTTGTTTAGCTACCTGGGTTGCCCGTACAGCTAGCGGACCATTTTCAAAGTACACTGAAAATGTAAAATATGTAATATGTTCTATTATTTTTACTAGGTAATTTCCTGGATAATACATGTGGTGTGATTTTATTTCAGATTCTGAGTGTTCAATCTGGAATCTGTAAAGAAACCCTCAACAAATAAAACCCCAACAACCACACTGGACTCCCAGAGATCAAATGCCTACCTCCTGAAATTCTGTACACTGAATTTAGACATGAAAAATTGACACAGCCACATCTTTCAGGCCAATTTTGAAGGGTCACTAAGAGAAGCCAAATAGTGCCCAAAAAACTGAAATTCATCTTAAATATTACAGAAATCAATGATCTGTGCAACAGGAAACAATATGCTGTGTTGAAATACTGGGCTAGATCTAGAATACAAGAAGAGTATTTTTATTCATTTCACTACATACTTGTTCAGTTCTGTGAGGTGAGGCACAAATACTCTCCAGCTATCGCTTTCTGCCTCTTTACTAAGGACTCAGTAAAACGGATGCTTTAGACCAGAATAGTGATATAAACATGACCAATAAACTATGTGCCAGTAGGAATGCAATTACAGTAGAAAAGAAAATTATTTTCTCTATAAAATTTACAGCAAAACAAACTACACTATTTTAAGCTTTATTTGACTTTACAGTCTTAAAGGTGCTGAAATAGGGTATTTTCCTGTCTGTCAGACAGTTTTGCAGTCTCTCAGCTGAACTGATGCTTTCCACTGGATTATTATACAGACGCAATCAGGATTACCCATAGGTTACAAACCCCTCAAAAAAGGAAATTTACCATCTTAAATCTATAAAGGGGAACAGGAGGAAATCACGACAACTAAATTTATTTGTCTTTAATGAGATTCTAAAAAACAGAAAGAGGAATTGGGATATTTCTTCATTCAACATGAGAAGTCAATCTACCAGAACACCATCAAGCATTACATTATTTCTCATCAATGAGATACATAATCCCTTTCTTATTGCCGTATGTTGCTTTTTCTGTCAATAGCATATCCAAAATATTGGTATAAGGATTCAGTCCACAGAGATTCTGTATACCATTTCTATTCCTGACAAACCATTCAGACATTCATCAGAATGGTATCTTCATCAAACCTATCAATGGCTACTTCTACCCTATATTTGATTAAGGCCATATGGCTTACTGAAGACTGAAAAAAAATAGAATCCATATTTAGGAAATCAGAACATTTTCCGAGATGCATACAATGGAGGGATAATTTTTAGGATGCAAAATAATCCTGTCCTGAATGCCTTCACACAATGCAACAGAGCAACCTGAGATTCCACTCCTTGTAGATAGGTTTGAAAATGAAAGCTCAGAGAACAAGACAAGAAGAAATAGCATGGGAGGAGAAGAAACTGCCAATCCTTGGAAGCAGCACAGCCAAAATATTTTATACATTTCCCTGCCTCTGTTATGCAAGTGTACAAGCAGAGAAAAGAGTCCACAGCATGAAAAAAAATCAATACCCTATGAACCAGAACAGCAAAACTGCATCAAGTTCAGAATCTGCATAGGTTGTATACTAATTGCTTTCAAACAATGCTGTATCAAAGGCTTGTTAATAAATCTCTCTGCTGCACGTCTCTTTAACTTACTTTTACACCTGTTAAAATAATGACAGCAGTTTTACAAATAATTTCTTAATAACTCCACCATTGCAGACTATTACATTCCATCCTTCAATCAAGACTAGATCACTTGATTCTAGGTGAATGCCAAACCCCTTTGATGAAGTAGTGGAGATATCGGCACATTACAGCATGTGAATTTGGGAAGGAGTTTTTCCTATAAAGCAACTGAAATCCTGTAGCATTATTTTGAAGTTGAAAAATTAAATATAATATCTTTTTAGAAAAGAGTAACACTAGCACCAGAGACAGAATCACAAACTACAGTTCTGAACAAAAAGTTTAGAGTGGGACCTTACCCCAGTACGAGCCGACCCTATAACAAGACACCAAGGAGTTTCGAAAAGTATGTTGTTCTTCCTTTTCAGGGATATTATGTCCAGCTTTGACACGATATCCTTTTTGGAACAATTCTCCAAGAGATTTTTTACGCCTTCTAGTACTTTTATAAGTTTCTGTACGCGTGCCCCCAGAAGGGTTGTGGTAGACTAAAATCTTGCTGGGAATCATGACTATGTATCTTCAGCTTCAGAAGCACTGCGCATAAGGATTGTGGTCCAGTCTTCAGTCACTGCATCCACTAACAGCGAAGACAGTCATACATTTACCCTTCTTTTTGCCAATTCAGTATCAACACGGAGAGACAGCTCAGAGTTCTTTCTTTAACAGAACTTCTCTTTGGAAGCAGATTTGTTTAACTGGACACAGGATAATGCAAAGTTCACCTTTACACGTTGCTACCAAAAGATAATTCAGTATAATCTAGTCCATTTCTGTTAGCATGAAACAAACAGAGAATTCATTCAAATACAAAACTCAGCCTCACAACACAGACTAAGAGTATCACAAACCAGATGGACAAAACAAATCACAGAAGCAGGCAGGCAGTGCAGATGCTCCTCTGATCCATGATGTATTAGAGCTTAAAAGCCATCGTCTATCCGGATATTACCACATAAGCTTCTTTCAGATACACCAAAGAACCACACCCATCGATCCAAAACCCACAAATGTGATGCTGTTCACTTGGAATGAACAGGTACTCTCATAAAGAATATGGCTGTAGTTCATGTACGTAAAGGGAATTGTTCACTGTGTATTGTTTTCTTCGGCAACTTTATGTATCTGTCTTCCGGTTAAAGCTAGTGTGCAGAAGGCAGAGGTCGCGTAATCAGCCAACTCTTACAGGATTTATCCCAGATGAAATAAAAAAGCCAAACACACGCAACAACCCTTCACCTAATCCCAGTTAATGACAGCTATATTACTGAAGGAAAAAACAAAACAAACACACCACAATTTAGCCATCAAGCAAGAGCACAAATAGAGCTCATTAGTTCACTTGTTCTGTGAATATTCCCAAGACTGGATTTTTGTTCAGCCAGTTACCATCTAATTCAATTAGAAAAGACTCTCTAAAATAAAATGTAAATGTGAGCTATTGCCTTCCATGATATGTGATATGCTTTCTTAGTCAACTTTCCTGCTTTGAGCATAACATACAAACTTCATCTTGAAAAGCTATCTTCATTTCGAGGAATATGCTTATCATTCCTATTTTTTGTCCCCAGGGGAGCCACAAAGATATATATACCAAAAATACATCAATGCCATCTGGAGCACAATGCAAAGCAGACACAAAAATAGACTGCACCATGAGCTTATAGGAAATGTACAGGATCTCAAAGCATTTTGGAAATGCTATTAAAGTGTGACAACGCCAAATATAGAAATGGGGAGAACAGTACACACAAATTTCAAATTTCGAGGAATATGCACTGAGTGAATCGGAGGCAAACCACTCCTGTGATTCCTTTACATTGTAACCTTTACACTACGTTCGTACAAACAACCTGGTCATGTTCACATTGGTCACAATAGTAAAGTTCTGCTGAGTCTAGTGGGAATGGTTTTTGATCCTGTACATACATGTGCAGACATATATATAATATATCTGTGAGCACTTCAATCATTCCTCTCAAATTGGAAGGATTTGAACAAGGTAGTACTTATCTGTGTTACTAATCACATCTTGTACAGCTCAAAGTGAAATAATGTCCTACTTACTTTTTACCATATAAGGCATACTATTTTTCTTTCTTTTTGTATTTCATCTTGAATAGTATTATAATCTTGTTATTATCCAATTTTAAACCTACCATTAGTGTACTTTGTACTTAGTACAGCAAATGTTAGAGCGTAGAATCCATTTACCTTGTGATCCTGGAACATCTCTAAAGGAAAACAGTACCCAAGATAGCAAGAGCCAAGCTGTTTAGTTTACATAGCCTATATTTTGGTTTTAGTAATTTGACAGTATTCCTTTAACTCTCTCAGATCCCTGGCATAGACAGATTTTCATCAATTGTCTCCCTTTTTCTGTCAGTGCACTGCTAAATCCGTTGCATACATCAAAATCCCAAACCATGAATTAAATGACAAAAACTGAAAATAAATCTAAAATAAACCTGTTCCCCAAGTTAAAAGTATGAATCTAAATTTCAGCAGCAGCAGGATGATGACATATTGCGCTGAGAAGCACTATTCAGCATCACAGACAGAGCCACACAAAGATGTTTGTATTACTTTCCCGTGCAGAAGTTTCTGCTTTCCAGTGGAATGTTTTTTAGCATTTTGTTCTAAAATCTGATTATGCAAGACAGCTTATTGTTTTCAGTGAGAGTACAGTTCTTTACCATCTAGATTATCTACCTATTACTTGGCCAAATTTTTCATATTAGATGTAAAATTAGATTACAGAAAATTGTTCTCTGTAGGCTAAATTATTTTTTTCTTCAATTGTCAAGAAAACTACCTTTGAGATATCCCATCATCTAGCTCAGATGAGTATCTGAGTGAAAGTCTGAAGTCCAGTTAAGCAGATGCAGATGATACCATTAGGAAAATGGCACGGTTCCCAGTGCTTCTGTACTTTTTCCTACCCCTGTGAAGGACATAGTTGACAGTCTCCTGATCTGAGGTAGACTTAAAACTCCTGAACTTTGTGTTATCAGAAACACTGGAGATATGTGCAATCTGCTCCGAAGTATTTACTCCAAACCAATCAACATTCATTTAAAGAGCTCTAGGATGACTTGTTAAAACCTACTGTACCTCCCACGAACCCAAGCTGTTAAAGTATGGTATGAGTGAAGTTTTCCATATTTTCAACAGAAGCGTATCCTTGGAGCACACCACTCCATGGCCCTCTCTGAATTTGCCATAAAAATGGACTGATATACTTACGGAGGCACTGCTACCATTAAATGACAACTTGCTTTCAAATTCCATCCAAATATGAAACTATTAATCTCAAATATGCAGGAGAAGAAAGGAAGACTTCTCAGCAGCTGAGCTCTGCTTTACCTTTGGCTATGCAGGAACTAGGTGCTTGCTATACCATCTTGCAAGAGGGCAAGGGAAGAGCAGATCTTTGGCATAGACAACCAATGTATTAGGCAGAAGCGGGTATCAAATTATTGTCTTCTAAAGCACAGGTTAGACAGGCTGTGCTTTTGTAGGATACTATCTGCTTACAGTTGTGCTCAAAAGCACAACCTAGAAAAAACATGAAACACAAGGAAACCTGCCAGGGAGAAACCTGCTGTAGAGAAAAATAACTTTGTTATATCCAATGACCATTTTCTCCTAGAAAATTATTTTTTAATTTATTTTACAGTAAGGCAACACAGAATGTTCTACATGTTATCTTTGCTCTCCTTCAGGTTGCTACTTCTGAAACTACAGTGTAAAAGCCATCGTTCTACAAGAAAAGGCCTTTAAAATTTTCACTGGTCCTATTTCAAAAAGGGTAAAAGTATTATTCATAGAAAAAAAAATAACCTGGTGTGTCTAAATATAAAAACTATACAGGTTGGCCAACAACTACTTTTTGGTATAGCTTTGAAGCATTGTCTATGGGT
Organism: Phoenicopterus ruber ruber; assembly: GCA_009819775.1. Classification (NCBI taxonomy): domain Eukaryota; kingdom Metazoa; phylum Chordata; class Aves; order Phoenicopteriformes; family Phoenicopteridae; genus Phoenicopterus; species Phoenicopterus ruber. Next base: position 15,271,054 of record CM020221.1, on the reverse strand, counting down.
TATGACAAAACCAGAAAAATCTAATGTCCATTCTGCCAAGCACTTACTGCTCATTAATCTCACTAAATGACTTAGAAGGTAAATTTACAATCTAAACTTGAGTTCCTGAAGAAATGCGTGTAGTTCCATTATTTATTTTTTTATCTCCCAGTCTCAAAGTCTTATGATATTAAACAATTTTCAGAAAGCTTGGCACTAGCAATAACAGAGTCACCAGATATGTAAACATTAACTCCTCTGCTTTATACCACTTCAGGCAGTGACTATGTCATATTGCATAAGACAAGCAGAGATACACCCAGGGGTGACGGAATAGCAGATCTTTACATAAAATCAGAGTGTATTATCTTGTAAGCATCACATTTTATAAAGGAAGTATTATCCCACCGAACTGATGGTGGTGCCATTTTTAACAAAAGGCTGAAAGCATGAAGGGAAGGATAAACCTCATGGAGAAAAGAGCTAGGGAGAAAAGGAATTTATTCATCGCTCATTTTTCTGTTTTTTTTTTTTTTTAAAAAATCTTACAGTTGTGTAATCCTTTCTAGATACTGAAGTCCATATTCAAAAAGGATGCAAAATATTCCTTTTTTTAATTCTTTGATTTTTGGAGAATAAATTAATTGGACACTTTACTGATGATGCCACTAAAATCAAGATGACCCTTGAAATAAGAGGTTACACCTCAGCAAGATAACCATGCAGAGAGGTGGCACTGAAGGTTGGAAACTTGGAGTTTGTTTTTTAAAGTGCCCATTACAACTCAATATACAGTAGTTTCACTTCCTGGACAATGACAAGTTAGCATCTTGTATAATTTTCCCTGGCATTCATCAGGAACAAATTGCACTAAAATCAGGAAAATGCTATTCTGAGAGGCTGTAACCGTGGGGTAGGACAAATGATAAGAACAAAGGCAAAGGAAGGACAAAGGCCAGATCTAAAGCCTGACTCATGCTGCAGGACATTGGTTTAAAAAAAGACTTGCAATTCTGCCTGTCTTTGCTCCTGTGAGTCACAAGGCACGGGCCATAACTGCCAAAGAAACAATGAGCATACTATGAAATAAGACTTGAAAAGGAGTCAAATATTTCAGTTCTAATCAACTGGTATGATATAACGCATCCTAGCCATTGAACCTTCTTTAGCTTTTGAATTGCACAAAGAAAATATTTAAAGAATAAATATGAGCAGATACATACAAATATATTAATTATGAAAAATGAGTTATGAAAATGATACACCACAAAGTTCTGTATGTGATTATGATCCAAGTGCAAAAAAAAAAAAAAAAAAATCCGTTTTCTGACCAGATATGTGCCAAACTTCATAAAATATTTATGCCTGTCCAAGAGAAGTGATGCCTTTTTACTCAGTGTAGGGAATGATTCCTTGCACGTGGTTTAAATTTATATTGTAATAACAACAAACAGAATATTTCATACCAGCTGTTGGATTAAGAATTTAGGCATAATATTTCATAGAAATCAAAGATCATGGTGTTTTAACTGCTTTTTGGAAATATAGCTGTCTTGTAGGTCCATACACCACTTATCCGTATCCCTTATTTCACCCCATGCCAGTACTGAAAAGTAGTCTTCACCTATTCAGCATTGTATCATGTTTAAACACAAAGTCTGAGAACTGCAAGTGTCAATTCAGCACTAAGGTCGAATCAAGAGTAAATCCAGTAAAGGGAGCAGCATTTAAAACTTCTCTCTTCAAATTCATGTCAGATAGAAAATCTGTCTGTGATCTGCCTACTGAGAAGCAAATTCTCAGGGAGTTTCAAGTCCACGCAAATGCTTGCACTAATAGGCCGACGTTACTGAATCACTAAAGAACAAATAGGGAAAATTTCTGTGCACTATCAGAGTGGATTAGAACTAGTGCCTGGAAAAGCAGGCGTCTGCTGTTTTCCTAGAAGATGCCATTCAGCCAAGTCTATGTATCATTTGCTGTTTTCCGCTGAATGCAACGTATTTCTTATACGACCCACCTTGCATGCAATTGTGTATCATTTTCTTCAGATGAATTTCCAAGCTAAGAGTGAGCATAAGAGAATTCAGATGAACCTACCGTGGTTTGTTTTTATTTTCTAGATGTCTCTGCTTTTACAGGGCTGACATCTACACTTTGCCACAATAGGAAGGAAAGTGAAACGATGCAGAAGAATCCAAATTCAGTGTTAATATGGAATTTAATAGAAAATAAAAGCTGGGATCACACTATCTTCTTTACAAATTACCCCATCTCATTTGAATTTAGACTTGCAATATTTTACATGTCGAGATTCTCATACGTTCATTGACTACCACACCATCATGATATATATTGGCTGCCAACTAACCACTATAAAAATAACTTTTTCCTAAGAGTTCGCGTTGTCCTAACCACATATCTAGCCATTACTAAACACTTCATTAACTATGCTTTAATAATAAGCATATGAATTTTAAATAACTAAATTATACAAAATTATATTAAAATGTATATATATAAAAATTTTAATATGTAATAATAACATTTATTATACACATAACTAATCACTTAAGCACATAATTAAAAAGTGAACTTCTAAATAATATTGTATCTATTACCTACAGCAGCCTTTATGTAACAAAACATTGGTAAGAACCCCTATAGGATTTAGAATTTCAATAGCGGCTATGGAAGTTGGATGTTGAATAGGAAAGGGTTGCAAAGGTTGAATTTTCAAAAGAGATTAAATACGAATGTTGCGAAAGGCATTCAAATCATATTAGGATTTTATATTTATCCCACTGTGATTATTTCTTCTTCCGTCACAAGGCTGAAGAAGCATTACATCCTTGAACACCCTTCACTAACTCACTTGACTTACCTCAGAGAAAAGCATCCCGGATCAGAATTAAGTAAAAGTGGGCAAACTGATACAATGTGAAAATAATATTCACTCCAACATCAGCACACAGTGTCGATGCCATACGTGGCCACTAACATCACAGCTGGCTCATAGCAACAAAAGACCTTTCTGCTAAGCTATGGAGGTATGCATCCGCATCCTCCAAGTCTAGCATCAGCTGAAATTATTCTACATTTTCAAGCACACGACACTTTGAATGACCAAGGGGCTGCAGTGTGGGTGAATGAGAGTGGCATTAGCTGCTGGATGCACAGTGATTGGAAAGGAACGAGTGTATCTCTGCAGTGCAGCATGAGCACACCTGCACACAAAAACTCAGAGTTCTGAAGGAAAATGTTCTACACAGTAAGAGGTTGATCAAAGAAAAACATAACCAGCAATTAGGAAGACAATAAAGCTGATGATAGATAATTTATACTGAGCAGCAGAGTAACTAGGTGATAATGGAGAAATAACCACTGGAGTGTTTTGAGTACCCGGGAAATCTCATAATGCAGTAGACTAAACCATTTTGCTCTCAGTCATCTTTGCTTATGAGGGACTACAACATTTTCCTTTTGATTATGCAGATTATTGTCTCCAGATATCCTGGATTGAATGCAAAACCTCTTGAAATTGAACTTGACAGTTAAGATACTAAACGGCTGGTTCTTTTCAGCTAAACCTCCACAGTGATGCTACAATATTATTATTTTTAATAAAAACAGCACTCCTTACAAGATAATGCTGAGCAAAATGCTGTGTACTAGACCTGTCCCTGTACAGCACACTTCCATCTGTCTTACTTTATAGAAGTTGATTTAAAAAGAAGGCAAAATAATACCCCCGTATAAATCCCTTATAACTGAAACAAGAAAATGGCTTTAGAAAAAAAAAGTCTTCTATTCTAGGTTTACTTATGTAGAAAAACACATTTTTCTAAGTTTAAATACTATTTTTAAACTAAAAGATGCATTATTCTATTTTTGATCTTTATCTGCCATCTGCTATATTTTTACTAGCAACAAACAGAAGAGCTGATAAAGTCAAAAAGGCTGCTTTTTCCAATATTTCAGCTTTTGACCTGAAGTAGCAACTAGGGAGATTTCATAAGAAAGCCTACTTCTGGCAAATGCCTGTGCAATTTTGCAGATGAGATAAACTTAGATAGTTGGAACCTAAAATACCAAGAAAATTCAAATTCTTTAGCTTCATATCCCTTTATACATATTAAATCAGAGAAGTAAGATCGGTAGGTAGATTTAGAGTAAAATGTTTCACAACTAACATAAGCCTATATAAAATTTGCAAACACAATGTACTGATTTTTTCAAAAAGAACTAAAAACTAAAACAAAAAAAGAGCTATAAAGAAAAAACCTAAAAATAATTAAAAACTAAATAATAAAGTTTAGTAGCAGCTTGTTCAACACTGCTCCATATTAAAAAGTTCCCTGAAGAGAACAAACTGGAAAAAACAGCAGAAAGATCCAAAAGCACGTACTTTTAAAGAGCAAGCAAATACTGCCCTCTGAGCATCATCAGCTTTATTGGCAAAGACTTGCTGACAATCCGCCAGGTACAGCGCTGCAGTGCAAGCGGTTATGGAGGAGTCAACCACTTCAGAGACACTTTCGTGATGCAGAGAAATGTCCTTCCATTTATGGACTGGATTTTCTCTGCTGTGTTTCTGGTTTTATTTTATTATTTAGAATTTCAGGTAGTATGATACTAAATGCTGCTGAAGGTGGAAGCAAGGTTAATGAATGCTAAATGTCTGGGGGTCAGCAGTGAATCAAGAGTAAGCCCTGCATAATGGAAGCATGGACACTATAAATACAGAATACTAGAGAACCTTAGGCATTCAAAAAAATTTATGTGAAACAAGTGGCAAAAAGTGGCAAACTATGAAAGATATTGTCTTCTTGACTTAAGTCAATAATGTATGAAACTCTGCCAGATTGTGTAAATATCCTGCAGTCCAAAACCTCAGAAGAAGCCTTAAACACTTTAGCTGGAAGAACACTTATCTCTATATCCCAAATTTTCCTTCTCTACATGTCACCTGACTTTGTATGGCAAATTACTGCAATTGCAAAAATTGAATAGTGGATCAAGGAGTAGATCGAGGAGGAATGTAGCATTGTAACAAACTATTATCCATCCACCTGTTACTTCTGAAACATCACATAAGCAGGAAGGTCAGAACTTTGCTCATATTGATACCTGGAGCATAGAAGCACAAGAAGTAATCTTACCTAACCCCAATGGGGTTTTGGCCTATCAGGTGACGGTCAAGCATTGCATCTAAATAAACGTATTAATGAAGTTTCCCCTTTTAAGTTTGGAATTATAAGAAGAGTGAAAATCTTAATCAAATCCTCTCTTGACTTTTCTTAGATTTGTATATATATAGCTGAGCGAAGGAATTGCCAAAAGATTATTGAAAGGATATGAATGATCTGGTTTACATAATCTGAGTTGAGTACGTAAGTTCATTCAGAGCTCTCTGATAGTAAGAATAGCCACTATATGAACTTTCTAAAGTCTCAGACGGAATTCCTAACGTCTAACCTTTCTAGTGAGATCTCAACTATCTTTGCATCCGTTTATATCAACTCCAGTCTCAACAGGATTTGCTTATGACTAATTCAGTGTTGGAAAAAGGTCAGGAGGAACACAGCTAGGTTTGGATTTTTTTTTTTAAAGTACTTAAACTGCATAATGCATCTTTTCTTAATTCCACATAAACCAAGCCTCATGCACCACAGAGCACACTAGACCACTGATGCTGACTGAATGAGAGCTACATGAACATGTCAGTACATTTAGTCCAGGGCTTAGAAGACAAAAGAGATCCTTTAAGCTGTGTTACAGAAGTCTGACGCTTAGAAATACAAAATGGGCTAAAGCTCAAAAATGATCACCAGAAATCATAAAATTTATGTTAAAATCACCAGAATATAAACTCTTATGTTCTAGGTATAAGGGCTTCTGGTTTGGGGCTTATGCAGATATTAATTATATTACTTATAAAGTATAAAATAGTGTAAACAATAAGCATTGACAAAGTTGAGAAGATCACACTCTGCAACAACTTTACTCAGATTCAATGTATTAAAAAAAAGTTACCAAGAAATCAATGAAAGAAGATATTGGGGGGGGGGGGGGGGGGGGGAGGAACTACTGGATAATGTATAATGAATAGATTGAATTCCTACAAGGTACTGTACAAGTTAACATACTATCTTGCAGCCAAGACATGAGATTTTATTTTCAACTGGTCTTTCAGCTGACTTTTAAAGATAAGAAACAATTAGTTAAATAAAAAAAAAAAAAAAAATCTTATTTCTCATACTACCCTTCAGGAATGAGTGCAGGTTAGTTACACGCTGTAGGTAGCTCAGGAAAATTTGGAAAGTGTCTGACTAATGATAATGCAATGATCTTTTTGGACACTGTAAGTAGCATTTTTAAATGCCAGAAGACAGCATAAGTGAATTATGCGTTCCCTAGGCAGCTTGAGGGAAAGGGTTTTCTTCTTTTAGAACATTCTTCCATATTCTATTAAAGAAAAAAGTGCACAGTTTGGGTAGCCTTCATTTGAGCAGAAGGGACTTAAGCACAGAGTCTGAAAGACCACTGGAAGCATTAGAGAACACAAGAGCAGTGATAAAGTAATTAAACTGATAATAAAAAGCAAGGTAAAAAGAAAACGTTAGAGTGTTTTTTCACATAATATCTGGATGTTGAGAACACATTTTGATTGGACAAGAAGGGATATAGAGACACGAAGATTACATAACATCTTACAAAAAAATGCAAAATGTTTGGCTATTAAGAAGAATGGCAGTGATTTATTTTTCAGCATAAATCCCATATACTTGATATTACCTTCCTATTACTATCATAGAGGGAGTATGAATGAATGAAATATGAGTTAAAAAGTTAAAATCAGTTATAATAAACTACTTAGAATTTAGCAGTCCATGTATACCAAAATGACATTCTGTTTCTGAATCACTAAATTTGGCAGACTATGATCATGAACATTTATGGATCAATGTCCAGAAAAAAATCATGAAATAGAACATTAACGGATGATGACAACAGACAATTTGGGTGTATCAGATAATGTAAAGTCTAGCTGCTTATGTTCCATTGTATAATACATGTGGAAAAACAAAGTTTGGTTTACACCATGGAAATGTTTATCTGAAAAACATATACTGAAGAATATTAATATACCTTCAGAAATTCTAAATATTATAACCACAAAGGAATAGTAAGACTGTTTCATTGAAGGGAGGGTTGTCTATATACCTTCATCTTGGCAGACAAGGAAAAAGTGATTATGGAATTCAAATTTAGGCCGTTTAAATGAAAATACTGATTACATTTACTGTTCATGGGAAAAAAACCAAAACAACAACCCAACAGCAAAAAACAACAACAAAAAACCCACCCCAGAAGTCCAAAATAGTAGTACGTATTTTGTATTTAAAAACATCAAATTTCAAAAAGAAGAAAGTGTTTATGAACTATGTTAACCAACCACGGACTTACTGCATTGCAAATAAAAGACATCTTAATTGTAGCATTCTATTACTAGCAGCATGGTGGACATTTCAGTAATTATGGCCAAAGGCAGAAGTGTCCCATATATATTTTATTTTATAACCAAGAAAAAGGCAGTCATGTAAGGATGGCATACTTGCCTTCCTAATGTGACTAAGGAGAATGCTAATAAACACATCCGTTAAGCCAGACATTTTTAAGTCATCATGTCTGGGTAACGCACGTCCAATAGATTTAAAAACTCACTCTGTGGACTACTTAATGTTGGTTTTCAGTGAGTTTGGCACATATAGTTTGTAGAAGTTCCACAAATATTTAAGAAAGTCAATGTAATTTCCATATGTTTAGAAGAAGTAACGATATGCCTATTAATCAATCTCAGACAAAACGAAGACTTCTACTACAAAGTAATTAAGTGGTCAAGATAAAGAATTATATTTATGTATATGTTTTAGAAAAACATCCTATCCCATTATTTTTTCCATTAAATGTCATGTTTGAGTGATAAAGCTGTAAATACTGATGTAATTTACTCAGCATTGCCATGGCACTCATTAAATGGACCAAGAACCATTAAGTCTTGAAATTAACCTGGCATGTCTTCCTTGGGAGTCTTGCCAGGGATGTGTTCTTGACTTTAAGTTATTTAATACTTCCATTAATATTCTGGAGGAAAAGTAACATCCACGCTAATAAAGTTAACCAGTGATAGTAGAGGATGTAATGCTCGACAATGAAGAGAACAAGACAGTGACAAGCAGGGCTTGGGATCGTGAGTAAAGCAGGATGGAAACAAACTATATGCATTTGTTTACAGGTAACTATAAACTTAAGACTGGATTTTTTTTTTTTCCATTAAAGATGCATTCTTGCTCAATCAAGTTTTTCCTCTCAGAAAGAGACAGGAGGAGAAAAGATGCAAGAGGTCAAAGTAGGCCAGCCTGCCAGCCAGCTAAACTAGGAAGCACCGCTATTTAAAGCAATGTAACTGGTATCAGCTACGACGCTCACTTGCAATAGCTCCTCAACATTCAGAGAGTGTGACTACTTCTGGGCTAAGCCTGCCACTCATTCACACATGAAAAATCAAGGTATTCCCCTACCTATGGCCCCTCCCAATCAGAGCAGAATAGAAACCAGGATGAATTCAGGGGCAATTTTCTATGCAGTGTTAAGTACCACTCACAGACAGGGATAGACTGGGAACAGAAGATGATTTAAATTATGCAGTTTACTTTGAATTCTGAGTTGTAGGGAAGCAAGCACACAGTTTCTACGAACGTCAGCTAGATGACACGAATGAATGGCACTTGGGACTAGTACTGTCCTTGTGTTTCTCCTCTGCTCCAGTGTCTTTTGGCTAACTTGTTTGACTTCTCACCAGTGGAGGAGAGAGGAGAAGCATGTTTTCATACCTGTGTGCAACAATACTCGTAAGAATTGGTCATGGATGTTGTGACACATACGTATTTGTTACAAGGTTACCTTTTGCTATTAATATTGTAACAACTCAAAAGCCTGTTGTGACGTATCACTTTAACTGGTACCCTGTCAAAACATACCTGCTCTGTGAAAACTGAACTGATAAGGTATCTAAAAGAAAGCAAAAAATTGTTGTCTTCAATATAATACAAATGTGATACAGTCCATTCAATGACATATTATTAACAGATCACCAAGCAGCTTGAGTATCCAGAACTATTTTCATTAAATTAATTCTGATACCTGTTTGAAAGCATTTGAAGTGTACAAAGAAATGTTACTGCACAGAGAAGTAGTGCATATGCACATATACATAAAATACAATTTTCCTAGGAAATTTTACAGAATTTAGCTTCCGTTATATATAAAATAACTTCTAATGTAAGTAAAATGACACAAAATGCTTTAAAGCTGTATAAAACACACTAGCTTTGTAAGAAATATTGTAGAATTTGGATGTATATTCAAAGTTTTCACCAATAGATGGCAGAAATGCACAATACTTAACCAACAAAATCTTTGCAAATGATTGCAAATCTAAGGTGCTAAGAAAGGGATAGTTTTGAGACCTGTGGATGCACCAAAAGATAGTAAATGATTACAAAGTTTTGGAGCTCTTCATTCCTCTCTCACACCGGTATCCCTACAATTTAGTTATCAGAGCACTTCTTTGTGTCAGTATAACTAAGGTACTCCTCTCAGTTCCATTAAAAGATACATGTTTTCCAAAAGGAATAAAGTGTTCTACAGATTCAAATATGGTTTCAGGCTGAGCTGTTCTGTAGAGGGTATGTCAAAAAAGTCTACAGGGTATTGAAACAAATGTTGGTTTCATGTCCCAGATTTTTAACTACAGCTTCATCTTGAAGCACATTTGCTGGATGGCCAGGAAGCATTCACACCATCAGCTTAACTATCTTAATAAGACACACTGCTTTTTCTCCAAAGTCATCTATCTCTTTCGACAGAGGGAAACCAATTTCGTTCTCCGACTCACCAAGATAGCTGAATGTCTACCAGAGACATTGGAAACAGTCTTCTCAGACCAGGAGTTGATACTGAGACCACAAGCCTCATCCAAAATTACTTGAGATGTCTGTAGCAGGACCTGGACAGAATTTGAGCAAGGACTGGAAAAAAGGATCCCCTCTTTGCCATAACTATGCTAATCACCACACAGAGAGATTTGTTCACTATGCTGTGCATGTGTCTACATTCGCATCTGTTGTCTGTCTTCTTTTCCCCACTGTAAATCTTGAATTATTTTCTGAAAAAATAGCAAGGCTTCAGCAGCAGCCTAGACTAAAGAGGATGTCAGGGAAGAAGGATGATGAAAAAAATCTTCCTGATAATAGAATCTATTAGGAATCAAACAGTTTCTATCGCTTGAAATTTTGTACAGTAGAATAGATGAAGCACTGAAAGCACATGGTCAGGAAAAGGAAATGGATTGTTTAATAGATCTTTTCTATCTTTAATTTCTGTGATTCAATAATATACAACACTATCGAATCCATATATTAGGCTTTATTTAAATCACTGTAGTTCTAAGGCTGATTGTTCCTCATTCGCATGTCCTTGTAAATTTAAAGCCAAGATCATATTTTACATGTTTAATCTTCCTCTAACAATACCATCCTGTCAAGGCAATTGCTTCCAATACAGTCTGCTCATAAAAATCAGTATTTCCTTTTTCATAAGCATACAAGTACATGATAAAAAGGCATTTCAGTTATTTGAAGTGCCTTTGCTATCATAGAAGATAGAATAACAGTTTTAAGTGGTGTGTAGAGTGTTTGTAAATCATTACTGAATACAACTGAAGATGTTCATTTGTTGCAGGGCTCTCCAACTTGGCAGACTGCAAGCTATCCAAAGAAACTGAGATCTGAATCTGAAACTTAGCTATGATACTCAGATCATGACAACTTTGTGTTAAAAAATGAGTTTTACTATAGCATTATTTCTCCCATTGCAAATTTTTTGTTTTCATCCAACAACCTTTTTAGCCTGCCTTCACTTAGACTGTAAAGACAGTATCCAGACTCAGCAATGCACTGAAATAATTTGGTTGAAATTAACTGTCAAAATTACCTGTAAAATCTCAAGAGCCAGAAACTCCACCTTTTCTGTGATCATTCTTCCCTTGGGAAGAGTCTCTCCACTCCACAGAAGCCCGCACTTGAAGCGGAGAATTGTCCTTCTATCACTACCAGAAAGTTCCCTGTACAGTGTTGTGCAAGCACTATTTATGATTTTACAAAGCATAGCTTTAGTTTATGTGTAAGTATCTATACAAATGCTACTGTTTGCAAAACAGTGTTGGAAAAATATCAAGGGGATCTAGATGCAAATGAACATCAGAAAACACACTGATGTTGGTATCTGTACAATTTTAAGTCAGAGCATAACAAATTTTTATACCGACTGTCAAAGCAATGTATATCACTGAATTACAGATTCATTAAAATTTTCTTCCCTTTCTCTACTCCCCCCCCAATCTTTCAATACTATCTAGATCATTCCACGTGCCAGCCGTATTCTGCTCATGTACTTCCTTTTCTTACGCTACCCTATGCTAGCAAAAATCACACCCTAGAAATCCTTTCTAAAGGACTTACCAAATCTAAAAATTTGATATTTTGTAGGTTTAAAGTGCTGTTGTGCCTTCAGCTGGACATTAGACAGTGAGCACCCTACCATTCCTAGAAACCTTTTGATGGAAAAGCATAATCTGATCGATCGTGCATAATGAATTTTGTTTGCGTACTGGAACCTAGGTAGATTATTAGATTTGAAACAACACCCTTTATGAATACTGATTAAAAATTTCATTCATATACAGCATTTTGAGATACAAAAATACATTTTATGAACAACCGAATGCAAAAGAGTAGCAGGGAAAGTGGAAGGCTTCACGTACTAAGAGTTAGTAATAGCTGAATGGTGGCATTTCTGAACTAGCATAAGAAAAGGAAAAAACCCACTGGCTTTCCACTATACTACATTAAAAGACGATACATTCAGACCACATGTCCTCTGCTATACTTCACATCTTTCTATGAGCATTTAGTGCTCCAAAGGCAAAGCTTATTTTTGATTTAGGATGGTTTGGCTTTTTAAAATACTGTTGAAACTGTGTGCTCGTACTTACTTTATTGTCAGGTAGCTAAACCAGGACAGTTCTTGTGAAACCGGGAATTCAGGGAGCCACATTCTGGTGACTTTCCTTCTGTCTAGTACTTAGATGAACTCATCACAGCTGACTGACATGAACCAATAGTGAAATAAACTGGAAAGATCATGATGACATGCCAGACAACATATAGTATTTGGGCTCCTAAATGATCTTGAAATTTAAGGCATATAAGGGAATCCTGCTTAATCAGTAACAAATTCTTAAAGCATGCCAAAAATTATTGGGATACACTGAAGTCCGAACCTGTTAAATGATTTTTGCATTGCCTAACATTAAGCACTCCCTATTTACTTGCCTCGCTAGAAGGCTAACCTCCCTGCCATTCCTACTTCCACAGGGACACTTGCTGCAGAAACCAGAGCTTATGTGTTCTGAATCACCCTCTGCACAAGGATATCCCTCTCAATTACAGAAATTATAGAAAAGGAAAAGGAAAAGGAAAAGTAGGCATCTAACCTGAAGTTGTAAGTAATATGGTCCAAACATTCTCCTTTCCCCTCCACTCACACTCCCAGTCCTGTCACTGTACTACCTACAAGTATGTCTGAAGCATTCGAGCTCCACAGGCAGAGTCAATTTTGCCATCTCTTTAAAAAGTGTAAGGGAATAGACAATCTTCATTAATACACTTCAGTGATTTGCTTAAAAACTCTTTCATCACAGCATCTCAAAATAATAATTTGCTGATCTAAGTTACAGCTATGTCAGGGACCCCAATAATTCACATTTTTGAATTAGTGAATTATTTCACTAAGGATGATTTTCCCTAAAGTGAAAACCCCTTTGGAATAAACACAGTGGAAGTATGTGCAAAGCTCAAATATTGTAAATACGTCACTCCTAAAATGACTACATAAAAAAAAAAAAAAATCTGTGCCTCAATAGGTAATAAATGTCTCATGAGGATTCCGTGAGGAAACAGGTAAAGTGGGACTATAAAAAAGAAACCAATAAAAAGTGGCATTGGTGTAATTAAGAGAGATGGAAATCCTTTCAACCTTATGAATAAATATAAGCACAATGCTTAACTCTGCCTGTAAAATGACATAAATCTTGTAAAAACTATCCGGCAGAAACTGCTAAATGGGCAAACTCCCTCGCTATTCCTGTTGGTACTGTTAGTTAGATTGCTGTGTCACCATGAGTCAGTCAATTATGCAGCCACTTTCACAAAGGGTACTCATCTCAAATAATTATCTCTGCCTCATTTCCCAAATTTTGTGGTTTTGCTGTTTTCTCATTTCATATTCCTTTTCTATGGATCCTGCAATTCTAGTTTTTGCTCTTAGGTAGTGTTCACCAACAATGATTTCAATCTCAAAGTTCCGAGAAACTCTGATATGTCACATTCAAGTGTGAAAATATATCCTGTTAATTCACATAATGCAAAGAATCTGGGATTGAGTTATAGCTAGTGAAATCAGCAATTTTCTTTTAAGCATAAGCTTGCTTTTTATTTACATACCTGCTTTTTTTATTTGATTTCCTATCATAATACAGAACTGTGTGACATTTTCTCCTTCAAAAAGCATTACTTCGTTTTACGTACACAACAGAAGTAGGTGATGAAGACAGTAATCTTATGAGGATCTGTAACGATCTTTGCTGGCTGTTTTACTGCTTTCTTCTTTGGCATACTAATAACCACTAACGTATATAGTATGAACTCTAATGTGGTTATACATTTATTAATCTCTTTTCATACAACAGTAATCCATCAATAATTTTTGTATCTTTGCACTTCTGTACCAAGTTGAAAATATTATTATACTATAAAAGATCCTCTGTTTTATTTTCCTTTCCACGTGAAAGATTTAAGATGACCACTCTCTTCAGTTCTCAGGGACAGTGAGTGCCTGTATTTCTGGAGAAATGGATTGTCAAATTGTGAGGTTTCATATGTTGTCTAAAGGCATGGCATTACAAAGTATGCCATTTTTAGGAAGTTTTCCCTGAATAAAAACTCCGAAATTTTGACCTTCATTTTACTTAACTAGAGAGAATATGCAATTTGAACAAGAAACTTCATATGCCACATTATGGGTGTTCTTCAATTGATTTATTTTATCTGTTCTGCTTCATTTTGTATTCCCTTTTATATGTGGCATACTCTTTTCTAATGCATTCCTAGCAGCCCTACACAAATGTTAATTAGCTATATTGACTCAAAATGTGAAAATTTGTTGATTTCATTGTTGACAATGATTCATGGCAATCCAGTTCAGTGAATGAATGGTTTGGATCACCTGTTCACTTTGTAAGCTGAGACAATTACATCAAATTCACCGTTTTATAAAAATGGCCTCATGTTACACAGTACTTCCAAGTTGGAGTTCATCACCACTTAGAGTAGGAGATTATATTAATGAACCAAGAACAAAATGGACTTAGTAAGTGCTTTTTCTGACATAACCCACCTGTTTGCTGAAACGGCAAATTCACTGCAAAACCAACTTTGCTAACATTCTTCTGCTTATGCGATGCCACAAGATGAAGAAATTCTCCACCAAAATGTGCAAAGTTTAAGTATTTTTATAACAGCTATTAAAAGGAAAAACTACTTTACTTACCGAGCCAACTTCTGTTTAAATATACTGACACAAACACTGGAGGGACCGTGAAGAAATCTACTACTGAGTTAACTTCTAGCCAAAACCATAGCTTGTCATTGGCTGCTATGAACTGAAAAAAAAAAAAAAAAAAGAGGGGGAGGGATGAAAGAATCAGATTATGCCATAGTGGTTGCAAGTATATACAATATTTTCCATTCTAAAATATTAAACTCCAAAGTTAGTGTAGAAGTAACTGATGTTTTGGGTCAGTCCAAACAAAACAACGTGTCTCATTGGAAAGAAGTCTGTATTGTGCATTGCTTGATAACCACATTGAGATTAAAATGAAAGGTCTAACTAAAGAGACAGATCATTTATAAAGAGACAGACCATTTATATGATGAATTGTAATACCTGTGCTAAAAAACATTTTCTCCACATTTATTAACAATGTATCGGTAATATTAGAAAAGTGTAGGTAAGTATAAAACATTTGGAAGTATATCACCTTTGCTCTAGCACACCAAACATGTTGGTAGTAGTTTCATTGCGTACTTGCTGTTCACAGGTTTCTAAATACATGATAGTTTACAAAGAGTCCCATTATCGTCCTCTCCAGAGGTAATCACCAGGATGACTCCTACAAGGCATAATTCAGGACTGCAGAAGGACTTCAGTCCTTCGAATTGTGCCATGGATGAGGTCATTTCCCTCTCCTGACTACGAAATCAGCCTAGGGAACGTGGCAGACTTAGATGCCGAGGACATCGTAGCTTGAACTTGCCTATTCATCTATGTACTTAAATAAGGTCAAACTACTATTCACATTGAAGTAACAATTAAAATATAAGCTTTATATAAATATGAAATATAAAAATACAAATAAATAGAAAATTTTAGTGCATCACGAAGACATTTAATGGAGCGGTTTTACTCATGTAAGTCTTCAAACTTGGACTAACATATTTCAAAACAGTGCTTGTATTTTTTGAATTACAGACAATATCCATTGTCTTTCTTCCAAAGCAAATACTGACATTCTCTATTTCATCCACTGAATCTCCCTGCTTTAGAATTACTTTAAAACTTTAACAGAAAATGTTTATGGTTCATACCAGCTTTGCTGGAATCTCAGATAAAATATTGGAAAGGGGACTCTACTGATGTTAAAATCATACTTAAAAAGAAGACAGACAACATGAGCAGCATTTGCCTCAGAGAAGACTCAAAACCAAAAATAAATTGACATTTTTTAAGTCTGTATTACTCAATATCAACGCTCCAGCATGAAAACTGTACAAAAATATCCAGTTTCAGCAGAAGCTTTCAATTGCCTTCTGTTGAATTTACAAGTAGTCGGAATATTTGGAACTAAAAGCTTTTTAAGATGTCAGATGAATATTTTCATAACCTGCAATATATGTTCTAATCAGCATTTTATCTTTCCACAGGGCACAGCCTTTAGGCTTTCAAAAAGGTTAAAGTGTGTTATTCAACAACGAAAACAAAGTCCGCTGACTGTAAAAGCCACTCATACTTTGCTGTGGAAGTATTTGAACAGTTATTATTTAGGTAATTGCAACTAATAAAAGCCCATTTCATTACAGAAGCAATCCTACTATGCTTGAAGAGATATCATGTTCTTCTAGAAGCACTAGCATAATTCTGTCACTTCCAAAGAAGGATTACTTCCATACTTGCCATATCTCTGCCAGACCCTATTGCTTGATTATGTGCTAACTCATGCAATTTAGGCTTAGCCTTCATCAGCAGTTTGCAGACTTCACTTCTGAGTTCTCACGTAGTTGGATCCAGCCAACAAAGATTTTAAAATGGATATATGTGTGTTTGAACACAAAGATTTTCTAGAACTGTTAATCTAGGTAATATTTATATGATGTTGAGTTGCAACATCATTTTGGGGAGAATAGATAGAGAAGGATGAGATTCTAAAATATTTCTTCAAATATTTTAATTTGCCAGCGAGTCCTCACAGGAGATATTTATCAGAAACCACCCCCCCTAAAAAGCTAAAGGTATGAGATGCTTATTACATAACTAGCAAATTCATTATCGATCCAATTCTTGCATCCACACAACCAAGTATCATCTTTTCCTATATTTCACTCTCACCTATATTAGCATTTTAACTTAGATAAGGAGTACTAATCTGAAGTGAATCCTTATCATCCCCACTTGCCATACTTCAGTTTGCATCACAAAGCAGTTTTGGATAAGACAAAGATTTGGTTTGGTTGAAACCAAAACTGAAAAAGGTGTTACAGCAGTGCATCTCACACCCTGTAACTGTAAGTGCGCTCAGTCAACAGGACCAGAGTGGACTCCTCAGTACTCCCTCTCCCTTCCAAAAAACACACAGTGTGGATACGAAAGTATTAGCATCAACTCTCAGTATGTTCTCTCTTATGGTGCTCTGCTTCTTAGGTAATAGTTAATTTTAATTCTCTTGGTAACAACATAGAACCTTACCACTAGCACAAAATTTACAAAGCATTTCGATACTTCTAAAAAAAGGGTTCTTGGAAGTTCACAAGTACCATGCATTGAATCTGTTACGTCAAAAAGTTAACCTATACTGCAAGCCTGGTGGACATCTACAAAAGCCCCCTAAATCCTTAAGAATTAGGGGCTATTACACTGTATGCTTTTAAAATACAGCTTAGAATGCATACATAGTAATGTAAATACTGAAGGAATTTATCTATTTAGCTGAAGGATAGACACTGCACCTAGACTGGGTAAGGCAATAACCTAGATTTGCAACAAAATTCCTTACTGGATCATCAGAAAAAGCTGGTTAAGTTGGTTGGAAGTGAAATAGGAAGAACTCAACTACCACTGTGACATAGGAGCTCCTGTGATTCAGGAGCAAAATGGACAAAGGAAGCCCACCAGGCAATACTTGTACAAAATTTAAAGACCAGTGTGGCAGGCTTTCTGCTCACATGAGGTTTTCCTTTTAGTTCTGTTATGTTTGAGGCCTTTTTTCCCCTGATTTTCCAATTAACAACAAGCAAAGTTAGTTTTCAAAGCATATTTAAAAAAGTGAAAACAACCAAACAAACAGAAAAACCCAACAGCTTGAACTGCAAGCATTACTGGCCCAAACTTTTAAAAGTGCCTACCTGTTTCAGATGTCCCAACTTTTAGATCCTGAAACAGCATTACTGGATTTTCAGAAAGTGATAAGTATATTCTAAGGACATACATTTCAGCCTGTTGACCAGTATTTACAGCTTCTGCAAAGCGTTCATTAGCAGTCTGGGAAAGTGGATGTGCATAAAAGTGAATATAGCAGCTCTAACAGCTGTTATCTCAACCTTTGACTGCCAAAGACATTTCTAGCAGCAGAGGAATAGATAAAGTATTCAGTAGTCTTGCTGAGGTAGTTATCACTCCATTGAGAACACTGAAACTAGATTCAATGTCACAAACCAGCACCAAACTATAATAGTGTTCACTTTCTGCCACACGAGAACATTCTGGAACAGACAACTTAACTTATAAACTATCAGTCTCCTTAGCGATCTTAGATGCTTATTATAATTACCTAAATGTTCTTAATCAAATGCTTTGCTCATACATTTCAGAAATTAGCTTAATTTTGCCCAGCCATTGTAAAGTCAGGCTGTATTCAAAGACTCTTCCTATCCAATAGGTATATTCCCTCCCCGACTCATGCTATCAAAGACACGCTACTTACACGCAAGCCGAAGTAGAGTAGGAAGAACACATTGAAAGCCATGTCGATCTGTAACGTGAAATCTTTGTAGAAATTCTGGCAGGATTCTATTGGGCTATTTGAAAGAAAAAGACATTGGAGTAAATTGTCAGTACATGAGTTTCTACTCTGGTGAGATTTGTATGCGTTTCATTAAAGACCTTGATTCAGAAATCACATTTCTGTTTTCCAGTCGTTTACAAGATACAAGCAAGCATTTCAAATGAATTATTTCATTCATTCAGTTAGTCATTCATACAGTCTTTATATTCACCTGTTCAGGTAATATCTGAGAATTAACATGCAGATACCTTTAAGAAAGGACAAGCAGGAGAATACCTCAGGATTCCTTAACCCCACATTAACCCTTAAAGAACTGACTTCTTTCTACAGAAGACATACCTATGATACTTTAGGAACAAACCTAACAAGCACACAGCTACAGTGAAACGTTACATGTTTTTAATTCATGTCATACTATAAAACCTTAAAAAAAGTAGTTGCTTAGGAACACGTTACCCATTAGCAACCTGGGGTACTTAGTCTTGTAGAATCCCTTGCTTATAAGAAGTTGATTTGGTTTTTGTTTGGGTTTGGTGTTTTGGTTTTTTTTTTTTTTTTTTTTACTTTTTCTCACTTCTTTTTTGTGTATGGCTATTTAATGTACTTTATGTACAGTCCTATGAGTAGAAAAGCAGCATAGCCTACTGGTAAAATTAAACAATAAAATAAATTGAGGAATTTGAAGCAGTACTCTAAGGGTTAATTTCTGCATGCAGGTTAATTAAAATACCTTTGTGTGTGTCAGGCAGCCATTGCAAATTCTAGCTTACTATATTATGCTTTATTTAACAGTGGGACAGGTCCAAAGCATACTCTATACAAACTGGTACTTTATAGATATACTTTTATCTAAGGAAGGAGGTAACTTCCACGAGTATGATTAGTGATTTATTTGGGAGATTTCTAAAATAGGCTGGTGAAGCCACAGAACAATGCTGAAGTCACAGACCAATGTGAAAGTCATGTCCCAATATATGCTGATTTATATACTATATATACATAATGTCCCACCATATATACATACATATACACACATATATTGCAAATGATCATGTATTCATCCCAACCTCAATAAAGTGGAAAACTAGAACGTAGATCATTTGGAACCCTGGAAAACATCCTTTTAGGAAAGAAGAGATTCTTTGCCTTCCCAGGTCAAATAAATCACTGGATGTGAATGTAATACCAGTTAGTATAGCGGTAGCTCTGCAAATATAATGCTAGACTGCTCAACAAGCAAGATTCTATGCGTTATGAACGTCAGTTACCTAATTTAAGGCATAAAGGAAATTACCTGGGCTACCAGGTCATTACACATGCAGCCAAATTTTCCATTCCTTGTATCCATTACAGGTCAAACAAGTTAAGTATAGCATGCCCTCTCCTGTCTTTAGACGCATGAATGTATACAGCAAAATTCCCCTTGATGTACAATAGCTTTATATTTTAAGAAGCTTCAGTGCTATAAGAAATTATATTAAAATGGTTTTTAAAAAGCTATTTGCAAAGACATTGAAGTTATGAAACATTTCTGTTATACTTCAAATAAAATTGATTTACAAAAGCAGGCAGAAGGGAAGAGAAGCCAAATGTTAACGTATAGGACAGAAGACAGCACCTCATGCTTTATAAATACAGCTTTAGCTACAAAAAGAGTAGATGTAATCTGAGAACCCAACAGGATCATTTTCTGTACAGCACTATTGAGAGCAAAGGATTTTGTCAAAATAAGGCAGGCTACACCCTGAGTCTCGATGCACCCTATCAACAGAAATCACAGAAGTACAGCAGAGGCAGAATGAACAACCCTGCACCAACACAGAGGCTTGGACCCTTAATTCAAGGTTAGGTTCCTGCAAAAGCTGCAGAAATTCACTGAAGCTAATGGAATTGCACAGATTTATAACTAGGATAGAGAGCTTCATTATCTTCCTTTCCACAGTTATTTGAAACTTGTCATGATTGTTAGATAAGGTCAGTTAAGGTAACGGCTGTACTTTTGTACCATTGTCCTTTACAAAAACCTACAAGATCTGACAAATTGGCTAATGCATAATACATCTTCGTCTTGTTTGCAAAACACTCGGCACAGTGGACCACAATCCTGATGTGGGACTTTTGTTTACCCTAATACCAGAGCTACTTTTTCTGCTAGTCAGGTCCCTAAAGCATCCTTCATTTCAGAGATCATCTCTCTCTTTCAATTTCTAAACTATCCATTTCAAAGACAAACACAACGTCCTTTCCGTTTTATTTTAGATGATGATTTTGTCACAAAAGCGTGTCACTAAGGCTAAAGAAATAACTATTGATACTCATAGGATGGATTACACAAGATTTAAAATTTTCCAAATTAAATTTCAGTGATATTCTTCAGTTTGGATTTTTTGTGTTCATCAGTAGTTCACACTTGAGCTGAGAGAAAAATATGGCCACTAATCTTTACCACTGCACCATTCAGCCCGCTGCAGAAATGAAGCCAATTTGAAACTCCTCTTTACATCAAGTTTCCCAAACCCAGAAGCGCTACAGTTCTTAGACTTCCAGACAATAGTGCGCTGGCTTCTCCAGGACTAATAATATATTCCCTGTTTTAAACTAAAATCAGATGGCTTGTCCTACGGGATTTCAGGCCTTTAAGTCACCAAAGGTTTCACCTTTGAAGGAGGCAACAGACTTAGAAATGCTTTTATTACTCTTCTATGTAAGCGTGCCTCATTGTAAGTGTGGTTTCATGCATTTATACCACTAAAACCCAGGAGAAACTACACTAAAATCAATGGAATAACATTATACTAACAATGATAGGAAAGATTTAACGTAACTGGATAAAAATTACAGCAATGATGTAAATAAATGCAATATTGATGTGCACTTCGAAAGAGCATCTTTAAATTGCTACATAAAAATTGAAAAAAAATCCGCTGTAGCCATGACTTTTGTGTTTTGAAAAGAAAAACTCATAGCACCGATTTTATTTTACTTAACCTAGGGATATCCTGCTGATAATCTATCAAGGACTATCATTCCCCTTCGCCCTGCCATCTTTTTATGTGATAAACTAAATGCCACATGCAATGCCTGGGCTACACAAGGAAGATTCGAGAGACTGATTGTTTTCTTCAGGTCAACATTTATATCAAGTTATCATTTGCTGCAACTGTGTGCTCTGTGCTACAATTTAATATAAAAATCACATCTGGAGAAATAACAGTGGGCATAGTTTGCCTAATCTGCAGTAAAGGCAGAACCTTGTTTGATTTTTCAGGCATGGACTACACTCTGTTAACTCTCTTCCTTCCTCTGCTGCTCTTTCAACACTGCTATTTGTTCCAGTTTCATATCACCTCTATTTACTTGACCTGTTTGTTATTACAGCATTTTTATAGCAATACTAGTAGTTATAAAGCCCCATTAATCAGGTATCATAGGCATAAACTAGCTCAGTGAGCAAGAGTGACTACAAGAGAAGTAACAAAATTACTCGAGTTTAACTTTACACAGAGGGGGTAACGTTTTCACAAAGCGTTCCCAGCATCCCTAACCCTTTGTCGCAATTGACACTGAAGCCAACACTTTACATGACACTTACCACAGCTGAACAAACGAACGAACCCCTCGTCACTTCAGTTCAAAAGAACTTACTGCTGTTTAAATAACTACTTTTGTCACAAATTTATTTCATGTATTTATTTATTATTCTCACTTATTTCTGGTTCATTTGAAATGCTTCTAATGCATTTGAAATGGTTCTACTGGGATTATTCTTTGAATAGTCATAGAATGAGTGGGAGAGGGCAAAAAACAGTACGCATTTTAATGTTTTCTGAAATGACTTCTTTCTGTGAGGATATTAATATGAAGCTTCCCACAGAAGAAGCCTTCATAGAATATTTCCAGGATTCTGCAATGGCAACAGAGTTGAAAATACCTTGAGTGTTTTTTCCTGTATCATTTCACCTCTTGATAGGAGCTGTAAAACCCATTTCCAACTTGAGATCAAAGCCTTGGCAGGACATATCAATCTATGTCACAGTGCAATTGCTGCCATTATGGCCACACAGAAGTAAGGGCAAGAAATTCTACGTTCATTCAGACCTTAGTCCAGCTTTGCAATCATAGTGACATCTGTCTGGATGATTTTACATAAAATGTCCCTCACAATAATGGGAAAGGTTGTGCACGCCCGATTTGGTAGCTGACATAACGATCCAATATGCAATTTACAGCTCTCTATTCTTTCTGTGTAAGGAAGCAGACTCTTGTATTTTCGGCACATGTCATGTCAGTCTGCTCCTAACGCTTTTTGCCTTTTTTTTTTTTCTTTTTAATGACAATACCTGCAAAGACTAAGTTAGATGCCAGTTTTTATCTATATATAATTATAGACCAAAATGCAAAAGGTTAATTTTAAGACATATTAATTCTAGTCACATTTTGCCAAGTGTTTTGAAGATAAGAAGTTCTATGTAAAACATTGATGAACTACCACAAAAGAAAATTACTTCTACTGTAACTTCAGGAAAGTATTGATGTTAATATTGTACAAAAGCTGCTACATCTTTGGAACTTTAAGAAGTTATTGAAGCTTTTAGAAATTCAGAGAATTTAAATTTTAATTTTTGGAAGAAAATTGTCTTCTGAATGGTGGAGGAAAAGCTAAATTAATTATTGAAATTAGATAAAATATATTTTAAATTGTAATATTAAGTAAATAAAATGTAAAATTTGAAAAGTTGGAACTAAAAAAAATTGTTACAAACTTAACGTGCCTGAGAAAGAAATACAACAACCTGATACTACGAAAAGTTAGGAAGTTTTTAATTTTATTTGCTCATGACAGTTTTTAGATTGCACAATAGCACCTCATATGAAAAAACAGTAAAATGTGCAGTTTCTATCAGAAGGAATGTCTGTTCATGAGAGTGAATTTTAAAATCAAATTATAATTCTGTACAGGTAGAGGCTGCTAAAATATTATCAACACAAATGAATAAATAATTGAGAGAAACCACTCAATATTTAGCAGCTCTTTAGTACCTCATCATTTGAAGACATTCCATTCACTTCTCACTTTCAAATTGTATTTGAATGCAATTAATATGTATTAATTTGAGCATGTAAATTGTCTTTGTTCATAAAACTGTCTATAGTGGTCTTTTTTTTTCCAAACTATTTTGTTTTACTGGAAGCTCCTCTGTAATACTGAATTCCCTCAAATTTATTTATAGAACAAACCCGATTTTATGAAATGTGGAGTAAAAAATAAGTCTGGCGCAAATTTGATATGACAGTGCCCATTTATACTCCTTGAATACATATTTTTAACAGTACAGAAAAAAAAAAATAAGGGGGTTATGGTTAGGCTTTTTAACTGTGTTTCAGAGACGTAGTACTGAAGTAAAACTAAGGCAAAAGCCAGGTGTATGATTTAGTAAAAGCAATGTTCATTCAACGCAGAATACTTTCTGTTCCTTTAACTATGGTTTAGTTGCGCAGCTCAGAAGGGAATAAGCAGTTAAAATCTTCTTTACTGAAACAGGCATGAACGTATAGCAAAATTCTAAACATGGATGCCTATAAAGTGTCAACCTAGTGAAACAAATACAATAATTAAAATAAATCAGCAAGACTAAATAAGAATCAAAGGCGTCAAACATCTAACAGGGTGAGAGAAAGTGTAACAATTTTTTTCTTACTTTAAAAGGCTTTCATTTATTAACCAAGTTAGTCCCCCAGTGAGAAAACAAGAAGTATTTTCTTGCAGTATGTGTACTGATCTTCTAAATGCAAGATGCCTTGGTAAATGACTCGATTTAGAAGGCCTTTCTTTGAGTCATAACATCAATAAGCTCATCATTTTTTTGATGGCAAATGTCTTCTAAATAACTTCACTCTCCCTTGACATGATGTGGTCCGCCACCGGGGAAGTTTTGCTATTGGCATTTTCAGTTAGCACTGCAAGATATGCAGGAAGAGTCAAGTTGTTTTCCTTCCCAAAAAGGGAAGGAAGAGCCGCCAGCTGGCTCAGAGCAATGCTTTAGTGAAGGCAAGGGGAAGACCCACTTTGCCCATAGCAGAAGTTCAGTGTAATTTGCTGTCACATCCCTACGTCTTGGGATCCATAAAACTTCATGGGATCATTACGTCCCTAGTTATAGGTATTTTCTATGGGGTTTTGTGTACATGGCGCTAGTGAGTGAAGCAGGAACAATCCCTTTCTCACTGAATTTTGCAGACAGTTACGACCTGACAGCCAGGGATGATGCTGTGACCACTTCCTGTGTCTTCGTATCTTGTCATTGATAATGATACATTTAAATACTTTTTGACCACTCAACCTCTTACCTCTAAATCCTTAGCTAACTCTTTCTACTATGCACACATACATACACACCCAGAGAACCTTCTGCTCCCAACACGTTTCAGTGTCAAATCCTGGAGCTTCTTTTTTTATACTCATAGCTGAGATGCTGACCATGCTTGGTTGTCTCTTTCTCACCTTTTTTTATTGTACCTTCCTCCTGTCTGGACTCCATATTGCCTATTACTTTGTCCTCCTCTTCCTTCAGAAAGCTGCAGGTAAATATTCCTGTATAACTCCCTGGGACTTTGCCAAGTACCTTTTTTTAATTCTCTATTCTGACCCTCCTTTGCTTAATGAATTAAACGGTATTTATCTTTCCAGTCACAAAAACTCCTCAACTTCAGCACGCAATGAATTTTTTTTTAGTTACTCTATCTTACTGTCTTTGTTTCCATTTCCATTCCTGCCTTGTCTATATGTGGAGTGGCCTCCCTTCTTCACTTTGATATGCATCCTTCTCTTTCAGATTCCTTTTGAAAATGCATTGCTGACCTCAGGCTCATACACAGTAAGCCATCTTTGAATTACATCAAAAATCGGTATCCTCTTTGTTCAATTTTAAAGCAAATAAGCAAAATATAAACTTGATCAAAATAAAAGGAGAACTGCTAAATAATGTGAAATAAAGCTATCTTCCAAGATTTCTTAGACTATTGCTTAATCTACACCTTATAAATTGCAAGCACCTCAAGGGAACTGCTTGTCAGAAAAAAGCAGGAACAATGCAAGTGCCTGTCCTTATTTCCCTTTCCTAATTTCTATCACAACATCTTCTGTTATTCTTTAAAGTCTGACAGATCGCAAGCTGGCATTAGAATATTACCCTTCTATTTCTAACCTAATTAAAAAATGCATCATGACTCATCTGTTCTGCAGATGCTTTCTACAACTAAGTACTTCTGTATTATCTCCCTAGCATGCTGGGGAACCTTGACAAGCTTTTAGACTAATTTGGGTTAAAATTAACAGATTTCCTCATCCTCCTTCAAAACCAACCCACTGTCAGAAGAAAAAAGCAACAACAAAGCCAGATCAATCAGTAATAAATTGGTAAAACAGCATCATTTAGTAAAGATTTTTCTAAGAATCAGAACCAGAGATATATTGTTTTTCCTTATGATTCTTTCACTTTTCTGGATCATGTGATAAAAAATGGGGCATAAAAGTGGTTTTGTTTGGGGTTTTTTTTCCTTTGAATGTTAACTTGTTTTAAATTTAAAGATGTATTTAAATGCTGTGACCGGACAGTTTTTAATGCAAAATTAATTCAGTTTAGAGACTGAGATAGAGAAGGACTTCCAGTGGGAAAGAAAGAGAGGCTCTTAATTTTAATTTCTGTCACATCCATGTACAAAATTAAGAGCCAAATTAAGTTGGTACAACTGCAGAACAAAGGTATACTTTCCTGATGCCCATCTCAGATGCACAAGATTTTGCCCGGCGTAACTCTACTAACTTCTACAGAGCCATTTGACTGACAACATACCAAGTGACAGAGTCAAGTAACATTGCTAGTACTTATTTTACCTAAGTGAACTAATACAACTTGGTAAAATTCAGTATAATGTTGTCAATTTTCATCTTTCTTTTTCAAGTTTGCTATTAATTTTAAGTAGATCATGCTTCTTCATAGACTGCCCTAGTAAAACATAAGCCAACCTGCCACAGAACTCAAGCAAAATCAAATTCTTATCTTCCTCAGCCCAAACACAAAATTATATACAAGTATGATAACAAGAAATGTTTATTTACATTTTTATATGGAATTGCAGGGATATACAGAAACTACACACATTAAAATTGCTCACTTGGACTTTAATTCTTTAATCCCATCAGGGTGTAGGTACACTCACTACTGCCTGCAGTATACGTCTTCTCTAATTACTGACTTTCACAAATAAAAGCTAAAGGAAGATTCCTGCCGAACAGCTAAACAACCAGGAACCGAGTGCTAAAACGGGCGTCAGTAAACGGCCCAGAGTTGATATCTGTAAGTCTTCTAAGTTCCTTCAGTAATGTACAGAAGACAGAGCATGTGCTTTCTTGCAAAATACGCCATTAAGATCTTCATCCTACCTAAGATAACTGCATTTGAAAAGGTTTGCCGAGAACCACGTAGGTAAGTAGGAAGAGTATATTATTGTATTTTGCATTAGATTTGTTAACTGCTTACCATAAGCTGAGAACACCGGCAACTGCAAACAGTATTACATTCCCTTGACAAACAATCTCCCTGATGACAAGCCAATGACAGAGCAACAATGCTAGGGATCCCATTTTTAATCAGAGGTTTTTACGTGAGACTGCTAACATATTAAAGAGAAAAACACCAGTATACTGTTTCAACTAACATTCTATTATTACCTTTTTTGGCAACATTTAATAAGCCACTTCAGTTACATCTAGTATGCTGACTGCATGACAGAAAGATTCTGTTAAACTGCATACCCTCTTTACTAAACTTGACAATCTTGCATGTTTCTACTTCGTAATGAGATCCCTTTCTATTACTTCTCGGCTGTTATTATTTTATATAATTGTTCTTTAATATTCTTTATCAAAGTGCATCAAGGAGTAGTAAGTTGTTGTAGCTGTTTGCTCCAGAGAACAGAAAATAATTGGTGACATGAAAATGCAAACACGTCATATGATGCTGCAAAAAGAATACTAATCCCTTTTCCATGTTCACATTGAATTGAACAAATGGAAATGGATCAAGTTAGTCAGAAGTATATCAGAAGCATGAAACTTTTTCAATTAAAACATATAGTTAAACACTGGAATAGGTTCTTTAGGGAGAATAGTGAATCTCAGATTTTTAAAACAGTGGTAAATACTTTTCAGCCTGGGATATATGGACCACTTACAGTCCTTGCATTTGCATGTGTCAAATACAATGATCTACACATGCGATATTTCTAAAATTTCCTCCTTCTGTAGGAGAGGGCCTACAAACCATTGATCTCTTAGATAAGTGCCTGTTTCAATACATTTATGTATAGTCACTCTTACCTTGCAGCAGAAGGAAGACTGACTTCCTGAGATTCCTTCTTGCTCTATTTTGTGTGATTCTATCTTGGAGCGGCTGTCTTTTAAAATTACCCAAAGGTGTTTTTCACATTTGCTATCCACTTTCCTCAACGTTTTCAACAGCTGACCATCGTCATCAGTTTCCAGCTCCAACTACTCTTCCATCTCAGTGTCTTTTATTACCCTTCTACTCTGTTGATACTGTTGTCCAGCTTTCAAGTCTCCCTCATCTGACTGCACTCTTTGAAAAAACTCGTGCAATCTTCAAAAATCAGAATGTCCTTTACCTATCCTGACTCCAAATTGAGATTATTAATCGTTTTTTGTATGTCATCATAAAACTGAGCTATGATTTTCTGCTTGATATGTCTAACAGATTCCTCCAGATGATTTTGAGTATTCTTTCTATATGTTTCTTGCTTGCTTACATACTGTAATTAAAAAACCTAATTTTCTCCTATGAAACTTAGTCTAAATTCAACTATCCTAACTGAAAATGACAAGAGTACCAGATGAACTGGAGTGTTAAAATACTTCCAGTTCATTCATCTGACTGTCTTTTCTGGAATTACCTCCTGTGACACTTTAATGAAAATATCTGGCTATGATCTAGTTTTTACTGAGTAGTAATAAACTTGAACCTAAGGTATATTATTTGACTTTAATGTCAGTGAATAATGTAATTGAGCAATGAAAGCCAGAAGTACTGCAAACTGGTAGAAACTTGACATTACATTACTGGATCAGCTTTTTTTGGTCATGCTTTTTAGTGCATGCACCCAAATCTATTATTATCCATAAAAAGCTATCCATATTGTGTTAATGGTAATTCTAAAGCAGTCCTAATACACAGTTACACCAGGCAGGATATATTGTTTCATATTTCAAACAAAGGCATAACTGTAAACATGAACCATGTACATTCCTTCAAAAAATCTGCATAAAACTAGAAAATATATTAGTCCCAAACAAATTTCAGATTCTCTCTCTCATTCCTCATGAGGACCTTTTAGCCTTATCTATTCCATCAGTGTAAGGGTCCTTTTAAGCACCTTAGTAATTTAATACCTAAGATACATTTAGGGTGCCATAGGTCATGCAACTCAACGACTCCCAATCCAAACTATTACACATCTAGTATCCTTGTAAAGTGTCACGGGGAAGTCTGTATTTGCATACTTGTTCCACTTTACTAGAAATAACGGACAGGTGAGTTGAAGTAAAAAACCTTTCAACTACCAAGAGTAACCATCTGAGATCTTTGAATATATCCTGAGCATCACAGTATATCTGTTTAAATTCCTCTGCCTTAAACCAACTGCAGGCACGACCCGGGTAACATTCCCTCCCAGCATATATAAACACTTATGACAGTCCTTTCTATCAGTTTCCCTTTTTCCTTCCCCAGACTCCTGGAAAGTCTTTATTGCACATACCTTCTAAAGTAACACACACGGACACAGTTTCTCTACCCATACACTCCGCCACCGTGGCTTACTTGCCACACGCATATAACTGCAATCTAGTGAATTTTCCTACTTAGAAATTTTCATGTCACAGCTGTTCCAGCTGTGGCACCTGATTATTTACCAGGACTGTCTTACGATCAAATACCATATCCTTAAGGTAAAATGCTGATTCTGTGAAAGACTAACTGAATAGCCACATTTACTTTGCAAAGAATAGAAACAGTTTAAATGAAAAAAAGAAGACATTAAAGATAACTCTTTCCTAGTTCAACTTTTCAGACAAGAAAACTAGCCTGGAGCCTGAGTGATAGTCTCATTCATAGTGGCTTTTCTAAATGGGAAAGGCAAAGTCCTTTTTAGGCAGATTAATGACACTATGCCTTTTCGTTTTTTAGCAGTCACTTTATGTCCATTACCAAATAGAATAAGGTATTGCCAACACCTGTAGCAGTTGCTTGGATCAATTACCACAAGCCTGATCTAAAACTACTTTACATCAATGTAAGAGGAGGATTATAATGATGTTAAAAATGAATATATAGTGGCCCCTTTTTTTCTAAAACCATCTCAAAATGGCTTGCACTGTATCATCCAACATCTTTTTATCCTGGCTGCTGTGCATGGGAAACGGATGTGTAGTTAGGCTTACACACTGAGCTACTGGAAAGTCAAAAGGACTGGTGTAGTAATCCATTTTGCCCCGATTTCAGGAGGAAGAAGTTCATGTTGCTGTATAGATATATATGTCTGATCAATTTTACAGTCCTAAAAGAATTTTCCTTCATTATAAGAAAAAAAAAAAAAAAAAGTAACTGTTATTATGTGGAATACAAGAATAACATATAAAAACAAAAAAGTCCTAAGTAATCCTTCATAATAAACATTCTCAGGGCAGCACAGTGTCAGCATATGGGTGGCATGACAACAGTTGTGGAAATTACTTCCCTTCTTTCTTGTTTTGACTATATTGCGTGTTTTCAGTTACCTGCTTAAAAGTACACACTTAGAGCATATTTTGACTTTATATCTATCTGTTCACAATTATCATTTCTCAAACATCATAACATTTTATATTATAGGCCCTCAAAGTTAAATGTATGGGATAAATAATGTTTATTCACCATGCTGAATGTTAAATTGCAATCTGTAAATTAATTTTGACTCCCCAAAAAGCACAAAATGTAACCTCATGTACGTAACACATACACTCAACATTTGCACCGATCGACAGCACTACAAAATTGTGTTCAGACACAATGTTTCAAGTCACTTTCCAAAGTGCTGTTTCATCATTTTATCAGGAAACAACAGGATTAGCATTAAATCATACCTTCTACTGTGCTGATGAAAGATTTATGTGAACACATTTAAGAACATATGAATAACAGGTTGCTTAGGATGGTCACAATGTCATTTGTAAAAGAAACTTAGAGTAGCGTTACAATTCTTCATATGAAATTTCATTTTCGTGGTGTTTTGTAAATCAATACCTTTTAAATTATTTTGCAGGCTATTTAATATTATAAAAAAAACCTGTTGCACTTCAAAATTCTTCCCAAATTCTGACTTTTAATAAATGTTTATGTATAATCTTACCTCTTTTCACTGTCACCTGCTGCAAAAGCTGACAGCAGGGAAAGGTTTATCTTTCTGAACGCTACTGGCATCATTCAGCCGTTGTCACAACTCTTTCTCTCCCACATCTTGACCACACTGCAATTGTCTAGCTAGTCAATAAACTACTGTAATATGCTGGAAATTTTAAATATGTAGACCTGATACATATCATGTTATTCATTCTATAAAAGCTTAACTAAAGATATTGATAAGCATAACTTACATTTGCTCAAACTTTCTGATTTTATGGGTTCTTTTAATTCCAGTTCATGCACTTAATGCTTAGACTGCATTCAGTGTATACACCATCATGGTAAGCACGTCGGCATGCACAGGCAAGACAAGAATAGATTATAATTAATCCCATAGACAACCAAAAAAGGTGAAGTTGCATCATGCAATGAAACCACAGCTTGGCCTGGGCTGCCATGCAGAAAAAAACCTACATCAATGAGTCTGCTGTACGGCTCCTAGGTAAGAGTTGACATGAAAGAGGTGAGTTATTTCAGCAATGAAGTCACAGGCTGAAAATGTTTTTACTACTGTAAACAAAACACTGTACATAGCACCAGTATTACTCTGGGGGGAAGAAGATGCTTGTAGAGGAGGACAAAAAGGATGAGAAAGAGAAGAAGGGGGAGGAGGAATTATAAATTACAGTAACAAGTCTGAAATCCAATCGCTCCTTTTTAATAAGCATTTTGCTATTTCATTCAAAATAATCTCATTTGAGCTTTCAAAACAAACCTGAACTTTCAATGTATTTTGCAAAAAAACAATGGATGAAATAATGAGATACAGGGTAACTTCAAAATGTCCATAGTGTTCCGTAACTGATGAATAACTGAAGATAATAAACACACAGATATGCACAGGTGAATTTTTCAATGCAGTGCACAGGATCTAAACCACACAACTTCCACTGATTTAAATGCATAATGTAGTCAACCGAATGAATATGGGTAATATAAGGGATGCACTGATATGAGTGATTTATTCAGCCACCTTCTACTGCTTTTCTAGTAAAAGACATTTTTCTGCTGAATAAAGGAGGGGTTTTTGCAGGAATTGTGGTAATTCTGAAGTGCCTTTACCTTACTCACCTTCATAGTTGTTCTGAACACAAAAATGTGACCTGAATAACAGGGTGACCACCTAGCCTGTTTTAAGGCACGTACATAAGGCCCAGTACTCCATAGCCTGATTCCAGTAAGCTCAGAAAGAAATAGGTGAGCAGGTAATTTATTTTAATGCAACACTCACATAAGAGATCCTACCCCGTGATGAAAAAAGCACGATTCTGTAACAATATAACGTATTATGTGTGTGTTTCTTTATAAAAAGATTTGTTCCATGTTTTTCAATAGGTATGCTGTTGTCAAGCAATTTTTCTTAATTACCCTTAACAGTAGCTTGTCATTCTATTTTTATCACAGTTGCCAAATACATCAACTAATTATGCAGGGCAGCAATTCAGGGAACACCAAAACAAGTTTTATCAAGAAAACTAAAATTTCATTTACTGTATAAAGTTTTTAAAAGAACCTATTGTTGTTCCAGTTCCAGAACAATTGCTTTTGGTATCTCTGTTTTTATACGCTGATAACTTTTTGAAATATTAATCTTTTTATTTAGCAAATTGCCACAGAAATTTAGATCAAAAAAACCCCAGTTTAATTGACAGTAGAAATTATTTTCCAGCCTCTTGAACTTGCTCAGAAAATTTGCAGAAAAACCTGTCAGCACCTTTTGAATTTGACAGGTAAAAAAATTACATATTCTAGCTATAAGACCTCCAATTGTACTATTCTTAAATAGTGAAATATACATTCTTTTTCCAGCCAAACACTTCCATTCTTTTCACAGGCACAGAACTTACAGTGATGACTCGTACCACTTTTGGCCACTATGTGCTATTTAACAAGGCTAGTAGGATGTTTCATTAATTGCATATTAAAGATGTGAACATTTTATTGGGTGTACAGGTATGCACTTACAAACTGTTGCACTGTGCGTGCAAATGTTATCGGTTAGGAAAAAGGGTACTGAGTCAAGATAGATTTAAGCACTGCCGACAAAGCCAGCAACCTGGTAAATTGTTTAAGGCAAGCAGATGAGGAGTCCAAAAATTTAGAAATGGAACTTGCAGACTTCCAAAGCATATCATCCTAACAGGTACTGTACAGTCAGTAATAGGAATTATGGCATATACAGTATGTAATATAACATATATGTATTTATCGCTACAAAAATGATACGTATTATGTATGTATACTTTCCCATTGTTGTGAAAAAAAAATAAATCTATCTTTTCTTACTTGACAAAACATTGATTTAGCAAAAGATGAAAAACAGTCCTTATGTTTATTCTTAATAAAAATAATACACAGGTAATTTTTCATCTACTCAGGATAGAAAAGCCCTCAAGACACGGACAGAATACAGAGCTGGCCTTAGTTCTACAATCTCATCGCTCTGAATATGAACATAACAATGTAAAAAAGAAATGGGAAGAATCATATCCTTGGTATCTGCTACTAATGCAGCAGAGGATGACAGAAGCTACAAATGTAAGGATCTCTGAAGATCAGTTTAAATTACAGTTTACCATACATCGTCACAACAGTTTATTGTCCTGTGAACAGTGATTTTTGCTATAAAACCAGCTAGTCTTGAGAGATCGAATTATTAGGTTCAAGAAGAGATTCAGCCTCCTGGTTTCAGATTGTTGCTACAAACCAACCTCACCTTAGAAAAGTTTCTCTGCTTCAGCTGGAGAGAAGCTATCAAACTCATTAATTTCCTAACAAGCTAAAATGGCAGACATTTCTCCCTTTTGGCACAGCCAAAAGCCATAACAAACTTTATGTAGTTCATACAAGTCTGTTGCAAATTATAAATTCTAATCACTATGAAGGATGTTGTCCTGTTGAAACTAAATGACCAGAGCTATCGAATTTAACTAAATTGCTGGGATATTTTGCTCTGGAGTTCAAATCTTTCCAATCCCTGAATATGAAATTCCTTTTAGTAAATCAACTACTGGCAAAGTTTAGTCTGGCAAAACAGGGCATCTGATTCTAGCTTTCTGTTTTCTCCTAGGTATACTGTTGTGCACAGCAAAGAAATCAGATGGGTCAAACTACAGTCTCAACGTTGTAAATATTTCTGCTTATATACTCTATGGATTTCAGCTAGATCATTCATATGCAGAGTTAAGTACAATGGATGGAGCTTTGTGTAAGCAGTGACCAAAATTACCATAAAAATCTTCAACTGGTAGGAATACCATCAAATTAACTGATCCGATCCACTCACTAAAGAAAGCTCAGTTGTATTCAGAGCCTTTTTGTCCAACCTGTTCGGAATACTGCATGAACAAAGATTTCAAATCTCTGGATAGCTTGTTTCAATGCTTCATAGCTTTTACAAATACAGAAAAGCCTAATTGTTATTAGCATCAATAATTAGTAACAAG
Organism: Phoenicopterus ruber ruber; assembly: GCA_009819775.1. Classification (NCBI taxonomy): domain Eukaryota; kingdom Metazoa; phylum Chordata; class Aves; order Phoenicopteriformes; family Phoenicopteridae; genus Phoenicopterus; species Phoenicopterus ruber. The sequence continues at coordinate 15,236,594 of CM020221.1, read as the reverse complement.
CTTTAATCTTTCTTATTGCTTTTGTCTATATTGAAGAAAATGCTTTTATGGCAAGAAGAATTTTTCCCTCTGACTTCAAAGGGAACTTTCTAATATGTTGATGTCCTGGCCTTCACTTAATTTCAGTACATCTAAGCTTCCAGAATCTAAAGAGAACACTTCATTAGCAAGCTGTTGTCATTTTTTTTCTTAAGTTTGATAAAACTAAAGGTTAATATCTTTAAGAAATCTAATGGTTGAAGTTCCCGAGTGCTTTTGAAAAATTTAATTCATTACATATTCCATACTCTAGGAAATGTATATGGATGTGTCAATATTTTTATACACATTGCCTTTTTCTATGCACATTTTATTGACATTTCACAAATTCAGTTCCTTGTTCTTAGTCAGATATGCTGTTAAAGTGAAATCACAATTCAACAAAGGTACAATAAAGACTTAATTAAACATTCATCCTTATTTTCCTAAAGCTAAAAAAGAACAAAGACAAAACATTAAAGCTCACTGCATTTAAAATTAAAGATTTATAACAATGAGACTGACAAATATTTACTATGTAAGGTGGTACATATTGCTTCAAGAAAGAATTTGGCAAAACACACCTATACTTTTAATAAAAAGTACAAATTGCTAGGGAAAATAGTCAAGAGAGAAGTTCATTGATATTTCACTAGTATTCACTGAAAACTACCTTACTTATAAAATGGTGTTAGAAAAAATAGCAGACTATGGATAATCTATTTACCCTATGGTGGAAGCACTTAAGCCTGACAATTAAAATGAAGATTTGCAACAATGGTGCAATAAGCAACCTGTACTTTTAACATAAAAAACATCCATCAACCACTATTGTTGCATTTTCATTATATCACATGGTATAATCGAAATAAAATGACTGTAAAACATCATTGTCACAGGAGCTTTTGCTTTGGAAAATAAGTAGGCAGCAAAGGAAGTCACTATCTGTTATCTCTATATTCCATGATACAGAATAGATTCTAATTGACAAGTAAACATCTATCAAATTACATCAAACTATTTTAACTGTTTAATGGAAAGCTAAAAAGATTTAAAAAATATTAACATAATTTAAAACGACAGAGATTTAGTCCACAGTTGCTTTTCCAAAACATGAAGATCTGATTTTTATTCTGATATTCTACTATATCAGAATAAAATTCTATACTATAGAATTCTATATCTATCTATATATGTTATAGAATTCTATATCTATATATTCTATATCTATAATCCAGTTCTGAGGCTGTGGAAATCATAATATGAAATTAAGAAAATCATTTATCCTTTGACAATACAGGAACTAAAATTTAACACTAGAGCCAGAGGAATTAGTTACAATTATATACACTAGACTGAAGCTGGGAAAGAAGGAAAGTGAAAAAAGAGCAGATATGAACTTACAGATGTAGAAATTCCACATCACAGATCATGCACTAAAAAGATTACTGAGAACAATCTAATCTCTGCCTCTCCAGACAGAAAAATGGCAAACGCAATGAAATGAAAAAGAAGACAAGTGTAAAAACAGTCAAAGAGGCTGATTCAAGTGGAAATGCATAATTAGTTACCTAACTTTGAAGCACAATGTACACCAAAGAGAATAATTGCAAAAGATGAGAATAAGCCACCTACGAAGCCTTGATGACATGTGTTTAATGTAATAAATATCGCATTACAAAAATGTGAAGTCAAATCAGTAAATAAAAGTGACAGGAGTAACATTCTGCAAAGCTGTGTGCTAACATAACTCTTACTGTCTGTATGACCCCTTTAAGTCTTTCGACTTGGTTTCACTTAACCAGGTAGCTGAGTTAATAAGTTTGAGTAACCCTTCCGAATTACTTGACTGAAGAAGGCCACAAGCAAGTCACTGGAACTACAGGGTAACTGGATTCATGTCCATTAAACCATGGTGATTTGAACAATTACATTGCCACTGCATTTTAGCTACAAAATCAAATGCCCTGGAGTTTCAAATTTCCCCGAGGTGGCCAAGCTTATTCAATTCATGTCAGGCATTCGTGTTTATGTCAGAGAGCTGGTCTAGAGAAAAAGCTTGCTTTCCCATGAACTAACAGTGCCTTGAGACAAGCCTTGAGACATCATGCTAAAACAGTTCTCAGTGAGTGTACTTAGTAGTCATCCTTTCACATACAAGGGTAGACTAACACCAGCCTGTCCTGATTGCTGTAGCTGTTTATCTCACCTCTTTCTCCCACCTCCATCAAGCCCTTTTCCTTTCCAGAACTCACTCTCTGCCCAGGCGGTCTCTCTCACACAAAGGAAAAAAACCAAACCAAAACAAAAAGTATCTCCCTGATTCTCCAATTCTTCCTATAATCACCATTTAAGGACCACACCACAGTTTGTCCCTGTCTGCCCAGGACTTTTTCTGTGCTTCTGTACCCTTTTGTAATTATTTCTGACAGGGTTTGCTTTTGCTGAGATCTGTAGAAGGTGAAAGGATTGACATGCAGGTTAATTAAAGACAGACAGACAGAGGAGGCAAGACCTAGCTGCCTTCTGACCAGGAAACTGCAGTTGCCTCAGATCTGTTGAAATGAGTTTCAGGAGCATTGGCCTCCGTGATGAAAGGGTAGGCTGTTCATCTCTGCTTCCTACAGGACAACTCTGTCTTCCTTCCCTGCATGCAATACTTAGCTTCAATCCTGCTCCCGTTGCCAAGTGAAACTGGAGGGAAAAATACAACGTGTTTTGTCTTGTACTAAAAATCGGAAAAAAACCCCTAACTCCCAATTTGTAACACTTGCATCAGTGTTTCCATGTAAGTGAATTAGCACAACAAATATTACCAGCTATTAAGTTAAAGCAAGGGCAAAAACCTCTGGCTGGCTCTGCAGAATGTGTGTTTGGGATAAGATGCACAACCACTGCACAGGTGTTGAATTTTTAATTTATGAAAGATGGGACAGAAAAAATAGAAGACGAATAATTTTCTCTAAGTCAACATTGCAAAAGAGAATTTAAAAAATAAGTAAAATCATTTTACATCCTCTTGAAGGAGCATATCTACATAAACACACTTGGCAAGGTAGAGCACTGATATAACCTGGAAGCTTAGAGATACCAAAAGAAGGACAGAGCAAGTGGCATCAGAACCAACGGCCGAGCTTCCAAATTCTTGTCTAGTCAAGGGCTTAGGGAAGCTCGGGAAAAAGAACAGATGAGAATTGTAAGCTACAACTTATTCACGGAAATAACATGGGTTTCCATTAGAACATGATTTAGTAGGGTTCTACATTGCTGACTGGGAATACCATAAAGACTATCACTAGAATACTCAAAACACCTTTAATCCCAAAGGGCTTGTCTAGACAGAAACAGGAAGAAACTAAGTCAAATCTGTTGGAGACCAGTGTCCCAGGACTTCTGGGAAAAGCAAGTGTAGCATAGTAGTAGATAATGCAGTAAGGACCGAAATATAGACTCACTAATCTATCTCTGATGATGTCTGTAAAGAACATGTTTCTATTTAATACCTGCTTATCTGAAAAAGTGTACTGCAATGATCATTAGTCATTCAATGGACTAGTATGATGGAAGATTTATCAGGATTCTGCTTTATGAAACAGTTGGATCCTTAAGTATTCTTTCTAACGTAAGGCATTTGATCACAGACGTTAAGTTACAAACCATGTATGATAAATTTTTGCACAGTATTATTGATTAGCATCTCAGCACACTCACCATCCCATCACTATTGCAAAATCCTAGACTAGATGGAACATAGACTACCAGAACCAATATTCTGTAATTCATTCAACCTCTTCTAGCAGCTTGCATGCATCCTTGAGGCCTTAAAATGGGTCATATTTATCATACACAATGGTAGTACCATATTGGAGGTTATCAATTATTGCAACTTCACTGACAGGCATGCTTTTACACTCACACTAAGTCTGATGGTGAATTATGGCCTTAGGAAAAACAAGGAGTTGAAAGACACGTTCCTGACTGATTGTGACACTCTCAGTTCCATACCAGTAAATAAACATATACATATGGAAAAACCTCTGTGTATCAGGGTTTGCAGTCTTATGTACTCTGAAAAGCTATACTAGCTCTATTCAAGCAGTATTTTTGTTTTACATATATTTCTTCCCTTTCCCAAAATGCATTAGTACTACTAATGTAGTTCCGGACCAAAAAAGGTAAAATAAAGTATCTTAATCTCCCTCCTCGGATTAATCTTTGAGAAAAACTGAGAAAAGTTTTCATGCCAGCACTGCTATTCTGTATGTGCATCACAGAACACTGCAGTTAAAAATATCTAGAATTTAATACTATGGAAATGCATAACTGAAGAGTGATAGATATTCAAATACATGCACAGCTAAAATAATCTGTGCACCTGCAAAGTATGAAAACTTTTCACTTACCAGAGTGGCATAATGATTTTGCTTTGATATAGACTGGCCACATGCAATAATCGTTTATGCCCTTCTCTCTTACTGATAACATCAGGAGTTATAATGAGCAGCATAACAATTTTGTTATGTTAAAGTGTATATTATACAGTAATTAAGAATCAAAATATATTTTGGTTTTCATACAAATGTGTTACACTACTTTCATTCTGGATGAACAGCAAAGACTAAACACTCCATAAGATAGAAATTACTGTATTTTTTTCCACTGTAAAAGGGTCTCTGTCTTTAGGCTCATGCATATTTAAAAATCTAATCCTTTTCTGCCTAGTTATTTTTCACTGCATATTGTGAGCGTACTGGGACAGATAAAAACTTCATTTTAAGAGAAACAAATGGAAGACTTAAAGCCAATGTAGCTGGCAGGAGAATAAAAGAGCATATGAGGCACTTAAAATATGTTTCAACTTTTTTTTATACCAACTACATTTCAAGTTCATGATGTTCCTATAAATTACATTATAAAAATATACATCACCCATGCTCTAAGTCCTGCGTTGCTTTCCAACTTATTGTAAGAAACTATACAAAATATTTATGACATACTAATAGACTACCTTTTTCGATATTATGTTAATATAACATTATGAGATTATTAATCAAGATGATTGGCAATTTTCATGGTCAGTATTTTCTGTGAGGGATTTCTCTTATTAATTTCTTCAATCCACTTGATAAAGTTCAAATCTGTGAAGCTGAAGGTACACACTGCAACTCAATTTTCCTCATTTCTAGTTATTTTACTTTGCGAGGAGGCAGATGGAAGTGTATAAAAAGGTGGCATGACAGTGTTGCAGTTTTTATAGATGAGTATACTCCATCCAGATTGACTTCTATGGAAATTTCACACATGTTAATAAGATCATAAATATGGATATTAGCATTTGTGAAAACAGAAATGTATGAATAAACACTTTATGCATCTGAAGACATGTATGTAAAATAAAAATTCTACACAGGATTTAAAATGGTCATTTATTTATCTGAAATACATATTGAAATAACTTTAAGCTACATTAGAACACTGACCAGTTTAGTCTTGCCTATATGCACTACCCTTACGCGATGTGTAATTGCCATACAACGGACACTTGAGTAACTAATCAAGAGGAAAACCATTTTAGAAGCTAAATCAGAACAAGAAACAAAACATTATTTTTATCCTAGCTCTACGCTTACTAGGTTACCGTAGATATGCAAATGAACAGAGCAGGTTGGGAGATAAAGTGTTCCCACTTTAATTTTTACTAGTGGAGTAAAAAAAACCAACCAAACAAAAAAAACCCCAAAAAAACCCCAAACCAAACCTTTTTTAGAAGGAACAAGGTCTGTACTTCTGTAGAGCTCCTGCCTTTCAATACTCTATCCTAAGAAGGGAAGGGATCTTGGCTATCTAAGTTCCACATAGATGTTTCCAGGACATACAGATTGTCATTATTCTTTACACAGGTACATCAAAAAAAGATAGTAGGATCCCAAGATAAACATTGACGGGATTTAAGACTGGAAACTCGTAATGAATTTAGCTGGATGTCTTGTACACCACAAGCCATTGAGCTTCACCAGCTTACTTCTGAAGGGAGTAAAGTATTGGCATTTTAACTGAAGTATAATTTATGTTTTGATAGAGTGCATCTTTTGGGAAAAAACAATCATTCACATGAACAAACACAGAGATGAAAAGTCTTCATTTTCTCTCGATAGCATATTTCACTCACACTATTAACATTTTATGCCTTATTTTCCATTTGAGTTTGTCCAGTATCAGCTTCAAGATATTGATTGTTGTCAAGTCTTTATTATATTAAACAGCCTTTTACTTTCTTCCACAAAGATATACAGTATAACCAAATCACACATCAATCCTCTTCTCAATAAACCAAAGTGATTAAGCTCTTTAAATCTGCTGCTCTAAGGAATTTTCTCCAGCCACCAAATTTCCTATGCTCTCCACCATTCACTTTTTGTGTCCCTACAGAGTGAGTATCTGCAATCTCCAATATATGCTTCCACAGAATGGAGATAATAAACCGAGCCTCACAGAGCTTTGGGTATTTAGAACTATAAAGCACTAAAAACACTCTTTAATGGAAGTTACTTTTTCACTGGAAGACACTGCTATCAACACTGATGCAATGGCATGCTTTAGACAGCATGCATCTCATCTTCTCTTACGGTTCAGGAAGCCATAAACATTAGAAAATGCTGTTGCAGATCCTCTGACATACATTTCAAATCACACGCTCTCAAGCCCTTTAAAAAAGCTTCAAGATACCTGTGTGACTTGAAACCTTGCAAATTTCACACCTTGAACCTTCCCCTTTCTTAAAAAAGGAAGATAGGCTTAAAAAAAAGAATGCAGACATTCAATTATCTAATATAAATGTACTCAGGGTCATGACAGCTTCACATTCTATAGAATACTGCACACAATAAATCTCCTGTACAATTAGACCGCTTCCCTGGCAGATGTACATCATTCCCTGTGGCACAAACTAGACTGAAACTGTTCTCTGCATTTTCTCCTTTCATGTCAGTAATGCTATAACTAACTACAAATATCATCATTTGATCTGGGAACCCTTATCTTTTCCCCCTTTTTTAACTAGGGTTCAGATCAACTGTTCTTTTCTGTACAGAAGTATGGGTGAAAAACTGGATGTAATACTTCGTTATATGCAGGTGGCACTTTCTTTTCCCTTTAGAAGTGTACAAAAGTTCTCTGTAGGAGTATGACTAGCACTTCAATAGCAGAATAGAGATCATTCCATTTTAGTCCTTGATTCCATAAGCCTGACTGTAGTGTTTTCATTTAGAATTAAAACTAAGCTTACAGGCAAATAATACCCATATGATATCAAGACTTAAAAAGGTAGGAAGGCATTTAATCACTTACCTTGCAATTAGAAATTTGTATCTGATACTGTACTTTCTGAACTTTGAAAGTACTAATAAAGGTTTTCTTCTTTCCTCAATAGAGCTAAAATCTTTATGGTTGCGACCAATTGTTAGTTTTCAATAAATAAAGGAAGACTGACTGGGTTTTATGTTTGGTAACTGATCTGACAACAGTGATCCTGGCAAATTGTAATCAATACAACTTCAGAAAGGAAAAAAAAACCCACAAAGTTGAGAACAGAATCAGTTAAGTAGGTCAGGGTACTGCAGCAGTTTGCTGCCATCATCATGCTGTCTTAACCTAGAATTTATTATGTAAAAGATGATCCTCAATATGAACCGAGCACCTAAAAGCTGATTCCAACTTTTACCTGGTTGTCAGTTTCTTGGAAATGTAATATCCACAAGAAAATCTGATAACAATTTGCCGTATTTCATTTCTGAATAAGACACCGGTATAGAAACTAACATGGAAACTCCCTCACCCACATTTGCTTTTTTGCTTTCTGTGAGCCATCCAAATGATGCAAAGGAACAGAAATGGATAGAGTTTATCAAGAGAGAGTCTGCATTCATCAGATAATATTAAAAACCTTTAAAAACTATATGAGTAAAACATCCCCAAAATTTCTTTACTTTTATATATTTTATAATGAAGAGACTCTTTTCCTGGAAAGGTAGAAAGCTCTCATTACAGGCTAATGCTCTTCCCTTATTCTCCCATCACCATCTCGATTTGTTATAGTTGCAACAAGTTTAGCTGAAGATTAGGTTGTTTCTAAGCTGTCTCTCTTCACTGTGAGTTCCTTCTTTATAGAGCTAAGGGACACCATTTTGTCAGTCAGTCATGCGTTGCAAATCACTATTAGATTTATTTCATTCTAAGCTAGATTATGTGACTCCTTGGAGGGGAAATGAGTGGCAGGAAGTTGGAGGGAAAATTAGGCTGTACAAAAAAGTCCTGATAGCTTTTAAGGCCCTTACAGATGTGCTTATTAAAGATAGTAAAAATCTAGAGACTGTTGAAACTAATATTAAATCTTGTAATATCTGAACATTTAGATGCCTTTTTTTTTTTTTTTTTTTTTTAATTTGCCTTTGGAGATAGCATGAGGAAATGTGCTTGAACTATCTTTCCTATGAATCTTAAATTCTTTTCTCTGATTTTTGCTCTGCCAGTTACAAATAGATAAGGCTGGATGGTAGTCACAGCAAGTCCTAGAGAGGCCCAAACATAAAGCTGACTTTAATCTTAGATGATTCTTCAATTTAACATGACCCTCATTTCCAAGAACAGACATGAAAGGGAACAAGAAGGTTTAGAAAGACTTACAGCAAAGGCACTAAGGACACCCCCAAATCCTATATGCTTTCATTGCCACAATCCCCACACCCTTTGCTTCCTTCCCTTCGCATACGTGTGTTTCAGCCAGCAAACAAACAGTTTGACGAATTCCCAGCTGGAGTACCAGCTTCTTTGTATCTGTAGGGAACTAAGACCTAACTGAATACGAACTTCACGTAAGTACTAGTTGCATTCAGATGGCAGTGCAGACTGTGAGAAAAATTAAAGTGAGTTCTGTGTTCTCTTCAGCAGAAAGCTGCTTTCCCCGTCACTCAAACCAAATTGCGGGGGAGTGCATAAGCTATCTAGAGTCAGAAGAGGTAGAAGATGAACCCAAGCAAATGAGAGAAGTACCACAGACCCCTTCCTACTCCCAACAGTGTTTCCAAGGAATGATAAGAGTAGAGGGTAGACTGGCTGCATAGCTCTATTTAAATGCAAGAGTCAATTCCTTTCCCCATTTTGTCAAGAAAATCCTACACTTGGAGCATCTGTGTCACGCTCTCCACAGCAACAGCACGCTACTGCAAGGGTAATACTCCCCTTGTTCCCCTCAGCAGAGCAACAACTCTTTAGAAAGTGGGGACGTGCAGAGAGGGGAAGTCTGTCTATTAATAGTCCTGCTTGCGCTAGGATCACACTGAGTTTTCAAAACTCGTCTCGTGAAACTGATATCCTGATCAATGTGTCAGGACAGTGGTGCCAGCAACTGGTATATCCCAGCTCCAGGTTCCCACTAGCTATTTTTCATTTGGTTACGAGCTTCAGTTCTTTGCCCATAACAGTAGTTTGAAAAAGAAATAAAGTTTATTTATTTTAACAAACCACCATTGAACCCCTCTCCTCCTCTACTAAAATACCTTTCCAAGAATTCATTATGATCATGACAAAGTTTTATATAAATAGCTATGCACCTGCATGGAATTTTACTAGTCACACGCTGTGAAGTTAATGCTCAGAATATTAATTTGCTTAGCAGGTCTGCTGTCATGCTAAGGTCTATTTTCATTGTGTGTTACCACATTCTGTTGCATGGAAATGTTTCCTTGGATAATTTTGTTTCTATGTAAGTAACTGTTCCTTCGAGAAAAGCTTTTTTAAGTACTATACATGCATTTGTATGTACTTCACAGACTTTTCTTCATACTGTATCACCTACTTGCTACCCTCTGTGAATGCCAAAAAGAATATAACTCCAAAGACTGCTTTTCAAAACGTTGAGAAAAAGCAATCTTCAGTGAAATGTCTGCCAATGTTAAGATCTAAAACTCAGAGAATGAAAAGATCTATCTTTAAATAAATGTTGTCAGCCTGCCAAATATGCTATAATTTTTTTTCCCATTTTTGTGGTATTTCTTTACCACTAATCTGTAGCCGTCTGCTTGTTTACTAAAATTTTAGACTTAATTTTCTGTTCTCTTCTTCCTGTCCTCTCTCCATCCTGGAGGCATTCAACCTTGGGGTTTTTTTTGTTTGTTTGCGCACAGAAAAGAGGAAAGCTCCAAATGTTCATCAGGCACTAGCCTTTGAGTGAGACACTTATGATATTAGACTAGTCTCAACAGACTTTGTTCTCATGCAGGCAAGTCATTTATTTTCATTTATTTCCTGCCTGAGAGGTTGTTCCACTGATTAATCTACACAGGCAGGTTCATTCCCATCTCTCCAAACCTGATAAAACTGTTAGTGACACTCCTAATCAATACAAAAGAATTCTGTTTTACTTTTCACTATTAGTCACTTACATGGAAAAACTCTCTTTCTCCATAAACCCAAGTTTTATCTATGTAGCAAACCAGAGGCAGAAAACTTCTTTCTGGAATATTAATTAAACTCACTCACACATCAACCATTATTGAGCTTTGGTGCAAAACTTCCGGAAGGCTGTCGGTACTTGTACCACTGGGTGGCATCATCCCATTTCAACACCTTGTTTTCCATTTACTGATAAATTGTTGAGTTGATAAGCACACACTTTGTCTACAATGCAAAAATGTTTTGTGCTTGACGGCTGTATTAATTATGATGAATAAGGACAAATATAACAAGGACAATCATCTCAAGAAGTCTTTTAATACAGCTTGTCCCTGTCAATAGCAACCATCAATGAGACAAACGAATTCCTAGCAATTGGTGCAGACTTCGCTTTGTGTTTTGTAAATTTTCTCCTGATTTTTCAACAAAAATTTGAGAGAGACAATATTTAGAAGGGTAGACATCACTGGTCTTCAATCAACTTTATAAAATAATTAATACTTAAAAGGGAATTTTGCCTGACTTCCATGACAACAGCAGAAATTCACCCCAACAGCTTAAACCCACTAACACTAATGCAGTTTGCAAAATTGTATGGGTAAGGCCGCGGCGGGGAGGAGGGAAGGGGGAAGAGCGTGGGCGTCATCTTCTGAATCAGAAAGATACATGAAGAAACTCTTGTGACTGGAAGTAAAAAAATAAACCTATACTGCTCTATGTAGTAATGAAGAAAACCATTCCATTAAATATATAAAGTCTCAAAGGAGAAAGATAATGGGTTTAATAATTTCTCAGCTTTCCTCACGGTTTCTGAGAGAATTTTTCAAGACCAAGTAGAATAAAGGAAGATACACTAAAAGCACCCTTGTTAATATATTAAGTCCAGCTGTCAAGCTCTCAACTTTACAGATATGTAGATTTACTGATTCTTAAAAAGTTCTTTTGAAACTCAGCTTCATAAACTGGGAGGGGGAGGGAGTAAACATGTCCAATGCTCTGTGTGACCAGAATACCTCAATTTGACATTCAATATAAGCACCACAAACAATATTTTGACAGTTTAAGCAATCTTCTTTCACAACTCACTTGCTCCATAATAGTTACAGGGTAGGTCTAACATTTAAGAGTTAGGAGGGGCTCAGCCAAGTTAAACATTATAATTTTCTTTAAATATACTATAAATGTGTTTAAATGCCATTTATGGCACCAATTACAAATTTTGTGAGGGAACATGTCTATGTGGTGAAAGAACTTGTTGATCAGTCTGCTGCCAAATTTGTTCACATTTCCATCCCACAACATGACTCCTCCCCCTCCCAAAATATTGCAAGATTATTGTTTTAACTGGGTACTAAACAGCCATGACAGTGCTCTGTTGGCAGAGAAAATCATGGGTCTGGTGCCAGCTCCCAGAACAGCATGCTTATTAGTCATGGCTTTGTAAATTCTCTCACATACAATATCTGAACAACTTGAGAAGAAATTCCCAGATTTCTCTTTGCAAGCATGTACTACAAGCTGCACCTTAAAGTATTAACACCTAATACACAGATGAAAAAGCATTGTCGGATTCTTGCAAAAGCAATACTCCTAATGTCATACTATAAACTCACTGGGATTCCGTTCTGCCTATATTTCCACTGACCAAGATCCAAAATCTTGGAGAAATCTGGTATTGAGTACACAGAAAACAGACTCTAAGAATATTTAATCTTCATATTTTTGCACTTAGATGAACCCCAAGAATCTTATCTTTCACTGATTAACTAGCAGGTACTATTAACATACCTTTTAGAAACTGAACTGGAAACTGGCATGTTTTTCACAATGACTGCCTACCGAGCAATGCACACCAAGTTAGTGGTCGCCATAACTATCCTGTCTTTTCAGCTATAGCTCCCGTTGTATTTGCCATTTCCCTATCATACCTGCGTCACAGGAATTTTCCACCTGTTGCTGCCAAAAGGGGATCTTTTGGAAGTTATCAGTCACATGGCTCAACTGGCACAGTTTCTTCATAGTCAAATTGCCTATGCCGTCTACTTGTAAACTAACTGCTCAAGCAAGTACTAAAACAAAAAAATTAAGTATTCAGGAAGCTAAAGGTTACAGCCTAGGTTAGAAGACTCTGCAGTCCCAATGGCTTAGCAAGAAACACTAGTCTGACCATTGGTCAGGACTCGCAGATCATAGCTTGCTGTCTTTAATGGGCTTACCTTCTGAGCAAGACACTTAAGTTCATATGGACCAATGAAAATCACGGGTTTTTTTCTTGCACATCCAAAATATTACTATGAATGCCAAGGAATTACTTTCTATTATCATCTAAAGTAATTAATATATCACTACTTTTGTATGTTGATTTTCAGTTAGGTATGAAGAGGATCAGTTTTGCCAACTCAAGGAAAAGCAAAAGTAGAGCAAAACCGCCACCAGGGGATGCCCTTAAAAATCAAAGGATGATCCTCCTTAGTCTGTTTTCAAAATTCTGATTCCAAAACTAGCACCCATACCTTTATCAATGTAAGTCATGCATACTATCTTCTTCTACTCTGTTCACCTGTCCTCCCCAACTCTACTGTTGGCAGAAGTAGATGAAAAGAGCAAAGGGAGAACAAACCAAGTCTACTAGCAAATACTAGTTCAGTTTTGGAGAAAGATGACTACTGCTATCGCTCCATTGTTTGATGGTCCCTCCTGCCTTTGCTGGTGGTAACCCTAATTGTTCCCTTGGCAAACTCCAAGTTGCCTTTCCCTTCTGCACAAAAAAGCGGAAACTGAGTGAGTTGCTATCAGGAAATACACAACCTGAGAACAGAAGCTTCTGACGGTGGCAGGTGAGGCCTGCAACCCACAATTACCAGCTGGAGCTGCAACCGCAATCTCACAAGAAAATCAGCCAGAAATTCCTGAGCTAACAGCAGCTGTTCAAGAGATTGTGAGCAGCTGCTAAAAAGTGACAGAAAGTCGTGGGAGTCCCAAATATTTTGAGAGATCTGGCAAGTAAGACAATAATCATTACACGTTAAGCCAAAGCTCTTGATCCAAAAAGAAGGTGTGGCATATTGCCCAAAATGAACAAGCTTAGTGATCTTAATTTATTTTGCATGGGTCAAATGATCACATCATTTAGGGAAGTGGTGAAGAGACACATTTTATTACTTTTTTTTCAATTTTTTTCCTTCCCCTTTCTGCTTGTCTTTCTGTCTGTTCTCTACAGCCACATATCTTTTGACTCTATGTGTGGGTTTGGTATAGAAGAGGTTACATTCTCATTTTTTTTATATAGCATAGAGTACAGAGAGGTTCTAAAGGTTAAGATGCATAGGCCTCAGGCCTACCACTAACAATAACAACAATCTTAAAATCCATTAAATACATTTTGTAATCACACCAACTGTTGCTGGAATGATCAACAAGCTGCATGGACACTGAAAATTTACTGTCTTTTCTACCAGAGATTGTTTTTCCAAACACCACTAGGAGAAATTAGCTTGCAGTACTGTTGCTGTATTGCTATTATCTTACAAAAGATTACATTTCCTATGTTTGTAATTCAAAAACCTTTCTTACACACACATAATCAAAATTTGAACTATGAAGAATTATCTGAGCTACAATATTCAAACAAAACTGTAGTTTTGCTATGGGACAGGTTAAACCATCAGGGATAATGCACTTGAGTTTGCCTAGTACTCAATGAAAAAAAAATACTGAGGATATGAAACCCTAAAACGGAGCACTAATTCTGTAGGTAAGGGAAATGACTAGAAAGCAAATGAAATTGGGTTCTCCTCTCCTCAAATCCTTTTGCCTGTGCCTCTTTCCTCCAGCTGTGAAATTGGGTTTATAGGTTTGAGGTTGTTTGAGGGTTTTTTCCTTCCGTTTGTTATTCATCTTACCCTATGTTCATATCATATTCTGTATTTTACCTTGCATTTGCTCAAAAGCCAATCAATTAGAACCTTGGTCTTGCAGACTTTCAGTGTCTACAGTAACATAAATACAGCACAGCAGGAAAACTATCAGTCTTCTCCTGGATGCCCTAGAAAACTTTGGGGTTACATGAAAACCCTGCTGTGTTTTGGTGTACAAAGCCCACAATTTCCCGAGTTCACAATTTCAGCTTTTCCAGTATAAATGCTGTCTTAGTGTTGAAGCAAACAGTAGCTGACTATTGTACAATTAATGTAACTGCGCTACATCTTGGTGAAAGTCTGAATTATTATGTATTAGCAGGTATTCTACTTGCATGAAATTATTATGACAGGTACAACTATGTAATAATGTGGTAAAAACATCACTAGGGAGATTTTTGAGGATGAAACCCCCAGTATTCTGTGCCTTATTGGTAGCCCACATAAAGGCACTGCCCAGGAAACTTAACATTTTTACCTACAACTTAAAGGTATGCTTAAAGGAAGAACTAGGAGAGCAAACTAGAGAGGAAGAAAGACCATAAAATTTAATACAAAGTTTAGATTAACTATTTCAAGGGAAGCAATTAATTAGTTTAATTTAAGATCTCCTTGACTTGTGAATACTCCCAAAATTCATTTTAACTGCTTTCATCAATCAAGGCTCCACAGTTCTCTAGCAAATTTCAGGCAGAGCGCTCTGGTGCCTCTTCACATGTTCAGCTTTAAATTGATCACCAGACTTTGAAACAGAAGGCTTTTTTTTTTTAACTGTCTCAGCTAGGATGGCTAGGAATTGTTGCCAAACTCTCTGGTTACTTCCTGTGATTGGCTGGGAATTTAATCTCATTTTCATTTTATTTATCATTGAAAAGTGTCTAAACGTTCAAAACGCATGTTTGTGTCACTACGACATCTCACAGAAGTGGATGAATGGCTTGCCTTAACACTGTTCTGTGAAAAGCCTGGGCCCCGAGGGCACCAGTAGGCCCTCACGGCCTGGGCCAGCCTCGCGGGACGCCCTGCCCGGGCGCCCAGGAGCCCCACCCCGTGCTGCCCGTCGGGGAACAGCGAGGGCGGCGGCTCCCTGGGGGTAACCAGCGGCCCAGGGTGGCGGCAACATCGGCCTGGCCGGGCCCTCTCCCGCAGCAGGGCCCTCCTGCAGTGCCACCAGCCCGGCCAGTGCAGCAAGGTGCTGCCAGAAATGGGTCCCGCCAAGGGTCCCGATCCTCAGGGGAAGGGCAGGGCAGGGAGGAGGCCTGGGTGGACGCAGGAAATCCCCGCTAAAGCCGGGGCATCGGGCTGGGGCAGCACCCCCGCAGCCTGGCCCTGGATGGGCGCAAGCGGCCTCCTGGGCTGCGCGCGGGGGAGGCCCCTGGGCAGCCTGTCAGGGCCATTAAGGCCTGTTGGTGCCAGAATGAAATGTCTTCTAGGCCAAAACTTAGCAAGTGAATATTGAACCCGGTGGAAAATTTTAATGGCTGAGATGCAAAGGAATTTTTTTGACGGAAATATTATCACAGGCTTATGTATAGGAGGTTGGCTGGGAGTTGCAAGATTATAAATTGCTGCTTTTACTTTTAAGTAAAAGCTGCAAAGTACTGTTTGTGAAATTGCTTTCTTAATCTGTCTTCCCCAGTAAGTGCTCTCAAAATTGACTTCTGCACTAAAAATTAATTTACAGGGCTTTAAGCAGTGAAAAAAGGGATAACAAAAATACAATCCTATAGCTGTTATGCTAAGGACATAAATGAGATGGAATAAACTCAAAATGAGCGTTTCTCTGCATTATTTTATTTTGTAATCACTACCTAGTGTTATTTTCTGTTAAAGGAAAAACAGAATGACAAGAATGTGTATCATTAAGAAAATGCCATTCCTACAATATATCCTATACATTCTGAAGGCACTGGCAAACATAGAGCTGTAGCCCAATTGCACATAAAAAAATGAATAGAAAAGAGCGATTGCATTTTCCCGACCCATCTCGTAATATACAGCTACCCTGCTCTGTTTCAGAAGAAGTCCATGAATAAAGCAAATGTAATTCTCTGGTGGTTTAGATATGAGTGCATTTTTGCAAAACATATTTGTACAAATATTAGTAAAAGTTATTCTAATATTAAAAGACAACAATAATATGAAAGAAAGGAAAGTCAAGGTAAAGTGCTAAATGGTACTTTGATAACAGAGAAAAGCAATATGAATACGTGTAGGAATAAAATATTCTGAACTCAGTTTACAAAAGTCCTGGAATGACTACTAGGCTGTAGAAATTATGTCATGTTTTTCTTCAGAAAACACTGACAAAAAGGTCATAGCTCTACTGTTTGCTACACAGAAAAGAACGATATTTTATAACAATGCTGGCTTTACAGATTTAAATAACTAAAGCTAAACTTAAGAAAAATAAAATTTAATACCAATATTAACATAGGTGCAGAAGGATATAGAGATTTTTAGCATTTTTTTTAACATCTTAATTTGTGACTATTGATAAAGTTACCTAGGTTTACCCTCTAAATGGCAAGCATTGAAATGAAACCTACAGAAACCAACTCTTTGGCTGTGTGTTTCGTGAAACACTTACAGCTTTTAGCCCTCCAAGCAGTCTGACCTTTAATTACCAATTTTTAGTAGCATACTCCTACTTTTAGGGTCAAATACATCATTATCAACATGTGTTAATAGAAATCAATTACAACGAGATTAGCCAATGGTTGGGGCATCTTTCCTTTTCCCTTATTAACATTTTACATATTAGGATTTCCTGAAAGCTTAGAGCGTGATTTACTGAAGTTGTGCAATAACTGAGTTCTCTTGAAAACAACAGTCTCGATGCCAGCCAGTGAGCTAATGGAAGCCTAAAAGGTTCCCTGAGAACAGAAGGACACACATCACCATTATGACAGTAGACAGCTTTGCTGTAAGTCCATAGCTTTGAAGTTCTCACTGTAAAACATCTGCCCTTAATTCAGCAGTCAAAAATCCTTCAGCTCTCTACCCACAAACTCCTCAGTCAGCCTTGTCAAGTTACCTATATTTTGACACCCTACAGAGTCTAATAGAGATTTCCAAGCCTGCCATGTAATACAATCTGAGTTGCTGGCAGCCACAACTGCCTTCACATGCCATGTCTTTCTGATCTCTGCTGTTAACAATACTTTGTCAACAGATGTCATCATGTGTAACGTGTCAAGAAGAGCCAACGCATGTGTGCTACAGTTGACAGATTTCCTTCCAAAGATATACAGCATGTATATTATGCAGGCAGGTCCATTATAGCCATTCTGACGCTGTAAGTGCACTAGCTGCTTTGGAAGTTTGCTTCAGCGTTCACTTTTAAAGTGAACTGATTCAACTTGCTTTTCGAAAGGGGTTTGTTTGGGGGGGCGGGGAGGGAAGCCCCTAAACCAGACCACTGACAGTTCCTTCCTGCCTGCCTGTGAATATATCGCAGTTCTTTGGCAGCTGGAGATAGTGACCTCTTATATCACGTGCTAGACTCTTTGGCGGTTTAACCGCAGCGTTAACGTTAAACCACCAAAGCTCACGGCAAACTGTGAAATCCGCCATGTGCTACACTATAGCACTTGCACACATATAAGAAAATGTTCCAGTATGATTTCCAGACCACAGACATCGAACTTCAAGAGATAGTGGGTGTTTGCAGATTTGAAACATCTGTGTGCCCTACCCATATATCTATCAAATGTATGGAAATTCTGTTTCATTTAAACAAATGTGTTCATCTAATCCTGTTATGAATGGAACCAATAACTTCCAATCTATTTAATAATTTTCTGAATATACTTAGTACTAAATTTGCATATATGCCAGACCACAAGTGACCAACAAAACATTAACATAAGTGATCACAGTCTGGGATACTCAAGTCAGGAAGCTAATACATTGAATCCATCAGAAAATATAAGAGGCTTTAGCCAGTATTGGTTTGAAATGTACACAGCTATTTCGTCAGCTGCATTCAGATCACTTAGTCTGGTCAGCTCTTTTCAGAAACTAGCAGTTCTCTGAAAACATTCTGTTCACATAAAAGAGAGATATTCCCACCAGAGCAGAATTATTCACTATTCCCCTAGTTTAGAATGATTTCACTCTCCAATACAATGAAAAGATTGAATTTTTAGAGGCTACATCAGCCAAAAGGAACAGTTTACAAATAAACTCCAGTGTTCAGTGTGATACCCAATCAATTCCTTGCCAGTTCTTTGATGTAATTTGTCAAAGGCTATCTAACAGCTTTGAGAAATGGAAGAATGGTGCTTAGTTTAAAATGGTAACCTTTCAACAAGTACTTACATGAGTAAAGGGTTTTCAGTCTTGACATGACTGATCAATATTATTATGCATTATTTAACAATAGATGTTGATCTTATTTTAAATGATATACACCTTCCATACAAAGAATGGCACTGCACTCAAATAAGAGGACTTAAGGAAATGATTACCGCGCTAAAGAATGGTTCCTTAACGTGCAGTTTAAGGGATTCATGTTTCCACCAGTGATTCTTAAAGCAGTGAAGCAAGAAAGAAAACTCTAAAAAAATACTGATTTTTTACTTATTGGATGAGATTGTAGAAGTCTACAGTTTAATTAACCTGTAAGGTACTTAAAGGGATAAAATATATTCTTTGCTGAAAAGAAGTATTACAAATTAACATTACAAAAAAAAAAAAAGAGTCATAATACACATATGGAGGGCCACTGTGAATGAAAAATAAGGAACTAACATGCACTTGACGGAACATATAGGAGATCAGCATTTGGCCAAATACTGTTAACATTTGGAAGCCATTTGGAGATCTCTTTGAAGCTAAGCAAGAAACATCAGTGTTTCTAAGGAAAATAAACTCAGCAAGTTTAGCAGTCCCTTTGGCAGCGTTGTAAATAAAATAAATGACTGGCTAGGTCGTTATGGTGCTTCTATCTTACACTAGAGAGAGTCCATTAAGGTATGCATATAAACAGGTGGATCTGTCTATATGCGCTGGAATGCACAATGCACTTCTGTTATATTCATTCTGGCACTTTCCATAAGTGGCAGACAGACCCAAGTATTTTCAATGACTAGAATTATTATATGATAACTAGACAGATAAATATGTAGACATAATTCAACCTCTCTTTCAAGGATTAAATAGAGAAAATTGAAACATTTAGACAAAGTCCCATAAAAATGGGAGTTACTTGCCAAATGTGTATGTGAATTCTTATTTCATGCATGCGTAAAATTAACGTCATTCAAATACTTTTGAAAAAAGGGACATTTAGCTCAGACAGCTACCATCTTCGAAAGAACAAGAAAGAGGCATTATAAGTAGAATAACACTTGAAAATACACGGTCTGTAAAACAACATTAAAAAAAAAAAAAAAGAACTTGCGTAATTACTTTAGCCAGCAAACAGATCTGCAGTACCATGTCCTCAGCATGACTCCGTTCGTTAAATACGTAATTCCTTGTGCTGAGAGCTGCTATAAAAATTCTTGTAAAAAGCACCTAGGTATAGCAGATTTGACTCCCAACTATATTGTTATACTACTTATATTAGGAAGGGAGAGAGAAAAAGTATTGCTATGAACTTTAAGGTTTTACAACTCTGAAGAATTTACTTTCTATTCTTGCTACATGTGACTTCACTTAAATTGTAACTACCAAAGTGATTACATGTTTTTACTGAATTGCTTTAAAGCAGGAATCATAAAAAAATCTCACACATATGCCAGAGTCCACTTAAGGTTCCCATCCAGTTTGGAAGTGACCACATCAAAGCTTTTATCTATAAGCAGGTTTTGATACTCTGAAATGGTAAATATTCTTCAATATTAAAATGAGCTTTACAGAACTAATTTGATTAGTTGGGAATGGTAGGAAATGCCAGGAAAACCAAAAGAAATGTCAGAGCATAAGATCAGGGAAGTGGTCTGGGAAAGACAGTTTGGGAATGGGAACTCTGTGTTGGAAAACACTGGGAGGTGCTGGCCATTTTGGGCCATTTGACATACAACCTTGGCCACTACAGCCTGCTTCTCTTATAACGTACTCTGATTTGGGTGCAAGGACAAGGATTTTATGTGATTCCTCCACTCTTTTTTTCCTTTTTCCTGTTAGAACAGATGTAGCCCTAGATAACAGGATATCAGTGAAAGGTGAATCATAGAATCGTTTAGGTTGGAAAGGACCTTTAAGATCATTGAGTCCAAGCATTAACCTGTCACTACCAAGCCCACCACTAAACCATGTCCCCAAGTGCCACATCTACACGTCTTTTAAATACCTCCAGGGATGGTGACTCAACCACTTCCCTGGGCAGCCTGTTCCAATGCTTGACAACCCTTTCAGTGAAGAAATGTTTCCGAATATCCAAACCTAAACCTCCCCTGGCGCAACTTGAGGCCATTTCCTCTTGTCCTGTCACCTGTTACTCGGGAGAAGAGACGGACCCCCACCTCGCTACACCCTCCTTTCAGGTAGTTGTAGAGAGCGATAAGGTCTCCCCTCAGCCTCCTTTTCTCCAGGCTAAACAACCCCAGGTCCCTCAGCCGCTCCTCATAGGACTTGTGTTCTAGACCTTTCACCATCTTCGTTGCCCTTCTCTGGACACGCTCCAGCACCTCAATGTCTTTCTTGTAGTGAGGGGCCCAAAACTGAACACAGTACTCGAGGTGTGGCCTCACCAGGGCCGAGTACAGGGGGACGATCACTTCCCTGCTCCTGCTGGCCCCACTGTTTCTGATATAAGCCAGGATGCTCTTGGCCTTCTTGGCCACCTGGGCATGCTAGCTTATTTCTGTTGGAAGTCCTTTTTACCTCACCTACATCCTTATAGTAAATCTTTCATAGTTCTAATGAAGAAAGTGAACGTTATGTATTACTTAGTATGTTTTTTTTAAGGTGACAAGGCCTACCACATTAAAAAGAGAGACAGAGGGGAAAAAAGGGGATCTTCTTCAGGTAAGAAACAGGTCAAGTTTATTGACATGTGAGAGCACAACAATAATTTGAATTGGCAAAAACCTGCAAATTCTTGTAACAGTTTAACAGCTTAGCAAAAAAAATACCACAAACTTCAATTGTTTTTTTGATATAAGGAAAGGAAAGGAAATCAAAGGTTAAGTACTGTCAATCTCATGTAAGATCAGAACAAAATAAACTTTTTTAATAACTCTCCATTCTCTTCACAAACCGTCAGTTAATTCTTTTTCTACGTTATGGTTTAAAAGGTCTAACCTTACCTTTAATGCACACTACGAACTAAGGAAGCTATCAAGCACTTCTGCAAATTTTGTGCAAAGATCTTTTGCATTAAAAAAACAAAGGAATGAATCAATTAAATCATTCAGCAAAACAGTTTATAACAACTAGCTTTAGAAAGTCTAGTCAGGTTAAATTTCCCAATAAGGAGAGAAATCTCTGCATTTTAGGAGGTTTTTAATCGTATTATGTAAAATCACAGTCCTTTTTAAACATGGAACAAAGCGTTCCTCTAAAATACCTACAGATCCTTAGGGTCTGAACACTCTTAGCTTATAAAGACTACAGATCAGACTTTCTCCCCTCCTTTTGATGTCTTCCTAGCACAATCTCTTTTCTTTGGGGTGCCAGTGATCCTATCCTGCCTGATGTCAGGTTCCATCAGTTTGGCTAGAGCATTCCAATAACTGAAGATGAGCCATAATCACAATTCTGGATCTGCATACTCCAAATCCATCAAGCATATGTATTGAGATCTATGAAGATGATGAATTATTATTACACTTTTACAAATATATATTTTGCATTTCTATAGCAGCAGCACACAGTGGTGCACCAAGTAGCCCCAAGGGACATGGTAACAATTCTGGGTGGTAAAAGAAAATTCCCATAGCTCACTTATCAAAGCTTACATAAAAAAACCTAGCCAGACCTACAGCATTTGTCTTCTGATGCTACGACTAACATAGACGAGTTTTGTGTGGTTCTCCTATACTGTAAATTCAGTTTCGTAAAGATGAGGATAACGCTGAAGAGAATAATACAAAATTGTTTACATTAAAAAATGATTATTTTTAGCTCTATTTAAAGTCACTTGGGCTAGGAAAATAAGCAGCATGGATGTTGGCTTTATACAGAGGTTAATTGACTACGAAAGAACTAATAATGCTGATTTACATCCTTAATCACTATAACTTTAAGAAAATACTTTCAAAAAGGTTTCTAAACCCCTGCTGAGGTAAACCATAGCTGTAACTTCTTGAAAAGCTCTCTTCTCTGTTCATAGAGTTTATGAAAAGTACTTGGTTGTTAGATTGAGCCAAGTCCTCTAATACTTTAATGTGTAGAACAGGTACAGCATGACTGTAACATCAACAGTGTCTCTGAGACCTGAAGTCAAAGGACTCTCTAGGGAATTGTGGTTACTGCAATGAATACTAAAATTGTACCACAGAAAATATTCTTCAGGAAAAAGCATACAGAAATGTATCTAACGAACTCACTTTATATATTAGCGTGCCAAGTAACACTGACTTCCTCCTCAGTCACAATAACAAGTTTAAGTTGTAGGGTGCCCTCTTTGTTTATATACAAAATTCAAATACCCAGTGGAAAGACGAAGAGGTGGTGGGGAGGGGTGGGTATCCTTTTCTGGGCTAGTGCAAAGAGGTAAAAGGATCCCCTTCTCACACTGCTGGCAATACATAAATTAACAGGCAATATACAACCAACACTAGATCACCACTTACTCTTCTTAAACTGTGGGATTCATATTATATATATGCGTCTCCTTTTGAAACAGCTTTTCTTCTCTGGCTTTCCAATTAAATTGTGTATCTATGTATTTGTCTAAATGTAGTGGCCCAGATTTCTCCTCTTCCTCTCTTGGTTTCCGTTGGCCTCCGATAGCTTTGTATGTCTCATACAGAATGTGTCCGGGTTTATCTTGTTTCTGTTGCATCTACCATACAATCTCTCCGTCCAGCCTTCACCTCTCCTTGTAATGCCTTTTCAGACACATGGATTTAAATAATTTATTTCTGTCTCTAATGCGTATCTACATTAGTTCCTTTGAACCAACTCTGAATTTATGTTAGAGAATCCCTTGCGAGTTACATCATGATCACGTCATGATTCCTTACTCACGTTGTATGGGATCTATTTCAGACTCCAGAAGTTCAGGTGGTCTCCCTTTGTGTTAACAGATATCAGTCTCCTGAATCAGATTAAGGTCCACATAAAGTATATTCCATTCTATCAGCATTTGATGTAGAAACCTGCATCAGACGCCGAGTGGGGGTTAGAAAAGATCTGGCAGCTGGCATGAGTGGGAGTAAGCAGTCTAAGGACAGTGTGCAAAATGCAGCAATGAATGACACTTCCATTTTTATCAGAAACTAAGCCTGAGTTTGCTAAAGAATCTGATCTGCTGCTTAAAATTATATTTCTAACCTGCAATTCTTTCTTATTGCTACTTCCAGTACTGACATGAATGGAAATTCAGTACAAATGGGGCTCATTAATATCTGGAAAAGGAAGGCAAGTTATCACCCTAAAGAGTTTTATCATTCCTCCCCTTTTTGATTGATGCTTGAATCTGATTTAGGGCTGAGTGGCTGTGAATTTTCTTTGTTTCACTTGTGTTCAGTGATTATCTACAGAATGCATAAGATTTTAAACATACACACATGTATGCATACACAGACACATCTAGAGAAAAGAAAATACCTCTATGTATTACATGCTGAAAAGCTTAGTTTAATCTAAGTCCTCAATAGAAAAAAGAATAGATACATTAATATATATTTTTTAATTCAGACAGTGATACTTTAGGTAGCATAACATATGTATTTATATTAAAGAGCTATTAAGTGAAATTGCTGTAGGGGAAAAAATTGCTACTCAGCAAAGATCTGTTTATGCAGTATATAGCATCTGAGCCTCTAAGGTGCCAACAATCTTCAATTTCCATTGATCTGAATAAAATCAGAACCATAACATATTCCTTTTGTGTCATTTGAGGGAGTGTTTGCAAAGGAAATGCTTGGTTCTGTGATTAATATACATAACTAAAGGAATAATATTTTATAATTCAAAATATTAACACTACATTATTATAAGCAGACACCAAAATTATTTGCCTGTTACCATAAGGTCCTCCTGGTGACATTTCTTTTTGCTTTAAAAGGATCTTTAGTTAATCTCTCTTAAAAACATGAAGAAACAAATACATTTGTGAAATATCTAAAAGAAATTGAGTGCAGATCTTATTTTTGAACACATGAACAATTTCCAGCTATATTTGTTGTCTTCTCATTATCTTCTATATATAGCAGTCTCCTTAGCCGTTAAAAATACACATTTCAGGACAGACCTGTTGCAGTTTCATATTCAAAGTAGTTCCTTAGTATGACAATCATTTATCAAAGGTGCCCCATCTAGAATAATTCCATTTCTATCACTGTTAGGAGGAAAAGTGGTAACTGACAGCAGGTAATCTACAACATGACCACTGGGGGTCATTCATTTTACACAAATATTCCAGTACAGTAAAGTATTTACTGGTTTTGAGTAGGAACAATATTTTTAATAGAATTAATTATTTCTAAAGAGAAGAACACTCAGAGATGAATATCCAGAGATATTAACCACCTGTTTTCTCTAATTTTAAATGGTAAGAGGGAAAAATGAATACTACATTGTTCAAAGAGCTAGCCAGAATGATATCAAGAAACTGAAAACACACGCACATCATTTAATACCTATGTAGAAAGAAAAAGAAAGCCCACCTTTTCCAGACTTTTTATTGTGTTTTTAAGGGAATTGTAACTGCTCTGACATGGATTATGAAAAATGAAACAGTGAACTCTGATTTACCTTGTGTGATTTACTTGTGCTTTTATCAAATTGTCTGCAGTTCTTCTAAGCGCTATATAGAAGTCTCAATGAAAATAAAGCTGAATGCTAACATTCCGAGAAAAAGCAGCATTCGATTCATGAAATTGTATGTGCTAAATAAAACCCAATATAGTCCTTAGAACCATAAATCCTATATACTTGGTTTGCCAGTCAACACTAAATATGACTTAAAAATCAAACTGCACTTTAAAAATAAAACATATGTAACATGCTCACCAAAGCTTCAAAGAATTTGAAATAAGAAAATAAACAGTAAGTACCTGCACCTAACATCTCACATTCAAACTTTTTAGAACTTCAGGAAGTATCTCATTTTATCTTACATATAAGCTTTATTTATGTACATATTTATATGTACTTGTAGTTAAGAAAATGAAGCACACAAAAACTCTGAGGTTTTTTTCAGTAAGAAAATACCAATCATACATTGACAGTCAATGACGCTGATGTCACTTTTCCAGTGAAGCACTAAACTTGGGTCTTTACCTACTTGTCTAAACAGTATCTGTACATGCGAACAGATCACTAGACATACATATTAAAATTTTAATTTTAAAACTTTAAAATTCTGTCCAGCATAATATTGGCACTAGATATTTTGGCTGCTAATTTCTGATCAAGAAATCATATGCTTACAGAGAAAGACCAAGCCTCCACTTCAATTTATATTCTGACTCATTACTAGCTCCAATTTATTATTCCTCATTCTCTCCCAGGCATACCTACTCTCTTTTCTATAGGCACACGCTTATTACTATGAGGAGGACATAAACAAATTCACCATTAAGATAAGAATATGCTCAAAAAAGTTTCACATCTATAAAATGATAGGGCTTATAAACTATATGAACAGATTTACTACCACTGAAGCACAATAAACCTAATAAACGGTGACACAAACCCAAAACCCAGCCTGATCAACTATATACATCCCGCAGCTTTAAGACGACTACTCTCTCATCTTCAGCATTCCAAAATGACTTTTGCTACAGATTTCTTTTTCTTTTGAGTCATCTACAAGCCCTGAAGTCTCATCAGGCATTTTAGACTTGGCAAGATAACTTTTTCCTTTGCCAAAAGAGGAGGAAGTTCATACAGCAATACACCCAGTAATCAAACATGAATATTGTATAGTGGCAAGAATCACTCCCTGTCTTTCTTTACATCTCCTCGCATGTTCATTTTCATTGTTTTTAGTCAGTTAAGTGGAGTTGCTCATTTTAGAAGCAAATATATCTTATTTTCTTTAGGAGCAAATAATTTCCACCGGGTAAAAAATCAATAAAAATAATAATAATAAAAAAACCCCCTATACCTTCTGTATAAGGTATCCTCAACAACAGAAATCATCCAAGAACACGAATGCCTCTTATGCTCTTTGTTTAGTGACAACAATGAATGCCTCAGAAACATTAACTCTTTCAATAATTTTTGTGCATGTCTTTTTGTCCATCAAGTTATCACTAACCCTTCTAAATCATTTGAGTTCTTGTCCTAAAACTGTATCATTATCTGCCAATTTATTTAATTTTTGAAAAATCAAGGTCATGAGGGACATAATATGAACTGTGCTGAGAACAAGTGAAAAAGCAGAAATCCCCATAAAAAGAAATTGTACCTGCCAGGATATTCTTTATAAAGTAGAAGCTACCTGAAGTGAATTAGAAAGGAAGAATGCCAGGTTGTTTACTCTCAGTTTTTAAATTAAATACACAACTTGCCCCAAAGTTCATCATAGTGCAAATCTGATTACATTTACAGTGCTTCAGAAAGAAATGGAGCAACCTCAGAGTTGGACATCTTCAAAATATTTTGCTCTTTTTAGTGCCGGTTTGCCACAGTTTAGAATTAATTGAGTAGAAACATATTTCATGCAATAAGGATCTAACTAAATGCTGTTGAATAGCTAGTTAAGTGAGGCCTACTATTCTGGGACCCACTCAGTACAATGAATTGGCCTAGCCAGTTCAATTTGTCAACTATCCTAGGAAGCTCAGCTTCAGTAAATGGAATCTTCTTTCCTCTTTTGCATAGACCAATGTATCAAGCAGTGGCAACAGAAGAAATTTCATTGCAAAAAAGTTACAAGAAAAAAAAAAAAAAAGGTTGAGTTTACTCACTTAAGGAGCACAGAGTTTAGATCAAGAATTAATCTGATAATCCAGCTCTCACAGACATCAACTTTGATGTGATCATAATCATCGTCACAGATCACAGTATGAGACAACTCATCTGAGTCTCAGTACCATCATGGGCCACCTTGCTGCTACCTTGTTGCCAGTTCAAACAAGAATTTCTATCGCAGAGAAAAAGGACAAGCAGGGAAACATCACACCAAGCCAATAAAAGAAATTAACTTGTTATGAACTTTCTGAATTCTGTATCTAAAAATATGGAATTTCTTATAAAACAGCAGCCCAGGGTGGCTAGATTCTGCTGTGATCAGCAACAGTTTCCCTGAACCTAATACCAAGCTGGGAATCCTGTCCAAGGAGCGTTGGCACACTAACCACAATACGTCTAACACTGCGGCTTGGACCAGTTTAAAGTCCACAGAGAGATTCGATTACTGGAACTCAAAAGCTCATCTTCAGCCATTTGAAAGAGGCTTCTTTTAATGAAGACTTTGAAATTCAGTATTACTTGGCCTACTAAAGCCAAAGCACAGGGGAAAAGGAATGATTGTTCAGGTAATCTACAGGAATTCACCTATTCCTAACCCACAGAAGATCCCACCACTTCCCCCAAAATCACTAGTTTTGGCAAAGCGAAGCAAGTACTTTGCATTTTGATCTTGAGTTACATAGAAACAAGTTTGTGGCCAGGCAAAGCTCATGTGATTCCTGATACAGCAGGAAACCCGGATCCTGGACTGCTGGCGCCACAAAGGAGCACTACAATCAGCAGAGGGTAGCTAACTTGCTAATGAGTTAGTGTATGCCGCTCCAACAGCGCCAACGGGGTTCCTATGCCATCCTTGCTAAAACTTAAAGCTGACTTTCCACAGGAAAACCTCCTGGGAAACACAGATGTGTAAACAACATCTGTCCCACCTTTGGAGTGAATCCAAGCTACTGCAGACTCTCTTGGTTCCATGAATCTGCAACTAGCACCATAGGAACATAAAGTATTTATTTAAGTATTTGGATGACTACATATCTCAGTTCAAATGCAACGTATTGCTGAGCAAAATATTTTGTCTTAACTAAACATTATAAATTTCTTATTTTTCCCCATTCTTTTCAACCTGAACAAACTAGTGTCCGTATAAAAGAGAGATTGTACATTACACTTAAACTTAAGCACACAGAGGAAAAACAACACAATAAAAATATGATATAAAGCGCACTGCAGGTTGTTTTCTGCAGCACATTGGCACCATATTAAAAATTATGCATTCTTTACCGATGAATAGTCTTCTAGGTTTTAAACCACACAGAGATGAAGTTTCACATCTCTTCAAAATCAGCCACGAAGAATTCAGTATGGTAAAGTCTCCCCTTAAGCTGAGCTAGCAAGATGTGGTTAATTTCTTAATTTCTGATAAAGAATTCATCATGAACATAAGACGTCCAGATAACTTGTAACTACTTCATTTTCATGTCTTCACTGAGAAACTGATGCTAACATGAACACTTACCAGCATACTACATATGCCTGTAAATAAGATGTAAAAGCTATATGTAAGTACATAAACGATAGCCATATTTGGGATAAAGATTTTGACGAATTCCTATTCACTCTACTCATCGATGTACCTCATGTAAATTATATCTGTATAGAAAGTCAGTCTGTTGTAGATTACTTACTTGAATTTTGATTTTACCTAAATGAATTTTGCAGGTGCCATATGCCTGACATTGCTGGACCCTGGAAAATTTAAGTCCCTTGCTACTTTATAGACATTTTCCAAAAACCAAGCAGCTTCACATAATCAAGATCACATATGATTCATTGTAAAGTATCAGGTGAGGCAGATAGTAGAGGAAGATTAAGAAAAAGAAGATATTGGAATGAAAAAAATTCCTGTAAAAATTATGTCCAAACTCTTACTTTGGACAAGGAAATACAAAATGCAACCATATGGTTGAATAAAGGGGAAGAAGGGGGACACAGCACAACATCTGGCAGAGACCAATAAACATCTCTGCTTTTGAAGAAACGTCCATGTTTGTCTCAGACATTTCTCTCAGGTCAATCCTCAAGAGATCAGAAAAATCTTTTTTATGTTCCCCTTCCTACCCTATCATTAGTCTTTTGTAATGTAGTATCTCAGGTGACAATATAGCACCAGCAATAACTAGTGCCGGCTGGTGCTGTGTTACTGCAGAGCACCGGCAGCAAGATCTTAAATACTTTTACACTTCTTTTTTGTATTAATTGTCTTAGAGACTGAATTCAAGGGAAGTTTCATATCACTACAAAAACAAAAACGGAAGCAACCACGGATATGCATGCAGAGTCACGATGAGAAATATAAAATATATTCCCTTCAGTTCTTTGGGAAGTCCCAGCGTTATTAGTGCCTGAGTAAC
This sequence comes from Phoenicopterus ruber ruber, assembly GCA_009819775.1. Classification (NCBI taxonomy): domain Eukaryota; kingdom Metazoa; phylum Chordata; class Aves; order Phoenicopteriformes; family Phoenicopteridae; genus Phoenicopterus; species Phoenicopterus ruber. Next base: position 15,206,758 of record CM020221.1, on the reverse strand, counting down.
CAGAGGAAAGGGAACTTTGGCTTCACTGACTCACATCAAGATGTTCCAGCGATTTTTTTTTTTTCTTTTCTTTTGGTTCCATTTTTAATCTGAACATTATAAAAAATCCCAAACACAATTATTTCTGTACTGATATCAATTTAATTCCTAACTACAATGACCTATTTGCTGCATACTTTTTTTCATGTTGTGTCTTTCATTCAGCAACATCAAACTACAGGAACGAGTAAACCTCACTTTAAGCTCTCACTGCATTATAGAAACTAAGAAACAGAAATTAGGTTTTCTTCAACTCTCAGATCACACATCAGGACTAAGGTACGGAATTTAGATGTCTCACACTGAAGTCTCAGAGTCTTATCCTATTTACCTTATCTCCCAATTACAACATGAATAATATATATCATAAAAATCCAGGAAAAAAAAAAAAAAAACAACACAGAACAAACAAACAAAAAACCCCACACACCAGGGCTGGAAGCTAGATTTTTCTAGCGTAACTTTTCCAATAAAGTCAATAGAAGCTACATATATTTGGCACCTCTGAAAAACAGGCTGTAAGCAGCTTGCACATGGTAATAGCAAAAGTTTGTGACAGTGCTAAAATACAGTCCAGATCTCTGGGTTTTCTGTGATTCGCTACTAGGCTGGGAATAGTAAAATGGGATCAATAACATACCACAAGTAATTCTACAACATCTCCCTAAGTGCATTCAACTAAGATGTGAAAATCATTTTAGCAAAGTTGGCCTTAATTTGAAGTAATATAGTGTCGATTTCTGTCTGTGTTGAAAATATGTCATGTGGTCTTCAAGTAAAAAAAAAAAATAGCTGTGAATTTGGTCCATGAAGTAACAACAGATGAGATTCTTAAAAAATATAAACAAAGAAATAGTTCTATGAATCTTTATTAAGAGAAGTTATGGCATTTTACAACAGTGATGAATAGCTGCTCATCCTCCTGTCAAAGCCATAATTGTGAGAGTCAACAAGAATGTGTGGAAATTCCGAGTTCTGCGATGTTTAAGGGGAAAATGTTGGCAACGAAGCGCGCTGATTGTCACCATGCTGACAAGATATTAAAAACTATTCCCTATATCCTGCCAGTATTTGTCCCTTATTCAGTAGCTTCCACTCACCTTACGATAGAAGGGGTCTGGACGCTCTTAGAGCTAGCATTTTAGTTTAGATCAAAACCATGTTTTTGAAGTTTATCTCCTGACCATGCCTGCCTACTGAATTTTAGTTTCTATTGCAGAATAGTGTCAGAGCACACAAAGCAGATTCCTTTATGATGAAACTAGGTAGGAGGATGTGCTTCAGGGCCACACCTAATAGCCCTCAATTGCAAAGGAATCTTCACTCCTTGGGAGTTAACTAGATCTAGTCTGAAGCAAAGTCTCCTCAAGGCACTGTGTGGACATGTGCTCCTCAGCACCAACTGTTTTAGTCAAAGAACAAGTACTACTTTTGGACAACTACTTGCTAATGTAGACACAGCTTTTGTTTTCATGTTTGCAATTTTTTTTTTTTATTTATAGACAAGTGATTTCTTATTCTGACAAGCATCACTTAAAAGGTCAAGCATTAGAATCTGATTCATTTGCCATTTATTCCAGATGTACACTATGCAACGTTTTTGGCTTCAGTAAAGTTGCTCCAGACTTGCATACGTATGAAAGAAGAATTAAACAGACTTTCTCCTAAGTTCCCTGCTACCTTTAAAATCCTATTAATCCCTACAATGCTTATCCAGTACCGTTGTTCTTTGTGCTGATGAATCTGCCATACACTCTTGTCTGAAGTGGATGATGTAAAGATTCTTTGAAGAAAGGGGATTTGCATTTGATACAGCCCTGGCTATCCTTACACAGATGCTACCAAATCCATTGACACACAATATAGAGTTGCTATGATGAGCCAGGGGAAAAAAAGAAAAAGCTTCAAAAAACTTCTCACGTTAAAAAGCTGGGACGGTTCATTCCCAAATCATTTGAAACTGAAAAGAAATAACCAGCTACAGAAAATCAATTTCATCCCTTGTCGATTTTCACTGGCTTCCAGAAGTTAAATAAAAAAAAAAGAATCTGTTTTGTGGACAATTCACTTGCAATGTGATAAGGAAAAAAATACGCTAATAAATTACTAACAGAAAAGCTGTAATGCAAAGACAGAACCTATTCTACCTCAGTATATCTTCCAATACATGGGGTCAATGAATAGCACGTATTTCACAGAGAAGGTCACCAATGCATACGTAGGAGAGAAAGTTTGCTTATTCTACAACTCTGGCAGCATACCTCATCATAATATCACTCAGAACTCATCTGTAACAGCTTTAGTGTTAATAATGACTGCAAGACAGACAGAATCCGGCCTGATTTGCAAATCTCAGTTCCTGGATAGTCAGAGAGAGAAAGTACACTTTGTCTTTGAGAAAAACCTGAATTTTGAGGTTGAAGTCCATTACAGAAATGCACATGACATCAAATTTTCTGCATAATTACACTTTCTAATCTGTTTTGAGAAATATTTCTTCTGTCTGCATTTTATTAGTGCATTTCAGTGCTACCATACCTACCTAATAACAGCATCACTGCATTAAAAAACCCCTTCAACTTTATTTCAAAGCCAGCTAATCCTACACATCTTTGTTTAAAATATTAGGTTGACAGAAAACAGAAACAAGTGCCTCCCTCCTGCTTAAGGAATTCAGTAGTTTAAGTGGAATATAGACTCATTTCCATTTATGTCCTGGAAAATATATCCTGTCAGTGTTCACCACCCTGTGACTTAGCAACAGTGTTTGGAGAACAAAAAAAAAAAAAAACAACCTCACACAAAAAAAACCCCAACCCACACACCACACTTATTCCAAACAATACTGTTTATATTCACTGGTCTACGTCCCATATTATATTCAGTGATAACTTGTGTGAAATTATATTTATCTTTCTGAAGTTTAATAAAAAGATGATTTATTTACAGATTACACAGTCAAGCAGTATAAAATATCCTGAATTTACTGATCATATTTTATGATTAGATGACTATGAATTTATTCCAAAAAAGAAAATCCATATCCAAGAAGAATAATGCCTCTTTCTAATGGTTTATAGAGTGTATACTACTATTCTGCTCCTTTCTCTTTTACAGGCTTTTATAAGGAGTCACAAACTAATGCTACTGCAGTGAAACTGTCCAGAAAAAATAAAACCATAAATTTTTTATTCTATTCATTAAAGTCTTTGTACCTTTTTTCACATTCTGTACATCACAGGAGTTGTGAGAACAAGGAGAATATATAAGCAGCTACGCCAAAGTACTGTGCTGATCTGCACGCACAGACTATTCAGATCAATTTAAGTTTTAAGAGCACATTTTCAGAAATGGGATTCCCATACATACACACAAAAATAAAGTATTATGTAATACGCACTAACTCACACATGTAATAAGTGAGCATGTCTGTAGCTATCACTGAAGATAGGTTTCATCAGTTTGAAAGAAATTGAATCCTGGGCTTCAGTTCAAATAATAAAGAGCTTCTACAATTCAAACTAAAGGAAAAGTTTTCTTCAGAACTCATAGCATGATATTGGTTTTGTTTTGGCTAAATGGGCAGCAGTAAAACCAGAGAGCACGACATTAACTTTACCTTTCATGAACAGCTATTGTGCCTTTCATAAATAACTAGAGAAGAATAAGAAAATGCAGAGTTTTCATTGAAATGAAGTACTCAAAAATCACTGAAATATTAATGTCCAGTAGTATCCAATTTTGACTGTAAAATACTTGAACCGGAATGTTAGAAATAAAATGAAATGCCAAAGAGTTCAGGAAAAAAAAAAAAAAAAAAAAAAACCTGCTACAATGATTCAGTCTAAAAACTTGTATTATTTTAAGAAACTGAAAATGAGCTTAGTAAATTCAGATAATATAAAAAAAATAGAAGGGATTAAGATGTGATTTGCACATGCCTACAGATATCTCTACAAAATATTACAGTGGAAAGATCACTAAGAGGAAGAAAGGAGGGAAGTAGAAGATGAAGCCAAATGTTTGGATTGAAAGTTAACATACATTTTTAACAGCAAGGTCAGCTAACCACTGCAATTAATTGTCTACATAAATGGAAGACTTTGTATCACATCACATCTTTAAAATGAAGTCTGAATATCCTTCTGCTCAGAAGGTACTTGTTTAAAGCAAAATACTGTAGGAACTGCTATATTAAGAAATGTGACAAAATGATCACAATAGGCCCTTTGGCTTAAATTCCAAAACCAGTGGTATTTCATAATTGTATTTAGCCTTTTTCCCAGTCTACAACCACAGTAATTTAAAATAAAAATAAAACAATTAAGAATTCCTTAACGTAGGATATCACAATACCTTCACACACATTCAAGCATGAAATTAAAAATGTGAAATATGCCATAATTTTATAATAGATAAGCAATCACCAATAGTGGTCAGGAGGAATTTAGTTTTTATCTTTATTTCTTCTTTATAAAATTTTCAAAATCAGTAAACAATAAAATCCAGTTCAACTGATGTTTCCTCCCGTTAGAGCGCACAGTTCAAAGAATTTCCCCAGTACCCTGTTGTAAATTAATTTTAACTAAGGCAAGCCAAGAATAACCCTGAAGTTACTTTCACTCTTTTTTTCCCCACTTTTATTCCACTCTCTCTCTTAATTTTACACAAAAGGTTTGCAACACTTCAGATCTACAGTTAAAGTGTAACACTGTAAAAGTGCTATAGGGCTTTATACAGAGTGACTGATAATCGGCCTGATACTCAGAATAGGCATGTTTTAAATTTATTTTCTTTTTTACTCTGACACAAGTTTACGGATCCTAATTATTTCTGACTTGAATTTTATGATGATAACATAATGCATGGCACTGAACACAAATTTCAAATATAAGGTGAGAAAAATTAAGGTTAAAATTAAGTTATCAAAGAGCTTTACAAGATTTTTTTTAAGCATTAGTATGATTCAGAAAGATTATGTGCAGTGCAGCATAGATTTTCTGTAAATAATACTATATCAACTGTTGACCTCAGTACTGCCTTCTATTTTTTAAAATCTAAGTCACCTAAGAGTGTTTTGACTAATATGACTATTTGTGAATAGCAGAACTAGTTATCTGTGTTCAGTTACATTAAGTGGACTTTTACTCAGAATGAATACTGCTTAATAGTATAAATATAAATAATAGCAAAACATACTTCAGATACTCAATATAATTTTATTCTTATATTTCCATTTTCTCATAGGAATAGAGAGAAACTGAGCCATCTTCGTTGAAAAATGTTAATCTTTTCCAGCAGAGATAGGGTATAATTGATAGAAATTTAAATAATTACACGTGACTAGAAAAATCCTTTGTTTTGAGAAAACATTACATTCAAAAGGGTAACAAGAACAACACATATGGCAGATGCAATATCTTTTAGGGCTATTAGCATCAGATTATCAGCCTCGCATTGTTTAATGAATCTTACAGGTATCTCTAGCAAACTTCTGCAATTTTCTGAATTATAAGAATTAATTATTTTATGGATGTTGTAAAGAAATCAGCTTGCACAGAATCCACTATTTCTAAAGCTTATCAAGGTGCAGATCCTGTGAGAAAAACAAGTCTGCAAATCTCCAGAAAAAACACTGCATTGATACGCTTTTATGTGCCACCAAATTGTTCCACACAAGCGGCTGGCCCTCATTTTTGAGACCAAATAATTCTCATTGCTACCAGATGAATAAATATGCCACAAGCTAACAACTCTGCTAAAGAACAGAGTCTGCCCCACTCCCTCGAATTGCACTAGGTCTGATGAGAGTAATAAAAACTTTATGAGTGTTAAAGCGAGCAAGATCTACTACAATGCAACAAATTGCCATTTTTAATATTAATCACATTTGTATTTTATGCTCTCTATCTTATTGAGGCTTGTATGGGGTGCCCTATCACCATATGCAGAATACAGTGATCATTTGATCACTGCTCTCTTTCAGCACTCTTCCTCTGCGTATTTCAAGTGCCTCACGAATAAAAGGATAACAATATTGTAATACGCCTTTACAGCTTTTCTTCTGTACACACTAATCCGATCTCACAATTCCCTTTGTGAAGCTGGTGTTCTGTCAGGTCTCAGAAGGTTTTAAAAGGTGGGGAGGTGGGGGGGAGAGAAAGGTGGGATAGTGATGTTCGTTAAATTGCACCAGCTATCTAAGAAAGGCTCAAAATGTCAGCAACATACAGGGAAGGGCAGAAGCGTGCAGGTATTCATGTTCACCTATACGGGATTTCCTTTTTCTTTTTTTCAGTGTTGTTGGATTCCAGCTCTGGTATTTACTGAAAAGAGAGCGCTTTTTTCCCCCCTAGTTGCTTAATTAACATGGCATAGTTGGCCCTGTGACTCTGTCAGAAACGACATATGCGTCAAAAGTGGAATGGGTGTCCTTGCTGCAAGGAATTCTATTTTTAAGCAGAAATGACTCATCAGCTACTGGGGTGTCCCAAAAGCTACAATTTGTCAAGCTGTCAGGAGAAAAGGGAGGGGGGGGAAAAAGGAAGAGAGGTCACATCTTTATTTGTATCTGTAGCTTGAAAAGCAGAGGGTAAGACACTGATTGTATGTTCCACTTCCCTCTGAAAGGCAATCTTCAATGCAAACCATGTTTTGATAACAGCTATATAGTATCTGGTATTTTTAAAACCTTGTCTGAGTTATCTACTCTTTTATATTAGATAGATTTGTAAATTTGTCCAGTGGTAAGGAAGAATGCTGTTAATTCAGTATGCACAACTAATCTGCACAGGGAAAGAAAGCACGGGATGAAATATTTGCAGATGCATTATCAGATGCTTTAGGATGACACAAAAAATGCAGAGATTCATTTGAAAAAAAGAAAAGGATGAAAACTAAAGAAAGGTTCTAACCTGTATATCAATTATATACTGGTATGGTTTTTAAAATAATTTAAAATGTAATTTAAGAATATGTTCTCACAGCAACACTGGAAACACATCAAGCGGCATAGTATTAGTTTGTAAAAACAGAGAGGGGAAACTGAATACGCCATAAATGTGATCTATACAGTTTCATTACACAAACTGACCTCCAAATTATTGCATACAGTAGGTGGTAAAAATAAACACACGGCAGATATCCTGAGAACTTGTACCCAGTGAAAGCTACTGGAATCTAACCTGCAATTAAATGCTAGTTGACATTTTTTTTTATCCATATTTCTTAAGTTCAGATCCAAGTCATTATCAAAAGAATGCGTAAGTAAGTAGACTGGTGTGAATAAACTTACTATTTTATTGCTGCTGTATAGACAGTAAATTATTATTCAGAGACAAGCATGATTAGTAAATTGTAACTTAAGCCACCAAGTAACAGTTTTCTCTTCAGATGCAGCATAACACATAGTGCTGTAACACAAATATTAAATATAATTTTCAAAATAAACATAAATTTACAAGACTAGCAAACCACAGAATGAGAAACTGAGATTTATTGCAATCATTTTTTCATCCCATGGAAACACTGTACAAATATTCCCTGAAGTAGATTCTTCAGACTAATTTCAAGTGTCCAAGGGAGGAAGATTTCATATTACTATCTATGGAAGAAAAGGAAAGTAATAGCAGTAGTATCAGTCCCTGCCTTGGATCAGAAAACAAATGAATAGACATAGATAGGAATAAAAAAAGGACATTGGTTCTGGGGTTTTGAGATAACAGAGATACTTTTACCGCTCTTGTTGCACTGGCCTCACAGACCTATGAGTTCATGCAGAGATATGAATTGAGTTTGGTATCAGAATTAACGCAAGATTTACACAAGCAGGGCAGCAGAGGATAAACTACAGAACTTAAAACATATTTTAGAAGTATGGTTTTCTAGACATGCCTGATTATGCCTGACATCTGCTCTGAACCTTCAGGTGAAAGAAAGACTTTTCTTACTCTTGCACAAATCAAACTTTGAGATCCTGCCCTACAAAAACTAATGGAATTTAGAGCAGATGGGGACAATCTTCCCAACACAGAGCTAGAAAGCAACGAAGATTGCCAGGAATCAACTAGACGCAGTTTTCAATTTGCAGTCCTTTTTCACCCTGATGCCTTTTGATTTCTCAGTACACAAAAGCAGAAGCAACTCATTGGGAAAGAAAGATGCAGTTTGGCAGATAAGAGTGTTGAACACCAGCCAGTGGTATTCAAATGCCCTTTATCAATGGGCATCTGCTTGGAGAAAATCTGCCAGGGAGGCAACAATCGGCTATAGTCTTTGTCAAGCCACTGTCTTTCCCCCATCCCTTCACGGAGTTCAGGTATCCCACATAAAGCATAACAGCATCCAAAACCAAACCAAACCAAACCAAACAACAAAGAAAAAAAAACCCAAAAAAGAAAAAAAGGATTTTTTTTTTCTTAAATACAGCAGAGACAAAAGAATTTGACTCAAAAGCAGATTATGACATAGAAGTGCAAACCTATGCTTTTAAATCTACTTCTTACAAACAGCTCCAATATAAACATCACTATAAACTTTCTTGCCATGAATGCCATTTGTCATGAGAGGACAGAACTGACTTGCAACACAGTAAGGGAAAAAAAATTTTCTACCTGTTGGTACTACATACTTGTTGGATTTGTCACTCATTTTCAGACAAGCTATAAAATGCTAACATCTAACATCAAATACTCAGAAGCATTCCTCTGTGCCTACACAAAGCCTCTGCATTAAAAAAAAAAATTATATATGTATGTTTCTCACTGATCAGCTACACTAGAAGACCAAACTCTTATCCGAGTAATTGTGACCTTGAACTGCAGAGCAGCATGTTATGAAAAGAGAGTCTGCCCTGGGCCAGAAAGGATCCCACATCTTCCTTGCGCTTGGATCCATTTCAGTCTCTTGAGAGTCTCCAAGTTTATCATCATAAATAACAAACTGTGTTATGAAAGGTGAGGGTGTTAAATGTTAACTTTATCAAGAGTATTTTTTGGGGAAAAAATATTTTTGTAAGATTGAAATCTTATAGATAGCCTTGGTGCTCTGCAGGCTTAGATCCTCAGAGCAACAAAGTGGTCTTCATTTCCTTTCAGTGCCCCGGGCCCCACAGCCACCTTTACCTTACAGAAGACATAATAATCAGACAGTCCAACATCCTACTAATCACAGTATCACCAAGTATATGTACAACTAAGATACCAGATATTTTACGTTCTTCAAAGCTCCTTTTGCAGGAAATCCCACAATCATTCTACGTTATCTTTTCCAATATTTCATCACTGTCACAGCTATTGAACTTTCCTTAAGATCCCAACTAAATCTGCAAAGTTGTAAATTATACAGATTTTATAGTTTCTCCAGACACCATGGAGAAGACCTTTGGTTACCCTTCCATTTACATGTGGGAATGGTGCCATGTCTGCTCTCCCTGCATCACAAGGTGGAGGGTTTTTTTCTTCCCCAGGCTGAACAAATCCTTTTCCAACAACCACTCCTCATTCCTTTAACTTATCTGTCACAAGAAGTTTCCTAAACTTGTCATCATTGCTGTTTTTCTCCAGACTCTCTCATTAGTTTGTCTACATATTTCTGATATGATGGTGTAGAAAAAGCAGCATGCTTTGAGGCCTTACCAAGGCTTAAGATATTCTACTGGTGTTAGTCTAGAAATTTCACTGCTGTGAATTTTTTTTCCCTTCCTCTCCACCAAAAATATGAAGGCAGGTTTTAATGTAAAATCCTGCTCCTTTGAAAAAGCCTTGCTATGTAAATATAGCTAACAGGCTATTCAAATTAGACAACACTTTAATTTAGAGCTGAATTTCCTCCATCCATCCTTAAAAGAGAGAAACTCCTGCAAACAAGCCAGTGATACAGATTTTTGTGCACATCAAACCCAAATTTCTGGCTATTCAGTACAAATTGGAGAAGGAAAAACTAATGGCAAAGTGCTTCTAAAAACCATTAGCAAATTCCATCTAGCCCTTAAAAATCGGATCCCACTCTTGAAATACAATACTTTTATTTGTGCAGCTAATATTCTAAGAGATGCTGAAAATTTAAACCATATAAGAATTGGCTCATGAAAAATGAGGACAGCTTCTTGAAGATCAAACTCTTCAGCCTGCTCTGTTCAGTATAAACACTATTAATTCAAGTGACAGATATTTACATAGAGGCCTATCTGGCAACATTTTCATACAAATAAAGCCACTAAGTATCACTGCATGTAGAAAGTTTTGTTATTTAAAATTACTGACTTATTTTTGGAATAACAAAAGATACAAGCTTGAACTTTAGTGATTCCTTAGCATGCAACTGGCTGCAGCTGGAAAGCAGCTTTGCAGAAAAGGACCTGGGGGTCCTGGTGTACAAGTCGAATATAAGCCAGCAATGTGCCCTTGGAGTAAAGAAGGTCAGCAGCATCCTGGGCTGCATTAGGAAACGTGTCTCCAGCATGGAGACATAGACATACAGGAGCGAGACCAGTGAAGGGCCACCAAGATGGTTAAGGGACTGAAGCACTGTCATACGAGGAGGGCTGAGAGAGCTGGGACTGTTTTGTCTGGAAAAGAGAAGGCTCGACAGGATCTTATCAACGCGTGTAAATACATGATGGAGCCTCCTTTAGGAGTAAAGAAAACAGAGCCAGACTCTTCTCGGTGATATCCAATGACAGGACAAAAGGAAATGACATTAGCTGAAATACATAGAATTCCAGTTAAACATAAGAAAAAACCCCACATTTGACCATGAGGATGATCAAACACCAGAACAGGTTGCCCACAGAGACTATGGAATCTCCATCCTTGGAAATATTCAAAACCCTACGGGGGACAGTCCTGAGCAGCCTGCTCTAGGTAACCCTGCTTGAAGCAGGAGGGTTGGACTAAACAATCTCTTGAGGTCCCTTCCAATCTCAACAATTCAGAGATTCTGCATCAAGACAGCTGAAATAAAGTCACATGTCGAAATATAAGCTGGTTACATATTCAGTATAAATACTGAAAACAAACCAAAGAGAAGATAACAATTCTTGTTTCCAGAACTGCATATAGAAATCAGATGTGATTTATGCCACAAATTAATTTATTAATTTCTCAGTTTTTAGATGTTTTCCAGAATTTTTGGCCTTACTGAAATGTTATAGAAGGCCTAACACTTCAGAAAATTTATCCCATTGCAATTTATCACATCATCAAGCTTGTGTATCATGATTAATAAGAATTTCTGTATAATACCAAGGAGTAAAAACAGTAACCAAAAACTTCCCCAGAGCTTGATTTGCCAATTATTATAGAAGGAAACTTTTTTTAGTTTGCCATTTTATCTGAAACTCATTGATGGTATTTCTCATTTAATTCATTTGCAACAATTAATTTTGACCATTGAGCAAACACAATCTACTGGCATTGATTAATAGAAACTTCATCGCATTATTTTGTCTGGAGAAAACAGGATATTTCCATATTGCCTACCCAGTGATTATGTACAACTAGTGAAAATCATTGCAATCCAATGTTGATTCATCAATATGATAAACACACACAGAGGAATTATCTCTATTTATGATTACAATCTATCTGAAGAATACTAGAAAGTTTTATGAAGGAGTTTTACAATCTTCCTCAACTCCTAATAGATTGGAAGAGTTATTCAGGTAGTGTTTTACAGACTTTATCTACATATAATTTACCAAACTTGAGCTCTCTGAGCACGTCAGAGAACAAATGCAAATATTGAGCTAAGAGGTGAATAGCACATAAACCGTGCATGTAATTTCTACAGGTATGCCTCACTATATCCAACTTCTTTAGTAATTAAAGAAAGATAACACCTATAATGATTGATTGGTGTATCTCAAGGGACAGATTTCTACCTACAAACCTAGAAAACATACAATCGTACCTAATCCCTTTGTCCTAGACAGCTAAGTGCATACTAACACATGGAGGATAATTATCTGGGGTTTTTCCCCCCATTGTGGCTTGTTTCTTTTGCTTTATAATAATCACATCACTGTTGTTGCTGGATTTCACTCATAATTAACACTATCTGTACCTAAGAAAGGCCTTCCGCTTCCATCTTCCTGGTATTCCATTGCCTGCGGAGGCCACGCACTGCATTGCATACCCACCTGGCTTCCACCGTAGCATGCTATTAGGGAAGCAATGAATCTTCGCTATGGGCATTTTCCCATGAAACTGTGCAGAGCAATGAAGAAAATCAATGTTCATTGCCGCAAGTAAGGCTTTCTTCTGCAAATCGCTTTTCAATTAAACCAACAATGGTGCACACTCAGTTATCTATTACAAGCACAGTAAAGATAAAATTAGCCCTTACTTGTGAATGAAAATCTTATTTAATTCTGTATCAGTTTAAAGGGTGCTGACAGAGTCTTTATAAACCATACATTTTGTCATTTGCCGAGAATCAGCAGTAGGAACAGCTGAAGTTATATTTCTGTTATAATAGTAAAAACCAAGTGACTTGAAAGTAATGACTCAAGAGAAATTCATTTACATATTTAACCCAAATTTTCTTTACATTAAAAAAATGACACCTACCACTCCGTTCGACTATTGAGCAGTTAATAAAACCAAGAGCTGTTTTTAGGAATTAACTCTTTATTTTTCCTTTTTCTTTTAAAGGAGAAGTGGGGAGAAAAATCCAACTGGATTTACTTCAGCATGGGATAAAATTTATCAGCTCACAGAAATGGCCAGAAATTGCTGCAGTATTAACAAAATTAAAATGAAAAAAAAAAAAAAAAAAAAAAAATCAAAATTGACAAGGAGACTGGCTGCAGGGTACCATGGGGGATTTGGATAGTCTGTATGAGACTGTCTGTATTATTACCCAAGAATTCTCATTATGGAGGGAATAATACTGTTTTAATCTACTTGCCAAGATACAGACCATTGTAATTTTAGCAATTTGAGCAATGGTAAATATCATCTAGCATTTCCTTGAACCGGATCCCAGAATTTAAAGTCAGCTGCTTCATCTCTATTCATGCACCACGGAAAAAAAATGTACATATATATATTAACCCTAACGTGTACTTAAAGTATGAAGGAATGGCTCTAGTGACCACTTAGTGTGGGTTAATAAGTGTAGTAAGACAAAGAGTTTTATAAACATAATTAAAATATTTTTGCACAAGTAAATTTCAATGCAAGTATGAAGGGCTGACACAAAGCTTAGTGTTATTTAAACCCTACTTACTTAATTCCTAAAATATGAAGACTGAAATGCTATGTAGAATCTGTATGCACTCAAAATACTGGTAAATGCAATACTTAGGAGCCTGAACTGCAAAGGATGTCCTCAGCAAAATGATACAGTATAGCTCTAAAACTGTTTACTGGAGCAGAAAACAGCATTCTTTTAAAACTGCAAGATATATAAATGTAAAAGAAAAATACATGCACAACACTTAAAAAAAAAAAAAAAAAGAAGAAGAATCAGCTGTAACCTGGAGCTTATACTAAAATTTACTAGAATATTTTGTGAAATAACAAAATCAAAGAGAAAGTTCAGTGTTTTGATCTACAAACTGTATTCCTGATCATCTTAGACACATCTTAATTTTTTTATACATCAGGCCACTGGGATTCACTCAAAATTCAGATGCAGCAGCATTGAATTGTTTGATTTACAATTGAAATTTCAATTGCTTTTTCCCCTAAGGGCCATGAAACTGAGAAAAAGTCATCAAAATGTTCTGCAGATTAGTCCAGGTGATATGGAAAAGCTGATTGATTTGTAATGAAAATATGAGATTGGTATCTAATAATACTTGATTTTTGGTGTTTACAAAGACTTACTGAACTACTCAGTTAAACTTCGTACCGCAGACATCTCTGTAAAAGGGGTAACACAGCCTGAACAAATGAGAAAGATGTGAATTCTCTTGGGCAGTGACAGTCTGTATTTGTAACAGATTTAAATAAATAATCCTCATCAGGCTTGTAGTATTTCTATAGAACAGTTTGCTGCACTAAATCAAATGTCTTTCACAAGACAAAATGGCAGCAGTAGCAAACAAGCAGCAAAGCCAAACATGGTACACAAGCACAACTTATCTTCAAATATTCCCACAGAATAACAGAGTTCATAAGGACTTAAAATAAAATGCCACTTAGGAAAAAAAAAAAAAACCCACAACTTTGCTAGTAAAACATTCCAAGAGAACTTGCTAATGACACTTTTCTCCTTGTGCTGTCAGACAGGAAATTCCTCAAATAGAATATTTCTTTCCAGTGCATCCTTCCTAATCTATTCCCATACAATGACAAAAACCAGTGTGAACCCTCCAAAAGAAGAAACCAGACTTTACGTTTTGCATTGTTTTGTTAAGCAATTTCTGGTATAGCATCTCCGACATCTGTGTTTCCAGCTAATATTGCTACTAAGCAAGTAGGTAACAAAGACTTGCTTCACTCTAAATAATAAAGACAAGGCCAAAAACCTGAACTGAAAGGCACCACGCAGGAGACAGATGAAGCTCAAGAAAACTGTATTCCAGGAGGGAATGACAATCCTTTCTAAAAGTCATCCGCATATAGAACAGAACACAAGAATACGATTAATGTGTCATTAAGCGAGAGTGCATTTTTATGCAGTCCAATATCTACGTGGATACTTTTTTTATATATATATTTTTAGTAAAAGCCAGACAAAAGAATGAATAATGATGCACCAGTCAGAATGCCAGCAGTTAAGCTGCAGACATGACAAAGTAGCTTAACAATTAAAGATGTTTTCTTTTTTTCTTATAAAATTCTTTGATTAATGTTTGAAATGAACTTTGTGGTTCATCGTCAAAGAACACTGCCTCAATAAACTATACCCTAGAACAGAGCTGTAAAGATAATTAATCTGATCAATTAAAACTGTGTTTTAAACTGCATTATTCCAATACTCTTCAGGGAGTAATTCACAATTAATGTAATCCCAAATGGGCCAAGCGTTCACACTCCCACAGGGTAGAGGATGATCAGTGTCAATCAAACCTTGGTTTGTGGTGGCTAAAAGTACATCTTTGTGCTCTCTCTCCTGTCATAGCATTAATGAAAAGTGTATGGAGATGAGGAGGATACGTAGGATATTTTCTGATAGTTTTAGAAACTTGGAAAGCTTTAAGGAAAGACTAGAACAGACACATTTTCAAAAAGCACCAAGCTCATTTTAAAACATCAGTTTAGAAATCAAGCTAAGAATCAGAATAAGGGCATTTTCCTTATGGTATACTTAAGAAAAACTTGGTAGTTTTCCATTTGGGCAATATTCAGGTTCCCTGGATATCAGATCTAGACAAACAGGATTTTGTACAGTCAGTATGCAAAAGGAGCAAGTACTTCTGAAGTCTTTTCAGATATACAAAGATATACAGAACATAAAAAAAGTAGAGTTGTCTGTAAGTTTAACTTTTTTATTTTCCATGTATAAAAAGAAGTAAAGCTGTCTGATTAAGAACGCAACAACTGAGAACAAGTTCAGGGCTCAGCATAAACCTATATATGTCTGTGTGTATATTTGTATAAATCTTCCTATTCACAGTGCCACTGTTGTTCTTAGATCCAGCTGTTTTACACTCATTGCCAGATGGCACTTTTACGTACAATTCTAATCAAGTACAATATGTAACACAGTATTGGAAAAAATCAGCTATTTAGGAAAAACTACACTGGTGCCTCTGAAAATACAAACAACTCCAAAAAGCTAATCTGAAAAACACATGTGAATAGAACACACAAAGCAAGTTGTGAGAGTTTTTGTTTTCACCTTGCCATCGATGGGCTCTATTATTTCTACATTGACATCAGTTTTTAGTGAAGGGACTCTGGTAAACAAGGTAAGCTTCAAGAGACAGGACAGTAATAACTGGTCATTAGAAAGCAAACTCTTTGGCAAAAAAAATAAATTTCTGTGCCTGAAAAGCACAGCTTATATCTATGGTTGCATATTACATTATATTGCACCCCAGAAGAGAAAACAGAGCCAGAGTAGAAAAGGATATTCACATCATAAACATTTTCCATGCTACTGCCGTTACAAGAAAAAGAAAACGGGAGCCCTGAGTTACCAGTTTAGTGGGAAATGGAGTTCTCTGCTAGTGCTTTTACTGACCATGCCTAAAGATGATCACGGCAAGCAAATGTTATTCTCTACTCTATTCAAGTCACTAATTCAGTACGATATGCAGAGATCAGGATGACAAATGGAAATGAAAATAGGCGATTCATCTTTAATGATGATGTAAATAAAACTCAGAGAAGTACTTCTATACGTATTTGTTAAAACACCTTTTACCTGCAGAAAAATAAACAGAAGTGGACACAGGAAGGAGGAAGGTTGTGAAAACTACTTATAAAAAAGCATGGAAAATTAAAAAGTATTGGCAAACATCAAGCTCTCTATTCTACCGCAGCACATTCAGCAGACTCTAGAGAACCATCTAAAGTGTGCACATCAAGTCAGATTTTCCTCTTAAGAATGAAGGATAATTCCATTATTTCCTTACCTTGAAGAATTAAATGATGAAAAGTTTTAAAGGAAATGAATTCGAAAAGAAACATCATTAGGATATATGATGCTATTCTGTGCTAAAGTAGATCACTTTCTTAACCAAAACTCTTCTAAGTAACTGCTTATGACTTCTTCTTTGAATGTTCTGCTTTTATTCAAACTAAAAATGGAAGACAGACATTAAAGTGAACAAATCTCTAAAAAATAAAAATGTAATTATTTGGTTATTTGTTACCTAAAGATTAAAATAATCATGCGGGTGATATTTATAATATCCCATTGGCAAATGTTTCATGTCTAACTGCTATTTCCAGTATTGAAAAATACCATTGTCCAAGAAAACAGTATTTTTATGAATGAGATTCTACAAATAAAGGAAGGAAGAAGTCTAGTCCTTATTACTAAGTGAAACATTTCCTACCAGGATGTGACTGGATTTAACTGACAGGGATGCCAAGATAGTAATTCCTCTGCTAAATAAATTCCCAGTTTAAGGACTGAAATCTTCCATTAGTTGCTACCATGCATCACTGAAAGTGTACGTATTCACTTTAAGGAAAAATGTTCTATATACATCTTGTGGTACCAGGAGACAACAATTCAAGCTGGTGGCTTGTAAAAAGAAGTAGCATTGAATAAACAACAGAATAATCTTAATGAAGGATATTGGAATAATCCCTATAGTTTTCAAAATGAATAACCTTCATTCTTTCCACCAAGAATGATTATTTTTGTGATTTTGTTTATAACCTTTCTTAAAAGGTGCGTTAAGTACTGCTTTTTACTAAGAAAAGTCAATTCAGATTAAAGCAGATGTATTGGATCACAACTGTGCCCATATTTTGTAATGGAGTAGGGTGCAGAGATCCCCAAGTATGTGCCAGCACCGGAATTAGTACAAACATATTGTATAGCAACACAAAGCTGCTTAATTGGCTCTGCTGAGATGTAGGGCTAACTGGTATGGAGGACACTATGGTGATGAAGCTGCACTATTTTCTGACCTCAGATCTCTCCAAACAGCACTGTACTGGACATACTATTTCATGTGGTACCAGTCTGGGAGAGTGTCTGTTAGAGTGATGAACTGGGTAGCATAGAAATGCTCTTCGCTTACCCTCCTCTCACAGCTGTGACGGCATTCATTTTGCCTCCAGTCACCTTCCCTATACCATGAATATAGCAGAGGGAGCAATCGGTGTCATCTTCAGTATGAGCCTTATTGACTTCCTCAGTGTCTTCCACCGGAACTAATCACGGCATGCATCCTTGTCTGACAAAACTCAGTAGTCTTTCCACTCTTACCCCTTCCTTCACTAAGGAAGTGGTGGTGTTATTCGCATCTTTCTTGATGCCCCTTATGTACAAAGTCATGTAGGATTCCTTTGTGGACATACCCGCCATTGCATCTGCAAATCCACTGACAGATTAAGAGTCTTGGATGAATAGATCACCGGCACTTTGTTTTACAACAATGCTTATGCAACAAAGCTTCGGCTTTGGATCGAAGACATGATTTTTGTCACTCTATGTGTAAAATGGCAGCTAAGTGTCCATGGCACAGCTGGACTACAACAGCTATAGAATGCATTGTCAAGGGAAAGCGCACAATAGTACATGTCATGATCTGTCGGTGTCTGTGTGATCCTGTTTGTCTCCACTGCTCCTGGCCAAGCCGTAGTCTCTGTTGTTCCAGTTGTTTTGTTGAGGGTCTCACAAGCCTTCCTCTCACCCTACCTTCATCATTTCCTGTTTGATCAAATTCTAAAAGGAATTACTTTTACTAATCATGCACTTGGGGATCTTAGATAGGCTGATATTTCACTACATTTGATTCTACATTGCTGAAATGGATGCCAGGTCAGCTGCTAATACAAAATAAACCAGAATTTTTCACTTCAGGGATACATCTGGGGAGTTTCTAACCTGAATTAACTACTAATGAGTATTTACCAAAAAAAAAAAAAAGACAAAGACATATTTGTGGGAAGAAAGTAGGGTAAGAGAGAAGGAGGAGAAAACAAAGGACAAGTGTGCAAGTAGAGTATATTAACTTGAGGTTGCTGAATTTAAACTGCAGCTGGGAGTTAAATGTTGGCTGAAAACCCAGAGAAACCTACAGTTAAAACACTTTTCTATCCCCATTGACACAGCAGCCAATAAGCTGGTAGCAGTACATGGATTAGGTGGCCCACAGAAAGCTTAAGCACCCCAGAGAAATCTCCCATGTTGTCAGTTTTGCTCTCCTTGAGGAAAACAATCAAACAAAGGCTTCTAGAATGCAGCGCCTAAAAATCATTATATAATCCGTTAGTTTCACAAAAGACAATTGCTCTGACAAATAGCTGTATTTTGTTGGCCTGAAATTGAAATATAAGTGGAAACAGGTTTTATTCTATTTGACACTTTTAACTTGGATATGTTGGGCACCCAGAATCTTTGCCATTGTGCTTCAAAAAGTTTTTAAAAAGATCTTCAGAAAAGCACTACCTTATGTGCTTCAGTGGTGACATATTAAAGAAAAAATTGCTAAAATTAATGAGAAAACTCACCGCAATGTTAAGAAGGAAAAAGTATTGTCCTCACTTCAAGGGAGCTCAAGATAGAACTTAAGTTTTCCCACCACTTGGCTCCTCTCCACAAAGAAAATCTCTGCCTTAGTTGTTTGTGTTATGCTTGACACATCGAGGCTACAAAGGTATGGCTTGAAACTCACACGATACAGAGCTGACATTCACGTATTCAAGAATAACTTTTGCTAATGCTACCACCTACCTAAATATCAGTATGCACAGATGTCAACAGTGAAATATCCGATTTTCTGAGTCACATAAGGATTGTTTTAGAACATAACTACTGCCATTATAGACAGCTAGGCTGGTTCACACGGAGTGACTCCAGCATACTATCTTAACCGTTGCAGTAACAGCAAGCCTAAAATAGTTTGGAGAAAAGCAGCAAATATGTAGTCCTAGGGCTTTAAAATGCTATTGATACTTCAGAATATCATCCTCCCAAAATAACTGGATTCAACAGAATAATATTCTATTAAGTCCCTTCTTATTGGTTTCTTCTGTGTCAGGCTACCAGTTTGCCTGTTACACCACTGACAGTGCCTGGCTTCACATGAAAACAAGGGTGGAGCACGAATGATATCAAAGAGAGGATATTCCTAGTTACACTGGTTTGTATCAAACCATCACATACCTCAAAAGGTCAGGACGAAACTTTCTATTGCTTGGCCAAAACTACAACACTATATGATAATGTTGGTGTAAATCTCAAAAATATTGAGATGCTTTGCAAATTTTTACTGGCTCACCTTGTCTTGGGAGAAATCTATCAATCCCAGGAGTTGGAAATCTGAACAGATATGCAAGATATAATGGTCATACTGTCTAATTTATTCAGAGTTTTTCAGAAGTGTTCCTGTCAGTCTCCCAAGACACTTTTTTTCTCCTGCAAACTGTCATTTTTTGGCAAATATTCTTCCCCTGTATTTCTTATCCTAGTCTTGAATTCGAAAGATTCTACATATGCCCAATGCACGTAAAAACTGTAATTTTGCAATGTATAATCTCAACACACAAAAGTAGTTTTTCCTCTCAATTCATTCTCCAGATCCAATGTGACTGTGTTCAATCTAGTTTATATAAGACCTTTTTCCAATTCTTGAGTTATTTTGGTAGAGCATGCACTATTATAAAGTTCTTCGCACTCAGGCGATGAGACCAAGCACTGATTTGAAGTAGATGAATGGAGCAATTTAAAGATGTATAATCGCTGCAGGAAAGGACAGAAAGGAAAATGTACTAGAATACTCACTTTGACGAATCTATGAAGTATATTACAAGAGCACCAATACTAAGAGCGAAGACTAAGACAACCTACAAAAGAAAAGAAAAGGATCATTATTTAACAATGTTAAAGCGAAACATTTATTCTTTTATACACATAAAATGACAAGGAAAATAAATCATAAACTAGTAATTTTTTATTTCAGCTGTCATTTTCTTTAGAAAGCTACTGATACTTGAATTTCAAACAGTATACATTATCATAGAATGCTTTCTTGCATTGAAAAAGAGGCATAAACAAGTTGAATCCTAGCTCAGGGAAATCCAGTATACAATTAGGTCCTAGATCCTAACCTCTGCTAAACTATATTCTTTAATTTCAAATGGCAAGCAATCATACTGCATGGCATTCAAATCACACTATAGCTTTATCAGACCTGTCCTTCAGGACTGCAGTAAGTTTCTGTTCATTGGTAGGTAAACCAAGAGTGGTGACAGGTTAAACTGAATACATCGTTGTAAAATCCACAGGACAAATGTAATGCTATGTAAAAATATGTATTTACTCTGCACTCCTGTCCACTGAGACTATAGTTAACTTTCAAACAGGTTAAAACAACAGCTTGATGCAGCATGTCCTGATACAATGAATACATACCCTGGGCACCTTGTAGTCTCAACATTTTCCCCCCTTTAAATCTGTTGAAGATTTTGAACGAAATCATTTTATGTCTAGCATCCAGCCCTTATTAACGAGGTAGAACTTGCTTTTCTGGCTAGTGCAGCAGAAGCTAGATTAATCATATCTCTATCTGTCTCTAATTTTTTTTTCTGAACATAAAACAAATACAATTGTCTGTTCTATTGGCTCCCAAAGATTCTCCAACATCGTGGGAAGATTTAGTTTCACATCCTACCCAAAGCAGGTCTGCATCTACACAGGACAGCATAAGTGAAATTTCCACACTCAAATTTTGGCTTGAAGAATCATGGGGTACACAATAGCTTGCGTACCCATTGTGACTTAGATTTCTGATATCCTTAACTCCAGGTTTCTGTCTCTTGAACAATGCCATCCACTGGGTAATTTGGAATCTGAAAACATGAAGCCAATAAGCTATCTTTTGTATCTTAGAATACAATTCTTGTGGAAGAAATCAGAAAAGATTCCACTCTGCTGCACTGAGGATGGGAAACATGGAAAATTATGTCTCCTGCAACTCATTTAATCTCCTGGTCTACAGAATCAAAACAAAACGTCCCTTAGTCTTCTGGCAGGCAAGTCTCAAGTAGCTGCTTAGAAGTAACGTCCCTTAAAGTAAACCCAGAGAATTGATCACTCAGGATTGGGTAAACCAGGGTGCTAACTAAGGGCACATGCAGCTTCTCAAACTGCCAGTTAACATACAACTTCTTAGGTCAGAAGTGGCTAGAAGTTAAGACACTATCTAAACAACTGCATGTGTGAAAGAAACTAGTGGTGTCATGCTGGTTCTGCCTGAGCAGATTTATTAATCTGTATGAAAACCATAACTAATGCATACTACCACCACTATTGCTGCTTTTGTTGACAATCTTAACTGTTCAAGCAACAGATGAGCACTGAAACAAAAATTTCTTCATTCAATACAGGCTTCAGACCTTTTTCTGAAGCTGCCATATAAGGAAGGAGCCTGACAGTCATAACACAAGCAATACAAGGGAACGTGCAATGTGTTAATTCTAAGCAGACTTACTGAAACACCAATGTAGAAGTTTCTCTACTCTCAGCTAGCACTCAATGCTGTAATGGCAGTATCTGAAGAAAGGTATAATTATAATTATATAACCAAACTCTGGGGCTCTGCAGGGCCTAAATCAAACATGCACATATTTTCCAATAAAAGAGAGAAACTCACTAATTTCTTAATACTATGTAATCACTACAACTTGGTACAAAAATTCTATTCAACTGAAAGTTTAAATTAATTTTTCATTCCTTTTAGATCTTGCTGACCATAACTTTTTGCTTTGTGAATGTCTGAGAAAGAGTATTTTGCCTGAGTACAAGTATCTGTTGTCTTATCTGATGCATTATCACCCAAATCAGTGAGATCTGTCAGTCAAATTCAAAGACTGAAGCATGAAATTCTTCAAATAATATTAAATACAGGTATCTCCTTAAAAAAAAAAAAAAACCCAAACAACTCAACCAACCAACCAACCCCCAAAAAACCCAAAATTGAAACAACAGATTCAACCTATAGCAGGAGTTTTGAGCTGAAGAATGCCAAAATGACCATTTAATGCTGAAAATGAAATTTGAGAAACGAAAGTTGTAATCTGTTTGGGACTCTATGACACTCTTCTTATTCTTTCAAGTTTTGCAAAGTACACAAGTAAAGCTGGGGTTTTATTTTCCATTTCATATAGCAAGTCTTAGGTCACAACATTCAGTCATTGCTCAGTAGCCAAAGGAGTCCTCTAGAACAAAACCAGCATAACTGTATAATAGCCTTACATTTTAGTTATATCCAATCCCTTAATAATTGTCACTGTGCTGCTTAAATAATGTTATAGGGATTCTGGGTAAGATCATCCAAGATGCTTAAGGAATTCGAATGTTCTATGACAATTCATATAACTGCCACTAAAAGGCAGGTTTTGGCTGGGGTAGAGTTCATTTTCTTTGGTCTCTAGTAGCAGGTATAGCAAGGTGTTTCAGATTTAGTATGAGAATAATATTGCTTGATAACACACTGATGTTTCAGTTGTTGCTAAGTAGTGCTTATTCTAAGTCAAGGACTTGTCAGCTTCCCATGCTCCACCACCGAGGAGGTGCACAAGGAGCTGGGAGGGGGCACAGCCAGGACAGCTGGCCCAGACTAGCCAAAGGCATACTCCATACCATATGACATCATGGCTCAGTATACAAACTTGGGGGAAGCTGGCCGGCGGGGGGATTGCTGCTGACGGGCTGGGCATCGGTCAGCAGGCAGTGAGCAACTGCATTGTGCATCACTTGTTTTGTATATTCTCTTATCATTATTATTATTCTCGCTTCCTTTGCTAGCCTATTAAACTGTCTTTATCTCAACCCACGAGGTTTTCTTTCAATTCTCTCCCCGATCCCACCAGGAGGTGGGAGCGAGCAAGCAGCTGCGTGGTGCTTGATTGCCGACTGGGGTTGAACCACAACAGACTGATACCCCAAACTCACAGCAACTAGAATCTAAGGGAGGAAAACACCCATATATGTATGTGAATTATTGCCTTTTTTATTAACCAGGCCATGGGGAGAAGCTTGCTTGCTCTGTTTATTATTCCAATGCATTTGGCACTGATTGCAATAGCTACACATGAATTATAACTTCTCTCTGTCTGGAAGGAAAGAATCTTTTCATTTATAATAATTTACTGTTACAGATTGAGAAATGTGAAGTCATATGCTAGCAGCTACACTAAGCACTTAGTACCAAGTTAAAAATAAACAGCAATCTGATGAAAGGAAAGAGGGGGGAAAACATGGAATAGTTGCTGCATATCTTTAAATCTTTCCTGAAAAAAAAATATCTAGCCACGGAGTTCAACAAAAGTGTACAATGCCTTTTTGAGGCAGGAGTCAGAGAAACTGCAGATAAAATCTACTTAAAGAAAACTGTAAAAATGTTTTGCTCTCCACTACTAGCAAGATGCTCCAGAAGAGCTTTGACTGCTCTGTTGCAGTCCATCTTTATGCACCCGCATTAAGGACAGAAAAGAAAAATAAAAAAACCCCACAAAAACACGAACAACAAGAAAACCGCACACCACAAGCCCCCAAAACCCCCCCAAACCTGGAAATTTTAATAAGGGTGTAGCAACATAACAAAACTGCAAGGCAAGCATAGGCATTGAGAAAATGCTGTCCGAATGAAGCGATGCTAAGCGCGAAGGGGACCGCGCACCTCCCAGGACCAGGCCTGCGCACCAGCAGGATGCTGCCGGCAAGCCCACGGGTGGCACTGCTTCCCCTACAGCCGCGCTCAACTAACAGCCCGGCCCTAGGGAAGAGAAGTGGGAAAAGGGAAAGGCTGTTCGCGTTGGAGAGGAGGGCTACAGCTAACACAGCCGCAACAGCGAGTAACGCAAGGGCTCTAGAGCAGGAACTTCGATCTCTCCTTACCCTGTAACATCTGAACGTTCTGTGGAACACGAAACAGAACTCACTGAAATGTCAAAGGCAAATTCTTGCTTATACAATACTGAACTATCAAAACATCATTAATACAAGATAGTATAGAACTCAAGAGGTAAAGCAGGAAATAAAAAAGGAATAGTTGTCTATTGTTATATTCCTCTCAACGTTAAGTATTAAAATAAGAAATACATAGTGAAAAGAAAAAACTTTCAGGAATACTCTAACCCCTAACACTTCAGGGCACCAGAGAGTCCTTATTTTGTTATTTGATGACAGTCTGTTGTGTATTATTCTTTGGAAATGTCTGAAACTCTTATTATTCTAAGGGTAAATTTTTCAACCCTAAGCCTACTGTACCTGCTTAGAATACATTAAGTTGTTCATTATTAATATTTTTAGAATTTAACTTAATTTTAATTTCAACATCCATACAGTAAATTCTGTTAATGAGCTGCTGAGCTTTTTCATATGACGCTTTAAAATAAAGCTCTATTTGCATTTATATTTCAAATTACTTAAGGAGACCACAAATTATTTCCTATGACCATAAAGCTACATCCTCAAGGATCCACTAATTTTGGAACACTAAAGTTTGCATTAGTAAGATGTCAATAGCCTGAGGTTTCGACCTAATTTGAATGAAAATTTCCATACTTTAAATATAAAAACCAAACTTCCTTTAACCATGAAAATGGAAATCAATTGTATTTCTTTCATAGACAAACAGAATTTACTTGTCTGGATTTGTTAGGAATGAAAACCTGCACTTCTAAGGACACACCAGCTGCAAGTAACATTTCAGAAGTAGGAATTACTTAATCCTTGCTTGGCATTCCCAGCATTAATTTGCAGACTCTAGGATATGCACCAGCATCTGTGCAATTATTGCAGTTTAACAAAAGTAAGACTTGAGCAAGTCTAGACCACAGAAGAGCCAAAATGGCTTACTTAAATTGATGTCTCATTAACTGATACCCTATATGCAAACAACAAAATTCAGAAAGCATTCCACGTAGGCAAAGCCATAAGTGGTAAGAAATTATGCGCTGCAGCTGATATAAACAGCTGAGCAATTAATATCTCTTAGGTTACTATAAATACAAATGAAGTAAGTGCTATTTACTATAATGCAATACAGATTCTTGCTCTAAAAATCAGTGTTCTCCACTCATTTTTTTTGGTAGCACTTCATTAGGATGTTTTTATTAATATTACCTTCAGACATTTCACAGTGAACTAAAGTAGCTGCTGATGTTAAATTATACAATTCATATTAGTTCATCCAACAAAAAGGTCTTCAGAACTTTGTGATTTGTCAAGACAAATAAAATGTTGTATATATTTTTAGAGCAATCAATAGTAAGTTTCTGTTTAGAGACTTTTTTTTTCACTATACCCTGATACCCAGGAGTAAAGCAGGAGTGAGGATCTCTAAAATCCATCAGCAGGACCTAGTACCATGCTCTGGGTGGAGCTGTACACTGACTTTTCTCTGGGCTTTAACACATTGCCCTGTCACCAGTCTTTCTGCCTCTGCTTCTTTACCTGGCCCCTCCCAGGCCAGCGTATAAGTAACTAAAATGACGAAGGCAAAAGTACAAAATATCGACCATCTACTCTATGAGGTCATGAATTCCCAGGGGCTCTCAGAAGGTCATTCTACCTCATTCAGGTTTGCAAGATCATGTTTCTTATTGACGAAATGCTCTCTTAATATCTTCCAGAACAACTGCATGCAATGCCAGCTTCTCTTTAAAGAAAACTACCTAACCACGCCACCTTACAAGAGCAAACCAGGGAATGCAAGCAGATGAGGGCTGAAGTGGGCGAACAGGAGGAGAAAGATAAAGTGATAAAATAATGAAAAGACAAAATAAGATTCCATCTTGTTCCTACCAAAAATAAATGATAAATGGAAAGTTCAAACAAGGATTCTAAGAAACTGGGCAACTTCTTGTCGTTTACCTTCTATTCACAAATATAGGTAAACAGATTTTGCAGTTAATATACTCCCTGTATAAGAGCCACGCTTGATGGAACATACTACTACGAAGAAGCAGCAGTGATATACACGTTGGTTCTCATGCGAGTACAGGCAAAGTGCAAATTCTACAGTCAGCACCTGCTGTTGACAACAGGATACATGCTAACAGCTATGAATCTTAAAGGACCTGTCTGCTGGGTAGCGCGCTAGCTAGTAAATCTGTCTCGATGACTTATTGATCCTACCATTTTGCATGCAGAAGAGGCAGGTGGTGCGGGGCAGGGGCCGGGGGGAACAACCACCACATTTCTACTATTTCTTCCATGCTTTGAATGTCAGCTAGGATTTAGCATCCAATTCCAGAAGGAAGTAAGCACCTCCAAGCCAGACAGTGAGCAACTCCATCTTTCAGGGAAGTCAGAAAAGGTTCAAGACCACACAACTCTGAAGAGCCTGAAGCAATTAAAGTATAAATCCAAACTTTGCAACTCTGATAGCCACATTAAGAACTTCTCAGGAAGCCAGACTTGAAAACATTTGCATGCAAGTAAGTTATTTCCTTTCAATTACATTTTTTGCCTTTTGATTTTGTTTCCCTTTATTACATGACAAGGAGTTAACTAAAAAAAAAGGTAATTAGCTATTAAATTCTACAGTAACTAAATTAGTCACCAACATGCATTAAAAAGAGTACTGGAAACTTTGGCAGCTTTACGAGATTCTTCACTATATAAATTTTCCCCTCCGGCAAAGCTTATATAGACTTACCATTTACCAAGAGAAGTCAAAGTTTATCCAGAAGAGGAGGTGAAGGGGAGTGAGAAATGACTATTTGATAAACCAATAAGCAGTAAGATCTTAGTGAACTTCTCTAGCAAAATTCATAGCAAGGATTTAATTTTAAAAATAAAACGCAGTAGTAAAATAGGTCAGCATGAGCTCTGGATGATGATCATGAGCAACCAGAAGACTTGGTTATTATCCCTAGTTCTGCCACTCATGTGGTGTGTAACCTAAAACATATTACTTGACCTCTCCAGGCTCCGATTCTCCCTCTTGCTTTCATTTGGCAAGGATACTGCATGTCAACTCATTAGGGCAACAGCTGTCTTTCATTATAGGTGTTTGCAATGGATCTAGCACAGCTGAGGCCTCTGCTGCTGCCACAATAATAATAAAAAGCCTGAGTAGGACACTATGTAACAGTGTCAGCACTGCCTATGCGAGCAAAGGGGCCTTATTTATTAAGGGGTTTTGTTTAAACAGAAAGGCATCAATATCTCTTTCTAAGATAAACCATCTTTCTGGAGTTACATTTTTGGTCCCATTAAGCCATTACCCAGTATAGCAGGGGTTTAATTCATTACTGAAACTAAAATGATGTATTTATTGTAAATATATCTTAAAAAATACAGTTTGTATTTACTGCATCTCTTTTTACAGACTTGCATAACAGCGGTAAGAAATATAGAAACAAAATTGCTGGGAGATAAAACAGATACAGAAGAGTTACCAAAAAAGCGAAAAATTAGCCACATATTCAGTTCCCACATATTGAACTTATGCATCAGAACAGTAATTGGAGTATTATCTGAAAGGTACAGGTAAGATGCATGGTAAAGTCCTCAATCACTGCGAGCTTGCCTAACAGTTCATAACTGGGGTAAGTAATCAAGGTAACAGGTCACCAGGAGTAGGATACGTCACACCTCCGAATGAAACCGCACAAAACAGAATTAGCAAATTCAGCCTGCCTGCCATCAGCTGCATTTTATTCTCTCTCCAATACAAGATGGAGAGGTACATACACTTTCTTACCTACACTTTAACAGACTACCTCTCATTTGAGCAGACTACTTGAAATTAAGAAGAGTCTTTCTTATTAAAGGGATGCTGTGGGATCAAAATTCAGGAATCATTAGAGTAGACACCAGACTCAGGAATACGAAAAATCAAAGCAGGAAATAAACCAAAGAAAATAAGTATCTTAATGCACTTTTGTTTTCCACACACATTCCCAATCTCATTTGAGGAAGAATTTTAAAAAAAGGAAATATCTTTGCTATGTCCTGTTCTGTACATGCTTCTAATATGTGTTAATATGTCAGCTTTATTTTTCTTTCTTTATCAAAGTGATTGTTTTCCTCAAATTTCCACTGACATATTGACAATAAAATGAAAATTTCTGTTCAATCCATAAATTTGAAAAGACTGAGATTTTCTAATTAGTGAAAAAATACAAGACAAAAAGTCCCATCTGTTAATGGTGCTCTGTAGCTTGAAGTTAATTAGGTTTGCTGGGAGAGTGCCTGGCAATATGACCAATTCAGTATTTAATTTCATTAGTCAAAAAAATAGCAGTACTTTCTATCACAATGTGCCATTTTCTAAAGCTAAATGCATAGCATTATATATATGTAAATATGCATATGTGCGCACATATATATATATATTTCTTTTTTTTTTTTCTTTTTTTCCTCCAACCTGAAAGGTCCTTCCTCCTGATTACCTAGCAGTCATCCAAATCACCTCCCATTAACATCAACAAAAATAAAATTCACTTTTTGTATACTGGTAAAAGCATAACTCACACTGATTTCCAGCGGATGCACGACTGACTCTACAGTCACACTGAGCAAGAGAGTTACGTTGGTAACAGTTACCTACAAACTATTCTTCCCATTGTCAGTGTTCTCATTTTCAAGTTCCTCATAGTCTGACTGTAGATAAGGGCCATCAGCGAGCCTACTTGAATGTCATTTTAGAGAAAGGAGTGACTGACTTGTCAAACAATCAAATCGTGGTAACCGAAAAGCAAACAAGCTCAACTGCAAAACTGCTCAAAGGCAAAGGAACGCAGCTCTAGAGCGTGGTCCCCCTCCATACACAACGGAGCAGGAGAGTGGCATTCATAACGATGGTTCACTACTTACAGCCCCATCCCCAGTGCCAGGCCTGGGGAAAGCCTCTGCTTATCGTGTCACGCCCTGAAACGCGGTGTATGGTAATGAGGTTTTTTTGTTGTTTCTATGTTCCTATGTTTCAGTTGTGACAGAAGGCTTTCTATCTCCAGATGAAGAACTGGAACCCAATAACTTCAGGTGGAACTCTTTGTTCTAATAATACCTCATCCCACCTCTGGATAAAGAAAGTGATCGACCTAAGTGAGACGAAGCCGCAAGCAAAGACTCTTGCACTTTCTGGTACAGTGCCCACATAAAAAAATCTCCACCAGTGCATGGAATATCTTGAAAAGCACAGAAGTGCACTAACTTATGGAGAGAATAAAAGAGACAAGATATTGCCCCCAAATCATAACCAGAATCTGTATGATTAATTTAGAAAATAATCTAATGACAATGGCTCAACATCAGGGAAATTAATCACCTGAAACAAAGAGGAAATCAAATAAAGTCTATATCAGGAAAAAGTAATCATTTGCCAACAGTTAACCCAGACCTGTATCTGGAATACCACAATACATAACCAAAAATTAATAAACTGTAAAAAAAATATATATATACACACTGGCAAATGCTTTTTAAATTAAGCAATTTTCTATTTCTTAATTGGTATTTGTTTAAAACAAAAAATTCTCAAAACCCAAGCAAACAAATTCCACTGTTGTTCTTCTCTTTACTTCAATATACTGTGCTCCTCACCAGTTCCCATCAGCAATTTGTTAACTGAACAACAACATAAGAGAACATCCAAGAAACTGTCAAGGAAAAAACAAGACAGAAACCAAAGAATGGTGATAAAAATGCCAGAAAAGAATAATGTAATAGGGAAAAGAAAATGCTGTGTCTTTTAAATGTTGAAAACATAAATATATTTCTGGAAATAAGGGGTTGGGGTAACAAAACACTAGCAAGTGCTCTCAGGAACAAATAAAGTTGCAAATGTGGACTTTCTGAGAATTTAGGCCTGATCCTGCTATCCATAGTGCGTTGTTACAATATTATATAAATTAACACTGCTACTAAAGGAACTCCAGGCTTTATTGCCATGTCGTAAGAAATGACTAAAAGGAACTACATTTCTTTGTGAATGGATCACTTTAAGGATTACATTTAATGAAATTATTTACCTTACAGATTCAAATTAATGCCAGACTGTATGGCAGACAAAAGGAATTCGCACATTCCTCAGTCATTTGGACATTGGAGTCTGACATGCAACCTACATGACAGACAGTCATATCAATAAATATTGAAAGAAGAATTAGAGAAGGACTAATTAAAAAAGGTTACTACCCCTTGCTAAGGTTTTATGATTGAATGGGTTGGGTAAGTTCATCTACTGAGATTTGCTGTTATTATTCCTAAATTTTCAAATAGCAGAACTCCACAAACACAGAAACAATTACCTCCCTTTTCAATTGTTTAGGTTCTTAGTCACAAGAACTCACGCATGGAGCAAAGGGGGATGCAGCTGTGGAAGTATTCTCTGAAAAAATGGAAAGCTCTTGGCTTCAATAAAGCCTAGTGAAATTTCATTCAAGAAAAAGACTGAATGAAGAAGAAGCGGTCAAATCATTCAGCATAGAGAAAAGCATTTGAATGCTTGTCAAGGAATGCACTTTAAAACAGTACGAAAACAAGACACAGTTTTCAGAAGGGAAAAGAATCACTGCTAAATGCATCTGATTAACTGCAAAAACCATTTTCTGCTGCAGCACTCAACATTACAGCTATCATCTTCCATTTAACATTACCTAATGTGGCAGGTTTTTTCTGAAATCTTTTGTAATACAAAGATCATTTCCAGAATTATAATATTTCCACTTTAGTTTCCAGAACAAACGTAGAGTATAACAATTGCTGATACCTGCAAAAGAATGAAGCCTTGTATTCATTGGTCAAGTTCTACTATAAGTCTAGGAAAATCCATAGCTGTTTCACAGTCTTCTAAAGAGAGGTAGCCATCAACAACATGACTTTTTAATAGGGACCTTCAGAGATTTGCACGAGGATTTGAAAGAGCTCACTCTACCTCAATTCACGTTGTCTACTCAGGGATCAGGCACATCTTCCTGTCAACTACATCAGAAGCTTTCTTGTGGCAATTAAATGAAATATCAAATGCTAGACGTCGATGAACAAAATCAACGCGAGGAAACCATGCTAAATAGGAAGGGGGAAAACTATTGTTGATGGAGTTAAACAACATAGTATTGTTGAAAGTCACCTTTTTAAGCATGCTTCTCCTCCTTTTTCTCTGGCATTGTTTGTCCTTCAGTCATTTTGCCAAAATTGATAGCTTTGACTGATAGCCACAGGAAAACATCTCTCATACCAATCCACTTTGAAGACTGAAAAATTGACTTTTTTGATCATTAGAAATAAATCTAAACCACTTAATCACCCAGCTTTATATGAGAACTTGTGAATACAAAAAGCTGCCTTTAATTAGTGTACAAAAGGAAACCATAGAGAGAGCAAGTCTGAGCACTGACTGTAAATTGCAGCACTGACTAAATTTTAGTCATTGTACAGACTTAAGATGTCTGATGATTCTATACAAGAGTATATACCTCAACTTACCTGAAAACAGAAAATAAAACCAGCAAAATACTTTTCCAGGGGCTATTTCAAAATAGAATTCTGATCAGAACTCTCAATTTCCCACGGCAACATAAACAATGTGAGCTCATCTTTTTTTAGACTAATTTGAATGGAAAAGCCTGCCAATTAATTCTTTGACACATTCATTAATCATGAGATCTCTATGTAATTAGATAATAAAATTTAGCAGTTTCACTGGAGCAGCTAAACCTAAATTAGACAAATGTTCAGGGTTGTGGTGATCTTGGTTTATAGGGAAGCATTCACTCATGGTAAGAAAGCTATTTTCGATGGGCTTTGGAAGTAACCTGAACAAACGTTCACATAGTGGTTTCTCCTCCTTTAAAATACATGAGCATAAATTTTCCTTTTATTGTCTGTAAAATCTGCGCAAGTATAGTTATACACTACTACAGGTGAAACCTTGATTCACAATTTGGTGCAAGGCTGCACTGCTACATGGAGGTTTCTTCACACTTTGGTATTTCAGAGAAAGGCACGGAAGCCTTTGATACCATCCATTACAGGCATTGGTGATTTCCACACTGTAATCATCAAGGAAATGCTGATGGTATGTTGTGAGTATTGTTAATCTGGAATTACGATTCAACATCATGTATCAAATGATGAGAAATTCACATGAGGTATGAAATGGAATCAATGATTTGCAACTATCGCTAAAGACCAACGCAGAAAACAAATGATGTAGCAAGCAAAGATAAAAAGTTATTTTTACACAACAAACCTTTACTCGTGGTGAATATTTTTCCTATTTTTTGAGAAGTAGGATGGAAAGAGTAGTTTCTCTGTAAGGATGCAGAGACCAATTTATTCAGCAAACTTGTTTCCTGCAGATGAGTTTTCCCGTGTTGCTATGTGGCTATAATTCTAAAACCGAAAGCTTTTTTTTTTCTGAGCCTTTTTAATGTAGTTTAAAGATAAAATCATATAATCACATGATTAAAGGCTTGCAGAACCAACTTCCAGTGTAACTCTCTCTAATAGTCTTGTTTACCAGCCTTGCTTTTAAAAAACATACAGCAGTAACCACTAAATCTGGCCTTGAAACCAACTGTTACCTCAGCTGACCTTTTCTCTTGCTAGTGACAACACTATGTCAGGTCCTTTAACTTTCACGCTTTGGTGTCGTGGCTTTTGTTGTTCTTTTTACATAACATGAAGAGTTTAATTCAAAGATAACTTTTCAAAGTCATCCCTTCCTCTGGGTCTATAGTCTTTGTGTCTTCACCTAGCTTTGCTAGCCTGTGGTGTCTCCCACCAGCATCCTTATTCTTCTTACAGACACCCTCTTGAGGGTGGAGACCTGGAAAATTGCCTGTTTTCTTACACACTTTATATGGTCCCTTGTGAAGGTCTAAGACCATAAGACTACTGAGTTTCATTCTGGAGTGGTGTTATTCACAGACATAATAATAGAGGGTGGAGAACGAGGAACATGCAACTTCACCTTATGTTCTGTCTCATAACTGACAGTTGGTGCATAACTTTTACCCTTTTCTGCATGCTTGCTTTAGCCTCGCTATATTCTCTTTCTGAGGAGCTACAAGAGCATTTATTCTGAAAACCATCAAAATGCAAAATTGGACAAACCACCAGGTAATCACATACCTATCCTGGCCAAAGAGATTTATAAGAGGTATTGCTGCAGCCCCATGTCTTTATGGTAGCGTGCAGTTTTAGTTCACATTTTAAAATATTATGGAGTGGGCAGAAGTTGAAAGTATATATTGGGTTTTAAGGATTTTTTTAAGTGCTGCAAGAGAAAAATTATATCTTGCATAAACTACACAAAATCTAGCAGGACACTTCCTGAAAGACAAAGGGTTTTTCTCTGAATAAGTACTGCAGAATCTAGCTGAGATTCTGGCCAGGTCAATTATGCCATGGAAGTATAAACCCTCTTCCTTTTCCTTTTTTTTTTTTTTTTTTTTTTTTTTTTCCCATGTGCTTTCCTTCCTTCCCTCCTGAAACTCTACTATTGATCTCCTGTACAGATTCCATCCTATGTTGCTTTATTCAAAAAATGTTTTCTTTTAAAAGAGGTCACCTTTCTAGAATCTATTCTAGAGTAGAAAATTTGAAAGCCAGATATGGAGAAATTACCTTTTTAATACATGCTTTTTAGATGTAACAACAGTTTAAGTCTTTAGTCTGGGATGAGGAGTTCCTCTCTCCCATCTGCAGGCCCAGCTCCTTTCCTCCATTGTGTGGAATCACCAGACCCACCTCCCTGCTGCTCAGCCTCCCCTGAGCACACTGCTGTTCCTCTCTGTTAGTGAAGAGTGAAGGAAAATGTGGCAGGTGAAAGAGAAGGAGCACCAGCGGTGGGTGAGCTATTTGTCTTTGTATCAAACCAAAATCCCACCAACCCCTGGGCTCTGCCAATGACCTCCCCCCTCCACTGAACCAGCTCACTGTACATACAGTCCCCTGCACAAGACAAAAAGTGGAAAACACAAGAACAGAATCAAATGTAGTCCAATGACACTTAAAAATGCTTATACCAAATCTGCAGATGAGAAATATTTATACTCTGGTGATGACACTGCACAAGAACAAACACTATCAAGTCCTAATACTAACAAACAATTTGTTTTCTCAACAGCTTGGCTGACATGCTTCCTCTCTGACTCCCAGACAGAACTGGAAGAAAGACCTTCCAGCGTTCATAATATCAAACATTAAATCAAGTTAAAATTCCTTTTGCTGATTGCCTAAAACCTCAGAATCCCTCTCTGATCAAAACAATCTTACGACGAAGACCTATGTAGAAGCGTGCCAAGGCAAGGGAACACTGCTGACTCAGAAAGGAAGTCCACCTATTGATTCATAAACATGACTGCCAGCAACATTGACGTATTCCTTGGAGATCTTTTGTTTAAGCAGTTTCTCAATTCATAGTTTGGTTTCTTATCATGGTTCCAGGTATATTAAACACCGGGAAAACCAGACACACATCCATATCTGCTTACATACTGCAGAAAAAGCTGAAGCTTTTTCTTAGCTACAAGAGCCCTAGTAGGATGTCACTAACAACAAGAACACGCTGCAGGGTTATTCCACGATGTAAAACATGGCCAGGAGGGCAGGCTTTTGTGAATGAGCAAAGCCTTTGTTAGAATGGGTGACACGCAGAGTTTGCAGTGACAAGGCAACCCTGAGACAGGAACTCTGCCACTAGCAGTGGAGTCAGAAGCCGCACACGAACAGAGCAAGCTGTCCTGTTTTTGTTCTAGTTCCTTGGGGGATTAGAAGCAAATGACCGCTGTACTGAACACATAGAGCACCTGTTTAGATTGCGTTAACTCTGACCGCTTTACATATTTTCCTAGAACAAAGCCCTTCGTGTGATTCAACAGAACTTAAGCACAGCCCCTTTATTTGCAAAAAGCAGTAGTCAGTTTTGAGGAGAAAACCACCTTCTCAAATCTGCCAACCAAATCTGAAAAAAGGCAAGTCTATGCAGCAAACATTGTTGGATGATACCCGCACAGGCATGTTTGAACTATACAGAGTTAATTAATTATATGAAAAAATGAAATATTAAACTAGTTGAACAACGGCTTATTGATAATCTTAATTTCTGAAATGTTTTTATGGAAAAAGTAGAGCAACAATTAAATAGATGCATAAAGATAACATAAGCCTTCTTCCTCTCCCCTACATCCAAAAAGAATGAAGGCTGAAAAAAATCAAGTGCTCCAATGCCCTTCAAAAATTTAACATTTTATAAAAATCTTACACTTTCAAAGCAAAGACTTTCTTACATAGAAATGTAACAGGTATCAGATGAAAACTTCCTCCCAATTGTCCCAGAATTCTAAATTTATATCTAACCCTTCATTTAAGAGTGTAACAATTTTAACTTCTCATTATAAGCTTTTCAATTCCCTGCAAACAATAGGAGTCAGTACATTCACTTATACTCAATTCATGTTTTGAAATGTTTCCTCGAGACCATAGAGGCTAGAAACTTACTGTGTTAAAATTAGAGTTTAAGGAAAGCATGCTGATACCCAGGAAAAAAAAGCAAATTGACAGTGCCCATTTTAAAAAGGTGCTTTTTTTCCTCTGTGATTTTATGAAAAAAATCCTGCATTTTTGTGTTTCTGCAAACCAAGAGGTACTGACTGATCAAAGCTCAAATACCATTTTAAATGATAAAATTCTCAGTTCGTTACCTTGAGAAAATGACATTTTTTATATTAAGGCCCCGAGACTCCTGAAGGAACTCTTCCGGCACTTGTAAAAGCAGCTGAGTGTGCCCAAGTTACTATTTTTGAGAGAGCGCCCTAAATTGTTCATAAACAGAGATATCTTAGAGCTACTACATTTACATGCCTTTTCAAAAAAGGATTAAATGCAGATTAGAAACATTTAAGCTAAATTCTTATCAAGAGGTTTGATGAACTTGCAGAAACATTGCTCTCCTCCATAAACTCCTAGGAACACTACAGCTGACCGACAGCATCATAATTATGTTCAGTGAAACATGTATTATTATTAAAGAAAACCAAACAAATGAAACTAATCTCTTCTGTGTTATTTGCAGTCCACTCTTGACAGTACCACTTAACAGCTTGGTCTATCATTTCAGTTTATGTCCCTGTTGCCAGAGACATAATAATATGAACGTCTCGTATTTCATTAAAAAAAAACCCCAAAAAACAAAAACCCAAACAAACCAACCACTGGCACAATTTTTTTCAGCCTATCTAGTTATAAATTAGAAGGTAAAAAAATTTGACTTCAGCAAATCATTTTAATGGTTGACATACACAAGTTTTACATGGAGAACCCTCACTGGTTTTAAAATGTATTATTTTGAAGATAATTTGAATATACACTTAGGCCTGGTAAATGCTTTAGAATCTGTGTTGTTGACAATATTGTTATTACATGTTACAAGGCTGGCGATCTTGAACATCATCACCTACTTTTACAGGACTGTTTAGTTTTCATAGTGCAGTCTATGCAATAATTTTAAAACAAAAAGGAAATTTTAAAACTATAAAATCCTCTGGAAAAGTTATCCCATTCAAAACTTGCCACCAGGTGTACTGTGCGCTAAATTTATAGCGACAGCTTAAGTCCTCCCACCACAGTAAATTATTGGCAAATGGCTGTAGTTTTTTGCAACACTTGAATAAAGAATAACAATATATACACTATAATAGTAAGGTACAATGAAATCTAGAATATCTAAAAACTAACAATAACATCAGACTCTTCAGGAAAAAAACCAATTGTCAAAATATATTGCTTCACGTGATCCATATCTTTCTAAAAAGATAGATAACCCATAAAATGGAGAACAACAAGCACAAAGGTATTTCAGGTTACGATAATAAAATTGTACTTTCCTTCTCACAAAGACCAAGAAACACAGAATGCTTTAATACATATGATTATATGCAATGACTGAATCAACTTGTCCTCCTGGAAATTTTCAGAAAAGACAGGTTTGTTGAGGTTTAACAGCATTATATTTTAAGGAAAGAAAAATCATGAATTGATTGATCAAACAACACTTCAGCGGAAGCATACATATAGGGATAAGAATTTCATCAGAGATGGGAAGTCCATCCATTTCAGAACAGCCAGCAGTCAGTGGGAAGGGTATTTACCTAAGATGCATAAGATTTTTTTTTTTTTTTTTTTAAATCAGATTAGGGTGTTAAATCTGTCTTTGAACATGAGAACCTCCACTGCATCTCTCTCAATCCCTTGTCTAAGACATTCTATTTTGTGTAAATAATTAAATATCCTTTGGAAGAGGAACATGCCACATCTCCCACAACCAGGTTAAGTGCTATAATTAGTCTGCTCCTGAGAGCAGTTCTTACAGTCTCCTTTCTCTCCTCTCTTGGTCTCTCTTCCTTTTAATTTTGAATGATTATTTACAAGTAATACGGTTTATCCCAAAGCATATTAAAAATTTTGCAGAACTGGTCATCTCTTCACTACTAAGATTCTAGCTTCCTACTTTTTAGTTTTTGAGGGTGTTTTTGCTTAGGACTATATAGACATCATTTCGATTAGGACATTTTTTACCTTACTACTGTTTAGAGTTTCTATGAAACTGACCTGTGGAAAGATATATCCCTAGGGACCATGCAGAGGTACCTCACTACAATTAGTCTCTCTATTTTAGATAGGGGGAGTTGCATAATTCAGGTAGAAACATAAGTAGGGACTCCTGTGAATTTTATACGTTGCAGTCTTGTGCAAGATATGAGATTTATCAAGTCATTGAGTACTGTGTCCAGTTTTGCGCCCCTCACTACAAGACAGACATTGAGGTGCTGGAGCGTGTCCAGAGAAGGGCAACGAAGCTGGTGAAGGGTCTAGAACACAAGCCCTGTGAGGAGTGGCTGAGGGAACTGGGGGTGTTTAGCCTGGAGAAAAGGAGGCTCCGGGGAGACCTTATCGCTCTCTACAACCACCTGAAAGGAGGTTGTAAAGAGGGAAGTGCCAGTCTCTTAACAAGCAACAGGACAAGAGGAAATGGCCTCAAATTGTGCCAGGGGAGGTTCAGATCAGATATTCAGAAAAATTTCTTCACTGAAAGGGGTGTCAGGCACTGGACCAGGCTGCCCAGGGAAGGGGTGGAGACACCATCCCTGGAGGTATTTAAAAGACGTGTAGATGTGGTGCTTAGGGACATGGTTTAGTGGTGGACTTGGTAGTGACACATTCATGGTTGGTCTCATTGATCTTAAAGGTCTCTTCCAACCTAAACGATTCCATGATTTATATCTTTGGCCAAAAATGTCTGAACATATCTGAGTATACCTGCTTCAAGGACTCAAGCTGCATTACAGGACAATTTTGTGTCAGGGAAGCTAACGCTGAGCCTTAAGCGTCCTGACATTCAGGCCAAATCCTGCATTTCAAAACACCTCTGTCCACATCCATGAAAGGAAAGACTATGGTTTGCTTCTCTGATAAATCTCTGAACTAACATTACTAGTTTGTTTAAATTCAATTTTGAAATATGTGTGAATGTGTACTTACTCTTTCATAAGTGTAGATCTTTATGCAAACACTTGTTTTGATAAAGTTAGATAATAACTAGCACAAAGTAACTTGCGGGCACTATGTAAAAGGTGACGGGAAGAAACAGTTTTCTTTTTTTATAGTTGCCAGTTGTCCTCATTTACCTGTTTTTGGCAATGAACCATATTAATTTTTGCCAAAGAAAATATAAGCACTGACATTGTGCTGAGGCTAACAAATTACATAGGACTTCATTTCATCAAAGCAAATTGCAACAAAACTGCCAAAAACTCAACAGTGATCCATTACACATCAAAAGACAGGCAGCTTAAGCCCAGCTCCATTTACTATTGAACAAATTGAAGTCTAATACCTTCAGCATAAAGCTTTGAGAAGTAGTTGTCCATTTTAACCAGATTTGTGCAAACTGTATTATTTGGCTAGTTACGGGGTTTGAATTTTTGTGTTTTCTTTACACAGTCAAATTTATTTTATGATGTATCTCTTCCATCAAAAAAGATTTATTAAGTAAATCCAATTGCTCCAGACAAAATTCTGGGAGTTTATTGTTTAAATAATGGGACATTAAATTTCGTAATTCATAGAATGACATAGTTCCTCCACCACTAAATAACCTCCCCTTTTCTGACACTCCAAAAGAGTTTCTACAAGGAAGGGGCGGGGGGAAGCAGTTTCACACCACAGAAAATCAAAATTAAAAGGGAAAAAGGGGCCTGTAGTGATAGGACAAGAGAGAATGGTTTTAAACTGAAAGAGGGGAGATTTAGATTAGCTGTGAGGAAGAAATTCTTCACTCTGAGGGTCGTGAGGCACTAGAACGGGCTGCCCAGAGAAGCTGTGGCTGCCCCATCCCTGGAAGTGTTGAAGGCCAGGTTGGACGGGACTTTGAGCAACCTGGTCGAGTGGAAGGTGTCCCTGGCCATGGCGGGGGGTTGGAACTACATGATCTTTAAGGTCCCTTCCAACCCAAACCATGCTATGATTCTATATGTTTATTATTTTCCATTAGTTATAAAGACACAGTAATAAAAAAAAGCTTTACTATTCCAGTTAGCTACTAAATCTGTCCCAAGAAGCAAGATAAAAACACAGCAAGCAGAGGTGTAAAATCAGGGGGTTTAATCATATTAACTTTAAACAGTTTTCATTTGGTCTTTTTTTTTTTTTCTTTTTCTTCGAGGACAGTGAAGATGCCTTTTTATGCAGAAGCAGGAGTGGATGACAGAATTTACTCCTCTCTCCTTTTTCTTTATCTGTATCCAGCCAGCTGCTGAACACCATGGGTTTCTGTCAGCCTCAGTGGAATCTAGATTTCTCAGTTTCACTATACTGCATTACTGACAGCAAAGGATTTTTCCAGAATACCAAAAATCACATTCATAACTAATAAGTGCATCATAAATAAATGAAGTAAACAATATAGTATAAAAATAAGCAAAGGAAAATAGAGGCTGACTATCAGCTAAACAATAAGTTCTATTGATCTTCACGTAAAATCTAAAGGGAAGCGATGCTACTCCCATCACAAGTAACTTCAATTTGAAATAAACTGCTTTTAGCAAATGCAAATCAGATGCTTGCAGTCTCAATACTTTAGAGAAGTTATATCAGAGAGTCAAAGAACGTGTATGTGTGGGAGCAGCAACATGACTAGCAAGAGCACAACTGAGACCTTGCTAACAAAAGTTTTGCTCTAATGGCCAAACAAATTAAAGGTACACCAAACTATTGCTCATTAATTCATGTGTCCTCCAGTAGTACTGTATTTTACAAAGAACTCATGCTTTCTATTATATTTTGGTTTGTTTTTCATTTAATTCATGAAAATATTATGGATATTTTTATCAAGGAAGTATATTTAATAAAGTACAAGCTGTATTTTAAAATATATATATAATTAAAATTGGCTCGACAAAGTACCTTAAAATAATATGCTACAGCTAGCAGTCCTACAGTAATAGAAAGGTAGATTAGAACAACCAAACTCTCTTTCTCTCTCTGGTGCTATAAGGCCAGATATTTAAGGTTAGTAACAAATTCAATTTAGGCTTTTTAAAAAGGGGGCAAGATTTTCATATGACTCATCTCCTATTTAAATAATCTTGACACTAAAAAATGCTTGGCAAAGTTAGTATCTGAGCACTTTTAAAAATCCAGTCTTTAACAGCAATGATTCAGTTATAGCATTTTCTCATTTTGTCCAGATGCTTTTAAACCCTGTAGCCAGATCAATGTCCATATATTTGATGCTGATTCTGTCGTCTCCAGATGCACGCACAAACTAGAAGAGAAGAATGTGTGTTACACAAGCGCGTTGCTATCCCTTTGGCACAGCAAAGCAGCAGGAGTGGCCTGTGACCACTCTGTGATACCAAATGGTTTTCAGTATATGAATAGCATTTTGTCATGTTGACATAGACTGAAAATATGAGGATTTTATAATCTGT
This sequence comes from Phoenicopterus ruber ruber, assembly GCA_009819775.1. Classification (NCBI taxonomy): domain Eukaryota; kingdom Metazoa; phylum Chordata; class Aves; order Phoenicopteriformes; family Phoenicopteridae; genus Phoenicopterus; species Phoenicopterus ruber. The sequence goes on along the minus strand of CM020221.1, from coordinate 15,165,188 downwards.
TTTGTGTATTCTGTGTTTGTTCATGTCTTCAAAATACTGCCTTTAGCAAACTGATGAAAAGCCCAGGCTTTCATCTTTTTTACAATGACAGAAAACATTTTAATAGACAAAAGCCCTTGCCTTCAACTAAAGCAACTGAAGCTGCTTGACCGTGATGCAGAATTCAAAGCAGAATCTGAAACACTACTTTCCAGAATGCTCTGATACAGTAGTGAAAAACATAAGAATTCAGGGAATTTTGCAGATTTCCAAGCTCAGGCTATACGTGGCAGTTTAGGATCTAGATTGCTATAAAACTGTATTGGGCTTGCGTGGCAAGGTTTTGGTAGCAGGAGCTGCAGGGGTGGCTTCTGTGAGAAGCTGCTAGAAACTTCCCCCATGTCCGACAGAGCCAATGCCAGATAGCTCCAAGACAGACCCGCCGCTGCCCAAGGCCGAGCCCATCAGCAATGGCGGCAGCACCTCTGGGATAACGTATTTAAGAAGGGCGAAAAACTGCTGCATAACAGCAGCAGCAAAGAGAGTAGTGAGAATATGTGAGAGCAACAACTCTGCAGACACCAAGGTCAGTGAAGGAGGAGGGGGAGGAGGAGCTCCGTGCACCAGAGCAGAGATTCCCCTGAAGCCTGTGGTGAAGACCATGGTGAGACAGGCTGTCCACCTGCAGCCCATGGTGGAGCAGATATCCACCTGCAGCCCATGGAGGACCCCACACCGGAGCAGGTAGATACCCAAAGCAGGCTGTGACCTTGTGCTCTGGATCAGGCTCCTAGCAGGACCTGCAGACCCATGGAGAGAGGTGCCCACGCTGGAGCAGGTTTGCTGGCAGGACTTGTGACCTCGTGGGGGACCCACGCTGGAGCAGTTTGTGAAGAATTGCAGCCCGTGGGAAGGACTCACATTGGAGAAGTCCATGGAAGACTGTCTCCCATGGGAGGGACCCCACGCTGGAGCTGGGAAAGAGTGTGAGGAGTCCTCCCCCTGAGGAGGAAGAAGCAGCAGAGACAACGTGTGATGAACTGACCGCAGCCCCCATTCCCCGTCCCCCTGTGCCGCTCAGGAGGAGGAGGTAGAGGAATCGGGAGTGAAGTTGAGCCTGGGAAGAAGGGAGGGGTGGGGGGGAAGTACCCTACTCTGATTTGATTGGTAATAAATTAAATTAATTTCCCCAAGTCAGGTCTGCTTTGCCCATGACAGTTAATTGCTGAGTGATCTCCCTGTCCTTATCTCAACCCATGAGCCTTTCGTTGTATTTTCTCTCCCCTGTCCAGTTGAGGAAGGGAGTGATAGAGCGGCTTTGGTGGGCACCAGGTGTCCAGCCAGGGTCAACCCACCAGGAAAACATGGAACAACTCCATTCCCTTGCATTTACCTCCATTTCTGTAAGATGATCATCTTCCAGTATCTAGATCTCAGAATTCTCTAAGATGCTTTCTTGTATTTTAATTCTAGATGTCTTTCTCTAGCACAAGGCAGAACATTCTCCCTAACGTATTATTCAGTTCTCCGTAAATAACAGTTCTGTTTAAACATTGTAGGTACTAGCGGTTCAGTATTACAAGTAATTCCACAGTTTTGAGGCTAAATTTCTAACTGCATAGTTGTGTGCCCCTATTGGAAGGAAATAGATTACTCTGTACTTTATATCCATTGCCCTCTTTGCAGCACAGAAGGAGGAAGGCTGTGTCTGAGGAAAAGCAGAAAGCAAAGCACAGACAGAGCTAAACAAGAAGTAATGGAATGTGCCCAGTGTATACATTAACTTCTATTTAGCTTTAAAAACCCACATCTCTTAAATTTTTCTGTTTATAGCATGCACATTTTCTTCACGCTATTTCTTTCACACCATGTGGGCTGACACAGTTGAAAAGTAGGCCGTACAACTTTTGCATGAATCGTGTACTTCAAAAATTGTTCTGGCACTTTGTTTAAAGAGCCAGGCTGTTCTCTGCTGGTCCTTGTGCAGCAAGATGTGTTTTGAATCTGTGACCTATTACATTTGAAATTCCTGTTGAAAGATCACAATTAACCGTGAGTGTGTAAAAACTGAACTTGTTTTAAAAACATACAAACATTTTCAAAAAAGATTAGCTTTATGCTTATTTTGAATTTCTTCTGCTCATTGTATGTTCAGCTAAAATTCACTTCAATTTCAATTTCCACTTCAAGTAACGAACTTGAGAGAACCTGGATTATCATTTCCCTGTACCAAATCAAACTCCAATTTGAACCAACAACTCGCATGCATCCAGCTGCATTATCCTATTTTTCAGTGGTATGACAACTTCAAGCTCTTTAGTTTTAATGATCAACAGTGTAGCAGCATGCAATTAGTCAGCTTTTTAATGTCACTGCAATAAAGTTGCATTAGCCATGAGCTTGAGAGCTCCTTTAGTTGCTATTTCATAGACTCTAGTTTATAATACACCCATGCGTATTATTCTACACCATACGGAAGCAACTTGCCACTCTACCAATCAACCAAAAGTGAACTACTTAATCAAATCCTTTCCCTTTTTTGGTTAAATTATGCTTTCATTGATAGTTTTGTATGATTTCTTGGAATTCTACTTCGGAGAGGCCTGTTAAGCTCCATGATATGACAATAATAAATATAAAACAGATACAGACAAAAAGTTTCAAGTTTGGACGCTGAAAGTGATGGAAATTATGCATGTTCAGCAGTGTCAAAATGAGATACTTGCTCAGATATCTTAACAGATTAAGCTCCCAAATATCTAAAAATCTAGTGCACACAAACAGATAAAGAGCAGAAAATAACATTCAACAACACTTAAAACACTTGAAAAAATACTAACATTTATATGCTGTTTTTTCCACTTAGGACTAAAGACAGACAGACTTAACGGCATCATTCAGTTCAGAAAGCTTATTTAAACCCTATGTCCTGGTTTCAGCTGGGATAGAGTTATTTTTCTTCCTAGTAGCTGCTATAGTGCTGTGTTTTGGATTTAGTATGAGAATGATGTTGATTGATAACACACTGATGTTTTTAGTAGGATAAGCACTACTTAGCAACAAAAGTCAAGGACTTGTCAGCTTCCCATGCTCCACCACCGAGGAGGTGCACAAGCAGCTGGGAAGAGGGCACAGCCAGGACAGCTGGCCCAGACTGGCCAAAGGCATATTCCATACCATATGACGTCATGCTCAGTATATAAACTTGGGGGAGTTGGCAAGGGGGGTATCGCTGCTCTGGGACCGGCTGGGCATCCATCAGTGGGTGGTGAGCAATTGCATTGTGCGTCACTTGTTGCGTATATTTCTTTATTATTATTATTATTTTCTCTTCCTTCGCTATCCTATTAAACTGTTTTTATCTCAACCCGTGAAGGGTTTTTTCGATTCTCTCCCCCATCCCACTGCAGGGGGGGGAGGAGGGAAATGTGTGTGTCAGCGAGCAGCTGCGTGGTGCTTAGCTGCCCACAATATCATGGTTAAAGGTAAATCTTACAGCATAAAGTATTGTCGTTCTGCATTTATCAACTGGATAAACTGGTTTCATCCAATATTTTTTTTTCTTCAAAAATACAACATTTGGTGCATCTAAAATTGTGAAAACCTACATGTATTTTTCTGTATTATTTGGAGTAGAAAAAGAAAGTCAAAGTATTATTTCAACCATTTCAAAAATATACTCGCAGTTTTCTTTTATTTCAGAAATGATTGTATTCTAATAGATAAATGTTATTTGATAAGCAAGAAAATTATTTATTGCTTTGTGAAAAATATAAAATAGTATCAAATGCAACTTTAATTGCACCAGCTTGTCAGATGTCACAAAAATAACCTGGTCTGTAATCTATTTCCATCAGTCTAATTATTCTTTTACAGCCTCTACTTTGTTTCAAAGTACAACAACTTATTAATGTTAAAGTATTATCTATCTGGAAATACATCTTCCTCTCAAGGGCCTTGTTGATTTACTAACTAGCAACAACTAACTTCCTCAGTAAGTTTCCAGTTTGCAAAGGCACTCATTAAAATTCACGTTTTTAAGCGCTTACTGCTTTGTTCTCAAAACAAACACTGGAAAATGCTCTTGGGGGAAGGAAAATAAACAAACCTTCCAAAGAATCTTATGAATAAGTAACAAAACAGTACATTATCAGGTCTGGCTCATTGTTCTTAGCTCCAATATGGTGTCACAGCATAACAAGGCAATTAATGTATAATGCATTAGTAGTAAAAGGATCACTTTCCATTATGTGAATGAAATCATATCTACATTCTGTCTCAGCGTATGCCTTTTTATGAACTCTGCATAGTTGGTACGGGGGCAAAGAGAAACTAATTTTGTTTGATTTTATGATGTTTGGAGTGACACTAAAGTTTCAATTCCCCTGAGAGATCCATCTTGAATTTAGACTGACTAGCCAACTGTATCTTTATTCTAACGTATTACCCCTATCAAGCAGTATCTAACTTGAGCCTACACAAGCAAATATCTTCTAAAGTTTTATGAAACTTTAAAAAGCAAAAATATTTACAGAATTTTACCCCATACCAACATAATTCACTACTAGCAACTTTCTTGTCATCTTAAATTACATTCCACAAGCTAGAAAGAAGGGGCAGCCTATTCTCTCTTACCTCTGCCATTGATTTTTTTTTCTATCAGATTCTGTTGTCCTTTCTTTTATTGCCTTACAGTCTCCCACCATTTTTCCACAGACATTTTCTTCTTCATGAAAGATCTTCTTCAGACTTTTAGGTAAGCAAGTTTCTTTGCTCCATGTATATAGATGACTCTAAAGAGGTATGCCTGGGCTGTTCAGCATGACTAGGGACAGCATCTGGCTCTGCCAGCATGGAGATTCTTACCTGGCTCCCTGCTTCCCCACGGCCTGTTAACCAGCCATAACTACTTGTGGCAAATGTGCTTGTTCTGCCTTTCACAAAAGAGCTTCCACACAGGAAACACCTCCTATCCACAGCAATTATTTAGGCAGACATACTTATCAGAGCCACAGATCAGTGACTGCACACAGATAGATACTAGCCCTGGACTGACAAGTGGTAAATTTCTGGAGCACGTACATGGCTATGCCAAGTCTGCCTGTCTGTGGTCCACAGGGCTAAGAGAAACACGGTTAGGAAAGTAGGACCTGAACACATAGACACAGTGACATAGGGAAAGTAAGGAAGGAGATCCAGCTGTGCTTTGGGTGGAAGAGTAGTTTAGGGTCCTAACCTTAAGGATGTGGAGCTGTGCAATAAGGTGATGAGGAAAACAGGTGAGTCCACCAGCCGTTTGTAGGAGAAGAGTGTGCATAAGAGAATGAGATGTGCCCTGCAAACGACATTTGATAATCCTTATTTTAAACTACTCTGAAATTCAGCAAGTCAAGCTGCCAAGTCTCCTGTTCTTCAGCTATCATTAGCTATACTAAAATGACCTTCTCAGATGAACTGCTGCCTTATCATCTGTTACAATGCTTCCCACTAAAACTTCATAGCAGAGAGTCCACAAAATTAATGACAAAAGCAACAGCCCAAGGAAGCAAAGAAGCTAAAAGTGAATGGAATGACTAATAAATGCATTGGGAAAGTGGAATGATAGGTATCTGGGATCAGACATATCACACTAGAGTTTGAGATCTGAATGCAGTTATTCACCCTTAAAACATTTGGATTACCATAGATAGATCCCAGCCTCAGAACAGTAAAAGAACTTCCCCTTTTCAAAAAGTCAACAGCTGACAGCCTACTCAAAAGAAGAGTCTTTACAACAATCTTAGCACAGTCTTTTCTACTTCATTCTAATGCAAATGTTCTAAGCACTACTCAGTTTCAGTCTCTCTGCAGGACTGGCTGAATATGTAGGTCTTGGCATTCCACTATTATTCAAAATACCGGAGAATAAGGATTATTTTATTGAACATACCCAAGATACAAAGGAAACTCTAAATTAAAGAAACTGAGAGGATGTTTCCATTAACTTTAAAAAAGGTAAAACAGGCTGTGGACTTCGACAGACAAATACTTGTTTTGCAAGGTACTAAAGCCTGGACTAGTTTAAAGCTCATGAGACAAAATTGTATTTTGAATTTTAACATGTTTATCACGTGCTCTACTCTTCAAGGACAGACATATTCTTTCTTACAGGCTCTCAGTCTTCACAAAACCCTGGGGGAAGTTTATTACTAATAAAGCCTGGCACTTCATATGTGCTAATAGTCAGGTGTACCTAGTAGAATAGCTCTGAAAAGTTTTTCCCACAAAATAATCTGTTAGCCTTAGCAAGAAAAAAATAACTTCAGCTAGGTATCAACCATGCATTCCCTTCCAGTTTCAGTAAACAACCTGCTCTGTAAGATGTTGATCTCTACTGTCTCCTGACAGACAGTGAACTGACACTTGAATTTGCAAATAAAACACTAGCAAATAGACATGGTGATAGATACAGGATCCAATCTTCTATTTAGAGCAGGTAAAATCCACATGTTATAGCAGTAATGAGAAATAATGCATTTTCTTTAAGGAAAATTTTACCTGGAGATCTGGTTTAATTGATTATGAAGCAGTAAAGAAGCATTTCAATTTCTTTTCCAGTGGATGGTGAATAAGAACTTGATTAAATGAAAGCTGTTTTTCTGTTTTGGCACACAGAGACCCAGTTGCTTTAAAAAAAAACTTCATGTAAGTGAGGACATCAGCATAATCACCTTGGAGCATGTCTAAACCTCCCAAGCTCCCTGATATTTCAGCCTGCAAGCTGGGGGAGCCAAAAACCTTATTATCATCTTTGTGTCAAAACATCTTCACGCGCTTTGTCAAGTCAGGTGAGCGTTTCTTTGACTAGCCTGATATTATTGGCAAAGACAACGATAATATTAGGATAGCTTTTTTTGTTACTGTTAATTAACAGTAGACAGGAGTTTATTTCATATGTGCTCTAATATCAGCCTTTATAAAATAAGATCCTAATTAATAACAACTAAGTAGGACATGTCAATTTTCAGGATATGTCAATAATCTAGACCCTATCCAAGGCCATATCCAAGCCAATTTCATACAGCTAAGCTGCTTCACTTGATTTAGATGACAACAGCTCCATAGCAGCATGGTACACAACACAAAAACTTCCCAAGAATCTAGATAAATAGTCAGGCATCTAACGTATATTAAGCTCCATTGGCCCCTTCTATACTGCCAGAGGTACCTCATCTGGTTTTCACAAAATTAGCTTTGATACCCCAACAGTACCAATTATACTTTAAAGAACAGATCTGATTCATTCTGCCTTGAAAATAACATCTGTGCTGTGCTAATGGACACGTAGTATCAACGTACAGGTAACATTCTATCGGTGTTATCTGAACTGAATAACGGCTATGTGCCTCAGCGGGTTTACAGGGTAAATTAAAAGCAACAAAGAGCATTACTCAAGTGACTGCCGAAGACTGTTACCCTTCTTATTAAATACTACTTTATATACCAAATTTCTCATTGGAATAGAAAGAATTATTTGGCAGATCCTGCGTAATACTTGAACGGGGATAGGTGTGTATGTGGGGTTTTTTTCAACAGACACATGCATGAATTTCACACAAAAAGCTACTCAACCTATGTGAACATCCTACATGGATGTCCACTGCAGAATTGTACAGTTTTGTCACCCACAACACATTAAAAATAAGAATAATGATACAAATGTGAGAGTGAGAAATAAGATTGTTTTAGAAAAATGAAGATGCTACAGTATTTAAAACTTTGTATTAGTGTGCCCTGATACACATCTGTATCTCTAAGCACTGTAACGTGAATATGTCTGCCAAAACCTCAGTTCTAATCACACACTTTCCTCCAGTACTTCTGTTCTATTGAAGAGGGGATTTTTTTCATCTATTAGTAGAAAAGATGTCTGCCAGAACATAAACTAACTCACTAACATATTTTCAGGGCTTCTTGACATTACTTTGACTCCAATTTAAACCTGTTTTGGTAATCTATTTTACCACTTTTACGGGGAGCTGTGGATATTCTGATTCAATGTGGTCTAATGACTTCCAGAGCAGAAAGAGAACAACTTTGATTCCAGAGATGATCATACAACTGATGACATACATAGGAAACCATGACTGACGCAAAGCTGTATGTTGTTTCTCCCATTTTCAATCTCATCTGTTTAAAAAAAGATTCTCTTTGTTGAGCTATTCATGTCACTGGGATGCCATGAAAATTCATCATATGATATTTATATTCAGTTTAAGAAATTTTTAAAAGTCAAGTTTTTATAAAAATATATTGTACAATATTCCATAGTGCAAAGGACATACTCAGAATCAGACCACATTGTGGTTAACTAAGAGATTAGCTGGCTAATAGGATTAACAAAGAGATTTACAGCCTTCCACTTAGAAGACAAAGTTTGACAATAAACAAAGTTATCGTATAGGACTTGTTCAACAAAGTATAATATATTTCTTAATGAATACACATTCCTCATCTTATTTACTTACAGCATAAATATTACCTTACCCTTTGCTAAAACTTTAGAGAAACTAAATATGAGGATGGGGACTGAAACACGTCTCTTGAAAAGCATTTCTCCTGTATATCCGGAGAAGCGGATAATCACATATCCTAAGTTAGCTCCTCAGTTTCCAGGTGCTTCAATCTATCTCAATTTATGGGTCATAGAAGAACAATTGATAAAAACAAACTTGCAATGTACTTACAAGTATTACATTTTAAATATATTCTAAACAAAACTGTAAAATTTATTTGTGCATGTATTTCAAGAAAAATGCACTCTTGCAGACTGTTACAGATTGGTGAAATCAATTTGAATTTCTAAGCCTTTGCTTCTCACCTTTATTGCTTTATTTTTTGTTGAGACTCAGCCAATTAAAAGTGTGTTTTCTTCACTGGGGTGAAGCTTGTGGTTTTATTCCTTTTTAGAGGGGTAGAAAAATCCTTGTAAGTAGTGTAAAAAGTATGTCCCTCTGGACAGTATGATGTTGATTCCGTGTTCACTGTAATTGGCATCTCTTTCCTTCTGTGTTCTTTCTTCAAACTCTCCTGTGGCTTTTTTCCACTCACCCTACTATGTTTTTCACTGATTTTTTTCCTCTGCTTCCAACCCACACTTCAACTTCTGCCAAGAGAATTCTAAACCATTAATTGTTGAGTCAGATTTCCATACTCACAACATTTAACTGAATTCAACAACTCATTCATCCATATTACAGTAAAATAAACGAAGAAAAAAATAGAAAAACTGTGTTGGAATAATGAAGCTCCTTAGCTTTCTAGAGTTTGATAATTTCACTTGGTACATAAACATACTGAAAGGATAAACATGCATTAATCAGGATTGGAATTCCTATCTAATCATGATTTTTAGACGTATGCAGTTTTTTAGACGTTTACATTAAGAGGATCAGAATACATACAAGAAGAACGACATAACTCATTGCATTGTGCCTACTTTTCAAACACTGAAATATCATTTGAAATGCAAAATTACACCAGGAGGCTGAATACCATCCTTACATGTCCACTGCCCATCATTAAGAAAAAAATTTCCATAAGAGGTCAGTGCAACACTGGAACAGTTTTCCCAGGGAGATTATGGAATCTCTGTCCTTGGAGGCTTTCAAGACTCAGTTAAATAAAAACAGAGCTGACCTAATCTCTTTGGTAGTTCACCACTGCAAGGATTCATTCATGCAAAAACTTTACTAAGTTGTCTAAGTTATATGTTAAAATAATCTGTTGGGGAGTCCCTAACTGAAGGGGTATGAACAGTTCACAATGGCCAAGTTAACCTGGAGAGTAAACTAAAGTTCATTTTATTATGCAGTTGCAGTCTGCATCTCTTTTATACCAGAACTATGACACTGTTGTATTTTACCAAAATTACAAAATAAAAAGACATGATAAACCAAATTGCATAGTCAGTTAACTGCAGAACAGAATACTCTTAGATAAGACAGTGAGGAAAAAAAGTTACAAACCATAAAAATAATTACTTATATGAAAAAGTAAACAAAACCAGCATATGTTTTACAACATAAATTTGAAATTGAGACTAAGAGAACTATCAGTAAGATACAAGTAGAAACTGAAATGACTGGAAAATAAAATACAGCAAGTTCAATTCACTACCCTACAGATGAATTACAAAATGAAACAAAAATATAATGGCTGAAAGTTAAGATTTTTTTTTTTTTTCATTGAAGTATTTTTTTATATCCCCTTCAAGGTAATGATAGTAATGTGGGTGGTTTGATATTTTCAAATCGTATGATGTTGCTTCTCATAGTAATGTTCCCTTAAAATCAAGGTTTTTGGTAGTTACAAATGATTACAAACAAATCTATTTTAATTTTAAATAGTCTTTTCAGCTGGAGGCCCTTATGTCTTTCTGCAGTTCTTATAAATAGACCTTGACCTAAATGCCCTGAGATTAGGCAAGCCCTTAAAGAGTTACAGTTAAAAGCATTACCTGCAGAGGATTAGAGTAGACAAGTAGTCACGTTTCATACCAAACTATGACCTTCATCTAACACAAATGCCACATTCATTTAGGAAAGGCACCTGTACAAGGAAAACAGCACTCCTCTCAACCGGTTTCCTCTAAACCATATGGCTCAGCATATTTGATTTCACCCAGTAAGTGCCATGCATAATAGGGACCTGTATTACGAAACTTTGCCATGCTCCATTCCACTGACCGGAAAGCGAGACAAACACTCAGGACTGTATTCCCCCCTTAATGCATATGTAACTTCTGTCATTGCTAATGAAGCCTAATTACACTCATTAGTCCTATTCAACACCTCCTATTCAACTTACTGATTGCAACAGGACTTGCGCATTAGTGTGCAGCACCAACTAAAGCCCACACAAAAGAAAACTATCTCCTTATCTCCATATGATTAGATTTTTGTTCATCTTCCAAATGTTGCTTTTTATACAATCTGATCTAAAGAAATCAGAACACAGATTTAAATTTAATAGTATTTATTTAAATTTAATAATTTTGCCTCCTCTTTGTTGCTTATTGTATACTGGTAAATGGACTCAGGAAAATACGACATGTATTTTTCCGTGGATTAACTGCATCATTTTAGAGCATCAGTCTTCTGCTGGAAATGCACACAGAAGAGAAGCAGCATAATCACCTTGTTTCAAACCAAGTTAATTTATCATGAAAAGGTGCAGAAAACAAAAATCCTTTGATGGATAGTAAGTTAAATAAGGCACAAGAATAAATAAATTATAATGCAAAGCACTGGTAAGATATGGAGGAGGAGGAGAAAATAGTTTACGATGGAAAATTGCTAAGCTTTAGCCAGGCTACAGGTTCCCTGATTGTATTACAGAAAGAAAAGCTACTACCGCTATGAAATCACTTTGAAAATGAAATTATTTTTTTAAATAAGGCTGTTGAGGACTTGGCAATTTAAATATAGGCTAAGTTAAACCTATTTTTTTTTCTTGTAGGCCATTCTACTTTATACTAATGAGGCCATAGCATTGAAAATACTTGCAAACTTATCAGCTATAACTAGGGCCTGAGCGTTCCACGGCTTCCTAGCATCAACATTTGTTGCTGAACTGGGATCCAAAATCTGAGCTTTGATTTGTTTAACTATCATTGCCATTTACTCTGGAAAGGTGAATTAGTACAGTGGTATCTGCCTCACACTGCAGACAACATGAAAGAATAGCTTGGAGAAATACAAGTTGTCAAAACTATCTCAGAGCTTGTAAATGCTTTTATTCCATAAATATAGGATTATGTATATGATTTTTTTATTAGAAGCCAATAATTCACATTATGCTGAAGCCAAGTCCATCAACATTTTGTTTTCTGTTTCTTCTCTCCGTTTCGTCCAACTCTAACTTCCCAATAATTACACACCAGTTCATACTTCTGGCATTAGCCCTTAGAGGTCATCAGGACGTTATCAAAGAGACAGAGCAACAGTGATGGGAGCCAAAAGAATAATCTATCTAAAATAATAAATTTAGTTGCCTAGGGAGTAATGTGGTCACTCAAGCACAGAGAAACAGAAAGTGGAGTAACAGAATGTGGCTTGTAAATTCCCTTCCCTTCTCCCTTTGTTCTAAGCGGAGATCAAGGATACCACTGCAAGAACTGAGGAACGGCAGAATAATGAGCAGAGCTGGGATTCTTTGAAACTGTTTTCCTGGGTACATTTTTATTATACTTATAACATGCACTACGGAGAAGGACACTATCACAAAAAAAATAAGCTAAAATAAATAGTCAGAGAAATTAGGGGTAACTGAGCAAATTCATTGTGTTAAATATCAGAGTTGCTACTTGTATAACATAAGATCATAGAAAATATTTGAGATGTCAGCATTTTCATAAATTTAAAAAGAAAAATGTATAATCATTCAATAGCTTTTTCTGACTTGAGTTCTGTCCAACTTCAAACACCTCTATACACTTAAGAAATACTTTCTGGGCTTGTTAAAGCTTTTACCACAGTCCCATGGTCATGGTAAATCACCTAACTAAATGGGAATGCACATGCCAAACCCAGAGCTGGCATAAGCAGAAGCACCTCCATTAACACCAGTTATCCTGTGCCTACTTTCATTGTAGTGCTTTGGGCCTTGAGAGTCCAAAGCTTTAGGGATCTCCTGTAATGAAAAGCTCTCACAACATTTTGATAAATTACCAGCATATTCTAACATTTAAATAGCAAGCAGTGCTACAACTAACCATTTATCTTCTCCTCAGAACTCCAGGGACACTACAGTAAAGGTGTTCTAAGCAAGAATGTGCTCTATGTATCGCACATACACATCAGCACCATCAGCGTGTTTGTTTCTTGCTTTGTCAGGGAGACTTCCTGCCAAGATTTCTACAAATTCCCTGAGTTTAGAACATTACTGGGGGGCGGGGGGGAACGCGATAATCTTTTTTTTTTATTAACTTACATTTTTGGTATAATACACATATTTTTTGTAATAATATATGGATGATATAAAAACGAATATTTTGCTTAGTTCTGTAACAGGTTAAAGCTAAAATAGCACATACAGACTTGCAAAATTTTTGAAAAACAGCTTGGTGTGAGAGCTTTCTCAACCAGTTATCACAAATGGCAGCTGGGACTTAAAGCAACATGACAATATTGCCTGAACAGCTAAATACTACATACAGCTCCATCTCTGCATTTCTTTGCAGACTCAGGCAATCTTAGTCTTGAGTAAAACAGAGAAAACTCATACCATTTATCTTAATGATGGTTGCTTTGGAACATAATTAATTAAGTAAAAAGCACCAATTATTATAATCAGCCTGAGGGAAAAGGTAAATGTAAAGTAACACCTAATTCTATAATCTAGTTCCATTAAAATAACAAAATTAATTTTGAGGGTTTGGATTATTTGCCTGTTTCTCCCCCCCCCCCCCCCCGCCCTTTAAACAGAAGGAGTGTTGTTTTTTTCTAGTAGAGTAAACTTTATTTATCTTCTCCAAAAATCAGGCTCATTTTTATTGTGGCCTCCAGAAACTCCACTCATGGGTTAGACTCCTAGGCTGTCAAAGACAATATTATTAGCCTATCAGATTAAGGACAGCAAAATGTTAGTTAAGGGTGCACTGTATTTTCTGTAGTTCTTTTCATATCAAATGCAGATACCCTGTTGTGGTCTTTACCTGAGCTCCACTGCAGCCGAGCCTGTGCCTGACTATGTACCTCATGGACCCGCACCCTGAGCCTGACCCGCAGACCTGACTTTTCCCAGCTTCACCTCAGACCTGCTCCATAGCTTGTCTGGGAATCGGAACTCTTGGCTGAATGTGGTTACGGTTGCCAAACTTACCCTGTTGTTCTTGTTGGGGTACCGTAGGATGACGCCCTGACTGGTGAGGGCATGGGCCTGCCTGCCTGCCACGCTCAGCTCCCTTTCCATACAGGGCAGTCAGCCCTGCTGCTCCCTGACACAAGCTATTGAGGTGTAACAGACAAAATGGAAGGTAAAAGTTCTCCACTTAATAGGCACATACAGGGGGAAAAAATAACTGAGATATGCCTCTAATAATCCACATCTCAACTCTGAGTCTGATAGCAAAAGATCTAATTGAACAGGAGACTTTTAACACTCTAGAAAGTTGTATCTACGATTTCCAACTTCATTGATCAGGTAAATTGTGGGTACGAAGGCATTTGTTCCTTCTGTCGTGGTTTAACCCCAAATTGTAACCCAATACCACACAGCCGCTTGCTCACTCCCCCCCTCCCCGGTTGGGGTGGGGAGGAGAATTGGAGAGAAAGGAAAACTCACGGGTTGAGATAAAAACAGCTCACCAGGACAGCAAAGGAAAAATATAAAAATATATTAATAATCATAATAATAACAATATATACAAGGATAATAGATTATATAAAGCAAACGATACACAATTTCTCACCACCCGACGACCGATACAGCCCGTCCCGAGCAGCAGGCAGGGAGCAGGGGTATCTGCCCCCAGCTATCCCAGAACAGCAAGTTCCAGAGAGAGCAGGCGAGGGAACAAACAGCCGAATGAACGAAAAACAAAAAGGTAAAAATAGGGAAACAAAAAGCAACCTGAAGGGAAGCTTAAGGATTCAAGCAAGTTAAGGGTCTAAAAGCCTAACAGCCTAGTGGCCCACCGACCGACCCTCGCTTATACCGGGCATGACGTCTATGGTATGGAATACTCTCTTTGGCCAGTTTGGATCAACTATCCTGTCTCTACCCCTCCCAAGAACCTGGAAAACAGCAAAATGTCCTTGGTGGTTCAGCAGCAACCAGCAACATCAGTGTGCTATCACCGTTCTTCTCACACTAAAGCCAAAACACAGGAGCTGCTGAAAAAAAACCTAGCTCCGTCCCGGCCTAAACCAGGACACTTCCTATCCATAAGGCATATCCTGTAGACTTTTTCTTGATTAATAGGTAAGATTCTAACCTGCAAAAAGAGTTATGATGCATGGGCCTTCAAATTATTCTTTTTTTAAGCAGATTCTTTTGAAATAAACTTTGCATATTCCCAGCCCCAAGAATAGGCTTGACAGTGCAACGCAACCACAGAGCAGGAAAAATGCCAGAAGAAAATCAAAGGAATGTCTACAGACTCTGCCTGAGATGCTGAGAAACTAGACTGATTTCAGCTAGGCTTCTAGGAACTTAACTTGGGAAACCAAGTGAAATTTATGCATGCTCAAAACACTATTGAGGAAGCCTTTCTATCAGTGATGTCTTATTGGATATTGTACAGACAAGCACTGTGTCATTTACACAAAGCACAGTGAAGGCTTCAGTTTGCCTCCTCGATCTATTTTGCTCTTCTTTATGTGAGTGAATATAGAAACCACAACAGTTACTTTGTAGCCATAAACGGAGAATTTGTTAAGCAAGACTGACCATAGTAAGTACTTGAGAGAAACAAATACGCTTTAAAAACTTTAACAAAAAATACGTGAATTTTACACAGTACAAAGCTATTATTAATTTTCTTCAGCACATATCCCTTAGGGCACAGATACCCTTTTCTTTGTTCCTTCTGTATTTCCTCTTACCTTTGAGCTACTGAATATGTATTTCAATTTTTAAAATGTCACGAGCTAGCCTATGAGTTTATTACATGATCACATGGACATGGTCAGCATTACAAAATGTACTCATTTTACAAACGTACTGTATGGCAAACAAAATTGAGTATTTTAAGATTATCCTTCCCAACTGTACATGGCTCATGAATCAGATATCAATTATTAAAAGACTTTGTTTTAAAATCAAATTCAGTGTTCTTTTTAGTCATCTTCTGGTGTGAATTATCTAGAGATCATGTTTTTAGGCTTGGCCCTGAGATTCTTTACTATATCTTTAATTATTTTCATCTTAAGAAGAAAAAAAAAATTAATATTCTTAGACACATGATAAAATTGTCATATTTGCAACACAGTTGCAGATGGCCTTTCCACAAATATGTATTTAAGTAAAGCCTTCTTCAGTAAAGCATTCTGAGATGAAAACAATCCATCATTCATATACCTGAAAAGATCAGGTCTTGAAAGGTGAATACAATTCTTTACTTTCACCAAAGATGATTTAAGGCTGACATATAAAGCTCTAAAAGGTAGGGAGATTATTAGAGGCCAATAAAGATGGATGAACTGACACATTCAATTTTTGAAGGCAACAGAAGAGCCAGAAACAGCAGAGCTATTTTAATATTAGTTAATAACAAAAATTGAACAGTCTTTAGTTTTGTTACCAGCAGTCAGCAAAACCCCTAGGACATCATTTTTCTGATTTATTCCACAGTACATGATACATAATGTGTCCTCCATTTTTAAAGGGTATATTTTATAATATTATTTTATTTCAAGACAAAACTTACAAATTCGTAAGCCCAGCTTCATTGTATAATTTACCTTCTTTCACTGTATCTGTTCATAGACACATAGAGGTCAAGGACATGGCTTAGAAAAGAAATCACAGCAAAACAAAATGCAACTAGCTAGCCAAAGTGTCACATTCCCAATACTGCAAATCACAAGACTGTACAAAAATATTTCAAGGGAAATATAGTTAACAGATAATTAGTTTTACGTGTAGAAAAAGAAATTACTATGGAGTGTGGACAAAACCAGATTTTTTTTTTTCAGTAGATTATTCTAATTACTTGAAAGCCATTCAGTTATTTCATAAGTATCTACAGGATTTTTTGAAATCTCGATACCTAGACTGAAAATAGGATTCTTGTGATGGTATCTGTTCACTCATCTAATCTTTTTAGACAGCTGCAATCAGAGATCATAAACTCTGCAGATAAAGGACCAATTTTTTATGCTATGTTTATACACCGTCTTTTGAAAATGTGTAAAGCGTAAACTATTACTGTATTTTACATAATAAAAAATAGTGACAGTTAGAGACTTGACACTGTTGTGTGCATTTTCTCCCCATAACATTCCTGCCTTACAAGGTGCTTGGGCTTCTAGCAAGGTACCTTCCACTACACTGCAATATTTGTGATGAAATACTACCTTACTTTTTTTCCATTGCTAACGCTTCCTTTCCCCCGGTGAATCTAGGCTCGTTACAATCCATTCAGTACTTCTGCTATAACATTCACAAGGTGATTTGTCAATACTATGACATGACTATATAAAAGAAACAGATGCAAGGTCCCAGACACCAGCCTGATTAATGAGGAGAATGAAGTGTAATGAGAATTTCCAGTGGCTAATGCAGCAGCAAGAAAGAATAAAAAATAAACCTTTGCTTATTTTCTCTCTTCTGGTACAGACTACTCCATATTAGAACTGCGCAAATTATGACAATACTTAGCCAAATCTGTGAACCTGTCCAAAGCAATAACAGTGAAATAGTTCTAAATCATGTCAAAGTTACACGATTAAAAAACCAAACCAAACTTAAACATATACTTTGAATTGTGCTAAAACAGTGCCAAGCATTTGCGACTGTCCACCCAGAGTTTACACAGATGCTTGGGGTTTTTTATTGGCAAAATTTGGCTTTTCCTTCTCAGTATAATGAAGTCAGGACCAGAAAAATCATTAAGCAGTGGACATAGCTGAATGAGAGAAGCTAATTGGAGATTATTTTCTGCTGAGAGGAAACTTAGGATACATGTGGTCTAATTTTAAGAGGTGAAGCAGCACAATGCACGCTCAACATGTTGGCATAAAATGAGACACTCGGAAGCGGAAACAAATTCACTGCTTCTGTCTTAGGTCGTTTCCCTTCTGTCAGGCTACCAGCCATTACCGTGCATATCCCAGTAGATAAACAAGAAAACTCTTAACCTAAATTCCTGCATCTACTGGAGTTAACTAAGCACTGAAAACTGAGGACTATTTTGGGAAATCTGCACACTGCATATGTAGTCACAGAAGGTTGAATGCAGAAGTATAGAAGAAATTAGAGTAAAAAGGCAACTTTTTCAAGAGTAAAGCTTATTAAGTGTACTTTAATACTCAGTAGAGGTCACTGACAATCAGACAGGAGTAACCTATACTGAGTGAGCTACTGGACTGTCAAGAGATTCTGACTTTCAGACCACTTCTTCAGAAAAGGCTATATTGTTCCTGAAAAGCATAGTGTCTGGCTAGCTCCCTGTTTCAAAGAAAAAAGGTAATGATCTGCAACATACATTAATTTTAGTAAAGCGGAGTGTTTTGTTTGTTTTTCTTTTATCACCTGACTTACTGGCTAAATTCAATGTTCAAGTTACTGGCCTAGTTCAATGTTCTGAACTGGGAAAAAGCGCATTACAAAATCATATATAGACCAAAGATACACATTTCTGTCTTCTACTAAGATGGTGTATCCCCACTGATTGCGGCCAAAAGGTAAGCATTTGATGCCATTCTCACTTTGAACTGAAATTTTTAAAACTTTGACTTTAGGAACCTCTTTTGCTAAAGTTAACAATATATTTATGTTTTTCAAATACTTCCATTTATTTAAGGCTCATACTTTTAAGATGTCTCAGGTGACAAGTCAGAACATAAACCAGGCTCTTGCTCTTAAATGACCACTGGAGTAAGAAACTCACTCTTGCTTTCTTCCTGTTTTTCTTATCCTCTCCCCAGTGTCATGGTATTAGAAGGAGCAGTTTACCTGCCCACTGACAGTTTCTCTTAGAATTAAATGAGCTAGGTGCTGCCTTATCTATCTCCTTTAAAAATTCCATCCAAACGTATTATGCATCCATTAGGACTACCATCTTATTCATTGTTTTGGAAATTCTGGATAATAAGCATAACCCAAGCTTACATTCCTTTGTAATCTTATTTTTAGTCCTGTTACCAGTGGAATAAGACATTATGCTGACTATTGTATGGCCAGCCTATAGTCCTCCAAAATTTTTCCTCTAAGTTCAACCAAATTTGACAAAGCAGTTAAGATCTCAAAATTCTTAATATCTTGTATTCTTGATAACCAGCATCTGGAGAGAGAGTAGCAATTGTATTAGTGCTCCTGAGGAAACAGCAGAGCACTGACCATTTAGCTGCGTTCATCCATAGGGCAATAGGGAGTGCCTAACTAGGCCATTAGCACACGCCTAATTCCAGACCACCACAGTATGTCATCTGTGATCTTCCTGATAGGCCACACAACTGAATGAAACAAATTTAAGAAGGATTTTAGGACATGGGAGAAAGAGGGATGGGATAGCACTGAGATTATTATATGGAATAGGTAATATATGGAAGAGAGAACGGCTGGGAAGGATTCACTGACATGGAAAAAAATAAGTTGAGTGTAAGTTTTGGGTCAAAAGGGGAGCAGGGAGGTCCTGAGGATATTGCAGTGAGAAGGGTATTACAGATGCACCATAGGAACCATATTTCACTAGATTCATTAGTTGCACAACGAATAATAATGAAATATCACTTTGAATGAATAACAGCAAACCTTACATATGCACACACACACACTGTACATTAGCCATAACAACTCTGAGAAGCTGATCATTTACTCGCACACTGAGGTCTCACAGGTACTGGTTAATTAGATGGATGAAAGAAGTTAAGAGTTCTTTCTAGACCAAAGTAGCAAAGTCAGTGCTAATGACTAAATTTTTGTGGAGGAAACACCAAAGAGGAAGAAAACTTCAGCTTTGCCGTTCCCAAACTGTAAGGATATAGAGATATATGAAGGGTATTTCAGACTACATCTCCTTCAGGATTGAGAAAGTAAACAGAAAATTAGATGGGGTCATTGTGTCAGTGGCAGAAAAAACCCAAACAGCTGATCTTGAGAGGCACTGATAACCTAGAAATTATGCCTATGCTTTTAAACTAGGACGGAAATCTCCACATCGAGTATGCCATCAGTCAGCTGTATGGTTTTTTTTAGCTTTAATATTATTGAATAGCACAGATGTGGACATTTTGGCATATCATCCTACTTAAAAAATAAATTGGGATAGCTGCAGAAATCTGTCTTGATACTGTGCTTAACGTCACATTTCACAGAAATTCCTCAAGGCAAACAAGAACACGTTGCCCTGCTATGACTCGGGCATCTTTTGAATCATACTTGCTATTATAAATTGGCTTGGAGAGCATCTTTGCATGTTATTTTTTTGTGCTTTTGGAATTAATAGCTCTTGCTGCTTTCAAATTCCAGACCTCTATCTCAAAAACTAAATCAAAATATGTTAAACAATTACACTGTTCCATACATATGGAGATAGGTGTTCTCTATGCAGACATGGATATATTTTCACATTTGAGAAAAACCAACTTAAGAAAAATCAAATTTCAGGAGAAAAGTAAAACCTAACAGAGGAGATTTAAACAGTTCCCTCCCAAGGTAATCCTTATAAATGAAACAGAAGCAGAAAATTCAAATGCCTATCTCTTGCAATAAACTAAACATCCACATATTATATATAAGCTCCAGTAAACAGGTGCATACGCCTGAATTTATTAAAAATGCAACACTGTTGGATTGTAGTTACTTCAGTCACTTAACTGTTCTCCATTACAGAGCAACTTCACATATATACCAGTGATACAGAATCACACAGAACTAATAGTATAGTCTTCATCCAAAATGCTTATTAACAGAGGTCCCTTAATGATATACATACTATTTTAAATACATTGTTTGAAGTCTTTTGATTTTTCTCTTTTAGTTGTCTAGAAGCAATTATCATTCATTTTTACAACCAAACCACGCATATGTGTATGCATCTGCAAGAGGGAAGTGCAAGGTAAAATCCTTACTGACATACAATCCTTCTCTGTTTATATTTCTTTGCTATACAACCAGAATTTGCACTACTAAAAGTGATGTGGTTGCCAGAAACATACTTTTCTTTTTTTCAGTGCTCATCTGTCTTATCATGCTTTGTTTTGAAACAACCTTAGTTCCATGAAATTCTTACTTCCTCTCAAAATTCTTTCATTGATGAGAGCCTGTGTACGACCCTCTTTTATATCTTCCTGATCTACCTTGGAAGTTCTGAGGTACAGTCAAGACAATGTCTTCAAAAGACAGCAAAAACTTTAAAAAGCCTGAAAATAAAGTATAAGCATAATAATAAAATAATAAATAAAGCATAAAGTACACTCCTCCCTCCCCATAAGCTTCTCCTTGCACCATGCAACACCTGAATTGGCTAACAAACTGTTTACATTTAAGAATTAAAGACTTGACTTAGAGCTCAATGAGCTCAATAGAAGTCTTTCCACTGATGTCATCTGGCTTTGGATCAGGTCCTAAACCGACAGAGGTCATTAAATTGTTCTCTTTTTCCTTGTTTTTTCTCTGCCAGTCACTCCAATTCCACTATGATGCCATATGACCCGTCATAGAAAATGGATTGACTTTTTACATAGTCACATTAACAAACTCTGATAGCCAACAGAAATATTCAAGTGTACAGCCAATGGAAATATTCAAGTGTAAAGATATTCATCTTTTAGTACGTTCCAGTTAGTGCCACATCTTAGTTCAGTCAGCTAGCACTAATGAGATCATTTTTGGCTCTTCATTTGCAATTTAGTGATTAAAAATTAACAGTTTTGAACTCTATTAAGAATATAAAGTGTAGAATGAGCCAGTTTGCAACATCCCTTACGCATTCCAAACATCTCTTAAATCCTAGTTTATAAATGTCAAGTTTTATAATGTATAGTTCTATCTATATGCAAATTAAGACACAGAAAAGGGTTAATTCTTGAATTTTATTTACTTTCCTCTAAAGGATTTCCTTCTTTTATGCTTTTGTTCTTATCTTTATGTGGTGGTTTTCTTTTTGCCTATCACACCCCGTTTATCTGGGTGCTCAAGAACAAACTACTTCAGACGATTTGGGAACATTGAATGCAAATTGCACTCTCACTGACCCTCAGGGAAAAAGATACCTTTAAAATGTATTGTATCTGGGAATAGAAATTATATAATGCCTTTAAATAACAGTAGTGATAATGTCTAAAATGTTTCTAAAATCTGTTCCAGAAAAAAGCAACTCAGTGATCCTGGAGGTTTGAATAAATCACAAGCAATTAAAACTGGGTGTGAGGCAGATTGTAGATCTGTCTTCATTTCAAACCCCTGTAAGCTCAGCATTGGTCCTTCCAAGACTCTTTACATGATCCAGAAATAAATCCTGCTATATAGGTTAGAGTGAAACATAAGAACGCACTGGAAAAGCAACACTGCTTTGTGGGAAAGCGATGCTCAGAACAGCTTCAGGCTTTAAAGAACTAATGAATCTGGCCTCCTGCAGATGCTATTCTACTAACTTACCATTTCTTCCTTTAGTGCATCTGTCTGGTTCACTACATACCATGAAACATGTTAGGAAATTCATTATGCTTATTCATTCATTAGCTAAGCTAGTGCTGAGCGGGAAATATTACCACCTAAAAGAAGAATAACACAGAGAGGGGGGAAAAAAGCTCCCTAATTCTTTTGAAAGTATCCTATAATTCTGCTCTGTTTAGATTTTAGTTCTATTTCCCTTAGAGGTGATAAGAACTGAAGACAATTATTGATTATCTTTCAACATTTCAAAGAATTAAGTATGTGATTAGACTCTAGCACAACAACGGTTCTCGATTTCTCCATGCACTAGAGAAAAACAGCAATAACCTGACTGATACCTCTTTTGAGTGACTGTGTGGTCATTACACTGGATATTCAAGTTGCTAAGTAGTGAAGCTACTTTAAAATGACAAAAAAGAAGATATTTAAGTCTTTCAGGAAGACTTGTGGGGCATTATTGCAAAGTAAATCAGTCAATAAACAGTTTAGTCACAAAACAATGAAGAGATTACCCCGTGTGCCTGCACATATGACACTGGCCTGAGGTTTACCTTGTAAGCACAGTAATAAGGAGTCTTATTTTTGGGAAGCTATTATACTAAAGAATGTGCATCTTTAGAAAGCATATATATATTTTTACTTTACTAAGAATATTGATCACAGACCAATGAGCTCCCTAAACTTAAGTAAATAAATAAATCATTTTGGCTAGATTTCATTTTACATTTAGCACAAGTAAGTCCAAGGCTGATTCCCCTTCCAGTCACAGTCGTGTCTTCCAGGCTCCGTGCAGTAGGACAGTGCTGCTATACTGAGCAATGCAGGAAAACTAAAATCACTTTTAAAATAAACCTCCTTGTTACTAATTACTATATTGCATTTTTAGTAAATTCATGAATGTGCGTTTTAGTAAATTCAGCCCAAGTAATTAAATGAAAGAATCCAATGCTATCCTTCTTAATCTGACAAGTTACCAGTAGTTCCTATTAAAAAAACTCCTCTTAATGGTAATGAAAATGTAGTACCTTGAATGACACATGCTCTCTTCCTTAGTGCTGGTGTTATGATCCACTTTGACAAGTTACTTTAGTCATTTGTGGATTTTATTACTAAAAATCATCTCCACTGTACTCCTGAAGCCTCTGATTTGAACAACATTAACATGATGAGGTGAGGTGGGAGCAGACTGGCAAGGGGAAATACTTCAAACTCTTAATTCCTGCTTTTGCATCATCTTATAAAGAAAAAGTAATGCAAAATACATAATAATTTTCTTATTCATAACAGCTAACTTTCTGAATGCAAAACAAGGAATATTTCAATATAAAACTGGTTAAAGACTGCCTCTGAATTTGAAGCCTATAAAAATTATTGAAATTTCACTTCATTTAGAAACTAGTAGCCAATGCACGGCTTTTTTTAAATTATGAAGGATATAGAAGCTTAATAATTAAACTGATAACCAAACATTTATACACACAAAAGCCCACACATATATATATGTATGTACATATGAAATTAGACTTCAGTAGAAAAAGAACTAGGTTTTTCAGATGTATTTACCTTAACTCCGATAGAAATAAATAGGTCTGAAATGCCTGAAAACTTTCAAAAACTAGTGACATTTTACCTTTCTTTCCATCTACTAGCTCATAAAGGACTTTTACCACCAATAAATAAATATTAAACAACAATCTATTTTCTCAGAATAAATGTGCCAAAAATTTCATCGAAGGATCTAATTCACTGTGCTAGTAGACTTTTTCAAAGTCCAAGCAGAATGACTTTTATAATTAGCTTATCCCAACCATGTATTGAGCCTCACAGCAAAACTCATAGGAAAAACAAGGAAAAAGGCTGAGTCCCAAAGTACTAAGTTCTACAGAAAGTGTTTGATGGCTCTCTTCATGAAAACATCATTAGCAGAATCTGAAGAGAAACTGAGGGAGAGCTGCAAATGCTAATCACATACATACTTGGATAAGAAAGAATTTCACTATTTCAACAAGATGACCATAAACGTAGAAACAAAGACTTCCTAAGTAGTATTTTCATGTTTAAAGACTTCAAAAATTTCTTAGTCGTTTTTTTCTAATACTTACGAGGAGGCTGGCTTTGCCAAAAGTGGTAACATCAGTGTTGCCAGCTCAAGGATTTTTAAAGCTCAAGGCGAGCTGAAATCTGTCTGTCTAGCACAGCCTAAAAATCATTCACACAATAAAAAGCCCAATAAACACTTCATTGCCTCTAGCAACCACCTGCTCTGCCCATATGTGGTCACTGAAAATCTCGTATAAACTCTACCTTCTTCACTAGTCATTATTCTTAGATGGAAGAAGCGGGCTCTGTTGGGATGCAGCTCCACAATTCAGGAAGTACAGACTGCAGCAACCTTTGATTTTTAAATTGCATGGTCAGCATATGGAGAAAGCAAATTACGTTAAATCTCATTCACTAAACTCATATTCCTGCCCTCACCTGAGGCACTCTTTATCCTTTGGAGCATATTGCACAAATATTAGTACTACGTTGGACATATCTTTATTCTATAATCTGGATTCAAAAAGTCACAGAAAGCTATTGTCAGTTTCTAGCAGAATGGAATAAAGGAGGGAGGAGGATGGAGGAATCACAAAGAGAAATGTTTCTTCACTTTCAATATATTACAACATCAAGGAGAATTTACTTTATAGTGCTGGCTCAAGCACCTCATGATTCCCTGCACCGAAAGCTCTGGCATGCAAATAATGACTTAATAGGGGCTTTAAGAGCAATAATTCATATTACTTACATTCAGTGGATGCCTTAATCCCTTAAATATCTCCTCAAAATTCTAATTTTATGTTAGTCCACAGAACACATCCAATTACAAAGTTTATTTTCACCAAATTTCTGCCTCTTCATACTAGGCAGCATAATTCATTGTATGGCTTGTTACATTCATATGCTACCATTGTGGCATACAGTTCATTGAATATTTTAGGTTTGCCATTATATTAAGATGGTTTTTCAAGCATCAACAACTTGGATGTAATTAAAAGTCTGCTAGAACATAACAGATGGATTCAATCCTTAAGTGTAATAAAATCCAAGAGACAAGGGGAAGACAGAGGGGAGAGAAAGAAATAAGCCTAATCCGTAGCAATTCAAGGTTTGGGAATTTGCAATCAATGCAAAAAGTGAATTGATCCAGTAAAGTCGTGTTTAAAGACACTGGTCCTTCCAAATGACCAGTTACAAAAGTTAAGAAGCATCTAGAACAAGATTAAATGGAGAACTTTATTAATATGATACAGTAAAAGGAGTTTTGCCTCTACCACCAAATTCAACAGCTCTGCAAAAAACCTAAAATTGGGAAACTTCCCACCTAGTATTCTGCCTTCAAAATTTTCACTCAGTTCTTAACAATGAAGCAAACATACGATGGCAAATGAAGCTTTTCTAGTAGAACACAGTGATCATCTGCATCTAATCTTTGATTAAGTATTAGTGGTCAATCTTTTTGCTAGCATCCTCAGACCTCATAAATCACGAAAATTAGCCAGAGCTGGTTGGAAGCAGTGACTGAGCAGCATACACTGCCAGTGTCCTTATTAAATTTGTATTGTGATACGCGGCCTTCAGTCTTCTCAGCTGTCAATCTCATGCCCTTCCCTAGAATTACATTCACTTAACAAGGAAGAAAAAGTATGCAAAATAATATGAAGTCTGCATCTAGCTTCCTGACATCAAATATATACACAATTATACACATCACTAAAGATCTTTGTCAAGACAACACTATGAGTCAAAGGAAATATCTGTGAAGAATTCCTTTGTCACAAATTGAAATAAAACGTCCATACTGTCCAAGTGCAGAACAGAACAAAGAGCCAAGACTTATTCATGAGTTTTGAACGCCAAGTGCCTCTTTGCACATCATGCAAAGAACATCAGACCTATATAACGAAACGCATGATGTCAGCTGCTGTGCCTGGATGCTGTAAAAGGATGCAAAACATCCTGATGCTGTATTTAAATTGACAGGGCTTACTATATTGGGAGCTTTTGCTGTCTCAGTGGGAGCCCGGGGACATTGCTGTCAAACCAAGAAGCAAAAATTGCCCTGTGAAGGGAGCCCTGTCAACTCCTTTTGCATCTTCCACAGTAAATTTTTCTCCATTGTTCATACTTGGAGACTCCATGTGCTTACTTCAGTTTCAGATCCACATCTTTAAGTTGTCAGTCACTTGAAACAAATCTCCCCCCACACCGTTCCCTTCCATTAAATCAAAGTGAAGCTGAATAGTAATGGAATCACCTCAGTGCTATGTTTTCTGGTTAGAATCAGCACCATCAGACCAACTAATTCCTATTTAATGAAAAACAAAAGGAGTAGTGTCTGCCTCCTCAACATCAGTGAAACCACTGACCAATCCTCCTTACGTGTAGCTGCACATTTATACTTAGCATATACTTTGTACTTATCAAAAGCTTGCTGATCTCATGCAAATCAGATTAAAATACATTATACAAGAAAAACTATATCTTCAGTACCGCAAACAAACCCATTCTGACCCAGAAAAAAAAAATGCTGCTTATGGCATATCTCTAGACTTTGCAATATCCACTTGCCAGCTTAGTTTGGCTCAAGCAGACTGGGAAGGAAGTGAAATCAATATGGAAATCAAGATTCCTGTGAGGTTGGCATTCAGACGTATGATTTTACCACCATTCATTAAGCTGTCTTACCTGAACCCAGCAGAAATGGAAAGAAAGGTAGGCTGCTCTCCAGATTCACAAGAATTAAATACAAAAAATGGCACAAATGAAAATTATTAACTTCAATTGTATCCTTAGACTCTTTGAGTTATGATGTTATTCATACATAAAAAAGAATAACATACAAATTTTTAGTAGTTTGCTATCCTAACAGCTGTTTTAAGATTCTTGGATAAACAGATATTTTAGTCATACACATTTTGTGGAGTTTTTTTGTTGCATGCATTAGAATCCCAGTCCTTATTAGTTTTTACAGACCAAGAAACTAAATAAATAAAATTAAGGGTTTTTTTCTGAATACGAATTTCAAGCCTAGAACCATTAGGAAGGACAATTACTATTCTGTATAAATATCCCTGACATTGGTCTCTAATAGCGAGATCTCTGTTTTTTATTATTTTTTGATATTGGTTGTACTGCAGTATAAACATGAAAATGGATGGATATTTTCTTTTGTAAACATAACACAATCTGAAAACTCGTAAGTGGATTTAGAAATTACTCTAACATTCAAGTGACATTTTTGTGTGAAGAAAACAGGTTTGTCAATAGGCTGCTGGTGGTGCTTTGCTTCTCTAACATCTAACAAGGAAAAATTTTAACTTATATTGCTACTGTAAATCAGAACAAGAAAAAGCTGAAGTTTGTTGTTTGGGAGGTTCTGGGTCCTTGGAAAATTAAGCCCCTGAGGTTAAGATGAGTAAAGAAAAACTGGGGTAACTAGGCACTTTCAGGTCCATTTAGTCTTGCCATGATTTATATACCAAAAAAATAGAACTATAGCTAACTGCATTGCATTTAATTCACATTGTTGAGAGTTTCCAGTTAGGTACTGAAAGCTCTTCCCAAGCAGTAAAAATTAAGGTCTTTGAGGAAAGTTTCTGACAGGAACAGTCCCCCGTCAGCTTGTCTTAAGCACGCTTAAAGCTTGTAAATCACTTCTGATGGAGCTGTCTAGCATTATTTACCAAATAGCTAGGAGTTCATTTCCTTTTTAAAAATAATATCAAATAGCATAATTTTGCATTTCTCATCCACTTTTTAAGTTAAAAGAATTAGGTATTTAATCAAGCTTCATTAACAATGATATACATGAAAAATACTTACTCCAGACAATATAAAATTCATAGCTAGACAGCTTTCAAAGTATAGATGAAACTCAGGACATCTGTTTAATTGACTTCTAACAATTTGTCTGACTGATGGACAGGTGACCCTGTAGTGTTGCCTTCCCTTACAGTATTGCGACAAGATGAAAATAACTTAGATTTATTGTCATGAATGCTGATGCCAAACATTCAAGCTGGAAAATATAGACAGACATACTCATCCTGCAGCTCAATTCCTACAGAGGTATTCATTTGGAAACCCTGGAAAACCCCATTACAGAGAGTTTAGCTATGCTTAATTTCTTAAGCAACATTAGTTCAAAGATTAGACTTCATATTAATCAATACCTATAGACAGAGCTTGCTTATGCACTCAAGTATATTTCCAGGCACAATTATATGCTTTGTGATTAACAAAAAGAGTAGGGTGACACTAGTTTTCAGTAGAAGAGAAGCTTCATTACAGAAGAAAAAAGTCTGGGGAAAAAAAAGTAACCATAAAAGTATCTAAAGTCCCAAATCATCTTAAGTACTGGAAAATGACCTGATAGCATATTGCAGAAAAGAAAAATGCTTTATTTGCCTGGAAAGGCTATGAGAGTATTCTTCTCGTGCCAAAACCACATATTGATGACAAAGAATATAGCTTGATTTTAACAGTGAGGTTTTGTAAATGTAAACTGTCAGAATAGGCTATTTAGAAAAATCTTTAGTAAGTTTAATATGGGAATATACTAAATATGGAATTACCAGGACATCATAGAATATCTCAAGTTGGAAGGGACCAATAAGAATCATTGAGTCCAACTCCCTGCTCCTCACAGGATTACCTAAAACTAAATCATATGACTAAGAGCATCATCCAGAAGCTCCTTGAACTCTGACAGGCTCGGGGCCATGACCACTTCCCTGTGGAGCCTGTTCCAGTGACTGACCACCCTCTCTGTGAAGAACCTTTTCCTAATGTCCCATCTGAACTTCCCCTGACACAGCTTCATTCCACTTTCTCGTGTCCTAAAGCTGGTCACCAGAGAGAGATCAGCACCTCCCCCTCTGCTGCCCTCCTTGAGAAAGTTGTGACTGTGATGAGGTCACCCCTCAGTCTTGTCTTCTCCAAGCTGAACAAACCAAGCAACTTCAGCTGCTCCTCATAAGTCTTGCCCTCAAGACCTTTCACCATCTTGATCACCCTCCTCTGAACTGTAACAGTTTGGTTTCCTTCTTTTTCCTTCCTGTAGTAGTTTGATTTCCTTCTTTTATTGCAGCACCCAAAACCGCACACAGGACTCGAGGTGGGGCCACACCAGTGCAGTGTAGAACGGGACAATCATCTCCCTCGACCGGCTGGCTATGCTGTGCTTGATGCACCCCAGGACACGGTTGCCCCTTTTTGGCTGCCAGGGCACACTGTTGACTCATATTCAACTTGTCATCAACCCAAACCCCCAGATCTCTTTCCGCAGGCCTGCACTCCAGCCTCTCATCCCCCCAGTTTGTATGTATAACCAAAACTGTCCCATCCCAGGTGGAGAAACCGGCACTTGCTCTTGTTAAATTTCATACAGTGGGTGATCGTCCAGCTCTCTAGTTTATCCAGATCTCTCTTATAAGGCCTCTCTACCCTTGAGGGAGTCCACAGCTGCTCCTAGTTTAGTATCATCAGCAAACTTAATGTACAGTCAATTCCTGCATCCAGATCATTTATAAAAACACTAAAGAGCACTGGCCCTAAAATTAAGACCTGGGGAACCCTGCTGGCCGCCAGCCTGACATAGCCCCATTTACTATAACTCTTTGAGCCCGACCCATCAGCCAATTGTTTTATGGACTTGTCTAGCTGCATGCTGGACATTTTCTCCAGAAGGATACTGTAAGGGATAGTATCAAAAGCTTTGCCAAAATCCAAAATAATCAACTTTAAAAATCAACATCAACTTTAGTAAGCCACTCATTAACTAAACTCACCTCCACACCACTTTTTCCACATTTCGAGCTATGGTATTATTCTCCAAACAGGATACAGCCTATCAAGGAATTCTAAGAGCTTTATCTAAGTGCCTTCTTCACAGTACATGGAAAGGAAATCATGAACCACAAGTTATGACACTTTTGGCTTCCCCATCCAAATAAAAATCAGCTCTAAGTAAGAAACAACCACTGCTCTAATTACAGAGCCAGTTAAACACACTGGCAAAATCCATCCGCAAGGAGATCCAAGAAGATACTGTCAAAGTAATTTAATGCATTAAACATTTAAAGCACTTCTCATATAATATTCAATAAACAGAGAGGTGAAATGTGTTTTCTTTTTACGATGTCCTTTTGTTTCTCAGTAGATTAACTCTACTTTTCAATGCAAACAAAATGAGAAAAAAAAGACAACTCATTTGTATGTGAATCATTACACATCAAAAGCCCAGCAAAGAATGACAGTAACTGCATAAAAGACACGGTTACAATTCAAAAGCTTTACTGTGTAACACTTGCAACAATTGATGATGATAAATAGATTTTAATTTCTAAAAGCTGCACATACTTATCATGAAAAAGTTTTGAAATGGAGATGGAAAAAAAGTCAACCCTAAGGAATTTTAACAATTCTGAAATATATCTTAGATTTTAAATTAAGACTTTAAGCAAATAATAATAAAAATCTTTCAGGAGTGCTTGTTGAATGTATTGAAATACCACTTTTGAAAACCTAAACTGAAAGAGAAGCATATGCTTAAAGAAGGTTTTTAGTTAACTGTGTTACCTATCAAAACCAGTACAATTCTAAGCTTCTTTATTTACAGGAAGAGATAGTATTTTTTAACAACTGCAGAACATAAGGGCAACAGCAGAACTACTACCCACATCTTGCAGGGTCTACACAATGAAAGAAGTAACAGTATAAAATTGAGGAAAGGTAAATTGTGGCTAATTAGCTATCTGACATTATTTCCTGATTTTGAGTTCTAATAAGGCTGCAGAAACCTGGTAAATTCTTGATCTCTTATAGAGAAGTACTAAAAGATGTAGGG
Source organism: Phoenicopterus ruber ruber (assembly GCA_009819775.1). Taxonomy (NCBI): domain Eukaryota; kingdom Metazoa; phylum Chordata; class Aves; order Phoenicopteriformes; family Phoenicopteridae; genus Phoenicopterus; species Phoenicopterus ruber. The sequence goes on along the minus strand of CM020221.1, from coordinate 15,133,993 downwards.
TGATGAACTGTTCTTAGTGCTTACAAGGCTGCATCTCTTCCAGTTGTAGAAACAAGGTTTATGAGAATAATCAGGGAACTGAATTTATGATACACAAGTGTTTGTGGAAAATGGTCTTGTTCCCTAAAACTCCATAAAGTGAGAAGTCACAAAAAAATCACTTTTTCCATGGCATTGATAGCCCATTAGGACATGATCTGGATGCTTTCTACACACAGAACTGGAAAACCAACCCCTAATAAAATTAGTGTATGTTAATGCAGGTACCCAGCAGATTATCTGGAAAGGTAGTTTAATACATCAATAACATACATTATGTTGACATGTAGGTGCCAGAAGGAAAACGTTATCAAGTAGAGTCCCTCACTGACTTGGATAACCTGAGGTTGTGGATTATCCATATTCCTACTTTTAGAGAACAAAATTTCTTTCTCAAAACGTTCTGGGTTATTACATTTTACCCAGAGGAAATATGATATACTGGAGGATAGCAAAATATTATAATGTACAGTGCACAGCTAATTAAATTATTCTATAAAAAGTGAATGCATTCTTAAAAGCTGCCCAACTCAGCAGATTTATTGTATACAGCCACCACAGTAGGGGTTTTTAAAAATTTTTTAATAATGCAATGCAAAAATACCTTTTTTAAAAATACTATCATTCTCTTTTTTCCTCTGTGTTTTGTAGGCAGAAAGATTTACTCCCTGGAATGTTAAGAAAGCAAGAATTAAGTTTATTATAGAATATTTTTACAATTGCTTCTAGACTTCTTCATTGGATTTGCCACTAAAGTACAAACAGCTCTTCTCCATTTTAAAAAAAGAATTCCTTCATTCTTCCAAACTTTTAAGGTAGGTCCCATCTTTCTAGAAAATATCATATAAAATATTTTGTTTTCTTAAAATTACTCAAAAACTATATGCTAACTGGAGCACTAAATCACAATAATATGCACAAAAACGTAACCCAACAAACAGCGAACGTGGTATTTGTGTTTGTGATGAAGGGCACACACTTGCAAACCTAAACTCAGCCAATCAGCCCTCCGCAGCATGGGGAGCATTATTACATTGAAATCCTTATTGAAGAGCTTTTTGTTTTGAATTTAACATGACCCTGCCTGCTTGTTGTCATGAAAGAGCTAATGTCATCTTCCATGTAAGTCAAGGTATTGACAGGGACGTCCTGACAAATTTCCAGTGTGCATAACCGTATTCTTTCTCTTCCCATCCTTGGCAGATACTTGGTATTGCCTTGCGGATTTACTAGCAGCCAGAGGTGGCTGCAAATCACTGATAACCTGAATATTAAGGGGAAGCTGCTTTGTACATGCAAATGTTATATTCACAAAACAAACACCAAGACATTTTTCATTATTCATGATCATGATTATTCATGATCATAGATGAAGTAAAACACTACAAATTACATTTTTATAATAGCTTTCTAGTTAACTTTATGTTGATATCTTCTTTTGGAAGACCTTCTTCACTTTTTGTAAAGAATTTTTCTTCTGAGAAAATCAAAGTAGAAGAAAAGTATTTTTTAGAAATGTAGAATTTTGAATTGAACTTTTAACTTTAAATCTATTTTATTAACAGAGGAGTGGCTTCCCCCCCTCAAGAGAGAAAAAGATGTCTACAAACATAGCTGTCATCTTTTGAGAGTGTCATTTAAGTCTGCTTGGTTAATTATTGTTTAGAAGTCACTTAGTCGTGTAAAATTCCAAACCAACTGAAGCATCAAATAAGCAATAGGACTGCCATTATATGACTCTTCAGACTGGAGTGAAACAACAGCACAAGTGTAGGAAGTGAGCTAATACCTTTCAGACTAGAGAATTCACTTAACTGTTTTATGGGGGCTGCATCAACATTTAAGACACCGAGTACAATCTTAATGTTATCTTGATTTTATTGCATTGCTGCTAGCAGAACAGACTTGAATTTAACTAGCATGTACCACTGAAATTATATGAGAAAATTTAAGTGAATGCCACAGTTAAAGATAAATGATGAACTTTCTGAATTTATAATACAAAACTTGTTTGAACTCAATATCCTCCTTTCCCAAAGCAAAATTTGATACTGTAATTTAGCATATTCAAAGATATTTAATAAAAACTAGAATAGTAAGATGTAGGGATGAAATCAGTATCTAAATTAGATAAAATGTAATTGGATATTTTAGAGTGCAAATGTCATTGCAATTTGCAGACAAGTTCAAATGGGTATTGTTGGTTTTCACCAGTAAAATTGAGTGAGATCGAGGACAGATGTGAGTGAAACTGTATAAAGTCATTCCAGCTAGGCTTATCGTACAACCAAATATTCCTAAGCGTGTGTAGGTTTTCCACCCAACACTTATATGTGGGTGGATTTTCTTATATTTGATCATTTGTCTGGTATTTTAGATGTGCAGATAAAACAGAACGAACCTACTCTGTCCACTCCTACTACATGATCAGATCAATGCTTTGCCTTGGGCTTTGAGCATGAGCAGGAACAAAGAGTGAGTCACACAAAAAGGTGGGGGCTTGGAGCACAGCAGGCTGCCAGCCCGCACTGAGCTCTGCCTCCACCAGCTGCATTAGCTCCTTGAAGTCGCAGCACATTTGTCCAGATTGCCATCACTGAAAAAGCTTTTTTTCCATGAACCAAGTTACTAGAGTGAATGTTCAGTTGTTATTCAGTCCCAGAATAGCAGATCCATCTGCTGAAACCAGTCTATAATTAAAAGATTTTATTGTTACATAAGCTATATATTCCATACTGTTCCCTTGTCAATTTTGGAAGGTGTTAAGCCAAATTCTCTTCTAGGGCTTCCCTTCAGTATAATTTAGATCAACTCATGATTCAGCCTATTATTCAGCTATTAACAAGCATAAGACACTGATGGGATGTGTCTAAATTATCATGGAGAAACAATTCAGCTGCAAACAGGCCCACTGATGATTATTTCCTGAACCATCCAATTTCAGCCAAGCCATCCTTGTACAACTCCAACCTACACTGCAACTCACAGCTTCTGTCTTTGCATCTTCAACAAGGACCTGAGGTTGAGGACAAGACTAGTTCACAAGGCTACAGCCCTCAGTCCAGATGCCAAACTCCTCCCCTCTGTGTCAGGCTTTCTCGCCGCTATTTTTAGTTTCCCAGTTCTTGAGCTCTTCCTCTGTATTTTTTCTGTCAGAAATATGGTAGTCCAAACCATGGTGATAGAAGAACTGAGTCTATGTGGTTTCACACAGTCCTTGTTAGAAGCTTTAAAAAATCAGTTGATTGTTTATACTTTAATTTCAAGTTCATTATATGATTTTTTTCACAATTCAACTGGAGGTCAGCACCCCGGTATCATTATGCCTCCTAGCACTAGTTCAAAACACAGATTCATAGAATGCTGCTTGCCCTCTTTCCAGTTCTTAATAGTGTGCTGAAGTAATTACACAACTCAATCATGCTCTGCAGGCTCCAAAATCAGATGTTAATGCAATATGAAACTACCAGACACTGCAGAGAGAAGCCATCTCAGAGCTGAGGAACAAAATAATTCAAAATGAGTGGATGCTTATACTTTTATCGAATTCTAGGCACATGTAATGATGTTGTCTTCATACACAATCTTGTACTGCTGCACACCTAAAGTAAACATTAACCAGAAGGAAAGGAAAAAAAAAAAAAGCTGCTACTTGGTTTAAGATGGCAACAGAAACTGTAATCCAGGATCCAGAAAAAGTTCAAGATATAAACTTGTCTGTTACAGAATTCTGGAAAAAGCCATATTGCACAGGTTTTCATAATCTAGAAAGGACAGACTACAAAAAAGGCAGATAATAGTATGTATTCATTTTGTAAAATTATATATTTTTAAGTACCAAATGCTCGTTACATCAATGACATTAGTTAGTTAATGTCTGATTTCATCTGCAATTTTGAATACAGTGTACTTCAAGGAAGGAGTTAGTTCAGACAAAGGATCTTGTAGAATCTTCTAGCATCCATACCAAGACTTCAATATCTGACTAGGCAACTAAGTTTCTTCTGATGACATGAAGCTATTAACTTGGGCTTTCCCTGGCTTATAGCATTGAGGCTTAATAGCCTGGAGGACAGCTGTATCAACTCTACAGAAGCACATCCAATGCAACACTTAAGGTCTTACTCTGCTTCTATTTTTCTAAGCCAGCTCAGAACTCTGGCTTACTTCTCTTTGAAACACAAAAGAATTTATAAACTAAAAAAAAGAACACTTAATGCAGATTAAAATGAATAATCATGAAATATAGTGTAGTGTTTATATCTTTGCCAACAGTGGACTATAACACTGTGTTCATTAATTTTCCCTGTTATCACTGATCACTAGAACAACGTGTATTCAAAACATTTTTTTGTAGCTTTCATATTTTATGCTTATGTTGACCACAGGATAAAAGTTACTATGTTTGAACTAAAACTGATTTTAGAGAAGAATTTTTTTTAAATAAGAGTTACGCTATTACTTAATAAAATTTATGGTTGCTTACATTCCAGGAATAGCTACGCATTTAGAAGAGGAGCTATGAATGTAACATAGAAGACTACATGGACTGAAATCTGCTAAACAGTGGAGTAGTAGACATGCTATTTCTTGAAGAGTATGTATTTGCCCAAGGGTTTTCAATAACGGCAATCACTGAAGTACCTAATGAAGCAAAATTGTAAAAATCAGAAGTCTATCATTCTTCCTATCAAAACAAACGCATTACCATTTCACATCTATAAAGAACTCTGCTACACTTTACAAGCTAAGGTAAGCTTAGTCTTGCATCTAAATCGCACAAGGGCAAAAGTAGAAATCCAGCAAGCATATTCCTTCCTCCTAGGTAAGGCAAACGTTCCTATGACATTTGACAGAATTAACATTTATTTACATTGCTCATAAAACTATACATTATTAATCAGCTTTTCACAGCCAAAATCCTGTGCCTTACATACGAATGATGCATAACACTTTTCCCTAAAGACCCTGCTGTTCTCAATAAACAAAGAATCCAGGGAAATCTGTAGCATTTTATAAATACAAAATATTACTATAAAATATATGTAACTATATTTTAATACTTTGAGGTATAGTCACCAGATTAGGGTGGTTTTATTGACACGACTAAGTTTATTTGAAACAATTCTGTAGGTCATCAACTTAGTAATTTTTTCTTTATTATTTAACTGAGAAATGGTTAGCAATTTTTTGTACTAATTCCTTGATTGACATAACGGCTGACGTAATAATTTCATGTATAACCCACTTACTAGCATATCAAAGGATACCAATTAATACGTTAGCATAGCGGGGGGGGATTAAAAATGTTGTCTTAAGCTATATTTTCCCCTAAATAAATTGATACAATAGTAGATGCTATGGATTTAAATTCTATGAATTTTATTTAACTCAACTCCCTCATTCTGAAATGAGGAGATGCAACTATTTTTCTTCGTCTAGTGTCACACAGGGGTATTATGTCAAATTCTCTTGGGAACTGAAGCATGCATTCACATACATTTCCAAGGACTGGAACCAACGGCTAGCTCTTACCAATTTTGCAACCATTGCAAAAACCATATCCCCTTCCAAATCAAAATACGCTCTTCTTATTAATATCATTTTTTATCCTTACCTATACTTTTCCAGAGGAACCATGTTTGCAAAAGGGTTAAAGTACAGTTCCTGTATCTAATTCAAAAGCTTTTATGCAAGTATGCATGCTCTAAATCCGAAAGTATCAGGATAATCCATGCAAGCTTCATCCATAACACATTCCTGTATATAACTTGCAGTTGCATTCTAGAGAGTGACTATAGACTACAGGACTAATCCTATATAGGATCCAGATACACCTACAGTGAATGCCTTAAACACTTAAGTAAAACTGATCTACAACGTTACAATATTTGTGTTTCTTAGCTTCAAACACTCCAGAGTCTCATCTATTATTAAGACTCCTCAGTCTCTGCAGTATTTGTACTCTATATGAGCAATTAGCCGAAATGGATCAGGTGATTATATAAAAAAAATATATATATATGCTATGAAGGCATCACTCCGCTTGTGTTTGAGATGGACAAAAGCAGGTAAGAAGAAAATACCATGATTTTTGTGTAGCGTGGACATTAACTATATCAAGGAGACCGTGTTATTATAAACCTAAAACTGATAAATCCTTCATTTTTCTAACACTCTATCACAGTGTTGCCAGAGGAGACGGGGAGGGGGCTGGTGGTGGCGATGATGTCCGTAATTAAGTAAATCTTTGAACGAAGGAGTATATTTAGTTTTTAGGATTCTTCTATAGTTAAGATTATCGCTTTACAGACAGCATTTGAAGCACCTGGAAGGACAAAGGAATGACAGAGCACAAAGTAGGGCTAAATAGCATGAAAACCAGAGAGAAATATTTCTGGACAGATACTAAATTGCACTCTAGACTTGGGTTAACGGGGAAATAATAGTAAAGCCTCTGAGGAAATTATAAATAATCAACACAAAGAGTTTGTCAAGGAAATAAAAAAAATTGTTAGGTAAGGGAGGGAGAGCACACCCCAGGAATCATCTACAGTCTTTCTGACACATCTTTCAGTCTTACAGCTTTGCCTTCGCACCAGCAATTCCATATTAAGTATCCTACTTACTTTATATAGCCCCTGTTACCATAGTATCTAACCACCAGCTACGTGAAACACCAGGTTCCACAAGGTAAGAAAATGCCCCACCACATTTGGGAGGGGGGAACACACACACAGAGCAGTTAAGTGTCTTGCTTAAGGTCACTTATGAAGCCCACTGCAAAGGAAAGAAAATAAGTGTGTCTCACAAGTTTCATACTATTTTATTAAGTGTTGGACCATCTCTCCATTTTAAATGGAAACGGATAGTCAGTGAAGAAATACTAAGGATAGTAACAGCTTTTGCTCAATCTTTTTGTTAGTTATCCCTTCACAGTTAAAATAAAATCAAAATCTGAAGAGTTTTGACCCCAGGTATCAGACAATGGGGGGAGAGGGGAGGAATCATTAAAAGGAGAAACTGTATTTCTTGCTGGAGAACCCAACTAAAGTCCAATTACAAGGCAAGTAGTGCTGCTTGAGAAATTCGATGCATTACCATTACCTGTCAGTAATATTCCATTTTGGAAGAAACACCTTCTTAACAATAGTTGATTTGTCACTTTTCAAGAGACTTGGGGTTTTTACAGACGACTGAAGCAGAGCAGTGCCAATTTAAGGTGGAAGGTCTACATACAGACACCTACTCAGGAGGAATTTTAGGCCGGCTTTCCTTGTATACAGGCTATCAAGATGCCATCAGTGAAGAAAAGGGGAGATTCTCTCTTCTTTTCTAAACTTATGCAAAGGTTGATCAGAGATTATATAGCAAAACATTTATATCATTTCTTCCTTGACAAAATCCACATATTATCCAAATGGAACACTGAGCTATCGGTTGAAGTTCAGCCATTTAATAGGTGAGTGTACGGAAGCAATTAACTAGAAAAAACATATCCAAAGCCCCATACTAACAATACATTCATTCAGTAGTTCAAAAAAAAAATGAAAAAATGCTATTTGGCAGATCTCCCTTGAGTAAGAACATAGGTTGGGTCACACAGGGAAGATTTCTGCCTTGCTGCTTACAAATGGGGGAACAGTGAAAAGAGGAAGCATCTCCTACCAGCTCAGCACAGGTATCTTTCAGTGGGTTTGGGAAAAATGTCAGGAAGGACTGAATTATTGTTCTGTCTGTACTTGCTGCAAGACCCTCTTACCAGCAAAGCACTTTAGCTTTCTGCATTTCTATTTCCTTCAAACTGTTCAACCAACTGTCTTGTCTATTTAGATACAGGCTTTTCAGAGCAGAGATTGTTCCCTATTATCACGTTTTTCTGAAGTTTCTACCTGACACCAGTCTCAGGTGGGGCTTTTGAGCAGCAACATAGTGTCAACGCAGGAGTTAACTGTAACACAGCAATGAGTTATTCAAATGTGACAGTGATTTGCCTTCAAAATACATATTTATCACCAAATGGACCAACACACTGCATCGATACAATATGACCAGCAATACAAACCATGAGGTTTCTGTCTGTATTTGATGCACGGCAGCATTAATTTCCTTTGGTAAAAGTTTCCCCCAACACTTACAAAGTCTACTCATATGAATGAAGCCTTGAGAAATAGATCTGGACAAACTCTTCTGACTAGGCAAAGGGAATAAAAAAAGCTACAGGAGCAGATGCTGGAGCAGACAAACACAAAATAATTTGCTTGCTCTAGTCAACAGGCAGATGTTGCCAGTAGAGTCAACTGCTATGTCCTAACAGCTTGAAATGGTGTGAATGAGAAGCAAATTGAAATAAATATAGAAATGACCGAAACATCCATAATTAACATTAGTAAAGTAAGGATCCCTTGGCAGGAATAGGAATAGTACTGGTAAGGCGTGAATAAAAACTTGTTGGTTTTGGATATAGATGTCCCAACGACAGTAGATCTGGTAGAAGTGTCTGAACAAACAGAACTCCTCTTGGCTCCTAGCTGATATTTTTTACATGCTTCCCTAATGGGAAAAATATTGCCATCAGATCCCTGCCCCTCATGATTTCTCATGACAGAGAACAGACAGATATAAGACTAATCAAACTTATAAGGTAAGCTGAGAAAACTGATGATGCAGATCACACTTACATTACAATAAAGAATATCCATATAAAATACTCACAGAAAGTGCTACTGTAAACCTTAAGAATTTAGCAAGCCAATAAAACATTAATCCTTGTCAAACTTAAATATCTTCTATTTTTAAGAGTTCATTTGGCTGCAAATGGCTGTCATCCCTAATCCAAGTACTGTGCTTGTAACAGATGTTGCTTTAATAAAGTGATCTGTGCTGGAGATGCTTATTAAACTGCACACAACAGCACAGGATTTACTGCTCCGATGCTCATCCTCTTTGATTTCAGCTTCTGCTCCTCTCAATGGAAACTTTCTATTAGGCTGGCAAAAGCAGATTTCAAAACACAGTGCGACAGGCTTTGGCAGACCATTGAGGGAGTAGTTTAAAGGATAAAGTAGTGCAAGGCATGGACATCATAACAGGCAGGATCCCCAAGGCAGCTAGAATATATTGCTTCAAACATCTACTTCGTGCCACTTGTTCAGCTATCACATCAATTACCGAGGACTAGCAGACTCATTTGGGAGCACTGCTTATAAATATATACAAATTAACTGAAATTAATCAATAATTCCAGTGACCTACTGGATGGGAGGACATCTTTATTCTTTTCTTCAACCACCAGTTGTGATCATTACTTGACAACTAGCAGCAGGGGTGGAAAAGCATGTTTCACAGATGCAAGAGACTTAAGGACACAGCAGGGTTAAGTAGTTAGAGTGTACGCAAGAAAAACCCCATATCTGTTCCTGGACAGCTCAACCTCTGTTCTGGTCCTCTGAAAAGGCTTTGTTTTTAATGGAATTTTAAAGTGAAGTAAAATATTACCTTTGCAAAAACAGCAGAGTACTTATTGCTAGATCATGAGCCAATTCACAGGTTGAACTGTAATCAAATCATGCTGCTATCTCCTAACACAACCCTGCAAATAACTTAGTTTGGTGGATTACACTTTGAATATTCTCCCTGTATTGTTGAGGGGGCTTCAATATTCTGTGCAGATACAAGATGTGAAATGGAAGCTCATTGTAGTGCTTTTTGGTTAAACAGTGTAAAACACATTCTTGAAAACCTGCACAATTGAAGACTCCCAAAAATTTTATAAACAAATACCAGAAGACATTGCACTTCTATCTGCTTCCCATCTAAAGTAGTTTACATTTTGATCCAACGTGTAGAAATCCTAACAATGCTGGCAGAACAACAGGTAACCACCAACATTCAAAAGAAATGAAACATACTTTCTGCTGAGATACCTTTTAATAGTCGAAGACGGACTCGTGTAATACCAAAAAGATTGGGATTTTTTCGTTAAGATTTGGTCTCCTTTAATCACTATTACCACTTAAAGGATCAGGAAGGCTGCAGTGGGGGATTTTTTTTTTCCTTTAGTATATAGACATAATACGCACAAACACACCAAAACAAGTAAGGCATGATTATAGAATTTTTAAGTTAATAATTTAGAGATGCTAAAATTATTATTTATTTGGAATTCCTGTTATTGCTTTCCAACTGTTGTTGCTGCCTTGTTTGCATAATTAAGGTACAAATGAAGATTTCTTTTTCTCTTAAAAACAGGCCTAGGTAAATAAACAGGACGTTTCAGTAACTGGAAGTGGCTCTACTCTGTGTTAACAATACAAATATCATTGGTATTGAATTTAAAACTGTCTAAATTCAATAGCTTCAAACAGCTGGTGAGTAATGTTAAAAGAAAATGAATCAGCTGAATCCCAATTGAGTGACTAGAACTAAATTACTGGAATTTCAACTAAGGAAAAAAGGCAATATACCTAACATTTTTTTTTCCTTGTAATTATTTCCAGCTAATCATCCTATACCCTGTTTTTCACATTTAGTTCCACGGCTATTCAGAAACTTTATTAAAAAAAACACCAAAAAACACACAAACAAACAAAAACCCCCACACAAACTAAACAAAAACAGAACTAAAAAAAAAAAAAAAAACCACCACATTCTTCCTTTCAGTTTGTTCACGGTCAGTGACACACACTGGTGAAATATTGCCTCACCCTTCTGATAGTTCAGCTTGTCAGTCAGAAAAACACTTCATTTTTGGTATAAATCTGCACAGGGTACAGTTACATTCATATAGAAAATACATCTTACCCAGTTTTATAGTTAGTGTATCAATTACCTCAGAGGCAAAATGCTTTTTGTAGATAGACTGACTTGCATTCTAGCTATAGATATAATCGGAGAACCCAAAGACATTAAAGTTTAAACAGACCTTGTTCCACTCCTAGCGGGCTATTCAGCACAATACACACAGCAAATACCTGTTTGATAGGTTGCTTTTTAAGCACTGCTGAGTTATCACTTCAGACTTTAATTTCACCCCCAATAAATTTCAGCATAGAAGCTTTTGGGGGGGTTTTGCTTTTGCTTTTTTAAAGCCATTTTAGTGTTTGCACACATTTTTAACTGGGAAAGACTTAACAAGAGGGCAGATTATCACCAGCACTTGTCACAAAACTTGGGCAGGCAGCTCCATAGCTTCCTGTTCCTTCCCAGTTAGATCAAAGCTGTTCACATTTGAACAGACATTTCGGGAAGAGAAGATGTGAACTCTGAAAGATTTTCTTAACCTGGATATTACTAGGAGGAATGAAACAACAAGCAAGGCTTAATGTTTTCAAACACCGGCTGTTGTAATGAGACACACGATTTCTGCAATTTTTAATGGCAGTTCGACTTCAGATTTGAGAACAGAATTGAAACTACTAGATTTATTCTATACAGACTTGAGAACTATCAGGACAGAGGACATACACTGAGTTGGTGACTCCAGAGAAAAGTGAAAAGCAGGATGTGAAGAACTGCCACTGCGAGTTTCCTAGTTATGTCGTCTGACTATCCAATTGTACAATTTAACCTGCTTTAAAAACTGAACACCTGCATTTCCTAAATCTACTATATATTCTGGAAATGCATTTCATGCATTTAGCAAAGATAGGATTAGGTGACATTTTTACTGGTTGTGAAGTCTAAGCTATCTATTCACAGAACATTCTGGAAGAGCTCTGAAATTTGGATGCTTAAATACAAACTAAAATAAATTGATAATTTCTGCAATATTGCATCTTTAAAACCCAAGAAAAATATAAACTGCATAAACAGCCAAGTTTACATAAATATCCAAGTTTCACTCAACTTTCTATAGAATCACGGAAAAAGTTTAAGAACTGAAGACTATTCTACCTCACAATGAGTTAGGAAGAATGCTTGCAATCAATACTGAAAATCAGTCTCACCTGACATTTAAATTGAATTTCTGAGCACAACCCACAATTCACAGTGAAAATTGAAGCTATTAAAAAGTCTATGCACATGATTTATTTAGAATACTATTTTAATAATTTAAAAAAATCTATATTTCAGAGGGCTGTCATTTTTTAAGCTTAACCAATTTTAAACCATTTACCAGATTATACAGAATTCACAGCAATTGTAGCTATAATTTCCCTTCAATACAGTATTGCCACAAGAGAGAAAAGAGGAAGCAAGGATATGAATTGTCAGGCAGGAAATAAATTAACTCTCAAAACCCAGAAATTTCTCCTTTATAAATACTACCTACTTGCTAGGAACGTAAGAATTTGATGCAACAGCTCAGGTTATTTGCCTCAGAATTCACATAATGAAATCCTTTATTTTACACACCCATTTGAAGGCTCAGTGCTGTCTTGTCAACCCAGTACTGAATTGGGGGAAAAATAAAATCTAAAAATGTTAAAATCTTTTGAATCTCCACCACCAAAAGTGTATGATTATACTGGCTCTCAAAAGCTCAGCAGTATCCTTTGTTTTGCTAGTTCCTTCTCTGTAAATTAAGTTCTTTTAATGTGACAAGTTAAGTACATAAAATCATGTCTGTGTTTTGGGTTTTTTTTTTTTTTAATTTGGAGTTTTGCTTTCATTGTAACTTAAAAGTTCCCTAGATAACATTTACCTTGAGAAAGCTAATAAAAAAATATAAATGTACTGAAATAGTTAAATTACATCATTGTTATCTATAATAGAAAGATACTTAAGGTCATCTTAGAAAGGCTGTTCTCTACATCTGTGACATGGAATTGAATAAAAAGCAGGATAGTGTAAAACAACTGACATCTCCTTTTTCTGGACTTCACAAAATGTTTCATACCTAACATCATAAGCGAGATTTAAGGACTGCTTATATAGTTTTGTATTTTATTTTAAATAAATGTTTTCAATACTACCTTTGTTTCTAAAGTCGAAAATATCAGAACTGCCTGAATCATATGAACATCCAAAGCTAATAGGAACTGTCCATGCAAAACAATTAAGTAGCTATGCAGATCCTGTCCCAGGCCATATTTGCACATGGTTTTCAACTTCTGTTTCCCTAGCTTACAGGGATGATACCGTCCTCATCCTCTCTAATGGAAGAACGTGTAGGTGTTCATCAGACCTCTTAAGGCTGAGAGTTTCCCCACTCCTAAATAAAAACGCATACATATGTAACTGTTCTCACACTATTTTTCCTGTTGCTTTATATGATTTACGGTTATTGGATTACAAAAAGTCAAAATATTTCAAAATCTTTGTGGAGTGGGAGGGTGGTGGTGTTTATTTGTCCACAGAAATACAAAATGAGACTTAGAATAAAAATCAGTATACCTAATGCTTGGTAGTCCAACTGAAAACTATTTTGCATTTTTAAATTCTACGTGCAGAAGACAAAAAGAAAAAAAGAGCCCATTGTATTTTAACTCCATTTACATGTCAACATCTGTGATGTTCGAATCAAACACATACCAGCATTTGAATTTCTAACCATTTTAGGACAGAGAAATATCAATAGAGGAACAAATATTTTTGCTTTTGCTGATATTATTTTACATGGCAAATACAGCTCATTTTTTCCCTCTCAAACTTAAAATTGTTTTCCCCAAACTAAAAAAGTTTAAATGACAAAAATATGTATGGTCCAACAAAGAGGTTTTCAGTTCACATGGTAAATTAGAATTGAATACTGATATACACTATCTCAATAGATACTACCACCAATGAAACTTCCAAAATCAGTCACCACCTCATAACACGTAAGACTGACCACAAAGAGTCTGAACACGTGAAGAAGATGGCAAGCCAATCCCGTGGTACTCTGTCAGCAGAATTACAATGCCGTGACACTTTTTCCTTCACTCAAAATATTATGGATTGAGTTGTTTGATAAATAGTAGGAACACTCTGGAGAAAAGTGTCATTTACTAGCACCCAAAAGGTCAGATTAACTGCCTCCAACTCCACCAAGCCCACAGATTCCCAATTTTCAAGCATAATCAAATCACAAGACCCAAAAAAATGCATGCTATCATTTAATTCTGCTTAGTTCTGTCTATGGAAAAGGTATCTCCATCAAACTGACATTTCCAAAAGAAATAAAGCCCTTACTTTTCCTTCTGTCTTCAGTTAAAATTACTTCTCTCTGGTGAGAGAACTTCATCATTTTTTAATCCATATACGCTCGTAGGCACCTTCTAGCAGAAATATTATACCTCAGCAAAGCATCCTAAACTGCTTCTCTGTTAGAAGCTACCACAGTGTATCTGAAGTAAACCATGTGTAAAGGGAAATAAAAAAAAAAACACAGTATTATCATGACTAACTCAGATGTCACCTGTTGTTTAGAAGTCTCTTTCACTCCAAAATTAGATAACCTGATGGATTCATTTAAAATATGTACACATTTAGCCATTCAGAAAAAAACACTAGTGAGAAGCACACTGGTTTTTGTAGGTTGACTGAAAATCTCAGATTTTCAGAATTTGTTTTGAGAAGATGGCTGAAGCAGTAAATTTACAATTAAATGGTAAAAATCATGTCAGCAGAAAGGGAACAGGTAAAGATTCATCTCTACCCAATTCTGATTCTCAGACCTGATTCTGTCTAGTGAAAACTTGTAAACCATTCTAATTAGAAAAAGCTCTAGCATTAACATATTTTCTCTTTTTTAACATGAAAGCACTGGAAATCAGTAGTTCTCTGATCTTATCTTTCTGCTTTCCCTTTTTGGAAGTTATTTAAGATTTTAAATGTCAAATGATGAACATGTTGACAGGTCATCTAGGGGGATTTACTTCTTTCTTTCCGCAAGATTTTTCCAGTTTTCCCACCCTGTTGTGTGATGAATTGCAGTTGTTCAGTAACCGGTAATACGAAAAGACATTATTATTCAGTAAAAACTGATATACCAGGACTTCTGAGATGCCCTGAAAAATTGAATTGAACTCGTCAAAAATGTCAGTTATAACCAATGTTTCTTCTTCCATGCAAGTAACATCTTTCAGAGAGCAGTAACTCTTCCTTTACCTTTCATCAACAACTTCTAGAGAATATCAGACTTACTCCATGAAAATATATTGTAAATGTAGAATTAGAAATTAAAAGGTAGACGTAAAACTGATACTAAAGATCATCTCTGTTTATGTAATGTACTTATGGCTAACAAAGTTACTCTTGCATTCATATGTTTTTGAAACTAAATGCACTAAGTGATACAATCTCCCCTGCCAATTAGTCTGTTACTCTGAATCTCTCCAAGACAGACACCAGTTCTCGGGTGATTTTCCTCCTCTTCCTGACAATATCTGCGGCTTTTATCCTTTCACTATCGTTCTCTACCTTAACTTCCGAGATCATCCTTGGCTTTTCCCTTTACATCTCCAGGGCTCAACCACATTAGGGTTAAACAATGCTTTCCACTTCTCAAAAGTATAAACCATCACATACATTCACTTAATTAAGAGTCAGCAATGTCCACTCAGGATATTCAGGAAGAACTGCAATCAGAATTCAGACATATGTGTACTAAAACTAAAAAGGGACTAAGACCACCACCCATGCTTGTATTCCAATATGTTAAAAATTAAAAATAAATAAATAAATAATTCTAAGTTTCATCATGTTGAACTTATGAGCTGGTTTACGGTGGCATGAGGGAGAAAAAGAGAGATTGATTTCAAGGGTCAAATATGTTTCCAGCTTAAAAACTAAGTCCCAAGAATAATTAATTCTCAATAGGAATTCATTACAGTTTGTAAATGAATTCATCTATTCACTATCTTTTCAGTGACAAAGGTTCTTGATACATAGATTAAACTCTCAATTCAACCTCAGTTCCATCACCTCGTACTCTCACCTCTCCTCAAACTGAAAATAAGAGTCATTCATTTGGAAAACCTATTAGTTCCCTATTAATAGAACAATGACCTTCTAGTCAAAATGACTGCCTTCCTACTCAGTTAAATTTTTTGTTCACTTGAATTTACAATAGAGAATCGCCACAGTTAACTCTTCGTTGACACTTTATTATTAAACTACAATAACTTCACTTTTGCTTCACACAATTCACATACACTGTTATGTTGGTTTAACTAGCTGGTAAAATCAGAGAGATATTAAATAAGGACCGTGCCATTAATCAGATTAGGTTAGTGGTCAGCTTCCTATCTCCCCCAGTTATTATTTTATGTCTGACAAATCAAAGCCTTCAGAGGAAATTTTTAAAACAGAGGAATACCTAACCTTTAAAAATATTTCTTTTTTTTACCTCAGGCAGCTGGCAGTTGTTTTCTATGGCTGTTTTCTGTTTACACATGCTTTACATTTCTGCTAAATCTTTTTGGTTTTTTTTTTTTAGGTGACATGATCAGAACTATTCATAGTATACTAAGAGCACACCACCAATATGTATAGTATCCAGTCTGGCACAGCTTAACTAAGCTTTGGAGGAAGCTCTAATTTGTTATACACAGAAAAATTTTTTGAAGGCTTCTTAATTGAATTGCTCTATTTTAAACTTGCTTCATGACTTCTACGCTGAAATCAGTGCAGAAGAGGTTACGCCAGTAAAAACAGGTTTACTGACTCCATGGGCTCTAATCTTCATATGAACCCAGCCCAGTTTCTGAAAACTTTTGTACACAAAAGCCTTCTTATCAAGAGTGTTCTAAATTGTATGTGCCACTATTCATTTTACTTTTTTGACATTTTTGTATGCTTCATAAGGGGTATTATCTAAAACTGCCAGCTCTTATTAACAGGACATTGCCCTGAATAACTCTAATATTAATACCAAGGGTAAGGAAATGCTGCCCTGCAGCTAGGTAGTAATTCTTTACCATGTTACATAAATACTAAGATGCTTCTTAGTATGCAGCTTAACAAAGATATTTGGCTTGTCTGGCTCTCAGCAAGGAACACCACTCTTGCTTTAAATTAATGATGAAGATAGAAGCACAAGAGTGACTGTTTGAGGAAGCCTGCTTTAGCATCACAGAGGTTGTGATAAACCTTGTCTTCCCAGTACATTCAATGCTGTCCATAGTCCCAAAGCATTCACTCCTAACAAGACTTCTCAGCA
Source organism: Phoenicopterus ruber ruber (assembly GCA_009819775.1). NCBI lineage: Eukaryota > Metazoa > Chordata > Aves > Phoenicopteriformes > Phoenicopteridae > Phoenicopterus > Phoenicopterus ruber. The sequence continues at coordinate 15,116,868 of CM020221.1, read as the reverse complement.
ATTAAAATTTTCTTCCCGTCCGAGATCTTCAGAAAGAATAGCAATATTAGCATTGCTTAACCTTCCCCAAGTTAACTGTTACGTCTGATGATTTACACATGTACACCAGTGTGTCACGAGAATGGAACACTCCTCCCTTAGAAATTATATAGCCATAGTGCTGGGTTAAATAAAATTGCTTTTTTATATCACAATTACAAGACAAATGCTTGGAAAGTGAGTTAATGTTCTGAAACGGTGGTTAACTTTCAGAGGGAACGTCTGTGCATTTCAAATAAACGTACTTCCCAAACTTAACACGTGCTTTAACGTTCTGGTGAAATATGCGCAACAACGTCTTTGCACTGTGCCACATCATTCTGATCAGCGCCAGTGACCGAGGACTAATGAAGTAGCGACCAAATTGTGGCACTTGCTCAATAACAAGTAGCAATACCAACTTGAACTTGTTCTAAAATACTGAAATACTGCTGATGAAGGACGAATACTGCTTCCAATTACCATTCCTACTGTGATTTCTTAATGCAACATATAGCACGTCACCCTATGGACTAATATAGGATCTCTAACATACTCCTGCTGGGATGAGGTTAGAAGACATCCTCATATTAACTAGTAATGAGGGACATTTTCAGATCATATAGAAGCAATTGATTTATTTTGCGGGATCTGCAAAGTGCTGGTGCTTTAAGTCATCAAAACAAAATAAATAAATCGACAGTACTTCGTAATATAAGGCAAAAAATCCTGAAATCGTAGCAATATGGAATTACTTCTTTTGTTAGCAACTTGAAAATGAAAATAGAGTGGCTTTTGTGCTGTTAGAAACACTTGCACCAGTTGCAAACCAGCAATTCTGAGTATCAAGTCCTAGGAGTTAGATATTTTTCAACTATTAGGGCTAGACACTTCCCAGTTTAAAACACAAGATTACAAAAAATAGTAAAATACACAGAGTTGGCAACACTATTGGCCAGTCCCCCAAAACTGTTTTGCATCAGTTTGGAAAAGGAAAAGGGAATCTCTCTAAACCCTCCTTTTCTCAGAGATCCTTCTTCTCAGCAGTAATCTGAGCTGCCAACTCATCACAACATCATTCCCCTGTAAAAAGCAGTAGGAACTGACCATACATACGTATTCAGACAGTCTGTGGGCAAGTAGTAATCTGGATTAGTCCTCCTAACCTGACCATGCTTTTTGCCGATCTCTTCCTATGCTTTTTTATTCCTGGTTTATCTCACTCTGGACAGGTTTTACACAGAATTAATCTTTCACCCCACAAAAAAAAGAAATGAAGCCCTACAACAGTAGCAATTTACATTGCTAGCTGCTGGTGGCTTTAAAATTTTTATTGGTAGTCTTTTTTCTATTTTTTGTTTATTTGTTTTGATTTTTTTTTTTTTTTTTTTTTTTTTACAATTACTGAAAGGGACACCTCACGGGACCTGATCAGGTTGTTATAGTTTAAATCATATGGTATGAATTCCCTGTCAGCATCTTTACTTTCTCCACTAATAAAAAACCAACACTAATTATTAACGAAAGCACAATTTTAGATAAGACATCTATCAAAACCTCCCCCTCAGTTGGAGGCTATCAGATGTTTTTTTAGTCTTGGGCATGCCAAGGCAAAAGTTATACTATGAGCAGAAAGGTCTATAAAAACCCACGCCCAAGTGAAACAGAGCACTACTTGCCCTGAACTTTTTTTATTTTTAAGGGGTGGCCAAGGGTGGGGCCAATGAACCATCATAAGTCCCTTAACATTTCAGTCTGCTTTCATTTTTCAAATAGGAATGTGGGATAGATAAAAATTATTTACAGTCCCTTCATTTAAGTATTGTACATGATTCAACTTATGTTAATGTATTCAAAATTCAGGTGTATAGGTATAAGGAACAATTCTACTCACCCCTTACACAAACTCTCATTTGTGTACATATAAACCAAGCTCTCTACTGACAAACAACTTTGCATACATGTGATCCTCCATCGAGCTTATCAACAACATAAGTATTGACTAGCAGATATCACAGGCCATATTCCTATACCCAAATACATCGGAAAACATTAGAATGTTTTTATTTCCTAGAAACGTAAGGCTAAAACATGCTGTGGATGTCTAACCTCAGGCAGAAGTCACCATTAAAGATAAGACCTTTACAATACATGAATATGAGTAGAGCATCATAATGCTAACATTAAATTAAAGTAAGAAAAAGATAAATGTTTCTGTAATTTCTGTTACTGAAATGACAGTCATTGAAATAAAACACAGTTCATATGTAGGACATAAAAGGCCAAGGGAGAAGGGAGATTCCTGACTTGAATTATGACATAAACTAAGGCTTTGCAAAATGGTGCTAGTTACCTGTTTCTCTTTTTTTCTTTAATTGAAAAGTCAATAAAGAAAGTTCACTCTCTTTCCAAGACACTTTATTTGCTTCTAATTTTTTCCTCTTCCAAGTTTATACGCATACACACTGTGAATATAAACACATATCTAGCAATTCAGGAAAAAAAAAATAATTGTGAGACTATTCTGTAGACATGAGAGAGCGAGTGCATCTTTGGGCAGTGCAAAAGCATGACGTGATTAAATGCTCCATTTGATGTCGACCTATTAGAAACAATATTCCTTTCAGTATCAAAACAATACTGTTGTAGAGAACAGAATTAATTTTCTTTGTCAAGATAAGTTATACAGGTTTTCTCCCCTTACAGTGTCTTCAAATTTATGTTAGTCTCACAAAGATTACATAGGTAAGTCAATAGCATACAGTTATACGTATATTCAGGCATTTTCGAGCTTAGAGATTTATTAAGTACTTGCACCATTTCTCTGATGTATAAATCACAAAACACTGTGAGGGTTAGAAAATGGCGGTAGAGGCACACAACTCAAAAGTTTAATGCTCTTAGGTCTCAATCATGGCGTTTATTTGTTTTGTTATCCACGATGCTACATGTCTGCATTAGCTATCTGGCATTCTCTCTAATGAAAGATTGCTTTGAGGCTGCATTTATAGAAGCAAGGGATTTTGCATCTCCAAAGTAACCTACCAAAGAGGCTCTTGAAACTTCTGCAAAATAAATGAAAATGTTTAACAGAACTATAGAGATTTATTTACTGTTCTTATAAGGACTGAAATTCTAGCATTTCATTTTGGAAGAATTATACGAGAATAAAAAGACAACTGTGCAAACTAAATTATGTCTGATTATTAGAAGGTGACAACAGTTTAAAATTTCAGATTTTTGGAAGATACATGTATTTTTGTAGTCTTGGATAATATCCAGGTAATGCATTTTCCTCATTATACTAATGCAGGACTGAAAAAAGCAGTAAGAATAAAAGTGTAGTTACTGTACATATCCTATCTAGTTACCCTTTGCATTGCAGTATCAACTATTGTTCTTAAGATATTTGAGAGCTTAAAATGACCAAAAAAAGCTGTAATATTCAGAACATTAAAACTTTTACCTTCTTTCCACAGTAGGGGTGGGAACTAGAAATTCCAACAAATTGTAGTTCCTGGATCTTCTAGTTGAATATCAACTTACTGCTTTTTACCGTACAAATGCTAATCCTAAGCAGCAGTGGGGAAATTCAGGATTTCTCTCTCAGTCTAACAAGCAGCAGCATTTACTGGGATGATGCATTATGCCTGTGATAAACTTTAATTGGAAACTTCATATTTTGAGAACGTATATGAAAAAACGTGTTCTGTTTCCCTACAAAGATCAGAGTAAACCGTAGCAGAACAGATGATCTCCAGAGGTCCCTTCCAACCCCTACCATTCTGTGAAATGCATCCTTACTTTTGAAGGTTAAAACCAAAAACCAACCAACCAACCCTCACCCTAAAACCTCACCAAAAGTCTCTGGGAGAAAATATTAATTTTGTCACAGTCCACAATCACATCCTGATTTGCTAGAAAGGTTGGTCTCATCTGTTGCGCTAATTTGCAATTGTTTTATAATTTTTTTTGTTTTCTCTTCCACCACCTATTACCTCATTTACTGGGCAAGTGTAATTAGGGTTACATATCTTAGAACTACAAAAGCAATCACTAATACAATGATATCTATACATGACTCTCTAACAGATGTTCCAATCATCAGCACTAAAATTCCAAACTGGCCTCTAGCTGCACCATTACATTTCTTATTCAATTATTACAAAAAAGTATTCAATAAAAACACAATACTAGCAGTTCTGCGCAAGCATTCAGTCGTGCTCCCAAAATGAAAACTAATGTTATCATCTGCCAAATTTCTTGGTCTGCCTCTAAATCACATTCTTCTACAAGAAGCCTACTATAGATCAAGCCTGGTTCAAATATATTCAAGAAACAGCTAAAGCAAATCAGCCACAGGTGACATTCTGGTCAGCAAAGTACAAAGCATCAGTTCATCCAAAGCAAACTGTTAAATACACTCAGTTTTCTAAATTTCATATCTGAATTCAAGTCACAAGCATTTTGTTCAGATGTGGTGCATGTATTGAACTTTTCTATATATACGGATCTTTTTATCTTATTATTTCAGTCATATTCTAACATTGACCTAGTTTTACCAAGCTCCAGTGAAATCAATTAAATTAATTCAGATTTATAGTGCCACAAGATGCGAGGAAGAGCAGATCCTCAGCTCTTGAAAGGATCGTGAAATTAAAAATATCCATCTTAATACAGTAAATATATTCCATGTGATATAGATGTGTGTGTAGCAAATGCTGAGGTTTGAGTGCCTCTAGTTGTTCTATAATGATGTGGTACTACTCACTTGAAAACCAGAGGATTCTTTAATAACCCATGTCATTTACACCATAAAAGATTGATGTGAATTTTAGTCGCAATAACGAGAAACTCAAATTATCGTAAAAAAAAAAATCTTCCAGTTGTTGAGAGGTTTTGTTCCGTGTTGCAACCCAACAGAAATAACAGGAATGACAGCAGTTACAGTAGGCTAACAGCAACATATAGAGGTACGTAGGTACAGATTTCTCATATGGGGACTAATGTAGCATTAGCTTTTTCATTAGCCACAGCTTTCTGCTCCTACATCATGCCACCCACACGTGGCTGCTGCACAGTGCTGCAGCTGCCCCATAGAACTCTAAAGCACCGTGTTTCAGTGACTTCCAAAAAAAGTTCAAATGCTATTTTATATATTACATGGAAATATCAACTTCCGGGATGTTATTTCTAGAAATCCTTCTTTCATAAGAATTTAAAATGGGATTTCCAAATCAAATCCAAACCAATATATTCCAGCTATGCTGAAGTCATACTATAAAGTAGCTCAATTTCCCGGGCTTTCGTCAGCATTGAAAACAGGAAAACACAGATTTTTCTTGCTTCTGGAAAAACGATTGCAGAATTATTTAATACAGTTTTCCCTGAAGGCCATGAGTAAACAAGCATCAAGAGAATGAGTAAATAGAAATAATACAACAACCACATACTACCGCAGCAAGATAATGAGGCAACCATGTACACACTCTGATAGTTACCAAGAGAGACTTCCCATAATTAAACTAAACTAAACGCCAAGTAAGTTAAATCAACATCAATTCCTTACATCCATGAATATACACAGTTAAGATTTATTTCTATTTCATACCATTCATAATGTTTTGTGGAAAGGAAAGGGGCGAATGTGGCATTAGAGATATAAACAAGACTAATCAGACTACAATCAAAATGAATTTAATAGCACTCCTGTATACATCCCAGTACAAGTTGTACGGCTGGCTATACTTTCCCATGCATCTTTGTTTTGTCTCACAAGGGTGATAGTTTTTCATAAAAACTGGACAAAAATGGGATTTTTATTGCATGGGAAAACTTCTTGGGGTTTTCCTCTTTCTTCATTTGCCAGCTACCTCTGAAATGGTTAAATAAACTGAGCTAAACTACAGCTTAGTTGGAGTCACTCTAACTTGATAAATGATACTTAACATGAACATAACGTATTGAAAACTAAAGATGAGGGATATTACAGGTACATCACAGACTGAAGTCTATCCTCTTTATATCATCGCATCTTACATTTTGCTTGGAGTGAAATTAGATAGGTGGTGTTCCTTCCGATTTACAGGAAAAAAGTCTAAAATAAGTTTATATCATTTTGACAAGCTGAGATTCTTCTGAATATTTGGGCATGTTCAGACACAATTACAAAGTAAGGTGCAAGTGGGTTTTGCCATGACTCTATCTATAATTCAAGGCACAACATCTTCAAAGATTTTAGACATATTTTTAGGCACATGATGGCAATAATAAATTCTTCTCAGTTATTTAAGATGAAATGGAAAAAATGTCCAGTTCCCACATAGCACTACGTGCAAACAGTGATCTTTGAAGTAAAACAGACTTTCAGTCATGAAATATACTTTTTCATATAAGAGATATTTAGTTTTTGTTCTTACCCAAGTTCTGCTAGCCAGTCAAGAGACTATCATAAAATATCCACTTCAGCTGACAGCAGTAGATACCCTTCTATGCATTAGTCCATAATTTTTTAGGCTAGAAGTTTCTTCGCATAGGTTGTATTATTTAATAATGTGGAAGCCATACTGTTCTAGGTCCTACATTATACCAGCCTTCCCCTCTAAACATTTTACAGCCTAGACAATCAAGAAGCTGAAGGCGGAAATTGGCAATAATTTCCACTTACAAACGGGAAACTAAGGCCAAGCAAGATCAGTGTTTGATGCTGCATAGTACATCAGTGGCAGAGTCAGTCACAATTTGCAGCCTTAAGCCACAGATATATTCTTTATATATGTGATATATATGTATAAACACAGATATTCTTCTGTTTATATGTATACACACATACGTATTCTCTCAGTGAGCCACTAACACATCCTGTCTTGATGCTGTCATTTCCTACTCAAGAATTTCAGTACAGTACCTTTTACTCGCATTTGCATCTTAAAGCAGTTACCTCAGCTTTGATAATCAAAAGAATCAAGCCCAATTTAGTTTTGCCACAGCAAGCAGCAAGATCTAGATGAACTCAGCATAATGGGAAAACTTTCTGCCAACTCAGAAGCATAATAAATTTTTAATGTTAATCAGGAATTGAAAACACAATGCCACAGTATAAGCTTTTAATTTTAAGAATCTTTTTAAGGGCTTACTTCTAATTCTACCTTCCTCCTCTAATATTACGAGTGCCAAGTAAACAGGCTGAAAATATTTACAAATTTGCCATGCTAGAAAAAACCTGGAATACAGGAGCTGGAACTGATATGATGCTCCAGCTGTTCACAAACTGGAAAATAAATAAGCTTTAACATTTAAATGAGTTCCACTGAAGATGTGAAATCAGACTGGAAAGGAAATAAAGCAGCATATTCTAGAAATTGCACAGGATTCTCTAAATTAGTCCAAACAGGAAGAAATGCATGCCTGTTTTACATGCTTCCAGTACCACCTGCGTGCAGTCCAAGAAAATCATTATGGAATTAGAATAGAGATTATATTTGTGGTTTTTAATGAATTATTTTCAGTTGGAAGGATCATCCCCCTTTTCCTTACACCTGAGAAGTAGACAGGATCAAAAAGCAATTAGGGCCAAATGTGACAAGTGTTACTGCACAACTGGTTACGAGCCTTGCAAAGGTCTCTCAGGACCGGCGGAGCTCAGTGATGTGGGTGGTGGCTCTGTCAGTAGAGCACAACGAACGGGCACACGAACAACCCTAGAGAAATAAGCGTAGGCTTTTTCTCCTATAACCATTACTTACTAAGTCTTTACTAAGCCATAAACTATTGCCACTCTAGCAAGTCCAAACAACCAACCACCTTTTCTCATGACATCTTGCCCATGTGTAAATCCACCTAAAACAAGGAATAGTATTTCAAATGTTTACAAATGTTCAAAACTTCTTTAAGCCTTCTTGTTCAGTCTAAAAAATGGACACGAAGTTTTAAAGTTATCCAGCTTCACAGCTCACACTTTTTAGTGCATTTCAATCTAGAGGCTTCTATGTGCAATTAAAAAAAAAAAGTTGTTAAATAATTTTTTTTTTAAAGGGGGAAAAAAGAATAAAAAGAAATAAGTCATAAAAGAGAAACAATATAAAAATTGTGTTATGCAGCTTAAAGAAATATAACATTGAAGAAGATAAAATGTAACAAAGACAGGGACTGACCTGACAGTAAAAAATCATATGAAAAGTATGAATGGATAGAAACGAAAGAATGAAGTGTTAGAATTACACTTCTCTCAGCAAAGTAAATGAGATGTTGGAAAACTTGGAAAATATGATCAGGGAAGTACTGTCATTAGCTGTCATGGGAACTTAGATTAGTAGAGAGGGGATAACTGTGCTAAAGCAAGGCAGTAGGACTTGATGACCCAGTAACTTGTTTTGAGCACAGATCTGCAATACTTCTGCAATGCAATATTTCTGTCAAAGTTCTGATCGTTTTGCTTTTAGAGATTCTAACATAACTCTCTGCATACAATGAAGTATTTGAATATGTGGTTAAAGAAATAAGCAAATAGTACTGTTATACTACCAGGTACCGTCATTAATTTCCTTAATGCATAGGATTTACAATAGAGGGAGTCTTCCAATTGCAGTCTTCTGAATGGACTATCAACTAAATCAAATGTCGAGAAAAAGATCTAAGGACACAAGGAGTTACTAAATATCTAAGCTTTGTTATAAAAATAATTTCAAATTTTCCAAGCCCTGTTGATCAAAATTCATTCTGTACAATTGAAAATAACAGAATTCAAATAAAATAAACCTTAGTGTAGGTAGACAGGTTTTTCTAATTAGGGTTTGTCCTAAATATACTGCTAAAATTATTTAATTACTTAACTGGAATCCAAATACTACAGTTAAAATTGATTCTTTCAAATTCCTTGTTATTAAAGACTACATGACATCTAGTATTTGCATGTAAATTATAAGTTTGAAATAGATTTCATTGTAATTTTTAGTCACTGAAATTTGGTTGGGATTTTTTTTGTTCTTAGTGTATCAGGATATGTTAGACACCCTCATTCGATTTCTGAGCAATAATCACTTTGCCTCACCACTCTTGGCAGAGCGCTACCCAGAAGCACCTCTGATAATCACTACTGCAAACGAAGGTATTGATATTCAAAGAACTCCTTGAGCTGGCCCCTCCTCATAAAACCAGCAGATTCCTCCTAGCTGTTTTGTCAATGTTTCAGACTAAGCACACTGGATATCCTTTAGAGATAATATTAGACTGCTGAAAAACTAAGTGACAAGTTGCCAAGATTTTTGGAAATTTCTATTACTTATTTGGAATAGACACCTTGTCAGAGATCTACAAATTGCACAAATTACCATCCTGCCACACAGAATAACGGAACTATTGTTGAACAATATTTTAACATTAAACACAATGAAAGCTAAAAAAATAACACATAAATCTAGTGTTCCATAACATTTACTAGTATATTATTGCTTTTACATCCTTAATTTGTCTTTTTGCACTTACGCATTAAAATATTCCACTTAATTAGAAAATCACAGATTACCTTTTCCAAATTCTCTCCGAGTTCAGGAGATAAATAGTATGCTGCTACTGCATCAAGACTATGTAATGAAAGCTGTTCTAAAGACTGCATTCATGCTTCATTTGTTATTAAAACTTTAAAGTTGGGTAGTAAACACAGCAGACGTTCTGCATGGAAAAACTCAGTTCAAACTGTCAGTGTCCCCGGATTTTAAACAAATTATAAGCGACTTTTATTTCAAAAAATGTTTTTAGAAATTGCAACAATCTGCTCAGTAACAAGGTATATGTAATATATAAATTTCTTAGCCAGCAGCTAAAATTCAGAGTCTGAGGATTACAAGCCCATCCCTCTGCTGCAGCCCATTAAATTACAGCATTATCTCTCTAAAGAAGTGCAGGTGTTTGATCAGCTGGGTGACGTGAACTGGACTAGACAAGTCAGCGTCTAACCAGTACAGAGCATACAGACAGGTATGACAGCATCGAGTGATGCCATTGTCACTACCTGTATGTCTGTATCGAAGAGGCAGATGAATGAATTAAGTGCCCTAAACAATCTCCGTCTTCTGGGAATTTGTCGTGGTTTGTTTTACATGTGATACTGTTTTAACTGTGTCCAATGTGAAATCTGGTGTAACCTGTGTATCATTCCAACACAGGATGCCAAAGGTAAAAGACACTAAAAATGCCTTTTTATGATGAGAAAAGTCACTTAACAGTTCTTCAACTTAGATTTTCACATGTGAAGAAAAAAACCCACACAATTCTCCTGCAATAAATGCCAACAAACTGGAAACCTGAATGAGGTCAAAATCCCATGGAGGGACAAATGAAGAATTATACATCTGAATAACAGAGTTCTGCTACAATGCTAACCACTAGACTGCAGAAACAGATAGCTTTGTTTAATGATGAGATCAGTACAAAGACTTGTTCTGTAGAAAGATGAGACCAATTGAAGAAATTTACTTCACAAATTATTTATCATGAAACTTTCCCAAGAAGGCCAGGATTTCTTCCGAAGAAATGATTACATCATATCTACAGTTTTCAGGAATTACCCATTGTTGCACTAAATATTTAGAGATGACTAAACAAATTCACATGCAACTTTATATATAAGATATAAAAAGCTACTTAGTAAGTCTATGTTCAGATATAGAGTTCACAGGAAACACATATTTTCAGAGAACAATTACAAGCCCTTATTGAAGTTGGTAAGTGGTTCCAACAGACAGAAAAGACCACTAATATTTCTGTTATTGTCTTCAATCACAGTATATCAGCTAAACAACAACAGAAACACCAGGCACTAAGTCTCAAAAATCTCTTCTTTCTTTACCAGGTCAGAGGAAGAAACATCCTGAGATCATCCTTGATTCAGTTTTCCTTTTAAGTACAGTCAGCAGAAGTCAAATGACATTTTTCTCACCCTTCTTCAAAACACGCCTTGCTAAACTTTCTGGTAAAGCAGCATTGTAACTGAATAAAATATTTTTTAGATGTTGAAGAAGAATAATCTGTCAAAAGAACATCTCTCTCCACATTAAAACTAGATTACAACACCAAGTTCAGAACCTGAAGCTTCCTGTTCTGGAATTCTAGGCAAGTGCAGAGTCAGGACCACAGCCTCCATATTCGCATACATACAATGCAGAAGGTGACAGCTATCTCTCTCCACTTCCACTGTGTTTAATTCAGTATTTAAACATAATCTGCTAAAAAATAACATACAGTACAATAAATAAGGGACTGTTACCATAACAAAAACTAGGGAAACAAAACTAAGCTGAAGAGTATTGCAAAGCAAACATTAAAAAAAAAATCCCATTCTCCCATCATCACGCTCAAACTCATTGTATAGTGCCCCTGTCCACCCTATCATTGGCTTTCCACAACACAGCACAAAATTAATTGTGCACTGGTAGGTTTGAAAATCTAACACAATCTTGGAATTTCTACACTTCATGGTCATAATGACTACTGCTTAAAACTCTTACCAAGCAGCTACGTTATTTACAAGCAGCCCTAAGTTCACTTCAGGTTGTCAGGGACATAGGCATACAAGAACAACAAAATTCTTAAAGCACTCAGCAGGATGATGCAGAAAAGTCAGCTATAAAAGTACATTCATATGGATTTGCTTTAATGGCCCATATTGCAAAGTCTTTTGAAGTTTTTTTTGATTTGGTGTTGGGGGTTTGGGGGGTTGCTTTTTTTGGCTTTGTTTTTTGGGGGGGGGGGGGTTTACTACTTTTTAGGATACAATTCATTTTTATATTTCAAAGCCTAAGAAATTACTTAAGCAGTTAGAACAACAATATTTTTTATTTATTCTAACCTTATCAGGCTTTTTTCATACACACAAAAAATGAACCACATCTACTGTCATGCAATGATATCACTCTTCTCTTCCAAACAAAGGTAAAACAAGAGTTTCTTGATACAATCTGACAGAAGCGGCCAGGCATGCTATTTAGAGGTAACACTAGTTGAAGGCAGGTTACCTTTTCTGAAAAAGCTAGGAAAAAAACTTCATGATAATGCGTCTGGGCTATAGATCCTGAGATATTTCCCCTCATCCAAGTCAGCTTCATGCCAAGCCAATCATAAAGTAGCCACCTGGGATGCAGATTGAGAATACTAATTATTCCCAAATTATCCCACTGCCATGCAAGCCTGGTAAGGGGGTATCACAGATTGTGGTTTTCAGTGCTTGGTCTCCTTCAAAATGAAAGGAACTCATAACCCCTTTTCCTTAGTACTGCAAGACGAACGCTGCAATTCGACATTTCTTCCAATTAGCCCAACTTGGCTAAGTAGTTTTACCAACTTTGACCCTTAGTAGGGGCTAAATGACTAAATGCAGAGTCATGAGCTTCTGCAACCGGTGTAGTACAAGATCATAAAAAGAGGGAATTTAACTATTAATAATAAGTGAATTAATATTCACTTTTGAATTTTGGTATTGACTTCCTGGGTAAACTTTCAGTACAGAATTTGAGTTTGGGTCTCATATCCCCTTTCCATAATAATCAAACTGAAAGCTCTCTAGGAACGCATCTGTTCATGTGCTTGTGTCTTTGCACTGCTTAGTGAAGCATAACTCTGATTTATGAGACATCATGAAAGTCTCACAATTTTTAATATATTTGTTTCCTAAAGATAGACAAGGTTTCTTTTACAGACCATTTCCCCCCACAGGGCATTAGTAAAACACTAAGAGCTTAAAACTTTCTGTTGTATTTGAACAGCAACCCCATTCAACATTTTTTAAGTAAGACCGATATGACAAAAGAGCAGCTATACAAAAAACATAAATAATAAATAAAGCCTTTACGTTCTGAGCACATATGAAGAGAAAGATACACGGGGGAAGAATTCATGTTATTGAGAACCTTTAGTCTTGGGTTTTTTCCTTCTTTCTTCTGCTGGTAGATATTTCTGCCTCTTATGTGAACTTTCAGAACCACTTATCATAATTCTGACACCATCTCCATCTTTCAGGAAAGAGAAAAAGGAAATTTTTTTGCTGTCGAACATTCTACGCTCCTTCAAACTTAAATCTGAGTGTTTGTGTTAAAACTGAAGAATGCAACAGAACTTTATCACTTGTTCCATGTTCATATCCAAAAGTTATGTAATGAATCATTCTTACCATCATGAACGAGTCTTACATTAGCATATCTTGCTGGTAAAAACAGCATTTGTACTAGGTAACTGGTTTGGCTATTAGAACTAGATTCTCCTGGGAAGACAGCGTTCATCAAAGTAACTGCACCTGTAGTAGGACGTTTGGAAGCACAGACATTTTAGCCATCATACTCTTGACTACTGTACTGGTGGATGGAGGAGGACATTAATAATAAAGCCAGTGATTCCAAAGTGATGGCTCAGTGCTCTGTGGTCATCATCCAACTGAACAAGCTACAGTGGATTACTGTGTTCCATAAACAAGGGCATATAACCACATAAAATGTGGCTTTGAAAAGTCAAATGTTGCTGGCTGCATCTAGAAGCAATTTTCCAGGTTGTTTCTTACATACACGTAACTCAGATGAAGCAGCGTTACATACCTGTCAGAATGCTAAGTTATGCCACTTCTCTTCTGTGGCATTTTACATCAGTGTGAGTTAAATTTCCAATCACATTTAATTGAAATCATTATGTTGTCAAGATATTTCATAATATTAACAGTGGATTGATAGTCTTCTCATGTTACTATTTCAAAATACTTCTCAAAAGAAATGTTTTGCAATTTATTATGTTAATTAACTACCAGATCTATTGATTTTAAAAGAAAATGTTGACACTAATATAATGCTGTCCTTGTAAAACATATTACCTTTTCCAGAAGACTGGTTTAACCTGGTTAAATATGGGGGACTCTAGCACAGTAGGACAAGAAACAAAACATCATCTTCATTTTGCTTTTCAAACTACCATTAATAAAGCCGAAATATGCCTCCCACGCAAGAAAGTCTTTTTACTTCTAACTGATGTTTCTATTCAGCTAAATACTATGAGATTTCATTGCTGCAATAGCCATATTAAAAACATTGTTTTGTATAACTACAAAAATAAAATATTTTGAGGAAAGGAAGAAAACACAAACATCAAGCTTTGCATTACAACTTTCCTTGACCTTGCTTTATTAGACAGCAGTACTAAAGTCTCTACATGGCTGTGTTAAAAAGTTCTCTGGAAAAATCTCATCTATAGACCAATAGATAATATGCCACGTAGTAGTAGGAAAGTAGGCAATATTTCACATAAAACTTGCTTTTTTTTTTAACAGTTCTCACAGAACACTGAATCTGTCAATAGACCTAATAATTTTTTGTCATTTAAATTGCAAGACAAATTCTTCTTTATTTATTATCTAATATTGATTTATCCGTGCCAGTTTAAGTGTCATCAGTAGGGCAATAAAGAGAAACATCCTTACTGTCCTATATCAACTCCTATAGGATATGCAACAGAAAAATTATGTGCAAGATATAAATCATTAAACTCATTCCAAAAGCACTTCCTCCTGTGATTTCATGTCAATGCTTTTAACAGTTTTAAATGAAAAGCAACACCCTGCTTTCAACTCATTATTCATAAATAGAGAAGGAATTACTTTAATATTCAATTATTTGCTACGAAGTTTTCTAAAACAGAGAAACTTCAAAGTAATGTTTATTCATCCAAGTGTTGAGTATTTTACTATCAAATTAGTAAGTGCATTACTGAAATGCAGAAGTATCATAATCTCTGCATTATACATATATGATTGGAAAATGAAGAAATCTAGCAATTTGTGTAACATTTAGCAAGACAAAGTCAAAAAAGAAATGAAGTTATGAGATTCCGCATTAAAAGCGGATATCTGTCTCACTGTAGTGCAAATGAGCAAGTACTACTTCAGAACACTAACCACATCTAATCCTTATACTTTAAAACCCATACATACAGTTCAAATAACTTTAATATTATGGCTAAACTGAAATCAACAGAAGACACACAGAATCATGAGTTTGTGTTTCCTTTGCTGTCTTTTGAGGATATACTTACTGAAGTACTACACATATATATATATATATATGCTTGTGTCCTTGGGAATCACTGTCACACTGATCTATTTCCATATAAGCAGATTCGTGTATTTATGGACCTTCAGTTCAGCAGTCTATAGGCAGAAAGCACTCTATTAGATAATTGTAAGAGAAACAATATTCTTCCTGAAACTTACTGGTTCACATTACTTCCTACAAAAATGGGAAAAGAAACAGTTCACTATTTATTTCATGTCATTTATCAAGAAAAAAAAAAAAACACACAAAACAAAAATAAAAAAACAGCGGGGCTTCCAGAATGAGACACGATTAAGGCTTGGGAATGAAAACATAATTCTGTAGTCATACACATGAGAAAAAAACCTCACTCGTAAGTTTAAAATACTAAAGTTTCCAGCATCAGTTTCCCATCTTGAAACTCATACAGACTCAGTCTGCAAATCAGAGCATGGCATTCCAAAACTGAAAAGGTGTCTAGAAACCTGGAAGCGTATATAGAGAACCATATAAAAACCAGAAGGTCTCCAAACACATAAGAAGTTGCTTCAAATTTTTGCTCGACCTATAACTGTTACTACCATTAAATATGAATTGTATGTGCATATCTGGTCCTGCCAAGGGGGAGGCTTGACAGCGGGAGTTTTGACAGGATTTCGTTTCTATTCAACAGCATCTGACCCTGAGCCCAGAAAATTCCCTGGAGGACTACGGCAGGTAAGTTTTTCTGCTTTGTTTTAATTCTAAAGCCTATTCATCTTCAAGAAACCTCCCACAATTAGTTTTACATTAATGATATGCCTGCACATATATTATTCTTTAAATTTCTTGTAAGAAGGCAGGTGTCTCTAGTTCTGCTAAAGTTTCATTTGGCTCTCTGACAGGAACAGGCTCTTCCAAATATGTTATTTTCATCCTTGAAAATAGCAGACTACATCTGTCCTCAATTAAACCAGCGTAAATGTGGATTGACTGCACTAACTTCAGTTAAATTACACTGATATGGACAAGACCAAAATTTGACCCAGAAGCTGAAAGAAATTTAACTTTTTGTTTTAAAATGCTTTCAGTCTTACAGTTTCTTAGATTTTTTTTTTTTCCTTCTGACCTATTTCTTGACATTTTCATAATGAACCACACTACGCATTTTTTAACCCAAAGCAGTAAGCAGGGAAAGGTAATTCAAAATAACACATTTGTCAACAATTCTGTAAGCTAAATCATGCTTTTTAGACTTTTTTCTTTTTTCTAGCAAATAAAGACACGTATTTTGTTTTTACAATACCTGACTGTGTTTCAACAGCACTTTAAACTAACTGCTTATCATAGCAGACATACTCCTGTCACTTTTTTACATATGGAGAGTTTAAAATTAAAATGGATTACTTCAAAATAAAAAAAATAAAAAAAAAATAAAAAAAAAACAACCAAGCACCAAACACTAAGCTTTTTTAGTTACATTGAGCAAAATAGCTTTTTCGCTATTTTCAAAATACTTGTCCTCTAGTCTAAAAAGTAGAAAACATCCAAAAATGGAGTAAATAAACAGTCAGTAATATTTTGCTCCTAGTACAAGATGAAAGATAAAGCAGTAGAACTACTAATTATACACATTCACGTTTAATCAAGGTTTCCCAAGTGAAACTCAGGTTTTAGCTGAATTCTTTCTAGTCAGCTATTTATTTTTATGCAGTGTTAAACCACCTTTTTACATCTCTCGAGATGAAATTAATCCAGCACCCAAGACCCATAAAAGAGGGCCAGGAGGAACTTGCTGTCTTCCTTTGTTATCACTTCAGTTAACATCTAAACCAGAATTCTTGGACATAACTTTGTTAGAGAAATTGGAGGACTTTTTATCACCCATAAGAATAAAATTGTAGAAAATTCACTATATTAGGAAATAAAAGGCATGCGCATAGTTTTCTGAAGGCGCAAGACAAGCAAAGGTGCACTGGTTTCTTTTTAACCTAAGAGATGAGAGCAAGTCAATTTCTCAAAGTACACTTTTTATTGTTTGTTTCTTACTTATGGGTAAAGCACAAGAGATTACAGCACATTTCAGGCTAACAAATCTCAAACAAACTGCACCTTTAATGTTAGTAGTGCCTTTTGTTGTTCTTATATAGAGTCTGCCAGTGTATAAGACAGCAGGTTTACTCTGTTGCCAGGCTCCCCCTCACTCCTGCTGAGGACTTAGAAACAGTGAAATAGACACTACCCACCTCCTGCATTTTATTGCCTTTCAGTTGAAGACAACTCTGATTATCATCTTTAGTGGATTAGGATCCCCTACAAAAAGTTTCCTTGACAAGCAGATCCCTTTCTCCTCTCTCAAATCAGCTCTCCTAGACTGGAGATAGCTGAACATTTCTAGAAATCACGCTTTTGTGGAGTAGTGTTTAAAACAACAATCTCTGCTGCTAATTTACTCTTCTTATCCATTATAAATTTAAGATAAGAAAAAGGAGGAAGTTAAAAGGCCACTTTTACAATAAAAGTGAAGTAGTTAACCTGATACAGAAACACAGTTCCTCATCTGAATCAGAATGCTTGAACTGACCATTGAAACCTCCCAGTCTGGTACCATCTGACACGTTCAATACAAAAAGAAAATATGGTCAAGATCAGAGAACAGGAAGGACTAAGAGTTTTGAAAGTTCAAGAATAAAGCTGCTGAACCAATAGCAAAAAACATTAAGCCCCTCAGTTGCAATAACTGATACGACTAAGCAGCAGAGAACTAGTCAGTTCATCTTATTGTATTTAAATTTGTATCAGGTGCTAGCTATCACATCAGAAGGAACAGAAGAGCATGCCTTACTTTAGTACCAAGTGAATTGGTTGAAATATTCATTAAGGTAAGAGCAATGTAAAAGTCTAGAGATCATCATCAGTACCAGCCTCCACAGTTCCCATAAAGTAAACACATGGCTTTGCAAATACCTACCAAAATTCTCTCTGTAGAGTATGCTAATGGCAACTACACATTAAAACTTCATATAGCTCAGGCTGCCATTATTTGATGAAGCTTAGGAATCTTGAAATCTGAATCCAACAATATCAAATGGTGATGCCTAATTTACTGCAAAAAGATCATTGAATTAAACAACAAAAACACCCCACCACAAAAACCCTCACACACACCCCCCCCTCACTGCCTGAAAAAAAAACCCCAACCAGCACACCACTTGGAACTCATTACAGTATTTTTAAAATACTTCCCCTCACTTTTTCTTCTGGGCAAGCAAAACAGCATGAATGCATTCCACTGTAACACATTACAGCATGGAAAGTGTTCAAAACTACTCAGTTTAATCTCTCAATGGCCTCAAAATTCTACTTATCAAACAAAACTGCATTTCAGCAATGTCTTAAACTGTTTCTTCTATGCTTTCTGTGTTACTGATGAAATCAATGGAACTTCTCGACAATAACAGCATTACACTGAAGTCACAAAGGAATACATGAGGTTCCCGAATCGTATAACAAGTTTGGGGTGCTAAAAAAGTTCTTTTACACCAACAAACCAACCCGCAAACATTATTTAAACCTTCTAGTAGCTAGCTACAGTTCATTAACTAACTCCATTGGGTTTTAGAATAATTTTCATACCTAACAGGTTGCTAACAGGTTCATTTTTTTCAAAGTCACAAGGGTTTATCCAATGGGAATCTGAAACGTTATTAGTAAAATAAAAACATGAACTATCTCATCTCTTTATACATAGCTCTATTTAATGTATTGTATTTTATTTCGCACTGATTGTTTAAAAAAGCTTGCTATACTTGATATCCTAACCTTGTAAACCATATCAAATTGTCATGCCTAATTTGCAGTGAAGACACTTTATTCTAATTATAGTACATATTTTCAAAGTATTTGTATTCTATATAAAGGTAAATTTATATAAACACCTAAATAAGACTTAAATGCCAAAATTCATGCCAAATCAGATGTTGCTGTAACATTAAACCTTATTTAAAATAGAATGAGAAAGAGGTTTCCTACATACTCATCATTGTACCTGTAAATGAGACCTAATAGCAGGTAATAAAGCTGTTTACAATTAGCATGCTAATTCCAAAAGTGCAACAAAAATGAAGAGTTACTTTCCAAGCTTTTTTACACATTCGTATTCCCCAAATAATCAGAAAGACAATAGAGAACTCCCTTGGTAAGTGCAAGCATCTCATGTCAGTATTCTTAACTATACTAGATAAGACAAAGCTGAAGTCTCTCTCAACCCAATGCTTACTTTGTGGTAAACCAAAAGTTTTCAAACTTCAGCTTCTGCTTATTCTTGTAATTCCGGAGCAGTGAATTAACTCATGCGACTAATTCTCAACTAGTAACATAACTTAAGTGGTTTTTTTACCACAAGATACATTCTCTTGAGGGAAATAAGAAAAGGCTTTTCATTTGTAGAAGTAAAACAGTAGGTTTGGATATGCAACAGAACTGCATCATTAAAAAAAATAGGTCTTTCATATCAAGAGCCATCAGCTATAAAGAGACCATGAGCAACTAGTGTTGATGCCCAAGGCTCTTTCCAAAAGAGAATACATGATGAGTCTAATGGACTGAATGGCAAGGAAAAATTCAGATTGTTTATCTGTCTGCACCTGTCAGGCCTAAAAGAGATAAAAAAGCAGAAGTGCAGAACAAAAACACTAAGGAAAAGAGCCTGTATAGTAAAAAAAATATTTTGATATATGAATACATCTTCAATTGCAAAATATAGAAGTGAAAATAATTCATAGACAGATATAGAAATATGTGTGTCTAGATATACATATTTATATAAAGAGGACATAATATATATTCCATAATACTAGATGGATTTAACTGCATAGGACAAATGTATTTTGGACCTGAAAACGTGTGGTGCAAGAGTTAAAAAAAAAAAAAAAAAATCACTAAATTAAGTAAATTCCTGATTTCAGTACTTTTAAAAAGCTGATTTCAATACTTTTTACAAGCACAGATAATTATTTTTAACCCTCACTTGCTCAGAAAAAAAGGGAGAATAGCAAGTTTAGTCACATGTTCAAAATCACCCGAGTTACTGTTATAGCTGAAAAGAGAAACCATGTCAATTCCAGTCCCGTGCTGCATTTACCAAATCCCACTGCTTACATTAGATTTTACCAGGGTGACAGAAAATGCTTAGGAAATTAAGAGTTACTGTTATGGACTGTACCATCATCGTACATCCTCTAGCTGATACTTCAAAGAGAGGACAGTTTTCTGCCCAACTAACTCCTCCAATGGACTTAAGCCAGCAGCTGACAATCTTTTCCAGTCTGGAGACCCTTAATTTTCTATTGTACTTAAACACCGAACAGCAACTGTAAACCTATAAACTGTTGGCTTGGTTTTCTTAGTTACTTTTCACAGCCTTCAACAGCAAATTGAAAACCATCAAACTACTCACCCAAAACAATTTTGCAATATTTAGCATGAGAGAAAACAAGCCAAATTTGAAAAAGTAATCTAAAGGGAAACTTTACTACAACAATTTTCTAGAGTTTGATAGAAAAACATCTACAGGCTTCTCAAACATATTTCTGTTAGTGTGACATGCAAGCCTTTTACTTTCAACACGCTGATTTATGTTGCTGTTTTGTAATATGGAAGAACTTCTGATTTGCATGTACTTCATTATTTTTGATCATATTTTACAATCCTTTAAGTATAGCAGAAAAGGACTTTAAAATCTAGTCTGACAGAGTGCAGCTTGATGACATACACTGAAACAAATCCTTAGGCATAAGCATAACAAAATTTGCTCAGGCCTTCAATGAGAACAGAAAAAAATTACAGTCTTGAAAAAAAATAAAATGTGAGCAAACTACTATCGCATTCAGGACAGATCCTGCTGAATTCGTCTTTTCATACCTGTGCTGGGTTTCCATACATAATACTATGCCAGGCTTTTGAGGGGTAGAAGAATGTGACAGTTCAGCTTTGTTTACAACACTTAGAGCAGAACACAGAATTCTCCGATTTAGCTAAAACAACAGAACTGATCGTGCCAGGTTCTGTTTACGTATGCATGGTTAGTAAACTGTAGCATGGAGTAAAAACGGTAGTAGCCACCGTCCAGACAGTCTAACAACACCCAAAATATGTACAGATCAACTGCCCTAATGGTGCGCTCTGTTGATTCTTCCAGTTCAAAATTCTCCATGTAAGGTTTAACTTTACAGTGTTTAGGTTGGATAGATTTAAAAATCAAAGCAAAGCAACCAAAGTCACAAGGCCAGACTTCCTCTTACTGAGGAACAGATTAAAAAAGAATAAATTATAAAATTAAACAGCTCACAAAGATGTTGCAAACATTTTGCATTGATACTAAAACACAGACAATATACTCTTGCTGTTACCAAGATACCCAGCTATACTTTCTCACCGTACATTCAGTACCTTCAGAATGCATGTTATGGGATTAAATATAATGGTTGACAGTAACAAAAAAAATAGCGCATCTCCATGTAAAAGCTTAGCATTCTGCTATCCTTTGCAGCAGGCTCATGGCAGTATCACATTTTCTATATCACAACAATGGCTCACTAAATCTACTCATCCCTACAGAAGTATTTTTTGCAAGATTTTACCCTGACAGGCATAAATTGTTTTTTTAACAGCACGTAGGAGTCACATGTTTTTCAATGAGAGGACTGTGAGCATCTGACAGAACTGGATGCCTTAGTTTGCATGCAGTGAAGAGCATCTGTCTACGCAAGGCAGATTCAGGTTCCATATTCCACCTTAGTTCCTAATGTGGTATCCCCATTCTAAGCAGTAACAATTGCACTGTGTTTGAAATCGAATTTTTGGACTAGAAACAGAGGAAGAAAAAGACAAGTAGGTTGTGTACTATTATGTCAGATTGAACTAAGCCTTCTGAACCTTACCAATAAGGAGAACCATTGAAAAAAAAATTATATATATGTTATCTAGGGAATACATCAAATTAGCCTCGTGAGTCCTGCATGTCAGTAGTCAGCATTTTAACTGATTCTGACTGAATAGTGTACTATTCTTCAAGCAGCAGGACAGACATTAGACTTCACAGGAAAAGTGGGACTTTCAGCAGCTTTAGTGGCAAGCTGTGAAGTTGTCTCTGCCACAGCATTTGAAGCTGAAATAAAGCATTAATTACAAGAGAGGAACCTCCTGTGCCAAAGCAATGCACATTTAAGAAGCCACATAAAACTACTGAAGCCAAGCAGAATATGCTGAGAACATTGCTCAGAAAACTTGTACATATTCAATAACTATCAAACAACGGTTTTTAAAAAAACACTGAATATTTAAGAAGCAAAAGGAAACTGATTTTGATAGCCAATATTTTGTATGGAAATTAACTATTGTTTTTTGCTAAACACCAAAATGGAGATTTTTAATTTTTTTTTTTTTTTAACCACAAGCTTAGCAGTTCATTCCATTTACCCCACACCTCAGAACAAATCATTAATGGCAGAGCTGCACAAAAACATATGCAGAATTATCTTTAAAAATACGCATTATCACATCAGTGTTTTGATTACAAGCACAATTTTATCAAATATACTAAATGGAAAGAGAAAAAATATTAAACAATATTATCAACTGCATCATCACAGCAGCCCTTTGCACGGGAACAGCGTAAATGCCTGAAGGGGAAGCCATCTGTCTCCTCTGGTGAGCTTTGCAAATATGCTGCATTTGCAACCGTTGTGTCCATATCTTTTGTTTGATATCTGACTATCATCAGTGGCCCATAGGTGGAAGGTAATTTTCCCCTGCACCACACTCTTATCATAAGGATGCAACACAGCGTTATCAGAAGAAATACTTCTGTATTTATGTACTTTCCTGCTAGCTGTATCTAAGAAAGAAGTAGCAAGGACTTTTCCTAACTTATGTTTGACATTAATACAGTGATACAGTCTTACAAATATTTTTCAACAATAAAGACTTGTATAACAGAAGTCACCCTCTACAATAGTAGTTTCCCTAAGCCAGTTTTGCTATAACTGTCTGAATACTAACCATGTTCTTGACTTTCTCCAAATAATCATACCATTCAAAACTTGACACAACATGATTTTTAAACGTACGTGTTGTTGTTCTTCATTTTAATGCCACAGATACCTTAATTTAGGAAAAAAAATTAAAAAGGAAGCAGTAGATGTCAAAGATGTCAGAGTATATTTATTCCCACTACAGGAAACGTCACATGCTTTATAATATCAGAATAGATTCTACAAGCGTAGCCATCTATCTAGAGGTCAGGGAAGTCACTGCAGCACAGCAGAAAGTTTCTGAAGATAACTTTACAGTAGGTAACTCCCATAGCAGCAGCTATAAGCTGACTGAAACACCACAGAAACAGAGTAGATGAGACTACACTGAAATCTGGCTTACAAAAGGAAGGCTTTTAAAAATTGGTAATGTTAATTAAGATAAACATTTATGAATTGTATGTGTGATAGACACACTTAAATTTCTATTTCACCACTTTCTGAGCTAAGAATTCAAGTGCAGGGTTTTAAGTCCAACTGAGTCCAGTTCTCAGTATAGTTCATATCAGTCTTTTATGAAACATACTGTTTATCCTTTTCTTGATCTGATTTTAGCATGTACGTCTATCTTATGCTCACCTAACCCATCTCCACATAGCAGTATGTAAAAATGGTAAAATTGAGGAGGAAAAAATACTATTTATGTTTGATTAGCCATACACTTCATGGGAGCGTTAACAGAAAACGTTTAAGATTGGCATATATTAACACTAAAAGCAAGCTGATGGAGAAAAAAAAAAAAATTACAGTCACCTTTCTTCCCATATTACAATGTCATGGCTGATAATAAAGTAACTTCTCAGTCCTAGATATTGCTTCATACTGAGAAATTAGCATGTTCTTGTTTTTATTATTTTAGTTTAACCATGTTTGGTTGGTTTTTTTTAAACAAGACAAGATCCACTGAAATTACAGCGGTTTCACAAAACACAAGGTGGCTATCTTAAAGGTGTAGTGACAACCAGAAATGCTACAGCTACACTGCAGAACTGAACAGTCTAACACTAACAAAATATGCACACTATAAGAACTTTCTCTCCCACAGGACTGTGGGCAGAAGGCCACCCTTTGATCCAAAGCAAAAACCCTGCAAAACATTCCTTGGTATTGTCAATTATAAATAAATATTCAGAAAAAGCAAACGCATGAACGGAACTTAAACTAGCTGCAGTTACCATAGAAACGAGCAAGACTTACTCAACACTTCCTACTCTATTCCATTATCATTCAGTATCTCATGAACTTAAATGGAGAAGTATTGTTCCTATTCCTATGGAAACCCTGGAAATAGCCCACATTATTGTCACAGGAGATTAAAGCAATCTAGAACACATCTCTTGGATTCATTTATGTGCCGCCAAGGCCTATGAAAGATTAAAAATAACTAAACGGACAAAGTCCATTTCTCATTAGAGAGGAGCAGAATCCAAACTATTCCCTATGAGCAGTAGGTAAGTAATGAACACCGGCAAGCAGTTTATAACGTGTGAACAATTGTGATGAACAGATCTGTACAGGGACACTAACACACTGAAAGGTACATTCTCAGCACCTTTGGGTACTGCCTTTATACAAATGCCTTAACTTGGTAAGGCTATGCCCTTTAGTCCTTACAACATTTCTCTTATTTGTTCACCAGGGTGAGTAAAGCAGAACTTTTATACAGATGTAACAGTATGTAATCCAAAATGCATACACAACTCTCTCCATCTCAGAAGACCAAAAAACCCCACCACATATACTGTTAAATAAACAAGATTCATGAATATTTGAATGACTATATATTAAAGGTAAGATACTTCCCCATCACTCCCTTCTGACTAGATAAATGTCTCCTTTTTCTACTCTATTAATCTAAAGATGTAGAGCGAGTAAATTTTTGATCTAGCGATTAGAAGGTACGATTGCAAGCTGTAAAAGATGGCCCCCAGAGCCAGTTCAGTTGTCTATCTAGCACAGAGACAAATCTCTGATTCTGTTAACATGAGATGCTTCTTAGGAAGATCAGGAAAGAATAGTAACTTTCTATAGTCCATTCCACTCATACATAATCTTTGGAATAGGTATGTTGGAAGACTACCCCTTCCTATACTCTGTAGTAGCTGTTTGGTATCTGTTGCCTATTTGTCCAATCCATTTTTGAATCTGCTGACACTGTCTACACAGAGTCCCTTTAAAAAAAAAAAAAGAAAAAAAGAAAAAATACCCAGAAGTTCACTGATCTTCATATAAAAAACCCACTTTTTAAATATCTCTCTTAAGTTGATCTCCAACAACTTTCATAAATCGCCCTTGTTTTTAGCATCTGGTTAGTAACAGTTTGGCATAGATTGTCCACCAACTTCCTTTGTGGTGAGGTATGTGACCATATCCCATACCAGCCTTTTCTCCAGACTGAAAATTCCCAGCAATTTTTACCTTGTAAAGCAGCTGGTTTGCATCCTTATTGCTTTTGTTGCCTTTCTCTGTCCTTTACTCTGTCACTCTTAAGATATAAAAATAAGGACTTCACACAGTACTCAAGATGTGGGTAAAGATTTTTCGGGTTTTGGTTTTTTGGTTTTTTGTGGTTTTTTTTTTTAAGTAGCAAAATTATGTCATCTGTCTTCCTATGGTGATGCCCAGAGTCAGTCAATTATTTCAGAGAACTATCCATGATAATGCCAAAATCTTTCCTCAGCTTTATCTACCAGTTCTGGCTTAAGAAAATCATGTAAGTGGGGTTTGGACTTTTTTCCCCTTGACACATGGTCCTACATTTACACACACCAAAGTTCATCTGCCACAGGTATAAATGTGCTACTAATTTCCACACTTTGAGGTCATCATCAGCTCCTTTATGTTATACTTTCTTCACCCATAAAATAAAAATAGTCATCTGCCTGAAGAGACACAGTTGTATACTTAATTTACTGACAGCTACTCATTGTTCTGTCATCCTCAGGGACATGTAGAAAGGCAAATTAATAGTTAATGTGATTAGATAACTTATAATCATTATAATCTTCCTGAAATGTTTAGCAGTCCCTAAGTGGTCAGGTAAAATCTTACTTTTATGCTAGGAATTGGAAGCGGATTCAGTACTGAGTAGAAAAAAAAAAAAAAAAGTATGCTCTCTCTCCTGAAACAGGATGACAGTAAACCTTGTACTGAAACTTAAGTGTAGCTTTTAAAATCTTTCAAACACATCCTGAGAAACTCCAATTTTGCTTTAACTTTTGTGAACTATTTTACTTGCTTATGAAAACAAGTCTTGATATGGGTCTTGGTTCAATGAAAATACTGAAAAAAAAAAAAACCCCACACCAAAAAACCCCCAAAACACAACAACACACCAACAACAAAACACCACGCACCACTGAGGACATAGAACATCTTGTGGTTCCTGCCTATGCAGTCAAACCTGGGGGCTGAAAAAGGCTTCCTTGTTCTCCTCAAGTTCAAGAAACCTAGAGCACAACGCAAGGAAAAATACAGCACTATTTTTGCCTAACTAGGGGAGTTTATAGGTCACACCAAACTTTCCTTAACTATCTAAGAAAAATTGTAATGTCATAACCAATAGACTGCAAAACAAACCCTGTTACCCCAAGAATACATGTGATTCACTGCTGAAAAGCTAATGTTAGGTTTGGATTTGTAAAATGCTTGGGATATTATAAGTATGAAAGACTAAATCACTGAATAATGCATTCAATTGCTATTGTCAAGTCAATTAATACATTTTATTCTAAATGAAGTCCTATTCAGATTAACTGCATCCTAAGAACATTACAGGTGCTCAGAAAAAAAAGTCTGTATGTTAATTCCACAAGAAGATTGGTTGAAAGACACCTGCAGGGTGACAGGGTCTCACAATGGAAAGAAAAAGAAAGACCAAAATTTACAAGAGCTTTGTTCATCCCTGAGAAAGCTTGTTAAACTCCACATTCAAATTCTGAGATGTTGCATACTCAAGGTTGCTCAAGGTTTCTTCTCTTCCTGCTTTGCAAATCTAGTAAAATAGCTGATGTTGTCAAGAACACTGTCAAAAAATCTGTATGTACACCAAATGTACCTGCCCTCACCAAATTCATATCTGTCAGGGATACCAAATTATCCTTTGAGCACCTATTCTCATTAAAGTCATGAGAGAACCATTACTGCCTTTGGAAGCAGGGAGAAACCCCACATAATTTCTGTGTTGCTAAATTTCACTTCGGCTGCTAGGCAACTGTAACTTACTGCAAGAGGCGGAGGGGTTTTTTTCCCCTTCAGTGTTAAAAGAATGAGTCCTCTCCTTCAGCAAAAAAAAAAAAAAAAAAAATGCAGCAAGAGCAAAGCAAGCTGTGAAAATATCCTGGAAAAAAACAAGCAGTATATAGCATATTTACATTTTTTCCAGGAAAATCTACTGTAATTACTTATATATTTAAAAATCCACTGGTTTTCCTTACTTGTATTTTTTCAAAACACTCCACCAGCTTTCAAGCAATTCACCTAAATGCAAACTTTAAAAAAAAAAAAAAACACACCACACCAAAAACCAAACACACAACAAAACACAAACCACAACACCAACAAAAAATCCCAAGCAACCATCAGTACTTTTAATTCCATTGCTTCAGGTATGGTTTTTTCCCCTCTAGGGTACTCTGATATATTTTTTTTAATGAATCTCCTCTTTATGACATATTTACAGACAAAACCTGCATCTTATCTAACTAAAAATAACTTACACTTAAGAACGCCTGCTTGAGCAAGAGTATTGCAAATTAGTTGCATTTCAGTACTGCATGTATTTATAATCAAACTGTGATCATTATAAACAAATTAGAAAACCTGAAGGCTTACAGTTTTATACAGTCACAGAAAGATGACACTCAGCTTTCCCTGAATGAGCAGTGAGGCCTTCTAGCATTTTTAACAGTTCTGCAGAAGTCCAGTCAAGGGTCTAAATCTTTCCATAGTAAACATTTAGTGTACTCTCTATTCACTGGATGGTCTTTGATTCAGACTTTTAATCACGTTCTAAAGTTTTGACACCAATTTCTCAGAAACTGTAATGTGCAGACCTTGCAGAATGAGACCCTCTGCCAAGCAGAGTTCCAAGTCTCAAGCTAGTCCCAAGTTTTATTACTAACATCAGAACTTTGTTTTTTATTGCCAAAACATTTGTAAGACTTGCATTTTTCAACCTTTGAACATGTAGGACAGTTAGAGCTGGGGGGAAAGGAAAGACTGCTAGATTTTTTGGATAGATGAAGAGAATGTAGCAGCAATTATACATTCCAACCAACTACGTTACAGAAAATTTCTATTTCATTTTAAATGTATACTGGGGAACATATAGTCACTTTTTAATTTAAGAAAGCACCTTCATATACCACTTTCTCACCTTCAGGTTTTTAAATGCAGTTAGTAAGCATTAAGAACGCAACCTAAATAATATTCTAATTAAATAACTTAGTAATAAACAATTTAAATAATTAATATACTATTGCCACTAATTGCCATCCCCTCTTTTCTTCCTCCTCCCCTCCCCCCCCAAGGGCTTTTCTTCTCTTTCTTTCAATGCTGCCAATCTAAAAGACATTTTCGTCATGCAGTGATTAAAAAGCAAAGCCTTATACGCTCCATTTTAACACAAATTTGCCTGTTTCTGACTTACTGTTTCTTCTAGGTACCGAGAGTCAAGGCAGCAGGCAAAACCACCACCACGTGGTGCTTAGCACAGGGTAAGTAAAGCTCATATCTCTGCGATGCATTTACAGGTCACGTGTTAAAAATGGAACAAAATAACAATTTGGTCCATCATTTTATCTCCTGGATTTGCAATTGAAATAATGATTTTTCTTTCTTTGTCAGTTTAAAGGAGAGTCCACATTCAACTGTGTCCTAGATTGAACTGTGGTAACTTCCACAATATACATATGACTTTCTCTTGTATATCAAGCTCTTTACCTATTTAAGCAAGTCTTTTACTTTTTACTCAAATGATTAAAAAAAATTAATTTCAGGAAGCAAAATCAGTTCATAAACACCTTTAATTTCCTGCTTCTTCAGATTAATTATGAACACATCTGATTCTTCTTTAAGAAACCCACCTCAGGAATTTTTATCTGATACTTCCATCATCTCCAGCTTTATATAGCACTTCAAAGTAAATCAGTATTTCCCTGAACAGATTTTTAAGTAAACTGTTACCTTTTATTGTTATTTATATTTATGCCACTCAACATCAACTGCAAACAGAACCGTATGGGTTCAATTAGCATGTTCTTAAATCATGTGCTTATACAATTTAATATGGACACATTTTTAAACAGTATGCAAAATTCTCATCTACATTATTCAAGAGCAAAAGTCACATTTTCAAAGGTTGTGCCACCAAGAACATTAAGTGCCAGTCATGCTTTTAAAATCTAAAGAATGAAGAGAAAAGAATATTCTGACCACACAACTGTGAGCACCATGCCTAGCCAGCTCAGTTTTCTGCACTACTTCAGAAAACAAAAACGGTTTCTAACTGAAGGACATTCTGGATCACCCTCTACAAATGTCCTTCTCCCAAGCCTGCCCTTCAGATGAAATGGGGTAGTGAGTATTCCTTTGTGCATAAGCTGCTTCTGAAATGTCAAGTGTAGAATTCAGCTCCTAAAGCAGTAAGAACGTCTAGTTCTATTTCAGTACTTTATCTCTACAATATTCACATAAACTACTGAATCAACTGCAATATTAGCACAATTCCACATACGTGCCACTTTTACATCTATTCTGTCCAATCTTGCTGTCATTAACAGAAAGGAATTACATGCTGTGAGACACTAAGTTGACATAACAATAAAACAAGTGATGGTCAAATGTTTTGAAAATTTGATGGTTTAATTGTTTAGCAAGTAAATTTCCCATTCTTGTTTCTCATGTTGCTCCACCCCAACAAAAAAAAAAAAAACAAACCACAGACCAACACAAAACAAAAAAACAACAACAAAAAGAAAAGTCTCTTTTTAACAAAATGAAAACTACTCCTAGGGACTGAAAGAACAGAAATCTGTTTCCTAATGGTTCTCTGTTGGAATTGATACAAAAGCACTGAAGAGCAGGGAACAGAGGTAACTCCTACCTTATGTAACCAAGAGCTAAGGATACGAGTGGAGATATTAACAGAATATATCTGAGACACTATCCTTTCCAATAAACCTGCTCTTAGATACTCACGTGGTAAGGGAGTAGCATCCTAAGAAATGACACAAGGCAAGCATTTCGTATTGAAGAATCAGACATAACTGACCACTTCTGTGGAGCAACACATGAAACTGACAGCACCAATTCCTCTGCGCTCCAAAAAAAGTAATAAGGAGTAGGTGCAAACAATATTGAGTTTTACATAACAGCACCAGTACAAGAAGCTTTTGTGCCAGGAGACAGTTAATTCTGCCAGTGTTCAAAATCATTTCCACAGAGAATGAGTGAAAGTTTTTCTGTATGCAGAGATTAATTTGCAGAATACCTGTATCTTTGACTTCACCTAGTTAGCTCTAACATGTACGTGTAAAAAATACTGCCAAAATTTAAATGACAAGCCTGGGTTTTTTCCACAACTCACAGCAAACGCTGGTGGCAGGCCCAGACATCCATCGCAAATAGGTTTTACGGAAAGTTTCAGATGCTTAAAAAGGTAGCATGATTTATTTTTATTTGAAACAGAACATTTAATTGAAGTCAAAAGTAAAATATTTCAAGGCTTGAGGAGGTTTTAATTTCTCCTCTCTTTTTTTAGTTTTTAAATGTAACTCTTCCTCTTTTATCAATAGAATGGGAGGGGAGGAGACTAAGAATACCTTCACACTCCAGTGACCCAGATCACAAATAACAAGCAACATCCCTTACCTTCCAGTAGATGCACTGAAACTCATGAGTTGGAAAATATTTTTTTCCAAAATAATTTTCAAACTAAAAAAGTTACGTTTTCAACTAGTTATACAGCTACAAAGCTGAAGAAGGCCTTCTAGTCTGTATTTTAAAGGTTGCCTACTGATTTGCATCTATTGTCTAAACAGAAGTGTTTGATTTTGCAAATGGTCCTATGTAGATGTAAATTTTGTCCTCTATTTTCCATACTGTTGGCCTTTCTTTTCTTTACCTGTGGGTAGCCATGAAGTTTAAATATTAAAGAGGTAATTATAGGAGCAGCCACTATATAAATATTTGTTCCAACACTCACAAAGCACCTGGACAAGCTGATCTGATATATTAGGAAGTTGTTTTGTAAGGTTACCGGGAAAGAAATAAAAGTTAGACCAGACATGTCAAAAATATGGTGACAGACTCCAGTAGAGTGAGGTCCAAAAAAATATTAAGTTTTGGTTCCACAAACAGCACTTGACATTCCACTAAGATTCACTTTAGAGAAAATGACTGTCCAGGTAAGAATAACAACAAGAGTTTTTTCCATGAGTAGAAAACACAAATAAGATTCTACTTTACACTGATGTGTGTTCAACACTGCTAACTTGCCTCCTTCACTTGTCAAATAAACCCAGGCAGCAGTCACACAACAGCCTTCAGGTGATCATGCTGAACTGAAGATCAGTAACAACTACTTTCCCAAGTCCATTTTCAGTGGACCACACTAAAAACTTTTTTTGTAAACATTGGATGTGTAAGATTGATTTTAATTTAAACTCTCATAGTGTAAAAATGTACTATAATTTCTTTAGCTGCAGATATATCATACAATTTTGATTTCATAGCCCTGTAAACCCACCAGTTCTTTCTTCAGGGGAAAAAAAAAAATAATTCCACACTTTGAATCAGAAATATAATAGCTGGCAGGAACAGGCTGTATTAAGTTAGTAGGAATTCATGAGTAAGTCACAATATTTTCAAACACTATACTTTGATAAAAATATTGACTTGACTTAGCTACATCCTATATCTACAAATAATGTGAATATTCTCTCTAGCACAAATGTTCACTGAAGCAGTTAACCTCTAGCAAATATAACCATAAAGTAAAATTCAAATGAACAGTCAATGTTCGTACTAGAAATGGTCCTCCAGAAATTACATCCTATCAATTCAAATCCTGAAACTGGTAAGTGCTATATTAAAATAAATGCATCTTGTTTTCTAGACTGAAAAAAATTAACAGACTCCATACATCACTACTTATTTCTCAGATGGTTAGTCATATTGATGACCCCAGATGTGTACACTACCTGCTGTTATACCTTGACAAGAATACAAATATACTCTCAGAAATAATATTACCCAGTAATGTTGGCCACCTGTCTACAAAAAAAACCCTATAGAAATAAACTAGTCCCCTGTAAGATGCAATGGTAAACTGCGAGTACAAAAAAAGTACCCCAAAAGAAATAAACAAAGTCATCAAATGGAATTGAATAAGTTCTCCCAGTATCTTGAACAAAAATACATAGTAAAATGTGTTTCATATTTTAGGTTTTGGTCTTGATTATTGGTTTGTATTTGTGCTCACATATACATCAGCAAAAACAACACAGGCCAATGTCTGATTACATAGCTAGTAGCATAGGACTCTGGTTTTCAGTGATTTCTAGCCTTGGTACTTAAATTGGAACAAGCAGCATGGCTCCAAGATTTGTCATTTTTAATGCTGAAGGTATCAGGAAAACATGCAAAAGATCGACATGCCGCTTTTCAGAAGATCGATATGTCAGTTTCACATAGAAGGCATAATACTAAAAGC
This sequence comes from Phoenicopterus ruber ruber, assembly GCA_009819775.1. Lineage (NCBI taxonomy): Eukaryota > Metazoa > Chordata > Aves > Phoenicopteriformes > Phoenicopteridae > Phoenicopterus > Phoenicopterus ruber. Next base: position 15,084,001 of record CM020221.1, on the reverse strand, counting down.
AGCAATGGAACATGCTTTCAAGCTATTGATAGAAGTCAGCATTTAACATAAGCAAATGGGCAGAAAGTACTTTTAGGAAAAAATAATCAAAATAGTATTATTGCAGAACTAAACAAGACAGTAGCAATTGAGCCACCTCAACTTTTCACTGTAAAAGACTTGATTGGGAAATGCAATTTCTTTTCTTTTCCTTCCCTTCCCTCTTCCCACCCAAATAATTACTCTATAGACCAGAACTGACTCACAGTAAAATATCTCTTAATTAAAGTAAACAATCAAGGACACAAATTCTGTTTTCAGTTTAACCGAAACTAGTTCCAAAGTCTCACTGGGATTCTCAAAATTTTTAAATGGGATTTAAATCACTTTAGCTGTTAGTTTAAGTACATGCATTCTAACAAGAAACTAAAATGACAGAGGAGACACTTTTTACTGCAGTGAACTCCACAGAAACCCCTTGGGAATTAAGTATGATTTGACAAGGCTATAAAATAATTATATTCAAATAAAGTGAAAACTATAAATTTTTTTCGGTGGAACTTTAAACCACATATTGATATCTGATTTGTGGCTCTATTTGATACATAACTGTTCACATTTGAAGGATTTCCTAAATTAATAAAGAAAAAGATCAAGAGAACATAAAATCATTACTAGTCTACAGAAGTATCACAAATCCCATTGCATGGCCAATTCAAACTTGTCTTTGCTTTATAGTTCTGATCACTATCTATATTTGTAACACTCTGCTTATTTTCCAAGTTGGCTCCCATTTTTGCTAGAACACTTTTACTTCCAGACAAAATAGGCCTATAGTTTTACCACATAATATGAAATTAGTAAACTCAGTGTTTGTAGCACAGTTCAAAATTATGCTGCCAGAATACTGAAGGTAGGCTGGGGCGGTGGGCTGGAAGTCAGTTTTTCTTACCTGCTGTCTCTGCTTCTCTCTTGCAGTAGGAATTAGTCTGCTATTTTACTTCCAAAAGAGGAAATTGGGATTGACTCAGCACTGAAGCAACAAACCAATCAAAAATCCTCCACTAATGCTGGGACACAGTGTTTGTTAAAAAATGTTCTTTAAAATAAGAATACAGAACATCATAGAAAAAACTTACAAGTACTCTGCCAGTTAATGTCTGGGCAGATATCATGACTCCTGCCCAATCCTTCACAGAGGTCATCCATCCCACTTCTGCTGCCACATTCTCCTCTTTTTCATCTGTTGGCTTGCAGGCCCCATCTGCCTGTGTATCTCCACCACCATTGATCTTCTGGGCCTCCTGCAAAATAAGTATTTGGGTTAGTTAATGGCTAGCAATTTGACAGTGACAGTCAGCGTACAGTTGTGGCTAAGAAATGCTATGATAAAAAACAAATCAATCTTCCTGGATTCCTGCTAGATGAAATTAAGCACCTACTTGGTCATATCTCTTTAGAAACAATAAAAATAGAAGTGTTCTATGGGGTACCAGACTAACAACTAGATAATAATACTCTCCTTGACATTAAATCTTAAAAACATATATTTGGCATCAAATATGCTGTATGTTCCTTCCCTGTAAGCTGCATACATAGCTCTTGGCAATTATGCTATTATAGAGCTACATATAAATGAGTTTGCCAGACATACGCTGAAGGACCTTTTGATGTATTAGTTCAAAACAATGTGTACTAGGTGTGAACATAATTTATGTACAATTTTAATTTACTACCACTAGAATTAATTGTCTGAGTAAACCTTCACTGAGAAGCATGATATAACAAGACAATAATTATCAAGTGTGAGGGGAACAAAATACACCATAGAGAATCTGCAGGGAGCTGCCATGCTATCAGTGAACCAGTGTTTCAATGAAAGTGTTTAATATATCACAGGAATTCTTCTGTCAGTAAGTGGCTCTCGTAGAACGGAGAGCTAGAATTTAAAGAGGAGCCTCAGCTGCGCTAAGCTGACTGATGAGTCACACACATTGGAATTCATATCAGTCTCTCACGGACGCTGCAGCAAGGATGTCGTGCTCTGTAACTGCCTGCTATGTGCTACAGTCACGGATGCTGCACAAAAATCAAGGGAAATGATAGGAAAAGCCAGCCTGGATTGTACAGCGTTTAAAACATATCATATGCAAAGTATCAGACTCTGCCATGAGCATGCCTTTGGTGACAGCACAATACTAATGACTTCCTGAACACTTGACAAGTTATGCTAAACAGGCATAGGGAAGGCAGCAAAATTCGGTGCTGAGGCAAGTTCTGAGCACTTGAACTGCACCCATAGATCTACATTAGAGCTTCAAGCACTCTGCACAGACCAACAGCTTGAAAGATCTTGTTTATAGATGACTTGCCTATAGGCCACTAAGCAGGAAATCAATTGCCATTAATCCCTTTTGAGATATGTGTTACACAAGCAGAGATGTTTGACGCCGGTTCAGTGATTACTACTACAGTAGGAATACTACACTATCATGGTCAAAATGCATAGCTGCGAGATGGCCTTGAGGACACAGCTGGACATAAAGGTAAGGGCACTTCCCAAGAGCAGTACTGAACTAATAAAGCAGTTGCACTGCATCTGTCAGCAAAGCACAGAACAGCAACACTAAAAACATAATATGGAGACCAACAGTTGTTTTTAGACAATCTCAGTACTGCAACTTAATTAGTTAATCAGATTCTTCTCTTAGTCTTCCTCCCGAAATGCGGGCTCTATCTTCTTACTAGCGATTACAGCACAGTGCATGATGTGGCTATATCGATAATAGCAAATTATTCAGAGTTACAACAGTAATTCAGTTCTTCCTAAGCAAATAACCAGACAGGAGATAAAAGCTACTTTATATTTGCATAACTGGACTTCTTTCCCTGACAAATTTGGATACAGTGAATCAGATGTTTTGCACTCAGCATTGAAAGACGTACACTGCATTGCACACGCACAGAGCACAACCTACAGGAATGAGCTCATTGCTTAGGACAGTGACGTATAGGACAGCGTTAGGCATTTCCAAGAGAGTAATGCTTGCCTAGGGACAATTTGTGACCCGTATCATTACCAAGCCATATAGATCAGTCCCAAAGAAATGCCTTGACCACCATCAGTGTTTTGACTATAAACTAAGAAAGAGAAACCTAGCTTCTGGGGTTTTTTGTGGTGTGGTGTTTTTTTTTTTTTTTTTTGAGTGGGTGGTGTGGCTGTATATACCAGACATCGTAATAAAACAAAATGTTGAGGTTTAGGCAACTTAGATACATCTCCAAGGCCCTGGGCGCACCCACAGGCCTCACCGGCCCTTGGCCGCTCTCCCCCAGGGTCTCCCCTCACCCTGCCTGTGGCCCAGGACGCCGTTTCAGCCCAGCCCAGGGCCACCAGCTCCCTGCAGCCCTGTCCTACCCAGCCGCAGGCCCCGCCGAGCCAGGCCCCACCAGCCCATGGCTGCGTCTGACCCCTCACCAGGCCTGATCCTTACGCTCACCCACAGGCTGATGTCCCAGCCTGGCCCCCAAGGAGGTTCCTGGTGCCAGGGCTGCCCCCCAGCCTGCCCCACTCCCTGGCTGGGGCGGTGGGACAGGCCTTGGCTGCCAGGCCTGGCCCTGCTGGTCAGGGCATCCCTCAGCGAGCCTCCAGCCCTGCAGTGCCTGACAGCTACCAACTTGTTAAAAATTACACGTGCCATTTATTTCCCTCTTCCCACCAGTTTGTCTGCCTTTTGTAACTGTTAGATTTTGTCTTTCAGATTGTAAACCCTACACGCCAGATTTTACTGCATGGTCCTCCTCTGCACAGCACAGTGGGCTTTTATACTCTGTACAAGTTTATACTGAATAAAAGTATTAATGTGGTTTTCATAGTAAAGGAGGTGTAATTATCTCTTCCTCTCAGGTAAGAAACTGAGACAGTGATTAAGCGCCTAACTCAGTCACCAGAGAAGTCATCTGCAGAATGAGGATGAAACCACAGACTTTGATAGATTTTCCACCCAGTACCCCTATTTAAAGTCTCAGGGATGCACGCTTTGCTAAAAACATTCATGATTATGGATTTTGGTATAAAAAGTCACAGAACTACAGATCATTAAACAAAAAGAGCTGAATGGAAAAGCCCATTTTATGGTAGTGAACTTCAAAATATTAAGGTTGGAAAATTCTGTTGTTGTTTACATACGCCTTCCTTACCCCCAACCTTTTTGTCAATATATCAAACTGAATTTTAAAGATGTGATTATTCATAAGATTATAAAAATAGAATTTCCTAACACTCAATAAAATAGTAGTCAATTTACTTCATCGAAGGAGAAAGGTAGCTTTTACATTTTCAAAACGGTCTAATACCCTGCAGTTCTTTTTGCTGTATTGACTTTAGGTTGCCAATAGAATAGAGCAGTAAGATGTGACAGACCTATTCAGTATTTGATTCTCTGAAGGTATTAACGTCTGTAATACATTTGAATGACTGTATTTCTGCATTTATACCACTTATTTCACCTCTATTAAAATCTCCCACCCATATTATTTCTTAATTAAAATATAAGTAAAATAATCATCCCCTGCCAAGTATCATTTGGAGCAGGGGCTCATGATCAGCTACATACCAAGCCTAACTCTTGCCATTATTGTAGCTATAATTAATATGCAGATGAGTTGCTGTTATGCAATATTTGTATTCAGTTGGGATATTTTACATTTTTCATCTACATGGCTAGCTTCTTAGCTTACTTAATTTGCAGTTAAGCATTAAGAAAAGTTTATTCCCAAGTCATTATGCAATTGTGCAGAGATCACTAAGGGAGATTTAAAGGCTGCTTTCATTTCCACTGTGTACAAATCAGTCCTATTAACTGTATAGTACTGTTCCATTGCTATTTTTTCACCTCAAAGCATTGAGTGACCAACACCACAACCTGAAAAGGGTGCTTAAAAAAATAACCTGACAGTGATGATAATTATTTAATTATGTACAGTCTCAGTAGCTACAAGTAAGATAATACTATCTTTATCCACTCTGTTTACTGTTGTTTCATGAAGTCTTCGTTATTTTAATTACTTGATGACAGGAACATTCAGGTAGATTAAGTGAGAAGCAGCATATTTTGCCAAATATATATTTCCTGAACTTAATTCCAAAATGGAAGAGAATGCATGATGAGAAGGGATGTACAGGAATCAGGACTCACTGTTCTACCAATGGCTTGACACAGACCTGGACCAGAAACTTCAATGCTTTGTCTTATATTTTCAACAATAAACATTGATTTAGATTACACAAGAGCTGGGATTACACAGTTACTTTAAGAAAGCAGACTTCAAAAAGGGAAAAGACCCTCAAAAACTGTTTTCATTTTTGCAATGAAAAATTTTTACACCTCTCTCTAGAATGTGTACAAACATAGAACTAATGCACAGACACTCCATTCAACCCAGGGCTGCACGAAATAAAATGAGAAAATTATTATGAAAACTTAAAACATCATCTGAGAATAATATGCCTTTTTAGAAGCCCTAAAAAAACCAGGACACTATGAAGACAACCTGATAAGCACTCTCTGAAGTATTGGTACTGAAAATAACTTGGTCTCTTATTAAGACATGTTAGAAAACACAGGAAACAGGCAGGTAATGTGAGGAAAAAGAACTGGGTTAAAGCCTGGTGAAACAAAGAAAAGGACTTTTGATATTCCTGCTTATCTAACATTTAACTAGTATGAATAGCACACAAAAATCGTGAATTGTCAACTGTAATGAGAATACAGGGCACTGAGTCATGCCCGCATCACACAAGAGGAAGCAGTATGCTCAACTTAAGCAGATGTTTAAAAACACCAATGGAGCAGCAAGCCCAGTACCAGCCTTGGAATTCCAACCTAGAGAACATGAGAGGAGAAAGGGTCTGCCAGAATGGCAGTTGCATCTGGCTTGAGGTATGCAGTCATAATACAGTAATAAAATATAATTTGGGGAAGCTGCGGAAGGGCTGCTTTAGATAATGATGCCAGCAACTTGCAATTTTCTCTCTATTAATTGCCCCTCGATTAATAGCATTCCTAGAGCCTGCATTTTAAGAAATATTTTATATTAGATCAACACCACTTTCATATTGGCCACTTATACATTGGAAACCTATGTTTAAGCTTCTTTCCTCTTCATTCATCTGTTTCCCCAAAGCCACCAACAGATGCTATGTGAAGGGGAATAATTTTGCATATAAGACTTTCTGCTAAGCAGACCTCTAAAACACTGAGTTTAAAATTCTTAGACTTCGATCAGTAATTCAATTACATGCCCTTAGATACATTCTCTCACCATTTTGCTAACCCCACATAGGGGTCTTAAATTTATATAAAATCATAATATTACACTGCATTCTCAGCAGCTGAGCAATGTACTGTGTTCGTCAAGACATCAGGTAGCTACTGAATACATTGCCACGGCAGATGTTCTCTATCAGATATAGTTACCATCTGTAGTCTTCATCTTAATAGTTACTAAGTACCACTTTATCCAGTGCTAAAAACAAGCAAAACAAAAAAGCTTGAAGCAGTTCACCTGTTCTACTGCAAACACAGGCTTTCACTGTAATATTAATAAACAAAGCAGATAGGAATGTGAGAAATAAATAGCTGTACAGAGGCTTACAAATCTCTTTGAAGAGAGTCAGTCTTGTAAGAAAGAGAAAGCAAAGTCTAAACTCACTAAATGTGAGCTAAGAGGTACTCCCTATAAACTAGTCTATCCACAGCATTTCTTTGAATATTAGGTTCTTAGTCAATATTAGGTTACATTGACGTCAGTTATCATACTGTAGCTGTGGTTTGGCTAGTTTCAAAGGATTAATTATTGATACTCAGAAAAACATTATTCCTTTCCCTGAATAAAAGGAAACAGAACGATCTGTGGAAAACACGGCTGATGAGACAGCCAAGCATTTTTCTCTCATAAAATATTCACAAGCTATGTAATTTGGTGTTTGCAAATTTGGCAGGTTAAGAAAAATTAAGTCCAGAATAGATTCCAAAACTTTTGTTATCAGTTTAAGATTGAGATGGTAAACTCATGTGAGACAACTATTCTTTTCGTTTTCTGCATTCTTGCAGAAATTCTGAGAAGCTCCTTGCCAGTCCTTACTTACAACCAGAACCTTACTTTCTGTGCTGACCAGGAAAAAAAAAAAAAAAAAATCCTTCCCTGTGAAGAGTCTAGGTTGCAAGACCAAATACATTTTTCTCTTTTTCCAGTGACCAGTTTCTCTGTTGCATTTGTGCACACCTTCAGTAATCCCGACAGATATTTTTTTTTTTTTTTCTGTGCCCTTCATATTTCCAGTATGGGTTACTTGTATAAAATCCCTTTTTCATGTTATTGTTTTGACTGACAAAAACTGCTGCAGCAGAGGAATTAATTCTAAAACCTTGACCTGAGAGGCAAGGGAAACTAGATTAGTAAAATACAGTGTTCCAGCCACGATCCCACAAACAGCATAACAGTCTGTCAAATGAAGGGATCCCGGGTATGGTTCTCACTTAAGGACACAAAACAGCAGACACCTACGTTATCTCAAAACTGAAAAAAATACAAAAAGACTCAGTTAAAAGTTTAAAAATTTCTACACGTTAATGGAGGTGTTATGATGTAACACCTCCATTGATGTAAAACAGTATTTCTGCACAACTGGAAAGCTAGCTGAGTGATTTCCATATCAGCCTAAGAACTGGGAGACATGCTGAAGTCCCTGTTCTGCCACCGAGTTTTTAAAATCCTCAGCCCCATTATCTAGTCTCTTCGTGTCTTCAACCCACAGCTATAGAACAAGACTAACAATAGTTTCTGTTGCATGGGGATCTTATCAAGATAAATATATTTAGGATTTTAAGTGTTTCGGTATTACACAAAGGGCAGACGACACAGGCACAGTGTAGGGAATCATACAGTAAGACACACTGAAAACATACTGGTGAAGATTACTAGACTAGTTACACAACACAATTAAACACGTAAGACAGAAGCGTAAAAGGGAAGCAATGAAAAACTCTAGGCATTATAGTGAAATGAAAAAGCATAGTCTTAATAATGATACCAGGAAATTAAAAGTAGAGGATAAAACCAAAGCCCACTGAAGTTATGGAAAAGTAAACGGGGCAGGAATAGAGAAGGATTGCACATATGACCATCCAACAATAATTTTTTAAAAATCACACTTAATGAAAGAAGTTGACAGAAGGAGAGCGTGATTCACACAACTAAAAATCTACAATAAAAACTAAGTCAATACAAACTTACATGCGTTCAAATGGACAAACAGGGTATTTTTTAGAAACTTATGATTCTTGGTTCAAGTTAGCAATGGTTTATGGCAACGCTATGTAAGCTTTGACTATAAGTTCAGAAGTTTGTGTGAATAATTTCATTTATATTTATTCATAAAAATAAATCCTTAAGTTTTCCTTTGTTACTTCTGATTGTATATCAGACCACATTTATAAAAATAAACAACTAGTGAACTTGTCATAAAACTACATAAGTAGTTAATTTACTGGTGACAATACATAAATAAATAAATACAGGGCAAGTCAGTGATGTACAAGGTTAGGAGTATTGACTGAAAATATTTCACAAATTTTCAGACTACCATCTAGCCCATATCCATAAATTCATTTTCTATAGTCAACAGAGCATTTCTTATTAATTTCCTTCACAAAGATCAAGTTATTAGCACATTAAAATATTCCCTAAAGCCCCTGTTCAATTATAAAGTAGCAGACAAAAGGGCAAAACAAGCATTTCATTTTATTAATGGGGACACTGTTTAAATCAAACGAGACATATTATTATTCTTTGGTCCCTACATCCCATAGAAATACGTACGTTAGGCAGATTAGACAATTACTATAAAAGACAGACTATTAGTCCTTAACTGTCTTTTCTGTGGTTCAAGCATTATATTGAGACCATTCTTTCAAAATGTGTTTTAAAAAGAACTTTAGAGTAGCCATACCAGATCACTAACCTTAAACATGACAGAAACTAAACTTGTAAAAACATATGAAGCAATAATCAGATGGGACTGAGTTATCAAAACTATAGAAAGGGAAGAGATCCTTAATGGAAAAGCACAGAGAAGAGTAGAAAGGTACGTGCATTTTTTGTTATCCTCCCACCTAATAGAAGGCAAATCAAAGCAAGCATACAATTGAAAAATAAATTGAGACAGGCATTATCATGAAGTGAACTCTGCCAAATTACCTACTTCCTATTGACTGATTAATCCAGAAGAAATTTCTTTCTGGTACAGATAATAAAACTTTTTAAATATCAATAATTCAATGAAAACTTATTACAAGCAATGAAAAACACATTTCACTTACTGTCTTCATACTTAACTCATTTTTGTGACACTATATGATTCATTGCAATCCAAAAGTAGTCTCAAAGTGTTTCATGAATGTGAGAAAAAGGTCTTAAAAAATGAGAAAGTAGTAAAACAGTGGGAGAATTACCTAACTTGCTTATCTTGATTACAGGAAGTACTTTAGCTGATTGCTTGTAATTTTGTTGTTGTTGTTAACATAAAGTAATACCCAACTCCAATCCAAGTTCTTCAATCATCACCTCTTGGCACTTTTTTTACGACTGTGAAAGGATGAAAAATGCATTGAAAAATAATGCATTTGATTTTACCCAACTTTAAGACAAGAATTCCTAGTAAATCTCTTACGATTTAGTAAATCTCTATGAGAGTAGCTTTTACAAAATAATTACGTGGTAGAAGCTGAAATAAGAAAACTGCTAAACACACTGTTATCTGCCAGGAATATTAAACGTTAAAATAGGTCATTAAAAGGTTCCAATAGTAGAAGGTTTATTTCACTAAAAGATATGTACAATGTACAAAATAAGTATCGAACTGCTTTGTCAGTGAAATTAAACTTTGCAGCATCTCTTCAGGTGCATGCTTTTCTCCGTCCTGCTGTATTACTGAAGAGAAGGCTTTTATCTATTAGCAAACAGCATGCTTTCTTTCATCATATTAACTTCATCATACTTTCTTGCTCGTGGTATCAGAGAGAAAGAGATGCAGAGTGGATTGTAGAAGGAAATTTTTCCCCTCTTCTGTGTATTACAGAGGAGGAAACCAGTGCAGCTAGCATCGGTGACCAAAACTGGTGCTCAAAACCGCCTCTCTGATGCCCCAAAACCACAAAGACTGTGGATCAGGAAAGGCGTTACACAGCCTAAGGGGCAGAGTCTCTAGAACTAGGTATCGTAACTACGCCAAAACCGGGATCTTAGTCCTTGCATAAAGGAATTAACTACTCGCTTTCTCGAACCGCAGAACTCCCTAGAAAACTTGGTGATAGGAATTTGAGGTCTTCATTTGATTCAAATCAAACATTTTCACATGGGAGGAATGGACTTAAACACTCGTGGTTTCTATTTTATGTGAAATAGCAAAGTATTAGTATTGTGTAGGAGTATAGGCAACCTTCCTCAATGCTAAGCCTGTCAAACAATTTATTTGCATTTTTATTTTTACAAAGACATTGATGATTTTTTCAGAGAGTTTTAGAGGAAACAGGATAACAGATGAAAGAGGGAGGTAGCGGGACAAAAATTAGAGACTTACAAATATAAGTACCTGGTAATATCATAAAACACACGGACCAATGATGATTTGAAGAATGCCAGAGAATCATTCTATCATCTGCCAAATTGGACAAACCAGTCATCTCTACGGCCTTTTTTGATTCAAGGGTAATATTTAATATTTATTGTACTAAAATTATAAAGGAAATCACAATGAATTAAAGGCAGCTCTCCGTAGGATAGAAAGCCATATCGAAGCCTTTACTGACGCAGGAAATTAAGTTCCAGTGTGCAGCACATAAATATTTGAAGAGCAGCAGGTCAGCCAATAAGTAATTAAAAATATTTAATAGCACACAACACTTCTCACCTCAGAGATTACAGAGTGTAAGGCAGCTTTCAGACTGGAAGAACTTTATGGGAGTGAGAGAGAGTGTCAGAGAGGACACAAATGTGCAGGAATCTGGAGGAAAGATACACAGCTCTAATTTTCAAAAATATTGAAAAAGCACATTTAGTTGTAATGTAACAATTTTAATGATTACTTTAAAATAATTATATTGAGCTAAACATTTCCCCATAAAGGACTGGTTATCTCACATTGTAAGAAATGTACCAGTGCTATTATTTAATCAAGTAGCTATGACCTCATTCATTACCCACTGCTATGGAAACAATTTTGTTTAATCTGAACCTCATGACTCCCTTGCATAAATGATTAAGTAGGCAAAAGTTTTTGAATCTAAAAGAAGAATTCCTTGTAGACAAATTTCTTTTAGTTAACATACATTGTTTTGGTTCACTTCCCAGACGCTAAATATCAGCATCCAAATTATCCAGAGTCAGTACTTGTAGACTACAAGTACAGCAGCTGGTACATTTATGATGCAGAGAAACATACACAGTTCCTGCAAATTCATAGATACTGACTGAAATTGAAGGCAGAGAAGAGAGGAAAGCGGAATTTTTGTTTGACTTGCATACTATAGCTCCATTAATTTTATTTATGCCGTATAGAATGAGAACAAGCCCAGTGAATTCTCTTGGACTTTAACCTCATCATTTTAAACAACAGGAATAACTTTAACCGACAGACATCACCTCCTCCTCTTGCGGGTGTACCAGTGATGCACTGCTAGGAGTTGATGCATGACTGTGACATTGAACATAGCCTTTGTAAGCAATCAGAAGTTGGACTACTGGAAAATAAAGATACATGGTGTCCATTCTTGGCTCTCGTAACACAAAGAATTATATCTAAGACTTCTTGCTCATGGCAGGATTAAATCTGCCTGTACCAAAACTTGCAGATGAAGCTCCTACTCTGACAGGTCACATACTAAACGAGAACAGCAACGCTTTGAAGTTGCTCAGAGGCCTGAATTGTTAGAAGCAGCCCCCGTAGAGTTGCATTAGTAGCAGAGGGTGGGTGAGGTGCTTAAAGGCAGACATTCTTCTGTCTCATCAGTCTGCAATTTTTGGCTTCAAGATTTATCAAACCAGCAAATACTGCATGTCACAAAAACACGCTACCTCTGAACACTCACCCTGCCTATAAATTATGCATGATACTGCAAGCAGTTACTGTCCACTGATCAGCAAAGATAACGAACAGAGGTGAGAGGATAGGTCAATTTAAATTTTTAGCTCTTTTTCTAAGATTAAATAATAGTAAGAAAGAAATTAAAGGATAACAATTGTTAAATCATCACAGAGTACTGAGTTTTAATTTGCTCAGCCTTCAGGTGAGCAGAAGTTGACAATGATCAGTAATAAAGTTAATGCTACTATGGAAATTTCCATCTTGAAAAGAGGTGGAAATCAACCATGCCCTTTGTTTATATCTTGCAATTTTGTGATAATCTGGTAACTTTTATTAGAGTCTAGAATTCCTTTTTTTTTTCTTTTCCAATTTTGCATAAATTATTCTGGTAAAAGAGTTTGCAGCAGCATAAAGATCAAATAGCTCATCAAAGCAGGCTGTCACACTTTACACTATTCACAAGCTGTGTTTTACAGAACCTGCTCATCAGCTTGAAGCTTTAGAGTCTTTCTCCATTTACAGTGCTGCATAATTACCTCACACAGCTTCCCAAGATGCAGGTGCCCCCCATAATTTATCTGTGAATGAGATTCATTGACAATCCCATCCAAGTATCACATGAAGTTAAAAAAAGTCCCCTTTACTACTTCTTAAAAGGGCTTAATTAAGCCCTAGGAAAGAAAAAACAAGTAATGATTCCTACATCAGTAATTCACATGTTCTAAATACCTGACTCCAGTTTATTCAGTAACAAGACATTGAAGTAGTACATATAACTAGAGGATGCATTTGAAAAATAAATGTATAACTCTCTATTTCAGATTCAGCTTATGGAAATCAGAAAAAAGGCATGAACTGTAAGATCAGCTTTATTTTCTAGTTTAAAAGTATGACTTTTATCCTTACAAACTAGTTTAGCAAGGGAAATGGAATCTACAGTTTACAAAGACAGAAGTCATATGTAACAATTCCCTTTTTGCCTGCAGATGCACAGCTCTAAGAAGAGTATTCAAGGATTTTTTTTCTTCCTGGTCACTCTAAATCCTCACTGTCACCACGGGATGCACCGTGCATAATTCAAGTGCTTGATTTTATTAATGCTTGTAAAGTGCTCAATATACTACAGTGAATACTTAAGTAGTTTTACCTTCAGTTATTGATGATGCCCATACTGGCAACCATTGCTGCCTTGTTTTAGTGGTCCTCACCCTAGGTTGCAAAAGATTTCCAGTGAATAAAATTAGCTTCCTGTGAAGAAGGAAGCTTCTTCCTTAAGACTAAGTCATATATCAGATTTTTGTACTGTGCTGTGCAGTCAATAAGACTTGACTCCTCTTAGGGAAGTCTGCTGCCTCCTGGGGCCTGGGTTAAAGACATTACTAGGAAGCTTCCTAGCTTGGTATGGCCCTCGGTCTATTACCCATGACTGCTCTTCCACTTGGGTGGCGATGAAGCTACAACACATAGTCCAAGGGCAATCAAAAGACTCCAGGGCCTTGGGACAGTTGGTAAGGGAATCTGGAGCACAGGTTATTTTTTTCCTCTCTCCTTCCAGCTGCAGGCAGCGACATTGGAAGAAACAGACAGGCCCAGTCTACTAGCATGGCTCCATGGCTGGTGTCACAGCCACAATTTTAGGTTGGTTTTTTTTTTTGATAATGAGATGGCCTACACATGAGGTATGAACCTCATGAGGTTCAACAAGGCCAAGTGCAGGGTCCTGCACATGGGTCAGGGCAACCCCCAGTATCAATACAGGCTGGGGGATGAAGGGATGGAGAGCAGCCCTGCCGAGAAGGACTTGGGGGTACTGGTGGATGAAAAGCTGGACATGAGCCAGCAATGTGCACTTGCAGCGCAGAAGGTCAACCGTATCCTGGGCTGCATCAAAAGCAGCGTGGCCAGCAGGTCAAGGGAGGTGATTCTGCCCCTCTGCTCTGCTCTGGTGAGACCCCACCTGGAGTCCTGCGTCCAGCTCTGGGGCCCTCAGCACAAGAAGGACATGGACCTGCTGGAGCAGGTCCAGAGGAGGGCCACAAAAATGATCGGAGGGCTGGAGCACCCCTCCTATGAAGGCAGGCTGAGAGAGGCGGGGCTGTTCAGCCTGGAGAGGAGAAGGCTCCAGGGAGACCTTACTGCAGCCTTTCAGTACTTAAAGGGGGCTTATAGGAAAGATGGGGACAGACTTTTTAGCAGGGCCAGTTGTGATAGGACAAGGGGTAATGTCTTTAAAGTAAAAGAGGGCAGATTTAGACTAGATATAAGGAAGAAATTTTTTACACTGAGGGTGGTGAGGCACTGGAACAGGTTGCCCAGAGAGGTGGTAGATGCCCCATCCCTGGAAACATTCAAGGTCAGGCTGGACGGGGCTCTGGGCAACCTGATCTAGTTGAAGATGTCTCTGCTCATTGCAGGGGGGCTGGACTAGATGACCTTTTAAAGGTCCCTTCCAACCCAAACTATTCTATGATTCTGTGTCTTGTAGGAGCCAATATTAACCCAGGGAAGGAGACAAAAACTGAAAGCAAGACTGACAACAGGAATAATATTATGGTCCAATGGGCACTAAGGTCACCGTTTAACTAAATAAGGCATTTATGGGAGGATACACACCAAATTACCAAAATGGTTACACAGTCTTGCAACCTGCTGGAAAGATTTTTGTTGCTAGAACAAAATAAAAATACAATTGCAATAAAAAAAATACCATTAGGCAGGGTCTAAACCCAGTAGTGTGTTTGGCAAGGCTACTGCAACTGGGACACTAGAATAATAAAAGCTACCAGATACAGTAATCAGACTCCGGAAGGAGGATCAAAGTTGCATTGTTTTGCCTGTTTAATTGTAAAAGCAAGCATATGGGAATTGTTGAAATGAATATGCACAGTTTGCTGATGTACGGTTTATAGGAAATTAAGGAGAAAACTGGATTTCTGAAAACTATATAAATTCAAATTTAGATTTTTATCAGTATGGAATTTGCTTCACTATTACTTCTGAAAATAATTGGTTTGCTTAGTAAATTTAGACATAAAGTTTAAGAACTTCATAGTAAACTTGAACCTCATATTGACAGGCAAGATACCCTCTCAGGTAGTGAGGCCAGAATTCAAATTGTCATAAAAGGAAACTTGAACAGTACAGGGATTCTCACAGGTTAGTCGTCGCATGTTTTTAGTTTCTGTGGTGAAGTTATCTTTTTCTGAAGATACATTTAACATCAGCACTGAACATTTTTTTTAAAAATGTATTTTGAAATAATGACAATTCCAGAAAGAAATTCAACTTAAAATTGAAATCTTTTATGTACACTCAATATAGTGACTATTCTAAATTACACAGAAAATAAATTATGCATCATTTTCTTAGCAGTTCTAAGGGACAAGTTGAAGAAAGTCTCATTCGCTGTGGAATTTTTTCAAGCCACAAAAATTTCTATGCCAGTAAGTTTCTAACAGATAATCAAGCAGTTTTATTCTAAAAGCAAACTGAAGCATGTCTACTTAAAAAAAAAGCCACATACAGCTTTCATTTTTGTACAGTGCTTTCCAAATACTCTATTCAGTTCAGCTTAACCTTCATTTTCAAAGGTACTTAAAAAAAACTTTAAACAGGCTCAAATATGGCTAAAAGAATAGAGGGAAACAGAATTAATAAATCCCCACAATTTATGTTAGAAGTAGGGTAAGCTTCCCATCACAAGTGAGACTCCTGACTACGTTACCTGGCTCACCTCACCTTGTAGGAAGAGGAGTATCAGAGGTACAAATACAGATCTTGTTCCTGGCTACCAAATTAGTGCAAAAGCCATACTAACAGTTAACTCCTATGAAGAGAGGAGTCAATTTCTCAACAAAGAGTTTACAGCCCTTTTAAGAATTAATTCTAGGTTATGAGAATACAGCTTTGAGTCTGCTTCCTGACATCTTAAACACCCAGCATCCCAGCGATGGTGGCATCACTGGCTTGCTGTGCTCCAGACCCCGGAGCTCAGAAGAATGCTTTCATTACTCAGAGACCTAGCAACAGTGATATTTAGTAAAATGATCATCAGTTATGAAAAAAATACGTTTTTAAAAATGTATGATTTTCTGCTGTGCTGTGCGCTCCCTGTAATCAGCGAGTTCTGCTGGAATCCAAGTGGCGGAAATTTTTCATCAACATAGGCATATCAATTATGAGAATGTCAGCCCTGTTGGAAACCAGACTCAAACTGTTGTTAGGTAGGCTGTTTATGAGATGGCTGGAGTAAAACAGTAGAAAAAGCATAAAAATAAATGGAATACTCAACATCTAGTTCTAACTTTACTATTTCTACAACTTGTATACAAGTCCTGGGTCACTATAACAAAACCGTTCCCCTCGCCCCCTCATTCCTTCAGTAGGAGTTTGGGATTGTGCGTATTTTTTTTACAATTATCTCTCACATACACACACACTCCAGGTATTTCTGAAAATCCTGATACGTGACCTGTTTGATAACGCTCTCATCCGCTGAAATGCGGTCACCTTTGCTGCTAACCACAGCTACAGTACACAAAACCGACAAAAGAGAACCTAGTTGATGCTGTTTGCCAGTTGTTCAGATCACGATAAACCGTTACATCAACAAAACTGGAACACTTCTACAAAAATTGCCTTGTGACTTCTATTAAGCCTGAAGATAGTAAAACATCTTCTCTATTTGGTAACTGATGACTAAACCAAACGTGAAGTGACTGATGTTGAGAAGTTATTCCTGCTGAATCAACAAGGCTTGCTAAGAGTGCTTACATCAAAGAACCTCCCCCCCAAAATATCGTGAGATTCTCTAGGATGAAGAGAGATTCTAGCACAGATTACTTGCACACTAGATACTAGAACTGAGTTCCTTGAGAGCCCCTAAAGCTGTTTGAGAGTCTCTCCCATTACTGGCATACATTAATATCCGTGCTGTGACAAAACTATCTCAGAAAACAGATTTGTTCACATTACCAGTATTTTTGTCCAAATATATTCAGACATACAAACAATGTTAAATCTGACAACACTGAATCTTTCACAAACTCCTCTGAATCTCTAAAATCCACAGAGGTCCCTGAAGAACTGAATACAGCTTCCTAAAAAAATGAATGCTTTTACTTTTATGAAAGCATGCATACTTATCCCTAGAGCATAGTGTCAATACTTCCCCCTCTTCCTAGGTCTCTTTGCAATCAAAAAGTAGCCTGTTAAAATATCAGCTTTCTTTACAATGTGATGATACAGCATTGCCATCAGAGGACTTCCAGGTAGTTTAATCAAAGCTAAAATCCTGATTATTAGAATATACAGGGTAGCAACCTAATTATTAGCACAACAAAACCAGGATGTTTTTGGCTGGCTGGCTTGGTTTTGTTTGTTTTGTTTTGTTTTTCTTTAAACTAAAGAAATTCCAAGTCAGTGACCAAGTCAATAAAAGTATATTGAGTCATAAGAACTAAGGATCTGGGCCAGCAAGTATAAAGACACATTCCCTCCAGGACAGGACAAAGCATATGGCTCTATAAATGACTCCCTATAACTTCCGTATGGCTTTATAAATTACCTTTTCCTTACCTATGTTGTATTTGATCCAACATCTGCTATATTTCTTTTTACCATGCATATTTTAGTATATTCCAGAACCACTCACAACTCACATTTAACACAGTAGTATATAAGCATAACCTGAAAAGGATTTTCCTATGGGCTGCATACAAAATGAGTAAAATTATAGTCAGTCTCCAGTAGTAGAAAGAGATATTGTACAATCTCACATGATTCCTCCCAAGAGGTTCATTAGATTTATAGGTATACAAAGAGTAAAATATACACCTGAGCTCTACCACAGGAAAATCAGTAGCGCTCTGATTTACTCGCTTCTTTGCACAGAAACCATTATAAACATAGTTGCATTTTGACTTCTTCCACTGCGCTGTGAAGAGTGACTCAGAACTGTTTTCTCTGCTGACTGCTTAGCCCTTTTCACTGGATAAAAGGAGCTATCATCAAATCATATAGAAAGCTTGCATTGTTTCGTTTGTTCAGTTTTAATATTTCCCAAAGGAATTGGCGTACTCTTTCTCTGATGTCTTTCAGAGCCAAAATAATTCAAATTAGTAAGTACCCACTGTTTTACGGCCACAGATCAGTCATTGAGCTCACTCAGTTCTACGGATTCAGTCTGGGAACACAAACGTATCTGCTAACTATAAAAGTAATCCCTGCAGTTCTGGAACCAGCGCTATGCAATGCCCACTGGCCTATGTTACTTCTGCAGGATGAATGTAAATGAAGTGTCTTTGGTTTTGTATGCACGTGTTTAAGAGCTCTATGACCAAATCCAGATCCAGAAATTTCCGTTCCAAAGCACAGAAAAGAAAAAGATTACTGAAGACAAAGTCAGCTACTTATTACAACATAGCGCCTATTTAAAATACTTAATAATTTTATTACAAACAGTATGTAAGACTTCCACGAGTCTCATGACCAATTTTCATTACGTATAACTTGGCAGCTTTGTCCTTTCTCAATTCAGGGGATGACAGATTGCTATCAGTGCAAACAAGAATAAGTAACTTCAGTTAACAATTTGAGGGAAGACCTGCTGGGCTTTCCTAGGGGGTTGCGGATTTTACTTTAAATAAATAAAGGCCATTACATAGATCACAAATATAGCTATAGCAGTCCAACTTTAGTTACCACCTGTAAGTAATTTAACAAAACTTCAAAAAATTAAAAATTAAATATTTAAATATACGTATTGTAGAAAGATACTTCCACTTTCATAAAATGCAAACAACTTGGAGAGTGGAGCCTCTACGACACACTGTTTTGCAAATTTTAGGATATTCACATTAGGCAGCAAGGATATTTATACAAACAGGATAAGTTGTTGACTACAGTATTTGTTTGCTCTTTCCAAATGATGAAGAAACACTTGTGCACGAGGTTTTAATTCAAAGACTGTTGTGAACTGGACTTCCTTTAGGTCAAGTCCGTTTGGTTTAAAGCTAGAAAAATACAAAATTCAAATCGATAATTTAAGCCCGACTTTCAAATTGATTCTTTTGCTAATAGTCAAAACAGTCTTAGCAAACAATTGAAAACTTTATGAAAGGATAAGGGCTAAAAATGGTTGCACTCAATTTCTCAGTGGAAGTACCGAGTTAGTTGCATGACTTCACTTTTGCCTTTGTATCCACCTTTACTCTACTTCACCCATCATGCATCAAGTTAGCCTCAGGAGAGAAATAATGGAACAAATGGAAGGAAAATTATCTATTTTTCTGCCCTTGAATTTTGTTGCCTACATTAGTCTTCAAACACACTAACAGGGAAGACCAAGAAAAATAACTTACTTAGTGTGATAGTGCTTGTTCTGGGAATAAACCAAGAGCTTCATTCCACAAGGATGTTAATTCAACATTTCTTATAAGTACTAAAAGGGAACCTAAAAGTAATAGGAAATCTTCATAAACAATAACTTGCTTGGCTCTCTCAGAATTCCTTGGCACATGGATTAATAGTGAAAATTACTTTTTGTACGCTAGGTTCAAGTGTACCAAAAAATAGTTTTGAAAAATCAGTATCATTCTTCTACACAGAATCCATTAAACTTGCTTCAGCAAATATCAAGATCTCTCCTGCAGTGTTACCTCCTTTCACGGGACTAGAGTTTGGATCAGTTCAAATTACAGGTGAATGCATATGGAAGGAACTGTTTATCTAAGTAGGTAGCACTATCCGTTTAAAACATTATTGAAGTTTGAAACATTTATCTCAGTGTCTTCTAAAAGGATTCTAAGATGGCATATAACAAGACAAAACCCAGCTACTTATAATTATTGAAAAAATCTATTGTTTTGCAAGTGCAAGGAAATGAAGCATGCTACAAGAGTCAAATTCAAATGCAGAAATTTTTATTTTGCCTAAAACATCCACTCAGCAATAAAACGAATTCTCTACTCCCCAGAGCTATTTTGTCTTAGAAATATAAATGTAGTGGCATATTCTGTTGTAGGTTTCAAGTCACTGCAGCTATTCTTTTATTTAAGTAAAGCATTGTCTTTCTCTACTAGGTTTTACAGATTATTGCAATTCTGAATATATTTACCAGATAAATGTCTACTGCTCTGGGGAGAGCAGAAGTCTGTGCACTGCAACAACAGTACAGAATGGAGGTTATTTTTTGGTTCAAAATACAAGTGCTTAAGCACATTTTTAGAAGTACCATTCCCCTTCTCTCATCTCCAGCACGACCATTTTGAATGTGAGTACTAGAGATTACACCAATAATTTTCACTTTTATCAGTATGCTGCATTTGCTGCTGCGTGCAAGTTAAAACCATTACAGTACATATGCCAATAATACTGGGTTACTACCTCTGGAGTTCCCAGCATTACCTTTTTTCTTTTTTTTCTTTTTTTTTTTCCCAAGTTGGCAAAGTACAGTGAAAGAATGAGAAGGTTTGCTTTATAGCATGCTTACAAATGACAAAAGAGTATCAGCATCATTAGGGGTCAAAGGAAAGATGAGTTAAGGATGGATACATCTCCTCTTTCTCTAGCAGAAGTAAAAGAAAACTACTTTTTCTTCGCTTGAGTAAATTTGTTCCCTTCTCAACACGAGTTCTCATGGCTCCCCTTGTATCTTTACTATTGTGCTGTGACTTCTCCTCCACTTTCCAATAACTTAAAACTACAAGCTATTGTAAATTTACTGTACCAACTGTATTGCTAATTCATACTTCAGAACCTTATAGACATTTTTACCATGCAATATTAATGTCAAATGATCAATTATGTAACTATAATTTTACATGTAAGACCCTTTATGATTATTCTGTACAAAAATTTAAATCTTTTTTTACCACAAATCCATATATATTAATTTTAAAATTAAAAAGAATAAAAAACATATATTCCAAAACCTCCCTATAAGCTTCTAATTAGTAACGATCCATTATTAACATTTCTTGTTTCACTGGAAAGTTTCTACTCATGTTAGCAGGGCTGCAAATAGGATACCTAGTTTTACCATCACTTTTTTTTTTTACAACATTGAGAAAATTACAATAGGTTTGCTTATTTATATTTGTCTCTAGAATGAAAATACAGCTGGTTTGTGTTTAAACAAGTGATAAAAATTCTTTCAGAAAAGAAACAACGGTGCAGTCAAAACAGGCAACCATTTTATTGTTTCATTCAACTAGTCACAAGTAGAGCAAACAAATCAGCCAGCACCAGCAAAACAAATTAAATCCATAGAAAAAGTTACTTCGAGCCAGCAGCAAAATTTACTTATAATAATTAGTTAAAAATATCAAGTGTCTCTAGGCTTGGACAGTTGTAAAACTTCTCCTGAAACTAGTATACAGACACGTAAAAAATGAATTGCCACATTCACAGAAACTTTCAGATCTGAGTTGAAGAGAGCAAATAATTAGGTAGCAGAAATCCATCATATCGTAATCAGAAGCGTTATTCATTATCTAGTTGCTAAATATTCTCATAAGACTGATAACATACACCATACCAGTACACGCATACCAATACATAAGCACAAAACCACCAAAAAAGTATGTCTCAAAATAACATGCAGGAAATCACTCAAATATCGATCAGGAACAATTTTTTTCAAATCGCTCATGCTTATTTCTTTCTTAATTCAAGGACAAACTCAAAATAATGCCAGTGATAGCTACTTGTGACCTAAAACACACCCACAGAATCTGTTGGGTGACTTTGGTTTGGTTCGTTGAGTGGTGCTGGGGTTCGGTTTGTTCAAAATGCAAAGGAAGAGCTTTGAAAAACTGTATCAAAACAAAGACTTCTTTAGCATGATAGATGCAATGGGGAAACATAAATAACATAACAATTTTACTACAATCACCTAATTCTGTTTTTAAAGAAAAGTTGGATGCTAAAACCTATTTAAGAATACGGGAAGTCTTTTTACAGTTTTCAGCAGTCTTTCAGTTAGCCCTCTACTACGTACAATTTACCTTCAGGTAACCAGAAGAACTGGACACTTTGCTGTGACAGATCCCACCTTTTGTTTGATTTTGGAATATGGGAAAGTAAAGCGCTCATTCTTTCAGAACACAACTTTATGCCTACCAAGGGTGCGTTCTGCTGGTAGCATCAGTGGACACTCAAAAGCGCTAACTAAATATCAACGCTGTACATGGCTGTCGTACCATTCACCTGACCACTGTCGGTTGCCACCAGCTAACGTATGACCAATTCTGGAAGAAGGATTTTATGTCCAGGGTAAGCAGCTGCCGAGAAGCTGGCACTTTTGCAGCAGTTACAACAAACCAAAGTCTGCCTAAGCAAGTAATGGGATCTTTCGTGCAAGACGGATGAGATCAAACAGGATTCTGTATTTTTGTTAACAGGAAGAGGAACAGTAGCCTTGGGATCCAGAAAACACGTGTATTAACCAATGTGCAGTCTACTTTCTCCAGCCTCTTAGGACAGTTCATTCTGTTCTGTGGTGCCTAATTTTGTATGTGCTCAATTCATTTAACTTCTCTAAAAACAGAAGACAGTACATCTGGAGACAAAATAAGCTTAAAAGACATACTATTGTGTTTCAACTAAACATTAGTTTTCTGTATGCGGGAAGTTGTATTCATTCTCTGTCAAAAGGCCAAATAAAAGTAGTGAAGTTTGCTAATTCATCGTAAGTCACATACCTCTACAAAAGAAATACCATTACAATTTAGATTCCCCCCCACCCCAAAAGGGAGCAAAAAAATAAAACACACCACAAAACAACATGAGAAATACTTTAGAGCCTGATTTTATTTTCTACGTAAATATGTACATATACAAGCTTATCCTTAC
The DNA here is from genome assembly GCA_009819775.1 of Phoenicopterus ruber ruber. Lineage (NCBI taxonomy): Eukaryota > Metazoa > Chordata > Aves > Phoenicopteriformes > Phoenicopteridae > Phoenicopterus > Phoenicopterus ruber. The sequence goes on along the minus strand of CM020221.1, from coordinate 15,061,023 downwards.
CTAGGAATAAAAATGTGTTACAAATATTTCCTTGACATGCACAAAAATCCAAATTATGACATCTTATTGTAAAGCAGTAGAACACACTACTGAAAATACCACATAAGTAGAAATAAAACTATTTCCTCACACATACTGAACAAAGGTAAAGCAAAGATACAGTATTATGTAAGAAAAAATAGAGTTGGATTTTTGAAACTAAATGTTTTACTTTTGCTACTATGTATTCACCAACCTATTGTAAGTAGAGACATTCTTTAACACCTAACCACAATACCCTGAAACCAATGAGAGTTCACTCATAGAATCGGATTTGGGTGCTGTCAGACAAGTAATAAACATAGAAGTATCTACATATTATAGTATTCCCCCTCCAACAGAAATCACTATGCTAATCCTGTGAGTAAAGACTACCTACGTTAACATCATTAGTATCAATTGAATACCAAAAATCATTTATTTTAACACAGTTGCTTCTCTCGAAGCACTGGCTCTGCAACGTTGGAACTGCGTTTTGCACACAGCAACTTATTAACACAATTTGGGAGTTTCACTCTAACCTACCACCGAGAGACATTTGGAGAATAGAAAGCTGAACAGCTAAGGGACAGGATGGGGACTTTGAGGTCTGGCAAACTGCCTTCGTTAACAGCAAAGCAGAATTTTGTGGAGAACTTGAGAAAGATAGTAATGCGCCAGCCTCAGCTGCATCATTTGCACACATGAGATTGATTAGTTATATTAGCTGGAAGAGAAGGTAATTAGGTATTTATATTATCTAGCTATTATTACAATAGCATCAAAACATCTCACAGACTTCAGGATTTACTCAGAACACTGATGGCCTTGAAATATTTGCCTTCAGATTATTTAGACAAAGCAGGGAAGTGTTATTTGACCCATTTTTCCAATTTAAAAAGGCAAGTGCAGAGAAACTGAAAGGCATCCACGAAGCCTGTAACAAAATACAGATCTGAATTCAGTTGATGTTTTAAGCTATAGAGCTAATGAATGGAATCAGCTTCCTCTTTCACATGGCACATGTAAGCAGAATCCTTTGCCTTGCTAAATAAACCATACACAGACTTGAACCTACTTCTGAAAAATCTTTTGCGAGTCCTTGAGATCATCTTTTCGAAATAACCTCATGTTATTGGTGTACGGAAAATGCATTCCTTATAGTCTGGGTCCTTTGACAATTTCCTATCCTAATTAGTTTCCATTGGGCTAGAAAAATATAGTACTTCTCAGGAATGTAAATTTAGCTCATGTCCTCATTTTTCCCCCCCTTCCTTAACGAGAGAGGGTCATCATAAAATTCAAGCTAGGTGCTAACCAAGTTTTGGCAGTGTTTTTGTAAGATGTTGTCTCATCATAAGAATCCCTGCAGCAAAGTTGCCATTTAGAAAACAGATTACAAATTTAATTCTTTGATTAATTCCTTGTGTCTGCTACCAGCAACTCCATCTTTGAATGTAAGGAAAGACGAGCAGATGGACAGCTCCCGGATACAGCAAACCTGCACCAAGCCAGGGCGGTAGCTTCAGCCACACGCTAATCCTAGAATTCTAAGCCCAAAAGTTGTCCTTGCTACGAGGAGATGCATTTTCACATGAATAACATTTTTTAATGATGAGTGTATCTGAAAGTATTCTCAGGCAAAAAAATGGAACTGCTACTTCAGTTCGTGTTTAAGAAACTCCTGTGAACAGTAGCTGAAATCAGCCCGGATTCCTGCCTGCCGTACCAAGGACTCTATTCTTTTTCTATCCAAAGAACGGTTACTACACTCTGGGAAGAAAATAAATTCAGTCTCATGGATGAGAGAATAAAAACTTTGCATTCCAAACATGAATTTATTTTTCCATGTAGACTTTCAGAAAGCAGGAGCTAATAACTTAGAATTAAATACAGAGTACTGCAACACTTTTCTTCAGAGACTTGCAGTGTCTACAAAAGCAGCATCCTCTCTTGATTTAAGGAAACCGACTCACCGGCTAAGAACTATACAAAATCAGTTTGCGTTTTATTCTTTTTGGTAGCCTGGAGAGTAAGAGGCGAACGTTAGACTAAAGATAATTAGGAACAATAACTGCTTCCATCTGCTAGGATTTCTATTAAGATCTGCTATGATTTCTGAATATTAAGATCCCACCTTATGCCTCGGGTTTGCTAATATTCAGCATTCCATAAGCTGCACTATCGCTATATTAACCAGTACTGCACACAGTTAAGCACGTTCACCACTGGACTGCAAGCAGAAAGGGGATATGCCCAATCCTTAATATATGCCAAGGAAAGCACTGTTTAACCATGGAAACTATAAAAACCTCCTTGAGCATTTTTGAAGTATTACTCTACAGTTTAAACAGTACCAAGAGATTTTTTTAACAGCTACTAAGTTAACAGCAACAAATAAAAGGCTACATGGAAATTTCCAAACAGTCCTTTGATAGCAATTCATTTAATATTTAGGAGCAAACACTTTTGAAAGGTATGTTTATAAAACAGAGAAGGCTGTTTATGGAAGCTCTACTACCGAGTACATTAACATTTCTGAAATCAACATACCTTGGAGAACAGCTCTATGAACATCAGATTACACGCATCTTTAAATTCTTACCATGCCAATTAGGACTTAACTTTTTTTTTTATTATATTTAAATATTCTTTATATTACTCAGATTTCTTTTTTTCTGCTGGTGGATTAGATTAAAAATACAATGCATCTACATCAGATTGAATTACAAACACTGAGATTTGCTTCACTGAACTCAAATAGTACTCATTCAGTATTTAGAAAGTTAATGAACAAAAGGATTTTATTTGGGGGTTTTTATTGTTTGATTTTTTTCCTTCTCCTCTGCAGCCAGAATTGCTGTTCCACTTAACTATAGCTACTTTTTGTAATAAAAAAAAAAATTATCCTAAGGTCTGTGAGGGGGCAATAAAGAACATCTTAATAATATGGAAAAACACTGAAGAGCCATTTCAATACATTTTTTGAGACAACAAACAACTTGTTTGAATTTCATTCTGTAAAATGACACTAGAGGTTTGCACAGTATAGAGAACTCTCTCCCAGATTAGTGTTGTATTCTTTTAGCATTTTCAAAACACATTTCTGAGTTATACTTCATATCTATATTCACTGTCCATAAAGGCAACAATATGTGGCTCAGATCATGAAAATCAAGGAATACTAATCCTTCAGCCTTTTTTTTTAAATGGAAAAAGAAATTATGCTATTTGGAACCTATAAAATAGATAGAGCAGTGACAGTGATTCTACTTCATTTTCTCTCTGATGAGCAATTCGGTGACCTATTATGAAACAAACAAAAAAAGCCTCCCACCCAAGTGCATCTATTCTTGAAAGTTCCCTCTTCTATAATTAGCTGTACCTTGACTTCTTTCTGAACTTATTTCCAACTCAAGGATCATTTTTATAGTAAAATATGTACATATAAATTTCTTAACAGTTTTAAATTGTCCCAACAACTGCGACAAATTACTATATAATACAATGCAGTTATAGTTGTCAAGCTATCACTTAACTAAGTGCTTAAAAATTTACCAGAGCAATTTTAATCACCATTAGCAAAGCACATTCAGAATTCATATCAAAAGGAACATAAGCTAAAGGTCGTAAGAAGCTTCACCTGAATAATAGGAACTTGAAGTGAAAGTATACTGCAGTGATGTGATAAATGCATTGATTGAGGTGCTGGAGCATGTCCAGAGAAGGGCAACAAAGCTGGGGAAGGGTCTAGAGCACAAGCCCTGTGAGGAGCGGCTGAGGGAACTGGGGATGTTTAGCCTGGAGAAAAGGAGGCTGAGGGGAGACCTTATCACTGTCTACAACTGCCTGAAAGGAGGCTGTAGCGAGGTGGAGGTCAGTGTCTTCTCCCAAGTAACAGGCAACAGGACAAGAGGAAGTGGCCTCAAGTTGCGCCAGGGGAGGTTTAGATTGGATATTCAGAAATATTTCTTCACCAAAAGGGTTGTCGGGCATTGGAACAGGCTGCCCAGGGAAGTGGTGTAGGCACCATCCCTGGAGGTATTCAAGAGACGTGTAGATGTGGCACTTACAGACATGGTTTAGTGGTGGACTTGGTAGTGATAGGTTAACGGTTCGACTCTATGATCTTGGAGGTCTCTTCCAACCAAAATGATTCTATGATTCTAGACTTACTTATTTACTAGAATGATATTTAATTCTTATTTAGCTTTACATAAAGAAAATATGAAACAGCTCTTCATATAGGATAAGTAAAAACCCAAAGACTAGAGCAGTTGGATTTTATTGATCAAGCGATACCATGTCTTCCATCCAGTTTTAATTTGCTTAGATAACAGATGTTCTGTGATACCCCAATACAAATACATGTGTAGAAAAGGGCAGCAAGGAAGCAGTTTCCTACTCAATCTGATTGCACCCTTGGGGATTTGGTTTGTGTAGTAAAGAAAATACAGGTCTGCAAGTCTTAAGCAGTTGTATATCACTGACAAAGCTTCTGCATCTCCATGGCCTGAACAGGAGAAAAGCAAAAATTTCTCCTCTCACATATGGAAATGCAAGTGTCAATTAAAATAGAAGTTTTTAAAAACAACCTTAAATTCACAACGTTTAAATTTTGCTTTCGGAAATGTTAATATCAGTTATCTTTGCCCTGAACTTTATATTGCAGAATTTTTTAGATTTGTATCAAACTTTACACCTATAGAGTAGATTAGTTATAAAAATTAAATGTTTTGGTCACAGCGCGCCATTCACAGCTGAAAAAACTGAAGCTTGATGCTGTAGATGCTATGAATTTGTTTGGGTTCGATAAGAAACTGAACAAACTTATGGAAGAGAAATCAACCATGAGTTGTTAAATGCACACCAACCATTTTAGGCTCAGAAAAATCACTCAGTTGCAAACAGCTGAAGGTTTGGAGAGGAATAGGAGGGATGATTATATAGGCCAGCCTCACTTTAATATTCTTCTATAGGCATCCATTTTTGGCTACTATTTGCAAAAGAATATTTGGCTATATGGCTCTGATAGAAACCTGTTCGTTATGTTGTTCTTCACTAAAAGGGAATTACTTACTTCGATTATTGAAAATAACATTTTGCTTTAGTTTAGCTAAATTCAAAAGGAAGAAAGCAGGGCAAACAAACCCTCATAAAGAAATTAAGTGCTTGGATCAGTACAGCTAAAAGGATTACAGTCACCCGTCGCAACACCTACACACAAGGTTTGTGCCAAACATTACAAGTTATACATGTAGCTGTGTCAAGGAACATGCTCCTCTTATTAGCTAGCTTACAGGTAGAAGCAAAAAGAGCTAAAGAAAAGACGACAGACAAAACAATAAAGAAAGCTGGTGGCTTAAAGCCTATGAACAGAATTAGCCTATACACATTTGCGTTTTCACTATCTTAACATTTGCTTTGTTGTTAGACCTTGGGAAAAAAAGACACAGAATGGAAATAACTGTGCCTGATTACTTTAAAAAGAAACGCGGAACCTGTGCATTGAGTCTGGTGCTCTTGTCTTCTCAATTTGCCATTCTTCACGCGCTCCTTTTTAAAATTGTCCTTAGATAAACATTAGGGGAAACATTCTGATCAACTTCGTTTTAGAAAGGCTGAAATAGAAAGTGTCAGTCTGTAATTGAGGGACAGCTGGCTGTTACTGTGATAACAATATGTCAAATGAAGATCTTTTCCACTGGAAAATGTTGCTGCCCCTCATTATAGGTTAAATTCCCAGAATTAAAACCCCATTCATAAGGATTTGAAAGCCTGAGCTTAAGACTTGTCTTCCATATGTGCCTGTTCTCACAGAACGGTGGATGCTACTCCATAACTGCCCACAAGAGCAAACAAACAGAACAAAAACACGGCTACAGGGAACAACTTTAAACTATAAATGGTTATTAACTGAGATACACGGCATGCTGTGCACCTTATTACAGTCTAGCAAAATGACTGTGACTGGAAAAACGCCAAAAGCCTTAAGATTTCCTTACTTAATATATAACTTTTGAGCAATACAATGATTTCTTAGGCGATTTTTATGCCACTGGCCATCATTTATTTATTTTTGTAAATATTGCTGTATAATAGTGTTTCTGCAATCAAAAATAAGCTTTTTCTTTACCCATCATTGCAATTTTCTACTGATTTATTTTTAACAGGAGGCATAGAAAGGAGAATGGACTCAAACTGGGTTTTTTAACATTTTGATACTTCATAAAATCCAACAGCGCATAAGAAGAGTGTATTTGTAGTTAGTTCACAGTGTAAATCATCGTAAACGATACATTTCCTACATCTAAAAGGCAGCAAACTCCAATCCTGACCTAGATGCAGTTCACACCAAGCAACTGAAGACCACAAGACAGCGCTCATGAGCTTCGGTCTCAAATACAGAACCCAATTTCTGAAAGGTTTTCTCTACCACGTACACAAATGAAGATGCATGTTGGAGTACAAGTTCCAACTGATTTTAACAGGAGTTAATGTGTTTTAGTCTGCAGTACACAAACACCACATGTTTACCATTCACTGTAGATGCTGCATGCATCATATTGCCCACTAAAGTTACAAGGCTGAGTTGCTGCTGCAGGCTAGACTACTACTTCATTTTCAGCAAATGAATTTTGTTTACTGCCTTTACTGCTCAGCGAGTGAAAACCATCAAGTTTGGAGCTGAAAATGCAATAGAATCAGTAGATAAAGTCTGTGGATCCGTGCAGCTAATTGTTTTGCTTTTGGCTATGGCATATGTATTACTTGACTGCTAATTTCACGCTCTGATACTGCTTCTTTATAGCAGCAGATGAAACTGAAGCGCTAGTGCCTCGTTCAAATAGGCTGATAAATATGTATTCCACCCCTTTGCAAAATGTTTGACACACTTCTCACCCATTGTTATGCTTCCCTTTCATGAAGTCTAAAACAGTCCCCTATTTTAGCTCTTATTCTTGCCATTGTCAAAACAAAATGTATATACGCGCCTGGCTTATTCAGTATGCAAACAAGGAATTCTAATTTTCCTGTTTACAGAAATCCCCCTATAAATTTGTTGTGTCTGTATTTAGATTTGAGGTAGGGATACACATGGCTGTACTCTCTAAAAAACTTCAGGAGAATAAGAGCAGCACATTTCTCTACAGATGGGCAAATAAACACTGAAGAAATCATGCTGGTCCACGTGCACGACTGAATTTACCAATTCAAACAGAGATTGAGATGCCTTCTAGGCACAGCAAGTATTGCTAACAGTTAATTCAGACCTCCCTGGCTCTAAGGACTGTCTGAGATGAAGATGCAGCACTGTAGGGCAGCCCAAGAGGGTGGCTGAAAAAACTAAAGCTTTGGCTGGTCCCTGAAGTATTTGAACAACATGAAGCGAAAGCAACGTTTCTAATGCTACATTTAAAAGAAGTAAAAGGAGACCAAGAATAATGAAATCAATCAAATCCATAATAATTACATAATAGTGGATCATACAAGAACAATAATAAAAACCCAAATAGTTGTGAAATCAAGACCAAATAAGATGAAACCAAAAAGCAAGTTTCAGGAGACAAATCCCACTGGTCTAATTCAAATACATATGTATTTCCACTGAAACAGTACAGTAAGATCATATGTTCTTACACCACTGATATACCAGGAAATATCTATAATATTTTAGTTGTGAAAGAACCCATAACTGTTGCATTCTTGTATTTTTTTTTAAGTGATGCATCAATTAATGTCTCCGGGGGGGGGGGGGGGGGGGGGGGGGGGGGCACGGGGGGGGAGGGATTGGTTTAGGTTTTTTAAGGAGGATGGATTTTAGCATAATTAAGAAGAGGATCTAAAGCCAGATAGTAAATGGGAGATGGAAAATGAGAAACAAAAATTAAGAGAATTGAGGCTCTTCAGACATGTCAAGAATGAGAGGACTAACGAGCAAGTCTTTGGTATATTCACGTATAAAATCTAAGAAATGGAAAAAAACCCCTAGTGTATGCAAACTTTCAAGTTCATACTTATTTGTGAATTTAGCAAATATATATATACACACACATGCATTTATATACATAAAAATAAACACACACACAACAGGCATACAATTTTAGATCCTGGGCAACACAAATCTGGTTTCCTATAGAACAAATCTTCATCATTGCCTAGCAACCAGAGCTATTTTTATGTCCAACTGTAATAATTCAACATTTCAGCTGTCTTTACGGAGATCTGGGAGTGGGGGAAATCTCTTAAATCTCATCTCTTCCTATTTGCCCCTCCAGCACGCTGACATTTGATCTTTTCAAAACCAAAATTCACTCCTTCACAGAAGCCAAGTTAGGACAATTTCAGCGTATAAAGTGCAAGTCTGAGGGAAATTCTGAGTGACAGAAAAGGACGCGATCCAGCAAACACTCCTTTGGTGCCATGTGTGGGTACGGTTTACTGTAACTCATCTCCTGTTTTCAGAACCTTCTGGAGGTTCTGATGCAATAATAAAATGTCTGTGCAGCTAATGCTGCGTAATGACATGTAGCACGACTGGTTCCTCTTTTAAGGGCTAAGTAAGCCATAACAGTACGGTCTTGGACATAAAAGGCATTTTACAGAACATTATAAACTGTTGTATTGCATTTTAACTACAAAATTCACTAGAAGAAATGAATGAATACTATTATCCTGGGATTTTGTACAAACCAGTTAACTGAAATTGAAATTCCCTTACAAGAATTACAACACAAACACAATGAAGGAGAGGACAGGAGTTTAAAGCCAAAACACAGGTATAATGCTTTCCCAAATCCAAAGCCTGTTTCTGTCTACAGAAAAACAGCTAGATATATTATGCAAGAATAACATCCCTGCAAGTATATAAGGAAAATATGAGGTATTAAAACACTCAGTCCTGCACATTCGAACTGCTTGGGCTATCTTGAAGACAATCTTCCATATATTCTTGCACATCTCAACTCAGATTTTTTTCTTTTTTTAAAATGTGTTCTATGGTTTACTTTTTGAAAAATCAGAATCAAAAAGACTAGAAACATACATGTTTTTATTTTAAGTGAAAGTTGAAATTCTGATGCATCCACATAGCACCAGAAGGTAGAAAGATGTCTCTATGGCAATTCTCACGACGAAAAAGTCTAAGAGCTGTTAACGTTACATAATCTGAAAATCTACAAGATTGAAATCGCTGAGGGAAAGATGAACCAAAATACAGCCTTTACCTCTAGTTTTCCACAAATAATACACATAGGCAAAAAACCTACAGAAACTTACACCAAAGTATTCTCCTGGCAAGGTTACCACTTCCAACCAAATAACATGCTTCGGCCACAGCGTACAACCGTTTTCTATACTGTCTTCAGGTAAGGATATGAAAACTAGCGCGATAAAAACCTCAGCGGTTCCTCTCAGATAAGCACTATTCCTGTTTTAGAAATAAGGAAACTGGAACACAAGGAAGTTCAGACGCTTCCCAATGACACTGATTTTAGGGTAACTGAGCTTCAGTGCTGGTTCCAAGAGCGGAAAGTACGTAATTGCTTTAAGATGTGCTACATTTCAAAAATCTGAGTGGTTAGAAGATTGCACAGAATGCAATCAGGAGAACTTAGCTAATATTAATTTACCAATTAATTTTTTTTTTTTCCTTTTTTAGTACGTAATTCCCATACATTTGGGCATAAATCAAAAGGTAGTTGCAATTGTTTCTGAACTCTGAGATGCACAACGCATTCCCTGTGTGGAAACTGACCAACTTCAGATCTTTTCTTTTTTAAATACTATAAAAATCTGTAAAGCTGCTTTACTCTGTAGGGGTTTTCCCAGAAATAGGTTTAGGCAAGGTACGTTTTCTCAGCTGTTCCTTTTGGAATTTTAGTTCTTTCTATGGCACTTCCAGGAAAGCGCTGTTTGATGGAAAACACTGTTGAAGCTCAAGCACCACAGTCAGTCATGTTTCAGGAAATAAATTATAATTCCTTAGAAAAAAATCTATGGATCTATATAAAAGCAAAAAATAAGATTATAATTTGATCCTTTAAATGTTCATTTTTTGTCCTCCAGTACGGTGGAGTCAGTGCTAGCCTCAGTGCTTTTACTAAATATTAACACAGCATTCTCTAAAATAAGTGAAGGGTACTAAGATGACATATTCCTGATGCTTATATAAAAAACACCTGTAAAAAACAGAGACTACGACAAGGAGCCAAAGAAGACACAGTCAAATAAATTCTAATTAGAATTTCAGTTGACACAGGCAAGACAGATTTCCTATGCTACACAGCAGGCAGTATTTGATTTTCTTCCCTAAATTGAAAACGTATCAAACATTATGAGTACCAGCCGTGTTTGGGATCTCCAAGTATGATCACAGCTTCTGAAAATTGAGGCAATGCAAAAGTATATTATTACATATAATACTTGTCCCTTAAGAACCTGGAATTTTAAAAACACAAAACAGGCAAACAAGCGAGAGCCTCCGAAAGTGTAAACCCCCTCAGAGAAGAACACTATCCCAGCCAATAAATAATTCACATCCAAACACTCTCCATTCACTAGTCTACGTTATTTCTTCCAGCTTTTGCTCTTCTATACTGCTTATTAGCAAAATTATGGTGGAAAATTAGAACAACTTTTTCTTAATTGGGCTATTATTACACCACTTGCTCATGTTTGGTTTGGGTCATTGGTTTTTTTTTTGAAGATTCAATGTAAAAGTCATGTCAAAAAGTTCACATCTCTAAAACATGCCATCCATGCAGATGCATCTATACACGTATTGAAAACATTTAAAATATCATTTCCCACAACAGAGGCAAGGAAGTCTAATGATACAACAAAGTCCTTTCCTGGCTCAGATGCTCAGTGGTTACGTATTAACTTATATAAATTACTCTGAATACTTCCTAATGTAAAAGATTACTTTAGCAGCTTTGGGTATTATTATAATTGCAAATTATTATCTCTTATGTTGGCTCTGTTCTTCCAACAGTCATCAAAAAAGATAAAATGTTCTCAAACTACCTAATTATTTGCCAAAGATATGTCCTAGTTTTCAGTTTATTCAAGTCTAGATTTCTATTATTACATATAGTTTCTAGAACATTATTGTGTGCGTGTGGTAATAGCAGTGTAAATGAGGAGCAATGACAATAAACTTTTAGAATAAAGAATATGCACACGCAGCAGCAGCCCAGTGTCTTTAGAAGTCAAGTGGGTAAAATCCATTCCAACAGGCCTATAAACCTTCTGGCCTCAGTAATCTTTATTTTAAAAGATTAATCTCATAATATCAGTAACAAGGAATAACTGCATTAATGGGGGGGAGGGGGGGTGCTGTGGGTTTTTTTTATTTTTACTCCTCCTATTTTCCCCTTTGGGATACTGTCCATTCCAGTCTAGCGAGGCAATGGAATGATAATTTCATTCTTCACTGGTAATTATCAAGCAGTGTAAAGTCCTTGGCTACAGTATTGATCAACAGATATAGTTGTATATCATTCTTAAATCTGACTATACAAAGGGCACAGAGATGTTCCTCAACGAAGCAAATAGAGGACTAGTTGGTAAATAGCATATTAAAAATGAATAGCTTCAACATATAATAAACGGAACAACGTTATTTGATTATTGTATTTGATATCTTTAAAACAAAAAAAAAATCAAATAACCTCTACACATTTTAATACAATTTTTTTAAATGCTGTTACCTCAGCCATTCAAGCCAGTCTATGAAAAGTAGGTCAGGCCATGTAATTTCATTCATGTAATTCTGTTTTTCTCTTTCCGTTCAGTTTTCATTCTTCTGTGGCTTCAACCCAAGGAAACATTACTTCAAAAAATAGATCAGAACTGTGCAGTTTGATTTTTTTTTTTTTAACTCTATATGATTGGCTTAAGAACAAGTCAACTTAAGCCCAACAGAAGCAAGATGAGGTTCATAGTAAATAGGGGGTTCTGAATAAGAAGAAAAATATAAGGTTCTACTTACTAGCATTCTCCTCATGAAAAAAAAGAAAGGATGCTAAGAAAGATTAGACTATTTGTCTCAACTGTGCAACTAACATTACAGCAGCGGGAGCAAATTCCTACATATTCATAGCCAGAAGTCTCCATCAGGAGGACTTGTAATGAATAAGACCTGTCGATAAGAGTTTTAGTATTTGCTCCTTAAGTATTTGAAGGAAATAAAACAAACATACATACGTGACTTTCCTATGATGGACAGTTACAGCATGGCATCACCTTTTACACCTAACTTTGCCCGTGTTCTTGCCATTACCTTGATTTCTGTCTGGCGACCAGAAAAAGATGCCATGGCTATGAGATAAATGTAAACTATTATGTCCCTTTCACTGTAAGTGCAACTTATTTTACAGAACACAGAAGAGAACTTTCATTTTTGTTACTCATAGCTCAGGCAGATTTAAATTACCACTCAATTCAGAAATGCCACACGTAAACCTCTTATTTCACATGGAATAATTAATGAACATTTATTTCATCTTTAAATAAATAGTACAACTAGAGACAAACCACACAACGTTATATGGGTCAGCCATCACAAAATAAAAGCTGCACTGAGCACTTGCTTTTCACATTTGGTAGCTCATGAAATGCTTTCTAAAATTATTTCTAAACAAAATCCTCTGAAAGGTATTTTAATGCTGATGCTAGACTGGCCAAAAAAACCCCACCCACCAAAACACCCACTCACCCCCAACATCACACACCTAGCTTCCACCTGTGTTCTGTCAGGCTAATACTTGATTCAGAATACGTTTGCTTTTGATAATTGCCCTCCTCAAAAGGATCAATATGGCATGCATTGTTCTTAATAGTCCACAAAAAATTAACAGAAAGCTTTCCATTTTGGATTAGAAGTCCTGTGCAAAGCATAGGATATTATAGAAATGAAGTATTATAACAATTCTTTCCTGAGCGCGCTGTTTATTAGCCTTTTGGATTTGGTCCCGTGTCCCGTCCCCCCCTTCTTTTTTTTCCCTAACATAAGCTTGCTCTCTACTGGAAGAAAAATAAATCCTTATTTCAGGATTTCTAATAATCAATAGAACTTCCTCAAACAAAGCCTTTTTTAATTTTAAAAAGAATTACCAGGAAAAGATTCGACATAATCTTTGCCTTAAACTGTTAACACATTTAAATCCTATCAATCAACTGCACTATCTTCATTAGAATTTTACTTCATGTGCGTTAACGTGTCAGTTCACACAAGTCTTTTTCACATCAAAACTATGTCTAAGGAGTCTTCCCGTTTCAAGGCTATCACCATTTACTGCTGTAACAAAAGGACCTGGTTTCCAAGCTGCAGGGCATTTCACAGCCGCTTCTACTGGAACAGTATTGAAGTCTGATTTTCAAAGGCGCAGCTATTTTATATAGTCTAGTTTTCCAGAAATGGAAATAGCTAAGCATATACCTTCTGGAAAAAAAAGTTCAAGCACCTTAGAAAATTGCTACTCATTTCTGAGCCTGCTTTTTATTTTCTTTAAATTGCAGATGTTTCACGTCTCTTGGGTGTTTCCTACACAGGGACAAAAGAGAAAGGACCTTCAGAGAAAAACATTCAAAACCATCAATTGGTTGAAAGTATTACTTAAGAAGCAAGATTAAAAGACCACCAATTTGTATTTGTCGTCAATTACTAAAGAAAGATCAAGGTATTTGTCCGAAGTATCTAAAGATTGCTGCTTACATAAACAGAAGCAACAAGGCGAAAGCAAGACGGAACAGTCGGCTGGCTATCGTGGCAGACTGACAGTGTGATACAGGGACTGAGATGAAACAGCCGTCTTAGTGATTGAGTGGAAATTAGCTGTTTAAAACTAGCCCAACAGAATGTTAAAAATCAAAATACAGAAAGAAACTTTCCTACATTTTTGCAGGATGATAGCAATGGAAAAGTTTATACTTGGCTATGCCACAAAGAAGAAAATTCTACACCGCTTACCCAGAATAAATGTGCACCATAGCTGCTAAATAGCTAGAAATGTAATTGAGCTTTCTAAAATCTTGTAGTATGCAAGCTTATAAAGTGATAAATGAAACGCACAGCTGAATTTCTAAGTGTGGGCATTAACCTAGAATTGTAGGTTAATTTCACATATTAAAAGTCACAGAAGAAATTGTCATTAGCAGCAGCAAGAATGTGTTCAGGTTGAACAATGCCATCGCAAATTGTATAGCAGTTAGTTTCTGGTCACCTTACTCTGATACTTCTAACTACAGAATAAATTATATATGTTCCACAATAAATAAAATAACAGTGCTTATTCACCAAGCAGCATGTGTATCTGTATTGTCCGCATAAACAAGGGCAAATGGCAAACAGGAAAGCAAGTCAGGAGAGATTTAATTGGCATCCCACCGTGATTTGGGCTTCTGTGATTCAGAAGCTCTAAAAAACATTTTTTTCTTCCATATAAATATTTCAAGGGAGACAGGATCAAAGTCCCCTCCATTTTGCAGGTATCTCATAGCTTTCATCCTAACTAAATATAAAAATAGTTAGAAATTATATTCTGAAACAGCAACCAGAATTACTCTTCCTCAGGAAAGGGCTAAGAGTGGAACCATCTAATCCCATTAGAGGCACCTGGTGATACAACTGGCAAGCTCTGGAGAATCAAATCCAAAGTGGCAAACATCCAGCAGAGACAAATTAGGGTGCAAGACAGGGAAATGTGAATTTTTAGAGACACAAACGTTGAAGTCAGACCTCAAATGGAAAATACTGAGAGTCTCAGTGTTCTCTCCCTCCCTGCCCCCTCAACCTGAACACCTAATCTAGGAACTTCATGAAAACAGGTTCTTGCAAAACTTCTGTCCCTTTCTTGTTCCTGTGCAAGAAGATATGGAATATTGCCTTTCCACTGCGCGTACCATGTAGACATATCCATAGACTATATCCATTTCTTGTGTTCCTTAGCTCATTAGCAACTCATGCATTCCATTTGTAGGTAATTCTTAGTCACAGATGGATTGCTTCTGTGATATACTGTCTGCCTGCTTAGCAAGTAGCTTCACTTGCTAATCAGAGCTCTAGTACAAGATCTTCTTCAGCAAGTTAATTGGGAATCAATAACACAACCAGATGAATACACAGACTTCCTGATTTAATGCACATGCATTTTATTCAGTCAGCTTCAGTTAGACCAGCAAGCTCCCTGGACAAGTGTTAGAACAAGCTGGGTTTTTGATGACCCAAACATGATGGAAGGTTATCAGATTATAAGCAATGTTTCTTTATTTTAAGAAAGAAAAAAGAACTTGCCTTCAGCCACAGAAAATCAGATGGTCAAACTGGTTATGATGACCAGACTTTTCTGTGCCTTAGAAAAGTGGTCAGGATCACACGTACTAGAGCTTTTCCCTGCATTTCTTGTCTTGCCAGCATGTGTAGATCAATACAGAATGCTAGGAAGCACTCCTTACTTTGTGATGAGTGAAATAACTCTACAGATACTTCAAAACTATATGTCTATGGCACGGCTGACTGTGGACTAGAAAGCTTGTCTCTTGACTGTTATATTTACGTTTGACTTTTAGATGAGAAGCCAAAAACTAGTTCTGCAAAATAGAATGATACAGGGTTTCTTGCTTTGGTTTTTTTGGTCATTTGTGTTTGGTTTGGTTTTTACATTGGAATAATTGCATTGAATGCACACAAGGAAAGAGATGGTTTGATTTCTTCAACTCACAGTAAAATTCACATGGAACTGAGAACAACTCACTAAATCCGAACTAAATTAATAATAGGGATAATTTATTACTATAGAAAGGGGTAAATGCAGGCATTAAACTCTCAGTAGTGGTAGGCTTAACAGGTTTTCACATCATGTCCTATCACTGTTAGCATGATATGCATCATTTACTTACACAGATTAGCTGTATCTAATTAAAAAAAATAATAATTATACATTGATTTTGAAAATTACTTTACAAGTCAGTGAGCACAGAGGTAGTATACAACAGTACAGATTTTATGAGGGTTGAAGGAAGCAATAAAAGTTATAAACTAGAATGACAAAATAAAGTATCTAGAGGAACAGGATTCAGCTCCCTGCTGAGTCTCTCTAAATGGAACAATATTTGAAATTAATTCTGCTGTAAATAAGTACTGTTGCATTCATAATTGTAATTTACACTGCCACAGCGCTGTCATTTTGCATATAAAACCAGATTTATTTTATGGCATCTCCATGCAGGAATTGAAATGCTATATAAACTTCATAATAGCTCATGTTTCTAAAACAATTTCCTAGAGAGATCCAAATCCCTCTACTTATGTATACATTCAGATCTTTTCTTAATGCTGAGCCATTTATGGGCAGCAGAAGGGTAAAGTGTTCTCCAGCAACAGTCAACGTTCTCAGGTAATAGCACTTAAAGATTGGTGATGTGTAATAGCTCCAAATAAACTCAAATAGTAATTTTGACTTGCAGGAGGACAATCATACAAAGTAAATGGAACCACGGTTACCCTTAGTGTTCAGAAATCACTTTCATCATCAAACTGAAAAGCATATGAAAATAACCTTGTTCAAAAGTTTAGTCATATCAAAGATGTCAAGGTGCTGAAGGATAAGTACCAAGAATCCCTTACAGTTGCAACCTTAAACCACCAAGTTCAGCTTATCTTACCTGCTGGCCCATGTCCCATTAGACACTGTTTTTATATGAAAAAGATGTCCCGAGACTGAGAGAGATCAAAGTCAAACCCGACTTGGAATTTTGCAATCGAGCATATAGGAAAAGAAAGAGATAATCCACTCTTTTGCCCAACAAGAGCCCAACCATTGCTATACTGAAGGAGGGTGTCAAGAGCAACACTAGCTAGCAGGAAGGCTTTTAGCCTGAAAAGAACAAAAGCTGCATCTCTCAGAAGGAGATGATAGTGGTTTAAGATACGTAATTCTCAAACCCTTTGAAAGTAAAACGTCCATACGTTGTTTTGTGGCTCTTGATTTCTTCTCATGCTGCCTCTGAAGTGACAAGATTAGAAACCAACTTCTAAGATGGCATAGATGAAGCATGTTTATGCTAAACACACCACTAAATAGTGATGCTATTAGTAAGTCTAGTTTGGCTAATGCTAAAAAGTGAGACATTTCCCTCCCTAAAAATCAGCTCTATTTTCCCAGCCTTCCTTTCTTCTCATTACCTTTTCTGTTCTTTTAATATCACTACAAATCACAATTACTTCAGTTTAGTACATCAGCTCTTTAGGGACTGTAATAATTCTTTCCAGTCACTTATCAGCTGTTTTTTAGTAAAACTGGTTTAGACTTTTTCTTAAAGTTCCTTTAATTTTCCATTAGGCAAAATCAAAACATTTCACTATGGCTTTATTTCACTATGCTTGAAGTATTTATAATGTAGAAGTGACTAAATCATTGCTTCTACTTTGTAAAAAATGAATTGCTATTCTTTTTATTTAACACAGTATTTCACGAGACAAAATTGTCACACATATCCTGAAAATGGGTAATTAACATTGTACGCTGTGAGCATCCTGATCCAAAAAGGGAATCAGAGTAAGGAAACAAAACTGACTTGAAATAATAGTTTGGAAGTCCAAAAATCTTATTTTTCATACGTGAAGGTTTCACATATGAAAGGAAGAGGGAGGTTTAGTAAGTCCTTTAGGTTACCAATATCAAAGGAAAGCAATTGCTTTAGTATTGACTCAGTGGTAAATCACAGACTTGCTGAACAAAAAAACCTGATTCTTTGTCCCCACTTCACTTCAGAGATCTGGCATAACATGAATGGCCACTTGCTCCTGCACTGATCCTCCTAAAATTATCCTTCACGAAGCTCATCACGCTCTGATCATTATGGTAGAGAGGCATAAGAAAAAAAAAAAGAGCATTGGGAAAGGAAATGAGACGAGGAAAAAGAGCAGGGCAATCAAAATACATTGGCCATGTCCCCAGAAGGGCTGGCAGAGAGTGGTTGTATGTTGAGAACACCTGGAGACACCTGAGCAGGAACGGCCGTTGGCAGGCTGCCCAGCTACTGACAGCGACCATCACCGCTGTCAGAAATGCGGCCCCTTCCTACAGTAACACCCCATAAAGTGACCCAATGCTTTCTGAAACCACGCCGTGGACGTGCGGAAATTGGTTTCCCTTAGAGGTTAAGAAACCGTTCAGGTATTGGGTCACTGTAACACGGGACTTGCCCTCTTGTGGAGTACTTAGTTAAAACCACGTGTTAACAGAAAAAAAACAGATTATTAAATAGAAAAAAAACCACTAACACTACCTATACGTTTTATTAAGAATAAGACACGGTTACCAGTAATAAAATGAGAACGTGGGTTTTGATTCTTAGGCCAAGCCTAATAATTTTTTTTTCTTTTCTGTAGTATACAAAATTAAAGCAGCCACAAAATAACATATATTCACTGATCAATATTTGTCCCCTCCTGGTAAGGATCTAGCTTTCAGAAACTTCTCCACATTTGAGGATTTCAGAAACACTCATCATACTAGTTCTTGATTACAGCAAAGGAATTCAAAAATGCAAGGAAAATAAACTAACCTTAAGCTACACTATTTACAATGTTTCTATTATTTTCAGGCTCATTAGGAACAAAATCCACCCCACCCCCTCTTTTTTTTTTTTTTAAAAAAAAGTGAATTTAGCTGTGTCCAGATTTGGTCACAGTGAATCAGTGAGCGAACTGGGTTCCATCCTCAGTTCTGGTTTCTGACAACCACAGCAAGCACAACATCCTTACTGCCAGCCAGTCACTGTCTCTCTCATCAATCTTATCTTTAGCTGCCTGTCAAGGAGAGAATGGGAACATAAAGAAACGCTTTGTAGAAACCCAGATAACGCTTATCAGTGACTTAAATTAAAAAAAAAAAAACACCAACACCCAGAGGGGTGGGGGGGACCCACCACCCAGGGAGATAAATCTACCTCAAAGAGGTCTATTGGTGGTAATTAACATCTTATTTTAAACTTACCAAAATCATTCTATAAGGATTTCTAAAGAACAGTCTACTGCTACAAGCAAATGAAGAGCTTTATTCAAGTTTACATTTTACATCAGGGATACAAACATTCTTCTGCACACAGGCCATTCATGCAGCCTTGTTAACTACAGCGTATGCAAATTAACTTGTTCTAAGGAGTTGTTATCAGATAACTATTTGCAGGAGCAAATTGGAAGCAATGTTTCCACTATCAATTACTCGCCCAAATATCTGATAAATTCTATTTATTTGGGGCATTAGGAAGGTCTCCGTTATGGTATGACACTACAGTTCTTCATAAATGTTTCTTTATAAAACTGCCACAAGATCATAGTATCACTCAATTGCCAATGAGCCCCCGATCCATAGAGACTTCCCCAGTGTCAGCCAAGAAGCCTGTGACATTACAGAGGTTTTAACTGACGTCTCCCATGCCCAATGCTGTACTGTAACTGCTAGACCTTCTCTTCTTTCATGTTTTGCTTTCAATAAGAACAAATAAAATGAAATAATACTAAATGCAGAATAACCACTTAAGTTGTGTAAGTAATAGAGATACGCGATTAGGGGAAAAGAATACTGTCTTGCTCCAGAGATATTAAGCAACGGGGACTATTTCAAACACAATTCTCCCTCAAACTGCATAGACTTTTAAAGTGTGCCCACTCTGCATGCTCTAGCAAGCAGGAAAATCAAACAAGCAGGAAATACTGTAATCGTGTTTCATTCAAATATATGCAGGTTACACAGTTAAAGACACCAGCATTTTTCCAGGGAAAATGCTGCTCAGTATGAGCCAACTTCCCCGTTCCGGAGTTTCATTTTTTTTTTTTTTTTTTTACCTCTTTGCTTGATAGCCTCAAAGGTTTTCAAGTAATTCAGAATGAGTTTTCTAGAACTACCAGAAATTAGTTAAACTCAGTAAATACAGAATTTAATGCCTGCTTTACTGCTGACACCATTTTGAGTTAAACCAACAATAAGTTGTTCTGAAAATGCAGTTTCCTGCAGCTAAAAACAGGTAAACCTCCCACCCTTATCCTTTAAGATTCCTACGTGCAGGTTTTAGTGGTTTGTTTGTTTTCTAATAACAGAACAAGAAAATAACCTTTCATCCTCCTGCACTAATTTTGCTCAATGTTCCACCTGGAAAGAAAAGCGCCAGAGCGCAGAGTTCCATCAATGAGCTCTTTCAGCACTTCTCTGCAGAGACTGCGCAGCACGAGGGGTTTGATAACAGTAACTTTTTCCAAATACACACCAGAACCCAATTGCTTCCCATCCTTCTGTATATGCTCATATTTATATATACACATACCAAAGATTGCCACATCTCATGTGTGGAAATTTTTTTCACAGGCATTAAACAAAATACAGAGCAAGCAGATCACCCTTACACAAGATGCAAACAGAGCTCCAAAATCTGAACTGTAAAGTACCCTGTGGGAAATATTGCTGGAGCACGAACATTCATTCATTATAAAAACTGATTAAACTTTTCCTTCTTAAAGCCTTAAGGTTATTTTCAGATTCTCCCTTCCCAGAAGTGGGTCACCTTCACTCCCCCTCCTCCCAAATACATCATTTACTAACATTAATTACCTTAATTTACAATAAATTCAAATAAGCCAAGCATGAGGAAAAGGATTCCAGCAATACAAGGACTGCCTCTAGAAATATAGAATACCAGGTTGGAAGGGACCTCAAGGATCATCTGGTCCAGCCTTTCTTGGCAAAAACACCATCTAGACAAGATGGCCCAGCACCCTGTTCAGCCGAATCTTAAAAGTGGTCCAACATTGGGGAATCCCCCGCTTCCCCGGGGAGATTATTCCAATGGCTGATTGTTCTCATAGTGAAAAATTTTCCTCTTGTGTCCAAACAGAATCTACCCAGGATTAAGTTGTACCCATTACCCCTCGTCTTTTCCATGTGACTCCTTGTAAAAAGGGAGTCTCCATCTTCTTTGTAGCCACCCTTTAAATACCGGAACATGGCGATAAGGTCTCCCCTAAGCCTTCTCTTCTCAAGGCTGAACAAACCCAGTTCTCTCAGCCTTTCCTCACATGGCAGGTTTCCCAGTCCTTTGATCATCTTTGTGGCCCTTCTCTGGACCCTCTCCAGTCTGTCCACATCTCTCTTGCATAGTGGGGACCAAAATTGAACACAATGTTCCACATGTGGCCTGACAAGCACTGAGTAGGGTGGGATAATGACTTCTTTATCTCTGCTGGCAATGCCCTTGTTGATGCAGCCCAGCATCCTGTTGGCTTTTTTTGCTGGAGCAGCACAGTGTTCACTCATACTGAGCTGCTTGTCTGCCAGGACCCCCAAGGTCCCTTTCCACAGAGCTGCTCCCCAGGCTAGGTAGATCCCAGCCTGTGCTGCACTCTTGGATTATGTTTTCCCGGGTGCAAGACCTTACATTTCTCTTTGCTGAACTTAAGGTTCTTGTAAGCCCACTCTTCCAGCCTATCCAGGTCTTCCTGCAGGGTGGCTCTCCCTTCCAAAGCATCCACCTCCCCACTCAGTTTGGTATCATTGGCAAACTTCATCAGGGTACACTTGATCCCATCATCCAGATCACTGAAGATATGAAAGAGTTTTGGGCCCAATATTGATCCCTGGGGGACTTTTGAAAAGGAGCTATATTTACCACCACCCTCTGGGTGCAAACTCTCAGCCAGTTCCCCACCCACCACACAGACCACTTGTCTAGAACATAACACATCGGTTTCTCTAGGAGGAGGGTGGGGATCAGAATCAGGCAAGAAACAAACTAAACCCTTCCTTCTTAAATACCAAACAGAAATCCATAAGGACTTTCAGGACCGAAAACACATGCTGACTGTTATCTATACTCTTGCTGATTGCTTTATTAATAAAACTGCCAAAAATAATCTACGGTAGTCAACTGTCTTTGAGCTTCCAGGAGAGAATTTCCTTTTGGTCCATTCTGCACCCCCATCTCCCATCAGAAACATGACATTTCATGTACCCAAGTCAGGATAAAACACCTGTGTAGATGCAGGTTTTGATATAGTCCTTGTCCTGAAGAACATATATTCTAACAAGGAAGAACACCGGCGGTGGCGTATCTGTTAGGCACAAAAAGACACAGGCTGATAACTAATATTGCTCCTCAGGCTCCAACAACTATGCTGCTGCCACTTTAACACACTGACAGAAGCTCCAGGCAGCACACCACCCATTTAGATTATGCATGTTGTTCGGACATAGTTTGACAGTACACAATTACAAACGGGAAGCCACAGGAGGCAGAGCCACCTGAAGAGAAGTAACACGCACGGTTGGGGCAAGGGGAGAAAGTTTATTTTGCCTGTCTGTTTTGTAACCAAAATTGGGAACACAGAAGAGAACGATAAAGGAGTAAGAAGCTGGTAAGAAAGAAACCAGCAGCTGAAAATCCACTGCTATGACTTGAGGTCTCAAAAAAAAAAAAATGTACGCAGCCAACACGGCAAGAAGTTCCATCACTTCCATTTGCCTGTAACTTCTGAGAAGGCAGCTCATGTGGATGGTGGGGGACGAGAGAAGCAGAAAAGTGACAATATTAGGGACTATGGAAAAGTGGAGTTAGTTCTGCCAGTGATGAGCAATTAATAGAACAAGGGATCGCAATCATACTAAAACTATTTCCTAATTAAAATAATTATATTAGCTGGCCTTTAAGGAGATATATTTATAGCAAGTGTGACAAGCTATTAAGAATTCAATTTAGATCAGAAGTCTCGAATTACGTCTTTAGGTATGGGGGGGAAGTGAGCTGCTGGCAAGCACAATAACTCATCTCACATTAGAGTAATTTGTCTCTGGCAAGGGACATAACTGGAATTTTTCTGCTAAGATGAGAATTCAAATAACTTCTGTGTATGTGGATGCATGTAGATTGCAAAGCATGATACATTCAACAAACTACTGAAGTAGTTGTCAAATAGGACTTGTAGTATTTATGTCGTAAGTTTTCTTATGCAAATACCATCTTTTAAAATTCTCTTGGTTTTTTATATGTTTGTTCATTTTTAAATAAATTTCTACCTAGTATATACTAAACCCTACTAGGGGTCTCATGGTAGTGTTTTTCCTATATTTAAATATTGCTAAAGACATCTGGAATCTCTCACCTCTGAGAAATTTACACAGATCTTATGGGCTGCCAAAACGTCCAGAACCAGCATATTAAGACTGAAACCTCTACACTGATGTATCTCAAAGGCCTGGAGTTTTAGAGGCGAGTAAGGAATACAGGCAGGAACAAAAAAAAATCGTAAGAAAATTACCTAAAATTTTTCCAAGTTTTTTATTTTCATCGCCAAATGTAGCAGAACTGTTGTTTACGGTGGCAAGTCAAGATCAAACAACATGCATCCCAAAGTCGGACTGCGACATCAGTGGTTTGGACTTGCTCTTTCTAAATGCAAATATTCCGTTAGTACAAAATCCTTCTCCTGCCATGCAGATTGCTCATCTGGTTAATCTTAAAGGATAAATACACTTTGTATTGTACAGAAAGGTCTCTTGGAACTAGATCAAAGGTATTGAAGGTAGAGGAAGAGCTTACTGCCAGCCACATTCAGCAGAAAAAATGGTTTATGTCACTCAAACCTAGTAGACTATACATGTATATTGGAAGTACTGCAAACCACAGAAATAGTCATTAAAAAAATTTCTTAATCATTAATCACATGTCAAGAGGTACAACAATATGTAGAAGAATAATGTATATTATGAATTCAAGGAAAAGTAACTTGACTGGTATTTTTAAACTCAGCTGTTATCATCAGCATTTCTTATCCAGCAAAGGCTTTTTCTCATTAGATTTTCAACACTCGTCTGCTCCCTAATCTTAAACCCTCACCTCCAGACTACCGAAGGCCATTTGATTCACCTTTTTGATCCCGTTTCTTTCCCCAGACGCTGTATTTCCCCAGGATTAAGCTTTTTCTCTGTAAGCACCGATTGTGATCCCTCTCCAAGTGCTGATGTACATTTTTCTTCTGCCCCGGCATTATTGTTAACTACAGTGATTTATTGATGAAATTAACTTTGTCCCTTGAGCACAGCAGCATATTAATAATCCAGAGATTACTTTAGTGTATCAGGGTTCCCTGTAGCAATGTGGGAAATTCATTTGCTAACATGGACAACAAAATAGAGTTCTGCTGATAGCAGGACTAAATGGGATAATCTAGAACACTGAACCTGTTGGTATCAATTGGAGTGTACCACAGTGCTTAGTGAATTAGCAATTAACAGACATCATCCTCCTAAGACCACCAGCGCCCTAGGCCACTAAAAATTCAAGAGTCCGCTTTGCAGTTCAGCATGAAAAAGCCACGTAGTGCTACAAGAACGTTTTCCTTCCTTTTTATTAGAAGTAATGGGCATTCAGAAATCCTCATTTTTATAACAGAAAAATAGAATGGACGGAGACAGCAATACCCCTAAGGACTGCAAAAGTTTTATTCTATGTTTCTTTGTGATCTTCATCCAAAAAAAATAAAAAAAAAAAAAATCACAAACGCAAAACAATTTCAGTTAACTACTAGGTGGGGGGAGTTGATACTAGACACATCTGACAAATTCACCGCTGGATCAGGCAGTAGGAAGAGGTGCAGCAGTGCTGCTTCAAGGAGCCCAAAGTCTCCTGTTCTTTCAATGGCCTTCGTCACCTGTTCTTAAAACATTACAATCTGAATGTCATCCGCTATCTCCTTTTAAAGTAATTGTGTGCATTACCTTCGCTTGATCTCTCATTTGCTTCTTATCCCTTCTAGGATGTAGGCAATCTCACAGTGATTAAAAAAACCCCATCAAACAACAGTCTTGTTCCCATTTATATCAATACCAAAAAGCCAGCACTAACTTTTAGTCTACTTAATTCATATTATCTGCAGAACAGTTACCTAATAAGCCCATGGGTAACCTAGGCTCAGCCCTCAGCAGTTTTCAAATCCACTTTAGCTTATGAAAAAACACATATAGGAGGAGTGAGAGGGAAAATAATTTCTACTTCACCCCATTTTAGTGGCTTTTTGGGGAGAACACAAAGAATACAGAGAGTTGTGATTGTGCTGGCTTTAATATGGAAGTTCATATACTAAGAACTCAACGGACAGCATCAAATCATTCCATGCAAGTCATACCAAAAACATACGATAGGTTATATATTCTTTGAAGGTATATCTACAAGATTGAAATTAATGATGAAATTGTTAAACACAACACTTTGAAATATCTATATTTAACTGTTTAAACTCATTATAAAGCAATTATCATTTTAAAACGTACATGTAATCAGCTTTATCTTTCCACAGCACTGTTAAGCTTTAAAGCTTTCACTATGCACTTGATACAGCTATTAGTGCACCACTGTCATGAAATTAACTCCATTTAAACCAGCAGTCTAACATAATAGTAAATACACACACAGCAGTAGAGGAAACAATTGCATCATGGGTCCTTGAATTTTGAAGTACTGAATAATTCAATACTACATATTCTAAAAGTAAAATATTTTTAAACTGTGATGTCATTTAAACTTTTTCCATACTGCTTTTTGAATACTACACTGAAAATAAGAATAGTAACAATGGCCTCTCCTGACAGTATTTCAGCTCTAATTTGGATGGATCTCATCTAAGAAAGAGAGGAAGAACACGCATGTCCACCAAGCTGGGCAGGAGTGTTGATCTGCTTGAGGGAAGGAAGGCTCTACAGAGGGACCTGGACAGGCTGGATTGATGGGCCAAGGCCAACTGTATGAGGTTAAACAAGATGAAGTGCCAGTTCCTGCACTTGGTTCACAAAAAGCCCAGGCAATGCTACAGGCTTAAGAAAGAGTGAATGGAAAGCTGCCTGGTGGAAAAGGACCTGGCAGAGTTGGTCAACAGCCAGCTGAATAGGAGCCAGCAGTGTGCCCAGGTGGCCAAGAAGGCCAAGAGCATCCTGGCTTGTATCAGAAATAGTGGGGCCAGCAGGAGTAGGGAGGTGATCGTCCCCCTGTACTCGGCCCTGGCGAAGCTGCACCTCGAGTACTGTGTTCAGTTCTGGGCCCCTCACTACAAGACAGACATTGAGGTGCTGGAGCACGTCCAAAGAGGGGCAACGAAGCTGACGAAGGGTCTAGAGCACAAGTCCTACAAGGAGCGGCTGAGGGAACTGGGGATGTTTAGTCTGGAGAAAAGGAGGCTGAGGGGAGACCTTATCACTCTCTACAACTACCTGAAAGGAGGTTGTAGCAAGGTGGGGGTTGGTCTCTTCTCCCGAGTAACAGGTGATAGGACAAGAGGAAATGGCCTCAAATTACATCAGGGGAGGTTTAGATTGGATATTAGGAAACATTTCTTCACTGAAAGGGTTGTCAAGCATTGGAACAGGCTGCCCAGGGCAGTGGTTGAGTCACCATCCCTGGAGGCATTTGAAAGACGTGTAAATGTGGCACTTAGGGATGTGGTTTAGTGATGGACTTGACAGTGTTAGGTTAATGGTTGGACTCAATCTTAAAGGTCCTTTCCAATCTAAATGATTCTATGATTCTATGTACATACTTCAGAAAGATGGATAGCTCTGAGGTAATTATGACAATTCAAAAGCACTTTATTCTACAGTACTGGAATGAATTCTTAAGTCCCTCCATTTTGTTTAATCAAAGCAAAGAATTCATTTTAGATTTGCAGAGATCATCAGACTGAATTAAATTTTTGATAAGCCATAGTTAAATTTTTCATAACATAATGATCTGCTGTGTAATAGCCCTTTCACTTGCTTCTCCTATGTCTTCCCCATTTCCATGCCACCAGCCAGACTGAAGGGCCTAGGCACTGGAGAAAGAAATATCAGCCACTTTAAAATACCAAATATCAGAATATTCACAAAGCTTCAGGCTGAGCGTGAATATTCACAAAGTAGTAAGTCAGCACATACTATATTCTTATTAGAACCAGTGGAAACAGTGGAATCCAGGAATCAAACTTAACACTATATCCAGATTTAATTTTGAGGGTCTGTCCCTCAAAATTTCTCATATCTTCCAGATGCAAAAAATTATTCTCTTACCTAGAATCCTACCAAAGATAGTCCCAGAAGATCAAGAGAATCTTGGTCAGACATTTTTGCATGAAATGCTTATTCCATGAAGACTAAACATTTAGGAAAACTACCTTGGTTTTTCTGAACTTTCTCCATAAGACAAGCTTCTAACCTTTGTCTTCCACTATTTCATCTTCTGAAAAGTCCTATAGTCTTTGTTCCCGAGACATCCATGGTCACACAGACGGCACTGGGACTAAGGGTTCCTGCTACAGGGTTCATGACTCCCGGTAGCCTTATCAACCAAATCCCTACTCCATAGCCAACTCTGCTTTAATTTATTACAAATAAGTTAATATGGTATGCAAAAATGCAAGTCTACTGATGGAATGCATATGGATAAAAAATAAAAAAATAAATAAAAAGCAAATAGTCTCTCCACTCAGACAAATTTATTTTCTTGAATATGGTATTTGTTGCCGCTACTCCCAAAATAGACTACTTATTTGGCAGCAGGAAGAGGAAGCAGAGGTAAGTGTGTCTGATTTTTTCTGATGAGCTTCCAGTTTCACCACTCTCCATTCAGCATTTATCTAATTAATTTGCCCAAGTGCTCAAAAGCACTTTTTTTTTTTTAATTCACACAGTCAGAGATTTACATTTTATTTTCTTTTGAATTGAACTTTTAAATCCCAACTCCCCCAAAATCTTTCATAGAATCATTCAGGCTGGCAGAGACCTCAGAAGGTCACCTCATCCAAACTCCTGCTCAAAACAGGGACAATACTGAATTCGAAACAGGTTGCTTTGGATTTTGTCCAATCAGGTCTTCAAACACCACTCCCTGCCCTAGATGGTGCTCCCTCTCCATTTCTCCAGAAATTCTTGTCAGAATATACAGTAGAACATGCAGTAGCTGCTGACTGCTTTATGAAGTAGGCAAGTTAACACAATCATCTTTTCATTCTGTCTCAATTTATCACAAATCTAATGAGAGGATCCACTTACATCTCAAGTTCATACACTTCTGGAGTCATTTTAGTAATTAATAGGAAGAAAAATAGTATTTCCTTGGCTTCTGCTATTAATGGAATTTAAAATGTAGTCTCCTTGTAGTCTTCTCACTAAACTAGCCACTGTTTTTTATTTTCTTTAGTCCATAATAAAGGTAAAGGAAAATAACCTAACAATTTTATGTTTGCGAGAATGTTCACAGATTCAGGAGAATGTGCCAGGTTTTCCCATACAATGAAGATATACCATGCTGGTCTCCAATACACAAGGCCTGCCATACTGGAGCAATATTTATATCTGAATATAGATAATGTTCTATAGAACTAAAATTGAACTATTACTATAGACAACTAAAAAGCAACTTCGGCACTGCTAGTTCCTCAGTATCACCAGCAAAATACTACACATGAAATCAGTACTCTCACAAAAGATTCAGCCTATCTTATATTATGCAAATATACATATTTCATATATAAACATTTTTGCACAATCTTTCAGAAAGGTAATATTTCTATATAGCAGAATTAATTCCCATTGGGTGTAATTTTCTAATAAATCATAGTTACATATTCTACCTTCAAAAATAGATAAGCATGCCTGTCATTGTCCAACCCATCTCAGCATTTTAAAAAACACAATGGTGAACTGTGTTTGAAAAATATAGTACACCATACTATCAATTTTTGTCTTCTACTCAGATTTGACATACTTTATAGAAGTCACCAGAGCATTACAAGAGCAAACTTCACTCAAGACATGCAAATCCAGACCTGGAACCCATCTTTTCTTAAATTTGAAGTGTTGGACTATAACTTTTTGATACGAGTCACCTTTTTGAAGTTGGACAAAGCTCGAGAGATACTTTCATGTATTCCAGCTGGACAGATTTTAAATTGATATACCCTGCACTTTGGCAGGTTAGGAACAATTAGGTTGCTGACCTACTCAAAAGAACGGCTGTTGTGGTTTAATCCCAGTTGACAACTAAGCACCTCACAGCCGCTCAGCTCACCCCCCCCCCACCAAACAAGTGATGCACGACACAATTGCTCACCACCTGCTGACCGATGCCCAGCCCAGCCCCAAGCAGTGATCCCCACCCACCCCCCCGCCAACTCCCCCCCACGTTTATATACTGAGCATGACATCATATGGCATAGCATATCCCTTCCACCAGTCTGGGCCAGCTGTCCTGGCTGCGCCCCCTCCCAGCCTCTTGTGCCCCTCCTCGCTGGCAGAGCATGGGAAGCCGAAAAGCCCTTGACTTAGTATAAGCACGACTTAGCAACCACTAAAACATCCGTGTGTTACAAACATTATTCTCATGCTAAATCCAAAACACGCAGCAGTATGCCAGCTACTAGGAAGAAAGTTAACTCTATGCAAGCCTAAACCAAGACAAAGGCAAAAGATGTCTTTTAAAAAACTGAGGAAAAACCTTTTTAAATAAAACAAAACACTATGTTCAGATACAAGTATAACACACGCACACACCCCGCCTTGGTAAGTTTGTATCCAAAAAATGAAGTGATTTTAGAGCTCTTCTGCAAAATTTGTGAATTTCAGCACAGGTATTGCGATTTAATTCAACAGAAATCCATTTGAGGGGGAAAAAAAAAAAGTCATCCAGAATGAAGGAAGACTGCTTGAGTCAACAGCAACTAGAATTGCTCATGGACCGTGCCAGAACTGTTAGATTTGGTTGGGTTTGAACCCATATCAACTAAATCTACACACCTTATTTGGGCTAAGACAGAAAATGAACAAAAAAACATACAGAAGGAATAAGAGGTGCCATTTCTTAGGACTCAAAAGGGAAAAGTGTTTTCCTTGTGGGAATCACCGTACTGGAGTACCCACTGGAAATGCGCACATCTATGAAGCAGGCAAGTCTGAGGGTCATCAGGAGACATTAAGATATCAGATAAGATAAATGCACATTCCTTTAAAAATAATTAATCTTTAATGGACTTGTTTCTGGTAATGAGAATACTTGAGGAACAGCTTATCACTAAATACCAGTAAACAAAGACCTAGAGGAAAGAATTGCAGATGCTCAAATTCACTCGGGTCAGCAAGGCAAGGTAACCCGTCCACAGAGGAGAAAGCGCAAAAAATTATATCCCAGAGTAAAGCACAATGTGCACCAAGACATTGTCCTTATATTTAAAATACAGGATAATGGTATTTTTCCCTCATTGACACGGCAACAAAAAACCACCACAAAAAACCCACACACACAATGAGGCCCCTAAAAACAAAAAGGCAAAAATCCAAATGCAACAACAACAGAAAACAAAAAAAGCAAAACAAACCCCACCATAGTTCAGCTATTCCTACAAACTTCTTGCACCTTATAACAAAGTGTGAAGGAAGACCTGTCTTGCAATTTATCTGAGGCTTAAGAACAGAATCACAGAGTAAGGTAAAATAGGTTTTCTTACTTCTTTTTTTCAGAAGATATCTTGTAAAGGAATCTTCCAATTTGCCACACACAGAGTATTTCTGCATGTAACATTTCAACCGCTAGGCAGTGCATCCAAGTCAAGTCTTCCCTAACGCTGCCTACATCCCTTGTTCCCAGGAAATCCTCCTCCAGGCTCCCCAGGTGGGAAGCAGGAAAACGCCCTCAGGCACTGATGGAGCAGTTAAGCCTTGGGATGGTGGTTGAAGTGACACTGTAAGACTCGGTAGCGTTTTCCCTGGGGCAGTACAGTCTGGTCTGCATATCAGTGTCAGATAAGGCTGACATTGTTTGGTACATCCATAAAAAACAGAAGAGCATAGCAATGGCTCAGATTTACACAGTTTTAATCCCACATAATTCCACAATAGGCTCCATGCCTGCTGGTTCTTACTGGTTGGCTCTGGGCTTCCAGAGGCACGTAGCCAGCAGGAAACATTAGACAAAAGGACTTAGGTGGAATTAGGTGGCTTTTAGGCTGGGCAAATCTGGGCCATACTATGCTATTCCATTTCTGAAAGCCCTGAACAGTGCCAGTATATTTTGACCAACAAATAAGTAACAGATGGATTACTGGAAAAGAACTGCATCGGAGTAATGCTTCATACCAAGATCTCAGCACATACAATCAATGTCTAGTTTTGATACAGATCTTCAATTCAGTTTCTGCAACAGCATTAGGTTTATAGAACTTTGAGACCTGTAGTCCAGTGGAACATGGGGGAAATATCCAGTTCATAAACTGATTTTTCTCCTCATTGATTTGGCCTATGCGGAACACCACCAAAAACTGCTGATCTGTGACATATTCTGCTCAAGTTTCTGCCCTCTCCTTTTGCAAATAAAGGATTCAATCTATCTGAACTGTTATCATTCAATTACTATATAATAATAAAAAAAGGCATCAAATACAGAGTGTGTCAAGGCAAATTAGTGAGATATCTCCAAGAGCGCTAAGAGCAAAAACTCTGCAATCCCACATCACTAAAACCAAACATTTATCCTAGCCCTATTTAAACCACTTAATATAAATCATTTTTAATATATATGTCCAAATAAATTAGAAGATATGTGAACTGTTAAAAGGAATTTGGTTGAGTTTCATTATAATCCTTGTATTACACTCCCTTCTACTTTTGCTTCTCTGCTTCCTAGCCAGGTTATGATCTGTAGTGATACAGAGATATCAATTCATTTTCAGGTATGTCCAGGCATAAACCCAACTCCTAGTGACGAAATTGATTTTTCCATAATATTAAAAAATAATCAGAGCTCAGAAATGAGTCAAAAAACTCTTCCAAAACTAACTCAAAAGCACCTGTTTCTCTGGTCATTCACACGTGAAGTGTGATAAACCCGTCTTTTAGGAACTTGCATGAGGAAAGGTTGGAGATCTAACAGTAACGCTGTAGCTCAGTGGTCTCCAAAGCGGGGTGTGCAAGACAATGCACTAGGGTGCAGGAAGAAAATATTAGCGCTTCAGTAGTACACGTATATAATTTATAAATAAATATGCATATACTGGGGATACATGCTCAGAAATTTTTTTACTGATAGAGGTGCACAAAGAAGTTTGGAGACCACTACCCTAGCTGATTCTCCAAGTGACTTGGGGGCACGTTATTCAGATGCTCTTCCCCAAGCAACCCAGTGGCAAAGCGAGTAATAAGTAAGAATCTGCCTTGACACGAGGTGTGGGCAGACCTTCTAAGCTTTCTGAGCAAAACACTTCACTAAAAAAAGGAGGCAGAAGTAGGAGCTTCCAGCTCTCAGTCTGGATATAAACCTATTTTATAGACTTACACACAAAAGCTACGTACTGCCTGGTTTACACTGGCTAATTGAGGGTAAAAGTATAGCTCTTTTAGGAGGATAGGGACAGAGGATAAACAACAACATCTGGTTCTGATTAAAGAGTAGTTTGTTTTACAAATCATGCTTAGTGGAGATAAAAGGAGAATACACCTATCCTCCTCACTTTATTCAAAGTAATTAAGGTTTCACTCACAACTGCAAAGAGAATCCTCTTTTTGAATAGTTTCTTCTAGCAGTTATAAGCACTAGAAATAAAGGTGTGAAGTCTATCCTGTCTACAGCAACTTTACCTGTTCAATATATCATTCTCATCAGATTCATTATAGAATGAACATATGCCATTCATATATTCAGCTATGAATTTTAAGTGAGATTACAAGCAAATTTTCCATTAAAATGCTTTCCATTACTACTAAGCAGGTAATAATTCAAGCATCCACACTACTTTCTTCTTTTAAGGCAACACTTCTATTTGGCTTTGCCAAATTTGAAACCCATCGAGGTTTACTACATTCAACAATTAATGTATTTTAACCTTATATTTTAGTGGATTTCTTGCCAAGTCAAATCAGGTCTTTGGGAAAAATATCACAAGCCTCGAAATTTTTTTAGGTATACTCAAATAAAGTCTCTATAAAATTGTACGTGATTATCATTTTAACTAAGTTGGAAGCTTCCATCATTTAGATTAATATTTCTAATATTTTAAGGTGATTCACTTAAGTGTAATTAGGTATGGACCCACCTCAAGTAACAAATGACCAAATCTGAACAAGTGATGTGTACAAGGAGCAACTTGTAAATTTAAGTCTATGCATTAAGACAGATGATCACTGACAGTAATGAGACCTTGAAAGACTTAGTAGAGAGGCCAGTGAGAAATGTAAATTCTTATTTTTGGAAAACCTCTGCCAGCACTCCAGAGTAAAGATGCTGCTGTTCTCTATAGCATTTTATACTAACTGAACTACAAGAAAGGGTTTACAATGGGAAGACTGAGAAGTCACATCACAGACAGCTGAAATATTTTTGTGACAATTTTATTGTGTTACTTGCAGAGAAAGTGTCAGCAGCCTTTGTTAATCTACTGCAACTCTGTTCAGGATTAGAGCTATTTAAATCAGAGCATGTATTAATGGACACTGTTGCCATTATGTCTATACCATTTTGTGCTTTTGCAGATTTATTTTCAAGTGAGAGAAGTTCTGTTATTTTCCCCTATGAAGACTGTCCAATTTATTGTTCCAAGTCAGGAACAGAAAGAGCTTAAATTCCTTTAAGGGACATTAAAACAATCCTAAAAACAAACTATATGGATCTGAATAGACAGTACAATTATAATAGTTTTTCTGTAACTTACCTGTCTTTGATCCCCTGACAGAAACATCAAAGCAGCATTAGGCATATTGAATAATCCCTCTAACTACTCCATACCTATCAATACCACACAAACCTTTAAATTGTACAGCTACAAAACAGAGTAATTTTACTCCTTGAGATAAAATAAAATAAATTCAGAAAGAGGAAATCTTACCGTATGACAAAACTCCATAACCTCAACACTAATCTTCAGGTCTTAAAACTAGAGCATGTTGAAATACAGTGCATTAAAAAACAGGAAATACGATTAAACTAAATATACATTTTGAAGATCTCGCCTGATCTCCCCTTACTACTTCAAAATATTTCTAGTTTTACAAGTTAAGAATGATAATCTCTCCTTTGCCCAAATTCCCTGTATAGTGGAAAAGCAGACGAAGCTTCCAAAACTGACAGGTGACTTGAAAGGTTAGCCAATGAAAGGACATGGGCCATATACGAGATACCTCATCAAAAACCTAGGGATTTAGAGAATAGTTAGAATTCTAAATGAAGGGAAAGGGAATAGAGCAACTTCTGTATTTGACTGTTTTTAAGTTTAGATACATGGTTCCTCTGTATCTTCCACAACAGACTGAACACAGGAGTCATAGTGTGAAGGACACATTAGAAACTGGTAGAGACCAACCCTTCAGCCATCAGTGTGGATCCAGTTAGCATCATCTGTTACCTATTTAGTGGCTTGAGTTATTTAATAAATCTCCATAGCTAATCAGTCTAGGCCACAGAGAACAATACACACTTTTGCTGTAAACCTCAGCAGAAAGGCCAAGAACCAGAGGAACGCAGAAATGTAATGATCTTCATAGAGCCTCAGGAGGTATCTGCAGTATGGCTTGGCATGTATAGCCACATCTTCTCACAAAGGACAGGTTATGTTGCATTTCTCTTTGCAATATACATTTTTGTAGTCAAACAGAAGCCATTCCTTTTTTTGTGCTAAGTCAGATACCTTTCACAACAAATGCGTCATTTAAACAAGAACAGAACATTTGAAGAGTGAAGTGCAGGGGCACAGAACATTACTCTGAATCCCTGTTGGCTAAGCAGGCTTGTTGGTTTTACCTTGCCCCATTCTGCCAGCTAATTACACCTTACAACAGAAGCAAGCAATCTCTTAAGTCACATTCACATTCCATCAGTCTCCATAGTGAAGGACTGGCAGACAGCATTCGTAACAAATAACTGCACTGAATCTTACTCTCCAATACTTTCAAACTACAACAGGATCTAGATATCTTTTGGAACACTATTTAACAACTATTTCTTCGAATGTGTTAACAACCAGGCAGTAACCCAGTAAGTATAAGTGGTCTTTGATGATGCTGTTTAATTTTCTAGAGACAAGGTAGGACACAGAGCACAGCAGGCTGCGGGCTTTGCACTTATCAAGAAATGGATACCATCAATCAACAGTGGACTGATTGAAAAGAAAGATGTAGCCAAGTACCTGGTATGTCAGACATGATGCAAAATGAAAAAGTTACAGGTGGGAGAAGGAACACAGTATCACTCACACTGTCGAAAACTTCAGCTTTTTGTTTTAACAAAACCCCTCACAACCAATATAATGCAAAAAGACCTGTTGCTGGCGTTCACAGTGTATGCAATAGTGACTACCACATGGCTTGCAAGACATTTTTGATTACTGACAAAAGGAAGCATTCAGACTGTACTTCCATCCTTTGCCTTTGCCTCATTAGTTTAATGGTCCCCGTAACAAAGGGCATAAAAACGTGCATCTCAGCGCATGATCTGCTCAACTGTTAAATGACCTGACATCAAAAAAGTACCAAATTAAACTTAAGATTCCAGTCAAGTATTTAAACGTGACCACGACCAGCAGTTTAGTACTCTGACAAGCCTTCAGCTACAAGCAGAAGTACAGGCAGAGAGTATTTTCCAGTTAGCACCTTAGCACATTCGCCCTCTGTGACTGACGCGTGGTGCATCTCACACACACACCCCAGCAGCACTATTTACATTGCGACTATGTAAATGAAAAAAAAAAAAGAAATACATTTTCTACCTCTGCTTCTCACTGAAATTCATATAACATGTTTTTTCAAGATGTTTCAAGTTTATATACAGACAAGACAAATGCAGAAGGCAAGAGCCTTCTCAGCCCTAGAGAATTAGCTATAGAGCAAACAATCAGGTAATTGAATTTTAATTCTCGTTAGACTTGCTGTATTGTCTCAAACTACAATTTAACCTCTCTTAGCCCAGCATAGGAAACATTTCAAAAAAAGCACAGAGGTAAATACAGCTACGGCTACAATGCTGTTAGTTACACCAGGGACTGCAGCTTGTGTAGGTCCTGCAATACTGAACCTTGCAAAGAAAAGTTTGTTTTCTCATGGAAGGTTGCTCAGGTGCAGGTAAATTGCCTTTCTTGATTATTTCTAAATTGTGTTTTTTTCTATTGGCATTTTCAAGCAAAAAAAAAATATTCTAAAGAAAAGCACCCTAGAACTAAACATCATTCAAACTCTGGAGATTGGATTTTCAACCAGACCTGTTTTACAGTTCTCTTATTACACAGAACAATGTTGCTTGTACTAAATACTCAAGTTTACCACAATCTGCAGAAATACAATTATCACAAAAAAGATGATGATAGTCTACAAGAAATATTCTAAATGCCACTTAAAAAGGTGGTATGTATTGAAAAATTGTGCCTGATGGCGCACTAGAACATGATTAACATTTTACAGGGCTACGGTTCTCTGCAGACAGCTAGATATAACTCTGACAAATGTACACTCAGGCTTAGACATACTGCCTCTGGCTAAAACAGATATAGGTTAACACACAGCAAATTTAAGCAGCCAAGCAGAAATCATTCCAGAAGTTAAAATAAATCAGTAATTAAATGACCCTTTCAGAAATGTAATTTTAGTTCTCATTTCCTTTTTTCTAAATACTTTGCTGGCTGTTATTTTGAGACAGCTATTAACTGCTAGGTTATTTTTGATGTCCTGCATGTGACAGATGTCTCTAAAATAAAAGGCAGCTGAAGGACAACAAACTCATTCTCCAGGATGGTTTTTACGTCCAGTGTTACTGTGAGGATCAACCCCAAATACCCACTAATAAACTCCAAAATCACACTGACAACATTCATACCAATAGCTATTTGAGACCACTGCTCTTTCTCTTACTAAAGCCAGCCTGTGTTTGCAGGATGTTTAACCTTAGGGAAGGAAATGTGGTTAAGTAGGCTGGAAATGCACTAGAAGTGGGAACTTAGTTGAAATTGAGACAGGGATAAGGAAACCGGAGTTAAAGTGTATCCTACAGACAGGAATCTGTAATTGCTTTTGCTGCTACTGTCATTAAAATGACAAGAGGGACCACCACACAGGCTCTCAAGTCAGCAGCTCCTCAGCGGGTTGCCAGATACCAAGTAATTGCTATGGAAAAAGTGAGGAAAAGGGAGAAGAGAGAAAAGCAGATACAGAAAAGTCTGTAGTAGATGATATCCTTAAAACAGTAGTAAATGAGTAATTCATTGCAGTCTGGGTCATTGTAAGAATTAAAAATTCTTCCATAATACAGTATCAAACTGGGTCTGCAAGATGTACGCATTTCTGAAGATACCAGATAAGCTGAGCACTGAAATGATGTGATCAGACAGGAACAACACAGCCCCTGTCTCTTCGATCCAGGGAAAATAAGAAACACTTCAGACCACTCAAGATTAAATAGTGGATTCTTTACTGAAATGCTTAAAAGAGAAGTAATAACCAGCCTTGTGGGGTTGAGACAGAAGATCCCTTTCTCTGAGCCAACGTTGGGGCCTGGTATGAACTGAAGTTTGAAATCTTCCATTACATACTAAGGAGTATGTTTGCACAACTGTGCAGAAGTTCCCCCTTCTCCGAAAGGCGCTCCCCTGCGTTGGCACGGTTACACTGGTACCATGGCCTTAGTCACATTTGGGTCGCAATGAAAGGCTAGCTAAGACGTGATGAAAAACACAGTCCATCGTTACCTTTTTTCAAGTAGGTTACATCAGTCTTTTCGGATGTTGCCGAGGCAGAATATATAACAACAGGTGCCAGAGAAATCCATCTGTACTCCTTGGAAGTGCCAAAACACACAGAACTGGAAAATGTTGCTGCAGACACTCTCAGGTCAAAAATGACCGCAGAAGACAAAGTAAACCACCAGCCAAGGAATCTAGTAATTTATGGCAGCAGTTCTCTTCTTGTCCCAATTAGAAATAAAAGGCAAAGTTTCGTAATATCAGTACGTAGCTGCCTGGTATTCATTATTATACCAATGTTTAAAAGATACAAGTTAGACACTATTACAGTAGTTTTGCCTATGGATCTAGCACACAAAGTCACAGTAGAGACAGACAAGATGGACAAAAGTTCCAAATTTCACTTGGATCCAGATGTATTAAAGAGATCAGAGATGTTCTATCAACATAAACATGAATGTGCAAATGCTACCTTAGAAACTGCTGCTGCTTTCAATTCTGATCGGACAAAACTAATTCAATGCCAGTTTCCTACGGATCACTTTCATTTATTTGACTGTGACATAATGTTGACTTCAAAATCAGAATATTTATATAACTGGAACCCAAAGGATTAGAACCCTTCCCACTGCACATATTGAGAATAATGGAAGGAGGAGGGGAGGAGCAGTTTACTGAGCCTTCAAGTTAGAGTTGCCATTGGTCTGCTAAACAGACTAGCAAGTATTGGAAATTTAAGCCACTTAGAGTTTAGTGAGTCATTTCACCATTCATTCATTGGCCCCGATTCTTGTGGGCTTTATAGAGTAATCTTCTTTAATGAATTTTTTGAAGCAATTATCTGTAACTTACTGTCTTTTATTCATTCATTTATAGTAAAAATCCAAACAAGAGTTACTCAACTGCAGCAAATCAGCTCACATTGCAACAGGAGTATGGCTGCTGTACTTTACAATGTCCTCAGCTTCCAAAAACCAGTAAAAATAGGAATATGTTAACCCAGAGGCATTTCTAGTATCACAAAATGACAGTGAGGACTTCCTGTTATTCAATAAGAAAGCCACTTTCACGTACTCAATAGGTTATAAAACTTGGCAAATATTAAACTGGAACTACAAGTCTTCTCAGTCAGAGCTTAAGACGACTGTTTTTGCAGCTGTGTACAGTATCCTAAAAAAGTATTTTTGTCGGTATTAATACGAAAACTTGAAGGTGGCAGCCTGTACATATTTCATCAACACACCACATAAACAATGTTACACGAATCCCAAGATATAACAAAGACAGACCGAAGGCTGAGAAGTGTCGAATAGCATTCTGGACAAAGTTAGAATTATGTTTTTCCTCAAGCAGACTACCTTACTTTTTCAGCACTTAAATACTC
The DNA here is from genome assembly GCA_009819775.1 of Phoenicopterus ruber ruber. NCBI lineage: Eukaryota > Metazoa > Chordata > Aves > Phoenicopteriformes > Phoenicopteridae > Phoenicopterus > Phoenicopterus ruber. Next base: position 15,021,892 of record CM020221.1, on the reverse strand, counting down.
CTCCTATTGCTTTCTAGTGATGATTATGTTATAAATTCTATGTGCAATTCACTTTAGTTTTGGAACCTCTAATTAGAATATCAGTCACAGGTTGAAGAGCATGACCTAAATCCTAGTGCCTGTTCAGGTCAGTTCAGGCTTTGTTAAGAATAATACTGCAGATTTCTAAGAAGGTCTGAAAACCCTTTTATTCATGGAGAATAAAATATAAACCATGCTTTTCCACATCATTTTCTCATTTGAAGTGGAAGGGAGAAATGAACGTGAGACCACACATCAAGAATTTCTGAATTCCACTCCAGTCTGACATGATGTCCTCCTTTAGTAAACTCCAGCATCTCCGTAGTGAAGACACTATTTGCTTACCTTTTTTTTTTTTTTTGGTAAAACAGATTGACCCGGTTGAACTAAAAGAGAATAAATCCTTGGTGAGCAAGCATAAATTCTCCATTTACACGATGCCCTGAAGACAGAAATGGCTGGGTAACGCGTCCTCACACGAAAGTTTTAACACAACAGGGAAATAGCTCTCTTTGTAAGGACGTCCACATGACGTAAAACCGGGTAAGAGTCACAATGCACAATGACTTACGTTCCACCTTTTTTATTTTGAGAGCACCTCAAGGATATGGCAAGAGAATTAAGCAATTAGCTGTTTCTACTTTGCTCCCTCACATACCTATTCTTTCTTCATCCTGGTGCAAGAACACAAAGTTAATTGCTGCCACAATTTTGATCTAGCAGGATTTGTATCTTTAGTTCAGCAGGACCTAAATATTACCTCCAGATCTCAGAACACTATAAATAGTTCTTGCTATTTCTTCACTGCCACGCAAAACTACAGAGGACTCTCGGCAGGTTTGCACAGCCCTGGCTGCAGAGGCGCTTCTCGCTCTTCGCTGAAGCTCAGTCCCACAGTAATGGCTGCTCACACAGCAAAGCTTCGGACAGGCTGAACTTCTACATTTTCTTCTGTAGCAGAGCTTCCCGTCCACCCACTCCCCCAAAATCACAACTGATTTCTGCTTTTTCTGTCATTTCAGGAGCACCTTGGACCCTTCCTTCTTTAATTCTGCCCTTTCCACTTAATTTGGTTGTTAGATAGGTAGATCCACACAGAAGCTTTCCACTACTGGCAAAAATTTGATAGAGTGTATGATTATTCCCCCAATCCTGAAACTGAAATTTCCTTCAATTTAAATTCCTTTTCTTGGCTTTAGAAACCAGACAGAGATTACATTTAATAATATATCAAGTGAGTACAAAATATTTTTCCTATGTACATACTTGTTGATTTCCTTCACGTAACTACCATTACAATAATTGTTTTATTTTTAAAACCAACTTTTGTAAGAGAAAGCTGCTTTATGATAGCTTAAGCTTTTTCTTAAAAAATCAATTAAATAAAGTACTTATTTACTAATATGAGGGAACTCAGTATATTTTTCCAGGAGATCTGAAGTTGCCAATAAAATACAGACCAATTAAATATAGGACCAAGGTGCACGCTCTTCAGGAAAAGAATAGACTGAAAAAGCCCTGAAAGGGTTTTGTCTTAGTATTTCTATCCATTAGCATACACCCTTGTTTTTCACTTCCAAACTGTGCTCTAGGTTTTTGGGGTCAGGAGAGCGTTTTATTTTATAGGACAAGGGAAGTAAGAGAACTGTAAAATTATCTAAGGCGTTAAAGCAGCTAAAGCAGCTTAAAAGCATCTAATGCCATAAGCCGCTTTCAATGCCTTCGATCCGTTTAAAGGAGGAGGGGGAAGGAAAAAACACAAGAAAAAAAACACTGTGAAGGAAAACAAGAAGCCTTGGTGACATAGTGAATCAGAAGGCATAAGTTTTCAAAGAGGACATTTGTAACATTTGGGGGCGAGGATATGAAAACTCAAGATTAACTTTCAGGAAGATACATGCACTGGTGATTTGGAGTTGAAGTTATCAAGTGCATAATTTACTCTTGGTGATGGATGGTTACAGCCTTGGACAGTTGTTTCTGATAGTGTAACTGAAAAAGGAGAGGAGGGGGGAAGCAGAACAGGCAACCAAATACAGTAGTAGAATGGCTGCAAGCACAAGCATGCACAGCAAGGCACCTCAAAGCAGAAACACAGAAATAAGGCTGGACCATGGACCTTCCAATGCAAGACCTTTCCACATTGACATAAATTGGTCTTTTACCATAATGTTACTGAGCTTCCAAATGCAGTATTAAGCATAGACAGAGCTGCCCTTGGAAAGGCAGTTGCTTGAATTATCACGTTTATATTAAACTGTCTTCACTAACATTCTTGGTTGAACTGTTCTAGTTATTTTTCCTCATATCTAGATACGTCTGGTTAATCTTGGCAAAAGTACCAAACAATATTAATACCTGTAAGCAGTGATTTAAGATTGGGAATAAATGCATTTGTAGTTATCATTTTCTAAACATTAAAAAGACTCCAGCCTTAGGAATCTACCGGAGAGGAACTAGTATTGCACACTGCATCTTATAACATAAATGTTTTGATAGCCTCTATTTTATTTCTCCCCTCTTAGGAAAACACTGGAAGATTAAAACATTGAACAAATACTGTTAAGGTTTTACAGAACAGGTTTTTCTTTAGTCTTTGGAAAAAAAACAACTTATTTTTTAATACCATTTTTAATTATATTTATTTCACAGGGACATTCTGTTGTGTTGGTAGACCTGAGCAGAGCCTCATTACTAAATAAGAATGCTACTCTCTGATCCAGCCTAACACGATATTCCATGCCAGTCCATTCATTCAAAACCTACTACACACACCAAGATGAATGCTGGGAATTTTCTACTAGGAATCTAGATTGAAGGGCCTTTGACAGCTTTTGAAGTTGGGCCTTTAACTGCTCTCAAATATCTGTTCACTACTCATCACCTGTCTTATGTTACTGACAAGATTCTGGAGCTGAAGCATCCCGGTTCTCCGTATTGCCTACAGATTTATCAAATAAGCCACATCATGTCTCAGGAACAGCATTTGAAGCGATCGGTATTTCTGGTGCTTGTAACCGATAGACGTTAGTTTGCGTAGACACTGAGGAACACAAATTACCTAGCACACGGGACAAAACAGAAGCTTGAGACATCAGGGGAACCAAGGCAACTGTTCAGGTTATGTTGTGTCCTTAAATGGCTTGAAATTAATATTAAACCAGAACTCCAGCAGACATTTTGAAGATGCTCCACAAGATTAGAAAGAACATGATTGACTGAAGTAGATGAAACACTCCTTTGCTCTCCGTACACTATTACCTTACAATCACTTCAAGTGAACACGCCATGGTTATTTCCACAGGATTGCAGGACCAAAATCCACACTTCCTTCGTTCCAACTCTGCTCAAGAGGATTTGTGTACTTACTGTTAAGTGACCACATAAAAGCCAAATGACCCTTAAAGCCCCACATATAAGAGCACAGCAACTCTATGTTGTCCAACATACAGCTCAGCTGCAGAAGACCGCCATCTTTCAGAACAAAACTGTTGTTTAAGTCTCTCATAGCTCAATGGAAACAAAAATAGCACTTCAGGTGTTTTTCTGTATCACTGTTACAGTTAGCCTAAGCAAAGTCAAAATGTTATTGGGCAACTCCCACTGGTAAATATCGAAGTGATACAGGACCAATGGCTCTACTGTCCGCTTAGCAGCCAAGATCCATTCTACTCTAACAGAATTTCACAAGAAAATAAGACAGTTTCATTAAATCTGTTTGGAATTTCAGCACAATTAGTCCAGAAAGAGCTAATTTGTTTTTTTAAAAAACTCTGCCCAACTTTTAAGTTATGCTGGAATGCTTTCCTAGCTAAGTAAATCATGTTCTTTTCCCTGTTACTTCTGCAGTTATTGCATATTGTTCATTGACTACCTCCTCAGTGACCTTTTTTGCTTATAACATCTCCAGAGTCAAAGTACTTCAGGATTATTTCAAAGTCAAACCAGTGAAATGTAAAGTTATTTTTACACCTGTATTGAACGGTTCATTATCTATCTGACATTCTGAGATTAATTAAGGACACACAGCCCAGGTAATTTTTCCTAATTAGAACAATATCTGTACAGTTTGTGACGACTTCTTCCAAGCTTGAAACCAAAAACTGCTTCTTCAATGAAAAAGTTGTTTTCTCTACCTGAAACTAACAGGCAAAATACAGTACTTCACTAGACTGCTGGAACTGAATGCATTTATATTGATAAAAACAGCATGAAAGCATTTCTAAGTGAAAAGGTATTTTGATGACTCAAAAAAATGCTAGAAAAAAGGGTATGCATAAATTAGACAAGGTCAATGTTGGGCAACCTTCTTTTTAATTCTCTGGACACCAATATTTACATACCTCAACAATCAGAAGTGAAACTATTATTCATTATGATAAAATTATTACTATTGAAGAATTATCATTACTATCACAATAAACATTTTTTTCAGAAAGGGTAGTTCCAATTCAAATAAACCATTTCAACTCATCTTTGAATGAAGGAACATGGAAAAATATTATCTGTTTATAGGGATACAGAAATCCAGACATTCACTGCATAGGTCTAAAGTTAGGAAAGTAAACAAATTTCACCCTTTTAAGACACCACCACAGCTTTACTTTTTTTTTTTTCAGGTGAAAAACATGGAAAAAAGATACCACCATCTTATTTATCCACTTCCCATTTCAAACACCATTAAAACGCCACAGTTTAAGCTGTATTTTTCTTTTCCAGTAATTCTTAATTTTTCTCTTGTTAACTACTACTACCATCCAATGCCACCCACTGACAAGAAACATAGTAACATGGAAATCAATAGGCAAGCTCACTGAGTGGTGGGGGTTCAGATGGATTTTACCATTGATAAACATTGTGCCCTAGATCAGAGAAAACCCTACCCCTACCCTACCCTTACTGCAACTATTCAACAATTTCTACCAAAAACGTAGGTATTAACCATTCCTAGAACTATTCTTTTTTGCGAGGGCTTGGTTCACACCAGTGCTGAAGGCTCACGACATCAGCCATTCCGGATGCCGTCTTCTCGTGCAGTAATGATCTCTGGTTTGCGTGGCACCACCTCACCCATTGTTTGGAAAGCTCTGCTTCAGAAGACCAAAGAAACATTTGAGAAAATGGCTGCAATTACAACACAAAATTATTACAAAATCTATTTTTAAAAAGTCCAGAGCTTTTAGCTTCGTGTTTTTTCCCCACTCTGTACTGCTCAGTCATTAGCATATTCATATTTTCTGGATCGTGCTATCAAAATCTACATAACAGAGATGAACTCCCTCACACAGCAAATACGTGTGAACATCTCTTAGCAACAACCGGTCATGAGCCAGCAAGGAAACTTAACAGTAATCCCACTTAAAACATCCCACTTATGCATACCAAATGATAATGCCATCAGTAAAAATCCGAACTGTTCACTAAAGCAGCATGCTCTTGAATGCTTGAAATTAAATCTTCCCCACAGAAGCCAGACACCAGAAGGAGCCGAGCTTTGTCCTTGACAGCTATTCCAAGAACACTTACAAGGGAACAGTAACGTGTGCTCCTGTCCCCAACTGTTTCAGTTCCAAAATCTTTCACATTCAGGCACTGCTTAAAATTCACTATGCACATAATGCGCCTACATTACCATCATCAGAGAAATAAAGGAAGAGAAAGAGGGAAACCATTAACAGTTTTCTGTGTTACTCAGCCACGTGGAAAAGTAATTTTGCCAGGCTAATATAAGTCCCAACCACTGCAGCGTTAAAAATCAGACTTTCCCAGCTGGCCTCTACAAAGATACCTAAAAACAGGAGCGAGCTGGATGTCAGTGGCCTCCTAATTGCATGTGTAATAGCAAGGGTAACTATCACAATGATATTAAGGCTTTTAAGTCCAGCCATCTTCATGCATCTGATTTCCCAATAAAGCATGGTGGTCTGTCTGTCTTCTCCCACCCTTTTCTGCCCAATAATAAAACCTTTATGGGTAATCAGAGAAATACTTATAGGTGTAACTCCTCTCCTTTGCCACAATGAAGAGTTCATCACTACGATGGACACTCATGCTTCAAGGATCCTCTCGAAAGTCACGTCACATTTATATGCCTACAGATGGATTTAGTGAATTATTTTATGCACACACTTTGTTTTCTGGTATTTATCCTGGCCAGAAGGCTCGGTTGCTCATGACACTGAATTTCACTGTACTAGAGTTACATTGAATTAAAAAAAAAATTACAAAACTTTTTTCATTTTACTGTAGGCTACAGAACCTTTAGCTTTATATAGCATACTTCTCAAAGGGCTGCTATATATTAGGTCAAAGGCAATTAAGTATTCACACATCTATTTGGAGTAGGTGGGAAGAGAACACTGCCATTTTAAGGATAAATCAAGAAGAGTGAGTGAACTAGTTCAGAAAGCTGGATAAAAATAAAGCCTGACCCGACTCTGTGCAATATGCAGACCACACATGAGAGGAGAGGGACCAGAATTAACTTTACAGGAGTGAACCTTCCCCAAACAATGTAATAAGACAAATGCCACAGATGCTGTGTTGAGGAAGGGAGAAATGCAAATGTAATAGGAAAGATGGCAAAAAGACATGCAATGCCTTCATTAAATTCAGTTCAATTTCTTGAAATAATTCTTTAACGCTGGCAGAGTTTCAATTGACTGGAATGTATGAAAGAAAGATACTAACTGCTCGTTAGTAAAAAAGAGGCATAGAAAAAGATACCAAAAAATATTTTCAAAGTACTTTTTGAATAGAACTTTCAACTCAAAGAAACATAGCTACACAATCTCAGAAAGAGACAGGCATTATCTTTACTTCAAATCACGTGTTGCAATTTTTAGGAAAATGCACTGCATACTTTACCACAGCAGTTAGTGCTTACCTTAAGTGGAAAAACTAAAACCATCTCAGCTCATTACATTTTCTATAATATCTAACATCATCTGAAGTATTCTGCTCTCCTCGTGTTTTTGTCATCTTTTACTTGACCTTATCTCAAAACCAAATATGCATTTTTCATCTTCAATACACAGACTTGTTTGAATTACAACAGTGTCACTGAAAATTATATTGCCATTCAGCTAGCTCTGACAGAAATAACTGTCTGAATTACTGTCTAGGGGAAGCAGCTCTCCTCTAAAGTTGAGACCAGTGTCGCTGCCAGATACTTTATTCAAAATCATCCAGCTTCAGTGTGGGTTGCATAGCTTCATCACTTTTTTTGTGCTAGCATATCTCATATTGAGTAAAAAGGAAATGATTCTTAAATATTCAGCACAAAATGATCAAAATGTTTAGTAGCTTATCAGTTCAATCCTTTCACAATCATTTTAAGCATATACCATAAAAAGTCTCTGAAATTGTAAATACTAGTTCTAAAACTATTACTTGGTAGGTTTTGATACCCGTTATCAGGCACTGAACTATTCAACAGAGAAGTTACAAACCATTCTCCTCCGTATATTGAAAGACCGCTCGTACATTACTCATACCTGAGGAACTCAGAAGTCCTTAGCTGATTTCTCATTGATGGCTTAAGCAAAATTATTTGTTTACTGGCTAGTTTAACAGGATAGTTATTGTCCAGATGTGATTCTATGAAGCCGTATATCAATAAGCTGGGAGTTGTTTTGATGAAGTGCTATAAGTAATAAAGCGTATGGGTATTAGAGCTACGTGCAGCCTCTGTGAATAACTCAAGATAAAGCAATAACTGTATGTTGAATAGCAAGAAAGTACAATGTATAGCTACATATAAGATACGTAAATTACTTCAACCACCTTAATCATCTTTTGAAGTAATTTGTAAAGAAAAAAGGAATTAAAACATGTTTGTTTCTGATCTAAGGTTTAGCTCCGAGAAGTAGCATTTTGCTGTTAGGTCATTCTACCAGTTTCCAGGAATCCTAACAGACAATTATGAAAACAATCTGAGATGAAGTACAGCATAAGGCTGCATTTTACTGTAATCCTAATTTCAGCTTCATACACTTTGCAAACTAAGTCTTTTGCTTGACTAAAAAGATGATATTTTTACCTTTAAGCATGTCTAAGACTGAGAGCGACTGAAGCGAAGCCAGCATATAAAGCACACTACCAACATTTCCCAGCCATAACGAAACCAGTTGCAGTGTGGTGTTGGGCAATACCTTGGGGCACCAGCAACCCAAATTGGGTTTTAAGAATTGCCTAGCTGCAAGAGTGAGTTAGGGGCTCGGTGTCACGAGGTGCTAGCTGCTGGGATGAGAGTGCCCCTGACGAGGGCTCGGCAGTGCAGAGTTCCAAACACCTCCCAGATCATCCCACAGTCAAACTTGGACATTTGTTGTGAGAGAGGTCAGCACTGACTAAACAAGGGGAATGAGTATCCCTCAAAATAAGTGAATAAAATTAACGAACACTGACAGAATGGCACTGGGAATTCTCCATCTATATTACATCTTATGATTCATTTCATGTCCACAGGAAACAGAAAAAATAAACTTGTTCTTTTTCTGAATTATGATAGCCCATTTTTGTGACATGAAGCTACATTATTAGCAATCCTGTGAAGAGAGAAATTTGCATATAAGGCTGAGAGAGGACTTACAAACAGTGAATCACTTATCTGCTAATCAGCTATTTTGGGGACCACTGGAAACTAAAGACGGTAAACACCACCACAGACTCAGGTTGGCCACCACCCGTACAGCATTCTACAAGATTTCAAAGAGCTTCTCGCCTAAAATCTGTCATAATGCCAAGAGCCCCAAATGTTCACAAATTAGAAAAGAAAGTATACAGAAGGAAACTGGGTTAAATCCAGAGGGATACTTTTAGATAAAAATCCCTTACCAATATTCTAAACTAATAAAATTTTGCAATTAATTTATTCTGTCCTAGACAATTAAAAACATTCAAGATGCATAATCTAATAGACTGTAGCCCGAGAATAAGGCAGAAGCCACTCTCTTCTGACACAACTAGCAATTATGTACGCCATTTGTTGTTATGCAGCTGAACTGACTCAAAGTTCCGCATTAGCCCTCACATTGCAGCCCCTTTTACATAGAAAATTGCCAGCTTGAGTATACTCCCACATTGCAACGAGCATGCCATGAAATGGCTGTGAATCACAGATGGTGCCAGCAGAGATCTATCCGTTCTCATCTTTAGTCATTCTGCAGGCAGGGAAATGCATCGGCTGCAGAGCACTCGCCTCCCGGAGCTTCAGCAGCAGCTCCGCTCCGGTTTGCCACAGACTATCAGCTTACCTGCCCATGCCTGCCTCTGCAGTCTGAAGAGGCATTCTGCATTCCCTGCACACAAAATCCCTTCTTTTAAAACCTACATATTAAGCCACTTAGCCCCTGCCTTGGCCTGCAAGCCAGATCTCACTCATAGGTGAGCTCTACGCAGACATCAAGGGTACAGTATGACCCTAACATTGCTCCAAACCTGGTAAAACTTCGGGTTTTCTACCATGTAACTATTTCTGTAGGTGGTATGTTTGAGGAACACAGAAACCGCTACAATACAAAACAGAATCAGAAGTTTCATTTTCTAAAAGTGGCAGAATAAAATACTTCAGCATATCTAACATTCAACATTTTTAAAGTAGCCATCTGACAATATAGAAGCAGAAACTACTAACCACACTCGATACCATTAGCATACGGTTCCATCTCTATTTAAAAACTTTAGTATTCCCCAAAAGTTTGAAGTTAATGCTACATTATGCTGGAGAAACAAAATTTATTGTTCTCTTTGCTGGCATCATCATAGTAAAAGTCCCGTCCTTCCTTCGTTTTCATGCTTGACTCCCTACATTTCCAAAGAAAGTCAGAAGCATTAGCCTAGCCAACTAGAAATACCAGGTATCTTTAACAGAAATGAGGACAAATACTCCCATGGCACTGACTAGTGGAAAGCACTGGGTTAATATAGTGGCTAAAGAGGGGAGAAAGAGAAAAAACTCCAGCATGCTTAACTAGCTCAGTATAAGAGAGGCCTGGGACACGCTGCTGAGACAACAGCAAGACCTATATAACGGACTTCTGGCCACTAAAATCAACGTGGACCAGCGATGCGAGAGAGCAGCATCCCTAGCGGGACGTGCCAGGGAAGCCTCCGGCGCTGCGGCCCTGCAGCAGAGCAGCTTTGGCAGCCCCGGCGGTGGTCAGTGCAGAGCGCAGCTGTGCGGTACAACCACGTCTGCTCTGGTTTTGGTGTGCCAGAAAGCCTATCAATATCCTAGAAGGCCAAAGCATTCCTGCTATAGATGTGACCTAACATACAGAAATCTTATCTTGCAGATCTTGTCAAAATACTGATATACGTTAATAAGAGCGCCGCCAAGTTTCCTAGTGTTCTCACAAAATTTGAGATTAACTAAGGTATGGCTACATGCCTCCTCTCTTCACTTCTTCACTAAAAAAAAAAAAAAAATCACTGTTTACCCACATTAAAAGCTATCAGAGGGCTGGTACGTATCCACATAGAACAAATTAAACTTAGTACAAATGTAAAGCCAGTTCTGCTACACTTATTTAACAATAAAAAAAAATAACACCTGTTCCTCCAAGGAGAAAACAACATGTTTGCTCATAAATTCTGCTTGCCTTCCTTGAAAGTGGGACAAATGGCCCTCCACCATTACATGTATCCATCCCTTAAGCCAATGCTGTCACATGGCTACGATCCTCAGCGGTGACGGGCAATGGTATGCCGAATTGTGTATATGAACTCAATATGGTTTTTGTTTAAGTTGAGGCTCTGAATTTTGAATTTCACTTCATATATAGGACATGGAGATACAAGGATACGTACATAATATAGCATATATATGTATACGCACACACAAATATGGTACAGAAAAAACACTGAGTTGCTCTGAACAGTTGCTTGATGACTGGAAACAGTAATCCAAGGTTATTTGGAATGTATCATCACTGTTAAAAACTGCAGAGTTTATTACAAATACGAAGAACTGCAATGCTTACTTCACCTTTACCTTCTTCCCACCTCATCATGACATATTTTAAGCTTCAGAGATAAAAATCATGGCAGATTAGAGGCTACAGTTCTAACTAACATCTTGTACCATCTACTTAATTGTTCATCATCATGAAGCATCCTTACCCTTCTACATTTATAAGAATTAAACATCTTAAGGACCATCTCCACAGAAATATGATAGAGGAAGTATTTTTTTATTATCTTGTCAACATCAGAAAAAGTGGAAAAAACCAACTATATGACACAGTTACTATCTATTGAAAGTTTGTCTACTAGCCATCACCACTGCTCCTAACCATTTTTCATATTTTCAATAATTCTAAGACATGGGTTTTAATATTTATGATCGGAGAACCATACAACTCATACAACTGAAAATGTACTGCATAAATTAAAGACAAACAAACACTCATAAATCAGCTGAAAAAAATGCCTAACAATTCTCTTCCATTTCCACTTTTCTGAAGAGCTCGACTCTCTGAAAAAGTCTAGGGAGATCCTGTTTTTCCGTATTACTCACTTTCAACCTCAAGAGCTTTTTATTTCTGCATAAACTAAAATACTGGCCATTGTTACTGAGAAGTGTTTTGTTAACTGAAAACCTAAAAGGTATGTGAAAACAGCAACAGAAAACCTATAGATCTACATTCAGAAAGGAGTCCACACAAAAGGCTCTATGACAAGAGGTTCTTATTAGGGGCACTCACATTTGTCACTTGTAAAACAGATATACATTGGATAGTATCAAAGTGAGAATTGGTAATATTACAGTATTTTCAGTATTTAAATTATAAATTAATTATCTGAATCCAATTCAGACTGGAATGTGTACGTTCACCTGAGCACCACAAGGGACTGCAGTTTTCTAAAACACTGTATATTGCCTTCTGCAATCCAACAGAAGCTTAGCACTCCACTGTTGTATTATGTTGTAGTACGTTGTATACTCCTTATGTTGTATTACAGCATAAGAGAATATTTAAGTTCAAACCCTATTTTTCCTACAAAAGAAATTTCCACTAATTTACAGTGGTTCAAATTTTATGTGATGCACACAAAAGTAGGTAAGTAGATTCAACTTTTCTTGAAAAAGAAACATTTTCCTTTGCAGTTATCTGCAAAAGCATAATTTTTTTTTACTAAATGACTAGGGGTAAATCTAGGGAGCCATCCTTCTGCAAGTTTTGTTTATAGTATAACGATTGTGTAGCTTGTGTTTATAAACAAATTAAATCACTAACTCTAAACAGGAAGCAAAACTCCTGCTTATCGCAACCATGAGCCCAAAGTTCAAACTTCATGTACGAAGGTCTTGTGCAATATGCACCCAACATTGTGAGTGATGTGACAGTTGGAGGCTGTCTTGGACACAGCGATCACTAAATGATAAAGTTTTTGATTCTGGAAGAAGGAAGGAGGGGGTCAGCAGAACTGCTGCCTTGGACTTCCAGAGGGCAGACTTTGGCCTGTTAGGAGCCTGGTTGGCAGAGTCCCTTGGGAGGCAGCCCTGAAGGGCAAAGGAGTCCAGGAAGGCTGGACACTCTTCAAGAAGGAAATCTTAAAGGCACAGGAGCGAGCCGTCCCCATGTGCCAAAAGACAAGCTGGCGGGGAAGACGACTGGTCTGGCTGAACAGAGAGCTTTGGCCAGAACTCAGGGTGGGGGGCGGGGGGGGAAGAGAGAGTTTATGACCTTTGGAAGAAGGGGCAGGCCACTCAGGAGGACTACAAGAATGTCGTGAGGCTATGCAGGGAGAAAATTAGAAGGGCCAAAGCCCAACTAGAACTTAATCTGGCTACTGCCATAAAAGACAATAAAAAAGGTTTCTATAAATACATTAGCAACAAAAGGAGGGCTAAGGAGAATCTCCATCCTTTATCAGATGCGAGGAGAAACACAGTGACAAAGGATGAGGAAAAGGCTGAGGTGCTTAATGCCTTCTTTGCCTTGGTCTTTAATAGTAAGACCAGTTGTTCTCTGGCTACCCAGCCCCCAGAGCTGGAAGACAGGGACTGGGAGCAGAATGAAGCCCCCATAATTGAAGGGGAAATTGTTAGCAACCTGCTACACTGCTTAGACACACACAAGTCTATGGGGCCAGATGGGATCCACCCAAGGGTACTGAGGGAGCTGGCAGATGCACTTCACCAAGCCACTTTCCATCATTTATCAGCAGTCCTGGCTAACCGGGGAGGTCCCAGTTGACTGGAAGTTAGCAAATGGGACACCCATCTGCAAGAAGGGCCAGAAGGAGGATCCAGAGAACTACAGGCCTGTCAGTCTGACCTCGGTGCTGGGGAAGGTTCCGGAGCAGATGATCTTGAGTGCCATCACGCAGCATGTACAGGACAACCAGGCGATCAGGCCCAGTCAGCATGGGTTTATGAAAGGCAGGTCCTGCTTGACCAACCTGATCTCTTTCTACAACAAGGTGACCCACTTAGTGGATGAGGGAAAGGCTGTGGATGTTGTCTGCCTGGACTTTACTAAAACCTTTGACACCATTTCCCACAGCATTCTCCTGGAGAAACTGGCTGCTCATGGCAGAATGGTAGTGGATGGCGTTAAATCCAGTTGGTGGCCAGTCACAAGTGGTGTTCCCCAGGGCTCAGTACTGGGGCCAGTTCTGTTTAACATCTTTATCAGTGATCTGGCTGAGGGGATCGGGTGCACCCTCAGTAAGTTTGCACACAACACCAAGCTGGACTGTTGATCTGCTCAAGGGCAGAAAGACTCTACAGAGGGATCTGGACAGGCTGAAAAAATGGGATAAGGCCAACTGTATGAGGCTAAACAAGATGAAGTGCCAGGTCCTGCACTTGGGTCACAAAAAGCCCAGGCAACGCTACAGGCTTAAGGAAGAGTGAATGGAAAGCTGCCTGGCGGAAAAGGACCTGGCAGAGTTGGTCGACAGCCAGCTGAATAGGAGCCAGCAGTGTGCCCAGGTGGCCAAGAAGGCCAAGAGCATCCTGGCTTATATCAGAAATAGTGGGGCCAGCAGGAGCAGGGAGGTGATCGTCCCCCTGTACTCGGCCCTGGTGAGGCCACACCTCGAGTACTGTGTTCAGTTTTGGGCCCCTCACTACAAGAAAGACACTGAGGTGCTGGAGCATGTCCAGAGAAGGGCAACGAAGCTGGTGAAGGGTCTGGAACACAAGTCCTATGAGGAGCGGCTGAGGGAACTGAGGTTGTTTAGCCTGGAGAAAAGGAGGCTGAGGGGAGACCTTATTGCTCTCTACAACTACCTGAAAGGAGGTTGTAGCGAGGTGGGAGTCAGTCTCTTCTCCCAAGTAACATGTGACAGGACAAGAGGAAACAGCCTCAAGTTGCGCCAGGGAAGGTTTAGATTGGATATTCAGAAAAATTTCTTCACTGAAAGGGTTGTTGGGCATTGGAACAGGCTGCCCAGGGAAGTGGTGGAGTCACCATCCCTGGAGGTATTTAAAAGACGTGTAGATGTGGTGCTTAGGGACATGCTTTAGTGGTGGACTTGGCAGTGACAGGTTAACTATTGGACTCAATCTTAAAGGTCCTTTCCAACCTAAATGATTCTATGATTCTAATACTGGAAATCATCACATCCATGACTACCCTCCCAAAGGCAAGCTGTAAATTGGAATTCACTTGTAAATTCTATATGGACCTAACATGGTACAAGTAACAGGGTGTTTGGTTGTGGTTTTTTTTTTTTCCTTGAAAGCCAGCAACAATAAATAAAATAAACTTGAAAACAAAGTTAGAGCAAAGTAAATGTTTTTGTCTATTTTCCCTTGTCCCACAGAGAAACTGTGGGACAATTTCCCCACACGCAATTGTGGGATCAAAATTGGAGCAACTTCACTTTTTTCAAACTAGCACGTATCACATAATACTGCTCATGCAGATCATGAAGACCAAAATCTAAAAATGACCTCATTTTTCTTTCCAGTCTTTTTAACCACAATCAACACTGAATAAGGTGAAGTTATCAGCATACTGTATCACACCTTCTGCATCCCCTGAGCAGCTTGCAAAGAGATACAGAAAAAGAAAGGTGAGACAAAGAAAAGAGAATAGGGAGACAGCAACTTGACATCAAGAGATCTGTACTATGGTGCCATAAAAACTGGACAATGATATTTATTGCCTTAGCAGGCTCGTGACGTAATCTAGTGCCCATTGCCACTGTCTGCAGAGCTCGCAGACAGCTTATAACTGGCATCTACTCTCAGCCACAGAGCAAATACCAAGTTATTTTGAGATAGTTAAAACACAACAAAGTCAACAACTAAAAAACTTTCACCAGTTAACATTTTCCTATGTAACTTGGGATAATAAAACCATTTATAAAACTTCTCTCCCTATTTATTTCTCTCCCTTTAGTAAATATTTTAATAAATCTTCAGGCAAGGTCTATGCCTATCAAAATATAGGCATGCATGCTATTCCTTGTACTTTTCCCTGCTCCGTGGCCTAGAGTGGCAAATACTTTCTGTACTGCTCTCCCTAGAGCCAGCAAAAGCACTGCTGGAGGCAGGACTACGCCATCAGCTGCAGGAGCTGATGTGTACGCCGTGTCTAGACATGATCTTCCCTGAGCAGCCAGAATGCTTCGAAAAGCTACTATCAAATGGTTTGGGGAGGAATTTGGTACTTACTAGCGACCTAATAATTCCAAGTATTTTGCGTTTGGGGAGGGTGGTGGTGGTGGTAATTTATTTTAAATAAAAGGGTTGAAAAGTGAAATATCTCACCCACTACTGTCTGATGATAGGGCAAGCCAGGGCAAAGTCCCTCCTTCAACAGAACCAAAAGAGAACTTTTCACTCTTCTTAAATCAAAATTAGGCCTTTTACCCTGGATCTTTCCCATCCTTAACCAGTATCTTAAGAGTTTTGTTGTATCACAAAAAAAGAACACAAACACAGTATAGAAAAAACAGAAGATGTCATCAAAAAAACCTGTCAGCCTCTGTCCACTCAATCTGTAACTGACAGAGTGTTAAGAAAAAAACAAGTTGTTCGTACAAGTTTCAGTCTTCAAGCTACTAGTGAAGAATAACTGAGATCAAACAAATAAGGAAAAAATCAGAGTAGAATTTACATCTCTGAGCAGCATGAAAGTTACACAGCCCAACAGTCCACATCATTTGGACGTGTGAAATACCCTGTGGAGAGGTTTGAATCTTAAAATAGTTCTCTCAAAGTAAAGGATGAAATAGTGCATGATAAACCAACTTGTCAGGAATCCTTTTACAGCTATTCCAGCTGGAAACAAGCAGCATTCTCAAGGAACAGCAAAAAAAAAAAATAGTTATGTCTAATATGCTTTGTCTTTAAGCCAGAAGAAACTAGTCTGAAAAGCCTATCTACAATCTTTAAGAGATGTATTGATACAAGGGGACAGGGAAAGATTCCTTGTAACTGCTAGGAACTAACTACACAGGAGAGAAAACCAGTATTATTTACAGGAGAAAAAAGAAAGGGTCAACAGCAAGAACTGAAATAATTGACATTCTTAATTGCCGAGAGAGAAGATATGATGTCTTTTCCTGAAGGGGTTTCAGAGCATGCTATGTAATAAAACAGAAATAAAAATTCTGATACCTACACTTAATGGAAGAAAATACAATCTAAATTTAATATGAACCTGAGATTTTTTTTTTTAATTAGACCATAGCCCGTTTTTTTCTATTATGTGAATAATCCACTGTTCAGTATCTTATACATAATTAGCCTTTGCTGTAAGATACAACATTGTGATATGAAGTTTCCTGTTTCAGTTAAATTTAGTGGAATTACCTAGGTGAGGAATGATGGCTTAGTCAATGACTAAGGTTTTGACAAACAGTTTCTGTTGATAATGATAATAAAAGAGTAAGCACTAGCAAGGAACGGAACGTGTCAGCAAATTACTATACTTGCTAAACACAAGAGCAGGCAAAAAGCCAACTTTCCAGCCTTGGGTATGTATCGGTCTCCCTCTAAATCAGTATCAGCTACTTTTATGGATTTAAGGTGAAATCCGGTGCTGGCAGAAGACGACCCTTTAAGCTATCACCCATTTCTGCGAAACCTGTGCCTAGGAAAACTCTAGGTTAGAGCAGGTTTATAAACTAGGATACAGCTTGTAAGCAACTCTAACAACTCTCTTCTTAGTAACACCATGATTGTATTTGATGAGGTTGACTCCACTCTGCCCACTCAAGGTTCCTTTAACTGGAGGAGCCGGGAGAGAGCGGAGAGAGGAAATCGCGCCCCAGGCCCTGGCTCTCGTTCAGCCCCCCGCGCCCACGAGCCTGTCGCTCACGCCGGGCACGAGCCACAAACCCCGCTGCACCCTGCCGCAGGGAGCACGGGCAGGTTTGTTAGACCACGCTGGTTTTCCTCGCACCTCAAAAAAAAAAAATCTATAACTGCCCTTTCTCCATCTTTCTCTGAACACTCAGCAGAGGTTTTTAGAGAGGAAGAATTATGGCTTTTTCCCTTTTTTATTTTGAGCTAATCTCTGCCTGCCTGATTACAAGCTGACTGGTTATACTAAACCATGCTGGATTTCCAACTACCACCGTGTTGTATCTTCCCATGCCGAGGGCTGTCCCTCACACAACCTGTATATCTTTAAACATTTCCTACATCCTTTAGTTTTGCAGAGTACTTTTGTTACACATTAAACATGCATCACATCTTATCAGCAGTACCTTCCATAGCCATCTCTCCTTTCCAGAGGAAGAGGAGAGGGAGGAAAAATACCAAACAGCTAAAGCTGTGCAGACACTACAAATCCAAGTTAGATTTTTCTTTTTACCAACTAAAGGTAATTAAATAACAGATGCTTACTACATTAAGAAACCTTTTCTTCCGTCAAGACATTGAGAAGTGAGGTACATAACTCTTGTAAATGCTAAGCAAAAGGCTTCCTCACAAAATGCAGTAGTTAACAAATACTTGATGGAGCTGCTGTCTATAGACAGGACAGTGTGTAGGAAACTATATGGTATGGTAATGATACATGTTAAGTATTCATCATGGTTAAAAGCTGAGAAACAAATACTCTTCAAATACGAAAGCTAATGAAGATTTCACCCTTATTCTAAGAAGTTTTATTTTCAGTATTAGTTCAATGAAGAACTGGAAATCTTAATTGCTGCGAATTAAACTCTGAGCTTATACAGATACATACAGTATAAAGGAAGAAATCTTGCAATGTTAGTTTCTACTGTTGGATACCAAACAGGTCAGTAATACATTAACTTACTAAGTCAAACTTCCTCTCTTAGCCAACAATCCTGAAGTTCTGTAAACACAAAGAATTTCTGAAGCTTTACTATTAATAGGTTTCTCTTCATTGTGCTCTTCACAACTCAGAAGAGCAGAAAATTCTCCAAATGGTCATACAGCTCAAGGTGAGATAAAGATGTTTGAAGTAACCAGGGCTCACGTTATTATATTCCACTGAAACGGTCCTCCCCAGCTTTTAACACAGCCTTTTATCTACGTGTAAGGAAGCCAAACAAAGAACTCCAGATTTGCTGGGGTTTTTCCATCAATTGAAAGAGGACCTTTCTGTACAAATCTCCCTACTTCATTTTATTCTTGCCTGCCTAGAGCTTTCTTTCATCCCATTTGTTACCCTATCCTATTTCTTCCCTTTTCTGCATCATCCCCTTTCCCTTCCAGGGATTTACTTTTCAGAGGGCCACTGCAGCAGCTGTATTTTGCAGTTTCTTCCCCTCCTCCCTCTCATCTGCCTGACAGCAACACTACATTTTACTAATATAATTTAATGTCTGGACTGTTATGGCATGATTTACTGAAACACAACTATCACTTGACTGTAATTCAGGGCTAAGGTGTACTTAAGCCTCTAACTTAGAACCCGTACCTCTAGAGCTGTATAACTTGCCACTCAAATCTGGTCTATAAGCTGTATGGCCAAAGAAAAAGAGGGAGGCGTGAGAGAGAGCGCCCATAAAATAGTATTTCACGCAGACATTTGCAAGGTATCTTAAAGTACACAGCAGATAATAATAATAAAACCTGTTACAGAATACTTACAGAAACAAAACTGATTCTGCAAGAGTTTCTCTAGTAATCTATGCACCCAAAAATAAATGAGATGCTGTTATTTGAAAGAAAATTAATTTAAAATCAGGCATTTGACTAGAGATTTCACGACTTCAGATTCACGCAGACACACAAGTTGTGTGGAAGACATCAGAATGACCTACGATGTGAAACAATTATTTTTTTCAGTTTATTATAGTGTCCATCCAGCATTTAAAATAGGTCAGCCTCTGCCACCTGGATACATCAACCAACAAGCCAGAAAAATCGTAACTCAGTTCAATCTGATAGTCTTTAGAATTTTTTTTGTGTTACATAAAAGAGCTAAAGCAGGAGATAAATTCAGGACACTCTGTGGCACCTACTCTGTCAGGCATTTTGAGATTCCAACAATTCCTTTTTTACTTAATTTTAAAAAACCTTTTCTGTATCTCTCCACGCTTACTTTATCGTAGTCCATTACCATACAGAGACTCCTGGCAGGAGAGCCAAACTGGCACAAAGTTTATTTCTCTGTGCCAAACCTGCAGTTTACTAAAGGGGCATGCTAAGTCTCCAGGGGGTTTGAAAGGACTAGACCTTTTTTATTCCCCAGATGGCATTACTAGACAGCTGCATTCTCTCCATTTGCCTCGTATCTTAAATTGCGAAGTCTACAAAAATCTTTCTTAATACTAGTTAGCTAGTAATAACTAGCAAGTTGTAGCAATGGCTGAAGAACCACAGATGAAAACTAGATTGAAGATGAAAATTGATGTGCCATAGCATAGCAACTGATATGCAGAAAACAATATATCAGACAAAAATAACTGGTATGCTGCTACTAAGGAATGAAGCTATGCCAAGGATTTAGAAACGGTTCAGAGTCTGCTCCCTGAAATTGGTCAGTACAAATCCAGACCAGGTAACAAGAGCAGTTCAAAATCAGCTTTTTTTCCTGAATAAGTGAATAGTGCTGAAACTGCAATCACAGCTGGAAATTTTCATTAATGCCATCTTCGGGGAAACCCAGGTTTGAATAACCACAGAAATTGTTCAGAATGTTAAAAAATGGACTTTGAAGAGCATAAAGACATATACGGGTGTGAGGGAAGATTACAGCAGAATAGACCTGGAAAGTCAGGTCTCCAAGATTGCCAAAACTGGTCCACTGCCAAAGGAGATAAAATAAACTCAGTCTATCAACATTTAAATGTACCTTGCAGCACCAAAACCGTATCCTACATCAAAGATGAAATAGCTCATAAAAGCCTGTGGAGAAACATCACCTACTATTGCTCAGCAACTGGTTGTACAGTGGGAGGAGCTTCCTTCTTTTATGAAAAAAATGCATTTAGCGGGGATAAATTTAAACACTATTTTCCCTGTAGCAATAGCAACAGAGGTTTTCAAAACAATTCTTTGCTTGTTAATTGGAAGCTAACTGAAGATGCACCCTTCAAAGCTGCACACACCAAATGAGAAACTGGAGATAGAAAGGAAGGAAGCAGAATAACACCCTCGTGAGCCTGCGTTAACGTATACGCACACTGGCATTTACAACACAAGCTTTTTCCTCATACAGCAATAAACATGCAAATGAAAAACAGGTTTCCCAGGAAGGCTCCAAATAGTAGCAAGTGAAAGTACATTAAGATTTTAATAAATATATATACACCAACAACTTCTCTTCTAGTTTTTAATGCAGAAAATCAAATTCTCTGATAGATCTGGTTTTATACTAAAGAAAATTTGATTTTTTTTTTTAAGAAAACTTTTAACAAACATTTTTACTAAAAATAAGTATTTTATGATTATACAGATTCATTAATATGATTTAAATAAAAATCAAAGTAGTTTTAACTTTTAAATTTTGAGGCGCTTGAGAAAAAATTCTATTTGACTGAATTCCAATAACATAATTAACATTTTGTGTCTGCCAAACAGCATGTTATTTGTGTGTCTCATTGGTTAGCAGCATAGTTCTTGACACGATCATGACATTCCATTGCAATTACTAATTTCATTTTATGACCAATCATTCCTACTATTTTAATTGAAGCTTCAAAGTTAGATCAACATTTACAGAACAAGCTCTTGAGTTTGACTGGGTCTTTGACAATGTTGATGAATAGTGTCATTTAATTATTTTAGTATTCTTTTCCAGATATTTTAAACAAAAGATATTTTGTGGTTTTCCTAATGTTGGTTGCATATTATATAGGCTTCCGTTACCACTGCTGTTTGTCAAGGTCTTAATAAATGTTTAACTGCTGATATGGTTACAACGGAAGAATTCTAAGTTACTGATGTTTATATTTGTAATTCTCTTGTAATGCACACCATATGCAATAAATGCTTATTGTGCTAGATTATTTTGAATTTTTTTCCTCTGTCTTTTTTTTTGTTAGCTCTCTCACTTGTAGAAACTTAATTTTTAAGAAGACATTGACAAGTTCCACATCTTTCTGTACCTGGAGATGACTCTTTGAAATAGGTCAGCCTTATCTCCATTTTGCAAATAGACACAATGAAACACAAAGATCAAAGTAGTTCTCAGAGAAATACTTTTGGAATGAAATAAGGAAGCATAACTCACGTTGCTTTAAATTGCTTCTAACATTTTCCCAGTATCTGCTTCAAAACTTCATACAAGAAGTTTATTATTAATAGCTTGCAGGGAAAAGTGTCGCTGCTTCTCAGGATTCTTAAGATGTGCTGCTGAAATGGAGGAGCCTAGAGAGGTATTTTCAACTCTTTGGGATCCTCTCTGTTTCCATATAGCCTCATACAAATAATAATTGAAAAAAAAAAATCTTAGTTTCCTCTTATAAATGTTCAGTATATTTTACCAATTTACCCCGAACAATCCCTATTTTATTTTACACTTCTCTTTTTGTAAACTAGTACCCCATTTACTCTAGTAAAACATTCCTTTGCATAATAAATGTTTCCATTTTTATAGGTTTATAACACTAATCAGAAGACGCATTGGATTTGTTTTCAAAAGAAAATATGCAGTTTCAAAGCATTTCTTGAAGAAAATGTGTTTGTTGGGGGAGGGGTAGTGGTTTTTGTTGGTTGGATTTTTTAAATTTTAATCACACTGTTTAATGAAATAACAGTAAAAAGACAAAGGCCAAGCTTGAAAGTACACTGCTTAGATATGCAGGCCTCAAAGTTGAGTCTGTTCTGTTATCCAGGCAACATATGGTTTGTTTACATATGTGCGCATGCATAGGAATACATAAATATGGTTAATGTACAATAGCCAAAATTGAAATTTGACATCTAACAAGTCTGAATAATAGCTGTTGTCACTATGAACTTTTAGGTACTCCTCCCTACCTTTTTTTTTTTTTTAATACATCCTAGGGCCCTTTCTCAAGCCCTTAAATGGCATTTAAGCCACCAGTCAAATGCGTTGAGGACAAACATATATAATGCTTTTACTGAAGTAAAACATCATCTGCACAAACTCCTGGAAACAAATGGCCCACTAAACTACAGGAATCAATTTTCTTACAGAAAAGTAAAGTATTGTTTTAATAACTATTGTTATCATAGTTCTAAAAAAAAAACCCCAACATAAAGGCACCGTGTATTTTAATGATCACTCACACTGAAGTAGGATATATTTATTGCCGGTATCCTATTACCTTCAAGAAAGTAAGGTTGCCTCTGAGAAAGTCATCTTTAACTGAAGGGTCAACGCTAACACTTTTCTGATGTATGCACTCAAATTTGTATGTTCCGTGATTACACCATGGAAACCTTGACAGTGTTTTAGAGCTTTTCAACAATAAAGAAAATGCATTATAAAATCTATGAAACCTTATCATGTACCACAGAGCTAGAATAAAAGCTGTGCTTACTGCCAGTTCAGGAGTGGATCTACCAGGCAGATTAGGGAAGTTTCTGCCATCTATAGCAGTCCCCAAACTCCCTCTCCTCCCCTACACCAGGAGGGCAAGAGGGAGGACTGTAAGAGGGACAAATCTATTATTTCATTGTTAGCGACTTCTCATCCTTTGCTTTTAAGACTGGCACGTTTGGGGTCCCAGCCACACCAAGACAGTGCCTTCTGCTAAACAGGGACTATAAAAATCAGGATTGGGCACAAAAATGGAGAAGAGTAGTAACCGGAATACACTTGAAATGAAATTTCTGCAGAAGTGAGACTCTCAAAGGACTCAGCTTTGGCCCAATTCTGTTACCTTCTACCATTGACTTTGGGAAAATCCAAGTTCAGTCAATGCTGTAGAATTTGAAGTGTCAACATGGACATTTCTTTTACTAAATGTGTCTTCATCTTTTACTATTATTTCCATATTTGAAAAGTTTTCTCTATACTCCTGACATATTGCTGCTACTTCCTCCTTTTAGTAGATTACTGCAACTCTTGTGAGAAAAGAGCAAGTTAGAGATAACAGAGCAAGTTATCTGGGAGTTGCAACACACATTCTCAACATTGATCAAATATTAACGGAGGCCAGACCCTTCCCACGCTGTATTGAACCGCAGTTACCAAACCACTTGGTTTTGTTCTGGCCTCCCACTGTGTAGGGCAGTAACTTTCAAGTCTCCTCCATTATACTTGCTTTTTCAACTTCTAACATACCAGTATTTTCCAAGCACCTCAGAAGTGAAAATGAAAGAATATGCGATACACCCTCCCCTCACCATTTTGCAGTGGGTTATGCTAAAGGGACCATGAACTGAGGCTGAACTCCCTACAGCTACTAGGAATGCTCCTGGAGACCGGCCAAGGACATTTACTGCAGGGTTTGGTCTCTAACGGCAGCAGCAGCAGCGAGAACTACATTTCATTAACATCAGGGCACCTCCGAGGTCTTGTCTGATGCGTGGTCTGTTCTTTAGTCCCAATATGTATCTGTTTTCAGTTCTAACACATTGTTCATAACAGAATGAGAAGTTTTCTTCAGTTGACATTATTTGCCTCTTGCGAGTTTTTCTTCATGACATTTACTCATTTTTAATTAGATACTTAAATGTTTGGCTATGGTCTGTCTGGCACCACTGCTGATGGACAGTGGTAAAAAAAAAAAGGAAAGAGTAGTAAAGACAGTCTTTGTTTTTTCTTGACCTCATTTCAATTTTGTTTCCATAATACCTTTCAATTAAAGAGTCAAACAGGAGCTCTAACCCTGAGCTAACTCACTGTACAGGTCCAACTGTTGCTCCTCACAGTGACATTTAGAATTGTGAAGGGAATGCTGCCTTTAAAAAGGATCTTCTGCTAGCCTAACACCGGATTTATTTAAAAAAAAAACAAAACAAAACACACCAAACCACAATTTGGTCAGACAAAATAAATGGCTATTTCTCCAACCTCACAGGCCTCTTCCAGAAATCACTAACAACTGCTACTATTAAGGAGCTAACAGAGAAAACATTATATCCAAGGTCAGGAGATTGCTCTAGCAGATTTAAAAATCTGAACATACGTAAGCTCTGCAGTCAAATAAAGGACTGCTGCCGGTACTAGACATGTATGTGTGCAACTTCTTCTCCAAGACAGATGTTTTTCTTATTATATGTCTCATTGTCCACTTCTTACACAGATTGCTTTTGTCAAAATGCTTAAAATAGCACAGGAAGAGTAACATTAATTGCAAATCCATTGTGCTTTTATGCATTCTGAAGTAACGTTTTATTATTGTAGATGATAGTTAACCATCTATTTGCGTATCTTTTCAGAACTTCCCTCTTAAATTCTTCGATTCCGCCAAAACTCCAGCAGCTCCGGTAACCTTTCAGCTAACAGCTTCAGAGGTAAGAGTTACTGCTTAAGGGTAAAATTTTGGTTTCTTGAAAGAAACTCAAGACAGGTATAGTCTCAATGTAGAATTTCTCACTCCAAGGTGGAGGAGACTCCGTTCATGGTTTCTAGACCTTTCCTTGGCATATAGATATTGTAAAACCTATCTCAAAATTTCACTGGTGATCACTAGAACTGCATTCTTGACATTGTTTCAATAAATAAATTGAGGAGTAGTAGTAGTCTTCCTCTCTTTCTTCATGTGTGCTACTCTGCCTTTTAACTGTTGGCAAGATCCTCATTTCCAATAGTCTGCTCAACAGCTGGAACCAAAGAAAATTCAACTCAAATGTAAGTTTCTCAGAAACACTGAAATAAACATAAAATGCACTATAATGTCAGCATCCAACTGTGTAACAGAAGAGAAAATGTTTTCCATCAGGACATCCAAAAACAAAAAGGCACAGGCTGGAATTATCATCTTTATCAACCTATCTACAATAGGTATAAATCCCCAAAAGGTTAACTTGGCCAGACAGATGGGGCTTGACTTTTATATTTCAATACAGCAGGGCCCTACTTCACTAGACAAGATGATTTCATCTTCCCACTGTATCAGTTCGTCCACTTTTCGCAGGTTTGTAAATTACGTTAATGATTAAATGAGGGCCTTGACATCCCTTCATAGAAGCCTACACTTCCATTTGCATTCATGAACAATAGTCTTCCACGGAAATGAAGCTGGAACTTGCTGCATAAGGAGGTATCGCTCTTCACCTGTTTTAAGTAACAGATCCTGAACTTTTAACAGTAGGTTCTTTATTCACATTTAACTTAACAAAGAATCTCTAATCTTGAACAAAATAGAGAGATTTTTACAATATACAAAAGTTAGTTTCAGTATGATTCTTGAAAACATACAACAGACAGGACATTACAGAGATTATGAAAGAAAGATTATGAGTATTGGATAAATATCAGGATTATACTTTGAGGTTACAAATAGTAAGAGGGGTAGCAGCAATTCCAAATCACACTGATGTCCACCAGAAATACACTGTTAGGATCTAATACGTTAAAATGTGGATGAACAACATGCACAAAATGCATCTTATGCCCGCTGTTTTGTCACTGAATTAGTCACCAGCAATTCCTCCTGCAATGCTTCTGAAGTTTCCCACACTGGTATATTTTCAGAGCTTTGAGTCATTGGGCCAGGAAGGAACCACTCCCGGGTACATTATCTCCTTGAAAAAATGTCAAGTCACCCTAAACGGTATTTACATTATAAAGTATATGCTTCCCACTGGAACCCAAATACAGTTTCAGAGGGAGAAGCCAAGAGGAGAAGGAAAAAAGGGAAAAAGCAGTCCCTCAACTCAAACCATAGCAAATTTAAATATGACAGCCCAGATATTTGTCTTACTATTTTAAATGCAGTTCAGTCCATCCCTCCACAACATATTTTCAGCAAATCCCAAAAGTACCAATTAAGCTATTTCATTTTTATTATTGTTCAGCTGATACAAACTGGAAACTGGCACTTGGACTAGATTATGCCACCTTTGGCCATACTAAGCAATATCTCACTCCCTGAACAGTTTCATTTAATATAATTTGACTTTATGAGGGCTTAACAAGCATTAAGGTATCATTCAATGAAACTAAGTATGAAAATGAAACTTCTAATTCCTATTTATGCTATTTTTGTGTGGCATTTGTAAATCTGCTCCAAGACACATGAAAGTGGTTTTATTCTTCATGAGGAAATCAAGTCCTCCAGTAGGATGGCTTATTGGGTAGAGGTGCAACTTCAAGAGGAAAGAAGTGATGACCACTAGAAGAGTGAAGTAAAAGGTGCACAAGTAGCTTCCACCACTCCATATTACATTCCTTTTATCCACTACAGACCTGACAAGTTAATTTTCTGGTATTCTGCAAACAGGTAAGAAAAACTGAAGTAAGGTGGAGTTAATCACATAGGCTGCAGAACCCAACCCTGGATTCACACTGGAACAGTCAGAGAAAGCAGTCTCCGCACCCACATCCGGACAACATTTTACCCATATGTTCAACATATACACAAAGCGAAAAAAGGCATGTCTGCAAAATTGTACATTCAAAACCTTGTAGTATTTCTCATCTATCCCTAACCAAATAAAATTCTGGAAGTTTAGTTGCAATTTTACTTTTTACTGTTTTGGGGGGTTTTTTGGTTTTTATTTCAACTTGTTTGTTAGACACCACTTCTGTTATTTACGATGTTTAAAGACACCATTCTTTTGTTCCCAGGAAGAAATTGTGAGCCGATTCTTCACAGAAGTGGGATGTTGGTGCCTAAGACAGAGGCAATTCAATATTCTTGCTTTCTCAAATGTTAACTTTGTATACTATCAGAAAAATGTAATTCAGACAATATTCAAGATCACAATTAAGTTTTAGTATTCTCACATAAGACAGTATCTTCTCCCCAAAAGGTCAGCATTAATTGTTCTTGCAGTACCTCCATTCCCACCAGTCTACCATTCAAATACCAAATTGGGTCTAAAACCAAAGACCTTTAAAGAAGAACCAGGTATGACTACAAACATCTCTCTGAAGCACATCATTTAATTCCACAGAAAAAACAGAGAATCTCTCCACTCCCTGCTTTTCAGAGATAAGCTGTCATAGCAGTGATGAGTCATGCTGGTTTATCAAAGATGTTCCAGATCAGGCCGTCCCATTTTTGGTAGGGCTTAAAGGATTTTGAGTAGGCATTGGAATGCTTTATAGCAAATATATTAACCTAAACTAGCTTAAATTGACATAAGTAAAGCTAAGCTGTCACACTCCTGGAAAACAGAACAGGCAAGTAATAAACAACGTGAAGGAGTTTTCTATCAGTAGGCCAGCGAGACCAAAGAATAGAAAAACATATATATGTATGAGCATACTTTATGCTCATAAAAGAAAAGCTCTCAGGGCTTTTGAACTTAGCTATAAGATTCAGAAGAATTATACTGTATAGCTATGTTTTCTTTATACATTATTCATATTGAATTACTTTTCTTACATAGGTTCTCATTAACAAGCTTTTACATTTAATTATTGGGGGGTAGAGGGGAGAGTTCCCCGAGTTCCTTTTGTGTTTGAGGATCAAAACTGGAAAAAAAAAAATTAAGATTTTCCTCATGACATAAGGATAAAGTAAAACAAAGCTAAGAAGTTGCCAAGGTTAAAAAACAAACAAAAGCCTAATCAGCAAGCCCAGCTCAGCGAGAGTTAGGATGACTCCAGGTCCCTTTCCACAACTTCCTTTGACTACGATTCCTATTTTTCTTTCCTGCTCATGACTCACTTACCTGGATGAGTTATGCGCTAAATAAGGCTTTGCTACTCTATGAATGTGCTCATCTCTTCCTTTCTAGAATTCTGCATATATTGTTACGGTTTCTGCTCTACGTCCCATAATCACTTGAATCACATGTTTCCAGCACGCAGAGCGATGTTTTAGGTAATACCACATAAAGTCTCAGTAGGATTCTGGACGGAGAAAGATATTCATAGTATGTGCTAAAGCGGCAGACTATCCAAAGCTTTATGTTAAGATAGATGACTCCAGTAAAATAATAGCTTACTTTATCATATACAAACACCCCTTTGTTAAAATAAACCGCCCAAGCCACACGGAGAAAAGGAAGCCTGGCTTCAGCGCTGCATCCTTGGGGGGACAGCAGCATAACCGCCAGGAAACGAGAAACTGCACGGACGACAGCCGCCCGCCTCACGAAGGCCGGCACTGACCTTCGAGATGCTTCCAGTTACTGGTTATAGCTTTGCAGTACTGTAACCCTCTGAAAGGCTCCATAAAGTTTATAATTATAAACTACTTGAGAAGGAGTGAATTCACGTTCGCCCTGTTGGAAGCGCAGACACACGTGCATCTGGGACGCTTCCCAGCAAAGTGCTGCAAGTTGGCCTGAACATGCATCAGCCAAGTAATTCAGACCTGAACAAATCTCCTGTTTATCAACACCAGTTATTGATGTCTCCCTGCAACATATATATCAGTGAGGAAAAGAAGTCAGCTGCTGATGACCTGATGAATAACAACTGGCACACAAAGCACACCAGATCTTTCCAAACCATATCCCATAGGCCATATCTACATATGGAAAACACTGCAGAACAGATAACAAGATCCTGATTATTTTTAAGGAGTACCTTCCTTGCCTTATAACCATGACTTCTTGCAGAAGCTGTGTATTTTTATATTAATATAAACTACTCCAACCAACGTTGTTTTGATAAGGAAAGGAATACAGCTGTAGATCACAAGGGGAACAGCAGAGGTAAATGCTTCCACAGGTAAATGAGGAAAATAAATTTCAGTGGTAAATTTGCACAGACAGCAGGAGTAAAACCCTCATTATTGTATTCTCAGCAGCTGTCAATCCTTGTCAGTGATACAGTTTAACCTTACAAAAGAGATTTCAAAACAACGTGTTCTGCTGACTATCACAGCATTAATCAAGCAGAGGCATTACAGCTCTAAACATACGTATTGTGATGATAGAATCATTCCAGGTCACACGTTTTCTATAAAGGGTATTAGACTAATTGACAATTTGATACTTACATATTCTCTAGCCCCATCATTAAAAGCACTCTTCTCCAGACTCATTTAGACAGCATTACCTGCTTTTTACACCTATTCTTATTATGAACTGTTATCCTAAGTTAACTTAGGTTGTACGCTTTATACTTAGTACACTTGTGCATTAAACAACAACAACATGACACATTGTGTGAAATATAACAATTTTTTTTTCCATTGCAGTAAGGGAGCACCTCTTATTCTGGGCTGCATCCTAGAGTTTCATTTCAACAGCATTATACTACAAGATGTTTACAGAAGAATGCGTTTTCTTGATGCTTATATAAAGTACTGCCTATATAATCCGTGCAATACAGAAACAGCAAAAGGTTGCTTTGGAAAATACAGCCTCTATTAATACACAGATCAAGTACAAAAAGATAGCCACACAATATTCTTCTACATAACATCCTAATAAAAGGTCTCTGCCCTGAACCAGAGGGAACAACTGTCCTGAGGCCATATCAGTATTTTATTTGCTTTCCTTCCCATGTGTACTTACTGCCTTTGTAGCTACTAAGTCACATTAGGCCACCATTTGTTTAAATTGCTCCTGAAAGCAAAATATTCAAACTCTAAAATATCAACTCTTCCACACAGGCCTAAACACGCAGCTTCCCGGTGTAGTGCAGTTCCCTCAAGCACGCTATACCCTGCACGGACCAAAGGCTTAGGAGACACAGGGATCTGAAACTCAGAATTCCTATTCTGTGGAAAAAGTTCTACATATGTATTTATTTTTTTAAATAAGATTTTGTTTCATATCAAGTGTGGGACAGAAGCTAATGCGAAGCTGGAAAGTAGACCGTAAAACAGACCTTGGAGCCCAGCACGTTCTGGGGTTCCCAGCGCTGCGAGAGGGACACCGGCAGCACCGAGGCACCCGGCCCAGAGGGGCAGGTGCTGGAAATGTGAAATACTTCAGAGCCCCGACAAGCTGACAAGAAAGAAGGTATGTGTTTCCAAAAGTCATCCTGTCTTCCAGGGCACGCTTGTCAAGACTGACACCTTTCACTTTTGACAAACTGGTGTTTCGTGACAAAAAGAATACATTCCATTGGAGCACTCCTGGTGATCTCTGTTCAAGGTAAGATAATAGATCCATCAGATATAGCATGAAAAAACCCCAAACAAGTGCCATATTAATTGCATAGAGCTGGGCTAGTACCTTGCTCATTCAAGTCCAGAAACACCAGCCATGTCAGCTGACTCTTAGCAAGCGCTACCAGAAGCTCAGACACCCCCGGTGCACACCAGTCACTTCACAGAAACATCGTGTATTGCACGAGGAACCCGATTACTCCTACTGGGGTCATCATCACACTTCTGTGGAGTGACCAGGTGCTTCGCTGGCCCACTCAAGAGCCCCTGCGGCCTTCCATCGACCACATTCGCTCCGCTTCACACGAACACCCGGGCGTAAGTCGGTGGGGGGCTAACCACCACCTCTGTCGCGGCACCTCGCTGACTCGGGCACGGGACCCACAAGGACAAACGTCAGTATGTCTTTTTCTTGTGGGTTTGTTGGGGTTTTTTGGAGGGGAGGGGTTAATATAACATGCATAAGGTATCATTTACCACACTTCTACATTCCCGTAGGTTAGTAAACTACAGCAAATCATTCCTGACTTTACACTAAAGTTAGGTTTGTACCAGAACCTAGTATCTGCCCTTGCCAAGTCTGCCAGACACTGAATAAACCTCCTTGACAGTTTTTCCACAAATTTTCACACAGCGGTGGCCTGCAGACGTCAAATCATTTTAAGTTAGTACTAATCGATTTAAAAACATGATGTTGCAAAATAAAGCCACTATCTTTGCTAACAATTTCCATAAATTCAAGATGATTCCCTGACCTTTTCTTACTTTTCAAACCAATGACTTTTTTCTTTGGCAGCCAAGATTTTATCCTGGGACAAAGAGCAATAAATATAGCTATTATAAATAATTTTAAATGTATTTTTATTATAAAGTATATTTGTATATGCTTTAATATTTCCCATCCTGATTACATTGTTGTCCTATGTTGACCTCATCCTTCCCCTCTTGTTACAGCTTTATGAAAAAAAAAGTTTTCATATTGAATTTACCATTTTTTTGATACACATCCTCTGCTAAGTAAGCTCTCACATATTTCTCACCTGAAATGTAAGGCGTTATGTTCTATCTGCTTGCTTTGCCACCTGGCACTTTAGCCAGCAATCTATTTATGTTATTTCTCACGCTCAAGAATTTTCCTTACAGCAACACAACTAAACTTTTCTCTAATTTGTAGGAGCTGATACTTAACTGGGTTCTGAAATCTTAATGATAGTAAACAAACAGGCCTTTTTAGCATGCCAAAGAATTTCAGAAGTACGAGACTGCATATCCCCTTGCACAAGATGACAGGATAGAACAGGAGTTGGCTGGAAGGGTGACCCCGCTCTATTCTGACGCTATCAGGGCAGGGCAACCTGCCTCTTCATAGCATCAATCTTACCTTCACCTGCCCTGTTCTACAGCAGGCATAGGCACAAGCCAGCAGAGCCCTCCTAATTTCATTTCTGCCCAAATTCTTTGCCAATTAGATATGAAAATTGAGTTGAACTGATTTCAAATCCCCTAGGCTGCTATGGGAAAGAAAAAAAAAAAATCCCTGTAGAGTATTACATAGTCAAGTCATAACTACAGACGGGCACTTGCTTGATAATAGGAAGACTAAAAAGTTTAGAGCGGTTGAGGGAATTATGGTACTACTTCCCTTCATTAGTGAAAACTATTTAGTTCATACACCGCCTAAATGGTTATGACTTCAAAATGTTGCCCAAAATGTCACTTTCCCGATTTATTTTTCATAAAATTCAAATACATCATTTTTAGACCTTGGTTGGATGTTGGGGAGTCTTTTTCATTGGTTTGGGGGGGGGTGGGGGTGTCATTTTTTGTGGGGTTTTGTGGGGGTTTTTTTAATCAGGTTTTAAAGTGTCTGTTCTCTGCAGAACCAGTTCTGCTTAGGATATTTCAGTGCATTGAATTTCTCTGTTGAAGTGAATTTAGACTTCTGTGATAAAAGCCTCTTTTTAAAACGTGATGAGGTACTAGACTGAAAAACATATATATATATATACACACATACAGTGTATATATACACACACAGTTCATGAACATAAGTTTCTCTAACAAAAAAAAATAATCTAGGTTTATTCATGACTTTGCCTTCACTGGGCCAGGCAATACAAAGGCTAACCTAACTTCTGATCTGTTAACGAGACGACCTCCTTTTTTCCACACACATTATGTATTCCACGCTAATTAAGAAAGAAAGTTAAGCTGCACTCTGTGTAAGGCAGTCTGCTTGGCTTGAGAATAGGAGCTGCACTTCATCTCCTCTCCAATCAATAATCCATAAGCCGGGGTTGAACGTGCAGGCTGTTTGCCAGTCAGCTGCAGCCCAGATCTCGTCTTTTCCAAGCCTTTCCTTTTCTTTCCTGGTTCAATCAGCTCTGCCCGAAGGAAACATTTCAAATGAATAAAACAAAACCCCGTGCCTTTCTAGCATGCTAGTTTGTCATTTATTCCCCTGCAGACCAACATTTTTCACATGTAGCAAATCCAGATTTTAATGAAGCCTGGAAAAAACCTGCATTGAGATGGGTGTTATCCAGCCTTCCACTAGAAACAAACAGGTCCACTGAGAAATGTAATAATGTATATACCACCTTGTGCGAAGTTTTAGGGTTTAGTTTCAAAGCTATTAAATCTAGGGGGGTTTATGTATTTGCAAACTTTCAACTTTACAGTTATACATTAGGTATACAACGCACACAACAAGACTGTTGTATACAAATTTCTGTGCCTTCAACTTCACGTTAAAATTTTTTTTATTTAACTGATTTACCACTGTACAGGTAAATTTTGAAAGTTTTCTTTTGAAGCATCACTTCAGCATACTTGACTTTTAAACCCTGGTATCCCTGAAGCTACTATATGTGCCTTTAATTGACCGCTCAAGCTAGGGAAACCTTTTTCACTGACCTCAGAATTTAGAGATAGGTATCCAGAAGTAATATTTCATTTTTTAATAAAGTCAGTAGAAAAAACACAAAAAGCAGTAGGATTGTATCATAACGATGATGCCTACAGCCAAGAACAGAAGAGTGCAAGTCTGGCAGGTTATCTAATATCAAGCATATGATATTTTGTTTCATGTAAATGAGTTAATTCTTTCTTGTGCTTATTCTGTTGTTGCATTACAATCATTCAATTGTCCGAGTTAACATTTATTTACTTCAGTTACAGACACATGTTGCCATGTACTTATTTTAAGTTTTCAGGAATTATTCCTAGTTTTCCTCCCCTAGGAAGGTGAAAATCACAATCTTTAAGGAAGACACCTAGGACAGATATTTGTTCTCTCCTTGCTATTTAATACAGATATAACTGGAAACAAACAAGAAAATGACACTATTACAAGAGTAAGGACACCATAAAGTAAACAGGTATCTATAGCTCCTATATAAGCAAATCTCTTCAATACAAGATTTCTTTGGGAGATGGATATGTTGTGTGTGTACACAGAATGCATTAGCTAGTGATAGCCTGAGTTGTAATTGATACTTGATCTTTTCAATTTATGCCAAGATAAGTAAAGGACAGACAGGGACAGGGAGCAGTCTTACAAGTCTTAGTTTTAAATTTTTAATTTTAAAAAGTGTTATTTCAGCTGCAGTGACAAAACTAAAGCTACCTCAGAATTTAAATTATTTGTCAGCTCCTGTGCTATGGTAAACATTACATCTGAAAAAAGATTCATTTCAGGGTTATAAATTCCCTCAAAGCATTTCAATGAACAGTATTTCCATCGAAAACCTGTTTTTTGGAGGGATTCTTGCTTTCAGGTTTACCCATGCATCCCAGTTAAGTAAAACATATACACAGAAAGATTGCTTCCAGATTTATGATCCACTGCAATAAGATACACACTTCAAACAACTAGCAGAGTAGCAATATGGTTTAATTTAAAATTTTTAAGTGTATCATAGTACTAAGATCAAATTAACTTTTAAAAGAAAATGCAAAAAAAGATATGAAAGGGGAGAACATGAGTATCCTTGTGCTTTTTGGCTTGAGATGTACCAACTGGATTTATGAAACTTATCTTTTGCACGTAGCTAATCTGCCTACTGGTCTAACATTCCTGCCTTTTAACAATAATTTTAGCTTATCTGTCATTACTGAAATTCTAACCTTGGAAATAAACTGACATTTAGTCAGTAAGTGTAGGTTACCATGCCTGTTTCTGTAAAAGTCTTGCCGTGGGTCGGTGTTTGTTTTGGAGGTTTGTTTTTTGTTTGGCTCCTTCCGCCGCCCCCTCCAGCCAGGACCCAAAACACGGTATTCCGAAGGAATACAAAAGACATTCAGCATTTCCATCACCCCACACTGTTTTGTTCCTCTCAATAACCGTCACTGTCTACAACGGTTTGGGCTCAGCCATTAACCTGATGAGGGACACAGAGGATGTCATACATTTGGAGGGCAGCATTATTGCCTCTCCATCCACGTTGAGTCAGATGACCCCTAAAATGGCATTAAAGGTATATGAGTGTTTGGTGGTTTGGTTTTTGTTTGATTGGGGTTATTGTTTGTTTTTAAATAAGAGGGCAATTCCAGCTATAATGGTGAAAAAAATTAAATAAATCAATGTTTACCATAAAAAGGAAAATGGGAAAAGAAAGTTTTCAATTAAAATAAGTTTCATACAAGAAGCAATCTATACAAAATATATATTTTGGGGATTGGTTTGTTTTGGGGGTTTATTTTTGTTTTTTCCCCTCAAAGAGGAACGTTTTAAAAGAAAACCACACGTTCCCTATCACCGTCCGTCTGTCACAAGCTCAATCTGTGACAGACTGTTTCCATTCTCAGTTGAAATACCGGTGGGGTCAGGGGAACTAGGGATCTCCCTGTTTTCTCAGATCTCAAGATACACTGCTGATATTTAAAGCTGGAGTCAGGATAATATCCCAAAGGGATGTTTTGGATTGCCATATAAATGCATAGCAGGATGCGTATCTCCGCAGGGCAAACAGCTCGGTCTGGCAACACCTGCTGCACAGAACCTGACTGGGGGTAAGAAGCTCCACCCATGCACTTGCCACAGAATGTAAATTAAAACTATTAAAATTCACAGGGCACAATACAAGGAGGAAAATAAAGGAAGAGGGATAGTATTAAAGCTAGAAGAGATCAGGTTTTACATTTTTCCAATTGAGTTCATGCTCACAATTCTAAAACACTTGCCACCAAATAAGTCATACATAGTGCTGGCAGACAGACATTGCCTTTGGGACGCTATTCTATTTTTATTTTCTAGGGCATTGTTCTATCCAGTGTGCAGGCAAGGAGGGGGAAATTCCTTAAATGAAAACCTACTGAAGACTAAAGCCATTCAGCATTAAAGTGATTTCTGCTTGTAGCAAGGAGGAGATAATACATTTTGTTGAGAAATAACTCAATTGCCTGCATAAGAGCTGGAAGGCGTCATCTGCTTTTACAAATGTACCCATCGCACTAAACTTGACTTGCTATATTTTACATAGTGACATCATGATGTAATTTTACTGCAATGGTTGCATGGTGTGTAATGATATCCGGACTGTAATTATACATGATGCGGCACCTATTTGGATAACTGGCCACAGTATTGGATGACGAAATATTGCACTGCCTCCTCAAAACCACTCCAAACATACCTGGCACAAGCACACCTGGCAGGAGGGAGACCAACTCCCCTTTACATCAGTTTGGAAGATTTCATTCAGTGATCAGCAACTTATTTCAAAAGCAATCGTTAAAGGGACCCTGTGCTGGGACAGCAAGACACATGCTCTTTTTCCCCTCCCTGTCTCAACCCCTACTGCTCTCCCTGTTACCTTTCGGACTTCAGAAGAGATGCTGAAATCGAGTACAAAGGAAAAAAAAAAACCCACTTTCTAACTATTAGTTTTGTTGAAAAAGAAGTCTGTAGCCTCTCACCAAATGATGCCGTACGCATGGAGACTTTTCTGTTCTCCCTGGGGCGGACACAGCCCCCTGCCCGGGTGAAGGGCAGCCCCGGGCACGCAGGCAGCGGGCAACAGCAGCAGGGTCCGGCAGCCGCTCGCTCCCCGCGAGCTGGGTGCCGCCTCCGAGATCAGCACGGGCAGCTGCACCTTACAGGAAAACTCCTGCCATTCCCTTCAGCCCAACCATCCGAAAACTTCACGTGGTGAGCAGCACTTCTCGCCACACGAAGGCTGTGAAATATTGCTGAGAGTTTCCAGTTCCAAGTGGCATTTCTGGAGCAGCCAGCTGCTGGGAGCATCTATTTTGCTAGAGGAAAGCAACTACACCTGTGGCACAGATAGAACCAGAGCCCAATGCAACGCGCCAAGGAAATTTGAACTCCCAGCAAGCATTTTGTCATCCTCTTTTTACAGTTAAACACCTCAAAAAAAAAAAAATCTTAATTCCTTTACGAAGTAGACAGAACTTCTTTTAACTTTTTTTTAATTTATTGCAAGAGTATATTTTCCCCTCTACCAACTCAAAGCCTTATGTAACAAAGCTTCAAGTAAAATCAGAGTAATGTTTCATTATCTGCTGTAAATAACAAATGATCTACTACCTCAGAGCCTTCACTGAACACTGGTCTACTAAAATCTCGGGCAAAGAGCCAAATTCTGGATTTGTGAATATGCATGTGCCTCTCACCGACTTCAGTGTGAGCCACGTGAATGAATCCGAAAGCTCAAGATGGCTCTAATTCATGTTTTAAGCCTAATGAACTGGTAATAATCAAATTATTTGCTCCATTTTTGCCTTGTATTTTTAATAAGATATATTAACAGCAAGATTAGGTAAAAGAAATACAGCACAAACAGGAATTCCCAATACACAGCTCCTCATTGATCTTAAGTATCTCTAGTAAAGTCAAAGGACCTAGACAAGTTTTGGACAAAAAAAGTATCAGAATTTCGGTTTTGATTTTTTCTTTCATGTTTTCTGTTTTGTGCTGGATATAATTTAAAATGTGTATTTACTGCACATAAGGATAAGGTAAGTAATACCAATCAATTCGCTTTGCTTCAGTTGAGTTCAGTTTTACCTACTGCATAGAAACATCTGTTAGAGGAGTGGCCCAGGAGCCAAAAGAACGGAGGCAGTACAGCGAGAGTGATTGACAGAGAGGAAAAACAGTAGGGAGAGAAGGAAAAAAGCAGGAGGGTCAGATGGAACAAGAGCAGCCTGACCAGTGCAAGGGATGCAAGGGAGAGGCAGAACAGCAGGTACCAGATGCAACTCAATTCTCTGAGCCAAGGACGTGAAACTGGATTTCTCATATTGTTGCTACATCACGATTTGAGTCCCTTAAGTGTGCTTTAGGTCTTTTATATATGTATACACACACCCACTCATCTAACAAGACAACTACACTGCTAGAAGCTGCCACAGAAACTAGGTATAACCATGGGATTGGGACTCCTGGGCTACAGGCTGTGGCTTGAATTAGGATTGCACGCTGTGTGTCCTGGAAGGACAAAAACCCACCCACGTTCTTTTTAATGCAAATATCATGTCTGTATTTCATTAAATAATTTCAACAAAAGTCAATATTGTGCCTTATCAAACCTATCATGCTTGTTAAACTAGATTAATAACATATTTTGATTTATTGAAACTTTTCTAATAAATCTGACAAAGTGTTTCACTACTGCCATCCACATTCATCTCAATGGGTAGCTTGAAATCACTACCATTGATTTCTAAATAAATATATTTTAAATCACTCACCATTTAATGTTCCCTTGAGGAAGTTTTGGCCCATATAAACACAATTATTCCCGATTAATTTATAGAAACTAATTTAATTGAATAAGCAATGGGAGTTTCTTTTCCCAGTCGGGTAGGAAAAGTAAAACAAAACATGCATGTGTCCCTTGAGAAGATGCAGTAAAATGAAAATATTTATAAGCTAAGGATTTCCCATTTTGGTGTAGACAATGGAAAGGAATATTTCAAAAACTACAGCACCTTTGCATTTCTTACGTAAAACCAGAACAACTCTGCAGATTACCCTACTATGACAAAAAAAAAATATTTAAATAAAGACCAGTAGGAAAGATCCAGAATCAACCCAACCTCTGAGACAGAATGGCATCACCTTTTCTTGAAAGCAAAACAACAACAGTGTAAGACTGACCAAGTGGCATGTTCCTTCCTCACCAGCACCGAAGGCAATTGGGTTTCCTATCCCTGACCCAAAGCTCCCAAGAAGTTACAAATGGCTTTTACAATTCTGATCATAAGCAGCCTCTTCCTTGCTTTTAACAGTACTTCACAGCTGAGCCAAATATAACTGAACTGAGATTTGGCTGCTTCCATGGATTCTGCTTCATGACTATATTTACAGAAGTGAACTTGCTGGAAGTTGTTAAAAAGATTAAAACCACTAAAGCAACGTTTCAATACAACTAAAATAAACTGGAAGAAAGTAGCCCTTTAAAATGACAACTTGACATCTGCTGCACCAGATGGGAAAAAGGAAAGGACATGACCCATTTGCCAGCCTTGTTTTCCAAATGATCCATTGCTGGTAGCTTCTCAAGTTGAAACAGCCCTCTACATTCCCACTGAAGTGTCTTATAATTGGCTCCACGTCTGCTTCTTACGGGAAGGCAAGGTCCCTCTTTACCACAGTTTTTCCTGCTGATTGGCCTTCCTGCCATCAGCATCCCTAATTCCTACCTCTCCAGCTGTCTCCCTGCCCCGCCTTGTGCTCCTGAAGCTTTTTCTACCTGAACAAGCTCATTGCTCCCAGGCAATGAGTCTCCCCTTCCCTCCAAGGGGCTGTTTGATCTGACCCAGACTATCACAGGCTGGACTGCACAAAAGAGCTGTCTGTCATCTTGCCAGCCATACCCTTTCCAACAATTCAGAATACATGTAGTAAATTGTGAATAGACATAACCAATATTTCTACCATCTATTACCAAAGACATTTCTACAGTCAACTGTCCTAATTGAGCTTTGAGCGACCCACTCAGCGCCAACTACTTTTAACTCTTCATGTGTTGAGTAATAGTGATTATTGAGAAACTACTCCCTGTTCTCAGTGAGAACATTTTTCTTCCTTTGAATTTTGCATTTTTATAGAAAATAGGAAGTTTTCCAATAACTAAGGCCAAATATTTAATCTGAAAAATAAAATATTCATTTTGAAGAAAATATCTAAGAAATATATTCAGAAATAACCATTTGCACTGTTTCACCCCACCTTTTCCCTCCTCCACCCTGGGGAGGGTTTTAATGGTGGTAGATCCTAGATGTTTTTACCAGCTTTACTAAACAACCCCAACATTGACCCTCCTAACTGAAGGAACTCGTCACCCTCCTCTTCTCACCAGCCAGGGCTCCCCATCACCTGCAGCGATGCCCCCCGGCATCCTCCTTCCCACCCCAAGGCTGTATGGCCGGCTCCCGCCCAAGGGCTCAGCTGAAGGCACCAGCATCACACAGCTCTCCCCGAGCAAGCCTGACCGCTCCCAAACGGTGGGGAAGATCTGCACGCCCCCTCGGGCGAATATGCATCTAGCTAGCTTAAAGTCATCTCTGCCGAGTACTGAGGGGAGCATAACTACGACAGCCTGGAGTTCAACACGGGCTCCAAAACCTGCCTGAAAGCAGCAGCTAGCCCAAGCAGAGCTGTGTGCTGCCGTAGCTACACCGTTGTTATTACTCAAACTATCTAGTCTGAAGTTAGCAATGCCATCCCCACCAGCTCCAGTCCCACCTGTGACAGCTGTGGAGACCCACAGCCTGATTATTCAACACACACAGGTCTCCCACAAGGAGTAATTTTCACAGGGTCTACAGAAATACATAGTCGAGTTCCTCCTTTCCTCCCCACCCAGCTGCCAAAGCAGCAGGCATTTCCTTAAAAACGCCCTGCTGAATTGCTAAAGATGGTGTGCATGTATAAATAGAAGTGGTTTGGCATGATGAGATCCCAGGGAGTAAATTGGCTCATTTCAACTTGCAACACAGCAGAACAACAGTCAAACTGGAGAGAAGGAGACAGATCTATATTCAAAATTACTTCCAACCTATGGAGGAGATACTCAAGAATGACAAACTTACAAAATAATTAGAAATCGTGAGAGATTTTTTTTCACAAGCAGAATGAGGCTATTCATTCCCAAGGGTCAAAAGAAGTTAGCTGCCTATCTTCTGTAACGGAAAACTACTCGGTCAGGCCCAGGGCTATTTTTGTAACTTGTAACCTCCATTTAAAGTAATTATCTGGTCCACAGGTCTAGCTCTCTTTTACTCTTATTGATTAATTCTATCCATCTTCAAAAAGTCCATTTAAATTCTTATTTAAGAAAAAAAGAGAGCACGTCCTTTTCTGCAGGTGTTAATGATATTAAAGGACTCTCCTTATTTTGAAGCATTCTATATTTACACAGAATCTTCAGGATAAAGATTACTAGCACACACTTCACAAGCAATGATGTAGTGGCACAAACAGAATCGATTAGATCCGTGTGTTCAAAGGCATCGCTTTCTGTACCGTTACAACACAAGAACTGCAGAGACCCAGACAGCGACTAGTACTGCTCAGAAACACTATCCCCAACACTGCAAAACCTACTAGGAGAACCAAGAGGCCAGGATGCCGCTGAAACATTAACTTCCCAGTTCACTGACTAGTGTTTTTATCTTTGATCAAAGTCTTCCCTGCAAGCTCTGTTATGGCAAAGTCTCTAAAGAATACTATTGGCAGAATGTTAGTATTTTAAAAAAAGAAGTGAGGGGGGAATTACTTCTGAACACACAGAGCTGGACCTGCTGATCATTAGAAAGTTCAGAACGTACATAAAAACTACACAGCAGGAACAGTACAGGCTGAAGAGTGGGCACCGTGTCGCACTAGCGGGGATGGGGATGGGTGCCCCTCCCAGCTGGTGCTCTCGCAGAGCCGTGCCTCTTCCCTCGGCCCTTTGATGTTCAAACACATGATCCCCTGTTCATTTACCCTGTACACATTTGTATAACACATTTTGTAATACAGGATGGTGAAACATGGCCAATATTTACACAGTTTTTATTTCTGCCTCTGCAGAACAGGAGCTGATAAGCTACTTTTTGTTTCAGGTTTTGTTACT
Organism: Phoenicopterus ruber ruber; assembly: GCA_009819775.1. Taxonomy (NCBI): domain Eukaryota; kingdom Metazoa; phylum Chordata; class Aves; order Phoenicopteriformes; family Phoenicopteridae; genus Phoenicopterus; species Phoenicopterus ruber. The sequence continues at coordinate 14,980,235 of CM020221.1, read as the reverse complement.
TTTAATTTCACACAGTGCTGATAAAACTAATCTATATGCCATGCAAGGAGCTAGGCCAGATAACAAGAAAAAACCCTTAGCTATTATAGTGGCAGCATTATGTAAGTATCTGATGATGCGTTTTATTGCCTCAGCTGGTCTCCTGCCAGACTGGTCATACTCCTGTTTGAGGCGATCTGCGTAAAGGCACCAAAGATTTCGGGATGGATGGGCACAAGAAAGCATCAACTAATCACTGCAGTGGGTTTGCTGTACAACATGCATACCTCCCTCGTTAGTCAAGGGCACTTCTTCCTCAACAGGTAAGCGTGATGCAGCCGAGAGACTGGGAACAGAAAAGGTAATACAATCTCTTATCCAGAACATCACACAAATTCAAGTCAAATAAGGTACAGTCACCATGTTCTCAGCTCAGCTCATGGGTTCACTATGTCGCACAATATCACAGGGCAGGTCTTAAGATGGCAGAAAATAAATTACTGCTTTTTACTCACCGAGTCTGGATGTTCTGGCTTTGCCTCAAGAGAATTTTCTAGCTTGTCATAAAAATCTGGAAGTGGCATACTATCAGAGAGTTTGATATCTAAGCAATTCCATTTCTGTCTTTTAAAAACCTTCCTACTTTGACTTCAAGACATTGGCACTTACAAGTCATATCCTTAACCTTTTTAATACTTTTTAAATATTCATGTCTTTTTAGTCACACTATCATCAGAACTCTATGCTCAAATTCCAGCAGCAACCACACATTAGCCACGCTATACACTCCCATTATTTGTTGCTAACAGAAGATTTTCCATTTTCATTGTTTTACAGCTTCTAAGAAAGGAGGGTCGGCACTTTTTCAAAACAGACCTCAATCTCTTATTATCAATGGGCCTCTGGTAGCATCTCTGTCAATTTGGACAGCAACCTCCTCTGCCAGAGAGGCAATTCTAGACACGGCCAAAGCAGACGATCTGCACTGGACAGCAAAGGCAGGGGAGCAGGGAAACAGTCCTGACCGCCTGCTTGACCCTGCAAAGCCAGGCGGCTACTACCGTCCGTTACTGTGACGAAGGGGTTGAAGTACAGTGGGCAGCAGCTATTGCTGAGAAGAGCCATGAAGCAGGAGCCACAGCTTAATCCTGCTCTTTTGCTGGCACCAGCAGTGCTAGCCCACACTTCCCTGTCCTTTCCACCTCTTTCCTCTCCTTGTCCCCAGCACAAACCGCCAAGCCCTGGCCCATCTCCCGCCTTTCATCCCTGGGATAGCAAGCAAGAGCCCCGAATCGCAGCATCAGAATGGCAGGATTCAGGTACTGTCTGTCTCCTCTGTTATTTTTATCCTCTTTTTTTTTCTTGCCCCTTAGCTTGTTCTCTCCTACACAAGTCCACTCCAAAACTCCAAGTGGCAGTAACACACCACCCGCCTGCCATCCCACTGTCCGTCCTGCTGCTCTGTTACCCCTTTTCCTTTACGTGGTGTCTGCCTACTCCAGCTGGTCTGTAAGCCACTCGGGGCAGACTGACATGTAATATTAAGTTTTTGGGCACCGATTAGACTATCGCTTCATAACTCCCATAAAAATGCTGCTGCTATTAGCTTTCATGTAGGTATTTATACACATATATGTGTATATTTATTTTACCTTAAATAGAATGAGACAATATAAACACAATATGTTTTTAAACCTATTTTCTTAATAGCAGCAGTTTTGGTTTTCCAAATTACCTTCCTTTTTCTAGTCAGATCAGCCTTCCCATTTTCCCATAAATACGATCTTACCTTTGGTTCAAGTGGTAACGATTCATAAGATGTACAAAGAATAGGCCCCTGGAAGTCACCTTCTCAAAAATGGTATTTCTGACTTCCTTAATAGTCTCCTGATATTCAGGCATTAGCATTTATTTAAGTGTTCTTGTGCTAGAAGTTGCCGGTGGTTGTCAGCTCTCGAGAAGGCTGGCACTGCTGCTCTGATAGGGTTACACTAAAGCTGACAGTTTTTTGACAAGTTTTTTTGTTATTTTAAGCACTCCCATTACAATATTAGCTAAAACCAAGCCCAAAGCAGTATTCTAAAAACTTACTAAATATTCCTTGACAATGTACATTTCTGTAACAGTATCATTTCAGATTATCTCTGCGTTTCTGTCCTGCCGTACATTATATATGGGACTGATAATGTCAGCTGAATTCCTCAACGGTGCCCGATCGGGAAAGGGCAAAGGCTGCCGAGGCAGTTCTTGACTGGCAGACAGCTACGTGAGGGAGCCGGGCTCAGAGCAGGCACCAACTGCTGCGATGGAGGCTTTAACTCCCAGAGCACAATGAAACAGGATGAGCTTGACAGACAAGTAGGAATCCTGCTCTTCTATTCAACCCTGATCTTCTAATCGATGCAAGAGCTGGGCCAAATCCATCATCAAAATATGCCTGCTATCAACAGTTATATGGAAGAGATCAGCTTTGGACAGATAATTTGTCCTATTCTCAATAAAATAGGATGCTTTACAAATAACCCATAATGACAATTCAGAAGATCACACTATGCTTCTCGTGTTAGGTGCTCAGGCACAGTCTTTCAGAAATTACCTAGAGTTAGCCTTTTGCCGATAGAGATAATCCATTTTCAGAGCAATCATGCATGTAAAGAAATGCTGTAAAACTGAAGGCAACCAGGACAGCACAAAGATTCTTCTATGCCACTAAGCTCGAGAGTAACTTCACTTCCACAGCCACTCCATCAGCGATACTGGACCTAATACTCCTTGGCAGTAACTAGAGAAAGTCAGAAGTTGAGGGAATCACTCTAATTGTGTTTTATCCTTGCATGTTATAATCTAGAGGAGCTTAATGATGTAGAGCATCCAGTCTGGCCATCTCACCTTGCTGCATTGGTGACATCTGGGTAATTTTCTTTAGTTTCCTTAAAGTCATGATTACATGAGACTCTGGTTTCATTTAAATAAATAAAAAACCCACAGCACACAAAGGGGAAAAAAAAATAATCAACACACTTCTGAATCTTTAACTTCAGGGGGGGGAAAACCAAACACCTAGAAGGCTTAAACACATGAACCATTAACCAAAAAACCCTAAAATGTATTTTGGATCTTGGTATTTTCAAGAAGGAGCTGTCAGCATTTCTGCAGTCTGCTTCTCAAGGTAACCTGCAGAAAGTCAGCCAAATAATATTAACAGAACCTGATCCAAAGGTTTAAACAAATTAACCAGCATGTTTTAGATTCCTCTCTTCAAAGGCTGGCAGTGATCAGTGCTGCAAGCGTACAGCATTACCCTCACCCACGACCAGTTCTTCGGCAGCACAGCCATTAAATCAAGAGCACTTTCCCTAAACCTGTTTTTCTCTGATTAATATTTAGATAATGCATTTTGAAGTGATGAAATCCTAATCAAGTCTTTGTTTTACAAGCATGCCTTCCCTTTTCTTACATTTCATAGGAACCTCACATTCACATCTAGTTTTTCATAAGCATCCCCCAAGTATAAATTGTCTGTGTATTTTGTATTTCACAATGTTATGAGTCTACTCCAAGGCACGCTCTTGACAACAGGGATACAGACTGTTGCATCACACTGTTTATGTTGTTTTAAGTGCATTTAACCCAGCCAGCTTCTTAGATCTATTAATTCTTTAAAGGACATATTATATACATGAGAGTTATATACTGTGTAATTTCCTCCTCCTTAAATAGGGCCACATGCCAGTGTGGCTACAGACTTCATTTTGTGTTTTCTTTGTTGGGTTGGTGGGGGTTTACTCATTCTGAATCATTTCATTCTTTTTTCACTGTTTTCATTACATCCTATGCTGAAATACTAGCTGGACTAATACCAATGACCTGCATATACCCAAATACCTCCAAAAGCATTCTTAAGGGAGCTTTAATAAGTATTGTTAAATTACACCCAAGGATGAAGAGAAGACATTGCATGGCAGCACTGGTAAATGAACTTGGATTCCTGACTCGCACTCCAGTGCCAAGGTGCACCGAGAGGGAAAGCACCGCAAGCGAAACCGAAGGGCCCTGCTGCACAGACTCCTGTGGCATCACAGCGGTACCCAAAGGACAACCAGTTTGATCTGATATGTGGACTCAAAGCAACTTGAAACACGGTGAAATTAAAGCAACTCATCTATTAATTCAGCTCTTCCAGTAAAGGCATGCTGAACTATTTAAGTAGTTTCTTTTAAAAAGGACATTTCTTAGAAGTGCTTTTACTCAGGCTTTTGGCCAGCTTCCAAATCACTCATTTTCAGTCACTGGCAGGAAACAAAAAATAATGGGGACTATGGAGAAGCTCCTATGTTCCAGCTTGCACTGTACCCTCAAGAACTACATTAGCGGAGTGAAAAGACAGAGATGGCATTTGCACTGGTAGCAAGCATCTATTTATAGCATCCTAAATTAGGATATTAGGGATATAATTAGTTAAGTTGCACTTTGAATAAAACCAAATTAAACAAAACTGAACACTGCTGATTGAGATAAAATTCAAATCAACATTTACTATAAATTTTACCTGAAACTTAACTAAATTTGCTCTTTTTAAATTGATAGAATCCTTCCAGTCTCTTGCATCATTCACTTTTTCAGACCTGTAACACTAATGAAAAAGCACTCATGCTCTAGAAAAATATGATTTGACACTTTGCAAATATGATCCAGTTTAAATTATCAGTTCAAACCTAGCAGCAACAAATGAGAATCACTATCTGGCGTCTGCCACTTCGTAGCCAGTGACACACACCGGCAGTTGTACTGTGGCCCTAGATGGAAATATGCCCACAAAGAAACTGCATCACATAAATAGCGATCCTTCTTTTCTTCTAATACTCTGGGCTTGTACCTGCACTGAAGCGCATGGAAGAACACGAAATTGCAACATCCCTTTCCTGAAACAAACAACTCCCACTACTTCTATTAAAAATAAATAAATGGTAACTTCTGTGAAGAGTTGCAAGCAACACTGAAAATGACCACATGCTAGAGCTGTTAAAAAGCACACGTCAGTGCTTCCCCCTTTCCCCTCTAAGAGCTTTTCATTTGACCTTTGTGTGTGTGTGCATATATATAAAAATGTGTGACCTAGTTGGTTGTTGGGGGGTTGGGGGGGGGGTGGTTTGTGGGGGTTTTTTTGGTTTGTGTTTTGTTTGTTTTTTGGTTTTTGTTGTTGTTTTTTTTTTTTTTTTTTTTTTAAACTGGAGTTTATGCAAAAAGAATATAAATGTGACCTCCCCAGTTGTTCGTGATGAGTTTCAGCCTGCACTAACTTTCAAAAAAGCTTTCCTAACAGCATACCTGGGCACAGAAACAAAGCAAAAAGTTTATATGTTGCAACCCAAATTCACTGCAAAGTAGTGGGGGAGGGGGGACCACTAAATAAAAATTAATGTTATGTCATTGGAAGTGGAAAGACATTACCTCCATTCTTCCATTTTCATCTTGTCTGTGTTCAAATAAAGTTTTTTTTAGAAATAATACTTCCTCTCCAACTATACATATATACAGATGAGAGAGATGGTGATCTCCCCCCCACACACATACCCCTCCTGTGATTCTACCTTCCATTTCCAGAAAAAAAATAATCTTCTGAAATATAGAGCTGGAGATTTATTATGCTAGTCATTCAAAAAGGCAGCAGGTATTTTGAACAAGTTCTTTAAAATTCAAAAAAAGATGAGCTGTGATAATTGAAAAGTAGAATCAAAGGGAAAGAGGCATTTGTGACTTTGTTCATTTGTTTGTTGAGGAGGGGTGAAGAAAAACCACAAAATTGTCTTTATTCTGTACAACTATGCTTAAAAAAAAATCAAATAGAAGCAATCTTTGGTTTTCTTCAGTTTTCTCTTTCCAAAAGCATTCAAAATATATTTAAGCATGGTGTCGCAAAACCCCACTTCAGAAGAAACTAAGCAAGCTTAACAGGATTCGCTCTTGCCCTTATAAAAAGGAATACCCCATATATTACCTTTTTTATGTAAATAAAGCATATCTATTATAAACTTGTTGATATACATTTTATATATATAAAGTCAGCATATCTACATGAACACAGATAAAGTGAGCAGATATATATATGTGTGTGTGCACACTATGCTACATGCTACGCTCATATCACCACCCTCATAAAAGCACTTCAGGGTCACTATTCAAGTCTTAAGAGCAGCTTAAGCAGAAGCTCCGCAGGCGCAGAACCACCTCCGGGAAGCGCACAGTAAGGATGTCTGTTCATCGCCCGTCCCCTCATCTCGCCGCAAACGGTTGCTGCCACAGGGAGAGCGGGTCCACTTGTTGTACACTGTAATCCACTTGCCAGACATGAGAAGAGCCAGAAACTCTCTACTAATTTTGGCTAAATGTTTTGAACCGGAATCAGCTTACACAAGCTCACAGGTGCTGAAAGAGCTGGAAGCATTACCCGGCTGCCTCTAAAACAGGTTACTTCCAAGATGAAAGGGGCTTCCATCCAAGTGATGCAAGGCAGTATTTGGCACACTGCGCGCGTACAAGAGAATCACCACTACTGTCATCTAGATATTGAGCTCCCTTTTATTAGAACATATGCCATATGTCTGGCTAAGATGCTGCACGCTTCATGAATGCATCTTCCCAGTTCCCCACAGTCAAAAAAATCCAACAGCCTGCATTCATGATAGCCTTCACAGAAAAGCTAAAGTCAAAAGATCACCACACTGAACTTCCCCTTGAACAGGGCAGGACACAGACGCTGTTTGTCTAAACGTCATGCTACAAAGCCCCTAAGATTACCAGAAACCCTTCTGTGGAACAACAGACTCCTCACTATCAGAGTCACTTATCTTAAAATGCATGCTGGAGAGTCGTCTTCATAACCCTTCCTTCCCAATTTTCTAGATATTCCTAAAGTCCTTGCATCCTCCACTGTGATCCAAGAACACCTCAAGATTAGAAAACACTGATCTTTCATAACGAGAACACTGCTCTTGAAAGGAGATTCATTCTGTTCATGCCACAGCTGTGCTTTTTCTTGTTTGCTTGGTTTTGTTTTTAATTAAAAAACTGTATAAAGACATGTAAGCATAGCTTTATTAGAATTCATTTCTTGCTGGAAAAGTTCTGTTAGTTAAAAAAAAAAAATCCTTATTTTAAGGACAATTCCCGTTTCTCCTTATGAAACAAATGCACAGGTTTGCTAGTAATTTCTAATCATATAGTAATTTCATTTAATAAGGCCTATTCAATTTTAACTAATAGACATATTTGGCATTTCACACATCCAAGACCTTCCATCTCACCATAAGGAAAACCCCAAAACTCTACTAGTTTCTTTTACCTAAAGGGACTAACTTCCATCAGCATCCCATTTAAACTATAGGAAAGCTCCCTCAGAAACTGAAAAAAGTGTCAGTGTTGCCACTCATTGAGCAGCAAATCCAGTATCAATCTTATACTAAAATGTCTTAGAGAAAATATTTAGAATATCACCTTGGATTTGTTCCACTAAATAAACAGATAAAACATAGAACATGGCTTTTTATTTCCTCTTCAAAAGGTCAGTAACTCAGTCTCTTACGTTTCCACAGCACCTTACACACCAAAATCTCAAATTACTTCAAACTTCAAGTGTCATCCACCTTGCAGAAAAACATTCTACAGGCAGGAACCTGGCCAGATAGCTACTACACCTCTTAAAAGTCTTAAGAATTAAAGAGCAAAACCCTGTGCCTCTTACAAGTCATATTTTCTTGTAGCTGGACAGAACAACATTGTCAGGTTTAAAACCCTGGCCCAGAACCTTACAGTCTATTCTATGGAGAGGTGTTGATTTTTACTAGCCGAGGTTTTCATTACCAATACTCATCATCCCACAAACATTAAGACAGGCACACACAGACTTTGGTGGAGTTCCTGGTGATTCACCACCACGTACATACTTTCCACTCAGAAATGTTTGTTGGTGGGGCTCTTGTGACTCACCTCCAACGCACTTTCTTCCCCATCATCATGGTCCCTTGGTGGAGTGTTGGTGATTCATTAATGAATGGCTAGTCATCTTCACTCGAGCAGTTTGCCAGATGACTACATTGTGAGTTCTGCTTGCCGAGTGAATTAAAAGCGTTCTTCCACACCAGTTCATATCTCTAGTAGCTGAGCTCTGAAGACAGAGCTGTTTCACTACTATTCCCATGAGTCCGGTCCTTCCTAGTTTTGCCTCGTCCTACTATTTCCGAGAGCCAACAGAACACCTTTCCTGGGTATTTAATCCCTCATTTCCCGTATGGTCAGGTAACTACAAATAACTAACCAAAGGAACACTTCAGAAAACTATCAGCACTATGAAGCCACTTCCAGACAGCCCATTAGGCTGAATCCCAGCACCAGGAACGGAGTATCTTAGCTACAACATTACGGAGTTAATGATGCTAACCAGAAGTCCAGCAGTACACACTTTGTGCTCACTAACTATAGACTTAATCCTAGCTGAAATTATTCTTATTTGTATACTAGGGAATAACTATTGTTAAACAATAGGAAGGAATCCTAAGGCAGAGCCCAGGATTTTATTTTTTCTTTTAAGGAAAAAAAAAAAAACACACAACACAACCAAAAATAAAGTCACACACGCAGCAACCCCTGGAAAAGTAACCCAAAAACCTGTCCTGGAAGAGAATCAGGAATAACTCTGAGTAGGCAGAAGCGCAAGGGATACATACAGAGTACATGAAAGTGTTCAAATCCACAAAGTGCTGCCCATACATTACTCCATATGTATTTGCATATAACAAGAATTATGCTGTTTGTAGCTAATATTGCTGTTATTATGGAGGATGTTCCTCCCCATCCCCAAGATCCAGGACCTGTGATTGTACATATTTTGGCCAACCAACTGAAAATATATAAGGTGCTGAAAACTCCAGAATAAAAAAGAAAAACAGGCCTGCAGTCACAGCTACCAGTATGTGCAGGGAAGATTTTTCTGACTCCAAACTGATAGTACAGATCACCTCCCCCCTCGCTTTCCTGTCACAACAAGCTTTCCCCTTGCCCTGTGTTTCCAAATGGACTTCATACAGAATAAATTAAGCACATGGGTATTAGCTATTTAAGTTCTTTCAAAACACTGCTTTTGGTTATGATTATCTATGACATACTGTTTATTTTTATCTCAGTTGTAAAAGTGAGACTATAGACCAAATCTCATAACACCCTGTTCTACATTCTGCTGTCCGTCAGGTTACAACCCATCATCAGCACTCTCCTTCCTTGCTCATTTATTCAATGAAAAAAAGTCTAAACAGGTAGCGTGTTCTGTGCTGCTGCCAGTGGTAAAGACTTACAGCCCAGGTATGGATTCAATAAAAGTCCCCCCAAAATAAATAGTTATGTCATATGACTTTGGCTGTGGTCCTCCTTATGTCCTTTCATGAGAAACTGATGCTATTTAAGCAACTTAAGAATACTTTTTCTTTTCCATCATCAGCCAATCACTCGCAGCTTAGATTAGCAATTACTTATCTCTCTCTCTCTCTCTCTCTATATATACAAACAGATCTCCTCTACAGGACTGAAAATGCTACAACTCTTTCTCTTAAAAACTTCGTTTGTTTCCAAAAAGTAGGCCAGCCTACAAAAGCAGATAGAAATGCACGCTGTCTGCAAAAACTCCCAGATCTGTTACTTCCATGACTTTTGAAAAGACTTTATTTAGAAGTAGTTCACATTTTTCCTATTACCATTAATTTTTCTCATTGTTTGCACCTATATATTCAAAATTATTGATCTACAAAGAAGGCAGAGCAATAGCAAAATGATTACGCTGTACGATGCAAATTACATTATCACTCTGAAACAGGAAAATGCATAGGCACATAGGAAGGACAGACTTTGTCTGTGGTTTTGTACCTTGTGTGTTGCTATCATGGTGGTCTCTACAGTGCAAAGCCTTACATCCAGATTAGCATCCCTGTAACCAAATTGCTCTTCCAAATCACTAGAAGCAATCGTTACACCTTGGAGGGTGAATGTATCAGTGGCTACAGACAGCAGAAGAGTTGTCAGCAGTCGGACCACAAAGACTTACAACCACAGTTGAAAAACCCACCTCACACACTCCTTTAACTACAATAGGCTGCAACAATAAATAGTCCACAGGAAATACAGAGCAAGAACTTGTACAGCCCATTGTCTCCCAAAAAAGATCACAGCCAGCACTTCTGTGCACACCCTCTGACTCAAACAAGGATCTAATGGAAAAGGATGAATACCAGAAGTACCCACCTCAAGCATAATAAGGAAGCAAGCTATGAATTCTTGATCAATTACTCAAACCTCACCAGGACGTAAGCCTATAGCTTCCCTAAAATCATGCCAGAGTGGATGTGGTTTTCCAGTTGCATAGATAAGTAAATCCTCAATGCTCTTAGTGTGTCCCATACAAAGACTTTTTTTTTTTTTTTACATTTAGATCCAAGAGATAAGACTCAAGAGGCTGCATTCATACAGAAAGCATTTGGGACAATTTAATCCAGACAGAGTTGGAGGCAGCATAGCTTTACCCGCTGGCTGTCGAGAGGACTCCCTTCCATTCTCCTGCAACTAGCAGGCACACTAAAGTCCACAGTAAGAAAAAGAGCGGAGCCTTCAACACAACCATGAGTACTCACAACCCAGTGGTAACACCAACAGTGCACCTGGACCCTGGCTGCTAGTGCCGTTGTAGATGCTGTAAGTTACTCTTTCCAGTGTGCAAACACGCTCAGAAAGGCACAGGCCTCCCAAAGACCTCACGTTACCTCTGCCAAATCCATGCAGCTACCCCGGAGTACTCTACAGAATCAACGGTGACAAGACATCTACATTAATGCACCAAAAAAACCCAACCAATTCCTATGTTCATCCAAGCATGTAAATTCCAGCACTATATTAATACTTTCCTTCCTCCAGAATCAATGCTAATAAGCTTACTGCTGGAATCCACCAACCCCCAGCAGCCACAGCACGGGGACATTTATTACTGATATGTTTCATCCATCTTTGACCACCAAGGGCAGATTTGGGGCTACATATTTCATCAGTGACTACAACATAGTTCAGGAATTTCATCCCCTGGAAGCCAGCTATTATTTAAGGGAATTCATAATCTGAAAGGCACTACCTAATACTTTGCCTGATCAGCAAAGCTATTTACATAGAGAGGTCTAGATATGTGCGACACTGCATATAATCAAATGCAATCCTCAGGAGCACAACGGAAAGGCAAGGACACCCTCAGAACACTACAGATTTCTCCCTAGATGGTACTAAGAAAGCTGTGCTTCATCTGCATATATTCTAGTGCCAGATACATACAGAAAAAGACAAAAAACCTAAGTCTGTAATACCTGTACACTTGGAGAAGAAACTCAGATAGACATGACTATATACTGTAGCACAAGCATATCCCACAAAGCAACAAGTCCAAGATCATTCAGCACTTGTTTTTCCTTTTTTCCCCTGCTACCCAGTTACTCAACTTCGAGTCATATTTCATGTACAAAACCTGGTAAATTCTAACCAATGTTTAAAAATAAAGTTTCTAACTACTGCTTCAACTGTTTGAGATTACATTCTGAAAGCAAAAATGAGATGCAAATAAGAACATACTCAAGGAAAGATAAACTAAGACTTTTTTCATGCATTAATAATCAAACATAGCTAAATTGAAGTCCTACACAATTTTGACTTTTTCCTGAATACATAATTACAAAAGCTTGAACGATTAATTTTAAAGTATAAAATGCATTTATATACTTTTTAAATGCCCTTCCCCCTTGAATAAAACAGTAAGTATTTTTAAATGAGCTTTATTCCATTTCCATCTAGTTATTCCTTCATGGTTTGTACCTAGGAAAACATTTTGGGTCAGAATTCCTTAGTCTAAATTACACAAGAACTCTCATGAAGTATATGAGAATTTACCATTTAGTAAACATAGAACCAGGCTATACAGACACTACAAAAAAAAGCAGCTCTGTATCACCCATTATTTTGTTTTCATAGCTTTACCCAGCATATCTTTTTGTTATGACAGCTGCAAAATCACCCCATTACTCAGCCCTCTCCTCCCTGCTCAGCATTACATCCCTGTTTGCCTTTTGCACACATCCATTCACACATGCCCTGCTACGCTGGCGAGCTCTGAAGAGCCACATTAGCTGTGGTGCTAGTATTTGTTTTTTCCTCCCCTCCCTCAGAACCAGGCTCACGTCAGCCCATCACCTGTCAGCATTACCAGTACTAACCTGCGTCCTCAGGAAACAAGAAACTCTTGTTTCAGCTACAGCACTTTCCTCTCAACTGCCTTTCATCATCCCACCTAGCCCATGCCACTAAAAACTGCCTTTCTTGCACTGGCAAAAGTCTGGGGTTGATCACACTCCCCTTATACGTCCATATGTTGCCTTCATACGGGTCTCTCCCTCTGCAACTGCCTTTAGCTATTGGGTAGTTTAAGTCATTAAAAGACCTGGCAACAGCACGCGATACACCCTCTCACTACACAGCGGAGCCAACAGTAGTATCTTTTCTGAGTTTGGGATTTCGCAATAGAAGAAATTAAATTATTTCAAAAGGTGGAAGGATGAAATGGGAAGAATTTTAGAGTAGAAAACAGAGTAACTAAAACAAGGGACAGGGTGAGGAGAGCAACCTTCAGATAAACAGCAATTACTCACTCCCTTTAGGCAGAGGCTCAGAGAGTAACGTTCTATTAATACAACTGGGAAATGCAACTTTCAGTATTGTTTAACCTGCTTGTAGGCAGTTACATTTATTTCCTCACAACTGCATAAGCCAAACAGGGAATTTTAGAGCCACGTTTTACAGTAACTCAGAGTGGTTTAGAACAGTCATCAGGTAGCTGTGTAAATCCCGTCTCCTGCCATCCTTCTGATCCCCCCAACAGGAAACCCCGCTCTGTTGGCTGACGCGTCCGCAAAGCGAATGTGAATTGTATCGACGGCAGACAAGTCAGTGCAAACCTCTGACTCAGTGCTCTCTCACAGTTGCAACAGCGGCCTCGGAGTAGGGCAGCGAGGAATCAAACCAAAGGTAAAAATCATTATTTCTTTTGCCTGCTGTTACGAAAAATCTGACTCCAACAAAACTGGGACTTCATCCTAAGAGTTTTCAAAGATGGTCTGATATGTTTTGGTGCCTACAAAATTAAGATCTTCACCTGGATGCACATATATCCAACACCATGACAAGTGCAAGAACAGGGGAAGAATTCTCTTCCAAAACACAAACATCCACACTTAATGTTTTTGCCTGCAAGAATTTCATGATCCTCGAGAAAAACACATAGAATTATACATACTTGAAGGTTTCTCTAAAATTTGATGTTTTACATTCTTCTTTCCATGCCATTAGGTTTATCTTGTTTATTCTTTATAGCTATTTGAGTTACTCCTCATTTGTCATAATACATTTTTTTTTGCCTCTAACATAACTAAAAAAAAGTTTGAACCTCAAGATGTATAGTATGCCAGAGGAAATTTAGTCTAGTATTTACCTTTATATTGCACTGATTAATTAAGTTCAGTCTATTGGGCAACAGAAATGTTTACTGCACCTGCCCTGTAGATTGAGTCTCTATGGTCATAAGCATCTTTCTTGAATACGAGAGAGAGAGAGAGAGAGAGAGAGAGATGTAGCAATCCTTAAACTTGCCCATCTGTTGTACTTCACTTGGTGTAGTTTTAATTTCTCTAAAATACCTGAGTCACTTTCAGTTTACTTAAGTGATAACAAACAATATATAAAACATTTAAGTCAAAGGATAAAACCTTAAATGAAAAAAAGACTTAAGAAGGATGGTTACGGACCACAGTATTATGCAGTCAACGCGTACTGCAGCAGCTTTGCCAATGTTCAAAGACAAACTCTCCCTTCATAGTGGCACTGTACAAGTGCGTAACATTTAGATGAATGGAAAAAGAGGTATTTCGCTTATTTAAATTAAGTCTTTTCAAGAAAACTTGGGAAATAAGCACTTTGCAAGCGATCTCCCAATGCTGGACAGACCTTCCAAATATGGCTAATTCACTACACGCTAACAGAGGCAGCTTTAAGACTTGGAAAATATAGCCAACAAAATCTGTAAAGCAGACTTGGAAAGTTTTCACTTCCCTCTAAACAATTCACACTTAAGAAGTAAAACTTAGTAGACAAGTTAGGTATTCATGTAGCATTTAAATATCTAGAAGATCTGGAAGCAGAGACACTCATGCGAGCCTGCAGGCTGCAAATGTTTCACACTGGAATTGACGTGAACTTAAAACACAGTGTAAGTCAATGTATCAAAATGGCAATCGCAAACAAGCCTGGTTTTCACATCCCCTCTCGATGTTCACCGACTACACTTTATCCCTGTTGTTAGTTACGATGAGTACAGAATGTGCACATGGTTCAGAGCCAAGAAAGATCCTTCTAGGCTCCTGCAGGGAAGTCATAAGCCTGGGCTTCTGAGATCATAAGAAGAAAAGTAACACGAGTAACATCATAGTTCATTTACTAGACATTTGTCATAAATTATTGTCTTCCTACATAAAGCTGGAAAAAAGTCCAACTAAGATACTATTAAAAAATACAGAAAGGAATATTGAATAATGCCAATAAGAGATCAGACTCCACAGACTTTGTTTTTTAATCTTGCTTGTGAAAGGTTACGCTGCTATGTCTCTTGAAAGCCAGAAAGAAGCTGTCCTTCATAGCCATGCTTACCGGACTAAAATGACAGTATTTAACAGATTTTGTAGAATTTTGTTAGGAATTTTAAAGACATCTCTTAGAAAGCAGAAACTCTGAGAAAGTTAGAAAACTAGTTAAAAAACAAACACACACAGTGGCAATGATAGTGTCAGAATTATTTGGATTCCATTTCAAAACCAGAAAGAATGCAAAATATGATCAGTAAACCATACAATCCATGCTTATCTTGGATCACCAAACATGGTCCCAAATAGATGAATTTTTTTGGCTAGGGCTTAGATTACGAAACATCCTTGTGCACAATAAACCAGATAATCCAGGAGTTTCTGCATTATAGCTGCACCTCCATCCTGAAAGTCTTTAACACTGAGACTGCACTTTCCCAGGTAGGGGTCCAAGCTGTTTTCTTTCCACCCGTGCTGGGCCGCGTGGGATCGTTGCAGTAGACAGCACACTTCATTCAGGCAGTGCCAGCTGTCACACGGAGCACTGCAGGACAAGTCCCCAGCCTGGACAAAGCTACAGCAGAACCCACTGCCCAACGCGCTGCATTCACAGGGGGGTGAAAAACAACAAAAACACCCTACCCGTACCTTTAGGCTTTTTATTGTTAAAATATCCTGCAGGAGTGGAAATTTCCTGCGATGATGAATGTCGGTCACTAGCAGACTGTGGTCAAAACGTGCTTACCATCTTGAACCAGATTCATATTTGAGGTAGCTGTATTTTGAACAAATTAAAGACCAGCCCAGGCACTCAGACCTCAGATTTCTTGTTTTCTCAACATAACTGTGTGTGGTCTCAGAGCTTCACTCATTTAAATGAGCCCCTTGTCCTCTCACTAAGTCAGAAGAGGGGAAAAATGGCCAAATGTCTCAAGACAAGTTCTCAATTTGGTCATATTCAGCTACTTAGTACTACCACCTCCTCTAATTAAGACTGCATTTCCCCCCCCCACTTACTTCGGTAACTTCAGCTTCCCATGGCACTATCATCTCTGCCTGACCAAATGCAGAAAAACCCGTCTGAAGTTCCTCAGTACAGATAGTTTGAGTTACACCGGGTGCTACAACTTAACTCTGCCTCAGGCTTGGTATGGTTTTTGCATGACTCAATAAATGAACTATTAGAGATAACTATAAATTTAAAAGCTGATAATATCTCACACATTAAGAATGAATAATATGTAATTTTACTGTCCCACTAAAATCAGTGCTAAGAGCCGTAACTGTTCATCCACGAAGGCACACTGTGCTGTGACAGATCTCGATGGAAGCACGCATTTTCATGTTCTTTCATACATGCAAAGACTTTGTTATGTGGGGCTACAGATGTTAGAAGCACAAATATTTTACCTTTTGGTCTCCACAGACCAGCAGATGCCACCACATCAGAAGTATTACTATGGGAAATGGGGGAGGAATTACATGAGCCAGCTGGTTTGGGTGCACAGGTACACTGGATAAACTGATTTCTAGAGGCTCAGGACACCTGCAGAGCTAAAGCTTTAGTTTCCATGCTCAGAGCCTTAAATGGACTTAGGAGTGCTTCTGCCATCTGTGATTCACTCAGAAAAAGTGCTCAAGACTATTAAGGTGTACATCTCATATGTGTATTTTACATCCTTCGACAGCTGCAGAGTCTGCCTCCCCATTGTGACCCAAGAATTTCCATGCAGTAAGACCCCTCAAGGCAGGCTTTCTAACAGCCATTCTTTTTTACCAAAGATTTTTCCATGGCACTAGAATTTTTTTTTTTTTTTTTAAATATATCATCTACCTTTCACCTCTTAGACCACAATGCTTTAAAGACTTAAAGCCCATGCCTAAGTAAGGGTTAAGGCTTGACTTTCATTCCCTCTGTGCTTCTTTTGTCTAAGTGATACTGGTGGTAGATTCACAGAAATAGATGGAAATCGCACGTGGAAAACCTCTAACTTCTGTAGCTCTCCAACTTACCTGCTGCCAGAAAATGTGATCTTTGAATCAAAAGGCGTACCAGACTTCCCAATTACCTTACTTCGAAGTAAAAGCAAGTAAGGCATTGACATTTACAATTAACAGAGGAAAAAAGATACCATGATGCTTGTATGTCAGTGTGGGATCACAGCTGTGCCAAGTTTATCTGCTTCTATTAAAACCCCAATCATCTAGTAAAGCTGAGATAGCTGCAAGTGGGAGCATCAATGTACTCTGGCATCATACAGGTTTCTCTTCTTTCCATGATATACTATATTCTCACTTTCTTTCCTAAAGCTTGAATAAAACCAAGCAATTTTCTTCATGCTTTTATCTTGGAATTCACATAGGTCATTTGTATTTCAGAATTTCATCAAAAGCAAACTAAAAAAATCCTCCTTGTACTGCTGCCCTTTCAAAGGTTACAAAAGTGTCATTTAAAAGGCTACATTTCCAAGAGACATACCAATGATTACATAATTTCAGCTTCCATTTTTTGCAAAGTAAACTTCTGGTTCCTGTGGTGGACTTGAATTATCCTCATTTTACTACATATAATATTTGTTTCCTTTAGTATCCCAGGCCTGTCTTAAAGTGGAACTTTCACAGCAGTCCACTAGCCTTCAAATGCTCTAAAGAAACATAAATGGCAATCTATTTAAGGAACTGTTTTTCTAACACCAGAGAGAAGTATTTTGACTTTGGATAGAACACAAAATTCCCACTAAAGTCAGTGAAAAGTGTTTGGATGATAAATCGAGACCAATAGTGACATACCACAATCTTTTCCTATTTACACTGGATAAAAAGAGGGCACTGGACACCGACCAAGCAAATGTAAAAAGAGGTTTTTTTCTAGCAACAAGCTTCCTACAGTCTATCCAAGTCTCCCACCCTCTTTGCTGCAATTAATCATCCTGATTGATGTGGTACCTGCTGATTTTTTTTCCCCTCTCTGCTCCTCATCTTTTAGGACAAACTCCTTTAATGAAAACACTCCACCCCATGAAGGTTCATAGCTGCTGCTCTTCACTCCTTTTCTACCGAAGTTTGGATCTCTTCCTTGCACAGGCAGCAAAAACAAAAGCTGCTGAATTTCTCTGTATACTGCAGTTTATCCTTCTACAAACCAGGCCTGTGACTAATACTATTTCTGGTATTGTTGGGTTTACTGAAGCCCGAAGAGTATTTTTAGGCTACTCCTAGTGCCCATTCAGTACTCCGCTCTCCCTTCCCAAGGCCAGGGCATTTCCCACACGCCCGCTGTGTCCCTCCATTTCCTGGGAGGTGGGACATGCACGTTCTTTGCCTGCGCGACTTTCATACGCTGCTCCTGAAGCGTAACTCCCCGGATCTCCATTTTCTGTAGGAAAGTTCTTGTTGTTCTTTCTCCTCTTGAGCAAAGTTGCTCAATATACACATTCAGAAGAGCAGACACAGGAATAGTAAAGAAGTGTGATCCACCTTGTGCAGTATAGACAAAGGAAGCCTCCACGGAAGCTGAAGGGGCAGAGTTTATGGGATAGAAAGAGGATAAGATCATAGGCGCAAGGCTGAAGAAGCAAAGAATGTTTTGTAGGCTCTTATATGGTCAACATTTCATCTTTTTACTCTCCAAAACTCAATTTTCCATCAAAATACAGAACTGGCTTATTTTCTAGGTTCATTCACAACTCTCAGTAATTATGTACGTGCATTTATGTTTGAGACTATTTTAATTTTGAGTTTCTCGCCAAATTTCATTTTCAGTAAACACCTTTGAGTACCTGAAGCCAAATTTGCATTAAGTATAATATTCCTCGCTCCTCTTTCTTTCCTGGAGTGCTTCCATGTGCTCTCACACAGCTGCTACGCTCCACTTAACTGATGTTTTTCACACCCATGCACATTTTTCCTGAGATATATTGTTGCCCAGCTCTAATTTCCTCTATAACACACAAATTTTAGCAACTGCTGTTGCATTACACGTGGATGTTTTATAACTATATTTTACAGTGATCCTAAAACAACTAATTAAACATGTACTGTTTGACATTTCTTAGCCAGGACTCTCTCAAACTAAAAACAAAGGAATAAACATATAGCTACTCAAAATTTGAGACATCTCTCCTGAACTTATGAGACACATTTTCTTGTTTCAATAAGAAAGTTCTTTAAAGGAAAATAAAGAAAAACAGGAAATTATCAGAGCTCAATATGAAATATCAAAAAATTTCCAGTATCATATAATCCTCCACTACCCTCCAGGATCTGAATGTACTAAAAATAAAATACTGAGTTACAGTATTTCTGATACTATAGAATGCCTGTAGAGCATATTTAGTACTTTTCTTTCTGGTTTGTTTGGGGTTTTGTTTTTTCCTTCCTTCTTTAATTATTCATCTCTGTGGAAAATTTCAGTTAGTCCGAGATTCCCTTTAAAATGAAGAGAAGATTTCATCTCTGGAAACAGTCTACTCAGGGGATCACAAAATCCCTGGCGTTCTTGGGTTTTTAAACTCATTAACCTCCTTACAAGTGTTATCAGGGGACTTTCAATACTCACATAACTAAACAGCCAACACTTTCAAATGCTGGAATGTCACCAATGACAATGAATGGCTTTGGACCTGGAGTGCTGGAAAGCTGCCAGTTCTGGCCAAGGATTTGCTGAGTTTACATTGAATTCTTGGACCAGATTCCAAATCCCTGTATATTCAGGCTTGGGCACTGACCCATTTGTATCCCTAACAGTAATAAATTAAGCAGTTAAGAATTTCATACTGATTTAAGAACCTCAACTGACAGTGGCTTCAATATGAACTGAGAGTTCTCAGAACATCACAGAACAAGTGTTTCAGCCCTAATCAGATAAAAATGTCTTAAGTACAAGTTCAGATTTGATTTGACTGAGAATACTTGCTAGATGCATTTAAAAAAATGAACGAGAGAACACTTCTGAACCTACAGAATGTTATTTCTCTTCAGGAATGAGGAAGATACCTCTATTAACCCCTACCACCTCCAGTTCCCAGGAAAGACCTTCAGCCAGTCAGCCCAGCACAGAGGGCCTCTGCAGGACTCCTCTAGGGAAACCTGCAGAGCTGAACTTCAGCTCAAGAACCGTTGGGGAAATTACTGTTATAATAACGAGACTTACTTTAGCTAAAGGAATGCACAGGCTGCCAAGGAAGATGCACCCAAGGCTAGGTGGATCTCCATAACCACACCCTCCAGTCCCGCAAGCAGGTATCACTTCATTCAATTCCTATACAATGCATGCATTATCTGGAACTTACCCCCAGGATCCCAGCACCATTAGAAGAATACCAGATGGGCTTGTACAGAGAGTTGTACCAGCACTAAGTAGTATATTATAATGTATTACTTTGAGAACACACTAGCTCTGTGTGATATTCGTTCAAAATAATCCAAAGACAACATACTAGAAGGTGGTATTTGTACAAAGCCACAGAATGGCTCCTCTTTGCATAAGGAATGGGGTGTGGGGTGACGAGAGGAAAAGGGTGGGTAACCTAATTGATGTTTGGCTCCACAACTACTGGAGATTTTAAGTCCATGATGATACAAGTATTTCATTGGAAAATAACTCAGACAAAAAGAAAGAAGTGTTTAGCCACCAAAACAGAAAAATAAAACTACTAGGAAGTGGTGAACAAAAGCAATACAGCACAGCTTTTCATATGGCATCTCTTAATGCACTGTATCACAGTACTGTAAATTAGATGACGGATAAAAGCAAACTAAAAAGAAAGATTAAATCTGCACTAATAAAGTCCTTGAATGGTTTTGACTGTACATTTGTATAAATGCCACACACAAAAAGATCCCAACTAAGAGAGTGCTAGGCTCTGTAGATTAAAATCTTCTGTACAAAAAGTACAGAAGAATAAAATTCACTCCAGGTAATGCTATCAAAAGTTAAGTTTTTCAGTGGCATCTGACTATGTGAATATCTTGTAAAATTTCACTCTGGATTGACAGAAACAGCAGTTTCCAAGAAGCACGTGCACAGTACACACTTATGAAGCATCATTAGTGGGCTGTGATAGTGTGATAAAACAGCACACTACTATATTCCATGCAACCACATGTAGAAGTCTTAATAAATTAAATTGCTGTTTTATTTGAAATGACCAAAACCTATTTGTTGATGACTTCCAAAATCAATTTCTACCAGTAACTGCATTGAGAGAGAAAGCATTAGCTTTTATTTAAATCTCTTTGCTGCTACTATCAGTGTGCAAAATTGTTATAAGAATTTGGTTAACCTCAATTTTTTACCAGGAAAGGCTAAAGTAGAAAAGGTCTGTTTTAACCATTATCCGGTCACTGAGCTATATTTTAAGTACCTACACAATGAATGTTTACTTCTTAAGTTCTATAGTAACAGAGTTTCTTCAAAATAGGATAAAAGGATCACATTGTACAGCACCAAGGTAATCAGAAAGCCATCTGGATAAATTAAAAAACAGTTAAGGTGTAATTTCCCACTAAAACTGAGCACTCGCAGCTCCAGCTGAAGTCAGACCGCAGACATCTCGGATCAAGGCGTCAGAGCTCCTTTAAGCCGCGGGGCACCGCTTGCTCCTGCTACACTGAGCAACCAGCTCCAACCTGGAAGCTTCCTTCCTGGCCTAGCTCAGCTCAGACCAAGCTGCTCTGTGAAGCACTCATGAGGCTTAAAAAGAGCGCAATAAAGGAAGAAAGCAAGATATTTAATTTAAAAAAAAAAATGAAGGCGCATATCTTCAAAGTAAGACTGTTACATGATATTGTGATTTAATGTATCATGCATTTTCCAACTCAATTGATCAACACCATAGAGTAGCAAAGTTTTGAGCAACATTAAGCATTAGCCTGCCATATATATTGCAAATAACTATTTCAGACCTCTCTTAGCAAAGTAGAATAGCCTGGGATATCATCAATCTATTTCTCATGTAACATACAGAAACAGCATCAAACCTTCTCTGACTTCTGGTAACCAGCCCTGTCAAAATTCTGCCACTAACCAGGAGCTATGAATTACACTCGATATAGCCACAGGCCTCCACGTTCTAATGTTCACCTCTGGGGAAAAAAGAAATATAGTAATTTCCAAACACGGAATGATAGTCTCTGTGTAATTTATTGCCACATATATCTCATTCTGTGTTGAGAGCAGAGACTTCAGACGAGATGAAAGAAAACAGCATTAAAAAGCTGAGTCCAAAAACAGTGCACTGAAGAATTGAGTGAGCTCCGCAACACGCCAACAGGCCCACTGATAAAGCCCAGCGTGGGAATGGCCTAGAAAGGCATCAATGCACCAGGCACTTAAAATTATGTAATATTCAACATTTTCTTTTCACTGCCTCTTCACAGACCAGCTACTTCTGTGATGTATATTGCTCTCATCTTGCCGCTTCTTTCTTTCATTCCAGTCTTGAAAAGCTGTGTTAATTTCCCAAGGGCTCATCATTCAGCAAGTACGCCTGTTACAACGTACTTACGTGTCTCTGGCATAATAGCCATTTCGACAAATAAACCACATAAAATTCTTAACAAATCTACAATTACATGAGGCCCTAAGGGATATGATTTAGTGGGGGACTTGGTAGTGATAGGTTAATGGTTGGACCCGATGATCTTGGAGGTCTCTTCCAACCAGAACAATTCTATGATTCTATGAGAACAGAAGAATTATTAAAAGCCAATGCAACATATCAGATGGCTGACCACAGCTTTTACAGTCATTTAGCTGCTAAATCCCTCCTTGTTGTCATCTAGTCAATTGAGGGTATTTGCAGAATTTACCATATTCCTACAAATGAGAAACATTTAATTGCCTATTCTTGCATGCTTTCCACAATCTATTACAGACATCAAAATGAGCGTAACACACTTATTCTAACAGAACAGTACATTGTAAAAACAACTAACTTTGGTGTAATTGTTCATAAAAGATTTTGTCACACATGTATATAAAAATATGTATTTATATAGCCATATCCTAGGAAAGGAAACATTCAGAGAATACAGCTGGGCAGAGAGCAGAATTGATGTATTGCTTAGAATTTTAAGATCAACAAATTAACTTCTAATATGGAAAGAACTCCCAAAAACTATTAAGACTTGTCAAAATAAGATTCCTGAAAGAAGAATGTGAATCAACTATTAACTGGCTTCGGTTTTGACTTTACAATATGAAATAAAACATAAGACTAAAGTCAAATATTTATTTCCTGTCAAAAAAGAAAAAGAGGAAGAGTTTCAGTATCATCTTTTCCCATCCCCCAGTTAATAAAACCCAGTTAAACTGACAGTTTTGTAAGTATTCCAATTTTGGCAGAACTATTTTTCTGAAAATTATTAGAAATGGAATTCAATCCTCTCCACTATGAAAAGACAACCAAGATTTATGTAATCTTACAAACCACCTAGAATCTTTCACTTGAGAGCTGGAAATTCAAGTGAGGCAAATAAGACAAGCTCCTTCCAACCGTCATGTGAAATATTCTCATCGTGGTTTGTTTGGTTTGTTGTCTTTTTTTAAACTACAAGAAAAAGTGAAACTTAAGCAGCAAGAAATAAAAGCACAAAGGATGGTGAAAAACAATTGATGGACACAGATGGAATTCAACTTAAAGGCAGGTAATGATTTTTTTTTTTTTTTTTTTTTTTTGGCTGGCTGGATAAAGATCTAGCTACTAAGCTCCTAAATTCACAAAGCGCTCTACGGCCTACTTTCTCCATCTCTTTTAAAAAGTCATGCCAAAAGGCCCAGGCACCTGCCCTGCCCTCATAAAATACCATGCAAAGACCGTGCGTGACAAGTCCCCTGTCAGTCGCACACTCCATAACATAGGCAACGACACAGAAATCACACCTATCTCGTGCCATAATAAAAACAACACGTGTGTTAAGGAGCCCTGCCAAACTACAAACCCTACATTGCAAATAGACACCATCCCTTCATCTCTTCATCGCCACTTCTAACCTAATTCACTTCTTTCCAGCATTTATACCGTTTACCTTTTGCATGCCTCCCAAACCAGGTAATACAATTCAATTTTTACAGTTATTTTTACACTCCTATTCCCAGTGATGCAATGACTACATTGAAAGTACTGCAAATACCTTAAAGAACAAGGCAATTTTGGCAACAAAAACATCTGCATAGAGATTTTGTATTCTTCTTACACAAACATAAATCTGGGGGCAAAATTGAGTTGGCAGCATACCTTTCATGATTTTTAGTTTGGATAATAGCTTCCCAAACTTTAAACAGGTATACTATTGTTCTGAAATAGTGACCGTTTCATTTTGTTTCAAACAATTTCAACCCATTTATTTTCACGCAACCCATACAGGGAATTGTATCTCATTTATAGGATGGATTAAATACATTTATCTTATTATTAATGCAAAAAATATTTAGCTTATTAGCAATGCAACAGAAACAAGCGCTTCAAACTGTCGCATTAACCCTTTGACTTAAAAACACCACTACGCAAAAAGCAAACAGTCTAACACCAAGATCAGCCTCCCGCTTGCGATGTGTCACAAATTACATTACGGGTTATATAATGCATTATATGTTTATTCTGGCTCAGATTCTTTCACCTGTTCTTCTCCCCTGGCATTGCTAGCACTACCAGATGGGTCCATTTTAGATTTAATTAATTTACCCTGTCTCCAAGGATTTCAAAGAAGTAAAGCACTGACAAGAACCCTGGTTCTTTCCTTTCTTGGATACAGAAAAAGAATCTAGACACAGAGAGATTTTCCTTTTAAGAACAGAATACGACATCCACAAATAAATATCTGGAGAGAACACGTGTTGTTCAAAGAAGCTAAAAATAGTACAATCAACAAGCATATGTTTAACTGGGAACCTGCCTAGAGTCTAAAGCTAACGTTATTCTTTAAATCCAGCGTGGATGCGAGTACTCAAAAACCGCTTAGTTTTTTAATGGCAATGGAGCAAGCATATTCAAAGTGTCTGCACATAGATAAAGTGAGTACCATACACCGCATACTGAACTAGACAGGCTCCCTTCTTGTCAGCAGCCTTTGTTCCCTCCACCACGTTATTTTTCTATTCTTACAAATTCCTCAACACACTACAACTAAAATTCCATTTCATCCAAAATAAACATTTGTAATCCTTTTTTGTTCCCTGCTTATGTGAAAAAAAAAAAAAAAACCTTCAAGAAGGGAACTTAGTTTAACCACCTGTAGTTCTTTAAAAATAGTAACTGCTCTAACGGACTTGCAAACCATGCTCCCTTCGTAAATCTACCAAATGGAGCGATTGGGTGTATATTAATAAAATCATCTGCTTATCTTCATCACCAGGTGGCTTTATATGGACCGGGGCAAACCAATTCTTTCACAACCCTCCTCCTCCCCTGGCTTTCTCTTATTATCTGCTTTCAGATCATAAGATGCACGAGGCAGAGGATTGTCCCCTCGTGAAAGCTGGTGATAGGCTCTGGCATAACTAAGCCTGCAAAACCGTGGGGCCTCCGAATACTACAATAATAAAAATAGTTCAGATAGACCTTTTAAGTTGCTAAGTCCAATTTTGAATACACTACGCTCCTTGTATAGAGTGGAACATTTTAAAGCAATATCCTCAAGCCCTAGTAATGAATTTTCCCACTTGCAGAAAACACTACTAAAGCCACAAGGCCTTTCAGCCCTCTAAATGGAGCTTAAATGGCGCAGAAGCATTGACACACAGTACAGGAATTAATTTTACTTCAAACATATCAATACAAAACACAAACTGGCTTACAGTCAGTGCTGCCACCTCTCCAAAGCCTGTCTCCATAATGCATACGCTGCATCTCTCCTGATATTAAAACATTTTCATAACGTTGTAGCTTGGAGCATCACAAAACTACACAAGAATCTCAGGTTTTCACCTTCAGAAGTCTGGTGACATCCTTAAAGCACGTCAACTCAAGACTACGTAACCTAATCAGAAGCCTGATGCCAGAAGACAAATAAAACCAACCTATAATTAAATTCTGAACAATGCAATGATTTAAAAACAAAAATAAAAAATACTTGACATCAATGTAGCATTGTCTACAGAATCTGCACTGAATTAAACCAGTATTTTATTTTTTTTTTTAAGAATGACTTAAGTTTAGCTTGATATTCTTTAAAAGTATTTAAAATTAGCCCAAATAAACGAAAATAAGCTGTCACATAAAAGCAGACATCCAGGAACCGACACCAATGTCATTAAAGGGGTGAAGAACCCTCTACTTTAACTGACATTAATGGCCAAAACACTGCTATGGTCTTAAGACACATAATTTGTTCTGAGATTAAGTGAACTGTCATTTCCATCAGCTCTCAGAGCACATTCTCATTTACCTATAACCATTAGAGCCATCAATTTTAGAAGTCATAGGCATTATGTTTTTCCTATAGGAGTTGCACAATAGCCTATATTTACATACCTTTTAAAATCCAAAGAGTATTTTACAAACCAACAGAAACTAGTCTTATCTTCACTGCCGAGAACACTCCATTCCCCACACTAAAACTATCTGTCCCAAGGAAAAGACAATTCAAACCAAGAAATACAACTATGAAAAAAAGAAAAGGCCGCATTTAAAATGGTTCCTCTACTTCTTGTTCATAAAGATTTTTTCACTAAGCTGAAATAATAGAAATACACAAGACCCAATCTTTAGAAGTCTGTTTATAATGCTAGAAGCTTTTCTAGAACTTTTACCTTTAATTGAAGCTATCATTACCTTTCTCTCCACTTTTATTAAATGTTTTGAAAAATAAAAGCTCCAGAGCTCAAGTTCTCAGGGATAGGAAAAGCACCCCGAAAACAGCCTAGGCACTCAGCTCTCGCACCTGTTTTCTCAGGCCAGATCAAAGAGGCACCAACTGCTTTACACAACCTGTCTTAAACCCATTTTCCTTCCCCTCAGTCAGGACAAGTAATAATATCTTTATCCGTACAGACTCACCAAAATTCTCAGAAGAGCAATAAAAAAGTAAGAATTTTGGAATAGTTATACTGAATTTAACCAATAGCTCTGTCACACAGCCCAACACCTGTGACGCCCTAAGGCAGTAAGGTATCATCCAAAGTCACAGTCTCACCTTCAGCTTTGCCAACGCGCCGGTTCACCGTCCCACCCCAGCAGCCAGCCCAGGGCCGCCCCCCAGGGCCAGCACAGCCGGGGCACAAGCAGAAGGCCCGCGAGCACAGCCTGAGCTCTCAAGTCACAGTTATGGCACAATAAAAGAAAGAGCTCTCTGGAAGAGCAGTTGTAGAAAGCTGTACATACAGTGCACACAGGTTAAAAAAAAAAAAAAAAACAAAAACACAAAAAAATAACCAGAAAAACCCCACAAGAAAACCAACCACAAACCCAAAACAACAATAAAGCCAGAAACTTACCAAAAAGCTCACCTGGGATCTTCCCTGAAGACATGGCTAACCTTACCTTTACGAGTAAGAGAACAAAAGAGCTCCCCGCCCTCGGTACTTCAGCACTTATACCCTCAAGACTAATCTAGCCCAGCTGGGGGGACTGCAGCCCGTTAACAGGTAAAGCAGATCAGGTGTGCTCCTGGGGCTCATCTTCCCACATAGTTTCACCTGAAGGGAATCCACTTACCCACGCTCAAAAAGCTCGAGTTTACTTCCAAACCTGTATTCCTCCTCCAGCTAAAATATTGAAGCAAACAAAACCATATTCACCAAAGAACATAATGAAATTAATATTTAGCATGCTAATAATGAAACAACCTCACTTTTAAAACTTTTCAGTATTCCACTTTTACCCATGAAATCCTTTCTGCTCAGTAAAAATGCCTACAAACACTTACGATGGTTCAGGATCTGGAGCTACTCCCTCCTGACACTCACAGCCCATCCTCAGCACAGCTCGGGTACCTCGCAGCCAGTCTCCTCCCAGACTTTAAAGTTTGGATTTATTAGCACTGTCAAACCATCACCTCAGGATGGTAAATCCAATCTTAGTCAAAAATATTGCTGCCATGAAATACTTAACCTGCTCTGCTGGATTAAATTTGGTTTTTAAAAAGTGGTAAGTGATGTAACTTAGCTTCAAGAGGCGTGAGGTCAGATCAGGTACGGTTTACATCACCTTCACTTCCTATCAAGTCATAAAGTAGATGTAAACACTGCATAACGCGGCTCAGACACCTTCAGAGAAATAATCCCGCAACCAGGCATGCTCTGAACCAAACTGGTATTCCCCTGCCTTCCCAAGGGCACACGGGTGCAGCACGGTCAGGCGCCGAGTGACAGCCTGGACCTCTATCCACCATGATCCCCCTTCCCCTCACTCTCCAACGCACCCACCCACACCCCTTAAATCAATTCGCTGTGTGATGGGACCCATCTCTTCCCCAGACTCAGCAATACCCTGGCTGTGAAGGATTTCAGCCATCAGTCACTCCTCCACAGGTTCACTCTCTTACCGCTCCCAAGGCAGTAAGTCTGGAGCCTTTTCTGCAGCACCCTTGAGCCGCTGCAGGCAGAAACATGAGTCTTTTCAAAACTGAATATTCTATTTCTCTGTGTATAAAAAGCAAACAGATGAGCCTATGAAATTCTGAGTTTACCTGTTGATAAAAAATAAGTAAATATTTCACCCTAGCGGTTGAACTATTTTCCACCTCTACAAATTATGAATATATATTCTCTCATTCAACCACTCTTCAATAGGAGAGAAAGGTTTCTAAATACAATTTCTGTAACCAATTGTAATGATACATTTTACTTTTGTACGCAGCTGGCATAGGAACAAGATTAAGATCTATTCACTTTAAGACATTAGCATTTCTCACTTTAAAGAACACAAACCCGAAGACAAATAATTGCATGTATAGTCAATAAAGGCAAAAGTTTATATACAGTTTTATTAAAGCAACTGTAGCCATAGAAATGATAACATGTTCTGATTACCCCCACGATTTCAATATTGGAGCATGAAAAACTTTTTTTTTTAAACTGATTTTTTTATTAAAGTTATGTCTAAGAGCAATTAGCTTGAAATAAGTATTTTTTCTCAGGGGGTTTGCATCAACTTCTTAGGTAAAAGAAAATTAGAGTATTAGATTTTAAAGCAAGAGACACTTGCTGCTTTAAAGAGCTTTAAAACAGCGTGTAACTTTACAAACACTGAAGTACCTTCTCCTATGTTTATATATACAGAGAAGAGAAGCCAGGGGATTAGGTAAACCTTACTCAAGTTCAGAATATGATGTGTGAGGTCAACATTAAAAGAAAATAATAGGTACCTGGATTTCAGCTGTTATGTTCACTGACAAACATCTAAGTAAGAAAATGAGTTTTCAAGAACAGATTAATAATGCCTGTCCCTGAAGCCATCCAAAATTATCACTGACTGAAATCGAACTCCTTATTCAGATCTTAAACATAAATTTTGGTGTCTAAACAGCTGTTCTGTGCAAGTGTTGACACAGTATTAATAAGCTAAACAACTGCTGTGTGAGTTTTCTTTACGCTTAACAATAACAAATACAATGCCATCAATTGGAAATCAGAAGAATCAAGTGGTTTTTATTTCCACTCCTGGAATCACATCTTACCATTCAGTTGGCAACTCAAAGATACCGAGGTTTTCCTATAGTACATAATCATTTAAGTTAACATTAAAATTTTATTACTTAAATCATAGAGGCAGAGTCAAAGCTCCACACTTTGGACAGCATTTTCCACTTTTAGTAAATCAAAACTTTATTATATCCCAGGGACGCATTCCAGCAAAGCAACTAAAATTATTTTTGCAAATATCAAAACTGTGAAGTTTTAAGTGTAGTTTTCTTTTAGGAACAACAGATCTATAATATGAATTCTGCTCTTCTGACTCATGAAAAGACAACACCATAACTTACACATAAAAGGCGGAGTCAGAGAAAGAAAAACAGTATTTAGCCAGGTAAAATTTTGTATGGCCTTAAAGCAAAAACCAGACCCTCCCTCAATTGAAGACATCATCCACATCTCTCTAAAAAAAGCACAACATAACAAATGGTGACTATAACCTTATCCTGCCAACAGCAGAAAAACAAGACTACAGTAAAGGACTCAAGGAAACAAGTACACATTATTGCTGAGAGCCTTAAGTGGTACGCAAATAATGCGAACATAAAACTGGCAGTCCACTGTTTCTGACGCTGAAGGAATCAGAAGCCTTTGGATGTAAATGTATTGGGAATAGAAGAAAACTAACGCAAAAAGCTGGTAAAAACTCACATAATAAAATAAAGTTATCAGAAGTGTATAATCGAAGCATTAAAAAAATTCCCTCATGGGGAAAAATGTTTGCACCACACACAGACAGACCCTGCAATATTCTCTCCTAACCAGACCGTTCTTGTGACTAAAAGGAAAAGGAAAAAGGAGGGCTTTTTCCTTCAGCCCTTAAAACCCAAGTAGAGTTTCTCAGCTTCCTTATGAAACAATATTTATAGTACGATAAGCTAGAAAATGTAAAAACACCACACAACATCTGCGTGTTGATCAGCAAACTCACTTTCAAAAAAGGAAGGTCAAATCACTTGTAGCCAAAGGAGTCACCATGAGACCTGCAAGCATCTGAAGTGCTCTGCACCAACTGGGGCCATTCTAGGCCAAAGAAGCCAGTAACCTGTTCCAAGGAATTTCCGTCCAGCAGAATACCCGTGCATAATAATCACAACTAAAATGAGTTTAACTGAGTTCACACTAGAAAAAAATTACAAGATGCTTAAACAAAGAATCGCTCTAATACGTTTCACTTTATTTTTGTAACGTTAAGGTCACCACTTGCAAATAGTTTTTTTAAAAAGACGTATCTATAATAATGTTTCCCCTGTACTTAAAATAGAAAATGAATCCAACACCAGTAGTGCTGGAGTTAATCTCATTAATAACAGCAAATTAGAGGGAGTCACCTTTTTAGTTTAACAAATAAAAGATAAACCATTACATCAAAATGTAAAAGATACCATGAAAAATGAATGAAATATAACAAGAAAGAAAATGCCAAATATTTAGTCAGCATTTGCTTGGACAAAGGGGAACAAAACTGTAGTATAGATTTATTCCTGGGCATATAACAAGCAATAAAAGTGCAACACAATAGACCTGTATCGAACAGTTACAGTCACAAGCCACTCAAATTCCAGCCCAGTTGTTGTGTTATGCTACAATGGTTTATGATGTTACAGGACTTCTCAACGCTCTTCTGGCCTGCTGATGAGATTTGTCTTTTTTTCTCCACTCTACGTCAGCAGTTCTGATATTTCAATTAGGTAGTGAAGTTAAGGACACGCAAAGGGGTTTCCAGGACTCGGGGCTGCAGCTGCAAACGCGTCTCCGTCCCGCAGGTGATCCATGGGGCAAGGGACCTTTGCCAGTTCCACTACATGTGCACTTACTGCGGCTCTAAAAAAAGAGCCAGTATTTGCCGTTGCACATCAGCTTGCGGGAGAGATGCCGTCATAGGATATTGTCAGTAGTTCAAACACCCAAATTCTGATTTCCAAGGGGGGCCTGGCAGAAGGTGTAAGTCTTAACTAGGATGGAAACATACCTTTTGTGATTTTTAAATATTATGTTTCTAATTTTGAAATCCCAGACATAATGGCTACAAGCCAAGCAGATACACCTCGCTACAATAAAAGAAAAAAGCTTTTAAAAGCTTGAAATGTTAACACAAGAATCATTTGGAAAAAAATATCTGATTCATCTAGAACACTGTGAACATCTAGGCCCGAGTCCAAAACCATTGAAGTTATTAGGATGGCCTCCCTCTACTTCAACAGGCTTTGGATAAGGCGCTCTGTTTCTGTAACTCTCAAACAGACAAATACATGCAATATATCATCTCAAAGCAAACTGAACTCAACACATTTCAGTGGCAGCACATTCATTTAAACAGAGCCACGCATACTATATATGGGAATAAAGTGTCCCTCGCAAAGATGCAAACCCAATGGATTCTCAGGCTATAAATACCATCAGGATTCAAAATGAGCCTTTCCTGACCAACACATCTCTGCCAGGCGTGGAAGACAGGTATCTCTCTTTCTCATTTATTCGTCCAGCTATATGGTTGGTAAAAGTGCGAACAAACTCCTGCTGCATTTCCACCTTCCGCTGTCACCCAAGATGACCTACGGGCCATCGACAGAGTGCTCACACTTACAAACCATGAGGTCTAACCTGGAATTTGGGTATTTAGCCCTGTGTAACGTTGGCATAAATGCCAGTCTAGTCTTGTGATCTAACAGAGTTTTGCACTCGCTTTGCAGGCTGGGTGGAAGAGTTGGGCATTGTAGTCCTGTGAGCAGCAGGGAGCTGG
Organism: Phoenicopterus ruber ruber; assembly: GCA_009819775.1. NCBI lineage: Eukaryota > Metazoa > Chordata > Aves > Phoenicopteriformes > Phoenicopteridae > Phoenicopterus > Phoenicopterus ruber. Next base: position 14,948,173 of record CM020221.1, on the reverse strand, counting down.
ACTCGATGATCCTTATGGGTCCCTTCCAACTTGAGATATTCTATGATTCTATGATTCTAAGCCTTCAACCATGTAGCAGCATATGAACTCGTTACAGAAACACAGCATTTTATGATAGCTTTTTAAAGCGTAGTCCCTTTCCTTTTGTCACTGAAATGATATGTGGGGGAGAAAAATATTTTTTAACCATTAACACCCACACATAACGTTTCAGCAATCTTTCCCTTAGAAAACCTCCCCAGGCTGTATTCACTGTGTCCTTCTCAGACTTCTGATAATTCGATAATTTCCATACATGTAAAATACATAATTTTATGCCATGTGACTAGGTATGTTTAATAGAACCGAAAGGATACCCTATCCCCTAATTTCATCTAGAGTTACTTTATGTTTACTTCTCACCAGGTTCTCTGGAACTGCTGTCCTACAATCTCACACCACGGAATGCCTCACGGCTGCTGAATTACAGCCTGATCTTGCTGAGGAATTACTACCAGCCAACCCTGAAATTCACACAAGCTTTTGTCAATCTAAGTTGGGTTCCACAGAACAGCAGAGCCATTCTCTGAAGGAACACTGACCATTGCTCTGTATTTTACCTGCTGACTCGAGATTACCGCTTCTTTTTAAGATTTGTCCCAGGAAGGGCGCTCAGTGACTAAGATTCACAATCCACTTTCTTGCAATAGTACAGGACAGACATGGAACATCATTGCTTTTTCAATTATACTCATTAGATCCTGCCCCTGCGGAGATTATACTTAGGACTAGCGCTCTCTAATTTTTCAGTGCTTCTATCTCTGGGGCTGTAAACTGCCCTCATTCTGCATTCAGAAATCCCACCACATCAAAACTGCATATATAGATCGTTGTTATTTAAAAGCTTTTTGTTCTCTGTTACAGGCATTTCTTCTGTTAATTGGAAAAAAATGTGAAATCTAATGGTTTCCAACCAGCACTTACAGATTTGCAAACGTGTGAGAGTTGCAAATTCCTTCTGAGCACAGATTTTCTCCTTCAATGTATGTGTTGCAAAGCCTTGAAAATAAGTACGATACTGCATCAAAATAACATTTCGGTCGAGATTGTTTGGTTTACAGCTTAAATCCTTGTCCATACATTTTCTTTTCTGCATGCATAACCGATTTTATCATGTGTTTATACAATGTGAAATCCATTATGAGCTCCAGAGAGCCAGAAGTGTCGTCTTCTTCGCGGCGTGGTAAACAGCAGCACACACCTCTCCATACCGGTGCCTGTTTTGCTTGTAGAAACACCACCTGCAAAGAGCTGCGAGTACCTTTGCTTTCAGTCCTTGACCTCTCCACCATGTCCACGTCTCAACTGGCAACCTGGCCGGTGGGACGCTCACGGAGGAATTACGCACGGACCACCTGACAGCCATGAGACAGGAACGATTCAGTGCCTTGAGCCAGGCTGCGCATGTGACTAACGAGCGAAATGCATCGCAGTCCGCTGCTAATCCCTTGAGCCTTCCAGTTGTTCATACGCTTCTGCTCTGTGCATCTGCGAGAGAGTCAAGGTGAGGTTTCCACGTGCAGATTTAGGTGAAGGGATCTCCTGCGTTATGCGCCCACACGCGCCTTCCAACGTACTCTCGTACTTTTCTCAATGTATAGTGCCTTGTTTTGAGTTTGTTTCTTTGATTTTATTTGGAGAGGACGTTTATGCAGGTATTGCTAGGGAATCAACAAACCTAGCTGTATGAGAGCCAGTCTGGTAGAAATGCTGCTTCTTTTAGGGAAAACGGAAATTTTTCCACTTCCAAATTGTCTCAGGCCTTAGAGGTCTGGGTGAAAATTCTGAACTTTTCAAAGAAGACTTCTGCAAATATTGTACTTCCAGTAAAAATTGAATTTTTCTATCCAAAACAAATGAGAATGTTGCTTGGTTTCTACTGACCAAATCCAGCACCATATAATTTATTAAACTTCCAAAACATGTAGACCAATATCAAAGACGACTATTATGGCTTGTCATTTCAGGCTAGCAACTGCTATCTACAGTCATAATGTAATTTCAGTTTATATGTATACGAGTCCTGGGTTGTGGAGAGGAAAAGCTCTTCAGAACAGTGAAATCATTCCAACAGCAGCATAGCGATAAAGATACATTCTACCTGCTAGAGCCTTGAAGGCATAAGGTACACAGGGGGTACCACTCTTTGGGGAACCAAGGAGCAGCGATACAGGTTCCAGTATCGCGCTCTTTGGAAGGGTACAAATCTCACTTCGTTCCGCACTGGCCAGCTTCGGGAGCTGGCTGTGCCCCAATCCGCTGCTCCTTCTTCTTATTTAAGAGTTTGTTCAAAGCCAAAACGTAGTATCAGACAGTGTCAGTAGAAAATGCCCTTCAGGAGCATAGAAAAATGCAGGAGCAGGTGCAGATAATCAAACAAACTACAGATTGGATAATGCACATTTAGCCACTACGTGTACCCTGTACTTCACCATGCATATTTACTTTATTTTTCTGTTACTTCCAGAAACAAGAACAACTAATGGTGTCAGAGTCCAGCCCACTGAATTTCAATCTCACATTCTACTTTTCATACACAAACAGGAACGAGTTGGTCAAGGGACAAAGAAAACAGCGGAGAAGACAAGTTCTTTAACAATATCTAAGCACGCCTAAAAATGTAGATGTAAACACTGAGGAGAAAAACAGTATTTGTTATGTCTCTGCAATATGACTGTGGCTAATTTTGGAAGAATGACATCTAAAATTACATACCATATTAAATAAAGGAATACAAGGGCTTCAATTGTAATGACTCTCACATTACATGAAACATTGACTACACAGGTCAAGATTTACATTTTTCCTTTTGACAGATTTTAAAAAATGTTATCTCAGAAAGCAAGCATGGAGCATAAAAATCCTAAAACTTCAGCAATCACTTTTAGTACATGATTAATATTAATGTTCTATTCATATACGATGACATAAATTGGATATGGAATTTTAAGGGGCGTTCACCATTCTGTTACCAAAAGTTTTCATATTCTTGACTTACAGTATCTTGACTGCCTTATCTCCAAGAAAAAAAAAAACAAACTGTAGTGAAATTGCATACTACAAAGTGTTAAACTGTTTATATTATGTTTTTAAATTCCAACCTTAAATTCAATGAGTTAAGAAGGGGAAAAAAAAAAACCCACACTACATTCTAAATGCTTCTATGCAGCCACTAAAAAGCATTACATCCCAAAATCAAGTTGACAGTCACCGACAAATCTGAGGAATACAATGTTGTGCTTAGAATATAGCAGGGAAAAAATGAAACTTTTTGCAGTTCCTTGCAATAACATATATGGACAGGGGTGTTAGCACAGTAACTGTGAATTATTCACATACACATGTGAATTATTCAGTAAGAAGCCACAGAAAGTAGACACGAGAAAGACTTCTTTTCGCTCACTCGCTGGGACCACTCTTTCTGTAGATGGTGAGACGATGTTGGATAACCCAACTCTGCTGCAACCTGCGGAGCAGCAGAAGAGGCAGCACGGGGAAGGAAAGGTCCTAACACGCAGAAGACTTCTTCAGTCCCGCAGGAGGAGGAGCTACTTCTTGTAAAATTGCTTTTGCTAGCAGGTCCAATATAGTCGACATAGCATATATATGCATTCACGTTCTTCACCTGCAGCCTGGGCAGCCTTTCCCAAGTTACCATGCAGCACAAAGCACGTGTTTGATAACAGCAAAGTTTAAGACATCTCGAGTCGTTACTTCAGTTAGCCTTCTAAATACTAGAAAAGTGTTTTGCAATAACTAGTTACTCCTTACACACACAGATTTCCCTCCAGTTCCCTGTTCTAGCATGTAAGGAACGCAGGATTAGCCCTGAAAGCTCCTCTTCACCAGAGGCTTGAAAACCCTTACAAGTGGAACAAATACGATCTAAAAAGAGACGTATATCTCCCCCTACCTGCAGAGTCCTTCATCCTCCTGCCCCAGGGAAGGATATTCACGGGCATTGCTACTTCAGGTCTCAAACGTGAAATAAACTCAAATCGTACAAGCTGACATAGCCGCAGTATGTCCAGTCATTCAGACTGGAAGCGTTGGAACCCCTCGATGATACCTGTTATTTAGCAAACTGATACATTTAGCCTAAGAGGTTTTAAAGACAATTTGGATATGCCTTTCTGTACTGGCATAGATACTGTACTGGCATACATACTGTACAAGAAATCAATGATCTGCTTTAACTATGTCCCAGCAATGGACTATCAGACCAGCAATACCCACCAAGACACTGTGCATAAGAAGTCTGTGTACAAGTCTCTAACTTTTCATTCTCTCAAGGAAAGAAGCACGAGGTGATAACCTGTAGGATTTTCTTTTTCGTCAAGATCCCTGATAGCCCTTGCAGATTTCTCTCATCATGTGGAGAGGAAAATGCTAAATACACACAGAAAAAACTGAAGGTAAGTCTTAGCTACCCACCCGTTCTTTGAAAATCGCCTTTTACTGTTGTAGGAAATGGCATTTTACAAGACACACTTATTATCACAAATTCATTTGAGCTTTGTCATCATACCTGGCTAACACCTCTCTAAGAAAGTTCAGGTTTGAACGAAATAAAAACTGCCTATAGAGAAGTGATACTGCCTGGTACGTTTCCAGAAGCTTAAGGTTGCGTTAAAAGCTTTTATTTATTCCTTATCTCTAGCAATCACCTCTTCCATAGATAGGCCAAGTTCACCGTAACTGTTCTGCTTCCAACTGGAACATAGAGGTTTGTTTCAGCAATCCGAACTGGACGCCTACCTGGCTAAACCCAAACAAACAAACCAGTACCGTAACTTCTCACACTCTAACTGTGTTTCTGGGTTCCCCCAAGTGTCAGCTCCTTCGTACAGCTGGGTTATGCGCTGTATCAAGTGTGTTTAGGGGGGAGGGGAGCGGAGAAGGGGGAAGACAGCTCACTGTACGTCAAAGCAAGCCAGCAACCTAGCAACCATATATTAAAAGGTGTGTGTGTTTTTGTGGGTGTCTGTGTGCCAGGAATAACTGAAGCAGATATTATTCCATTTGTAATCCAAAAAATGTGAAAAGGGAAGGGGAGAAACTCCAGCTGCTGGTCTATTTTGGGGTCTGTCAAAATCCACTTTCACAAATACAGAGTCTTAACACTTTCTATCCCATTTATCTTAAACAAAAATGAAAGTCTGGACCTGAGCAAGTTCTTGGCTTTGGTTTGAAAGGGACCCTCCAAACCAGGAGCGGACCTTACTTCACGAACTACGCTTTCTTCCAGCTGGTAATATGCAAAAATGAAAGAGGCAGAAAGGTTGCCTCAAGGATTTCGCACTTAGGTTAAAAGAATATTGATCTAGTGTGTTACTTACACATGCACTGAATACTTTCTGATTATCTATACTTCATTTATGAAACAGAAGTGTCAAAGATTCTCAGGGAGTGGAACTAGCTTTAAAAAGATTTACTTGAGTGAGCAGTTTACCTTTCTAATTTCGCCAAACTTTCTCATTCCACAAGAGAACTGAGAGTTTAGACTGGTAAATAAACACTCCCACCCCGCCATTATATGTGGTCCTAGGAGTGCATATCAAGTTCAGAACCACACCGTCCCACCATGCCAGCGTGTGCCTCGCCGAGAGGGCGAGCCCACACCAGGTGTAACTTTTGTGCTGCCCGACCAAAGTGGGGCGGGAGGGAGAGAGGGGGACGGGGGGGCACGTCTCAGGGCTGCACCCAACACCTCGCTCCTCCAGCCACGCTCCCCACGTCGCGGCCCCCGACAGCCCGTGGCAACCCTACCACAACAGCACGCTGCCACGCAACAACAGCCCTACGGCGGCTCCTCCAGTGCCACCTCGCCCAGGTGTCCTGCTCTGCGAGGCTGGGCTCCCACTCCTCCTCCTCACCACCACCACCACCGCACCAAACCAGAACCGGCACCAGGAGGGGAACGGGAGGGGGAGTTACCTTGTTTTTGACCCCGCAGTGGCAGCAGACAGTCCACAGGTACTTGAGGGTCCTCCACAGCAGGATGATAAACAGTCCCCCAAAGAAAGTGACCATGGATGAGGCGAGGAAAGCCCACCACATGCGCTGTCCGCGGCTATCGCAGGGCACCTCCATGGTCATCGGGATGATGAGCGCATCCATCTTGGGCACATTGACGGGGGAGGAGGACGAGTCTGTGTTGAGATTGTTGGCGTTGATATTGTTACTCATTCTAATGCCGCCGCCGCCGCCGCCGCCCGGGTAGGAGCCGCCGCCGCCGCCGCTGCCATTTGCCATAGCTAACAGCGAGCCGGGCGCGCAGGGGCTTCCGAGAGCTCCTCCCGCCGCCAGCGCCCCCCAAAAAACCCATCACCAGCCATATTGCTGCTGCTGCCGCCGCTGCTGCTCAGCGGAAAAGGGAAAATAATAATACTAAAAATAAAAAACCCCAAACCAAAACAAACAAACAAAACAAACAAACAAAAAAGAAGATGAAGAAAAGCGACCGCACAATCCGCGGGTCCCTCTCGGGAGCCGACAGGCCGGTGAATTCCGAGCGTCCTCCTTGTACGGCGAAAATAATATTGAAAAAAAATAAAAATAATAATAAAAAGGTAGTCTCCTCCTCAGATTCCCACCCCTTCCTTCTCCCGCATACACAGCCCCCACCCCGCCCACCCCCAAAAAAATCATCCACCACCACCACCACAAACTGATGCCTCGGAGCGTCTCTCCAAGATACCCAGCGCTGCAACCCCGCTGGCCTCAGCGGGGATCTCTCAGCCTCCGCCGCGGATCTTCCCGGAGGTGGTCTGTTATTATTGTTATTAGTCTTTAACTTGTTATTAGCGATACTCAGTCCCCCCCGCGCACCCTCCTCCTCCTCCTCCTCCTCCTCCTCCTCTTCCAAGTCCAGCCCCTTCCTCTCCTCTTCCCCCCTCGGTGCCGGCAGCAGCCTCCTGTGGCTCCTAATTCATCCTCCGCTGGCCCATCTGTGCGTGCGCTGCCGCTGCCGCCGCCTCCTCGCCCATCCTTCAGGAGCTCCCTCCAGGGCCCCGGCTGTCGCTCAGGCTGTTGCTCCCACACGCGCAGAGGCGCCGCTGCCGCCGGCTCCCGCCCCTCCCTCTCTGCCGCCGGGGGACGCGACGGCCCCGCGCCCGCAGCCGCGGCCCTGCCCGGGGCGCATGAAGGGCCCCGCGGGGGAGGGGGTGCCGGGCCGCCCCGGGCCGCCGCGCTGCCGCCGCCGGGGGTGGGAGCGCCGGCTCAGGCGGGCTCCCGGCCCCCCATGGGCAGCGCCGTGCGGCGCCGCCGCGCTCCCCGCCCCGCGGCCGCTGGGTCCCGCTCGCGGGGCCGCCGAGGCACCGAGCGACCGCTCCGGAGGACGGCGAGGGGCGGCCGAGGCGCTTCACAGGTGGCGGCGAGGCGGTGCCCGGCCGCGCCGGGGAGCTGCCGGTCCAACAAGTCCTGCCGGCCCAGGCGGGTCCATCGCCGCCGCCGCCGCGCAGCGCTCTCCGCAGCCGCGGTGGGGCGGGGGCAGGCGGCAGCGGCCCCCCCGCGCGCGGCCGTGCGCGGGGCTGGTTTGGCGGATGTCATGACGCAGCGGCTAACGCACGGCGCTGTCACGGCCCCGGCCCCCGCAGCCCCGCCGGTCCCCCCCGGTGCCCATCTTCCCCATCCCTCCCCCGCCGCCGAGCGCGACATGGCGAGCGCGGCCCCTCCGCTGCCCGGCTGCCTCGGGGGGCGGCCGGGCCGGGGCTTGCAAGGGGGGCGAGGGAAGGGAGCGGAGGGGAGGGGAGGGGGCGCTCGGGGCTTGCGGGAGGCGGTTGAGTTGCAGCAGCAGGTGCCCGGGGGTGCGAGCGGGGGGGGGGGGGGGGTTTGGAAACGCCGTGAGGCAGCGCGAAATAAATATCGGGGAACCGTGGCGTGGGTCTTTCCGCTGGAGGCGTTCTTGGTTTGTCTTTAATTGACACGGGGAAATCCTGCAAACGCACGGTAAATTGCTGCACATCCCAAGAACATTCCTGAAATTAACCCTTAGAAATATAAATAGCAATTTAAAATGACACACTGGAGGGAGGGAAAAATCCAGCAAGAAAATCGGGATAGTTGTCTCCTGCTTTTTTTCAGATTCCCGTCGAAAAGCAGAGGAATTTATACCTATATTTACATATTTATTTATATATAAATGAACATCTCCATTTGGCACGTGGTCTGCTCACCCCGTTGTCTGCACAAAGTATTACGGAGATCCTCTTGACGTCTTTCCAAGAGTAAAATACAGCAGCCTGTGTGTGCATGTCATTTCCCCAGCTGATCTAGTCACTACACATGCACAGAGCCACCATTAGGAAAGAGCAATCGCTTAACCTTTACTAGTAGTAGTTCCTGTTTATGTATCTGCCACAGGTTTGTTTATTTTTGTTTTCTACTTAAGTGATGGTAAGGAGATTTTATGAGTTCTCAGAGCTTTTTATGGGGCTTTCTAACCCTCTCACCTCCGCTTTTTGTGCAATAACACCACCATTTGTCTCACTTCATGAGTTTATCATGATGTCTCGCTCCTGTCTGTTCCTTCAAGAGAGGGCTTCCTTTTCAAGGAGAGATTAAGAGAGGCCTCTGAGTAGAGAAGGCATTAGACAGTAATATGGAGGTATGTACAACCGAGAAAATACATGACTGTAACGCGGAGGAAAACTGATAGTCAGTTACATAGTGCAACTGAAGCAGCCCGTTCCCAGGTAAGAGGGGATTAAGTCGAGGATTTCTAGATAGAGAAAACAAGGCAGGTTGAAAAGAAACTGCGTGTCACAGCTGCCACATGCAGCCCCGGGCTGCGCTGCCGCAGCTGCTACCCCCTCCCATGTCTTTCATTACCGACGCTCCCCACGGCTAGAAAGCCACCTGGGCCACAAAGCGGCGTCGTGACAGGATGACACACCTTGGGACCTGGGCTCAGAACCTGGTCCTGATGGTCCTTTGCTCTGCGTTTCTGGGTTGGTGTTCAAGGAGCACCCTTTTCACAGCTGCACACATACCTACGCATCCCTTTATCCATCCGCGAACACCAGGAGTGGAGCAAGGGCAGGAGCATCATAACACAGCCACTCGATGTCTGATCTTCAGAAGTGCCAGGTACTTAGAGATGCTCTTACAGCTAATGGAAACCACAAGCCCTGTGCACCTTGAAAGACCTGGGCGATGAACAGCGGTAGCACAGCACATCCCAGGGAAGGCTTTTGCACGGTGGAGGTTCTTCTGTATTCTGGATTGGTAGATGACAAGGGCTGGGTCTCTGAAGCCACGGATATGGCATATGGCTTCTCTTGCCGTTGTTTGGGAGGGCCCAGAAGATTCGACAGAGAGGCTTTAGTCTGCAAGTTTTAGTTTTCTCACTTTGTACATTCGGAAGGTATGAGTTAAGAGGTACTTATTTGACCCCAGGTACTGTTGCAGCTGAGTGCTGCAGACTGGTTTCAGGAGCACTCCAGATGCCCACAGGACCATTAGGCACTTCAAATGGCATCCCCGTGATACTGTACCCACAAATACAAAGGATGGTCCTAAAGAAAAACGCAGACTAAAGCAAACCAAGTGCACTAAGGTATATAGACTGTACTTTAAAATAATTTGCTTTGAACGTATTTACACAACATTTACACACAGATTTGGACAGGGGTAGAAGATTTATTGTGATCGCTTGTAAACAGCTGGTGTTAAGTTCTGCTACTCAAAGACTTTTCATAAACAAACCAACACCTACACTGGGAGTTCTAGTTTATGAAATTCACACTATATCTCCAGGGAAAAACCTTTCCTGTTTTGTGTATAAACAAAACTCCTCTTATTTATACAAATAGGTCTCAGTTCTACAAATATTTATGATGAAACTTGCATACAAGTACACTCCTTGATATCAACTGGTGAGACTTACACTGCCACTGACCGGTTTGCTTAACAGGAATTATCTGCTAAAGACAAAGGATATGTAAGTAGGTAACTTTGTGTTTTGTTCACCGATTCATAGGTAGAGACACAAATGATACGTGAATGAGTATCGCTCACGTTAAGTACCATTTGAGCTTACTCTTTTGTGAATAAGGAACGGCCTGCTTTCTGGTACAGGTTTTACGAAGTGGAGTTTGAAAACGCGCGCCGGGGCTGGATGCTTCATTTACTGAGGCAACAACTGCATTTCACGTTGCTTTCAGACCAAACAAGCTTTTCCAGCTCTGTTTCCTGGAGAGATCTATTCCAAGCAAACACAAAACTTACGCGGATTAGTTTTCAGATTAGTTTTCTATTTAATATTTCAACATGAGAGCTCCAAATGTACTTATTTAACTGAATACTGTTTACAGAACATGACAAACACTGTGTTTACCTGTGTTTTTCCTATTGCTGCCATATAGCATCATCCAGGACACAATCATGCCAGCTCGACATAAATCCGGAGGGTTTGGTTCCAGAAAGCAGTATTTTAGCAGCAAGGAAATGACTCCTCTTTATGTAAAACAGTTCCCTCTTGTGGATATTCCGTGTACAGTATCAGAGACAAAGTATGTAAAATATTCATCAAACCTGGATCTTTGCAATTAAAAAAACCCCTCCGTTCAGCAAAGATCTCAACACACAGGACAATCTTGGTGTTAGCAATTAAATATACAAGTAAGGAAGAACGAGCTATTGCATTTAATCAGATATAATTTACCTGCAAAATTGCTCATTATCAATAACAAATTATTTAATTACATGCAATAAACACAACAAAGCTAAATAAAGTTGCATAACTGTAACTGTATGAGGTAAGTATAATCACAGTGGGTTTTTTATTTTGCTTATAAGAGAAAACCACCTGCACATTCCAATAAAGAAAACCATGGTTAAAAAAGAAGGAAAACATACACTATATAAAGAAAAGAGACAGTAACAGCAAAGCAGTCAGGATTTCCAAAGGTCCCTGTACTAAGTACTGAAGACGAAGAAACTCTTGGGAATGATAAATCTTTCAATTAGAACTAAAGAGTCCAAGTAAGTGGCACGGCTTCACTGGTGACACACTGTTGCACCAGGGATTAATTTGCATGGCAGTTTAAAAAAACATAGGAAATGGAGTAACGGTGTAAGATTTATGTGTTAGCTAAATGATGCCTACCTTATACAGAGAATATTTTTTCTTAGAAAGGAGATGTGAGAGAATAAACACGTACTCCCCAGTTTTGCCAAAAGGCATTTGGTCTAACTGGGTCTGGGAAATGATAGAAAATAATTGCATGTTATTTTCTTGAGGGAAATTATATTTAAAAAGGCTAAAAGCCTTTATATACCAATATACCATAAACTTGTTTGCCACAACTTGTTTGTTTAATGGTTATATATAAAACCTTCCCATTTGATTAAAGGTACAGCGTAAATGTGGAACAAGCAGCTTAAGGTTCTCTAAAGGTAAATACTTTTCCAAGGTAAAGAGGGCAAAGTTCCAATAACTGGGTATGTATTTATTCCCTGCAACACCAGGCTTCAGGTTGCTACATGAACAATCCCTGAGAGGATGCGCTGTTGTTACCTTACGTGATAGTTTAACCAGCACAAGTAATTACTATGTGACCAACAGCCTCCTTCCTTACATTTTTGTTGTCCCCATAGAACGTGCTGTTGGCTTTTATGTAACGCCAGTAGCTGTGGCAGAGCAAGAACTTACACACAGAAGTACAATAAAATAATAATAAAAATCATTTACTAGTCAAGGGGCTAGATCTGTATTCCTGAGCTCAGGGGGGGCATTTGGTCTTGACTTCAAATGACGGAGACACAATATCAACTAGACTTTACGTACAATCACAGATGTCTTGCATAATTAACTCTGAGCCTCGCTTAATAGTATTCCTTACTATTCCTACTTGGTCCTGGGAGAAGGGTGAAAAATAGTACATTTGTATGATTAGGTGGATACTGGAAACAAATCGTATCATGAAATAATTCCGAGAGATTTTATGGTAATGCAAAATGTTTGCCCTCTGAGACGCTGAGGAAGATCCCGTGCTGATGTAAAACACGCGTAAGCATGGATCTGCTGTCCTTGTCTTAAAGACTCTAAAGAGGAAATATTTGCAGGAGGTGATACTAATATGCATATAGAGTAGCATGGCTGCATCTAACTATGTATTTGCATATGGCAAATGATTATCTTTAGTGTTTGTTCTTTTCATAGAATTTAGTCAAACTATTTCAGTGCATATTAATTGAAAATCCTGTTTAGCTTATTTCGCGTCTACCCAATCCCTGTTCAAAGACTGAAGTACATCTTTAGCACGGTAATATATTGCACTCTGTAACACCTTCTTATCAAAGCACTTCGCAAATACGAATACATTCAACTTCATCACATCTCTCTGTAACAGTATACATGAACGCTATTCTTGGCAGCGAGGTTACGTAACGATTTCCTTGAATTAGTTAAAACTTTCGTATTGAGATCTATTTTGGCACTTAACCCTGGCAAAATCCTCCAGCTGGCAGGACAAAGACATACCTCAGCAGAATGCTTTAATGGGTCACCCAGTCATTCAGAGTGATCATCTCCAGAGTACTGGAACCCTTGCACTCATTCCAGCCAAATAAAATATTAAAGAAAATCCCTTGTTCATGTTAATCCAGACGGTATGAATAGAAATTTAATACAAATTAGTACTGCAAACATAGAGTATTTGCCTTGGGCTTTTTTTTTCTTTTTTTAAATAAGGCGATTCTTGGAGATCCTTGTATTTAGTTTAATAGTTAAACCTAAGCGGACTTCCTTGTCCTCACTTGCCTCTTACCAAATGTCCTGAATCACACGGTGTTTGGTTAGACGTGACATTTCTTGCCGGTAGGACCACTTACTGGAAAATAAGTATGGTTTATGCATTAATGGAATGTTAAGAAGACATAGCTAGCATGTGAAAAAAGGTGACAGCAGAAATGATGACTTCAGGAGCGGTATTAATTAAGCCACATTATATCCCCTGAGGTCTGCAAGTGCATTTCATAAATTTCAATCCACACACTTAAAAGTACTCTTGAATCCTGCGAATCAGAGCCTGTTTATTGCCGTTTGTACTAATGATTTTTCCTTCCAGTCAGGGATTTTGCCACAGGAGAAAAGAAAGCAGGAGGATATCAGGGGGTATTCTGGAGACAGAATAGTAGCAACCACTGTCAAAACACAGGTAGGCCAACAAAGGAGATACAGAAATAGCAGTTAAACAATGCATCAAAACAATACCCAAAACAAATCGAATAAAGAAAAAGACCTTTAAAATGTCTCTCTTAAACCATTAGTTCCCCTTTTTCTGAGTGGGCCTTGACATCCATCCAAACCATAGAGAGAAGCAGCAAACCCTTCACCCTGTACTGAGTGATAACGAGAGAACAACAGAGAAATAAGTTATATGTGAAGTGGTGCTCAAAGAGCCACCCCAGAAGCAGGGTAAAAATGCTCTAGCTTTGCTTTGTGTTGACTTTGTCGGGTTGTATGGAATCAGGACAGCACCATCACCCTGCAGACGTACCGGTGCAATGCCAGGACTTCCTTCCGCACCACTTGGCAACTTTGCCTTGTGGAAGCAGCTCTCCAGTTCTTTGTATAAATATTGGCATCCTTTGGTCCTTCCAGATAGGCCCAGAAGCTTCTAATGGATTAATACAGCAAATATTGTAGTAGTACAGCAAACACTTAAGTCCTCTATGTGCCACCATCATGAAAACACAAAGCAGCGTGAGTGTGTGTGCCGTACCTTCGTGCAGTTTCCAACAGCGGTGTTCCCGCCGGGGCTATGACTGCCAGCTACAAACAAAGCATTCCAGAACTACTCAGCTATTGCCATAGTGATCGCAAAGACCAATACTATTTTTTTTTTTAAATGTAATTAATTTGGAGGGCTAAATGGTTATTGTCTCATCTTTTCATATTTTTCCATTGATTTTACTTGATATCTTGCATGCTGGAAATGCCTAGGCCAGGTGGCTTTATTAATTGCTTCTTGGAACCATTTGGCTTTGACTCCAGGCCCTTCTAAGACATGACTAAAAAGGAAGGGAAAGAAGTTTCATTGTAAATATGATACGTCTAAAGATGCCTGTTTGCATTGGGCAATTCTCTTTTAAGTCCGGCAGCCAACTTTGCACGTGGCGCTTGCAGAGAGACGCTGCTGTCAGAGTCGGAGCCCCTACAATGGAAACACTGCCAGTCATTCCTGAAACCAGCTGCCAGCCTTAACGTACTGTAGGGCTCCAAGTCTGTGGTGTACAATTTAAAAAAATTACTCGGGGAGCAAAGTATAGTAGCAGGACTGTGCTGCTGCTCTACTCCAATTAGGCCAACGGAAAATTTCATAAAGTCAACTAATTGTGAAAAAACAAAGAAAGATGTGAAGACGTATGTGTACTGAAACCAGCCACTGAGAAAAACAGCTCTGAACACTAGCTAATTTGATGTCCACCAGGTGTAAATCTGCTTAATGCTGAAAATCAGACATCAGGCATACTAAAACCGTAAAGGGGAGACCATATGTTTACAAGCAGCCACTCCATTTATTTGCAGCTTATTGTGACACTTACACTTTGTTCTCCCCAGGATATATTCACATTTAGGAACTTGGTGTTTATTTTTGAGACTAGCCTCAACATAGTTTGAGGAAGAGCAGTATTTGCAATGGTCTGCTTTGCTTTCTTGTCTCTCACGCTTGTATGGAACAGAATAGCTGAGAACTGGAAATTTGCAACTGAAAAAAAATTAGAACAGAAATAAATCAGCACCACTTTCATTATCAAACATCAGCCCGTACAGTAAGGTTTGAAACGATGAATCTCAACAGAATTGGAAGATGCTCTTTCTCATCCCACTACGTAATCGCGTACCCACCAAAGAGTTTTTCCGATAGGAGGAAAAGAGAAAATCCAGTTAACGCGCAATCCTGCAAAATGCTGAGCATTCCTGCTTTGATCCAGCAAAGCATTTAAACAGGTGTCTAGTGTTATGCACAAGTAATCTCACAGAATCCCGTAACTGAGTCACATGTTTAAAACTAAGCATGTGTTTTAGGTCCAGGGTGACAAGGCTCAGCACCTTGTATGATTAAGTGACTAGTAAGCTGAAGAGATTGTGTAGGAGTCATGTCCTTAATTGCTTGCTGACTTCATCAGCGCTTGTATCTTACTGAGGTTGTATTTGCTAGTGTGCAACATAAAGGTGACCTTTAATTCCAGAAGGAATGTAGCTTTAGGA
Source organism: Phoenicopterus ruber ruber (assembly GCA_009819775.1). Lineage (NCBI taxonomy): Eukaryota > Metazoa > Chordata > Aves > Phoenicopteriformes > Phoenicopteridae > Phoenicopterus > Phoenicopterus ruber. Next base: position 14,932,914 of record CM020221.1, on the reverse strand, counting down.
TTCTCTTTCCTATTTGGAACTGTATGTTCTTCAATTAACAAAATAATGAAATAATAATACCCAACTTAGTCTCAGTTTTGGAAGGATCAGTGATTAACTGGCATTATTGTTTTTGTATTCCTGATATAAGATGAACCTCTGAGTACTATTCTAAGACATAATACTCTGTTTTCTCACTGATAAATCCAAATATGCCCTCTCACAAGTCAACGGTGCTGCTAAGGATCAAATATATACCAGCACTCACAGACACGTGTCAAATGTCGAAACTCTGCTAATGCAGCAGTCTCATATGCGGTACTAAGCCTGCAGCAGGCTATAAACCAAAATACCCTCAGCCTGAATTCAAACTAATTGAAGCCAAGGCCACAACGAATGGCTGCCTTAACAAGGCAGTATTTTCCAATAGAGCTTATCATTTTTTTTCCTATGCTAAATTCAGTGGAATGTTGGGATATTTAATGGCAACCAACAAAATGAAACTCCAGTTCTGACCTTCAGCTGCAGCCTCTGGCCGCTACAATAATGGTGGAACGAAGCTTTATTAACTGAATCGTCTCATATGCTGCATCTACTCATATTCATGGCTTTCATTTAATCTGATCTGCGGGCAGATGTTAATTTCCGTTTCCTGACATAAGCTAATGGTAATTCAACCTATGGTCAGAACTTAGATAAGTTATTTGGGAAGAGGCATGGATTGTTTGTGTCGTATGCAGTGGGTGCAGTTTTGCCTTCGAATACAACTCTGTAGCTGCATCAATGAAAGATACATGTGGATATCTAATAATAATCTACATGTGCATATCTAATAATAGTTAGACGCAGGCTAATTTGTAATCAGTGTAGCAATATCTTTGGGGAAAAGCATAATAAAGCATCTATTTTCATAAATGTTCACAGGTGGATATCCTGCAGATAATTTTTAATTATTAATTAACAAGCAGGTTTAGGCAATGGCATACTAAATTGTATTTAAATGTGAGACATATTAATCACAAACCTTCTAGCTAGTCACCGTCTCAGTCAAGTCTCATTCGAAGTCTCTGACGATAAACTCTTGTGTATTATATTACCTTATCTCACCCGACAGGTTTTCCCAGTGCCTCCTTTACTAGAAGGAAGTTCACTGCTCTACATGTGATAATACATTATTGCTCATCTAACCTCAGTATGTGAGAAACAAATATATACAGTATATTGACAACTGTGGTCGTTAGAATATTTTTAATTTTTACATAGGGGTTTTTTTGCAAGTTTTATGATAATTGAACATGATCTGTTTTTCATAAATTATGGCTATTGCTAAATGTGTATTATAAAGTATTACTTAGTATTATCAACATTTACTAAGCTTGTCATCAAGACTTTCTTTTTCCTCTGAATTTCCGCAGTGCTATATTTGAAGTGTTTTCTTTTTGTATCAAGAAATGGGTAGCCTGGAACTTTTTAATGTCTATAAACTGATGAAGCTCTATAAGCATCTATGTCTCCTAGGATCAAGACAGGTGAAATGCAAAGATTTGTAAGGTATTTATCACCCACAATTAAAAAGACAACATTTTTAAGTGCTGGAGAACCCTACAGCCATATTAAGATTCTGTAACATAGAAGCGTCAGTATTTCCGTGGTCTGAGTGGGGTCCTGGAGGAGCTCTAGCGGTGTGGCATTCATTCTAATTTAAAACGAGAAAAATTAAAGTAGAATTTCAGGGATGCTTATACTCACCGCCATAGACAAAACAGGCTCACTACTAACTTGCTTTCCTGGAAGGAAACTCACCTTCCTTATCTAAAAAAAAGTTCATAAAACACTTTCTCTTTTTTTTGCAGAAAGATTCAGCTATTTAGAGGCAGGTAATCATGAGCAAATTATTTACTAACTGCAAGAGAGCAATAGGACAATGAAAGCTTGCCAAGGGCGGGTGAACATTAATCTAAAGAAATACTGTTTTAATAGACAGTATTTAGACAATGCACTTCATTCATCGTGCATCGGGTTAGTGCCCTTTCAGTGACAGGCACTGTCAACTAATTAGGATGTGTTTAAATCCTGATTGAAATGTCAATGCAACACACTTCTGGGTGCATTGCAAGAATGACAAAGTAATAGGTCTAACCAGTTTTTTATCATTACCAATAAAGTGAAAGACATAACCTAGATTACGTTAAACTTTCTTTTTAAAAAAAAGAGGGTTTCCACTGCCTTTTTTCACAGATGGCACAGTAACCGGTTTCTAACACCAACTAAAACATACAGCCAACCGTCTTCAGTGGTTTACCTGCCTTTTGCGAAAGAATTCCTGCCTTCGAGACTCTAATAAATTCAGTATTAACCATTTTGAAACATGGAGTGTTCTCCCTCCAGTCTTCTCTGGATTAATATCAGGTTTCAGGAAATACTAAAGGTAGAGCTATTTCTTCTTTGGACAATCAGATGAGATTTGCTTTACCTTCTTCAGCTTGCTCCAACTTCTTCAAAACTCCCACGTTACCTGGTTCTTACCTTAGATCGGTACTTCTGCAGTACAGAAACATCTTTTCTTATCATCCCAGTCTAAGTATAATAAAAATATCCCAGTTCTGTAGCTTGTTAAACCCTCCTAGATGAAGGATGAGATCCTCATGAACTCAGGATACTGAGGATGAAATGTCCCATACTGAGGATAAGCTTTATGTTAGGAGTCAGTGCTTTTCAATGGTTCTACAGCCTGACAGAAGACAGTTCTAGACTTGGCCCTGCTGAGCGGGAATACACCAGGCAGCATCCAAACGGGGGCTCCACAACGGAAACAGAGACTGGAGGCAAAAAGATAGTCAAGTCTGAGCTAAGTTTTTCGAGTAGCCGGTTACAAAGGAAATGCAAAGTGCAGGTTCAGTTATATCCAGATATATTTTTTTCCAGTTAATGGTTTGAATATTCAGACTGGCTTCCTATTAAGCTTAGATCCGTTGGATGTGGTCACGCACACACACTTCCTGTTATATTTTCCTCACGATGCCCAATATCTCTTGTATAATGCGTACGTGTTCTTGAAAACTAGACAGAGGCGTTGAAATCTCTTCTAAACTAGGCAATGTAACTATTACTAGAAAGTACTACAGATGGCTGACTAATTGAACCACGGAAAGCATTATCACACCATTTCTCAATTTAGAGCTCATTATTCATTTGAGTTCAATCTCATTTCATTACAGTTATAATTCCATACAAAATTAAAGTGAGTTTCAAATTTACACATCTGCGTGAAGTTACTTTGCGATCTTCTGAACCACACCTCATTTCCAGCCAGTCCTACCAGACCACTGAAAATGATTATTTATTTATTTGCTTGTTTTCTGAGGGTTTGGGATTGTAGCTCAGTTATTGGAGCAGAAGCCCTAAAGCCAAGGCGTGCGTGCAGCCTTGGCTCTGTGACCTTGAGCAAGTCACACGCACTCCATGGGTTTCATGTTTACTTCTGTGCAAAGGGTCTTGTGGGGGTTAATATTTCCACAGCGCTCTTAGAGCTTAAGATGAAAGGCACTGTAAAAGCTCAAAGCATGACTTATTAATAATATATATTTCTCAGGTATCCAGCATGGGGATTTGTATTTCTGCAAAGCTGCAAGTCTTCTCCAGTAAAACAGACCACGGCAGCTACTCATTTAAAGTTCTTTTGCACCAGATTAACTGAACGCCTGAGAGAACGATACCAGGTCACCTTCTTCAAATGGCCTGAATACCAGCAGAAGATTAAGAAATGGTGGGAGCGACTATATTTTGTTACACCGAAAGCATTACAAGCAAAGTGTGTATGAGCAAAGTGACATTCAGTGACAGATTGAATTGCATTATGATAAACTAAAAATGGCAGAGAGACTCAGTCCTTTGGAATAATAACTCTTGAAGATTTTCCATTTTGATAATCGGTTGATTGACAGGGGGGGTTACAGTAAGAAAATGGCTATGACTCTTAGCTGCCTTGTGATGTAACAGTTTCACCCTTACAACAACGGCGTTACGATCTGCAGCTCTGCTGGTTTTCATGAATCCTGGATCATTCTTGAAAAAATTATCTAATCCTTAACTTTCCCAGCAGTGGCACAACAGCAGCTGTAACCAAATACTCATAATACTAGATCATACATGATATAGGAACACAAGCTACCTTTCATCTGGCCAGGATACTTACAGTGCCACCCTATAATTAACTGTTGCTGTGACTTTATTTAACATCATGTGTGTTAAAATATAGTCGGAGTTCCGAGGTTCTCAAGGCCTTAATGCCATCCATTTATGCAGCTTGTCTTTCCTCCTGAGTATCGTAATGCAGAACCTGAGTGTGTGGGTTACTTTCATAGCATTTATAGAAGCACGCATCAGAGAGCAGTCTTTTGTGCTGTACGAGCGTAGGTGAAACAAGGAGAGGAAGAGAAAATACCCAGGAGCAGACAAAGCTGCTAGTGGCAGCTTTTGAAGTAGAGAAACAAACACGAGACAATATAGTCCAAAGAAAGACAGGCTGAAAAGACAAAAACTTCACTGAGTTTCTATGTTTGTACAGCAGGTTACTTTTCCATATTTTTTGGCTGGTTTCCTACGCGAAGAAAAACATTTGCAAAGTATAATCTCAAGGGTTTCTCTAGTCACAGTTAAGCAAGTACCGGTTTGTTGATAATGTATTGTTTTATTTCAGTGCTATGTCTAGTTGATACAGCGTAAGTGATATAACTGGACTATTAAGCATGAGAATTTGCGCTCTATATTAAATTTCTAATATGCCTATGTGTGTGTATTTTATGGGAATTTAATGAAAGGCACGAATGCAATTAAATCTTCCCTTACTTTGCTGCAGTTTTAATATATTACAGGATCAATTTCCAGCATTATATTTCACACTGAATGGCAGCTTTTTTTTTTTTTCTTTCCAGTTTGGCTTTTGTGAAAGAAAGGTGAGGGGTGAGAAAAAACTTCCTAACTGGCCAATATCAATGTAGAAAGGGAAATGTTTTTTTCTCCAGGCCCAGTAACATCCAGCTGAGAAGGAAATCTACTTTGTCGGTATACCATGAGCTAAGCCACTCAGTCACTGGGAGCTAGAAACCAGGTCACAGTGGTCTACAGCGATCCTGCTGCTGGATCGTGTTCTCTAACAGAGAACGTACACGGACAGAGGTACAAATTGCATCAGCAGCAACAGCTGGGTGAAATCAGATTTAACTGCTTATTGGAACCAGATGGCAGGCTATTAGAAATAGTCTAAAGCTGCCCTGGAGGAGCAGGAACAGGCTTGAGAGACGCTGCAGCAGGCAGGAACTGAAAGCATTAGCGTAAAGACTTTGTAGGATGAACATGTTGAGGCACTCTTTCCTAATGTCTCCCTACCTCTATTATAAATTGTAAGGGCCATGAGCAGAGGAGAAAGATACAAATTATAGAAACAGATGGAGAGTCAGTGAGGCATAGAAATACAGGTGCTATACGAACAGATGGAGTGAGGGGGGAAAAAGGAAAGGAAGAGTGCTAAGTCTGAGAGTCCGTGGACTCTGCCTGTCTCTGCATGCACAAAATTCTGCAGGTGTATAACAGTTCAGTCTTGGAGGGGGATCCAGAAATGAATGACATCACTTTTTTGCAGATAGCTCACTCCTTCCCACTAGGGACACTAGTTTCTTCCCTCCCCCACGTGCATTAAAACAAGTTGACTTGTCCTTGAATGCATCTGACTGCCAGAAGTTTTTTAAAAAGTTATCTTGTGGCAGGGCAGAACTAAATCAATATCGCTAACTAAGAGCCCTTATCTCCTTAATATCATGGCAATGCCTTTTTTCCGACTCTAGACTGCATTAGTTTACAGATCCGATGTTAAACACAATGGCAAAGCTGGAATGCTCTCGCTTTCGACCCCAAGGCTGATAGTATCACTGTCCTGAAAGACGGTGCCAGTAGAGGTATTCAATTTGGTTAACCATCTGATAAACTTCGGCTGCATTCACCAAATGCCAAATTCAACGTCACCTTCCCCTTACGCAGCAAAGCACGATCTCACTGTCTGATGTTAATTACATCCGTTTCCCTTTTGTAGTAAAAGGACAAAAGGCGGCTGTTATTTATCCCCAAAAGAGTTGTTTGATGATTTAGCAAACTGTGAGGTAACTCCGCAATTCAGAATTAGAGTACCTTTCCTCTCTACCTTTGCTGATTCAGCACAGGGAAATGTCATTCTGAATGACAACATTCTGTAGCAGAACTGGCTCTCTGCAACCTGCAAGGTTTAGCCTAACAGGACTCCTCGCTGGTAGCAGTCTGGGGTTGTGAACTAGGTTGGCTGGAAGTCTTCTGATTGACAGGTTCAAAAGTTATACCCCCGATGCCCAGGCTTAGCTGGGGAGGCAGCCGCTCACCGGCAGATGGGTCCGAGGACCAGTTCTGTGATTAACCATTCGACTCTGGTGAAAATGCACACGCGCCCGCCATCCTGAGGGCTCATTTGTGAAATACCCTGTTTGGAGGAATTTACATTTGTAAGTGAGGCGTGACATTTCCTTCCGTTTATCATTATGCTCTCTTCCATTACCTTTTGGAAAATGAGGACTTAGTATTCCAGGCATTACCTGCTGGATATCATTGATCACAAAGCTCTCAGCTTCTCTCTTTTTGAAGAGAACCTCTGGTTCTTTCCTGCAGCAGCACGTCTATTTGAAAAACAGGATTGCTGGGAAAGATTATTTATCATTTTCTCATTAAATCCACAAGTTAGAAGGGAAAATATGTTAGGTCAACTAGTCTATCCTCTTTCAAGAACAAGACTTCTCCCTGTCACACATTTTACAATGCAAGCTTTGCAGGACATGCGTACTTTGGCTTGGTTGAGATCATCCTCTGTGGGAGGAATGGGTTCCATTTTGAAAGATGACTTCTAGAGCTCCAACAGAGACATTGGAGTCTGGGTTCATAATTTCAACTTCCATGTCTTGTCCACAGCAACACTTTCGTGCAAACCCCAGATACCACCCTAAACACTGACCTTAAACAATGTCAATGCTCAAGGCGTTTCTGGCACGTGATCAGAATGAACGTGAATGTATATAAATGCAGCAGAATAGACTGGGATCCCAAAGTGCCATCCTCGTGGGTGCCATCACACTCATTTTCTGCATGTTTCCTGGGTCACTCTGTATAACCCTTTGCTTGGCCTTTGATTCTTTGATTTAGTGGTGTTGTCTCAGTTTAGTTAGCTTTACTTATCACTATTTACATCAGGGTTTCGTCACAAAATCAGAATGGTATCACAAAGGTCTGCCAGCTGGCTGAGGAACCAAGTTGAATGCTTATTAGATTTTGAAGGCAATATGCAGTAGACTACCATTTTAGTAGATTTATGCAAGTCATGTAGCCCTACTACAGTAAGATGTCTCATAAACTGTTAGCTTTGGGAACACTGCAGGATAAGGCATACATTAAGCAGATTAAAAACAAATAGGAGGTGGCAAAAGACAATAGCAGCCATTAAAGGAAGGATCACAAGATCTGTTGGACAGTGTCAACACTCTCTTAATGTGGAATCACTCTTGTGCAAAATGGAGCGTTTGAGCCCGCTGCAGTGATACTCAGAGCAGCAGCGAGAAGAAAACTGTCCCTGACTGCCTTGAGAACCAGCGAATAATTCAATGCAAGCAACCACCAGTACCACAGAGCACTCCCGTCCTGAAGAAGCCTTTCTAGCAAAGTGTCTGAAAGACATTTGTGTACTGAGATAGTAAAATAACAGGTCCTGACAATCTGCACAATTGGTGGTTTTACAGTTGCAAAATCCTTTTTTGCTTGGCTAATATATTTAAAGGAATTTATTCTTTGACTTATCCAATATATGCAAGAGCTGAAATCTTAGACAAAAAACTGACTTTCGATATTAACTCAATTATCAGAAAAGGTTCCTGTAGATAGGAGAAAAGAGACTTTACCATCTAACCTGTTTTTAAAAAGTGTTTTGGCCTAATTCCAAATGCTCGTTCTTATATGATCCAAGGAGCAAAGGGAGTAAACTCACAGGAACAAAATTGTTCAGAATTTTTTTGCACTCGTGCACAAATACACACAAGAAAATGTATCAAATCTACAGTCACTAGCATGACAGATGCACCCAAGGTCTTGCTGACATTGGCAGCCTTACAGGGGCAATCTGTATATAAGGACAACATGTTCTTGAGCAATTCCTCCTAATGAGGTAGGCGTACAGATTAGTTCCTTTAATATCTCTGGCATGAAGTCTTGTCTAAGTCAGTCTTTTTTGCTTATGAACTGAGCACTGCAGAATCATTGGAGGACAATACTGAATAATAATAATAATATAATTTGGTAGCAGGGTGATGACAGGCCCTGAAATAGATCCCTGGAATCTTCCTAGCCCTACAATATAATTTTTTTTTTTCCCCAACTGGAGAAAAAGCAGCTTAATAAAAGGCTCAAAAAAGCCCATATCATAAGCATTTTACCATTTTCCATAAGCATGAAATTGCAAAGGGGAAATCGTACAGACTGTGAAAAGTAGTCTAAAAACTATTATAATTTAAACATGCCATATAAAACATTGAAACATGCATCTACTACTTTTAAGAAGGGATGTTCACTAGAAAAACTTACTTATTTCCAGGCCTCCCCATTCTTTACATATTTAATCCAAGGAAATGGTGGGTATATTTCAGTAGGTAAAATTAATAGTATATTGTAATACATGAAAACAAGGACACGCTAAACATCCTTCATTTACCTAGGAACTGGTTGAATGCGTCAAAGCTGATATGTCATCAGAAACACCGCAATCCTGGATGAAAGGATGTGGGGCAAATAGCCTCCTTTATGACACTGTGGGAGCAGTGGGAACTGTAAGTCCTGGTGAATAACCCCAAGAGGAAGAGCTGTGCAATGTGAAAGAAACGGCTTTCAAATAGCTCCTATCCTGCTGACAGTGGTAGAATGAAGCAGGCTCATGGGAACCCCTGACTACAAATTCAAGGAAAGCTGGGGCAAATTTTTCCCCTATAAAAGACTTCAAATGCTTTCTGGATCATGATTAACCCATCTTTCATCCCTAGGGTTCTTACACAGGCTTCTTATCTCTGATTTTGTGAATGGAACAATTACCCAAGAAAATGACACCTACTTCTTTCCTCTCTTCCCTTCCCCTCCCCTCCAAAGCTCCTATTAACCTTAGCAATTCTTTATCCTGTCAATATATAGCTGAAACCTTTCCAGATTGAATACTGCATTCTTCTAGCACGACGCTTTTTTGGCCAAGTGAACTCATGAAGCGTGAATTACTGGCACGGAAGGTGCTGTTTCATACTTAATTGTAGTAATTTCCTTTAAAACAAGAAAGGTTTTTTTTTAAAAAAGTCATTTAGTACTTCCCATATGGCCTCTCTCTGAGTGTGTACATCCCTGATACACAAGGATATAGGTAAAGATTTCTTCCTAGAATCTTGATTGAAAAGATGCATTAAACATACCTATATAGATCGTATATCTAGATATGTAATCTATCTGTATTATTACAGGACCTGGATGTCCTAATCAGGATCAGTCTCCTTGAAGTGGGTGCTGTAATGCTTTGTAACTACTATCCATCCAAAAAGCTCTATTTTGCATCTCCTTTTCTTTTTACAAGGTTACATAATAAAGTGGATACCTTGAAAATAACGCTTGATGGACCTGATGAAGAAGAGAAAAGTCACATAGGTTTGTAACTGTCTGTAACGTTTTCTGTGATGTTTGTCATTGTGGTATCTGAGTCTTTCACACACAGTTAAGGTACAGGCTCTAATTTGCCTGCAGTGTTTGTAGTCATTTGTATACTGACAATGAGTTTAAAATAAACCTGATATGGTAGCATTATTTTCACCAGTGGCAATAAAAGTGACACCTGAAAAGGTAGTTCTGCTTCATCTAGCCTTCTAAATAATTAATTGAATAAGGAAGAATAACCATCCCCATTGTACAGACCGAGAGCTCAGCCAGAGAGGTGACGTTACATGTCCAAACCTCCCTGTAAGGCAAAATTAAAGCCAGAAACAGAACAAATGAGCCTATGTACAACTGCAATGCCTGTGCAATCCTACTCAAACAGAGTCTAGAGTCTGGAGATCAGCTGCAGAAGGAAAAGACTGGCAGGAGTACGCTTGCCCAAAAGCTTTCTGGAACTCCGTTCCACCTGAGAAATACGTGCTGTAGTGATGCAGTGACTCTCCTGCGTTTGGGCACAGAACAGGACGTGGAGACCTCAGGTCAGCCTTTTCATTTTCAAGCATCCTGTTCAGAGCTGGAGAAGTGCAGCTGAATTTTGAGTGGATTGGTGGACAAATTTTATTCTTTTTTTACTTTGGTAGTTTTACTTGCTAATAACAGTAAAGACAATGGTTATCTTTCAGCAGTATAGAGTAAAAATTGGTATTTCTTTTCATAATGTGCAGCAGAATCAGCTCAGCTGTATTAAGGTTATTCTTTCCACAACTCATCAATCAGCCATTCATATTTTCATAATGTCATATGAATTAAAAGATCATAATTTTAGTCGTTATTTTTAGCAGTTATTTCCTTCTCAATACCCATTGCATCCTGCTCAAAACTTCACTATGTTACAATTTCTTTGAAGACCTTTCTTCTGTATGTGTCTCCTTCCGCTGATAATAATCATTGGTCTAGTTCGATCCTTCAGCCACATTTCTGAATGAACGGGAGAGCCCCCATTGGAATGATCCATGTTAACATGACAATGACTAAATTGTGTTATTCATACGCTTCTTGGCGTTAAGACAGGCATTACCATGTGCTCGGGGCAGTCATATGGGTAACAAGATCAACTAAGTATTTCAATCTATGTGACATGAATAGGCTTCACCAAAATGAGAGAAATGCCAGAGTTATAAAAGGCAGAGCACAGATGTCATGTTTATTTTGTGCTGCAGGCTCTTTAGCTCTAATTAGCTGTCAAGCCAATTAGCCTGAACAGACATGCCAAAACCCTCCCCGTAAGACCAGCTCAAGTACGTGAGCCAGGGACTGGGGAGCTCCACGGCCGCTCGGCGCTGCCAGTCCCTTTCACCTCCGTAGCGCAGCGGCAGGAACACCAACCTGAACACCCGCTTCTGCAAACGCAAAAAGAAAGGGTACAACATAGAGCAACGACAACTTGAACCTCGTGTAATACAGAGAGAGCCCTTGCCGAGTCAGCCTCAATGATCTGCAAATTGCTATATATTGCATTTCCTTTTATTACCTCCTATTTACTGCGAGACGTCCCGGTAGCTAAAGGGAAGGGCCAGAATTTGTCCTGCATTTAGTCTTCAGCTGAGAACCAGCACAGGGTTTATGTTTCCCTTAAACCCTCAAAACAAGGATTAAGTGTGACTTGACTGCTGTTGGCCCAGCCGGTTCTTTTACAGAGAGGTGTGAAATTCATCTAGTCTGATCATAGCAAAAATATTTTAGTCTCCTTTTCCAACTGGTATTAAAACTAACTTCTGCAGAATGAACCTTTTGCAGGAACAGCTGCAGGAGCTGTAGGTAGGGAGGCAGGGGGAGAACCCTTGGATTTTACAAGCTGTTTTAACCTCTCCCAAGGCTTAGAACCATTCTAGGGTGATTGTGTTTGTCCCATTTTTAAAGCTGTTCCGGTTTTTGGCCTTTATTAGATTTTTGTATTATGCATTTTGTTATATTTATATGTATTATGACTGTATTTCAGTTATATTCCCCTTCCTGAAAAACTAACATTCTGAAATTATAATTATTAACTCTGTACTATTATGTTAAGTATAACATCTTTCTAAATAAGACCGTTGTACTCATTTATCATATCATAGTAAAAGCAGCTAGTCATATCTTGTGCAGGGTATGAGCACACAAATACGCTTTTTTTTTAGATGGTGTTTGTTTATTCCCTAAAGCTAAGAAAACAAAGTTGGAGGCTAGGTCTTGAAGTCCTCATTTAATATTTCAGGTAAAATCAGAACAGTAACACAGATAGCCCTGAAGATGAAAAGTAACCACCTAAAGACGACTCAAGGGGAAGTTGCTATGACAATGGCTTCTGAACGGAGTTAAAAATTAAAAAAAAAACAAACCACGCTTGCTTATCAGAAGGAAAGTATGACACAGGACTTGAGGTCATTCTGAAATTAGACCCTCTGCATCAAAGCTTTTGATCAGATCCGCTGCACTAGAGCTTTCAGTAAAGCTCTAACAGAGCTTTTGTGAATCCAAGCCTCACTGTGACCCCCAGCATCTGTAGAAAAGTATGAGAAATATTCTCTCTCGCTCACAGCTGGAAAATAATGAGACAGCTAGGTAACCTACACAAAATGGCAGAGTCCAGCGCAAGCTAGGCAGCTAAGAACACCGGTTCTCAATTCCATTGTTAGATACTCAATTTGAACATCTTTCTATGTGCTGCATTGCCATATTTTACTACGCAGAAGAGGCACACGCATGCTGTTCTACACCCGTTACTGAAACAAATCAACTCTCCACGTCAGGGCTCCTCTAACATCTCGCCAGTGTGAGATGCCTGGTATGCATCACTCCAAACATGTGAGCTGTTAATTGCCACAGCGCAAGATTTCCCTTGGAGGAGAATTCCCACGGTGAGATTTGTCTGCAGAGCCCATTCTGTGCTGCGTACGAGACAGCTGTTACAGCAGATGACAAAATCTGAAAAGCAATTGAGACAAGCATGGCTTTGATATGTGGAACTGCTGTTTTAGAAATGCCAAGAGGTTTACATTACAGCATGGCCGTAGAGGTGGAGTTCCTGCGAGACTTCAAGGTCTGCGCGTGGCGCACAGATACAGCTGGGAGGAGGTGGTTGTCTGGATGTACAACATGTACGTTTTTAATGAAGGTAAGTCGTGTCACCCAAAATACCAGTTTATGAAGGTAAACAACACGCTGTCTTTGGGCACCATCTGACACGGGGACAGAGACTCTACAGATTTAACATTAAACATTACCATAAGGTTTCCCAAAGTGACTTCGGACGCCTTCACTTCAGGATGCCAAATCTGAGGCACTGTTAGAGAGGACTGCTCTTCCAGTAAATTCCTCTGAAATCAGTTCAAGGGGTCTTGTACTAAATGCCCAAAATAAGCAGCAGCCCAATTGGTTGGTCATTTCTAGATGTCTTGACTTTTATGATTACTGATTTGTGCATTTGGGGTAAGGAGAAGTCAACACATTTCTACTAGAAAGAATATGCAATTGAGGCACTGGGCCATCAACACGTTCCCTACAGGCAAGATCTTCTGCCTGCTTCAGCCATACAGAATTAAATTTGGTAATAATAAGCATAAAGATGGTAATATATCTTAGCTGATTGTGTTTGAAAAAAAAAGATTCTGAAATGACAACATGTTATTCCAAGAAAGTGAGAGTATCAAATTACAGTCTGTCTGCTGAAAAATATAAAGTCATGTAGTTAAAGATAATACATTCTGCCACATGAGAGTCATTCATAACTATTAAGCTATGACATGGTATTTTTTAAATAAGTTATGCTTATGCTAAGTTTGTCATCAATTCTTTGTAGCAATTTACCTTTAAATTGCGAGACAGAAACTCAGATTAGGCTTAATATCGAATTTAGATAAATATTCATATATTTTGAATATGTCATGAAATAACTAAAAATTATATTCAGCTACAGAAAGGCTCTCTCCATCAACACCATTTTTACCGCCTTTTCAAGAAAATCAAAATGGCACGTGGTAAATATTCACCTCTGTACAAAGTACCTTCTAACAACTGGAGAATTGTTTAGACTTGTTACTAAGAAAACAAAACATTTTCTATTGTAATTTCTATAGATTGATTGATTTTGACAGAAAATTTGTTGTTTCCTAAGTTTCACTGAGCTAAAACGAAAATGTACTGATATGATAGAAGTTTTGAATGTTGCCAACTATGTATTAATTTCTGTTTCATCCAAGAAAAAAATGAGAGGCTTGGTTGTAAAGGGTGTGTTTTTCTGTGTGGTTACCTGTGCTTCAGCCTATGGAAACGCTGTAATATTTCAAATCGCCATTTGTCACTCTGCAGTTGAACCAGGATTAATGTCTGTTAGTCTTGACTATAAAGCACACTAGTATCTTGAATTAGAAAAAACAATAATGATTTTATTCATGTTTTACTCTTTCTTTTTAGTAAAAAATCCAAACCAAAACCAACCCAAAACGCAACAAAAAAACAAACCCCACAATTATCCTTTGACTGAATTTCACATCACACATGATTTTTCTACACGGAATAGTTTTTACACTGAAAATAATTTTTCACAGAAACATGTCATCTCATGACAGCCTCTTCAGGAAACAGATTCTTTTCCTGCAGGGTTATATGTTATACTATAACAAAATAAATGGAATATAAGATAAGATATAAAAACATTATATGTAATATACATATGTCTATAAAATATATTTCTGTGAGGTTTTCTCAGATTTCTTTTTTTTTTTTTTTTTATCAATAGTGGAAGTGCCATGCCTGATATTAACCTTTTAAGTGGGGAACACCTAAAAAGAATTCTCACTTCTTAATAAAGAGTATCAGAAAATGGAAACGTTTCTCTAAGCGGCATATTATTCCCCTGCTACCCTTAAAACAACATTTCCTCACATTTGGTTGTCTTTGGATCTCCTGCTCCTCCCAGAGTTGGCTCCAAAATGTAAAAAATAAGTCATTTGTACTCTTTAAGATCTCATAATGAATGAAGGGAAGCTTTGATATCCCACTTCTAAATGGGCAAAAATGCTTAACGAGTAAAACGGGTGTTGATGCTTCTTGCAAGTGGGCTGTTAGATTTGTCATTTATTCACTAGTGACTTCTTTAAGAAGAGGCGACCGTAAACTGCCTTCATCACAGCTTTTCGGAAGTTCAACCATGGTAGCGTCCACCTTCCCACAGGAACCATCTCTGGTTCAATGACAAAATTTTCAGCAGAGCTCAGACTCCAGCGTCTCCCACTGAAAACAAGTGCAGTGCCAATGCCAGGAGCACTGTTCTTTTACATTTTCCCCAAATAAAGTAGTAATTCGTATGAATGAGATACCTTGAGCTCGGGTACTAGTCAAACAGAAACACAATCAATAGTAATTTCGAGTTGCAAAAATGAGTTTTTGTATTTAATACATTCTATAATTGTCGGTTAATTTTGATAGTGATACAACAATTTTAAACCCTTATGGTGAGGGATTGTTTCGCTTGCAGTGTCTAGCATATTTTAGTCACAAATGCAACCAAGTGAATAACTGTAATGTTTACACAAGAAAGAAAATAAATTAAACTTTTTTAGCTCTCTTGTTTCTTTAAGCCCTGAAAAACAGTCCTGTCTTTTTCATGAGAAGAATGAATATTTTTCATCACTCATAACTACACCTAAAGCTTACAAGTGAAGTGCGGACATTTGCCTGTTTCTTTTTAAACATTTAGTTTTGACGTGAAAGCGTTTTGCCTCAAAACTAAAAAAATTACAGAGAACCTCAGACAAACTCTTAGCCTAATGTACATCTTAACATTGCTTTAGATTGAAACAAACCTAAAAAAAACCCCAAGTACTTTGTATTTCAAAGATAACTGTCTTTGTGGAACCATCCATCAGACTAGAATCAGCTTGTGCCAAATGAAATGCTGAACAAGGTTTGCAATGTCCAGAAAATAAGATAAACCGGAGTCCTTGATAAGCTGGACGGTGCTCACAGTGGTCTTACCAGCCTACTGTGGTGGGTCGACCCTGGCTGGACACCCGGTGCCCACCAAAGCCGCTCTGTCACTCCCCTCCTCAGCTGGACAGGGGAGGGAAAATACAACAAAAGGTTTGTGGGTTGAGATAAGGACAGGGAGATCACTCAGCAATTAACTGTCACGGGCAAAGCAGGCTCGACTTGGGGAAAACTAATTTAATTTATTATGAATCAAATCAGAGTAGGGTAATGAGAAATAAAAACTAAATCTTAAAACACCTTCCCCCCACCCCTCCCTTCTTCCCAGGCTCAACTTCACTCCCGATTCCTCTACCTCCTCCTCCCAGCAGTGCAGGGGGACGGGGAATGGGGGCTGCGGTCAGTTCATCACATGTTGTCTCTGCTGCTTCTTCCTCCT
This sequence comes from Phoenicopterus ruber ruber, assembly GCA_009819775.1. Classification (NCBI taxonomy): domain Eukaryota; kingdom Metazoa; phylum Chordata; class Aves; order Phoenicopteriformes; family Phoenicopteridae; genus Phoenicopterus; species Phoenicopterus ruber. The sequence goes on along the minus strand of CM020221.1, from coordinate 14,916,782 downwards.
CAGGGGTAGGACTCCTCATGCTCTTCCCCTGCTCCAGCGTGGGGTCCCTCCCATGGGAGACAGTCCTCCATGGACTTCTCCAATGTGAGCCCTTCCCACAGGCCACAGTTCTTCACAAACTGCTCCAGCGTGGGTCCTTTCCATGGGGTGCCGTCCTCCAGGAACAGACAGCTCCAGCGTGGGTCCCCCGCGGGGTTACAAGTCCTGCCAGCAAACCTGCTCCAGCGTGGGCTCCTCTCTCCATGGGTCTGCAGGTCCTGCCAGGAGCCTGCTCCAGTGCAGGCTTCCCACGAGGTCACAGCTTGCTTTGGGCATCCACCTGCTCCAGCACGGGCTGCAGGTGGGTATCTGCTCCACCGAGGACCTCCATGGGCTGCCAGGGGACAGCCTGCCTCACCATGGTCTTCACCACGGGCTGCAGGGGAATCTCTGCTCCGGTGCCTGGAGCACCTCCTCCCCCTCCTTCTTCACCGACCTTGGTGTCTGCAGAGTTGTTCCTCTCACTTGTTCTCACTCCTCTCTCCGCTGCTGCTGTTGTGCAGCAGATTTTCCCCCTTCTTAAATACGTTATCCCGGAGCTGCTACCACCATCTCTGATGGGCTCGGCCTTGGCCAGCACCAGGTCCATCCTGGAGCCGGCTGGCATTGGCTCTGTCGGACATGGGGGAAGCTTCTAGCAGCTTCTCACAGAAGCCACCCCTGTAGCCACCCCCCGCCCTCCCGCTACCAAAACCTTGCCACGCAAACCCAATACACCTACACATAAAAAATACTTTGCATATTTTAGACAGTTTTCAGATCTTGATCCATTGATTTAATTTCCTTTAAACACTGATTAGTTTCATTGCTTAATAGGAATGGAAATAATATCCTGGATTCTTCTTCTGGCTTTCAAAATTTGCTAGCCTAATGCTCCAGATCTTTGCTAAAAGATGGGTTTCCCTGTTGACTCAGCCTGTGCAGTTTCACAGTCAAGACAAAAAAAGCTTTTGATGAGTTATACATGGTGTATAAAATTTAATCCGTGCAGGTTTAGGGATCGCATTTCCCTGCTAGTCCTTGCATGTTAAGTAGTAGGTGACGGATCAGCTGTTAACACACGGTGTAAGCAGTGGTGACAGGTCTGTTCATAACAGAGAATGGGGATGATCCGCAAACTTTTTGATCCATTAGTCTCCACGTGTGCATCACTCTGCCCCGTGAGCAAGGCTCTGAGCAGGAACAGCAGGTCTCCTCGCATGCTGCCATCATTTATTCTCCCTTCAGCTGCTGCACTTGGGCAAAAACGTAGCGGTAGCATTGGTGCGTTATACAACCAGGTGGGATAAAGAAAAGGCGGCCCCAGCCTGGCTTTGGCTGGCCAGAGGCACCACGAGCTCTCAGGCGAACATCTTGCCCCTGGCTACTTTCTCTCTGATGCTTCCTCCTCCCTGCGTGCCTCTAACCAAAGGAGAGACAATATTTCTTCGCCAGGCAAGGCAATTACTGCTTTCCAGCCGCATGGCTTTCTCCCAGCTATCGACTGCATTACCTTCAAAACAGGGTAGTGTCAGAAAATTTATGTACCGAGTTTAGGCTCAGTCTTTCGTTCACAACATAAGCCATAACAACCGGAGAGCGTGTCTCAGGTTAATGACAAAGAGCTCCACTTAGGGCAATTGCTCAAAATATGCTCCCGAGGACTTTATTTGACAGCCTATATCACAAAATTGGAGTATTCATCTTAATCACTGCCTAGAAAGAATGGTTCCCTATTTTAAATATAAAGCATTTCCCTATTTCTTCAAGAAAAATTGTGAATTAATCCTCCCTTACCTCCGTTCCTTCTGTAATCAATGTTAGAAATAGTATCTGAAGCAGATAAATGGTATTTCTTGCATTAATTTGCTCAACTGATTGCTAAGAAAAGTTGTTCTCAGCTAGTAATGTAAATAAAATATTACTGTATCTAGAAGACAGAGAATACGACCAGATAGCAGACAGAAAGGCATTGCTTTTCAAAGGTGCCTGGTCCTCAAAAGACATTTCAACAGTTTAAGGCTTTAAAAATCTCAGTAATGCAGTGACGTCTGATCTATGTGGTTCCCATTACTTGACATACCACAGTACAAAATATAACAGCAAATGATGAAGTCTAGTGCTGAGTAGAAAAGACAACCCGTGTGCTGTAGGAAGGGTCTGGAGCATTTTGGCTGACTCAGTTAACTCCATCCTGTTACAAGCTTTTTAATCAGGGAGCAGTTGTTACAAAGGCAAAATGCACATGGAGTCTGATGGCCGCTTTCGACTAATTGACCAAAACCCCAAACTTACAAGCTTGAGGTAATTTCATATATAGTAAGTTCTCAAACTGATCGCAGTAGCAGTAGAAAAACAAAGATTTTTTAAGAAAAAACGGGAAGGTATTAGCATTATTGGTATGAATGTTTTCATTTCTGCCTTCCTTATAATTTTAAATGTTACTGCAGTATAAGGGAAAAAATCTGAAATACAGCCTCCAAGCAAATTTCTTTCAGAAGTGACTTGCAACAAATGTGAACGTGGTGTTTGATATCTGTAGTAACTGAGCTCTTTTGTTCAACTACTGGAAAGATGCAGCAGTGGTAGCCCTGGAGGGATATTCCCTGCAAAAGAGACAGTCCTCTAAGACCGTGTCACTCCAGGTCCTCTTTTGAGATAGGCAACAAAGACTCATTTTTTTGCTTTCATTAGGAGATAAACTTTAACCACAACATCATCTCACAGAGCACTCACGGACTTTAAACTACTGAGTCAGTGATGTCAAATCTTCAGAAACAACGGTTAGACCGGAGTTGAAGCAATGATTGAGAGTGACAGGTTCCACACCCCATCACCAAATCCCTTCAGGTCAGCAGTGCAAGCTTATGTCCTGAACCATCTGCTATAAGAGAAAAGCCTACTCACTTACAGGCCTCGCTTATTCTCCCGCTCCAAAGGGAGCGGGCGACGCCTGAAGATGCAGCCAGCCCCGCACCTCTCTGGAAAAGCCACCAAAACCTCCATGTTTACGTAAAAGGCGATGACAGAGTGAAGCTGCCTGTTCAGCTGCAGCAGTCGGAACTGCGTGCCGTGGTCGTACCCAGCGCTGAATTTTTACCGCATACTTGCAGAGGACAGTTCGGCTCTGGTGCGCTGCCTGCTCTTCCAGAAGGGAAGGCTTTAATCCTATTACCCTGTGGAGCCGACTACTTTCTGGCAAGAGTCATTACAGTGTTATCTGTGATTAGCAATCTCCTCCTCCGCTGAGCCTGCATACCCTCCCTACGGCAAAACAAAGACTTTCTCTCTCAGGGTTTCCTGTGTCATAAAAAATAGAGCTGAAAACACGCTGCTCAGTCATTTTTTCTGTTCGGGTAGCGTTCTGTGCAGCGTGCTTGAGCTCTTTGCACAATGCAATTTCAAACTCTAAGGCATCTGTTCCTCAAGTAATGGATCTAATTGAAAAAAAAAAGTTTCTCCTTTAATCTTTACAAGGACATATGAGTGCATTCCTCCTCTAGAAAACAAAAGTTAATGGTTCTTTCTTTTCAGAGGTACATTTGATTATTCATTTTATATGTTTGAAAAGGGTTGTGTGCGTAGTCTGAGATGTAATATTCGATTTCTAGGCCCCTGTCAGAAACAGCGGTTAAGATCATTAGACATTTTCATTCAATAAAGAAGGCTAAAAAGGGACAGTCCTAATGGACACCCTGTCACATCTTGTCCATCTCAAAAAAATACGTCCCTCATAGTAAACACGGAGCCTCTAAAATACAAGAAGATGCCTCGCTGCCCTTAGCTTTCCTTTCACCTGAGCAAACTGAAGTCGTTCAGATTCTACAGACGCTATTCACGGTACCTTAAAAAGCGAAATCTCAGCCTTGGAACACCTGCCAAGGGAAGAGAACAAAATAATACGAGGGAAGACTGTGTAAAGGGATTCAAAAGCCTCAAATCCCTGAGAGAGCTATTATTAGCCGACAGATTTAGATTTCATTTCTGCTAGAAAAATTTCAGACATTAGGGACACTTCATCATTAGCAACAGAGCAGAAAATAAAATGTAGTGACTTTTACCATATATCCTATTTGAAACAAAATAGATACTTTAACCAGAAACTGTTCTCAAATTAGAAGTACAAATCAATATACTCAAGACAGATTACTGGAGAGTTTGCCAATTTATGTCTCAGAGGAAAAGTAAAAATTTTAACCTTTCCTAATAATAGTCATTTTTCTTGAAGAAACTAGGTTGGCCAAGCAGGTCTCCCAAAATTAAATGGGTTGAACCATGAGAGGAGACAGACCATGGTACGACTAAAGGTTTTTCTATAAATGACTGGGGGGAACATTTCAATGGAAATGGCGGAAAGACAGACATTAACTTTGGGGTTTTTTCTGTTTCTTTTCACCTTTTCTATTTATTTAATCTTTCCCCTCGTAGAAAAGAAGCATGGAGAAAAAGAAGGAAAAGAGCTTTAAAACCTAAGCGCCAAAAATGTTTAAGTTCTAAATAGCTGAAAACGGTTTCACCCCCCCAAAAAAAAAAGAAATAAAATCAGGGTTTGAGGAAAATTGCATCCCCTCTGTAGCTCTACTTAGGTGGAATCCAGCAATGTTTTCTAACAACTACAGTGACTGCTCATGCGAAAAGCACCTACATCGTGGCTTCCTTTCTCACCAGCGAGCCATCTGAAGGGGGCTCACGGGAACACAGGAGGAGGGTGAGGACAGGGGAGCAGTTCCATGGGTAGCAGGACTAGCAAAGCTTTTTCCTGCAGTCTCTCCTTCAGTCAGAGCACTAGCAGGGTCTCCCCTCTCTTTCTAGCCCTGTATTTTTGCTTGATCTGTAGAAATTACATTTTCTTAAAGATGTTTTTCACTTCTGTCAAATGAGGGTGAAATCAGACAACTGTTTTAATAGTGATTTGAGAGAGACAGCAATTGCAGGAAACGGACAGAGACAGCATAGTAAGCCATCTTTCTTTAGGAAACCGGACTATAAAAACCCTAGGTGGATGGTGAGTGACAGTACATTTTCTGCAAACCAGAAGGCTGTGAGCCACCAATAACTGCTTCTATATGGAGCTTTGAAATGAAAATGCACAAGGAAAAGTTTGAAGGCTAATGAAACATGTTCCAAAATATATACGAAGAATTTTATAAAAGAGTTCACATTCTGACACTCCATCTTGCTGACAGCGACTTTAAATTGGATAGAAAAAAAGTAATTCCATTTTTTAACACCGACTATTCAGTAGGCAGCGGCAAAGAGGACACACGTGTAAGGGATTGAGCTACAAGGGTCATAGGCTCAAGCTTGTGTTCTCTCCCTGGCCTTGACGTTGCCCTGTAGCGAGATCTTCAACAAACGGCACTTTTCATGCCTCTTTCTCTGTCGCCTTAACCTTCTTGGCCATTTAGACTGTGAAGTACCACGATGCTACAGTTACAGGCGTACTTCAGGATTCGTGCTCTATTCGCTGTCTCTCATACTTCCTTCTAATTAGGCAAGGTTTTTAACAGAGTTACATCTCTGTAAATGTTAAAGTCCTCCTTAGATTTCTATGTTTTAATAACAAAATAATTTAAAAGGCTTAAAGACTTTACAAATAGTTATTTTACATGAAAGTAAGAGCTATGAATAATTCCAAAGCAGAATTCAAGCAGTGGTCATACTCTGGTGGCACTTAGCTAGGAATAACAGTAATCAGCAAGGGTCTTTGCAAATGCCTGTAGGGATTTTCTCCTTCAATCCTATAAAACTTACATTCATGTTTTATTTTCTGATCTCTGCATTCTACTTCTTTGTTTTTCATATGCATCATTATACGACAAAGAAATATAAGAGATTTCTTATTTCTTCTTTTTCTCCTTCCACTAAAGAATATGACCAAATAGGGAGAAGGAAGGGGCTTTTTGTACTTTGAGGTTAGGCCAGAACATGTTTCTCTGGCTTTCTGCTTGGGAGGTGCATCTTAAGGAAATAACAGGATTCTCTTGTTATTTTCTTCATGTTTTCATTTGTAAGGTATTCCTCAAGCTTTACCTGCTACTCCTTCTGTCTAGCGCTTTCTTCCCTTCTCTGCCCTGCTCACAGAGAGAGGGAAAGGTGCTGATTTATTCCGGAACGGTTACCAATCAGGTCCAAACCTAGGCATCAGTATAGTGAAGCTGAATAAAAAAGCTATAGTGTACTTTCAAAGGGAGACATTAGCTGAAAGGTAATGAAGGATACTTCATTGGTAATAAGAAACCCACTCCTGGGACCTCATACATATAACAAAAGAACAGCTAAAGGATAGAGTGCCCTGTAACGGGTGCATATATAGGACAGGACTACAGGCAGCTCAGTCTCTGATCTGTCACTTTAGTCAAACCTGACTTAAGGAAATAAAGTGCTTAAACGCCTGCACAGATGTTGCTAGCATCGTGGAATAAAGAGAGGAGAGGGTCTGAAAACAGAGGCTGTGGAAGGAGCTGGTTGAGTAAAACAGCCAGGCCACAGGAATTCAAGGCAGGATGCCAGGCTGGGATGAGACCCTTCCCTACAAAGCTTTATGCCAGTCATATCACCAGCTGTTAATAAAAAAAAAAAAAAAAAAGAGAAAGGGGCAGTTCCTACAACATAGGCCCCTTCTGAGGCTAAGATACTCTATAACATAATGCTTTTCATCTCCCTTTCAGCTTGATTTGCTAAATAAATGAATAATTGGTCTGTGAAACACGGCAGAAGGATATTAAAGGCTATGAGCATGTGAAATGAGCTGTGTGCTGGTGTAGTTCTAACCTCATCCAGTGAAAATCTATGTAATTCACATGGGACTGATGGATAATTAGTCCTCAGCGCTGCCAGAGTCTCTGGTGTGTGAGGAATTAGACAAACTTTCAATAAGCTTTCTTCTGCCACTTCCTTCCCAGTCACATCAATATGTTCCAGTTACGTACATATAGATACATGTTGCAAGGTTAAAAGCTAGTCCAAAGGCAGACATAAGTCAGGCAGCAACCCAAACAGCCTCCTGTATTGCTGATTATTAGCCTGGCTCTGCCCTGAGCCCCACTTTCCACATTCTGCTGGGAAAAGCTCTGGAGACCTGCTGACAGGTTGTGCTGCACACAGCTTAACCAGATCAAACGGAGAAAAGTTAAAGTTCTCCCAAAGGCACCAGACGTGAATGAACTTTGTCTTTGGGGGCTCTCTGCTGCTTGGCCTAACTCTAGCAAAGCTTACCCTTTCACAGTACCGCTGCAGCTGAGCTTAGTTTTGAGATCAAGCTAAGACTTGCACAATGAAGTAGAAGGAAAAATACAACGGTAGAGCTCTGCGCTTGCCCTTTCACAGCTCTGAACGTGGGGAGGCACGGGAGCCGTGCCTGGAGCCAAGGGTATCCAGACTCGGAATCTCCGGCTCAGCTTGGTTCCTGGTTACCAGGTTCCCCTTTTCCTCCTTTCGTTCCGAGGCCGAGGCAGGCAGGACGCCAGCAGAGCTCCGCAAGATCCGGACAGCACTTTGCACTTTTTTGTAACAACTGTTTTAGTGTTCCCAAACTTCTGTACAGATTAAAAAGAAAATGCAAAATGAGATTAGTGAATAAAATGGCATTTTTTTCTGTAGAATTATTTTCCTTCTAGCTTCTTTAGCCTGGGGAATTGCTCTCTGCCAGAAAACACTCTCTCTTCCACTCTAGTTCTGTGCTGGGAGAATAATACTCATTCAGACTAAAATAAAAGCTCACATTTTCTAGATTGTGGCAAAATCTATGTAAGAAATGTTCCTGCTGATGGATTCTGTTGCTGTGCCAGCAAGGGAGACCGCACTACAGCTCTCCACATTCTACCACCTACCAACAATCCTTTGCTCTATGGCCTTAGTGCACCGGACAGAGCTCTCGGGTCGCTACACAGTCAAGTCGATGAGAAGCCATTCAGATGTACTTGCTGTTCAAAAACTTCCCGTTTGCCTGCAGTCCAAATCTGTAATCTAGCGCTCCCTGAAGCCCCTTGGAATCCATAAACTGCTCACTGTATAGACAGTGCTGTTTTACCTTTTTCTGGGTAGTATTTTGCATTCTGCTGAAGTCTTTGAGAATTCAGTGTGTAAAAGCATCAAAACATAAACTGCTTACCGGGAAAACAGGGTGATAAATTCAAACAGAATACAGGTACAGATTTATGTGAACCAAAAGCATCTTACAAAATGTTAATTGAGCAAGGAGGACACCCTGGCAAATTACAAAGGTTCTAGAAAAACTGAAAATCAAAGAGGAAGGCATTTTACTCTGTGAAGTCAGCTAAAGAACTAGCAATCCAGACTGTTTCACACTAACCTCTCTGGTTTCCATTTCACATTCTTTTTGTTGATATATGTGTGTGTAAATATACGTATATACACATACACACATTGGTTAAGCAGCTGAGATTTTCCAGATTCAGCTGGACAATGTTTATTTATTTTATCATTCTAATCTCTTGTACTCTGTAAACATTTGCTATTGGAATATCTGGAAGGCAAATTTCCAAAAACACAGTAATGTGTCAGAGTGGCACGTGTGTCAACAAATCTTTGTAATCCCTAACATTCATACACATTGTGTGGTATATCTAAGGAACAAAAGGCATCAGAAAGGGTTCTTTCTCATCCTGCATGAACTTTTTACTTACCTGAGTTTGAAGAAAATGAGAATAAATAAGAGCACAACTGAGGAAAGAGGAAGATTCCAACTGAATTTGCAGCCCGTTGGAGATCCTAATTGCCCTAAGGGCTGCTTTGTCCCTTCCTCTTGGCATCAGTACGCAAATGGCAGCACGGGTCAGGTCTTGCCTTTGTTAATTTGTACGTGGTGTATTTGATAGCTACCCGGCACTGTGCTGATACCGCGCTGTAAGGTTTATGGAGTCCACCACCATCTACAAGTTGACCATTCATACATCTCTCTTGCTTATCCCTTTCCTTTTTATTAGGATGCACTGGGCTTTTTTTCATTAGAGGTGATATATTTTAACACTTGTGATAGTTGTAGGTAATTATATATTTCTTTCTTCCCTTCTCCTGGACTACAGCTGCTTTGGGAATTAGTTCCTTTGCCTGAAGTTGCAAGATTTGGTATAATTCACATTCTCAACATTTTGTTGGAGATAAAAACTATGCATCTTACCCTGTACATGACAGAAATACAGATTCGCTGAGCTATAGAATCGTCAGAGTAAATCAAAAGTTGTACCATTCCACCAGTCTATCATATTGCTTTAGTCCCTTTAGTTTCATTGAAAGTTATTCCTTTTAACTTCTAACTCGTAAGGCTAGTGTATTCAGTAAGTTACCGGAGAATGCCTCATGGAAGGGATTGTGCAAGAGCATCCAACACTCTTGTGTTCATGCCAGTCATCTCTGTTCTACGTTCCCTGCAGCTCATTTGCGAGCATTAAGCTTGTGCTGTAGGTTAATACAAGCATTCACCCAGCTAAGTGCAGCTTCTGCTAGCCATGTAGCTGCTGCAGCCCAATTCAGCTAGAAAACTTTCCCAGGAAGCTAAATAAATATTTAGGCAGCGAGCCCACGCGGAGCTCCAGTCTGCCACAGCTATGTTGATAGAAGTATTTCATTTGTCTAGTATAAAGCTAGTTTGTTCTTCTATGTGTTAGATGCAGTCAGAGCAGCGTTGCTGATGTTCTCAGGGACATATGGAACATAGAAGTACAGCACTGTAGGGCAGCGTGAGCATGACCCAAGCCAGGATTCCCGGTTTCAGGCAACCATGCAATAGATGTCTGTCCAGTTCAGAAGGAGTCACACATCAGCTATTCCATGCCTGTGGAACAGGTCACAGAACAGCGCCATAAAGGTACTACAGTAAAAGACAGTCTCAATCATGACGTGCCTCCTGAAGGGAACAGGAGGGGTCAAGGGAAATCACACCTAGAACTTCATAAATAGAACTCGTAGATGACTTTAGGTAGCGATTGTGCAGAGAGGGAGGTGGAAACTCATCGGCCTGATCTGGGCCCTCCCTGCCTTGATTGAAAAATATTACTTGAAATAAAGAACAGGTTCTTACCTACAAATGAGGGTACAGGTTACCATGAAAGAAATTTGAGTTTGATGTCTAGCTTCTTAGTTCATGGGGCTGAAAGCGTTTGACAATTTTCTGGGAAATTGCATCCACATCTCTCTACCAAGATGATCTGGGATGGAGCAAAACCTTGATGAGTCTCAGGAACCCCATTTATTTCAGTTTTGAGTACGGTTATATTTAGCATAGATATGCTACCTTAAAAATAATAATTAAAAAAATCTCTAAACTGCTTCCCAAAGAAAGTTTGTGCGCGTATATGTGATCCTGCGTTATAACAGCTCAGGCACTGCTCTGAGTCTTAATGAAGCTCATGTGATATCAGTTATAAATGGGAACTGTGCAGAGCAAGTGACATAGTGTATCTGAGAAGGAGTTATAAAAAAATATGCTAATTCTGAAAATAAGATTCTTGGAAGGAAATGTGAATATGTTGATGGAACTCTGCAGAAAGCAACATATTCTTTCACAAAGACCTCGCCGTTGCCAAGAACCTCCTTTTAGCCATCTTAAATGATTACTTTATCTAAATGCAGAATTGGTATGTGTTTTTACAAAAGAAAGAAGATTCTCTCTTAGCAGTGTTCACATGCTTTTGGGGATGCAGAATCTTTAATCAGCCATTATGTTATACAGCTTTTCAGATGTCTCTATCTCCCAAATTCTAATGACTGAAACATGTTTAGAACAAGAACAGCTATAATTGTAAAGACTTGTGCCTTTTTGAAAAGTCATGGCTAATGAGAGTTTTTTAAAATGAGCTTCTTGGTACTCTTATCCTCTAGAGGGCTGGTGGGAGGAAGGAATTGCATGCGTTCCTGGTTGCTCCCTTTAGTTCCTCATTCTACTTCTGAAATCTTTTCCATACCTTGCTGAACTAGCTGTTGTGAAAAAAATGGAGAACTGAAGCCCTTTGTGCATTTATCAGTTGCAACTTAACCCATTTGCAAAAATAGTGTATTTTGGAAACCGCTCATCTAAATAGTTCCTGTGAACACAAGTTCTGTCCATTTTTCTCTTCTTTTTTTCTCAGGTCTCTTTTCCCTGCCTTGGTTGAAAATAGAGGAATGGCTGAAATTTTTCAATTCAAACTATTTTGTGCAGGAAATTTTAGCTAATCAGTTAAAAACAAATTTTTTTGAGAATGCTGATTTTACACGGGTTGGTTTGGTTGTGTATGAAAATGGAATACCTTTTATTATTCCTTTGAATGTCTTTCTAAAGCATTGCTCTAGTGTTTCGTACTACCTACAGCGTGTGTTCTTCAAGTTCTGTCCTCCCCCGTGAGCTAGGATTCCTCACCGAACTGTGTGTCTACGCAATGGCCAAGACTCTGTATCGAGAGGAGACTATGGTGAGCAACCACAGATTTAATTTATCTAATACCAGCTGTACAAAAAGAGCACCAATCCATTTCAAGATGGAAATAGAGCTGTTTTCATTCCAAATATTACATGGGTTATTTCCTGTGGTCTTCATTAACGCTCATAATCTAAATTTTCTCATTGTTCACATGCCAAGTGAGATGTAGTGTGGTAAAATTATTCAGTATGGATGCTGTGATATGTAACCTAATTCATGTGATACGATTTCGGTTCTCTGATAAACAAGTAGAAACCTTTGAACACAGTAAAGGCCAATGACTAATAACTGTTAATGAATTAAAGCACAGGTCTAATTGATGTAGTTGTTAAAATTATGGTAGCAGTTTATATCTCTCTATTCTAAGGCTTCCAAATTTGCAGAATTGAACCAGGGTCAGTACTGTTGCCCCTAGAGACATTATGTTATACAGTGCCAAAAAAAGTGGAATATAAAATCATGAAAAAAATCCAGAATTCAATACAAAACCCAACGACAATCTTGTTAATTTCTTTAGTTGCTTTAGCAGCTAACATATTTCTGCCAGAAATGAAGCCTCCCCCGCTTTTTCCCCATGAAGATACTGATAATTAATGTCAGAGCAACACAGAATGTGCATTTCTATTACCTAAAATATTTGACCAGAAATACTTCCTGCTCCTTTTTAACTCAATAAACATCAGAAAAAAATGTATCGGATTGCTTTCCTTTATACTATTCAAGTGAAAATGAAGAATAACATGAACTGCACACACAGAGTGGGGAATAATCCCACCATGTCAATTAAATTGACAGCGTATGGAAAAATGCTAGTGAATTCGCTATGTATTTCATTTTACAACCATCTCAGCTTGAATAGTATATCTGGGAAAGCTTCTTCTGTCTACAAGAGGTTTTTCCAGAAGAGAACATTTATTATAGTTGTCTTGGCAACGTGAGCTCTGTGGAAATATAAATCAGAGCTTAAGAAGGTTTTGTTTTTAAACTCTGAAATAAAACAGAAGAAAAATAAGACAACTAGATGAGCAGAACTTTATGGCTGGTCTCTGTTAAATGCATGAGATGACCAGATCCGTTACACGTTGAAGTATTCCTGCCTTGCTTCATGCTGATGAAGCTCTGAGTGGAGTACAGTCTTAAACAGGAGCCCGGAGCAATGCACTGAGAAAGATGTAAGCAAGCTGCACGAAGCCCACGTTACAACATCAAACAGCATAATGGGCTCACAGGAACAGGACCCTTGACAAAGTTAGAAAGAATTCAGAGCAGAAAACAGAAGACTGAAGGGACACATGATTGTGATTTTTCAAAACCTTAAAGTTGTTATAAAAAGAACAGTTACTAATTGTTCCACATGGGGATCCCAGCCATGAGAAGCAATGCAGGGAAAGAGTGAAAAATTCAGCTTAAATGAAGCAAAATTTTAAGCTGTTAAGTGATGAATGCCTTTAAACAGTGTAAGAAGTTACCCAGAAAACCTCTCTATGTCATTAGTAATTTTTAAGCATGGACTCAATGAGATTTCTTTACAACTGCTCTTGTTATAAAGAAATTGCTTCAAAAGTTTGCAAAAATGTAAAATATTCTATCCCACCATCTAATAGATAGATATTCTATCTATTTTTTTTTACTGGAAAAACCAGCAATCCCTTCGTCTGGTACACTGGCCGAGCCTAGCAGAAAGCCGAGCGTTTACTGCTGCCGCCCGTGCGACAGACGAGCCCGGACACAGCTCCACCTGCGCAGGCACACAGCCTGTCCTACGGAAGATGCTGCTGCCATCGTTGCCTTCGTATTAACATTTATTGAGAGTCAGGAACTTCAAACTGGGAATCAAAGTCTAATAACCTTGCTTCTCCTGTTATTTTAACTAAAAGGCGCGTCTAGCAGCAATTGCGAAGGGAGAACAGAGATGATGTGCGACCCTGAGGAAACGGCTTAGCCTTCAAGAGCTGCCTGGCTCCCATCACTAGTTTTGCTCCAATACTACATAGGAAATATGTTGCGAAATTCAAAGAGGTAGCAGAAATATTTCCAGCTAAGCAGCATGTAAACCTAATTTCAACTGGAGACAGAGAAGAAAGTACTGAACTAGCCAAAAGACAAAATCATTAACCAGTGATTTCAGCCCGGATCCAGATTTCAAGTAAATTTTGCCTGCACGTTCCCGAGACCCCAGCTGTGGGATGTCATGTAAAGATCTTATTTTCTGTTCATTTTTCTGGACAGTAGCTGTAGTATATTTCTAGTTTAGCACCAGTCTAGCAAAGCCAAATACATTTCTTTCTTCAGTCAGCAATCACTAGTAAAATTACCCAGGAAATAATCAGTTAAAACTAACTTGACATCAACAAGGTATCAGCCAGATTGGACAGGCTAAATGCCATTTTTGTGATCTTATTGATGCTGTTACATTTAAAAATGCTGTTACATTTTAAAACTGTGATCTAAAAGGAACAAAAAGGGGTAGTCAGAGACTGAAGTTACTCTAATTCAGTATTAATTTCAAATATTTCACTAACACTTTGAGAACTTTTTTCCTTTTTTAATCTCATAAAGTAATCTCATTATAGCTAGTGTTCTCAAAAAACTCCCGAGGACATTGATAGATGAAACTTAACACAGAAGCAGCGTGTCTGGATAGAAATCACTCAATGTCCCTGTAAGACATTTCTGTTCTCTCTCAAAGAAAGGATCAAAACCTTCTGATCTTCAGAAACGCTTAACTTGTTTCTGTAAAGGTAAAAAAAAAAAAAAAAAAATATACCAGTGTCTCCCTTCACTTCTCTTTATTGTTCTTTCTCCTTTACCACATGTTAACCCAGGATGTAATAAATCACCTCGAAGCAGTAGGGCAGACATAAAACGCGCACCTGCGGTCTTGAAACTTGCTCTTGCCTTTGTTCCAGATGTAGCGAGGGACGGTAACACCAGCTACAGGAAACGTTTTGAGTTTTCACTTGTGCTACGTGCCACACAGAACTGCTGCGTAAAGAGAAAACTGCTCCCGAGCGCAACCCGCTCAGCGGCACAAAGTCAAAGTATAAAGACGCAAATGACGTAAGGGCGCTTACTGGAGCTCTGTAAGGCAAGAAAGGGTTCTCCTACTTGAAAATGTTTTTTCAGGAAGCTGGTATACTTTAAGGTCACCCACCGATGTAAGTCTGACTGTTGTCTTCTCACAGGTTAAGGATTTGTCTTGGCTAAACTTGTTAAATTTCATCTTTCTTGAGGTAGCTGTTATCTTGGATTCTTCTGTGCTGCCCATTGCTAAAGTATCTGTGGAACTTAAAATCTGTGATGCACTTATCTTCAATGCATCCCAGTGAAACACAAAAAGCATGATTTCTCCCATTTTTTTGATGGGTAACAGAGACAAAAGGGATTAAGGTTGTACCTAGGATCTCAGGAAAGCTGGCAGAGTGAAGAAAAGAGCTCCACTCTTCCAAATTTCAATCTGCCATGTGAAACCTTACTGCATAAAAAGCTTTTTCTCTCTTCTTTTCCCTATTTACTGTGCCAATTTACAGTCCGTGAGTGTCTCTTGATAGCAACAGTAAAAGAGCAGGGGAAATGAAATCTAAGATATGTTTATAGCTTCTTGATATACAAGAACCTTCCTCCTTATTTGTACGGGGACGGTTTGCAGTGCCAGCAGTTTCATTATGTTGAATCAAATTGGACTGTGTTTGAAGCAGGTGTTTTGAGTAGCTTCAGTACCTTATCCATGCAATTCTGTGCATCGCTGGAATGGTCCCATTTGGCTCCAAACTAAGAAGAGCAAATTGACTACTTGTGGCTGGATCATGCAGATATTCTCAAACAGGCTGCAAGGCTTTGTTTTGTTTCTCGTTTCAAAGGTGGGAGAGTGTACACTTACGTGATCGAAGTAAGAAGGAATATGATGTTTAACTTTCAGTTTGAGAAGACATGCTGAATTTTCGCAATTGCCTGCAATAATGTCTTTTCAGAAGATTCTAGTCTAAAAGCTGCTCTTTCACTTGCCATATTGCCCTCAGAGACAGGTTTTGCTCATGTCAAGGTTGAGTGATCTCAATATCTGAAATGGCAGCATGATGACAAGCACAGAAGAGAATGAGAAATAAAAGTACTCGCTCTTTATTTCAGTCCCTTTTCATTTGATGCTTGCTGCTGATGCCACTGCTGCTGAAAGCATTATATTTCTGGTGCAGAACCCGTGGCTGGAGACTCAGAGCTGATAGATTTAAGAAACAAAGCGGTGATGTTCACTATTCTGATTGTCAAGAGACACTTTTGCTTTACTAATGGAATCCAGCGTGAGCTTGTTGGAAGATTTTCCATGCATGGGAGAATATGGCAACTATCAAAGGAACTTTAACTTTCTTTACTCCAAAATGGGTTTCCTGGCCTCTAGCTGTTAAAAAATGCACAGAATGTGTATGCATTCTGGAGCATCAAAGCAGCTGCAGGGGTATGAGACCAGATCCTGTATTGATATTGAGGTTGTGAAGTAAGCATCAGCTAGCTATAAGAACATCTAAGAAAAAGAGGTAGAAGAAGAAACCAGCTGTTTTAACAAGATGGTTGCCAACACTCTCTTCTTTGGCTGGCTGGGGTCTCTCTCCAATTATTATACCTCAGTTTTTTGGTTTTTGTTTTTTGTTGTTTTTTTTTTTCCTTTCAAAACCCATTTAAACATCACTGTAATACAGGATATAAAAACTCATGTCTCACAGCTAGAAAATGTCATTGGAAGTGCTGTTTTCATAATGCTCATTCTTATAATCAGAAGCAGAATAAAGGCTGTATTAGTTCCTATTTGGGGTTAGTGCAGGCACATTAGTTTTGTAATTAAAGTGGTGTTTTCTAAACGTTTTGTGCTTTTACCAAATGGCAACTTATTCTTCAAGGTGTTAGCAAAGTATAATGTGGCGTGACAGTTATAATCCGCTGGAATTAAAATGTAAAAGTATGATGCTGTACTCCAGCTGGGCAAATAGGTGTTTAAGTGATTTCTCCCTTCTTTCTTTTTCTGATTTTTCTCTACAAAGTTCTTTCCTTTGTTCTTAGAGGTTCTATAAACCTCACCGATAGCATTTCAGTGTGTAGGCATATTAAGAGATGTTTTTTAATTCTTTACATCTGCTGCTTGACTTCTTCTCCAAGTGACTGCTCTAAAAGCAGGGGATATTTTCATCTAGAATTTAACAGATGGTGGTCTAAAGTTCAGATTTGATTTGTGTGCTATGTCAACTCATGAAGTGCTACATAACATTAAGCGCTCTGAAAAAAATCTCTATTCCTGTATATATAAACTAGATTGTCAGAACTAGAGAAGAGCTGCATTTCTCAGGTCTTCATCTGTAAATTATGAACAATAGTATTCATTTTATCTCATAGTGATAGTAGTAAGACAAATTAATATTAACACATCATTGATATATTTTAAGGATGAGTCCATAGAAAAGACCATGGATTGTTGCTACTTTGCCATCAGAATATGGTCATGTCAAACTAAGTTCTTCAAACCTGGTAAAGATCCTACTTCTCAGTGTGGTTAATTAACAGTGGGGGGAGAGGAGGGAATCTAACTTTTTACCCTCTGCAAAGACATTCATAAAAAATATCACAGAAATTATTTTTAATGATCATATACCCCTCTTCCACTTCCCTGCAAACCCTGTCAGAATTAGCCTTGCTCCACCTAGCTTATGGAGTTAATGTTCATATAGGCTATAGTCCTGGCAAGCAGCTCGATAGTCTAATATTTGAGCAAATTATTATGAAAAGTTGAAAAACCTTAACTATCATTGCTCTGGATCCTTCAGTAGTGGCATCTGATTATGCCACAAGAGTTTCTCTCGATTTTGAAAGAATGCAAGATCACATCTACTGGGAATAATACTTTCCTATTCATTATACTATGGTTTACATAGCATGAAATGATGAATTCAAGGGCTTCTTAATGCTCTGTAAAACAATGGCATCTTTGAATGTGTAATGAACTTAAAATTTAAAAAAATATTAGTATCTTAACAGCATTCCAAAACTTCTAATATATTCTAAAGATATTGTAAACTACATAATATTTACGCCTTGTATTCTAATATATGCTATATTCTGACACATTCTAAATACAGTTAAGACATGCCTATAGCACATAATGGCAAATTTTGCTCACCAGATACGATTCTGTCTTGATAAAAACACATATGCTACTATGCATAGAAACCTCTTGTTAAAATACTGTTGGAATAATAATGTATACAAAAACCCATTAGCATTTGTGCTTTTCTCATTATAGCTAATGGCCAAACCTCATTGATTACAACAGGAGCTCTTTTCAGTGAGCGTTTCTGCTTACTTTTGCTGCAGGCCAAATTATACGTCTGTAATCTCTGGAACCCTCAGTATTTTCCATTGCCACATCAACAGCTGCTAGCAAGTGCTCAGCCTTTTTTCAAGTGCATGCGTCTCTGCCGATGTCCCCAGCCGCCTCGCTCCCCGAGGTCACATCTGAAATACACACGTTCCGCAGTTTGAATTGTCCTTTCCCTCCCATCTAATAACTAATCGTGGCACAGATTTATATCAACTCAAACGAAAGAGGCACGTAACACGGATATTTAGGTGTAAACCTCTCTGCATAGACTCATTTTTGGGGTAGTAGATCAATTTAATAAAGATCAGTGACAAGCCTATTTTGGCTAAATCAAGATTAGTTAATGAAATACAAAATAATAATATAATCACCAGTTTAAACTAGATAATGTTTGTTTTAAACGAAGCTTTCTGTTAATTTGATTCAAATCTGTTTTGATTAGGAATCATGTAAGGGCACGGAAGGACAGCAAATGAGTTTTCTACATGTAGATAATCAATGCACGTTGCTTGCCATTTGTCATGGTTTTTAAATAAAGATGCTTAAATTATTGCTCCGTATTTTTGCTTTCTATGAGTATGAAGAATGGGATTTTGGGTTGGCTCACATGTAGATATTGAACTCCAAAACCTCCTATCTGTCAGCATCCGTTCCTTTCCAAAAGAGCAAACTTTCCCCTTTTCATGGTCACTCACTCAGGGAAGACACCCACAATATAATAGTTCATGTAATCAAACACAGCTATACACAAAATAGCATGTATTTTTAAAATTGTAATAGATCCTGGAGTAAAAAAAAAAGTAAAAGGGCTTTAAAAATCACTCCCCTTAAGGTGTTCCCGAATTGAAAAGCTCCTAAGCTTCTAAATAAAAACATGCAATAAAGATTTACATAAGTTTACAGGGGAACTGCCATTTGGGATCTCATCCAAACTGCCGTCTGATGGATATAGATGCACACACCAGAGCCTGTTTCAGATTGTGGCCTGGGTTAACTGCTTTAAAGGAAGATGCAAGGAGCTATCCACATACATGGGAAGCTGTGAAGAAAAAAAATGCCTATAATGCTAATTACTTTCCAGGCTCTGACAAACTCTTGGCCGTGAAGATCAGTATTTCTCATTTAGTCAGTCCTGCCACAGGAAGGCACTGATCGTGGCAAATTCCTCCTGTCCTCACGGAAGTTATTTTCTCCATTTCTGTGCTAAAGTTTCTGTACTCTTTTTATGTTATACTGAGTGAAATAGCCAGAATTTTGCCTTTTGCTGGCACTTCAGCTTCTTCCATTTCTCTGTCGATGAAGACAACAATGAGTTTATTATTATGATGAAGTAATAAAGTGTATGGTCCTTCTTCAGCCCGTGCCATCTGCAGACACGGATCAGCATTTATAACGATGCCAGCTGCAGATGCCAAAGGTACCCTTAACCAGAGAGGAGAAAGTCAGCAAAGCTGTTAAACACAACCATAAAGATACATTTGTTATTATTATTCAGTCCCTTTTAATAAGGTACGTGTCCAGTGTGCCAAGCCAGAACAAGCAATACCAACGAACTTCAGCTACCTTGGAAAGAATCTATTATCATTAACAAAGACATTCACAGCTTTACCAATGAAGTCTGTAATGACAATGTACATTGTACAATGTACAATATACGTTGTAACCGGATAACGAGTTGAAGCTATTATCAAATTGACAAGGCTGCTGACATAAAGTATGCAGGCAATTATTTTAGTACATT
Organism: Phoenicopterus ruber ruber; assembly: GCA_009819775.1. Lineage (NCBI taxonomy): Eukaryota > Metazoa > Chordata > Aves > Phoenicopteriformes > Phoenicopteridae > Phoenicopterus > Phoenicopterus ruber. The sequence continues at coordinate 14,897,240 of CM020221.1, read as the reverse complement.
GATGGCTATATTTCTCACATATAGTATTTAAACATGATAGCTACCCTTTTCTTTTTGATAGCTACCCTTTTCTTTTTGATGCCCATGTGTAATTCTCACGAGTATTAACTATGCAGAGCAGCATATAAACTTGTTGGATTCACTTTGGAAAGGGCTGGGCTCACGGTGTTTTATTATTAAGGGATATACTTTGTACAAACTCATATACCTGCCTTGTTTTCTTCCCCTTCCATTAGGTGTTTCTGCAGAACCTAGAAAACTGTGCTCAGTTATCTGCTGTCTCATTGAAATAAGAGCAAGAAGCCCTGGGGATACATGACACAGGAAGCCCACTTGTGAAGTTTACTAGTTCCACAGGGATGGCAGTAACGTTAGCACGTACTGACGTAGACGTGTATGAAATTGGTAGAAGAACCCTGTGTCCAGAACCAAAGTGGGATCAAAGCTTATCACAGAAGCCGTTTTCCTGTCAGAAATGCTGCTTTGAGAAATGGTTAATGAGATAAATGCACATCAGTTCCTGACACAAAAAAAAAAGTTAAAAAACTAAATTACTCCAGGAAACAGTGGTTAATGTCTTGTTTCACAGTGGAATGTGTATTTAATTTTTAACACGCTCTAGTGTTTTATGTTATTTCATTACATTTGTTGCAGAAGTATTAACCTGAGAATGACTATACTGGATGAAAGCAGTAGCCAGACTCTCTAGCCAGTATCTTCCCTCCTGCAGGGGCAACTAGTGGGTGCTTACCAAAGAACCCTGCCCAGAAAGGGGCTTCCTTCCCCACCGATTTCTTGCCCAGAGCTAATAGCTTACGGTCTGCTTGATCTGGAGGTGCCTGCAGTTCACATTCAGCAATCACTGATGGACTCCTGCTCCAAAGATCCATTTGCAAAACCAAGCATACTCTTCACCCCCACAAATCCTGTAGCAATGAATACATAAATGTAACGTTTTTGCTGTATAAAAAAAATATTTTCTTTTGTTTGCTTGAAACACACAAATCTGTTAGGATGGCTCTTATCTCTCTTATTTTGAGACATGGGATAATTTATTTCTATTCACCTTCTCTACATCATTCATGAATTCAGGGAGCTCGGTATTCCCCTACAGATTTCTCTTACCCGTTTTGTGTCTCTGTAGTTACGTGCCTCTGATCATCCTTACTGGAACTAGAAAACTTTTATATATCCTTTCATGAGGCTGAGGGCCTCTGGACAAGGCACACAGTAGTGAAGACTGTGTTCCATGGGTTTGTAAGTAAATGTTTTCTATTTGATTTCCTATTTCTTTTCCAAGAATTCCCAACATCTTTCTTACCTTTTTAACTACAATAAACATTGCACTAACTGTTCAAAAAGTATTCGGAATGATGATGATAGCTAATAAAGAGTCCATACACACAGTTAAACTGTTAGCTATTAATCACATTAGCTGCACACACATCTATTTCTTTTCCCTTTGTATATTGCTTTGCATTTGCCATCCTACAACTCCCTGTAGTCAGCTTCTGATTCCATCACCTCAGATAACTTTGGTCACCCCACTTTTTCTCTCTTTTATAGGTAAGAAAGGAATATGCTACTGGCAACCTCCTTCTGGTGGAAAATCAAGCACTTAGTCCTCCCCTTTGTTTTCTGTTACTTGGCTCTTAATTCGGAAGCGGACTATTCCTCTCATCCCAGGGTCACTAAACTGCCCTTATAGACTTCACAAAGGACCTTCTTTGATGCTTTCTGAAAACCCTAGTACGCACTAATAATTTAGCATCCTGACCTCATGAGGTCTTTGACAGTGTTAACAAACACAGAGGTGTGAGGTATTGACATCCCTTTTACAAAGGTTCTCTCACCTTTTCTGTAGTACCTTACAGCTACCTGTGTGTCTACTAATCGTATTCTTTATTGCAGTTTCTACTGATTCGCCTATGCAGGTCGAGCTTACAGTCAATCTGCTGTCACCCCTGGATCCCAGTTGTAGACGTCCCAGCCTCTGTGCCTCTGGTAACGTTTTGAGAAACGGGTAACATACCATGTTACTACGTAAGCAATTTCATATTTAATGTCTTTTTGAATATGAAGGTAAATAATCTCAGATCCTGGCACTTTTTATTACTGAGACTGGCAGTTTTCTGTAAAAAACACCTCTTTTAAGGCTTCTTCAGATTAAGATTTCGCCGATTAATGCCTGTTTTTTTTTTAAAAAAAAAAAAAAAAGTACTGCTGGAAGAACTACTTTGATCACCTTCTCCCTGAATACTGATGCAACCAATACATTTAGCTTTTCAGCAACAGCTTTTATCTTCCCCGGCCGCTCCTTTTATACCTGGATCAACAGTCTGCTCCCAAACAACTCTCTCAAAATCTTCCCAGGTTCTGATGTGATAAAACCAGATTTTGTTACTAGTTTTCATATCTCTAACAGGATGCTCCAGTTTTATCTTTAACTAGCAAAAGGTTAAGCTTATTCACGGTTGCTTGCTTGGAAATAATTTCTACTTTGAAAGACTTTTTTTTTTTTTTTAATTTCTTAATTACTTCCTTTACACTGCTGTGTAATCATGTTGGCTTTTGAAGGTCATTAAAATAAAATGTTATTGCAGTGGATTTGTTTCAACATTTCTCCTTAAAAGAAATCCTGTTCTTGATAGAGTATCTCTGTTACCGTTAGATCTTGAACTAGTACATCTCACTTCAAAATGGCAAGTCACAGCATAGTATGGAATGCCATAGCCTGCATTATGCTCATCATGCCATTTATGGCATGAAATAGTGCATTTTTTATTTTTAATACATAAAACATTTTATTTTGTTAAAAAGACTACGACTGTCATACAGGTTGACATCTCTTATCTGATTTATTGGCTAGCCTGCGATACAAATGAACACCAAATACAATGAAACCATTTAATACTAGGAATAAGAAAAACAGATAAGCATTCAGAGTACTCATTAGAGGAGCAGCTATTTTCTAGATAGGTCTTTTACCCTGGAATCATTTTTCTAGGATATTGAAAACAGATGCTCTTTTAATTAGAAGCAGAAAATCTGAGTTTCAGCTAGCAACACCCAAGAGTACGCTTGACTGTATTGGAGATAAAACACAAACTTTACATGAGTTCTACCACCTTCTGTTATGTAAATGTCTGCTCATGTATACATCTGCTAGATGGCATCAGGTCGGTTAAAGCATGTGCATCTCCTTGTGGCTGTGATAGTCTCCCCTTCACGGAGGAGGGACTACTAGTCAGTAAAATAACATGAGCTGCTGTTCTTTAACATCAGTGGTCGAGACCTGTAGCTTTTTAAACAGAGGATCCTGGATTCTATCCTCAGTGCTGTCTATATGCAATTTAGTTGGCTGTTGCAGTCTATGACTATATATAGAACCAGATTTATTACTATGGATGTGTTACCAAGAGAGCAGATCCAGCCTGATAGAAGGAAAAATATTAATTCCCTTGAGATCAAAAACATCTCCTGTAGTCTGCTTATCCTTCTCTCTCTTTTATAGCCATGACAGCAGTGATAGATACCTAAAAAATACCTAAGCCAGAATAAATCTCAGCAGAGAACACAAAATTAAACGTGACCTCTCAAAAATTTTAATTCTACAACAACAAAAATACAATAGCACCATATTGCCAAATGACAACTTCATACACATAAAGAAACCAAACTCGTATGTTCACCACAGGTCATTCCATGTCTAAATGTGGGCAGCAAGAACGAGAAGGGAAAGCACAGCTGTATTTACAATGCTGTCTCCTGAGGTTCAGGCAGCCATCCCAAAAATAATAGCCAGCAAGTGACAACAAAAAGCATGGCCTGGACCTTAACTCCTTTTGGCTCTGCATAAGGTAAAATGTAACTATAGCATTTTTATTCCTTCACAGTGCAGGGTTGTCCGTGACCACACAGTTAAGACCATTCTTATCTTCTGCATTGTTTTGACTGCCCAAAGTTGCACCCTGTTCACGGAGCATTTTAAAGGCAGAAATAGCCTAACGTTTTAACTTTTCCCTGGTTAAAGTCTTCGTTGGAAGCTGAGAGATGAGTGCGCAAGAGGTACCCTGTCGGCTTAAGATGACACAATCAGTGATGAGACTTGCCTAAGCTGCGACAATGAGCTAGTATCTTAAATACTCTGAAAGCCCTAGAATCACTGGTGTCTGTCAAAGACTGGTTAGCTCTGGTAAAAGGGAAAGACAACTCCTCAAGCTCTTTTAGTTACTTTAAAGAAGGAAAAGAAGAAAAAGAACTAATGGAATAGGGCTCTAATTGGCTCACCAGTGCTAATGAGACCTGCGGTAATTAGCTTACTCAATACACTCTCACTGGGTTCAAATAAAAAAGGTTGGGGTGTTTAGATTGTCCTGCCGTGTTGAACACATGTACAACATCCAGACTAGCTTGCAGACCTTGGCCCTAAGCAGATCACAGGACATCTGAACGCAGACTGTAGCTGCTTGTTACTATAGAGAGGACAGTGTGGGAGGCAAGCTGTAGAGTTTTAAATAGGCTTTAAGACCTAGAAAAAAGCCTGAGTCAACTGCAGAGAATAGGGAGAGCGAAGGGAAGGAAAACTGATATAGTGAGATGCATAAGCAGATTGGCAAGACTTGTGACAGTTGGTGTTTTCCTTAGAGCCTCAGCTTTTAGAATTAAGGGACTAAGGAGAGAGACTGATTTAACTTAATATTAAAATATTTCTAGCTCTTGACCAGGTCATTTCAACATTAAATTTGTAACAGCCTCTCTGAATTTACACGTCAGTTTAATGAAAATAGTGAACCCTTTAGAGAGGGGGGAAAAGAGCTCAGGAGACATGCCATTTATACAATTTAGCTATCAAAAGCTAAAAGTTTCTTATTATGGTCTTGTTTTGAGAGTCAGTACTACTTTGACAGAATCACACAGAATTATATAGGCAACCAGCAAGGCTGTGGAGAGCAGAAGGCTAAACAGGAATAAGATAAGAAAACACTGCATTTTCCTTCCGTTGTAGTTTTTAAACACTGTGTACCAAGGCAACTAGCTTCAAATTACATAGTGTCGTCCAAAGTGAATCTAGAAATCACGGTAGTTGGGGCTAGAGATTGGAGGGTGCGTTGTAGCTGTATCTTGATCTTTTATGCCAAGACAAAGATGTGTTCTTCCCAAGGAATGATTTGAACTTTTCTCTTGTAAAAATCTTTTATGTTTAGAATTCAGAGAAATGAGTACCAAATATATCTGTGGTCCCCTGCTGACCACTACTACAGCTCTAAGGGTTCTCAAGCACTCTGCAAATAGGAGTTCTTTCATTCACACCCAGGAGCTGCAAGACCAGCCTTCTGCCTACATTACAGAAGAATAAACGGTGGTTTGGGCATACCGTGTGACAAGCTCAAGGTCACACAGCAAAGGAGGAGCAGATCTTGGAATAAACCAGGACAAGCCTATAATTCCTGGTCCCTCTTGGCTGGCATTCTTTCCTATTCCTATGCTCGAGTCTGATGACTGTACAGCACTGTAAATACCAGCCAGTCCTTCAGCACAGAAGGACAGGGTTTGCTTTAATGCTATTTTTAGTTAAGCAGATCCCACTTTTAAATCTGCAACGCCTTCATTTTCAATATCGTGATTATGTTTAATGTTCCATAGGAAGATGAGGGGATTAGTATGAATCAGAAAGCACAATGCAGCGTAGGCAGTACCATGCTGCCTTCTGAAACACCAGCACAGAGCAAGCAGGAGCTTTGGTGGGGGCTTTGCACAGGGAGGAGGCATTAGGCAGCTGGACGTGTCAGCTGGGTGCCTCATCAGGCAGCTGGTGCGAGTGGAAGGTCAAGAGCGCATTTACTGTTTACTGAATTTGTAAATTACTAATTATTCAGCTCACTAAGCAAGGCAGGCTCATTGCCTGCGCATGATATTCCCCCTCCCATTAAGTCTAAGCACATATGGAAGAGCAGGAATTCTTGGCTATATTTTGATAGATGGAAGTCATTAAAGTGCCATAATAAAGGGCATAAAGAGCTATAGTAGGTAGGTCACTAGGAAGTCTAAGCACACCTCCATGTTTGTCAGAGAACAGATGTAGAAAATAAAGCCCTGCTGTGCACTGAAAAAAGCAGTACTCTGTCTCTGCAGAGAGCTTGGGGGTAGCCTTACTCACCAGGGGATGGTAAGATGGAGTATCTGGGTCCATGGGAAGCAGCGGCCTAGCAGGAGTTAAAGGGCCTTCGTTCACCTTCACAGCTTTCAGCTGCAGGTGAGAGACAGCAGCCGGAGAGACCGTCTCTGAGCTGGGCAGATTTCAGAGGTACTGACCAACAGAAGCCGTGGGAGCACGAAGCGAGAAAAGAGACTGTCAAGAAAGGAAGGAAGGGAACAGTCCACAACATGAGGGTCGGAAAAAATTATACAGTGGGCCTTGAACCAAGCCCAAATGAAAGGAAAACCTGGGGAGAATAGATCCAGCTCTTAGTTAGCTTGCAGTCACTTACAGTAGCTAAGTGGCATCATCTCCAAAAGCATAGCCCTGTATAGGGAAATCTGCTACAAGAAGATCAAAACATAATACTTCTGGAATGAATAGGGTTAAAGGATGCAGTTACACTCTTTACGAAGTCTTTGGTTGCTGCAATATCTACAAAGACCCTTTAGGATTGTCCTAGACTGAAAAAAAGATTAACCCCTCCCTGTACTTGACTGCTCAGACAAGAATGGGAGTGGATTAACAAATCAGCAGATCTTCGCAGGATGAAGACAAAGAGGGCAGTACAAAAAAAAAAAAAAAAAAAAATCAAGAAAAGGGGAATTATAGGTAAAGTCAATGTTTGGCATGGAGGGATGGAAATATGGGTCAACTGTTGCAGATGAATGAGACAGCGCATTTTCCAGAATATTGGAAAAACAGAAGCAAGCAATCCAGGTGGCAGGGATGGACTTTAAAACAAACAAAAAACCCTAAAATGCTTCAGTGGAAAAAATAACACAGTAATGAAAAGCAGCCATTAAATGCAACAGAGAGACTGTGAATAAACTGTATTGTTTCACAAAAAGTTCTATGCCAAGACACCTCCAAGCAAGTCACTCAATCTATACGTATCACTAGAAGCCAGGCTTTATAGAGAGTGTTCAGACACTGGAAGCAGGGGAAGTGAAGCGATGAATCAGTGAGAGAGAGGTAAAGAGTATTCTGCTAGATATGGCAATAAGAGCTGGGTTTTGTGATGGCAACTTTCATTTTTTGATTCTGGCTGTGCGTCAGAAAGGGGATATACACCTGAGATGAGGTGGCTTGAAAATTACAACACAATGTGGCTTTTTCCTTTCTTTTTTTTTTTTAATTTTTTCCTCATTTTTAGTTGGACTACTTTAATACAGGCTTCCATAGAAAGAGGTAGTTCAAGACTTTTTCAATCACAGTTTGATTGGCAGTACCTGCATTACCCTAAAATGCATGAAATTGCACCTGACATTTTGAAAGATCTGTTTCAAAAGTAAGAGGCACTATCAGCTTCTCAAAGCATTTCATGCAGCTCAAGACCCAGTGGGTAGATCCTTACGCCAAGGCTCTGCCAAAGAGTATTTCAGTCTTGCTGCATATATATAATGCATATACATATACTGGTTTAGAGTATATGCGAAGCTGTTCCTCTAAGCCTTCTCAAAATAATTTATGACTTTTTTTTGTAGGCGCTGTTGCAAGTTATGATCTCATGTCAATGCCTGGTTTCCTACCATGGCTCTATGGTAGGTAACCTCAGCGAAGTTTGAACAGCTGCGGAGAACTGGAGCTTTTAAGAACACTTGAAAAACTCCATCAGTCACGATGACATGCTGAGTACTACATACACAGTACTTTGAAACTGTTGTTCATACTAAACGGTAGTATACGCAAGGGGTAGCTGCGCACAGGTCAGTGGGTCATTAACTCAGTAGGGGAGCTGACTTTTAAGGGTCTTGAAGAAAGAGGAGGGAGGGCAGTGGCTCACATTCTGTCTAATTAGAGAAAAGTTTTCTTTTAACTGTTACTTTAAAAGCTGTCAGGCTATAACAGAAATAACATTCCCATGAACTGACTAAAGAGACCTATGGGACAAATTAAACTGGCAGAACTACTGTGCAATATAATGCAAACAGCAGAGGCAGGAAGGCAGGCAACTATATCCTATATGCAAGTATGGCTAGAAACTCCTTCTCCCTTGTTTTCATCTTCTCCCACCCGGAAAAGGGCCATACAGGCCCATCCAGGGAAAAATCGAGACAGATATAAACATCACACTTACCAGGCAGTTTCCATATACCCCCTGAGTTTGAGCAGTATCTTGACTCCCTTGTGCATTTCACCTTTGTTACTTTCTGAAATACATTTCATCTCAGTTTGCCTTTTGAGCTTAATAGAATAATCAAGAAGTGGCACTTAAAAGTGAAAAGCAGATTTAGAGATCCTCAGGCTGTTGAATAACGTGATTATGAATCTTCAGTTGTTGGAAGGAGACGCAAAATGTGATGGATTAAGTTGCAATGATTTTAGCACATCTTTTCAGCAAACTATATGTATGTGCTATAGTTTTGCTCTGTTTTCTACAGAGGAACATCAGTCACTTTTATGACAGACTGGAAGCTTCTTTTGGAAAAGAAGGGCGACAGTGAGATTTGGAGCTTGCATGAACTGCTAGTGACCCCCTTTGCCGCTTTGTCAGTGCCTCTGCTGCGCTGCCTCTGAGCCTCACCCATCCCCAAGCTCAGCTTTCAAAGTCCATTAGGAATCAACTGCAAAATAATTACCGCAGTGCTTGGCTCCAGATCTAACTTGGAAAGTGCTAAGTCATCAGCTCTACAAGCCATAAATTATCAGTTCTGGTCAGTCTCAATGGAAAGATATGAAAGCCACAGCTTCTTGAACACACATCTAGACATAGCTTAAATTCAGTCCAATTAAAATAAAAACACATGATGAAAATGTGTAATGCTCTCTCCAGTGGTTTGTGGTGCCTTTAGCACAAAGGGGAAGCATACAAGGATGTCTTTGAGGCTGAGCAGTGCTCATGCCATCCTGAGTATGTTGGTTATGGTCTAAACCTGGTCTGAAAAGTGGGGAAGACTTTTATAGTGGAACTTTTCCGTATTCTTAAGATAATCTTGAATATTTTCCTTTTCAGAGTTCCATTCCCCCTCTCTTTGTGCCTGACTACAAAGAAAAAGTAACATTTAGACATGGGACTAATGATCCAGGAGATAAATGTACTAGAAAAAAATATTTTGTTTATGAAGCCTGAGGAAGAGAAGGCTCTGGTGAGACCTTCTAGCAGCCTTCCAGTACCTCAAGGGGGCCTACAAGAAAGATGTGGAGGGACTTTTGACAAGGGCATGCAGTGATAGGGCAAGGGGGAGTGGCTTTAAACTGGAAGAGGGGAGATTTAGATTAGCTATAGGGAAGAAATTCTTCACCCTGAGGGTGGTGAGGCACTGGCACAGGTTGCCCAGAGAAGCTGTGGCTGCCCCATCCCTGGAAGTGTTGAAGGCCAGGTTGGATGGGGCTTTGAGCAACCTGGTCTATTGGAAGGTGTCCCTGGCCATGGCAGGGGGATTGGAACTAGGTGATCTTTAAGGTCCCTTCCAACCCAAACCATTCTATGATTCTATGAATTGCCATTGAACATTTTCCAATTCTCACGTTTACTAATATTCTCTAAGTAATTTCCGCAATAAGTGTTTGGCCTAAAGACTGAGCAATTTAAATTTTTTTGAAGCCCTAGCTTTGCAGAGCACTTGATAAATAGCTCATGTGAGCTATTTCCATTACTTTGAGTGAAACCAGGCTCCTTTTGCAAATAGTTTTGTCTTAGAGTTCAACATTTGCCTTCTTTAAATACTTTACTTTTATTTGTCTAAGATTAGCCGTTTCACAAACATTCTTTGCCACAGCTTTCTTCAAACCTCTTTGCTAAAATACTCTGTTACGATGAGACTATTGCTCCTAGATAAAATTATCCATTTTCTTAAAACAGAGACAAAATGTACTTTCAGTTATTTGTCCAGCTATGTTAACAGGATATTAATCAAACAATTAAGACACATTTGTCCAGTTATTGTGCAGACTCTGGTACTGTTGCATTTAAGTGCCTCGCAATTTTATCCAGAAAATGTTTCTATGATGAAAGGATGTACTGATGCTCCTACTTTATAGCCTAAAAGCAAGGCCTGGAGGGGCTATACATCCTTCTAGGAATCGCCCAGAGCTTTTGACAGAAAGGAAAACATAACCATGGACTCCACTGGAATATCTCTTCCTTCCTGAGCAAAAAGGAAAACTTTTTTACTGATTGATTCTCTACAACCAGCACCACTTAACAATTTCATTTTTTCCTTTTTTTTTTTTTTTTTTTTTTTGTCAAAAAATAACTATATAAACTGAGTGCACATGGTAAACTACCAGTAGTGAGGCTGATGTGGTATTTCAAAAACCACAGACTAACAGGAAACATACAATTCAAGTGCAAAATAGGGACCCAGACAGACCAAAATCTCGGGTCAAAATCATCAAAATGGAAGCGACTAAAAAAACCAGATGACTATGTCATATTCCGTATTTTAAAGTTGGGTCAAAACTATTAAACACAGACTATAGTGTCCTACATTCAATATGTACAAATACTTGAATGGGCTAACAGGAGGAGCCAGGAACACCCTCCTGACAGTTTATTAGTCTGATGGCCAGATATAATCGGGCACGGACGCTGTGGGCCTCTGCATGACAACCGCCCAGAGCGGGACACAAAACCTGGATAGGACACGGTGCTTTAGGAAAGGCAGACGCTTCAAAAGGGGACTTCAAACATGAGAAAGGGAGCTGGTTAAAGCTACTCAGTAAAAAAGAAAAAGTGCTGAGTGTCTGAGTGACTCCTTGAACTAAACTCCCTGTTGGAGTGAAGTCCTTCTGTTCGGCAGGGTCCCGCTCACTCAGCTTCAGCCCAAGCCTGAAGTATCGTCATCCCCGCCCCAGGGGAAACTCGAACTGTCCTTTGAAAGAACTGAGCAGGTCGTGCTGTTTTCCCATTACAACAACGCTGCTGAGGTAGAAGAGGAAGTCATGTTTCCTGTGCCACAGGAATGAAGCATTCTCATCCTGAAAACGGGAAAACTAGATCCTGTAAGGATGCAACGGGAGAGCAGGGGGGGAGTCTAAGCTGCATCCCCCGTTCCCTGGAAGGCTACAGGGTAGTAGCTGAGCAGGGTCTGCAGAAAGGAGCGGACAAGCAGCAGCACTTTGGATGGCACTCAGAGCACTGATGCTGTCAGAGCCTTTTAGGAATATTCCAGGCACGAGTCTTTGTTTTAGTCTCTCTGACACTTTGTCTAGTTTCTGAATCCCAGTGGTACCGAGGTACGATGTATTTTGGAACACCATGGAAAGTCCCAAACTATTGTGAAAGATTTACTTAGATAACTTTCTGTAAAAAAATGCAAGAGTCCTTACAAGCGTCCCAATTACTTCTAACTTTGAAGTTAAAAAATCACAAATGCTTTAACTAGCTAAATATTTATAATAGCTTGTCTTATGCATGCAATGCATAATGCCTTCCAAGTACTTTAACAAGCTAGAAATAGAGAAGCATTTAAAGCTGAAAGAGCCATATTTGGGGTGAAAAATGGAAGTTGTTTAAAAACACCGCCATCAGAAGAGAAATGACATATTTTAATGTATGGGCTATTTTAAGTCAAGCAGGCTGTAAGGATTATAGTTAGAATTTGGCCAGAATATCATACTTGCAGAAGAGAACAGCTGTCAGTAATACAAGTAAATAAGCAATAGGAGCCCTCCAAAGAAAGAGACATCGGCACCTATGGCCAGCCCGGAGCCTGAGCTCAGGAGCGACCTGTGTACAGCACTTTTGGTGCTCCTTCCTGCAATGTCCTGGGTTTCCTGGTGAGGAAGCGTCCCCTGGAATATTTACTGTCCAGAATTGCATGCAAGATGCCCAAGGCATGCAGTGGAATTGTACTGATTTGTCTTAGAAAGTTCTTGTAACATGGGTGTTCTTCATTTACTGTAGGTTTTTCCTCACGCAAGCAGCAATGCTCACTTTTCTACCACTTGGACTTCTTCCCTGAGCACCACAGCCCTTTGATAGCCAGACTTCCGCAGGCAAAGTGCCAGCACAATAGCAGTGTCAACAGGTGAAAGCCCTGGGCTCTTTCCAGCGCATGCCTACATCTTCTGCAGATATGAAACATCTTTGTGAGAAGTTCACGATGCTGGCAGAAACAGCCAAAAGATGTATATTCCAGTGATGCTACAGCTGTCAATATTGTCACTTGACAGCAGTTGGCAGGAAAGCTTACCACTGCAGACCTGACCTCAGCCTTCGCTGCTTTGGGTACTCTTCAAAAAATCAACTCCCACTTTCTCCCATGTCACAAAATGCTATTTTCTTTGCTGGGAAAGACTGAAGGGGCATACATTTGCTCTGCAATCAATAAATTTCTCTTTAGAGGCAAAACTTTGGGGAGACAGACACACAGTTAATTACCCTAAGTGCTTGAAAATTTGCACTAAATACATTTATATATATTCCATTAGCCAATTTTGCTGCAGCTTAGCTATTTGAAATTGTTATGTGTGTCTGCAAAATGCAAAGTTTTATTCCCTATAAATCAGAAATTGCATTGTGGCACTTGCAGCCTTTGTTTTTCTCTGCTTTTAAAGTCTGTTTGCCAAATGCAGTATTTTTATTCGCTGAAATTTCATGACAGATGGTGGGCGCAGACTGATAGTAAGGCATTTTCACAAGTGATGAAAATGCATTTGACCATGCTTATAGGCTCCCAAAGAACTCAAACCAGCGAGGCAGGGCAGGGAGGAGAGCAGGGGGAACCACTGCTTCTCTCGTGTCACTTTGCTGTCGAGACTCAGCTGGGTGCTGCAAAGCACTGAACATTCTGTGACCAACAAACAACACACTATTTTGTGTCTCAATTGCTGTTTCGGCAGCTCCAGACCACTCCCTTTCACCAGATAGAGATGCTATCTAAAAGTTGTTGCATTAACATTTTCTTCCATGTACAGCAGTTCTATAAATTTTCCTATTTGGGCTGCACAGGGGCCACAAATGAGATCACAGCCTCTTTCTACAAAGTGTTGTACAAAATTATAGAGCAAAAGCTACAGCCTGAAGTCAACAAGACTGGCAAGGAAACCTAAGTGGTATTATTCTTCACCCAAGTGAGACAGAGAATGTCACTCCTTTGGGGTGAGTCTACGTAGTCTAGATGGCCCAGGAAGAAAAATGCATTAAAGATGATAAAGAAGATATATACAACTTGGGGCAAAGTTTCTCAAGTTGGGGTAGATTTATGCCAGTTCAAGGATATTATGACTGTAATATTTTCCTATTTTCCGTTCAAATCTGCTGAGATTTTCATGGGATATCTAATGTCAAACCGGAGTGACTTGCCTAGGATTATAAAAGAAAGTCACCATTTCCCAGAAATGGGAGACAATTTTCTGGGTCCCCATCTAGTAGCTTATCATCACTTCCTTCCTTATTTCTGCATCTTCCAGCACACAGTACGTTGAATGCAACCTCGGCTTTGAACTGAAATATATCAGTTACATACAGAGGGAACAGCAGTCAGTAAGCTACTATCCTTCCTCCTTCTAGTCATGATACACATCAAGAGCTTCAAAAAGGATAGCAGAAAAGTAACTATTTCAAAACTACGTGGCTGATAGGTCCCATTATATAAATGTGCTATGTATGTACACATAGCTATAGGTGAGCATTTCTTTGGAAGCATACACCTGACATCCCTTGCGATCTTCACCCTAAGCTAGTGTAGCTTCAGATGTACTTATTCATGCAAGTCCCAGTACATTGGGTGAATCTCACTTAGCTGAAATAGAAAGGCAGCTACTATGCCAAAAGGAGATGTTCTAACTCCTCTCAGCTGGGAGTCTCATTTTATGCAGCTTACAGAAAAGCTTCTGAAAAGCAGCACATTAACGCAAAACACAAAAAAATGGTAACTGAACAGGATAGAATGAGACCGTTCTCACAAGTGTCTCATCAATAAACATCATAAAAGACGTGCGTCAAGAAATAGTACTCCATCTACCAGTATACGCAAACCATAGTAAATCATGAAAACGTAAATAGGAGAGCAATAAGGAAGGCAGGCAGGGAGTACAAATGATATCACTGAAACACAAATAAAGCAGCAAGGTTACTGGTGAAAACAGAGGGTATTTTCTATAAGGGAAATTGTGCACATCTTTCTGCTACAAGAGAGATTAGTACTGGGGTGAAGAATAAAGTGCATGGATTCATTCTTTTATCAAGATGCTGGAGTTAAGAGAACCGAGTCCTTTGTGTTTGCAAAGAGTCACTTGGGAAAAGTAATTTGAATTTATTTTTAATCAAAGTGCTTGCACATCTCGCATTGAAATGTGAATGCTCTCATCAGAATTCAAGGAGCTTTTGTTTCTGCAGTGTAACTCACTTCAAAATGCCTCTGTTCTTGAATGAGTGTATCCATACTGTCCATTTTGGTTTGAGTAATCAACGTTAAATTCACCTGACTAGATTAACTGTCTGAAGCACCTCCATACAGACAGGCAGTAAATGAGAAAGGGAAAAGAGATGCACCAAAGATGAAGAAAAGAATAAGACAAGACTGTAAGACTCGTTTTATCTTGTGCTGCAGGCAAGGCTTGCCTCAAAAGGTATCAGGTAAGTACAAATGCAGTCTTAAATTCATCCAACAAATGCACAAACCACATTTGCACAGAAAATGAATAAGCTAGGATTCACATGGAAAAGGTATTAAGAAACTAAGTTAATGATAAAAATTGGAATCTATTTATTCTTGAGTTCTTAAAGCACATGCATTTTCTTTAATCAGAAGCAAGCATCCACATAAGAAATGCAACCTTGTAACTTTTAATAGCCGAAGCATAAGCATAATCAGTTGTGATGGAAACTCCAGATTACATGCTCTCATCCCTTGACCTTGGAGTCACCATGTTTCTCTCTAGCTGTAATTAATACCCTGGAATTAGGGGGGCAATGACTTTGTAGGGAATGTCAGTAAATACAGGCACTCTAACATCCTTTGTACTGTCACAAGTGCCACAGGTCGAGCCCGTGTTTAAGGCAGCCGGCACTTCTCCTTTTGAGACAC
Source organism: Phoenicopterus ruber ruber (assembly GCA_009819775.1). Lineage (NCBI taxonomy): Eukaryota > Metazoa > Chordata > Aves > Phoenicopteriformes > Phoenicopteridae > Phoenicopterus > Phoenicopterus ruber. The sequence goes on along the minus strand of CM020221.1, from coordinate 14,882,063 downwards.
AGAGGATTGACCACAGAAGTTCAATGGGGTGCACACCCCATTTTCAAGCACAGTGAGGAGCGCGCTGGAGAGCTCACCCCATAGTGACCTGCATAGCGTCACGCAGCTCCCAGTCATGGGCTCCCTTCCCTCATTAATGAAAGGGGTGGCATATTGCTACTTAGTACTTGTTGGAAATCAAGGCTGTAATTTCACTGCATTTCAGCTCTCCTGTACATAAAACTAGAGCTACCAAGAGGCTGCATAACAAAGACTAATGTTCTAGTACCAAACGGTGGTAAATCAGAACAAACTCCATTAACAAACTAAGCACTCATGTGGTCCAGACCTTTCTCCTTCAAATTGCTCCCTTTGTTCTACAAGTTTCACAAAAAGAAGCAGCAAGCGCTCTAAAAGAAAAATGTTTACACCTTGTTGGAGAGGGGGATTTAGGGATTTATGTCCATCTCTGCCCTTCATCAGGTTAAAACTGACTGATGACTCCTCCAGCCTTGGCTGGAGGCCATAGCAATATCCATTATGTGGACTGCCCAGCTTTATACTTGTATAAACTGAGCTTTACCTCCAAAACAAAAGAAACGGAGGAAAAACAACCAAAAACCAAAACCAAACAACCCACAAAAACCCAAGAGCACCAAATTTATCTTTCACCAGTCTCTCTGCATTTAAAAAAAAAAAAAAAAAAAAAAAAAAAAAAGACGTTTGTGCCCCTACCCTCCCATTCCTCAAAGGTGAGAATTGTCGGGCTGCTAAACAACGACAAAAGGCAGCAACAAGTTTTGCCTTTGAGCTGCAGGAGAAACTCTATTGCCTTCAATAGCACTACAGCAAGAGCTCAAAGTCCGTTCTGGAAGACTAGAAGAAGTAGGAACAGAATGATGTGAGGAGTAAACGCAGGGAAATGCTGATTGTGAGATACTGAAGTGTTATTTCCCGGAGTAATTATTTGCCTCAGTGAGTGCACTGAAATCAGCAACAGTAAGGTAGTTTGACACTGTACACAGCATCGTGTAGCACAGTTCTGTTAAGCTACATACTTAGAGTAACATGCCTCTCCTCTTTATGGTATCATTTAGAGTATTATATTAGTCATTTTTTAAAAATCCCTTACAATTTCTTAAAAATTGGTCTCTCTTTATTTGCCTCTCAGCTTCCTATCGGCAAAATAGGATACAGTTTCCTCTCTGTAAGACATCTGTAAAAAGATGTTAAGCTGCGTAAAAAGGACTCTATAATCTTCTGGGATAAAACACAGGCTCTTCCAAGAACCAAAGGCACTCAAAAAAAAAAAAAATTGCCCCTGCAATCACATCTGGTAACATGGTGCTCTGCCTCTCAGATCACTTCACTGTTGAAAGGGTTTGTTTTAATTCTTTTCCTGTTTGAAGTAACAGCTAACCATTCACTGACCTTCCTGCCCCATCCCCTCTCCATGTCGCTAGATTTTGTGCAAACACAAACAGGTAAGCCACCTGTAAAATCCAGGCAATTAAAACAGTTTTACAGTACGTCCACGGTCTCAAAGCAAATGAAAAAATAAAGGTTAGCAAACAGGGACTCTGGGGCCTCCAGCAGGGTGAGGAGAGAAGGAAGAAACACAGCCAGCGTCTCAGTCCCTTCAAAAACAGCAACCCAACGCGCACGGAGCAAGCACGCAGCGCTGGCCCGCAGCCACGCTCCTACTCGCCCAGAGCGAGACCGTTTCTTGTGCCCTTTGATGGTAGAGGTTAGCACTGGCAACAGGGCACAGATCCCTTCAAAACCTGTACGCAGAGGTGTCTGTAACTTGAATAAAGAAATTTAGAAGAGAAAGGTCATGGCCCAATGCACAGATCGCAAAAGGAAAGACATGTAGCAACTTCTGGTGAGGCACTGGGACAATTTGCATAGGCTGCGTACAAGACAGCAACACATGGCAGAGGAGTTTGTTGACAAGTTAATGAGTGTATTACACTGGTGCCTCAACAAAAGAAAGATGCAAATCTGTATTTTTTTCAAGTAAGAAGTAGTTCTGTACATCTAACCTTGGAAGCTGGTACCTAAAAATGTGCATCTGTTGGTGGGAAAAAATGCTGTTATTACTGAATTCTGAACCTTTAAAATTTAAAGCTCAAAGTCAACATAACTAGACACTGGTATTTCAAATACTTGTGTCTTAGAGGCCTTCCTCCACCAGTTTGTATGAATATACCTTAAAGAATTGTAGAGAGTTCTGAATATGTCATAAAAGGAAAATGCCACTCAAGCTGTAACATATGTTTCCATAATGAGAAAAGCGTCGTATCTGGAAGGCTTATACAACAGTGACTTCTGCTGTGAAAGCCTTGTCAAACCAGCGTATCAATTATTAAGGTTAAAACTTCCTGGTATTGCTCCAATTACTCAAAATACTTAATATGCTTTAAATAGAACTTAACAATATGCTTCTGGTAGGAGCACTTATAATGTGAGAAGCCTCAGTTCCTGTTCTTGTTCCTACAGCAAGAGGCAAAGTGTCTATTTTAGTGGGACAAGGATGGAGACATAAAAATCACACTGTTTGTTCACTAGTCCCAAAACAAGAATAAAACTTTTTCATTATCAGGAAATTCTGAACACTTAATTTTGAACACAGGTGAATTCAAAAGAGTTTTCAAGCCTTACACCTGGCATCTTGATCTGATGCCATTGCATCTTTCCTGAGCTAAAAGCAGTGGCAGTTTTAGTGCACTTCTATTTTGCCTGCATCCTACAACACTTACGGATTTTCCTTCCAGGGAAGAGTGCAACAACACGTTTAACAGCCTTTACCTCTAAGAAAAAACAGAATATAATGAAGCAATAGGCTTTGGAGGTTTAAGGAAGTCGCTTTGGTTTTTCGTTTTAAAAAAATCAAGTGGTTTCAAGAAAGAGCTTTACCTATGATAAAAGAGCCTGTGAATCCTCACAGGTTTTAATACAGAGTTATCTTCTGGAAAAACAATTGCTAATGAAGAAAGACCATCTGTTGCCCATAAATTAGAACTAGTTAAATGTCCATCAGAAAAATATTTATTTGACTAAACAAAAGGACTGTCTGCACCCCTCTGTGTTTAAAGCCAACTTCCTTGCTTGTGTATTCACAAATAGGTGGAATAATAACTCTCTGCACAGGCTATACACACGGAGTTAGTCAGTATAAACGGTCACAAAGGCTTTCCATTTTAAGTCATACCTTTTATAAGTGGGACTTGACACGGAGCCAGTCAGCTTGATGCTCTCTCATGCTTTTTGCATACTTTAGAGACTAGATTATTATTGCCTGGTCTCAACTAAAGCTCTGTGGCCATACAAGGCGTAGTATGCCCTCATCAATTTAGAGTGATTGTTACAAAGTAGCCCATAATAGGTGTTTGGATTTAACACACTAGAAATGTTGGATTTGCAGATAAGAAATATGCAATCCTTTTCAATCCCTTCAGAACCACCATTTATTTGAACTCCCATTAATTGTGCATTACAGATGGCAGCATACGTTATTCTAAGATTCCGTCACTTTGTTTTTTCATGCCATGCGTGGCAGCCGTTGATTTACAGTCATTACTAAGGCCGCAAGTTCTCACCATTGATTTTGCTAATACTTTCTGTCTTATGGAAGAAATTGTCATAGAACACTTATTCTTTTATTTTCTTAAACCTAAGCATGATTGTCTGGTTTGTTTTTTTGGTTACTGAAGTACTTTATGGTTTACAAAAAACAAGAGAACAATTTTCTGCCAGGCTTGAGACCTTGAGGACGACAGTTTAAAACTCTGCTCTTAATCTTGCAAGAAAAAACAATCAGTGCTATATACAGCATAAAATGACTGTAAAAGAGATGCTGTAACTATAAAAATAAATAGAGTGTCAGAGAGAATGTTTGATATGTCAGTTTGCATCAAGGGAGAGTTTCTCAAATTTTAAAAGAACAATTTGATGAATGCAAGTCATCTTCCACGTATTATTGTTTCTGCTAAAGAAATAATTTTTAACGTCTTTTTTTCATCTGTTGTATTTTTTGTACTGGCTATAGTAACATACTGGGAAAAGAAAGATTTAGATCTCTTTCACATATCAGAATTTTTTTTTTTCCTCTGATTGTTACATTCTGTACCACACACAGTAAAAATCCCCAAACCAACCTTTTAATGATGATGAGTTATATAGTATAACTCCTGTTTTGAGTAGGTCCTTTCTTTTTCAGAAATTACCGAACATTTTCCTGAAAATAGTGAATACCAAGAAATTTGATGAAATAGAACAACAGCCTTCCTTTTGCTGAAACTTAATGCCTCATTTCAATGTTTATCAAATGAAATATTCCATTCCAATTCATTTACATTTTCCAAATATAACTTTCAGGCTCAAAACACCTTTTTAAGGCAGGTATATTAAAAATCAAACAGAAGGCTAAATAATAGAAAACCAGAACATCACGGTTTTGTTTTTGGTTTGGTTTGGTTTGGTTTTATGTAACCCATCAGCTTCATTCTAAACAATTTTGCCATTTTTCTGTTTCACATTGAGTAACAAACCATATATTGGTCATTTACTTCTCTGTAGTACCACTGATTTTCAGGAAGTGTTCTTGGTGTGTGTGGTATTTGCAGAATTAGATTTTTTTAAAAAAAAACCAAAACAACAACAAAAACGAAAACAAAACACGACACTCGGCACAGGAATATATACTCAAAAGGGGAATCCCACATTGGATAGGTGAGCTGACCCGACTATTCCCCCCCCCTTGAGGAATAGGACACTTTGGTTTGGAGTGACTATAGAACCATGATGAATTCACACCATCGAGCAGGATGACTCAATGGCTTGTGATGGAACAAACCCTTATTTAAACAAAACCCACATCCGATAAGTAGCAGGGGGTAACAAAAAGCCACAAACCCCGAATCATTGAAATAGATCAGATTTACATCTGGCATACTTGGAAGTTGTCTCTGGACTAAAGACCTCCTTTAAGAATTCAATGGAAAAATAACAAACCATTTCTATTTTAAAGGGCAAGATAAGATTGTGGCAGAGCTAGCAACTTTCTGTAAATAGACTCTTCCTTGCTTCAATAAATTTCATTGTTCTGTGCTAGGAGAAAGCAGCTCTGTTTCCTTACAAATGCTATTTTTAATGCCTGGAAAGCAACATTTCCATTTGTTCATGTGGTAGTAAACTTTGCTATACAAAGTAGCTTCATTCAATCTAGAAAAGGTGCAGAGAAGAGGTAGCAGGAATGTAGAAGCTATCATTTGAGAGTCTAAGAGGTAAGTTTGTTTAGCCTAGTAAAACAAAAGCTGAAAGTGCTCTGCATCATGAAGTACATACACTAAGGCAGAGAAGTTAAAACAGTATTTTCACAAGAACAAGTATTACGGTACCACAGATGTATTTGGTCTGGACATCAGATCATTTCTAAAAATAAGGGAGTTAGATCAGAGCAGTGAGAGCAAGAAAGAAAATTACTTTCAGACTCTGGTTTAATTGTTTCACGAAAGGATTTCTGTACTGAGTAGCTCTTGCTGCAGGTAAGAGAACTGAAAAGGATTTTAAGGGCCCATAACTTCCAACATCCAAAACTGGTTTGTTGCTGCTGTTCTTGTTCTTTCCATCCTGTTGTGTATTACAGACTGCCTACATCTTCAAATGACTGACAGTATAGAGGGTGTAAAATAAAAATTGGGCTTTAGTGCAAGAGTAGGGTAGGAAAGAAACAAGAGCAATACGGCTACTTCTGGTGAGTTCCAGCATTTCAGATCTCCTTTTATAAACTGACCTCTTGTAACTTCAGTAACATCCTAAGTTATAGCAAAAAAGGTTAAAATTAGAAATAATGATATTTACTTCTAGTGAAGGTCAAGCACTATTTGTGGATCTCCGTAATTTGTAGCAAGTCAGTTCAGCTATACTTCCGCATACCTTCCCAGCGCTGTGTTGTCACATCATCAGAACAGTGCAGAGGGAAATCTAAATTAATTCAAAGATTGCAGCCTCTGTAAGCCAGCAGAGGTCATGAAATCCTAAGGCAGGTGTGTGGACTTTCCCAAGTCGTCTTGTGTTGCTTACCAAGTAGGTTCTTTTACGAATGTACTGCTGATGCTGCTAGAAACATAGTAAGGCATCACTTTCAGAAACTGCAGACGTGGAATCCTTGCTAAAACATTATCTGAAATTGCAGGCTGCTGAATGCTGGAGTGGATCAGCCGCTGCTGTTCATGAGATCATCAACAGTGCGTATAACAAGCGTCTAGAATCAAATCAGTAATTAATACACAACTGCATAGTATGCTTTATGAAACAAACAGACTTTACATAATGTCCCAAAATACTTTAGTATTAGATAACAGGGCAAGGAAGAGACAGATTAGGTTGCATCAGCAATGGAAAAAATATCTTTGAGAGTTTAGATGTGCAAGGAGTTGAGGACCAATGACACAAGTGAAGCATGAAGCAAGGGAATGGGGCAAACTGGAAGGCTGCACTGGATGGGAGACACACCTTGAAAGAAGAATTATCTACTAATGGCAGCGAGACTATAAAGCAAGGGGAAACTAAAGCTGAATAAAACAATAAAAGAAGGGGAAGGCTTGTGATGTAGCCATAATATAGGTGTCTCACAAACTAGAAGCACACTCCTATTCTGAGAAAAATCTAATGGAGCACTTGCCTAAACTATATGCCTGTGTATGGTTACATAGCAGAAAAGGGACAACTGCAAGGAAAAATGCAGCAGCAATTGCTGATCAGAAATCCCATTTCAGGTCCAGAAGGCACAGAACCGTCACTGTGGAGCCAGGACGGGAAGCATCTCGCTAGGGTTAACTCATGCAAAGACCAAAGCGTTACGAAGTATCCCACGGAGAAGCACAGCTGTGGACTGAAGCCAGTGCAGCCCCAGCACTTCCTTACTCCACGCTGTCAGGAGACAGCTCTGATCATGTCCTGCGCTGGACAACAGAGCAGTGTCAGCATCAGACAGGAATTCAGGCGTCTCTTGGAGTTCAAATCCTGCAGCTCTGAGGGAAACTCTGCCATGTCAGGCCAGAAGGAGGAGGGGGGGGGATATGCAATTGATTTTTACAACTTCATTTGAATTATTTTACAGCTGTAAAATAGTCACTCTGGCACAAAATATGTGGTACCACCCTGAAAAATGAATTTTAAATAATTTAACTGCAAATCAGTCAGAGCAGGTCTCAACAGATCACACTATAATTGCAGCTATTAAACACACATTTTTCACTACAGTACAAGTCAGGCTATAAAAGTATGAGTATTCATTTGAATGTTAAAAACATTTGCAGCCAGAAGCTCTGCAAGACCACAAAGTTCAGCCACAACCCCAGATACAAGTGGTACACCTTTGCCACCATGGGACCAACCTTAAGGGTTGCTGCGGACATGCAGCTTGTGTCACCGTCCTGGAATTCAGCTCCATGTGCTTGGTTTCTTCAGTAATTGCACTTATTCATCTTTGCATCACAAACGTACTTGTTACTATAATGATGCAAGCAATTGCTAGCACTTTCAAATCATATTTTCGCAACAGAGAACAAGTTTCTATCTCTTACCTTAGGATCTTTTGGCTGACTCCACTGGAATGATCCTCTCAACATGCTGTAACTAACAGTTATTTTCATCACAGAACTGTAAGACTTACAATCGCATTTAGACCCCTTGCACGTATTTAGATGAAGCAATGCATTTTCAGCCTCTTATTGCTTACGCTAGCCACACATCAGACAAGCTCGAAACCTAAAACCTCAGGTTTGCCACAGGTGGGCCACAAATATTGTCTTAATTAGGTTAAACAGTTAGATGATTTGAGCACCTAAATGCTAAGCTCAAATGCTCAGCATTTGTGGAGCAGGCAGATTTGGCAAATGAAGGAATTGTGATGATTTTAATTGATTGGCATTACTGCTAATGAGATAAGACGAATCTGCAGCAAAACCAGATGCAAAAGTTATGGGAAAAGTGTCACTTCCTCTGAAGATCATAGTCACCATCGTCAGAAAGCCGATCATCCTCTGCCTTTGGACGAAGGGCATAGGGAAGCTTACATAAGAAATGTCATTCACATTTGCACTGAAAAAAACTTTAAAAGAAAAAAGCCATTGCAAATATGAGTGAAATTTTATCAAGAAATAGATTTTTTTTTTTTCAAGCTGTTGAAAGTATTTAACGGTTTGACAGACTTGTTTCCAATTCTGGAGACATCAGTGTACTGTTAAATATGCAGTATGTACGTGGTTTAAGGTAAGAGTAAACTGCTGTCTTTGTTTTCTGAACTTTTAATAGATCTTTAGGAAGATGGGAAGGACCCAAAATCATAAAAAAGGCCAAATTGGACACTTAGAAAGCGGGGTTTAGGGGGGAGGGGGCTGTTTTGGTTTGCACGTTGGGGTGGGGGCGGGGGGGGCTGTTTCGGTTTAAGGTTTTTTGTTTTTCTTAACTAGCGGAAGTAGTATTCTAGCTCTTGGACATTCCCTTTATACTGCGAACAAGCAAAGGAAAGGGTCATAAATCAAGATACCATATCTCTGAAAGCTTCCTCAGCCACTGGTGTTATTTCCTTCAATATGACGGACACAGAAAATAACCCAGTGAACACACACATTTAGCATATAATGTACTGTTAATAAAACATAGCAATGACAGATAGTTCACCATACATAATATGAAGTGGCTAGGTTACACAGCACAAAGATTTTGGTAATTTGCTTCTTAAAACAATGATTAGATCTCTGCCATTTTCCCTCCTATATTTTTAGAAAAAAGATTCATATTTTTAAAAAATTGTGTGTGTTAAAAAAATTCATCTGGAATTTCATACTTCACACATGGGGGAAAAAAACTCACTGCACCTTTAAAAGGCGCATTTTGTAGAGGAAAATTAATAACACTTACTTGAGTGAGATCTACTGAAATCAGAATACCTTTAATACTCCTCACTGTTTTTAAAATAAGTTACAAGATGAAATAAATATAAAAAAATTCAAAACATTTTCTGTACTGGAAGTCTACAAGATGACTTCCAGTACTGAAAATATTTCAAACTTTTTTAGTCACAGTATGCTTTTTACGTACAGTTTACTTCAAGAAAAGGATCCATCTAGACAACTTTTAAATATAAAGTTATAACATTCATCTAAAATTATTTATAATGTAATACACAACTATTCTTACAAAAGCTTGTAAGGAATTGTTTGTTACAAGAGAGTTGGACAATCCCAAGTTAAGCTAGTATGTTTACACCTAAGTAATAGGATCCCCTATTCACCTGGGTTTTGGATTCACGCTTGCATCATTTGGGTTGTGCTAGCAAAAGCATCTCTTGGAATACTAAGAGAGAAAGAAGTCAAATTGAATAGTTAAAACGTTTGCTACCAAGTGTTCATCAAAAATATACTTTTTCAGTGAAGACCACCAAGACATTTTCCAAGCAAAATGACACAGAATTAAGGTTGGGGGAAGAAAAAAAAAAATCTCTTTAAAAGCAACCAAATGAATAAGAAACCCTTACACTCACTGACACAGCAGCCATCAGAAAATTTACAGCAAGAGGCCAAGCGCCTTTTTTATACTGTTCAGTTTCTACTGCAGGTCTGGGACCTTTTCTAGTTGTTGCACAAGACCAAAGTCTGCCTTATTGGGTATCTGTATTTTCCACAGCAGTCTCTTTGGTTTCCAAGCCAGGGCACATTTTTCCAATGTCAGTGTATTTTAAAAGAAACTGTCCACTGTGAAATGGAGGTGTAGAATCTTAGAAACTACATGGAGTCTTAAACATAAGTCTAGGAAAGATTACAAGGCTGTACTTCAACCATGAATACATCCATCCGAGATGCATCTAGGAAAGCTGTTCAAGACTGCTTACGGCAATGTTTGCATTCACTGAAAGGGATTATGATACGGCCTCCAAATTTATCAGACCCTGAAAAAGGACCCTTGTCTAAGGTGGAGAGGTTGGCAGCTGTCAGAGTGTAATTCTGGATCTGGCAAACACTTGCCCTGCAATTCAGGTCAATGTGAACAGAATGCAAAGGTTTGAAAGCAACTAGATGCTTGTCAACGTATTAACAACAGATGACACATATGGGCTGCGGTATCTTCAGCCATTTTATGTCAGTTTAGCTACGGAGAAATAAATTCAAAAGATGCTGGTTTCTAACTAACTCCTTACCTGCAACCATATATCCTGCATGGTGGCTTATGAGCACAAGGCTGAAATTTTCAGACTTTTGTTGTCTAGCTATATACTTTTAAACTATTTTTAAAATACCCACAGAACTACATTCTTTATTTAAACACCTGGACAAAGTTACTCTTTTCGGAACGATGGCCAAATCTAGCTCCAGCATGTAGTATTATAAAATAAAATGGTGTATCAGCAAACTCTTGATCTGAGCTAAAGGAATCTTTCTAGTGTTTAACCAAGACTTCAATTCTACTTCCTTGTGATCAGAAGATATGCAAGGTATGGCTGTTACTGACCTGCCAGAACCTGCCTATTCTCATTTTCTTCGTCCTGTATTAGAAGATGGCACCATTGGTGGGTTTTTTTTTTTCAAGAAAAGCAGATAAGGTACAACTTCTGTCTTCTGCCTGAAGGCTATTACTAGGTATGCAGATTACAAAAAGACTGACCATCCACCAATCCGGTTCATGCTGAAGTTGAGTATTTGGCATCTGAGAATAAAGCAACTGATGAAGCAGAAAAGTTAATACACAGTAATTACCCTCCCTAAGCTTTCAGATAACTAAATGAACAGAAGAGGCTGGTCTGTCTGAAGTGTAAAAACTGAGGCACAGAATTCTACAATGTGCCTTTAAGCTAATGGATCACATTTTTCCCTATTTGGATTTCCCTGGTTTCCAGTGACACTCTCTTGAAAATAACAGAGACTCGTTCTCCAGTTAAAGCCTCTATCCAATCAATTGCATTTCCACTTGAAATCCTTAACACGACTGTTACAAATATGTTAACACAAACTAACATCTTACTTCTTGTGTCCTGCAGTTTTTGAACATCTTTGGTATTCACGTATGCAAGGCTGGACAAAAACACAAAACAGTAACTTGTTCCTCTCACGGTGGGCACTTGAACTTATACATGCCAATTTTAGTCAGAAAATAAAACCTTATACGAGGACTCAACTAAATAGAATCAAGGACAGCATTAGCTACACGCACCTTTTACACACAAGTCAAGTTATAGAAATTGACCTTTATTTAGTAATCAGTTTCTTTAACTTTTTTTTTTTTTGATACAAAGTGACATTTTCATTTTAGTACAGAAAATCCATGTCAGAACAGTACCTGTCTGTTTCAGTTGTACCACTGGAGTCTACTCTGACCTCAAACTTTAAAAAAACAAACAAAAAATGAGATAAACAAAAAACAACTGCTGTCCCTCACCATGAGAAGTACTTTGACTAGTAATTCATCCATACCATTTCCTATTTTTTAATTTATATATATACAGTATTATAATAGTATGGTATAATACTATATAAAATACTATATATATTGTATACGAATTATAGTTCAAAATATTCTCTCTATATAGTATATAACTATATAAATACTATATAAAGTATTTTGAACTATAAAATAGCATCTGTAAAACAATTTAAATTTAGGATCAGATCTTTCTTTGAAGAACTGTGCAAGAAGAATCCCTTTTTCTAATTAAAAAAGCTGCAAACAGAAGCAAAACCTGTAGTGTAAAACTAGAAACCCTACGTAATGAAATGTTAGGAACAGTGACTGAGAAGCAGTTCTACTCAAATTATATTTTAAAAACAATTAAAATACAGTACCCAAGAAACATGGCACAAGAGACAGAAGAGACAGGTACAAAACCTGTGTTAGGAACACAGAGTCAGAAGTGCAAAAAACAAAGAGGGAACCGATACAATGGAGTTTGGTACAATAGGTAAATAAGTATTGCAACCAAAACTAAACGATCGCTTATTTTTGACAGTGAAAACACTAACAATTTAGTACCTTTCTAAAGGCTTTTAATCAAAGCCCTAAACCTGTGGCTGCTCTTAAATAAAAACAATCTATGTGAATGCTACACACTGAAGTACAAAGCTTAAGAATTACCCTGCAAAATTGCACCGACATAAGCTTTCCATATTTACAGTACCTAAACGTGACAGAACACAGCATGCTAGGCCTAGCTTATGACTCTTCCCCACCAGTACTTAGTCCAGGCCCAACAACCAAAAATTATTGTTTCTCAACACACGTTAAGCTTGGATTGTTCAGATATATTATGATGTTTAAATATTAGATTCATGCATAAAACAAGAAACGATATCTTGACAGACAAGCGTTGACAGGATACAAACAGTGGTCTGCCCTGTAGAGGAGTGTACTTCCTTCTGAGCTTACTCCCAAGACGTACCGATTCAATCCCATGTTATTACCTGGTTGTCAGGTCAACAATGTGCTTAGAAATGGTCAAAACTGCAACTAAGAGTCACACTGCACATAAACCATTCGCTCATATTCAGAAATTTCACTCCGTTTTGGAGAGTTACCTCATTAAGTGAAAGGACACAGAGTTAAAAAAACAAAACAAAACAAAACGAGACATTCAAGTAAACAGCAACAACCAAATACTTTGAAAAGGTTTTTGTAAACTTGTCATTCTACAGGGTTTTGCAGCATTGTTAAATTCATTACTCATGGACAAGTACACGCAGGTCGCAGCCCCTCGTGACAACCTGTCACGTGTACACGTACGACATCAGAGACAAGCCCGGTGAAGTGATCTACCCCTTCCCACATGCCTTGTCGGGTCCTTGTGTGTTCAGTGTTATCATTCCCCTTCATGAAACAGAAATCACTTACGGATATCTTTATAAAGACAGAAATGGACAGAGTCCGTTGGATAGAGAGTCAGTTGGTTATTTACATCTGCAAAGTAGTTTCACAGCGAAATAAATCTACAGCGGGCCAGCTGGGATCCACAGGACTTTGTTTTGTTCTTGATCAACAGTTGTCATAATCTGAGTGCAAATGCTTGAAAGGGCTCCTCCCTGGACAATGCCTGGAGAAAAAGAAACCCCCCCTCCACGAATGAGACTGGAACAAACAATTATGACTAATCACAAAGAGCAGTCTTCTGCATTTCTCTGTAAAGTGTTTATCAACAGATCAGAATTAATCTACCCAATTCAATATTTGCCAGACGCATGACTCTATTAAAACAAGAAAAAGAATAAACAGAGCAAAGAGGTCAAGCATTCTATATACAGTTTCTTCTGCTAGTTCTTAAAACAGCCCCGGGAAGTCGCAGAACTGATGGCTATAATCAACTAAGACAACTGTTTTGTTAGAGGCCTCCATGTACTATTTTCAGAGGCATCAGGTGGCAAAGTTTGAGTCTAAAGATGGTCAGAACCTGCTATAATAAACCTTCTGCGTTCAGCATGTGGTGTTAAGAGTTTTATATTTACATGGTAATATACATAGAGACTATAGCTGTAGCAACTAGACACTATTTACAAATATTAGAAGTAAATTATGAGGCAGCTCACAGATCATTGAGCTAAATAAAACAGCAGCGGTTGCTACTCTTATTGTCAACTACACTCAAGGAACAAAAGGCCAACAGCAAGCAACTCCCTGAAAATCAATTCAAAAGATAAATGAACACCTTGCACTCTTCCCTCGCTAAACATAACAGTCATAAAAAGTGAAATGCCAGCACTGACACAGGAGAGGAGAATGTATTAGCTTTAAGACTTAAAAAGTGAGGAACTTCATGACTTGAGAAATACGTCAGCAAAGCTTCTCGCCTCAGCTACCACTAACGCTGGAAAAATAATGGAAAGTCTTATAAGGCTTAAGGTATAATTTCCATTTTTGAAAGAGAGAATTTGATCTCACATAAAATATTACTTGACTGCGGTATATACTAGAGTTAACGATGTCAGGTGAGTTTGGATACAGAATGCAGTAACCAACAAGGTCTATGAAACGTGACAAATGGCAGTGAGGGAGTCATTCAGATTACACACCACGCTCACAACTTGGTACAGGAAACAAAGCCAACTTGAAAGAGTCATTAGTCAGAAAATGTACTTCATGAAGTAGTCAGAGAGCTCGGGTCTGAGAGAGTGTGTCTCATAGCTTCATGAGGAAGCTACCACATCCAACATGCTCGTCTACAGGCTTATTTTATGCACAACATTATAATTTCAACGAGCTTAAATGTCAATGCAGTTTGAACACCAATCCTCTCTGACTACCAGCATCTGGAAATGTTGATGACAGCTGGAGTACACCGTACTTGGCACTAACAGAGGGAGGCCCTTCCCACAGGGCATGTGAGAAGATACACATAGCGAAAGGAGCGCTCAGTCCAGGACAGTCCTATCAGGGTCAAATTAAAATGCAACAAATGACTTAACAAGGAGCAGAAGATACAATGTGGTGATGCATCTGGCCGTGAGCATGTCAAGTTCTGTGAAGGTTTAGTATGTACCATTCAAACGAACGTTTGTATGGCTATTACATACCAGGTGCCTGATTTTGTTGAGAATGTGCAGCTTCTCTCAGGATGCGCTGAGACAGCTCTATACTCAATACATCCCCCTTCCCTCCCCTGCACTTGGCAGGTATGCCTCAAAATATTTCTGTAAGAATCCCATTGCTCGGGGGATGAAAAGTTGGGGTTTGGCTGGTTTAGTGGTGGGGTTTATTTGGCTTTGGTTTGTTTTTTCTCTTTAAGTTTTGTTGCCATTCACATCAAGATGGCTCGAATTTTATCCCCACTCATTTGAACGTATGTGGAACCATATGGAAATACACTCTGAAATAAGCAAGGACAGTCTTCAAACATAGTTCTCTTTCTCTGGTAAAAAAACCAGTATTAACCACAATCCAAGATTCTTATAATATACTTTATGATGTTAAAAAGGCCTCTGAAGTTGAATTTAATTATTCCAAATTACAGTGCATGCTCAAGAAGTCTTTGACAATTTTTTTTCCTTTCTTGAAAGATTTTAACTATGTCTCACAAATCATTCATTACTTTACACTACAGGGTTTTTTTATTGTTGTTTTGTTTGGGGTTTTTTGTTTAATTTTTACAATTACAAAACTACTTATATTCCTTACATGGTATAAAACTGACAATACTGTGTCAAATTAGCTTGACCATACTTCCAATACTATTGGCTTGTAATAAAACATTTTCAGAATCTCTTTAAGGTCATAAGATAAATAACATTCTAAAACAAAAACATGTAAAAGCAAGGGATAATATTTATATCTTGAGATTTCCTCTCCTGGTAAAATAAAACACCAGAGCATGAGTTTGCCAAAAGGGGAAGGCAGAATGAAGAGGAAAAAAAAAAAAGCGCTCTTTGAAGGAACATAAGATCTTTTGAATTACAGCGTAAATGCATTAAATTGCCACTGTGTTCGTAGTGAAATGTTGATTAAATACTAACCTGTAAAGTACTTGCTATACTCTTGTTCTATTTTTTGAGCTGTCTCAAACTGTTCTTTGGAATGTTTTTGTGTAACTTTGTCCCTCAGGAAGATTGGGTCTTTTTGCTCTCTGCAAAAAAAAAAAAAGAAAGAAAAAAAGAAAAACCTTGTATAAGAGTAATTTCTTTTTCTTTAATGGACTTGAAATGATTACCTCCAGTTGGGTGAACGTGAAAGGCTAATTAATTTGCAAGTATAATTCTGTGCATGGAGTGCCATCTACTGTGTTTCAGCAGTAACAGCATAGTCATCAGGATCATTTCAGTGCCAACAAATTTATTTACTATCAGATCAAGACAGTATTCCTTTAAAGTCTCAGAGATTGGGAGGGGGTTGAGGAAGAAAGAATATAATTTTTTCCAGTTCATATGAATCGGATCATCATCTCATATACACTCCAGTACTCCCTACACAAAGCTGGGCTCAAGTATTGCTCTTTTAAGGGCTTGAAGTATCAAGCATTGAGTAAATAGAATATTTCTATGTCACCTTATATATGACACATTTTTGAGATGACTGTATATTATACAAGCTGCTGGAAATAAAATAAGAAAAAATATAGAGAAATACAAACAATAAAAAAAAAAAATATTCTGATTAAGGCTTGTAACACTCTCCTCCAAATCTGACTTGGGGTCCCCAGTAGGGGATTCTGTTTAAAAGGAAGCAGAATTTATAATCAGCTAGTGAGGTCACACAGATAGGTACTGAAACAATATAAGCAGAGTTTCTTACAGCAGTGAGAAAAGCAGCACAATTTTATTTTATAAATAATCACTACTAACCTAGCCTATCACCACTGTGTAGCCTTTCAGAGAGTGCCAATAGAACCTGTGCTATATCAAAAAGGCTGTTTGGAAAATCCTTTGGTGCTCATAAGGGGCAGAGACAATGTGCCAGTGCATCTTATTTTGATGACTGCTAGAAATTCTTGCTTGTCTAGTTCAATCGCTCTCTGCCACTTTCCAAAAAAAAAAAAAGGAAATAGCTCTAATGGTCACCATTCCATTTCCAAAGGGGCTCAAGACATGACAGTTCCATTTATCATTCAAGTGCATGATCCTACAGTGGTAATGAAATACACCACATTGCTTTATGTCTTGCTTCTACTTGAAAGTGGTGATACTTATCTTCTTTATTAAATAGACAGTCATCAAATTTACCTACAGATCAAGAAGATAAGAAGTCTTCAACTTTCAAAATGAAGGCAGCAAAAATAGAAGATCTCTCAACAGAACTGTTTCTTAATACTTATGTTGGGAGATTACGTCACTTCTTGCCAAATCGATCTATCAAAATGTGTGAAGGCTTACTCAAACATTAGGGGAGGGCCTGGGGTTTGTAGTTCTGTTCCTGACTATATTCAAGCAGGAAATTCCCAATTACTGAAAGAGCACAGCCCAAGACCACCACAGTAGGTACACTCCATGGCAAAAAGGGACTTCCCTTGCCGTTTTTACTGGAGAATGAAGGTGGGAAAGCTGAGGTTACGAATCAGTTGGCACTGCATCCACACACTTGGCCCTGCTGAGAAGACGAAGAATAGCTCTTTGTCACGGTCACCACTTAATCCTCAATGGATCTCACCCACATCTGTCTTATGGTTTAATACAAAGGTGAGCAGGAAAGATCTGAGTGCCTCCTGGCGTACATATAGTTTAGTCTACATTGTTTGATTGCTTTGAAAAATTCACTTAATTGTCATGCAACAAAAATGAAGTTAAGACCATTTACCTCACAGAGGTTTTTATGAGGATTCATTTGCACATTTTAAAAGAGATTTAAGATGACTAGGATGAAAGAAACAATAAAGGTAACAAGCTTATTTTAAGCTAAAATAAACATCCCTGAACTATACCCCTCACAGACTTACTTGATTTGTTTAGCATTTTTGTAGCGAATAAAAATTACAATAGGGTAGATATGAACACTGTGGAGCCGTTCGATGGCATGAGGAGCGATGTCAAGCAGACAATGACAATCCTAAGATCAAATGTAAATGCAAAATACTCATTCAGTTAAAGAGCACAAGCACACATGCAAATCCCCCATTTCTTCCCCTACTTAAATCACAGCAACCCAACAGAATTTTGCTACACATTTAGCATTTTGGGGCTACTCAGCAATTTGTACCCCAAGGATTTATAACATAAGACAGAAGATGAAAAACTGCAAGAAATTCCATTCGTAGTACCAAAAGCACGCATTGATAGAAATAAAAGTATTTGAAGAACTAATGAAATGAAAACTTAGATTGAAATAGATGCAATAAATTTTTTCCAAATTTAAATATTCATATTCTTTTTCTCTTTCAGAAGTCATAAGCAAATACAAGCTTTAAAGTAATAAGACTTTCTGTGTCGTTTGACAGAAAACTTTAAGCAATGTACAGGTTTTAATTAACATCTGTCTCCAGGATTATTATGATGTTTATGTTCTATATGACTGCATTAAATGGAATAGTTAAAACACCTAAATCCTCGTTTAGGGCAATAGGGGGTGGAATCTATGGAATCTAAGAAAGTAATTTCTAACTTTATTTAATAATACTGTAAAGGAATATGTACATTCCTAGTTTCTACAAAGGTGAGCTTGCATAAAATAATCTTTAAACAGTTACATGCCAAAATAAGGTAACTTCTATTTTACTCAGCAGTCTGGGAAACAATTCTCTGAATGTCTTAAAGGAGGACAACGCTAATATAATTTCCACCCCCCTCAAGATAGTACGACCATATATTGCAAACTGTACAAAGAACTACAGCATTAAAAGTCACTCACCTTTTCCGTTATCTCTTTTATGGAAGCTACAGTTGTCACATCAAAATGTCCACTCCTCCGTTTATAATCAATAAACAGACAATCCTTCACACCTCGTTCAATGGCTTGTTGGGAAGCTTTCATAACCTCTGTTTCACAGAACCAGAAGAGATCCACTTTCATTACTATTCCTGAGGCACAGAACAAGGCTAACAAAACAACGGCTGCAGATTCAGATTCTTGGGGGTTTTTTTTCCCCCCCATGTTTGTGCTACCATTTAGTTCACTTAGATAGATGTTACTATTGTATTCTAAGCAAGAATAAATTGGTTATATTTGCATACTTACCAAGAGGACATCTGCAAAATTTTCCAGGGGATTCTTTGATCAACATGTCTTTCACAGCATCAAGTAAAGGCCCTAGAATAAGGACAGGCCTAGGAGAGGTACAGTCCACTTTCTGTACACGCTGATATGCCAGACTCGCAGAATCTACACACAGAGAAGATTTATTTATAAAAGTATAAATTATTTTCCTGGCATTCCTCAGATAGGCAGAAGCACCCTAATGGCAATTATGAAAACAAATCCCTTGCAAGGGATAAGGGCCTTGACAAGTACAAAAAATGCTCACTAGCCACTATTGCAATTTTCTCCACTTGACAGTTTAAAATAAATGTTTTTCTAATTGAACCTGGTGCTTCTCCCCCCCGCATCCAAACTTCAAACCCAATCATTCCTATTTTTTTGAAAAAGTTTAAACAAGACATGATATTTGGTTTCTCTGGTTTGGTTTGTTGAGCTCTCCCAAGGAAGCAAGCATTGTAATCAATGTGATTTTTGTAGAGAAGCGAAGAAATAGAAGTGAAGATTTTTGAGTAGTGCCCAGGATTTCTGTCTAGACTAAGCAACCTGGACAGAAATTAAATAGTTGAAAGGAAGATCAAAACCATGCATCAAAAAGTAATCTCCCTCTGCAAACAAAACATCACTGCTAATAGATCTAGGAATAAACTACCAAAAAAAAAATTAATTTGAAACACTCTGGCTTGTTATTTAATACAAAAAAAATTTTGTTATTAAAAGCAATGTACGTGATGGGACATATGTTCACCATTCGTATTCAGACCAACCAGAAAGCAACATTATTCTTTGTGTCATGCTGCAGCTGTTTAAAAATGAAAGAGAAGGAAAGGCAACCTCCTCCCAAGTATAACAAAGGTACTTGCCGTCCAAGAAAGGAATTGAGTCTGTACTGATTGTATCAAGAGCCAGTAAATCCTTTCCATCTTTGGAACCACTTCGCTTGTGTTTATGCTTTCTTCTGAAGAATGACCTCCGTGCTGCTGCCGACAATGTCTTAGATGAGCTGTTTTCATCTTTAGCCTCAGACATGCTGTGCCTCCTGTAGAATTCCTGATCCATCCTATAATGTAACAGACTAGGTCGTTGGTATTTAAACTTATCTTTTTAAATTTTTTTGACAAACAATATCAACACTGCTTCTGGAACGCACTGGAAATGCTCATCTCAAGCCATAGCCCAACTATCTTCACCACAGAAAATTAATCAGAAACAAACGTTAACATAAATCAAATAATAAGCAGTTGAAAACCTCGCAGTACCATCGTTTCCTCAGGATTCTTATAATATAAATAGCAGCACGGCACAGAGGGTGACCACTCTGACAGGCAGGGCAAAAGTCTCCAAGGCAGAAGCAGCAGTACACACCTACTTGCCAGTAAAGTCAGCCTGGCACAGAAGTGAAGATCCCATTCTTTCTATGAAGCTGCATGTTATACCCCTCCTTACAAACAACTGATTGGCAATTCAAAATAACAGTTTTATTTTATGCAGTTTTATTTTATATGAGCACAAATAGTTTGGCCACATAACACATGTAAAATGTAGCTGGTTTTACTATCCAGCTTCCAGTAACAAGCCTATCAATGATGTGTATCGGTCTGCTTGTATATATTGTACTTCCACACATTGCACATAGTACCATTGTCGCGCTGTAGGAATGAATTTGGAGTTATGACACGGAGAGAAGACCATTAGAAGAAAAGGAAACCAGAAAACCAGTAATCTTAAAATGAAAAAAATACTTTAATCACTGAGTAATAACTAATGTGATTTCAGTAACAATGTAAAAATTTTAGTTCCTGCATACTCCTTGTAACTGCCCTACCAACATTACAAGATTGCAGTGGATGCACAGTCTTATAACAACATGGCTGTCCACAGATAACTAAAACCACTGATGCTTCCCAAGAAAGACTCCGATAACCTTGGATTCAAGGATGTTTTTGCTGTGGTTACTCTCACTTTTGTTACTGAATTACCCATCACAATACTGGTCTATGTATCATTTCCATTTCTAGTTTACTATTTAGTAGCATTAAAAACAACTTGATAGAGCAATATATTTAATTCAATGTTATTAAAATATGCCATCCCTAAAATGACATGTCCAAGAATTAGTATTTCCCAGAAAGAACAGAAGCAAACAAGTCCTTTATACCACATCTCACTAGTCAGACTTTTAAAGACTATAAGATAAATACTGTAACTGAGGTCACTCACATATATTTACTTGGAATCTGTCCTCTTTCCAGCTTCTGAGCATTCTCATCTAGCTGCCAAGCCATCCAGCAACCAAAGTTTCCCTGTGGTAGAGTGTCATCAACATACAAAATGTCATCCTTCTTAAAGCTTAAATCCTGTTCCACTTCTGCCAGACGGTCATAAAGTGCTCTGGAAAGGAAGACATAAATAGGCTCTGCAACTGATCTCCACCAACTCAAGGGAAGAACGTGCATACTCATTTTGAAAAAAGTTAACAGATTAGTGGCACACTCTACATTTCAAGAGCACACAAGTTCACAGACTTACTATGCTACAGATTGTGAACTCACTGTCAGAGTCTAGCTGGGATAAATTAGTAAACTTTGAATTTAAAAAATGTGGTAAAACTGATGTACTACCTCTCTCATGATGGTCAGCATATTATCCTAACAGCCTTACGCTGTCATTACCGGTCACGCTCAAATACCTGATATAGAATCCATCTCCAGGAAGCTCTTTTATCTTATTAAACTCTTCTATTCTATATTGAGTCTTTATTTTGATGTTTTCTCCAGGCTTCAACATTTCAAGGTAAGCTTCTTCAGCTGTTTTATTTCGCATATCAATGGACCCATACTGCAAAACACAGAAACCCTTAGGTGTGAAATTGTATCTTAACAGGCAATAGAATTAGGTGAGCTTGAAAAACACACAAAATGAGTTTGGTTTTCCCACTGGCAGGCTCTGTAAATCAAGACAAGTAAATCTTGCCACTTAACTCTCATACAGTTTGCACCTTAAGATGTCTAGCAGGAGATTGAGACATGGGGGTGGAAAAGAAAATACCCAAGTGAACACAGCAGACATGCACCGTGAGACAGAGTCTGCACTTCTTTAAATAGTTTTCAAAGTGTAAGCTGAGAATCATAAAGTTCACACTGGAAAGAATTTAATATTTTTAGGGAAAGCAAGTGGTCTGAGGGAAGTCAGAAACACAATTACTAAGCAAAACCTCCATCTGGATACTAGAGGCACAATAGGTGAGTCTCAGTGCTCAGACAGTCTCAATGCTCAGTTGTATCTGAAAAGCTCATAAACACGTATGTGTTTATCACCTTAACAGTCCTGCCAAGTAGATAAATGTTCTCATTTCAGATATAGAAAGCAGAGTCAAAGACATATTGTATGGCTTTCCCTAAACTTTCATTAGAATTTCATAGTGATAAGATCAATACTGTTCTTCCTTTTTGCAATATCTTTCATATCCTTGCCTTTCTTGTATGTACAACTCCCTCTTGATACCATCCTAGACATTTTGTCGGTATGTGGTAGGGATTTCTTAATAGCTTACCTCGAGTATCATGTCACCCAAGACTAGTCCATCAGGTCCTTTTGCTGGGCTATCATCATCTACATCTGAGACAAATATTCCATACAGGTTTCCACCACATATCTGGATCCCAAGATCCACTTGGGATTTTTTAACAACAACGGTTCTAGGTTCAGCGGTCCTTTTGTTTGTGTCCACAGGGCCCCTTTTGACAGGGAGAAATAAAACACGTACTTCAATTTAAAAACTTGCATTACATACAATCAACTAGCCATCTGAAGAATATGTATTTACATAGTTATTATTCAAAATAGGTCACCTACAGATACAGTCTTATAAGACAAACATCATGTTCCTTGCAGACCTTCCTAACTAAACAAATTTTGTAGTAAACTTTCTTCACTCCTTGCAGACCCTGTCTTTCAAAAACAGTCTGAAAACATGTACTTTTATCCTGGTGTCCACTTAACTTGTTTGCTGACTTATTTCAACCAGACACAGCATTCACAGAATTGCGCTTTGTTTTTTAATATCCTTCTCATCCACCCTGACCATTTTATTTCCTTAAGGCAAAAATTTTACTCTCTACCTTAAGGAGTTCCGGGGACTTGTAGTTGGCGTGGTTTGTTTGGATGGGGGTGTCATTGTTCCTTCATCCTGTTCACTCACAGTATCGATTACGGAATGATTGTCAGGCGTTGCAGCTCCACTGCCTTGAGGGGTGGAATGATTACTCACAGGTTCTAGGCGAGAACTAAGAGGAAAAAAAAAAAAGAATAAAAGACTGGTGGGTTAGCGTTTCACCAATGCCAAATATTTTCCATGCAGACAAAGTTTTTAATTTGGCCGTAAATCAAGTAAACTAAGGAAAAAACCCCAAAACCCAAACGAGCATGCCAAATAACATATGTTCACCATAAGTCTAAGAGAAAGATAAAGCTCAGTTTTGAAGTGTGATCACGCATCAAAATGGATGGATAATTTCACTAGGTCATATGCCTTCTCTAATCAGTTTTGGAAACTCCAACTATAAAAAAAGTATAAAACCAATTTGAAGTACTAGAATCTCATAATCCTAGGAAGAAGTCATCTTTGGTTTTAGTTTAATGTATCTAAGGATTATGCCCAAATAAGAAAGAAAATATAGTAGGTGCATCAAGCATTTTTCTTTTCTTTTTGACAAGCAATCACACTTCTTATCAGCACAAACGTGCTGATGTTTGCAAACACATTACCTGTACAGAAGTTATCTACTAGCAAAATAACTGCATGGAACCAGAGAGTAGTTTTTTCAAAGTCTAGCCAGCCTTACCTTGACCGTGAATGATTGCCAAGCTGATACATATGTGGGTTATACTGAGCCAGAATAGTAATGGTGTCGCACTGCTGTCCAATGATTAGTCGAGCCTGCTGCTCTGTAGCATTTCTCAAATTTATTCCATTAAACTACGGAAAAAATGCACAAACCAGGATGTCAAGTTTTCAGATGGAAACTAGCAAAATCGTTCTTTCAGTCTCCTAATTAGCTTAATGTTTAAATGCTGACTTATTTCCCCTGGGGTAAATAGGAGGATGGAAATGTTGCTATACAATGATTCCTAGGGTTTATTCCTTGGAAGGAATCATTGTAATTTTAAAATATTTGGTAACCTGATCATGAGTTTAAAAATCTTTTTACTATTGAAAGACATATGTATTCTGAGCTGTGTTATGATTTGATATCACTGATTAAATACAAGTTGGTTCAGATCACCAATCTGAATAAATTCAGGATTTAAAGATAAATTCAGATCCATGATCCATTCAGGTCCATTGTAGTATCATGTACACACTGTGCAGCAGAAGATGCTTTAACATCACCAAGCATGAACAGATCTAATATTTACAAAGTAGCTCTGTACTTTACAAAATCCTCCTCCACATGTTTCTCTAATACGGTAGGCAAAA
This sequence comes from Phoenicopterus ruber ruber, assembly GCA_009819775.1. Lineage (NCBI taxonomy): Eukaryota > Metazoa > Chordata > Aves > Phoenicopteriformes > Phoenicopteridae > Phoenicopterus > Phoenicopterus ruber. The sequence continues at coordinate 14,857,942 of CM020221.1, read as the reverse complement.
ACATGACTGTAGCTCATCTAAAGTCTGAGTATTTTTTAAACCAGGTATCTCAGGTAAGGATATGGCACAGCAACAGCAGCATGAAACTCTGTACAAGCCAGCTGCTTGCATATTTACTCACCTTATCAGGCAGAGTATGGTGTTAGGACTATATTGTTTTAAGTACCGAAACTAGCTAGCTTAAAATTTAATTATATCTATATAAGATGCAATGCAGATCTACCATCAAAAGACATTATTTTATGATAAAGCCTGACAAAAAGTCACAACAATCACAATTACTGGAATATTACAATACAGAGTACCCTTTGCTACATCTCACAGCACACAAGCTTCCACAAGACACTTTTGGGGAAGGCAGTTTTGGCTGGAGTCATATGAACTGATTCATTAAGCCATAGGAATAGTAAGCAAACAATTACCTCTAGTAACTGATCACCATACTCAAGGCCAGCTTGATGGGCAATGCTCCCACCTGTTACTTTAGAGACAAATATTCCACCATTTTCTCCGCTCACAATGGAAATCCCTAGTGGCTCAGAACCCTTCTGCACTTTAACATGACGTGGCTCTTCCATGTAGGGCCTTTTAGAGGAGATAGTTAAAACTGATTTGGACAAAATTGCACTCGAACCATCACAATGTCAAAGTTACATGCAATACTTTATGTCTGTCTGAACTGTAATAATAAAATAGGTTTAAACAGTTACTTTAAAAAAATTTACTGTCAACTGTCTTAAAAGCATTCCTTTAACACCATGCAACGTACAGTGGTAGAAGTAAATGTATACCAGGTACATGACTGCCTTAAAACATTATGGTAAATATGAATTATAAATAGTATGGTGGTGAAGTTGGTACGAAAGAAGCTTCCAGATGCATATTATATAAAAGTAATTGAACCACTGTATATAATATGTCATTTACAAACCATATTCCAGAAAGGTATGTTACAAATATAAATGCTGGGAGTCTTTATTGCTAGTGAAAATAAACATCATAAATAATAAGGCGGTAAACCAAAGGACAACAATGCACAAATATCAGATTTCATATTTGTATGCAGGGAAACATAAATTAGTAACGAAAATTAAGCAGTTGCAAACTCAAGCCATTAAGACAGCAGTTTGCATGGTAGCATTACAATTACCATGCAAACTCTCCTCAGGGCCATTATCCAAACATGTAAAATAGCACAAAGTGCGCAATACTGCTCGAAAAAGGACAACCTTATAGCAGGCCAACCTCAAACTCCTTAGTGATGAGAACCTAGGCCTAGGAGCCACAGGGATTCTCAGAAAAGACCTATTACGGAACAGATATCTGAAAGACGTAGAAGATTTGAGAAGAAAAGAACACATAAAAAGACACACAGCAGTAAGACACGAGTAAGTATAACAAGAGAATAGCTTATACAAAAGAAAACCCTGATACATTCCCCTTTCCTCCCCCCATGGCGAGGATGTATCGAGCTGTACAAACAGGACTGGTCCCTTCATGGTGTGTATAAACCTCCTAAGAAGTGCTGGTTCGTATCACTATGAACTTATAACGTTTACACAGCACAAGGCATCACCAAATATTAACAGTTGAGCTCATTTCGAATGAAACAGCTTGGGTACCAGGTCTGGTGTATTTTTTATTTTAATAGCATTATACTACATTTGACATGCATTAATTCGAATGTTTTCTTTCCTAACACCTCATTGTATCATATAGACATCCTCTAAATTGTGCCAACCGCTTAAACTATTTCAGTCGTGCTGTTCAGAGACCAGATGAGTTAACTGGACTTCACTCGCTGCTACTAATGTGAGCCAGGCTGAGCAAAGGTATTTTTGGAAAGTGGAGGATTTGGGGCTGGGGGCAGAGGGAAGAGGACGTCATTTCATAAATTATGCTTATTGCCACAGTCTTTGAAGGTAACTATTTGGTAGCCTTCTGCAGCAGGGACATAATAGTTTGCCAGCTTATTGATGCATAAAAGATAAAAACTGGCTGCTGCTATGAATGCAACTGCGGAACCCCGTAATCTTATAACATCACCATCACTGTCAGAGGTAATGCCCTCAGAGCTTGTCTATCAATGTAATGAAGGTAAGGTAGGTTTACTACCAGCAAACTTAAACTGAAGCCCACGTTTTTTGTATGTAGCATATCTTAACTAAACTGTGTTAACTCCCAGAAAACTGCAATTTATGAATTTTTCTTTCTTTTTTTTTTACTTATTAGGAGCATGTAAACCATGATGATATACAAAGCTTCTTAATATCACAAAATTTATCAAGGCATACTACCTCATTAAAAACTAAAATTACATCTTTCTGAACTTTATTTATTATACCTTTCTGATTTTCCATCTACCACATGCATTTTTAAATTTGTTTTGTTTGTTTGTTTTGGATTGGAATAAGAAAGAATCAAACCCAAACAAATTGCACAGGATCATAACTTAGAATTCTAGTAAATACAAAATGAAAGATAACTAGTAATGCATGTAGTAGAGAATCAAAAATAAAGTAAAACAGAATGATAACATTAAAAAGGTGTCTTACTTGATAAGCAGTTATTAAAATCAAGTGAAGCGCACTCTTCTATAACATTCAGACTGCCTGCCAGAATCACTAAACACTGATTAGAAAAAAGTCTTAATTGATCAGAACTTTTCATTTTCATTTAAATTAAAATCAACAGAACAAACAGAAACATTGATTTTTTTTTATTTTTTTTCAGCTGTATTATTATTATTATCTGGGGAAAGGCCAAGCGAGTTACTTGTATTTTGTGGGTAACAGAAAGAATTATAAGACCAAATAACCATTTAAATGCTACCTAGGCATCTTCAAACATTTTCTTAGGATAGACTTAAATTACCTACTTTCCTAAATTAAGAACTGTTTGTGTTCATTAGTTTTTGTTTTGCTTTTTAAAAACCAAAAAACAAACCCCAAAACTTAGAATTATGTTCTTTTTAGAAAGTCAGTTCAGACTACGGTTTATACATATGCACAGCAAGAGTGAAGGGGCTGGAACCTGACTGTAGTTCAACTGTCTGATCAACATTAACAGAAATTGTTATTTCCCAGAGATCAGAACACGTATCTTGTGCTCAGAGATACAAAGTTATAGGGGTGTCAAAACCCCAGCTTTTTCAGCTGAACATTATACATCATCAGTCACGTGAAAGAGAAAAGAAATTCTGACTTTGAATTTGCAAGTGACAATTAGAGGAACATTTATATGAGAACACGAATCGAGCACACATAGTACAAAAGTCACACTGAAGTAAGAAAGAATGACAACAGCCTCTTTACATTCCCTTTCAAAGTAACACTGTTCTTTGTACACAATATGCATTCTAGAGTTACTACAATAACTTAGTTACCAATTCTTTAAACGAGACAAAAGTTTCATATAACATTTTATGAATAACTTTTTATTACTACCAGAAAACTCAGAATACAGAGTATCCTCATTACTTTATCATTCGCATTTTTTATGGTCAGTCCTTTTACATAAATCAAGCAAGACAAAGGGATCTTGAAGTCCACATAAATGGAATCTATTCCAACACATCATAGCTCCTTTACACTGCCAGAATGGTATTCGACTGCCTTACTGTAAATGAAACCCTGATTCAGATTTGTGTCTTACTGTTCAATGCTTTGAATTCATGCAAACTTTTTCACATATTCAGTCTAGCCAGATCATGATAAAGTGAAATCAGATGTCCAAGACTGATACCATAAGCAACATATCTTGAAAATATTCACCATGAGATACAGAAAGTCGTTAAAACACAAAGCTCATGTTTTTAAGAAAGCTATCATATCAGGTTCAAATTCTGCAAGCAGCTACATATATACTTAATGCTATTGCTAGTAGCGGTCGAGGTACAGCCAAAGGGATCAGTCACAGCAGTAAAATTGCATCTGTACATATGGATACGTTCTTGCAGAGTTATGCCCTCAATTTTTCATGTTATCTGGCTAAACTGAATCAAGGCACAGTGGTTAGAGCACATATTCTACAACACTAAGGCACCTGATATTTAGCTATCAGATGTTACCAGGTCTTCATTTTATTTAGTTTTCCAAAGTACAGAACAAGCCTGTCATAAACAAGCATCTGAGGTAGTTCAGCTGAAGGGCTGCATTCCAATTTAGACCGCTCTTATTTGGTGTGGCCATTAATCTAACATGGAAGAAATAAAACCCTTATGAAATTCCTTAATTTTCTAAACTCAAGAATCTACTCTTCAGTTTTGAAGAAAAAATCCACACAAAGATCTCTTACATATTTTGTAAAGAAAATAAAAACATTGAGTAACAGGACCTGAGACGCACCTCTGTGCCTACATATTTGTCATTTAAATTAAATGTTCACATTCCTTCAGCCCAATAAACAAATGTACAAAATTTCCTCAGACACATTTGTATTAAAAGCAAATAACATGGGGACCTTACCTATCTTTTCTACGTTCTCCAATAGATACTGGGCTAATGGAAATCCTAGGTAATGTAGAAAGGGAGTTCTGAGACTGGCTGCTGGTGAAGGAGGATGTTTCCAAGTTAAGAGGTGACTGTGGAGGAGTTATCAAGCTGGGACTGCTGCATTCAGAGTGTGACAAGGAGCCTACGGAAAATCAACAGTTGAGTTTTATGATCCTGCATCTGTCACAGTTTGGAGATCTACACAGACATAGCGAAAGACACCATGCACATCCGAGACAAGAAAGAGGACCGACTGTTCATTAGCTCCACCTAAGGAGCTTAGGGAGACCAAGCAGCTAATTTCAGACAGTGCGAACTTACTGTTCTTAATGACTATACATCAAATCTGTCCTCTGTAACAGTGCATACAACTACTGCCATTCTCAACAAGGAGAGGAGGTTACAGACAAGCTACGCCATATGCATGTCTGAAAACACTTAGCAATGCAAAGTTAAAGAAAAATAATAAAAAACAGGAAAGGAGAAATAAAATAAAAATTTAATATGTAGGTTTATTTTCAAATAAAATATTTATGTACAGCCCTTTCCTTTGGGTAGGAGATACATTATGAAACACCTGAAAACACCAACAAAACCCCAGCATGAATCATACACAGAGACAGGAAAGCTCTGCAATTTCAAACAAGCTTGACATGACTTAGTTTGCGTCTCTTCCCTGATTGTACCCTCCCTGAATAATTTACTGAGCAAGTGCCCTGATGGTTTGCTTCCTCTGAAAAAGCTACATAAAATAAATGTCAAATTACTAATCACAAATGAAAGCTGTCTGTAAGAATTGTATTTGCGCAGTTAGGAAAACCACTGCATACAATTCATTAAGGCTACAGAACACTTAAGCAATGATGGCAGCAAAGAGTTGCCGTTTACTGTCATCAAACCCTGAATTCTACAGCTCTCCAGCACTCCAACTGGTATTTGTATCATGTCTTTAAATATTCTCCACCAAGCAATTTTGAGTGAAGTACTAAAATATTTTCACTGCATTTCAAAATATAATTTACAATCAGTAATACAATAATATGCAAAATAATATACTTAAATAATCAAAAAATAATGCCGGTCATCTCACTGTTAAACCTTTTAAGACATCATTCTGGAAGAAAACTACAACTGTAAAACATACAGCAATGCTTATTCTTGCTTTTTTTTGTGCACTTTTCTTAGTGTGCCGTGTCCTAGAGTCAACTAACAGAAAAATCAACTTTCATTAGAAAGTTTCTTTTTTTCACCTTTCTGCGGCAAAATACAAATTTTGTAACCTTAATAAAACTGTCATATTTAGGTTTTGGTGCAACCTGATTTAACAACTGCAAAGGTTTTGGATCGATAATACTGAAAATAGTACGACTAAAATTACTTATGAAGTAATTCACCTCTGTCTGAGCCCATCATGGACCTTGGATATCTTGGTGTTAAAGGGATCTTAATTCGTTCTGTTCTGTATTGCAAGTTACTCGAAGAACCTATTTTTACAACAAGAAAACATTACAATGACAAAAGTAAAAGCAACTACATGGAACAAAAAAAGTACATTTAGATTCTACTTCTTCAATGAGCATTAAAATGGCCTCTGAATTTATGCACAAGCCTTGATGATTACCCTCGTATATATTGTGTATATCATATTTCCAGTAAATTGTCTTGATTACACAGTCAGTATAAACAGAGCACAATGCAGCTATACAGTATTTACGCACTGTTCATTCTTGTATGAAAAGTATTTTGAATATTTTTCTATCAAATGAAACTTAACTTGAAGTCCAAGTGAGAATCTAACATCTCTGTTTACTAAGAGTCCATGAGACTTTCAAAAAGGCATTTAAAATATTCTGATTACGTTCTGCTTGGATGAATACATAATTTTTTGACACTGGTTGCAAACTGTTATGCCATTTTTTGCTGTGGTTACAAAGCTGCCATGCTCTATTCAGATGCAACTGCCAATCATTGATGGAACACAGGAACACAAAAAAGTTATTACATAATTTAAAATTTAAAAAATTCTAAAATGTTAAAATGTCATTGCTACAAAGCATGCATTTGCTTTGATATTACTAGGATAGGCATAAACAATCTTACATGTCAATCAGGTAAACATAAATGTAACTTATCTTCCAACAATACAATTTACATTAGGCCATTAGTCACCCTTGATTTTTTGCTCTGGGGGCTCTCTCCTTTTCTCTTCTTCTCTCCACCTCACTGAACCTCAAAAATACTTTGGCTGGGCCTCCCATCTTTATAAGAGTACTTTCACGCAGTAACAGGCACAGAAAGGAGAATCACTCGCACACACACACAGAGCATTTTAAAGAGACTGTAAAGAACGAATTCAACACAGCTACTTCCAGGGAACACCTTTAGTCATAAAACCACAAAAAATGAAGCAAAGGAACACAGGAAGCCTTTAGGCTTTGCTAGCTATGACAATCCCATAACACATACTTAAGGAATTTTCCATTTATTCTTTGTCTCCAATATACAGGAGCCCCACAGGAAATAAACCAGAAAAGCTAGTTACCAAGTCTTGCACTGGATGGTAATGAATTTGAGCCATGAGATGCTCTTGTACGTGAATTTTCAGAGTAGTCATTGGAGTGTTTATGACTTAGGTCCAAACTCAGGCGACCTTGATGCTGGGAACTACATCAAAAGAAAAGGAGAATAGGACAACAGTTAGAACTGGGCAAAGCACCTCAGCAAACAGCAAACTGGCCAACAAAAAATTTTGGTTATCGCTGAGTTACCGAATAAAATGAGTGCTCCTCTCCTTCCCACTTGCCCCTTGTCCCATCATTTTATGAATTAAGAGAAGTCAGAAGAAAAATAGCCTAAAGTGCTATAAGAAAAGGGGGAAGGCTTTATTTGTTCTGGCAAGGACAAGAAAAAACATTAGAAATTAGTTCATTAAAAAAATATATTTCTTTGTCAATATCAGCCAGTGGAGCAGAGGGAAACCTAATCCATCAGTTACTGAAACACATGAAAGCAACTGGCACATCGCTTCTACTCAATAATGGTTTTGAGAACCCTGGGTCAAAATAACACATAACAGCAGTGTGTTTCACTCTGCACTGTATAAAACAACTACCAGAAGCAATTTCATCCTAATGAAAACAAAAACTTAAGGAGATACAAATTTCAAAACACCTGGGATGCAGATGCTGATGGCATATTTGGCTGGCGACTGATGGGCAATTGCTGGTGTGAACTCGATGGCTCCAGGCAGTATAGATAGGGTTTCTCATGACAGCCGTTACTGCAGGGCACGGTGCTAAGCTTCGTGGTACAGTACCTGCTTAAGATGAGAAAAACACATTCTTACCAACATTATTAGCATATAAACTACAGATTTTAAATATATTTAAATATTTATATAATTACGCATTATAACATTTGCATATGTGAACATGTATCTATAAATAAAAATTATTAGCATACAGACACATTATTAAGCACCATGTGACAGCTTTTAAGTAGTACATGCATATTTAAAATCTGGATTATAATTTTGTATTGAGTCAGTAACAAACTGGATTAGATTACCAAAAAAATGAAGTCATTCACAGTCTATCATTTTAATGTGCATTGGTAACTAAAAGATTTTCTCTGTTCTCAAGTATCAAACTTTTTTATACAGCAACCAAAATTCTGCATTTCTCTCTGAATAGTCATCTGACAGGAACACAAGTTTTTATTTGGTACTTGAACTGACTGCAGCTAAAATGATTCTTGCTCCTCTTCTGTTGCCTCAAAGACTCCCACTTCTAGTGTGTCCTATGACTTTAAATTATAGTATTTCAATATTTATTTATGGAAACTTACTACTTAAGCTGTTCTTTTAAGTACACTCATCCTTCAGTACTCAACCAATTGAGCCCTGCAGAGGAGGACTTGGGGGTACTGGTGGATGAAAAGCTGGGCATGAGCCAGCAATGTGCGCTCACCAACCATATCCCTGGGCTGCATCAAAAGCAATGTGGCCAGCAGGTCGAGGGAGGTGATTCTGCCCCTCTACTCCGCTCTGGTGAGACCCCACCTGGAGTACTGCGTCCAGCTCTGGGGTCCTCAGCACAGGAAAGATATGGACCTCTTGGAGCAGGTCCAGAGGAGGCCACAAAAGTGATCAGAGGGCTGGAACACCTCTCCTACAAGGACAGGCTGAGAGACTTGGGGTTGTTCAGCCTGGAGAGGAGAAGGCTCCAGGGAGACCTTCTAGCAGCCTTTCAGTACTTAAAGGGGGCTTATAGGAAAGATGGGGACAGACTTTTTAGCAGGGCCTGTTGTGATAGGACAAGGGGTAATGGTTTTAAACTAAAAGAGGGGAGATTTAGACTAGATATAAGGAAGAATGTTTTTACAATGAGGGTGGTGAAGCACTGGAACAGGTTGCCCAGAGAGGTGGTAGATGCCCCATCCCTGGAAACATTCAAGGTCCGGCTGGATGGGGCTCTGGGCAACCTGATCCAGTTGAGAATGTCCCTGTTCATTGCAGGGGGGCTGGACTAGATGACCTTTACAGGTCCCTTCCAACCCAAACTATTCTATGGTTCAACCAAAGTCTGTTTGACCAATTTCCTCTTAAATGAGTTGGTAGCATAGAATACAATAGCAAAAACTTGTTCACATTGCTTGCAATACATACAATCGTATTGTCAAATGTAGGTATGACTCCATTGGCTTATTATGCAAACGTATCATGATAAGACAAAGCTTTTAGTTAGAAATAATACCTTTTAATACTTTTTCTACTATCATTAATAGAGAGAGAAAGAGAGAGAAAAGAGTAAAAGAAACCAAAGAAGAGCAAAAGCTTCTCTGATCTGAGCTACTCTTGAGCGCATCTTTACATTCTGAAAATTGATTGGGACAACAGGGTTTGAAGATGTCCATTGTTCCAGATACACAAGTTGTTACCTCCTGCACAGTCTCCAGTAAGAAGAAAGTCTTCCATAATTTCTAGAACATGCAGGAATTTGGGGTTTTACAAAGAATTGAGGGTAAACTCATAAAAATCACTATTGTCTTGATTTGAAAAATCAAGTTTTGCATGCAACTGCTGAAGGTAGCTACACTAAAGACTGAAGAATCCATCTGGCAACAAGTTTACCAGGTCTAAGCAAGTGCTTCTCAACCAATTCAAAGCAACTAGTGTACGATACCCTAATTAGCTACTGAAGCACTCCATTTAGCCTGTGCTAATTTAAAACCTCCTAACATGAACCTCAATACCAACAACTGTTCAATCAACTGAGACAACACGCTGTTTTCTGTTCTACCTGATTATACTGATTTCTGTGTGAGCTGCTTGTGAGTCCCTTCTTCAGCAGCTTAGTATCTCATACACACTGGCATTTAATCCTTAATTTAGATTAAGATCACACCAGTTTGGGCACTCAACTTGAGATACTCCAAGCACTTGATTTCCAATAGGCAGAACTTAGTATGTTGTACTTTCTGAACATCAGATGTTTTTCCTTGGAAATATTTCAGATGTTAAGCGTCTAGAGCTTGGGATGCCGCCATTTACTGTTCACTTTCAAAAATACTGGAAATCTTACTTGTCTCCCTGATGTATATGCTACACCTTGTTCACCACTAATGTATTCAAAACTCCTCTGCACAGAAACTGATGAAACACAAATCCTTCAGCCAGGAGTTGCTCAGTTTCCTTAATGGTTCTTAAACAAGTTTCACTTCTTTACAGTCCAAAAGCTGAGCAGACCATGTTCAGACTACAACAGAGCATGGAAATATGTTTTGCGAGTCATTTTTGTTCTGCACTTATCACAACTAATCCCCAATGTTGTCCAATATAGGCAAATTCCTTGGGACATTCCTAGAAAGTAACCACGAGTTCTGTCACTCACCTGCTGACATGCCGCCAGCGTATAAGGCGGCAGGCACAAAGCCATCGCTGTGCCTAGCAGACCGTTTTGGTGAATACGGTGCCCATTCCTGTAGCTCTGGAGAGAGGTGCTCCTCACTAGCTGGCGCATACTTCTGCACCTACAAAAACATCGAAATGCGATTACAGGAAGTTGGAGATTCAGAAGGAAAAAATAAAAATAGCCAAATTTTGTAGGCAGTAAGAAACTTCAAACTTTCTAGTATCTATTCCAGAATGCGCTTGCCATCACAATGCTTGTTACACCTTTATCTTTCAATGATGTTATTCACTCCTGCCCCTTCCTTCCTCCATCCTGCTCGGTTATTTCTTTTTATTATTTTGTAATCTTTTTAGGCCAATGTTTGTAACTTAACTGGTATACTTTCCTTCACAATAAAACACCCAGCATTTAGTTACGTTTCTCCTTTAAAATACTGCTTTCACAGGGCATTTCAACTGTTATTTCAGCCACTATTGCACGTGTTTCCTAAAGATGACCTGGCTAACAAGCCAGAAAGTGTTTTCCTCTAACACTGTATTTTCAGATACGTGTGGAGCAATCTCTCTTCAACAGAGCACTTCAGGTTTCAGAACCATCACAACTTCTGTTCTGTACATAATGAGTAGACACTGGTGAGTTAAGAAACATGAGAATAGCTCAGATACTGACAGTGATGGTAGAGCGCTACACGTTCAGGGCTCAGCACGCAGAGTTTACACACTTGAAATGTACAACACAAAACACGAGACTGAAGTATGTAACAAGTGAAAAATAATTACTGAAAAGGTACTTAAAGTTTCTATGATAGCAGTATTTGGATTAAATGAAGAGTTACTGAAAACAAAAAGACTATAAAATGCAGAGGTACCTTCCTAGAACCAATACTTGATCACCACCATGGGTGTATTAGTAATTGTACCACTCAGGGATGAAAGTTCTCTTAAATTTATCAACTTAGCAAAGTACACAAACTTAACTGTGTATATACACAACTAAGGAAATCGATACCACCCGATATGGCTACAAATTCAACTACACTGCATATTCTGTATATGTATTTTTGATATTACAAACACTACTTCAGCAATGAATACATGCAGACAGGACACTACTGTTGCACAATCTGATGTAGTTGTACTGCACAAAGACGATTCCACCAGAGAGGAATTTTCAGAGAGAATGGTGTCCAGTTTTTGAGGCACCATATCACTTCTGCTCTCTAGTCAACCACAAATTTAGAGTTACAATGTTCTGCCCATTTTCTGGGAGGCCAGGGAGGAAACTGGGGGGCGGGGGGGGCGGGGAATCAAAGAACCTAGTCCTAATTTAACCCTAGAAATGTAAATTAACTAATACATCAAATAACCTTTAAAAAAACAGAAATTATGACTTTGGAATTCTATTATATCATTTTCTTCTTCACCTCAAACCAACACCTATATGATATCTGCAATATCACTTGGGCAGTATGTAGAACCAACTGTAGTATGTCCTTGTCAGTCCTTTCTGGTCTTTTAAACAGTGAGCACCAAAACCAGCCCCTCTGTTTCAGCTAACACATTTCTTATGTGTAAGTCCCCACCTACATGAGTCCTTGTCACAGTTGGAAACTCTTCACTTACTATAGTAATATTACTACAGTTATAACCAGGATAACATACATACTCATGACAGTGCACTATAATGAAGCATAGGAGTACCAGTGCTAATGGATCAACTTGATATTCTACGTAAAGCAAACACCCCGTATTCAAATGTGTTCAATAGCTTGCTCTTGTTTTGTTGTTACATGTGCCAAAAGATGACATTAGAATATGCCTGCCTTCACCTCTTGTGGTGCAATTCTTGTTAAAAAACGTGACCTTTCTCTTAGCCATTGTCGTGGTTTAACTGCTCTTCAGACCTGTTCAGAATAAATCTGATTTCAGCTATAAAATTAAACCCTTATGCTTTTCTGTCATTGATAATGCAGAATTTGCTGGACACTTTTATAAAAAAGGCTTAAAGCTCTCTGTAACTATTTTTCCCCCAAAATGCTAGGAAATGTGGAAGGAATACAATGGAAGAAGCCAAAGAAAGACAAAACAAAATTGACAGTTGTTCTCTTATACCAGTATTTTTGCAGAATATGGCTCCAAACCTTCCAATACTTCCAATTCAGCTTTGCTGTCTCTATTGCTTCTAATACTATGTGAAGAAGGTGGGATTATCCAGGTATAAACAAGTACGGGCAGACAATATGATACTCTAAGTCATTATGATGTGATTATATACAAGCAAAAATAACACTTTTTGAAAATTCAGATTTTAGTTGGGGAAAAAAAAAAATCTGTATCTACCACGTGAGCAAATCTGAGGCTGTGGACCTGAAACTACATTAATGATTATGCCACTTTATGTAATGTAGTCATCTAAATAGATTCGTCTTCCTAGATAACATAAAATGTTTCTTACACCTACTCTGGTAAGACATGACCCACAATCTCTACAGAGGAGTTTGTTTATTCTAACAAATTATATTCTCATTTTGAACTGTATTATTAAACCACATTCTCATAAACTGTCCATCTTTACAGTGTAATACGCCTAATGCCCTATGAATTTCAGATTAGATTTACAAAATTATTTAGACACATAGAAAGACTTACAAAAGACAACACTGAATGGTATACATTTTTCCATTAATTTGTACAGTGAGCTGGGCAACCAATCTGATTTTTGTAAAACTTAGGAGTCCCTATTTTCAGCTTTTCTAAAGCTGCTTCTTTGCGCTTGTATTTGATTATTTTTTTCAGGTTGTCAAAAACATACAGGAAAGAGCCACGATCATCCATCAAGCAGCATTAAAACCCAAGATATGGCTACTAAGCTGAACCTTATCATTCTGTTTGGTAGCCACTACTGCCCGTTAAACACTGCAACTCCATGAATTGGTTTTGTATTTTTTGATACTACAAAGTGACAACCGAGTCTAGGGTAGCTTCTCAGGAGACCTGGATTTTGAGCACAGGCTATGCTTCTCCTGTTATGGTATGTAACCGGCCACCCAAAACCACACTGAAAATACACTTTAAGCTTTCTAGTTTTGTGCTTCAATATACCAAGTTTCTACCTGAAGCGCAGGATTAGGAATGGGCATAGGGGTCATTTTATGCCTCAGTGCAGGAGCTGATTTTGGCCTTGGTCTTTTAATCTCTGGCTCTTCAATTCTTTGAAAGCCAATGTCGTCTTCACAGGATTTCCTTGAAGAAAGATGAGTGCAGTCAATACCCTCATCCCGATAATAATGCCCAGTGTTCCTGCTGCGCCCCTTAAGAGTAGCAGAGTCCTGTTTAAGTGCCAAGGAAACTGGAGCTTGGGCAGTGGCTGGGCTGGTGGGTGGTGATCCAGTTGTTACCGTAGACTCTGATGCAGAGCTTGTCTGCTGTTTATGTTTAAACTTGATAGAGTCACTTCTCTTAGGAGGAGTTGGAGGAGTTGAAGCCACTTCAGCTTTTGATGGCTGAGGTGAATGGCCTGTGACCTGATTAGGGGAAAGGTACTCCACCTTGGGAGGCGTTGGTGGTCTTTTAAAAGTATCAGGATCAAAGATAGATTTCCTTTGTTTTGGCTTTTTGTACACAGAGAACTTTTCTGTTTCTGTTGCTGAGATATTAACCACGACTTTTGGCCAGGTACCACCACTATGCTTAGTTCCATGTCCTTTGTCAAATGCAGTCTCAACCATCATACAGTCAGCTCCTGTACGTTCATAAGGCAGCCTCCTGTTGTCCAAGTCAACAGCTCCAAAGCCTCGGTCGCCATATGTCTCTGGGCTGAACGAGCTGAGACTGTGTTCTGAATTACTGTGACAACTGTGAACTGTGTTCCTATGAGAGTCTACTCGTAACGTGTTATTAGTGAAAGGTTTGTGATCGCAAAACGAACCGCTGCCCTGATCACTCTGGTCCTTCTTGCCATCCATGATGTCTGGATTGAAAATGTCAGTCTGTGTTGAGCTGTTGAGTTTCAGATTTCTTTTATTTTGGGCTTGTATCTCTGATGCATGAACTCTACAGTTTGATATTTTTTCTGAATCCTTCAGATTTTCAAATATATTTTGACCACTCCAAGATGAACTCTGAGGAAAAACCTAAAATAAACAAACAAAAAAAACAAGCCACAAGTGATCACCTTATTATTATGGCTGATTTCTGTTTAGTATGAGGCATACTCTAGCCTCCTAGATTTACCTACATCTGAATACACACCAACACATGTATAGATACGGCTGGGAAAGGTTTAAAAAAATCTTGCAGATGCAAAGCACAGAACATCAGATAAAATGAAGCTAAAAAATTTTATGAAACATTTTCAGAACAATTCCAGAAGGGCAACTCCACACTGTGGCAGAAGCACTCTACTGACAGTGAAGGGACCTGCATTCTACCTCTACCTCTGCTAAGTGATGCTAATAAGTCAGCTGTCATTGCCCATTTTCCCCTCAAACATTTCATCTTTTTACTTTCTTAAAACCTCAAGCTCTCTGGAGCTGGAAATACTACTCACAAAGCCCATGTGACAGGCCCAGCATAATGGGATTCTAACCTCAACAAGCAAAACAGAATAATATTTTTAAAGCAATAAGCCTGAAAAAGAAAGCCTTGTACTTAATCCTCATGATAGCCAGAGTTCAGTTTTCTGCACAACTCCCCCCTGACTAAAAGCAAACCGTTCTGTAGTCAGGAGGTAGTTTATCTTTCATGTACAAAACTGTTGCAGCTCTGAAGCAGAAACCAAGAAGAAAGAAGCAATTGTGCTGGAAGTCATTTCATGTGACCAGCAAACAAATGGGAAAGAAGTAAGAACAATAAATAAGTTTCATTTCCTACCAGATGCCACAATAGCCTTACTTTGGAAATATCTGTTGAGTGTACCACCAGTGAAATGCACCCAGATGGTCTTATTTTTAGCAGACACTTTCCCATGATGATATATTCACTTTTTCATGTACTCTTCCCTGAACAACTAAAATAATTCTGTGTAAATTCAAGAAAATTCTGCAAATTTAGCTTCTCCTACTCACCTTCATCAGTGACAGGGTAAGGGAATCCCTACAGTTTCGTAGCAAAGCTTCACATTCAGTAAGTGACTTATTATCTAGTGCAATGCCATTGATCTAAACACAAAAAAACCAAAACAGACATCTGTAAATCAAAGGGAGCAGGTGGGGAGCATCTTAAGGTACCATCTGAGACAAGGAAAACAGTAGTTTTATATGTATACATGACTGAAGTCTGGTTGACCTTGTCCTGTCTTTTTCTATTCTCCAGTAAAAAACCAAGCCTCTTCATTACAATTTTGTTGTTCCTACTAGAGACACAGCGTAACAACACTTGTTTCACTACATTAGCCTCTATGCATTTGTACACCAACAGTAATCACCTACTGTTTCACAGGAGTTCATAAATCAGACAGGTCATTTAGGGGCTGCAAATGCACCCAGGGAAAAACTTCCCCTCCAAAAGGATGACATCTATGATATCATTATTTAAAAGACAAGAAACCTTTCATCCAGCCAAGGGACGTCTTTTTGGAACTGACCTTTCCTATTCAGTATAAAAATCACAAGTATCATTATATATAAGCCCAATGTGAAAAGTCAGCGTCTCTGTCAAAAATTCTCATATGAACTAAGTGTAGCAAATAACCTGTACATTTTATTAATCACTTGGTCTACAAACACATTAATTTATAATAAATATTCAGTAAATATACAAAAAGGCTATAATACAGTGAAAGTAAAAAAATAATTGGAAAGTTTGGGATCGTAAAGAGCAGCATCAATGATAACACTTTAAAATAAATAAAAAATAAAAAAAGGAGAATGCATTCTTAAGACTTACAGCAATTATTCTGTCTCCCACAGTAAGGGAACCATCTTTGGCAGCTGGGCTTCCGGGCACAACAGCAGCAACAAATACGCCATTTTCTAGACTGACTCCACTATCTGAAATATGCAAAATAAACATGAATTTACTCCTGCAATTCCAATACTTTGCTCAAACAGCATGTCTGACCTGCCTTCACGAGAAAGAAATATAACTACCAAACCAACTGAATTTCAATTTCTGAAAACCTTTTTGAAGAAGTAAGAACACAGTGGGGGAAAATAGTGATATATCTCAAAATTTAATATAATCATACAAAGCTGGGGTGACTGATGGGCTTAAGAGTCTTGTTTACCAGTAACATACCAGACAGGCAGCTAACTAGAACTATTTAAAAAAAAAAAAAAAAAAAAAAAAAAAAAAAAAAAAAAAAAAGCAAAACCCACCCAAGAACAAAAAAGATAACCTGTACTTACAGAATGAAGTCATCATCAATATGAGCATTCTTAGTTTGCCAAAAACAATTAAGGAAAATCCCTATCTAGGACGTAGTAACAGTTTAAGAGGGATTTAAGCAGAGGCTCAGAACATGTACCTTTATGTCAAGTCATTTTTGGCTGAACAAACACATACCGTTTATATACAGCCTTTATAGCCATTACCTTTATGTCCGGAAATATTGATGTGAAGAGGTGTTATCACTCGCCCACCTAAGGACTTCCTTCTTCGAACCACCATGTTAATAACACCTCCTCCATTCAGAACAGCTTTTATAACTTGCTTTTTATCCTTATTAGTAAGATCTACATCATTTATCTTCAGTAACCAATCATTCACTCTGGCAGATAAACAGAAATAAGCAGGTCAGTGTTACAAGCACACTCTGCTGGACACTGCACATGAGTAACAGTCATGAAATAGGATGCAACAGAGCTGATCTCAATATGCTCACCCTTCATTATCTGGAGTTCTCCCTTCTTGAAAAAGCATTAAAATAGCAGCTAAATGAAAACCAGGACTTCTAGTCTGCACTTCACTAGCAAAAGTGTATTCTCAAATCAGTAATGACTACTCCTTATTTAAAAGCAACTCTTTGGATAGAGGAGAGTGGTTTAAAACCTCCCATCGACACTAAGAAAACAAGCAGGTTTTAAATTATCCCTTGCTCGACTCTCCTTTCCCCCTGCCCTCCCCCAATAGCTCACCCTCATGTCTTTCCCAAAATTTAAATAAATAGGTCAAAATTTGAGGAGATAATAAACAGAGTAGGTGAGACAGAGAAACAAAAGAACATTTCAAATCCTGGTGAGTTTTAAGGGATGAGCCAAATAGCGTTTAATTTCTGTAACGCTTTTAGGCATTGGTCTTCTCAGTGTGATTTCCAAACCAACATTAATAATATACACATTACCAATGATAAAAAATAACTTTAAAAAATGGGAAAAACTAAAGACAATTTACAATATGATCATATTTAGTTTATTATGATCAACAAAAGACAAGTATCTTCCAAATTCAAACCCTACCTTAATCGACCATCAGCAATACTTCCTTTGTCTACTTTGGTAACGAAGATCCCAGAGTCTCCAGGGAGGTATGGTTCATTCACGCCTTCTGCCACATCAAAACCAAGTGCTTTCAAGTCCATATCGTCCTAATAAATATTATTAACAAGTGACTCAACTGCCCTGGCAACCATTGTGCCGTTGTCTGTTAGCAAGAGGCATTACTGCATGTTTGTATTATGCACTTATATTTACAGGGTGCTTGTTCTAGGCAAGTTTTTATATTTTGTACTTCAATATATAAGCTCCCAATTCCATTAATTATTAGGCATCCTCTGGCATTATAACGATCCTTCTCTCTCTCAGATTAAGGCTGAAATAATGCAGAAGGGGAATTTCACCAAAGAGGAATAGGAAAGCAGAAGAGCATGCAAGAAAGCACGTTCAGACGTGTATAACCTGTTTTAAGGTATGATGCTGGATGTATAATGAGAGAACAAGGACATGTTCCCCAAGAATGGGCACTACTTGGGGAAAAAAAATTGTAAAGGTAAGGAAACAGCATTGTATCTTAATGATGAACTCAGAAAGATATCCGCTTTGATATGGCTAAAGACCAGCAGTAAACAGGAAAGAAAGCTCTAACATTATGGGGGACCATTTCTAAATACAGATTAGAGGCAATACTCTACCAACCCTGGCCCAAACCAGATCATCTTCGATGTGAAAAGTGATAAACATCTTTAACAAATCAGTCATTGAACCAAACGGGGAAGTTTTAATTTAGTGTTTACTTTGGTAAGTGGCAAGGTCACTGTAAAAAAATTGGTTAAAGAAAATAAACTGGGACCAACTGATCACAAACTCATTTATTATTGCTATTTTCAGTGTTAAATAGTACACTTATAAGAATTAGAGAACTCTATTTGAAATCAACTGGACCAACCGTCTCAGCATACTGAAGGGAGATGATACTTGAAATTTAAAATCTATCACGCAAAAATTAAATAGACCTTAAATCAGACGTGTAAGGCACAGTTCTAGATACGGTTCAATGACTAAACCCCTTAAAATCAGAGGAGCAGAAAGTCTTCAGGGAAGCTGAAGCTAAAACATGCAAAAATATGAATATTTGCCACAAATTAAATTGAGCTAAACTTGCCAAAAATATACTAAAATCCTTATGATTCTTCCAAATGTTCTATCTAAGAAAAAAGTTCATAGGGAAGAGCATGGGGCTGCCATAAAACAATGATCGAGTAGAGGTCACAGTATCATTGCACAGCCTCAGAGCTGAAAAGTGAATATTTTTTCTCTCAGTTTTGGGCTGAATGATTATGTAGAATATGAGCTTAAGTAGACAGGTGAAGTTGAAGCAAAAATAAACGGATTTAAATTTATTCAACTATAATCTCCATCCTGGAATTCAAATGTTGGTAGGTCAGCAAAGATTTTCCCATACATCTAATCAAGGTTGGCACAATATTATTATTATAATTTGATAGCAGCAAGTGTAATCCCTGTGTTTAGGAAAGGGAAACATATATTCAAATGACAAAGTCTGTGCATTTGATCTCAGTTAATGCAAACATTTAGAACAATTTCTGAAGTAAAGAACAACTAAGTAACTGCACATGAATGGAAGATTCATCAAGCTGCAATGTTGTTTTCAACAGGAACAGCATATGCTAGGCTTGCTAACTAATTTTCCAGACAACGGAAAAGTGAAATTATTAGTTATCAGTTAAAATGGAGAAGATGGCAATGCACAAAATCTGATGATGAAGGAGCTGGTCAAAAGAGATGAAAAAGCATGGTGAAAGGGGAACTGTTATCCCAGAAAGAATTTACAGATGGTGGTCCTGATGGATCAGCACGGGTACTCAGTTCATATAGTCTTTTTCAATCTATATATTTCAACATATAATAACACTAAATAATATTTTTAGTATCAAAAAAGGAGTGTCTTAATGATTTTGCTGGGATGCACTGTCAGAACACAGACAGATTGGAAGAGCATAAAAAAAGATGACCCCAAAAATTGCAGTAAAATAAAAGTAATTTAATTTGACAGCATTAAATCACAAACTTCATCATTCAGGAATGAGAAAGAAATTCTGGTATATGCAGAAGCTGTTAGAAATGAAATACAATCTGGAAGACCACCTGTGTGTTCTATGTGGTCAAAAAAATTACTATTAGCAAACCATGTGATGTGCCAGCCAAAAAATTCACATAGAACAGCATTCAAGACTTGCATACAAAGCAGTGAAATAAGAATTCTAGACTACAACAAAGAAAATAAAATTAAATAGAGAAAAGTACTACTAGGATAATAAAAGGATGTAGAGGTTATCTAGAAAGCTAAACATAGGAACTTTATTTAATATGCCAAAATGGAAAAGGGATTTAACTCCCTCTACAGACAAGAAAGGGAGATTAGCATCTCCTCTCATCCCAGATTTTTAAGCTGAAGGGCAATGTTGCCCTAAAAATATATGTTCATCATGAATAAATATTTTTAATACTTTAAAAATTCTGATCATCAAATCTGAGCAAAAGTAGGAGAAATAACTTCATGTAAAAGCTTAACTATTTTATTGTAAGTGATATTGCCTGTAATAGTAGAGGACTGGGCTCTCTGATGTCCATTTCCATTACATCTTAAGTTTTGGCTGCCTTAGCACTGCCATTTCTGCAATGAATCACCAACTTTAAGAACACTAAATGTTTAACTTAAAACATTTTTTTTATAGTACATGGACCTGGGTACCTTGCAAAATCAGATGGAAGAACTATTTTTATTTATAATTCATATGAAGAAAAAGCTTGTGTATAACAGCTTGGTTTTGTCAACTACTTTCATCTAGACATTTCTGCACTGGGTGCATGTGTGTGTGTGGTTCCTAGCACAACAACAATAAAGAACTGAAAAATACAGATTAGAGTTATTTTTAATCATACCTAGTATCAAGATGCTATAATCGACTTCAAAGCTATCCAATGTATAAGACAAGGCAGTTCGTATTTTTTACTTACTCTGTCTTTTTCAAATTCTACCACTTCTGTTTCCCATTCCAGAGAATCTGTGTCTATGGCTGAGTCATGGGAACTATGGGCCATCAATTGACGGAATCTGGCCTCCTTTTCCAACTGATTCTCCATCTTCTCCCTAGGCAAAGAAAAAAATTATTTACGGACGCAGACAACCCTTTTAAATAAACTGATACATAATGTTATCATCATGAGATATCTTATATTTTGTTTTCTAAATCAAAAATCCAAGCTGTGCCAGAAATTTGCCCCATACTTCCATCTTTCCAATACTCTTGGGCTGCTATCGAATTGCCTTTCCTTTTCTATATATTGTCCTAACATAGTCTTACATTTTTTGCATTATTTTTACATGACTGAAGTGCACAACTAGGTTTCTAACATCTCCCAAAATGCATTTAATTTACCCTCAGATGAGCTGCATCAGTATGCTCACGACAAGTGAGGCATGATAAATACTGACAGCAAAACCTCTTCCACAACCCATTGAGATGACACATGATGCACATCTTCCTTGCATTCATTAACCAGTGAGAATACAGTTGGGAGGAACTAAAATGCTGTTAATCTGATTTCAGCAAACGAATCTCATTGCTTAAGTGTATCTCCACAGTACAAAGCTTAGAATATGTGTCTCATTAACAAGAAAAAAAGGTTGAGATAGTAAGACTTAGGATCCGGTCCATCGCAATTATTTCCACGCTAACTAAAAATATAGGCAGTGTTTCCACATACAGTATCATGAGTACCTGCTGCCCCACAGCTATAACAGCATATGATTCACTTGTGAACACAGCTAACAAACCAGAGTTTTTATCACAAACTTCCATGCGATTTGATCATTTCTCTAACATACTTCAGTTCCTTCAGTTCACGCACAGCGTCGTTTTTCTGCTTTCTCATGTCATCCAGATTGCGAAGAGCTTCAGCCAAGTCACTCACAGCCCGGTCTCTCTCCCTCCTTAAGTTGTCACATAAAGTCCTTCAAAAGCAAAGAGGTTTCCATTTAGTTACTTAAAAGCCTATCTAAGTAACAACGTCACTTTACTGCATTGTATAGTTAATGCAAAAAAAAAAAAAAGTATAAAGAAGAAAAAAACTACATATGCTAGGTCTTAAGGAAAAGCTTGTCAAGATAACAGAAACTTTCTTCATCCCTTTCAAAACTTTGCTTTCTACCTATCTTCTTTAAACTAGCAGGAAAAAATTCTGATTGAAGTATTTTCCCTTAGTTCCTTACATATGTTTAGTAGCAAATATGTTGGGTACTTTTTGTGAAATGTCCCCACAGGTAAAGAATTATTTGCAGGACTATAACTATAGCAGGATTAGGTATACCATGCCTAAAAGAATGCATACTTTGTTGTTCTTACGTAGCAGTGCTGTTAGGCTCTGTGGTATTTACTAGAGACACATTATAAGTATGAAAGCACAGACAAAGCAAAGTATCTCGTAAGGTGCCCTCAACTTTTAAAAACAAAACAAAACACAACACAACACCCTGTGACAGCAATGCAGAAGTTCCAACAAGTTGAAGGAAGTGCTAGCAAAACCCAGCAAGTCCTAGAATTGCATCAACTGCACACAAGGTGTTACAAAGATCACTCATGTACCATCTAGCATTCGTTTACCGTATACTTTCCCTTTCTGCAACAATCTTATCCCGTTCTTGAAAGGCCCAATCTCTCCTACACTTGGCTACTTCTGCTTCCTGGACAGCTTCCTTTAGTTCTTGTGACATTGCCTCATATTGTTTCCGAAGCATTTCAATTTCTTTGTTTGCTCTTTCTATGTCTAGGGTAGCAGAATCTTGTATCTAGGAATTAAGAAATATAGACAAGTATTTTAGGCACAATTTTTAGGTAAGTATGCACAAACAGCTTTTACTATATGTGTGTTACCTGATGTATTCAATTCTCATGTTTTCATGAAAAATGTTCATTTATCTTAATGATAACTTTGGGGAAAAAAAAGATAAAAACTGTTGTAATATATTTCATTCAGTGGCACACAAATTTGTGCAAATACAATCTACATGAATAAGAATCCTCACTTCAAAATAGCGTCAGTGAACATTTGTATTTCAGAGATGACATTCCATGCTTCTATCTTGTTCTGCTCAGCAGACAGAAAAAAACTTCAAGGATATTTAGAAATCAGATACACTATTATAAGCAGTTACAACACAAACTTCCTGCATTAATGGCTGTTATTTACCCTGGGACAACTAAATGTACATGTTCACAACACAGACTTGTGATTCACATAGGTGTCTCAACTCCAAAGCAGAGCAATGGAATTCCAAAAATGTTTTGTTTGAATGTTTCTTGTTTTAGATAAGAATTACTTTCTTCTTAAATTAACTTGTTCCTCTAACATTCTCTACTTTGAACAAGAGAGATGGTGACAGTAGTAAGACAGATACACAGAGAATACTCCAGGCTTGCAGCACAATAAACACAAGCCAACTACAACGGTACAGCCCACCACAAACCCTGAAGGCCGTGGGCTTGCAAACAATTGTGTATGGCTAATTTCAAGAATATAAATAAATCTAATCAATCTGTCTAGACTTGTCATTTGATTAAAGATTAAACTTTGGAGGAATGTTTTTAAGACCTGAATGCATGTATATCAAAGTCAGACTACTAAGTCACGATTAATACACTTTTTTCTCTAAAGGAGTTATAATTATATTCAAAAATAAGAGAGCACTGAACCTTAAACCCCAGGTTTACTTTCTTACCTCAACACTAAAAAACAAAAATTGCAACAAAAGACCAAACAGAGCCTATGAAGAGTCACGTCTGGCCTTTTGATTGTCTCTTTCATTTCCAAGGACCACTTTCTTCTCTTCCATTCCATTGGCAGGAAAAATACAATCAAAAACCCCACTCAGATCAACAAACATGTTTATATTTGAAATGTCAGTTCTGATATGGAATCTGCCAAAGGTGAGCATCTGAGCAGGTCCATTGCTACGTCACAGCAAAGTTCACCCAAGCTTACTCGGCTTCCTTGAGAGAAGCACAACTTTCCAAAATCTCGCTGGTTTGGCCATGAAGAACCAAACACAATGAAAGATTTATTTCCAGTACAACTGAAAACATAGTTTAATTGCTTCCCCACACACTCATTCAGGATTGACAAATCAGTGTGACAGGTAAGACTAAAAACCTTTTTTGTACTGGGTAAAGGGTTGGTTTTCAATGAAAAGAGAATACAAGTTTAATAAAAACAATCCAAAATATCTAGTTTAATATTGAATAATTTCATATTTCTTAGTTATTTCACAAGCATAAAAGTTGGGATACTATGCATTTTCATACTACATTATATGTAAGCATCTACAGTTGTATGTGGATTGATGTTTAGTGTCGCACACAAGAAAAGAGCATCAGTAAGTCTGCAGAATTGTAAGAATGTTATTACCTACACAGAGGCATAAATTGTCAGAATAGCATATTTATACTAAGAATGTGTACAGGTTAGAAAATTAACAATCACACTTCAATTAACTTCCTTTATGAAGTATTAGAAATAGCTAACATCCTGAGCAGGTCACAGGCACAAACACCCCCCTTTATAGATGGCAACAAGCCTACCAGCAGGTAATAAACTGCCTAGCCACCTGCTGGATCGCAGTATTTTATTCGCCATTTATTTTTACAAACAGAAACTTAATATGAAGCATGACTGTATTTCTTTTAAACAAGAAGTTCTGTCACTATGTCTTGAAGAACATACGTGCGTTTATATGTGGGTATTTTAGAGTGACTCGGGGAAAAGAGGAAAGACGCCCAATGTGCCCAGTCCTTTAACGTCTTGAAAATTACTGACCCTTTGAAGCTAAGAAAGAAAAAGTCATCTGTGAAGACTTGCAATACCTGACGGGCTTGATAATATTCCCTTAGCAGATGGTCTCTCTGGATGATAGCTTCTGTTCTCTCTTTCCTGGCAACATCTCTTTCTTCCTTCACTGTCTCTATATCCTTGCAAGCTTGGTCAAGTTCCTTCTGGGCCTCAGCTTTGTCCTTCACTTCATGACAGTATTTTTCCAGCAACTCATTCCTCTCACAAATTGCTCGATCTCTTTCCACTAGAGCCGAGTTTAGCTCCTAAAACAAGATCCATTGTTTGCAGTAGGTTAAGTACAGAAGGAAATAGTTAATCTTTCCAACTGGATACACACTGACACCTTAAAAGCCTAGAGAGTTTACCACTAATGTTCTGAAAAATGGGAGCAGAACAGACTGTGCTCACATTACATACAAGTAAGTACTAGCGAAGAATATTAAACGTGGTATTAAAGATACCACACCATCACGTTAGCACAGTGCTATGTCAAAAGTAAGCAAGAATCTGGGAGCACTCAAAGTTTTGAGGAACCTAAATGAGGGAAGGCTATTAACCAGTCAGACTTTTAAAAAAGGCTTTAAATATGGCAAAGGGTAAGAATATATTGCAAATATTTTAAGCAGCTGCCTCGATTTTATAGGACTGAAATAATTTAGACAACCCAGCTACATAAGTATTTTATAGCTTCCTCATAAGTTTTAAAGGGACATTAAAGACACATGCAATTAAGATACCAATGTGCAAACTACAGAATGTTCAAAGACAAAACTACAGTATGCTGTAAAGCAGAATGACAGTACATCTTATTAAATGTGGAATTCAACTGCATCATAATAAAAAAAGATGAGTAAAATGTAGCTCTAAAATACAATCTGTCCTTTTAACATAGTTTAAGCTAGACTTCCTATTGGAAGAATGAGGCATTGAAACAGTTGAATTTCATGCCACTAAATTTTTAGATGGTCCAGCTCTCTAGAAGCATTCAGCCAATGGCTACAAAGAAGTCCTTCTACATATAGGCAATCCTAGCTGGAAACTACTGATGGTTTGATCTCAAAAAGACTACCAGAGACAGCTGACATCTGAAAAGCAAAAGAAGGAAAGGGTCCAAATACTTAATGATAGAAAGACACCATGTCATAAACTGATTTCCATCCTATTTTCCTCTACAATTTGCAAGGAATAAGACTGAGTATTTAAAGCATGGATGACAAATGCATTTTGCTGCACTAACATAATTGTTTTTGAGATACGGCATCTAATTAAGGCTAGTCAGGCTGTTAAAACAGTTCTGCCACAGAATTAAAATAGGTATTTTTGCTGTAGAGTAACAGACAAGCACTAGAATTAATGACTCACTCTGTGAACTTTAAACATACCAGTGAATCGCAATTACCAGAGCACTCAAGTTGTTTCAACATCAGTAAGAGCTTCCGTTGCTCAGTACCTCTGAAGAGAGAAATCCCTGACCCATCTGGTGGTGAAGACAAGTTTTAGTACTGGAAGCAACATTTTGCACAGCTTAACTATAGTCTGTATAAAATGTGCATTCAAATGTGTGTATAAAACTTACAGAAAAGTATTAAGCCTTTTCCAGCATGCAGCAGAGATGAAAGTCATCAAGTATGAGATGGGAGATACTTCCCCCCTCCCATCAAGGCAGAGGGAAAGTTGCCAGAAAACCCTTCATTAAACAGGAGTTTACAGTACTTTCAGGTTATTGGAAAAAATATACATTGCCACAGTTTACTGCAGTATGCTTGACATAAACTGTCTGAGTAAGAGCAGCCATTGCCTCCAGTGGTCAGTAGTAAAGTTTCACTTCTGTCTTCTTCCTGTGACATTTGCACAAAATTACAACGTGACAGCACAGGGCAATGTGCCATTTGGCACCGATTAGAACAGCTTCTGTTTGGAAACATTAGAGTGCTTTGCTTTGAAGAATGATTCTGAATTTGTGAAGAATTCTTATGTTTGAAGGAAGTTCTCGCATCTGAATATAGTGCAATAATCTCATACAGAATAAAATACAACAGGTCTATTAAACAGAGGGTAAAGCTGACTACCACTGAGATGAAACACGACATTCTAAGTGTTTGCTAGAGCAAAAGATTATGCCAAACAAAAACACGACTGGGCAAGGAGAGAGGGAAATCTATAATCTCAAATCCCTAGCTTTGAGTAGCCAAACTCATGAGAATTTAATCCAAAACTGTCCATAGCGCAAAATCCTGAGATTTCTTCTATCGTCTATAAATGCCAGACAATTATTACATTTTGGATGTAAATTAGCCCATTATGTTTGGGCATATGTGACCAATAAAGCTTAAATATCTAACCAGAAAATTGACTGACTGACCTCACCAGTAACTGCTTATGATATACCACCTCCTCAACCTCAATCAACATCATCTCCATTTCAGTTGCTTTTGCATTTCTTTGGGACACAAAAGGTACACCAGCAAACACGAGTTTCAGGGAAGAAATTACATTTAAAACGACCTAGGTGGATTCAGCGCTGTTTCAATGAGTCAGTGGGCACTATGTAACAGCGCACATAAAGCTGCTATACATCACAAGCAGAGCGAAGGACATCAAGTTACATTTTGGCAAGCACCAGACCAACTATTCACTGACAGGATAATCCCACTTATGTAGGGGCATTTTTCAGGATACTATTTCAAGTGAATGTCTCACTTGATCAATAAATTTTTTCAACCTTTCAAACATTTGCCTTGCCAGAACTAGAAATCCCTTATGTACTGAATGCAGCTGCTGCGAGCCAGTACTGTGTGACACAGGAACACACCTGCTCACAAGCAGAAGTCATAGCTACCCGAAAGGAAAACAGGGACAAAAAGACAACTCACCGTACTGCTATTGTACACCTTTCAGTACATTACAGAAGCAGTTATTTCTGCTTTCTGATGGGCCAGTTCTGGGGATGAAGAAAAATGCGTGTCTGTGCCCGGCCAGCATCTCACTCACCAGCCCTAGGCTCTTTCCAGTTCTTATTCAAACACCCCTTCAAGTCATCTAGGTAGGAGGGAACACCCATGGTTTAAAACTTCCATTTCCTGCCCCTTAAAGCACTTCGGCAAATTAATCAGTGCCACACTGACAGATATAACAAATTGGAGCAGAATGACTAATTGTGGCTATTTCTATCAATACTCCTTACTAGCTACCCTGATTCCACTGAAATCAACAATAGACATTTCCAGTGGCCTAATGGCTTTGATGACAGTAGAACAGGCATGAAACATGTATTAAAACCTCACTCTCTGTAGAAGCTAAATTACTTAGCTGGCAAATACGCAGGGTTGAAAACTATGAATTCTTAAAAGCAGAAGTTAATTATTTTTAAAAGTTCTGATGCCATATGTCACAATCCACATCACGTCCCTCAACAATGGTGTGATTTAAAAAAAGCTCCACACCTTAATTTTTCATAAAGGGCATTTTGTTCAGATGTAATACTGTGAAAAAAGTAAAATGAGATTTATAGGCAATGGAATACACTTGCTTGTATCCATTTCATGCTAAATTAAGTATTTGTAAACCAAAGGTCAAGTCAACGCATGTCAGCTGAAATGAAACCGAGCAGTAAACTGTGTGTTGGAAATCTTAACAGCATCATTATAACATGGTTGTGATAGAAGTATTTCAAGAACATGTTGTTGAAAAATACAAAGGTCTGGTTTCACACACTTCAAGGCATGCCTGAGTTCTAGTGAAAAATCATCAAAATATCCTCTTCAACTTAATGGCAGAAGGAGGACAAATGAGTAAGAACATGCATGTCAGCACAGGCTTTGCATAAATATTTGAGACTCTTTTATCATGTACCATCTTAAGTCACAGCAGATAACATCCAGTGGTTCCTGTAGAGGTTAGAAGTTAAAAATAATGAATATTTAGAGCTACATTGTTACAGAGAGCATTAGTTGAAAAGGCATAGAAGACTAAAACAGTGAAGGAAGGATTTATAATCAGCAGAACAGAATTAAGTCAAGTGAATAGCAAATTTCAACTGACAGGTACTCTATTCAAACACGCAATCTTAATAAATTGATAGGAAAAAGGACTGCTATAGGAAAGCATCAACACGGAATTTTCTCTTTGCAGCGCATTCCTATTTTCCATTAATCAGTCATACACTTCTGATTCTAGCATCAACAACGTGTACTCATTTCCCTTTCCCATCGAAACAACAGGTTAGTACCTGTCTTAAGGCTTCCATCTCTTCACTAGCCACTCGCTTCTCAGAAGAAGTGTTCTTCAGTTTGGACTCTGCAAGCTCCAGCTCTGTTTGAAGCTTATCTACTTCTTTAATTACTTGATCTCTCTCACTCATTATGAGGCGGTATTCATTGAAAACGGAATCTCTTTCTTCCTTGTATTTTTCTGCATCCTTTGCTGCTTTCAGCTGCATCGTTTTGAACCTTGTCACCTCCGACTGTAATCGCTCCATCTCTCTCTGCAACTCTTTGTTTTGTGCTGTGGCGTTGCTTAGTTCCTGCTGTACTGATTCAAATCTAAAACCAACCAGAAATGCCAATAAGATACTTGTTCCTCATTTTCCTTTTTCATACATGAAGGATTTGGCTGGATAACCAAAGGTATGCATTGGTAAAACATAACCGCAGAGAACATCTTAGACAATGTACTCTCAGTGCTGCAAAATAAAAGTTAGACTAATTATTGCTTTAGGAATATTAGTGAACCTTTAGGAATATTACAGAACCTCTTTAAGGAACTAAAACATAAAAACTGTTAGAAATAATTTAGAATTAGTTTAATTATTAAAAGTAAATTTTATCAAATTATTCTAAAGGGAATGCAAAACACTGCTATTATTAAATAGCACGAGTTAAACCTTATTTATTGCGTTGCACTCTGCTCATCTTAGAAGTTAATTCCTTCTCCCAACACACGCATGTGGGAAGAAGGGAAACAAACGCAGAGATTGGAAAAAACAGAACAACTTCCACATGCCCAAATATGCCACAAGGTTGGTAATGGACAATTTATAGGAGGAAAAAAGTGGGTTTACAGTAAAAATGCAGAACTAAGCCCAGGTAATTCAAACCTAGTGTTTGTTTGCATCAGTAGGTCATCCAGTAAAACTGAAATGCAAAATATCTTAAACTGTCAAAAGTAATTTTTAAAATTTAACACAGATGAAAACATAAGCACTTTATCACTACAACCTACTATAGGATGGCACAATCAAAAAAAGGACTTAAAAAGTTGAATTTAAAAGTAGTAACTTTCATGTTTATATTGGCAAAGCATTCTTAAAAGTGGGAACATAATTCCACAGACAAGTTCACAATTAGGTTTGAAAAGGAACTTCTCCCGAGAGCAGCATTTTACCACAACTGGACACTAAGATTCCCTTGCGTATTTTTTCCAAAACTCCCAGGTAAATGCCATTGATGGAAACACTGTACTTAATCTGATGGACTTTTAGGGTCATCCAAATTTCAGGTGCCCACAAACCTCTGGCAGACGTCGTTTTTTCTCTCTCTCTCTCTCACACACACACGCCTCACACTGTCTAAAAGTGCAATTTCTTGTCTAATCCAGCATGTTGCCTGACCTTTCCCAAGAGAGAGCTGTAAACCTAATTTCAAATATTTCCTTGAAAGCCTCAGTGTATTCAAAGCATTGCCATAGCGTTACTGAGGCATCTGCCAGTAATTTCAAAACCATCACCCCGCTCCTTTTGGGAAATTCTTCAGTTTAAGAGATCATCGGGCTGGCAGTACAGAAGACCTAACATATTAAAATCTGAATTTCTTTTGTCTTTTCAGAACTGTGAGCATGAAGGTAAGAAGAATATACTATAGCAGTACAAGGATATATCAGAAATCTAAGATAGAGACTATGCCAAACAACCTCACTGCCATGTGAGAACCCACAGTACATTTGAAAACTATTTGGGGGTCAAATCAGGGACAACACTGGGAAGATACAGGAGAGGGGGGAGGAGAAAAGATTTAAGGCAATGCTTGCCAGATGAAAAAAATGTCATCAGTAAGGAAGGGAAAAAAAAAAACCCACACCCCACCACCAAACCCCAGCCAAACCACGACAAGCGTACTAGCACGGGGAACTGATCAGAAAGGAAAGCCTCTGCCATAGAGGGACATTCATGTTAAATAGTGATAAAAACCTGAAAGCAAAGTTCCAGCTGAAACACCTTGGTCCTGCTTGACCTGGCATTGCCTCCTAAGGAGGAAATACAGGCAGCTGGATCCCATTTTCACAGATGCTTTCTGTAGAGAAAGCCCATTTCTAACAACTGTTGTGAATGGATTGCAAGGAGCAGGGTTAGATGGGTCAGCAGCAGTAAGCAGGGGTTTATGAGGAGTAACCGATACCAAAAGGAACCCTCACCAGGACGCCTGCTTTGTCTTCAACGCAACTGCAAACTACAGGCAGACCTGTTCAAGTGCCATAGCCCACATTCAAAATGCAGACACACACACGTAGGGTAAGGTTTAGCACACAGGAATTAGGTAGCCAGTGTAGCTAATTTTTAATCCACAAACTATTCACCAACTAAATCATCTTGGTATCATTCATACGCTGTGTATTATTGTGACAAAGTTATAGATAAAAGAAAAAAGACTGAACGCTTCTCTGATATTTTTTTAAAGCCAAAGATTCATCCAAAATGAGACCTGGGCCACCACTGGAGTCTCACTCTTCCTGCTCTCTTTAAAACCTATTTTGACTGTGTTTACACTTGGTACTAATAAAAAAAAAAAATTAGTGCCGCAATTTATGACCCATTCATCCACAAATTGCAAGTTTGTTAAGTCTTATGTTCTGGAAACTAAGCTCACCTGGAATGCATTTTAAAAATTTTTGGTCAGTCACCCAGAGAAATACAGTTTAGTTATGAAGAAAGGGTATAAACATAAGACAAATAAAGGTTCTATAAATAAAAACAAGTAAAAAAAGTCCAGACCCAAAGCCAACCAAATAAAAGGCAAAAATTCCTGAATTTCAGTTATATTAATTTAGCTGGATCACTGGTTCACAGGAATATGAATACCTTTAATGAAATTCTTAAAACCAACCTCTGCTCAGTATCAAACCACATCTTCCTCTCAAGAAGGAGACCTAAGTCGCAAGGCCGTAATACAAATATGTTGAGCTTCTGCATGTCTCGGCATGGTCGCAGTGTTCTTGTAGTATATATTAGGCTTTCCCTCACTTTCAGGGATCCATGGCAGTCTGCGTTACATAACGCATTCTCTTATTGCTCGTATTCTCCTATAACTTGTTTAGATGTATCACAACTATGTACATTCTATTCATGTGTACATTATTATCTATGCTCAATCTCACATTTTTGAAATACTGAAAGTCTATGAATGTGGAAAACAACATTTTTTTGGCATTAGTCCGTGGGAGTTGTGTATTATCCCTAACTTATGTCAGTGAAAACATTCTCAACACGCCCACGGATGCTCTTTGGAGTCCTTACGTATATTAGCATTCTTCCTACCCCATATGGGTATCTGTGTAGGCTTAGTATCAAGGAGGAGTGAAGAGAAGTGTGGTGTGACATAGCGTCTGTGCCCTTCTGTTTTGGCACTTGCGCTGCTCATAGCAGCAGCACCTTCCCAGAGAAGTGAGACTCCCAGACGTCTGCATCCAGTGAACTCTGCTGCCAGCCTGAAGCTCTGTCTCAGAGTCCCACACGATCTGCAATTCTAATGTCATGTAAAGGTAACTTATGCTTGAGAACATCTTCATTTGCTAAACACCTTTTAGAAATTATATCCTCCTATTGACTTGGTTTTTGTATTTAAATAAAGAGATGTATGTTGATGGACTCACCATCCATTGAGGAGTTTGTCTGGAACACTAAGTCTGAGATTTAACAAAACTTCGGTTATATCTGACTCCTGTGTCTACAACTAAGAATAAACATAGCTTGAAAGGCAGACTATCCCTTTCTCACATGAGCTAAACAATGGTTAAAATTCCTCATACAATTCCAAAACCCTAACTGGGAAATCCTCTTCTCAAGAAAAAGCACCATTTCTCCAAATAAACATTCCCATCACACCTTCCAGGACCTTCCAGAAAATCTTATATAGAAACACATGCTTACTCATCACACCAAGATAACATACACTAGAGAAAAACGTTAGGAAAAAAAGTTAGAGAAGTATTTGTGATTCTACCACAAAGAAAGTAAGATGCTACATTAGAATTGTTACTGCTTTCACGGTGTAGCTGAAGGTATCAAAACCTGGTTATACCTTCTAAGAGAGGTTGAATATTGCTGCTGAAAATGTATTGCCGTGTCCCTTTGCTTCATTAACATGTCAATCTGTTTCTGAAGACGTCTGTTCTCCTCCTCAGCCTGTTCTAGGCGGCTCAGATCCGTATTGTGACTTGCGATCTTCTCATTGTACCGTTTCCTTAGGGCATCGTAATCCTTCTTCACACCCTCTAGCTTGTCCATTGCTGTATCATAAAGTTTATTTAATATCTCTGATGATCCATTTTGCTTCATAACCTAGAAAAATGCCAGAAACTGTATTAGTAAACTCAGGTTTTAATCAGTCCACTAAATTTGATTTAGAATATATAGAAGAAACAATATTAGAACAAAAATATATTAACCAATTTTAATAATCATTCTTTTTAATGACTAAGGAAACACTGAGCCTCTTACAAGCATTACTGTTACTCTAAGCATTACTGTATCTGCTTAATGTCAACTGGGAAAAAAAAAGTCTGCTTTATCACAACTTAGAGTGCACAAGTTTATGAAAATCTCTCTCTAATGGTAACTGCTACCAACAGTTATTAAACTCACGTTGTTTTTGAAGTGCTTTGTAGTTCTAGCAAGAGGTAATTGTTATTTGATGACCAAGATGATCACTGTAATTTAGGAAATGACCACGAGGTGGCATTCATGACAGGTTGCCTGTATCCTCCATGAACAAATAATTTAAAAGTTCCAAGAGAATAAAATCTACCCTAAATATGTTATACACACAGGCATATATTTTAATATTCATGCAATATTTCATCTGAGAACTACCCAGAGGTTTGTGTTTCAAAAAGCTATCCATAAAATATGAACAGGAAGAGAAAAATCCATTTACACATGAATAAAGTCTGACCCAAACCTTAGTTTCAAATTAATTTCCATTGACATCAGAATCTTTTTGTAAATAGCCACATTGATGATAAATGACCAGCAACAACAACAGAAATCCTCTAACAAGCTTCAGCAAATCTAGTCCTTCTTCCTTCTCAAAAGGCAAGAAAAACATGCCTGAAATGAGGCTTTACCTTCCCCCCACCCCCTTTTTTTTTTTTAAAATGCCATGCTCTTTTTTTCTGGTTCTGTCTTTTAAATTGAAATTTGGCCCTGATGGAGCAGTGGGAAAAAACAGAAATGCTCTATATAGAAAGGTGCCAGGAATTTATATAATCTTAACATTAGCCTACAAAGGTATGTCCCTAACTATCTGAAAAGAAAAAGTATTAAAAAAATAGAAGGAAAAAAGACAGAAAACATGAGCTCTATAAAAGGTTGAAACCAAACACATAGCAACTACCCTATATGCACAAATTGGCTCCTCATCTTCTTATGTGTCTTATATTCAGAGTAAGGACGAGTTCCTGAACATGGAAGAACCTGGATGCCCGCAGACCAAAAGGAAAGGAGACTGAAAGAAACTGCCCGCTCTTTGCCCCGTACTCACTGCCCGCAGGTAGCAGATAACAACTGTCGCTGTCAGGAAACCACTTCTCTACACAGGCAAGAGAAGAGAGACAACGTTCTTCAGCCTGACAATGATCTCCTCTAACTAACCAAGATACATAAAAGCAGCGAGTTACTGTTCATACAGCGGTCCTGGAACAAGGCTGCACTTTGGTGGGAGTCTCATTGGCACGGCTGTTTCCACATACATCCCTACCCTCAGTGGATTCAGTAGCATAACCCGCACAGAGCTGGACCCATGATTAGCTAGCATGCTTCAGTGAACCATTTCAGATATGCTAAACGTGACAAACTGCAGGCATATGTAAAGTGTATCATAGAATCACAAATTAGTTTGGGTTGGAAGGGACCTTTAAAGGTCATCGAGTCCAACCCCCATAAAATACATACATGTGTAAATACATGTTGATTTAAACCTGCTCAGGAGAGCCATTTTCCTGAAGACCACTTCCCAAAGCATTCGGAGAACAGGTTTGAGAACCAAGTATTTGAGAATCCAAACAGAAACAAACCCGCTTCTCACTGTCTAAAGCACAGATGGAACACCTTTTTGCCGAAAACACACTAAATAATAAAAGAAAAGAAGGACAAATATACTAGAAATTGGATGGAATTCAGCATAAACTTGCTAACAGAGATTTGATGGAGGAAGGCAGAAACACCATAAACAGGAAGCCGTGTAATAAGGAAGGTCTCCCCTTCAAAATCCCAGTCTGAGAAAAAGTAAATAGTTCCAGCTGGTCCGAGGAAGACAGCCATGGCAACAAGAAACTTCATATGTGAGCAGCAGAAACTTAAGCTGGTCAGCTGTTACACAGCAAATCCATGACAATCCCACACAAAGAGTAACTCAATCAAAAGTTTTTGCTCTCTGAGGCCACCGAGATGTTGTGCTTTGCTACGGCCTGACGATGAAACAACACATCAGAGGGATCAACGTAAATAGTGTTAGACTAATTCAGATGAGAAATGACACAGACAAGATAAGACTCTTGGCGCCCCTTCAACACACCATGATTCACTCTGACATGCTGAGAAATGGAGTTACACAACTTTCTCATTGAGAGTCACATACATAGTTTTCTTTAAAGCTTTAGTCATGATGTTGACATGAGACTGAATTTCTTTAAATAAATACTGACAAAGATACTTCAGCCCCCTTCTGTACTGCCAGATAACCTCAAACTTCAGGACAGAACCTCCAAATACAATAGCCTTCTCTTGGAGGTTTTACATCCCCGCTTTGCAGACTGGGAAACTGAGGCACAGAACGATTAAGCGACCTGCCCAGGTTTACACGGCAAACCATTTCTGCTACACAGAACATCAGCCATTTTCTGAACGAAGCCACTAAACCATTTCACAGCAGAACTCCCAAGATAACGTTAGAGGAAGGGATCAAAAGGAAATACAAATCTTCACTCCTCTTTGCACTAGCCCTCAAGCACCTCCTAAAGCGCCATTCAGCACATCCAGCTTGCTTTGACCTTTGCCCCTCCTACCCTAGCAAATAATTATTTTTGTTTGCATAGGTTTTGCTTCTGAAGCCTAATGTTTGACTTGCAAGTTTGCCCTGTGAATCAGCCTACACACAGTTAACCGAGATACTCTGTTTAACCATTCCACATGTTACTGTAACTATTGTAACTAAATGATCAGACCTTTCCGTAGGTGAACCATGGACCTGATATGACTAGTTGCTCCTTACTATTACTCTTACTTTTCTTTCTTCAGAATGTGTGAACAACATTGTCCTAGAGACAGACTGTTGTATACAGCTCTGAAACGTCCACCTCTTCCTGAAAAGCTTGTCTTTTTTTGTTTTAAGTTCAAAAGCATTAATCAACCTGTAGCTTTGTTCTAATTGAATAGCGTCTGCAAACCTAAATAACCAAACTTAGCTCAATCATTCCCCAAACGGTTACAGTGTCACTAGAATAATTAAAAAAACAAAACACAAACCCAAAAGAAAACCCAAACAAAAACCATATCTGTCACTCATTTTTTTTATTGTGATACTTTCCCAGAAAACAAACATAGCATGCAAGTTTAAAGCTAGCCCTGTCCCATAAAATACCCTAGGAAAATAGTCACCTTTTTAATCACTTTGCAACTTCAAGCTAGGATTTTGATGCCTCCCTACCCACTTAATAAAAAAACTCAGGCATATACAATCTTCCTCACATACATTTTTTTCATCTCTGCATCGAAGTTTCTTAATACCACCTAATATTCTATATCCCTCGTTCTTTCTTCCAGCTAAACACAGAAAATCAATTAGTAGCCAAGATTTCATTTTCTCCCCTAGTGCTGTAAAACGTAAGGCAGATGTTTTAGAATGAGTAAGACACAAAAGGCAGCAACGCTGCACATTCGGTTTTATTGACTTTTTTATCAAAGGAGCAATTAACGATCTCTTCTAGCACTTACACGACAAGCTATAGCTTACCTGCTGCTGCTGGCTGCGCAGGTCCGTTATCTCTTTCTGATCCTCATCGTGAAGTCTCTTCATTTCCTCGCATGACTGCTGGAGATGATTATGTTCTCGCACCAACTGCGTGTTTTTCCTCTTCAAGGTATCCATGTCCTCCTTCAGCTGGGACTGGTCACTCAGCAGCCGACTGTGCAACGTGCTGTCGTGGCACACAAAAAATGCTCTTAGAGGCCAACTGGCCAGGACAAAGTCCTGGACTAATTCACTTCAAGCATGAGTTTCCTACCAAGAAAGCAGGTCAAACTAACTCAATTCAGCATATTTGAGTATTCCAAACACCACATAAAAAAAACCCAACCCACCACCCACCAACAAATAGGGACATCAATATGAAAATACATGAAAGTACACAGTACTCCTAAACAGCATCAGAAGAGATGATGGATTTATGCCACCCGTCAATGCCATTTCACAGCCGCTTTAAAAGCGATCAGATAGACTAACAGAAATGGTGCAATGCAAGCGTAAGATGATCCTGGAGATAATGGGAATTATCCCACTAATCATCCTCCACTTTCTCTTGGGCCCCTCAGCTGAGCAGCAGCTAACCAAAACACAGATGAAAACTACAAAAATCTCCTTGTATGCTATTGTTTTAAAAACAAACCAAAAAAACCCCCTGAACAAACAAACAAGCCCCACAACCAACGAAAACACACTATGTATGTCTCGACTACATTCAAGCAGGTAAAAAGCTATCAAAGTTACTCCAAACTTCATTACGCAAATCATAATTACTGAAAGAAATACATTCTTAAATACTTAAAAATTAAACAACTGAGAGTCACATGATGAGGCTATTATAATTCCAGGTAGCAGTCCAAAATAAGATCAGACCACTGCTGAAAAAGAGAAGAAATATCAATTGAATGTATTTTACTACTGCAGATCAAATAAAGAGCAACATTTGGATACTGGCAAGTATTTTTGTTGTTGAAACAGAATGATTCAAACGGAATTGTCACACCTGCTGGTAAAGTGTTTAAAGTCCATATTTATAAAAAAAAGCCACATAACACATAGCAATGAATAGAATCTATTTACATTTGAAGATACTTTGTATTCCTTCCTTATGAAGTGAAATACCGACATTTCCTGCACAGAATGACCCAAAGCATTTTCCTTAAAATTATGACAACCTGCTAAATAAAAGCCGTTGACAAATTATATTCACACAATTGAACGCACATAGTCTTTACATGTCGGTTATTATTAACGGTTGGACTCGATGAGGTCTTTTCCAACCTGAACGATTCTATGATTAATCTGTTACCTATTATTCAGATTTTGTTGGAAATTACAAATTCTTTGAAATGGTCACCTTCTTTCTTTGTTTTTTTTTTTTAAGTATGAGGTTTTAAGAATTACTGCAGGATAAAATAACATTTGAACAGTGTATTCTACTTGACTCCTTTCTTTACCCTGAGAATTACTCACAGAACGAACAGGAACTGCACGCATGGATTTCAACATTTGTTGTCATGTTTTTGGCACCTGAACTCCCACAGTGAGTTTTAGCCTCCCTAAAGTTTTAGCCTCCCTAAAGTTTTAAGCAGGAAACCAAATTGTTCAAATCCAAGTAAATAAATTCTTATAATAAAAAAGAATTACCTCTGAATCAATTAAAATTTGCTATACTTTCTTCTGACCAGATAATCTTAGTCTGTAGTAAGTGCAAATGCAAAAGCTTGTACTTGTATATATGCATCATTTTGCAAAAATGTTGGTCTCTGAGGAATATGCCTATATTCTTGGGGTAACTGAGTATTTCAATCAATCACTCTATCTTTTAAAACTCAGAGTTGTTCTCCTGATATGAGAGGGAAAATCCTTTTATATCATCATGAAAATACTGAAATAAACAGAGTGTAACACAGTATGGTTTCAGGGACTACAGAACTCCTGAATAAGGAGAGCAAAATACTCATTTTTTAGGATAAAGAATACAAGTGTTTCACATCAGCATTGGATGGACATAGGTGATTCAGCTCTGAAAAAATCCATCTACAATGTAATGAATCAAATGAAACTAGGAGTAAAGCTCTTTGTGAAGATGCCACACAACTTGCTACATCTGCACCTGTCGACGACCCTCAATACTATTTTCAGGTTTTGGAAGAAGAACGTAAGGAAACGATGCCTATCTTTAAAGGCTTGAAGAGTTGTGGGTGAAAGTGCTATGTACTGAGTAGCAGCCCCCAATGAAAACAAATGCTGTCATTAAATAATAGTCACACTTTATAGTGTAGATTTAAGTGAAATAAACTTCAAACCAAGAATTTCTCTGCACTTCTATTTCTGAGTTGTCTTCCCTTCAAGTGAAGAAAACATATTCCTACTTGCATCAATGACTGATTTTTAAACAGAAATACATGCTAGAAATATTCACCAATTTCTCCCTATTTTATTGCATTTTCATAAACACTTACAATTGGTCTAAGCCTGTGTTAAAACTTATACAAATCAGCGTGAGAACTATCACAACCTATTAAAAAAAACCCATAACAAATGACATTCTCTCAAATTGTATTATGCTCTCCAGCCTGACAGTAAGACTACTGGATTGTAATTGCAAGTCAGTATCTAGGCTTTCCTTGTCAGTGTCCCATCAAGACATCAGGGATTTCTACCTCAAATTCTTCAAAATAAAACAAGCAATCCATACTTTATCATTTCAAACAGGCCAGAAATGTTTTATTGAATGCATGCAAACATTAATCTTGCGATTAAAGCGGAAAAACAGAGAAAAGAAAATTATTTCATTACTATGTTCTAACACTTTATATCTAATACTTTATGATCTAGCACAGACTGGTAAACTCTTACCGTGTACATCTTTACTAATACTTACTGATAAAAATCTGCCTCTTTTGCTGCTTCCTCACACCTTTTTAGCGTCTTGGTGTGTTGATTCTGCAGAGACTGTAGGTCTGACATGGCCTTCATGCACTGAATCTTCAGTCTTTCATAATCATGATTTGGTTTTGGACTAGGCCTAGCATAGAAAAAGAATACGAAGTCAAACATCAGCTACTAAAGAGAATGAAAAGTCTGGGAAAATTCTATCCAATAAATAAATAGTATCAAACAACTCTTGATACTTAGGTTATATTATGCTTTAATTTAAATGCTGACCACTTCACATTAAGATGCAACCACAAACAAAAATTCACTGATTTTAACCTGTATTAGTTTTATACTGAGACGTAACATCTAATAATGAGATAATTCTGCCTAACATTAACACAGCCGAAAATAGTCCTGAGCACGCTCGTACCTCTCTTCTGAACAGCAGTATTATCACAGAGCAGAACTGTCCCTTGAAACCAGAACAAGTCAATCACAGTACGCTCGGCTTTCCTGTGCTACCATGTCAAAACTCTCAAAGAAAACGCACAGAGCTGCAGTGAGAGTGGGGCTGAAAAGAGGCTGCCAAAGCCAAGGGGGGCTGCATGGAGACCCGGGCTAGGAAAACCTTCTCATCTAGGCAGCAGCTGGAGGACCTTGTCTACAGCTCCCTAGGAAAATCAGGATTAGGGCTGAGAGAAAGAATTTCAACGCGACACCGAACACGTGCATCTGTGCCAGCAGAATTTGACTAGTTTGAGTAATTGAGCATTGAATTTAACTAATTTGACCAAGTCATTCTGCTGAATTACATATCTCATTGAGCGTTACCACGTTCTTTTAAACTACTATAAATAAATGAGAAAACATGTCAGAATCTACCTCACATTTCCATAAGATAACCCAAATTTTGTTCAAATAATTATTAGAAATCTCCAACACAATATAATCTCCAATAAGCAATTTTCAGTAAACTGAAAAAAGTGAAAGCCAAAGTCAGT
Organism: Phoenicopterus ruber ruber; assembly: GCA_009819775.1. NCBI lineage: Eukaryota > Metazoa > Chordata > Aves > Phoenicopteriformes > Phoenicopteridae > Phoenicopterus > Phoenicopterus ruber. The sequence continues at coordinate 14,817,139 of CM020221.1, read as the reverse complement.
CAAAAGAAAATTTTTGACTGAAATTTTTTTTTAGTATATCGGGATGACTGGGAGAAGAGAAATGTTCTAAAACACTCTACCTTGTCAAGCAATCGACCAACATAAATTATGTCTAGAATGTGTGGTCCTTGCACATGATACCTTTATTTATTTATTAGAAAAACCATAAATCATGCTGGAAACTAAATTAGCAGTATTATGCCTTCTTGTTTTGAAGCACTAAGCTTCTAAAAGAGACTCTAAATTGAACTGTTCCTCCTCTACACAGTCACAAAATTTTTGCACCACTGAATTCTCTAGTTTCAAAATGAAGCTTCTGACAGCTGTCCCTGTGTCATCTCCTGGGTGTCTTATAACTCCACAGGCAATGAAAAAAAAAAACCCAAACCAAAAAGAAAACAATTGCTTTCTAGTTTAACTCTGTTTATTCTCGTATCAGATTTGCTCCATTGCTGCACAGATCACCCTTTCTCCCTCCCACCTCACTCTCTCTGAAACGGCTTTGCTGTAAGCGCAGCCTGAAAAGCAATCAGAATTCTCTTTGCTTCATAGAAAAACAGCAACATGGATTCTGGAACTGAAATGCAGCTGGCAATTGAATCAAAACGAGAATGGTTTTGCACTACTGCAGTGGTGAGAGTAGTTTAAAAAAAAAAAAAAAAAAAAAAGAAATGCCAGCCACATCTGATTCACAGACTTCAAGAGAGTGTGTGTGTGTGTGATAGGAAGGTGCTTTTTAGCAGCCCAGTTGCATTTGGGTTGCTGAGTAGTAAGGCCTTCAATTGTCATTCTTCTTTTTCTCCTTTCTCCAGAGAAGTGCTCCTGGGGAAAACAAAACCAAAAAAACCCTTCCTTGCCTGACAGACTTTAGCAACAATTAAAAGCCAAATTCATATAAAGTGATCAAATATTCAAGTCACATCTACAAGGATGTCTTTTAGGGTTTTTTTTTTAATTCACTGTTTAAGGGTGCCAAAAGAAGTAGTACGTTATTCATACAGGGTTACAGACATACTACCGCAACTACTGCAGTGTTATTCCTTCAAAGTACAACCTTAGTTAGCATAAGTAAAACTCAATTTGAAATGTTCACACCCTTGAAGAATCACTAAAAGCCCAAGTATTGATTTAAATTAGACTTTAGGGTGAAATTATTGAAAGTAGACACCATCTGTCCACCACAGTCATTAAAATGACAACACTAATTGAAGCACAGTTTAACTCTCAGTTGAAGCATTAAGCTTACTGAGACTCATTAACACATGTTCATATTAAGCTTGTAATCATAAATTCATATTCGTGCAAAACATTTAAGTGCATGAATTTTTTTACTAATTTTTTTATTATTTTACTAAAGGATAACTATTAGGTCAGTCTCAAAGCTATGGTGAGAACTTGTTCTACAAGTCTAACATCAATCACACATGTGTTTCATATATTGCTGAAGTAACACTAGCATTATTCTAAAAAAAAAAAAAAAAAAAAAAAAAAAATCCTATAAACATACGGATACCATATAGGTAACTACAGAAGTTAGCCTACCTACACAATGAGGAAGGAACAACAATGCCACCAGTAACATCCTCCATTCTAGCTCATCTGCATGAAATAAAAACCACCTGGATAGCCAAGGCCGTATGTTCTGCAGTGCCGATCCAAGGGTTTATGTCTCAGCAAGAAAAACAGGGATACGCACAGGAGGAATATTGGTCAGAAGTCAAAAATCAAAACTGTTGCAACAAAGCAGTCCATTCAAATGCATGTAGTGGTTGACTCTTGTTTAAGTAAGACTACCAGAGTTTTATGCTAAAATGCTTCACAAAATACAGAAAACTATGATTTCAATAAAGGAGAGGTGTCAGTTACTATTTTAGAAGCATTGGTTCAAACGTTAACAAGATTTAAAATGCTAGCGTCAAAGGTCCAACTGTTTTTCCAATATTCATGTAACTCCTCTAAAAATCCTTCATATTCTAGTGAAATTACCCTGAGCATAAATCAAGGCCACAGTGAGACTGACATTTACGTGTATCTGACGCTGACATAAAAGCTAATGCCGACGGCAGATCCAGCTTTGTGGGCAATGCCTACCCAAGAACTTGAAAATGTTTTCATTTACTATTGCAATTCCACCACCATCACCAATTACAGATTACACATAAAACACTCTCTTCTCAAAGGCGGTTTGCAGGGGTTTTATTCGTATTGCAGGTCTCTCCTATTATTACGTAAGGATAGCAAGTTTAAGTCTATAAAGTGCACCTTGAGCACACTACATTATTTGGTCAAATCTTTGCTTAACCACCACAACACGTGCACGCATACAGTCACTGTCAAGTGACACAAGCACAGCATGAGCAATCCTACTCCTGTCCAGCAGCATGACACATGTTCATCTGATTCAGCACATCACAATCTACTTCTGTGGCTCCTCTTCCAGTGCTCCTAGACTTAGTCAACACTTGCCTTGGAAAACAGCTCCCGGTTTTGCAACTGCCAGCCTTCACAGCCAGCGCAGCCCAGCCTACGAATGTGTTGCGAGCTGCAACTGTTCTGAAGCACGCCACCGTGACGTGTCAAGATTTGGCTCTATACCACCTGTGTTTGGTACAGCCACGGTTAACGCAGCATACACAGCCAGGAAAGCAAAAGCTCTTTTTTGGGTCGTAAAAGTCACCGTCTAAATAATGATCTTTCAGCTTTCACACTTCAGTGTAACCGTTTGCAATGTCTGGGCTTTGACTCCTGGAATGCTGAAGATATTAGTTTTATATGAGGAAAGAATGCAAAACAAAGTTAAAAAAATACCAGCAAGCTTTCAAAAACCATAGATGTGTATGTGGATGAGAGAAGTAGTTGCTTTTATACTGAAGGAAAAAAATGTCAACTAATAATGTCCATTCATTTCCCACTCTTCAAATATTTAGTTGTTTGGAAGGCAGCATCCTCCATCTAACATATACTGTCCAAGCACTGTTCAAATATAATGTTTATTTTGATGAGTTGTTCTTTAAACTATAAACATTTATATTTTCCACAACGTACAAATCCTACACTGGCAGCAGAAGATTGATTTGACAATTAAAGAGGAAAAAACTAGGGCAGTCTCGAGGACAGCTCATCAGAACTTTATTAATAGCATCCTGGATTATGGAGAACATTACTGTAAACTATAAAATCCTCAATGCCTAAGCTCTAGTGACTTCAAATAAGAAATCCCTCTGTATAAATAAGTAACTGGAAGCTATGCAAAAGATGTTGACATTTGACAACCTTTTCCTCTCCCGTCCCCACAATGCTTGGAGACCCTTATATAGAACACAATGCTCTTAAAGTAGCCCTCAGAACTCATGGGGGGAGGAAGGGGGTATTAAGATGAGTAGCTAAGGAGTGAACAAAATGCCCAGATTCACCCAATTCCAGTTCACTGGTTCAAATCTTGACCTTATCTCATAAGGACAAAAAAGTTTAATTAACCACCTGACCACATACAGATAGAGCTGATGAAGTAACAGATACAAACAACAACAAGTAAAACATTGACGTTCAGAAAAGTTATGTATCATGGCGACACCTCCCAGAAAATCTGTTCTTTGCTCTTATTTCAGATTCAGTGACAGACAATTTTTTCCAAGGCTCAAATCTTAAACGTGCTTACTGCAGGCAAAAAGTACCTGCTCAGTGTGCCCAAAGTCACATTTATAAACATTAGCAGATCTTTAAGCCTCTAAAAGAAACCAATTCTGTTTTCTACCCAATAAAACCCTTATCTACAATTAACTCATACTCTCCCTGAATACTATCTTCCTCATAACTTAACAACCCTCAAATTAGAATGAGCTGCATAAGGCTGCTGGCTATTAACTGACTTTGCACACATGTTATTTTAATTTGGCAGCACCCGTAACTTCTCAGTGGAGGAGAATTCCTTATTCTCAACATGTTAATGCTACACAGTCCCCCAAGAAAGAATATATGTATACCAGAAAGTGTATCTCCTAAAAAAAACCCACTTACTCCCCCCAACAGAAGTCCAAACCTCTCTCTCCTTGCAGAAGCACAGGAATAGCTGAGATTTTTTTTCCTCTCCTAATTTCTGTCCTCCAGCCAAGTATTCAGAGTTATTTCCCCTTCTTCTCCCTTGCTTTCAAAACAGCAAATGCTTCAGTCACTGACTTCTTTCTCTTCCCACAACATAACCCAGGAAGCCTAAACAACATGTTTGCTTTCTTCTCTCAACATAGCAGTGAGCCCTACTCCCCTCATTCCCACAGCAAAATTGCTGGAGGAAAGTGGGAACAGGCATTCAACAGGCAGCTCTGAAACCTGGATGTGGTACCCCACGTATGCACACATCACCAGGATGCAGGTAGGTTACAAGCAAGCTACATACATACATTGCAATATCCTCGCTGCTTTATAGGCAAGCAGGAGTCAAGACACCTGAAAACACTACTGAGAACTAAATTAAAATGTTACACTTCCGTTATTTTTACCTGCAGTCATCAAAAGTTGATCCAGGAGATGAAAGGGCAAGTCGCTTGCGCAGCTCATCCCTCTCTCGAGTTACCTGACGGAGCTGATATAATATTGTCTCCAGCTTCTCACTCATCTGTCTCGTGTCTATTACAGGTGGTGGAGATGATGCTTTACCAGTCGTACCTGACCAAGAGACAAATAATTGGCAGTCAGAGAATTTCTCAAAAGAACACTACAACTTCACTAAAGAAGTTAACACTAATTTAAAATGTCCTGTATTTTTGGTTGCAGAATCCTGTTTAAAAATGAAACAAGCCAAGGAAGTTTTCATCAGTGAGTTGACAAAAGAATAACTCCAATTCAGTCAGATCCCGTGCTAGCAGAAAGGCCCTATCTGTGTTGCAAGTTAAGTTTGCATGAGTAGGTTCCTTCCTTACTCACGAACTTACAAGTTGGCTAAAAAGCAAGGCAACTGTGCAGTCGCAATTGCAAAGACTTCAGAAACTACCATAGTGACAGAAGTCATAGATACAAAGTTATTGCCAATAAAGAACGATGTTCTCGCTTCTAAAAAAAAAACCCCAGTAAATTCCACCCACATCAACTTACCCCAGTGAGCAGAGAAACTGCTACAGCACAGAGGCTCTTTTCCTTTATCTAGCAGCACAGACATACTATTCTGCTATGTACTACTGCCAACACTTATTTTTAATGCACTTCCATGCTTTCACATGTTGCAATTTATCAGTCCAGTATGTGAACTTAAAGATTTAACTTGCCAACAAATCATGAGAAACAGGCTTCATTTTTAACAATGTTGGCTAAAACGAGCACATTACAATCACTGCAACTGGACTACGCATCACATTTCCTCTAAGGGGCAGTCATACATTAAAGAGTTTTGTGGGATCTTTTAATTCTCAGCTCTCTTAATATCAGAGATAAACGACGATGCCTACCATCTTCTCAGACAGCTATACCAGTACAAAGAGGTCTTCCACCCGAGAGTTGAGAGTCTGCTATATTATGTTTCACAACATGCTGACAATTAATTCAACTGTAATTTTAGTTCTGCTCATTTTAATCCCAGACATATGAGAGCAAACTTGAAGATAAGGTCACAGATGTGAAAGTTACAGGCCTAAATGTATACAGGAGATTACTATTTTCTACCCAGAAGAGAAATCCTAAAAATAGTTTGCATAATTATACAATTGAAACAAGTTGCTGACGTATGTATTAACTTGTTAGGATGTATCTTTATTTTGCCTTTTTTTTTTAAATGAAGAAACAAAAGATACAATAGTAAAATAATGGTCTCTGATCACTGTCTTTTCAAAAAAAGAATGTCAAAGTTATTTCATCTGATCAAATACTAATAAGTTACAAGGATTGGCTTTTTATCTCTAAACCCGGTTCAGGTATTGCAGAATGCAAAAACTCCCTCCAACTTTTAAGTAGAACTACCTGTACTTTAAAGTTCTCACACCAAAATAACTGCAGGATCAGGGCCATCATACATACAGCATCTAGGATAATAGGATACCTGTTCTTATTCCTTTCAGCTGTTACTGTGATTCTGTAATGAGAATTCATGAGCACAGACTGTTCTTTTCATCTAACTATTGCATAATAATGTATGTAAATACTCTTAATAGCAAACTGAAGAAATAAAAAATTGCAGGAACAGCCTACATTCTGTAGAAAGACACAAACTCACATCGCTCAAAAGAACTCTCAATGGAGGCTGCATTTGGGCTTTCTCCTACCACTTTGTTTCATTCCTCCACCCAGATGGAGCCCCTTCATCCATAAGGACTAAGGATATCACACTTTTAAAATGCAGTTATCCTTTCTTTTTCTAAAATAAGAAACATTCTACATAATTTTTAAGGCAAGATTATACAGAAACCAGTAATAATACAAATGCATTATCCTTGGCTCATGATATAGGGAATAAATAGGAAAAAAATAAAGTGGACAGATAAAAAAAGTCAGAACGTGTATTCATTTGGAATAGTTTGGACACATCAACGAGCAGGGAATTTCATAAACAAATGAAAGGTAAAGGCAGATAAACATAATTCAGGTACTGACAGGCTGCATGGTCTTGAGCAAATTCAGTGGCAACCTGCACATGCTCTCACTTGAGCTGACACATCAGAATATGCGTAACGCTGAAAAAGTCCCTTCTCATCCTTACAGAGAAATTCAAAAGCTGCGAGCAAAACAGATGAACAGGATGCGAGGGGCACAAGAGGAAGGAGGAGATAAATCAGGAAGGCTAGTGTGCTTTACATGGAGGAAAGGGCACTGGATTAACAACAGCCCGTCACCAATACCTGCGTTAACCCCAGCAAGAGTCCCATGGACAACGTCCACTACAGAAGCCCTACACAACCACGTAACGGCTGCTCCAGCAATCTAAAACATAGTAAAAGGAGGCAAGAGTTATACCTCTGCTCCTCCACCTCTTTCCTTGCTGCAGCTTTGACAATATCCTAGTGACAATCTTCTTCAGGCAAGGAGAACATTTGTGCACACAGTCCCAAAACTGTGCCAAGCAAGACAAGACTGCTTTAAATAGACAGGCTAATTAGCCTTAGGAAAGAAGCTTTCTTGTCTAATGCAACGCCCTTTGTCTTAGTACCAGAAGAGGTTATTTTTCATTAACTTGTCACTCTTTACAAGTACATCAACAAATACTTTCATCTCAAATGCAATGATATTGTTGTCAAGGTGTAATATCAGCCAAGAAATGTACTCCTTTTAAGTGCTGTAAAAACACAGATCAGTACGATCCAGATATTCCTACTCTTATCCTTAAAAGAAGTCCACAAAGTTTATCTTTGCTTCATTTACTGATAAAGAAGTCCACAAAGTTTATCTTTGCTTCATTTACTAACAACCTTACATTTTCAATAGTTGTACAAAGTGTCCCATAAATGTTAAATCAGATTTGTAGATGCTCAAAAAAAAAACCCAAACCCCAACAAAAAACTTCAGTAAACTCCTCTTTGATTTCAATACTCTTCATTTCCTCTAAAGAGGCTTTTATAGCTGAATGCTAAAAGCCTTTTATTGCATCTGACATCCCGATGCAGTAGAAGGAAAGTGACCTGTGCTTCCAGCTTTGTATTCTTTTTCCATCTGGCTGCGTATTTTACACAACACTACTTCCTTTCTGCACTTTAACCAGTCAAACTGGTCTTAAAATGTACAAGCCTGAAGGCTAAATCTCCATTATCCAAATTATGCCACCTTTCAGTAACTCACCTGCTTTCTCAGACAACCTGGATTTGTGAAAATGTATTTACTGCACGTCCTGCCAAGTGCAAGTCATTCACCTGCTGCGGTAAGCCTCACCACTCATTTTTCACGTGAGCTGCACTGGGGCTCTGAGAACCCAACCGTACGGAAGTCACCTCCCCGGCCAGCCTCCAGGTAAGCGGCGCTCCACCAACTCCCGAAACAGCCAACAGCAGGGATGCATCGGGTGGGCAAAACGCGTTTTGCCCATAATGCAGTACATGCGTTAAGTCCTGAGTATGCATTGACTTAATCTAAAGCAAGATTTTGCAGGACTTCCATCATATGTTGTATAAAAGAAAAGTATTAAAAGCAGAAGCTGGAGCAATCATACCCTCCATATTTACAGTCCAAACGCTGGACTTCGCAGAAAGCACAAAGATCCATTATTGTAGTACATGCCAAATACAGTTCTTGATGATTACTCTAATCATTGATTGAAGAGATAATACAGCCGCACAGAAACCACTGCTCAGTTAGCTTCATATTATGTAGGGATGGGGTAGCAAGCTTTTTGAAGAAAAAAAAGAACATTTTAAGAGAAACAGGGCTGGGAAACCGTTAAACTGACCAAGATGTACCACAATGCTGAATCAATATAATGTTGAGGTGGGAAAATGGGTACCAATGCATAAACAACTACTTTTAAGAAATCACAACAGAAAACGTTAAATAAGACTTGCAAGATGTATTGCAAAGAACGATCAACAGGGATTCTCTCCCCAAGCTCAGGAAGGGGTGAGGGGTAAAGACTTATGCCTTCTGTAGGAAAATGCATGCTAAAATATTTACTTTCTTTCAATAATTTATGAGGACTAGAACAGGATTACATATCAGAAGTTATCATTTAGTTACAGTTCTTCAGATATATCTTTTGAAGTGGTCTTGAAATAGCAGAGAGCGCAGAACAGAATTGCATGTAGGAAAAAAAAAAAAAAAATCAGTAAAACCAAGCAGCAGTACATTGAGGAAAAGGAACTGAAAAGTAAAATAATGAACTGTGGAAACAGTTTCATCTGACAGACAGAAAACCTAATAGGTTATGAAAGCAGCGAGGCTCGTGTAACATGCAAGGACAAAAGAATGGGTAGCGCTTCAGTATTTGTTTTAATGCAGAATATAACAAGCTAAACAAACCCATCAGCATGTAAAACAAACTTTCAACTTCAGTTAAGTTTCAGACTTTAGAAAGAACTGAACAGTGGTTCTAGAATGATCAATATGAAAGAAAATGTACAACCTAATACTCAAAAATAGCAAGGAAGGGGGGAAAAAGGGCAGATATGTCCACTCAAGAAGTCCTTGCAGAACTTTGCTGACCTAAAATACAATAAAGAGTACAATCTGTTACCACGACCAAGGAAATAAAGCTGAAGCTTCTGGGTTTGAATATTCAGGAGCTCCCTGGTGGGAAAGCTCAAACCCTATGTTTGTCAGACTTACAACCACACACTGAAGGCACAACCTAGATAAAAGTGTCCAATCCGAACCCAAGGGGGACAATGACTAGGGTCAACCACTGCACACCCACCAAGGGGATGAGATTCCACCAGCGCTCATTCCTTCACATCTTCTCCTGCAGAGGAGTTGTGATCATCCTCTCACCATGCTGTTTCGTAGCCCCAGAAGAAAACTGCTGACACCAAAAGGATTTCCTGAATGCACAGACTGATAAAGGGCCTCAGGGAGCAGTGAAAGACACCGTGCTCCAGACGTGCCGTCTGGAGTGCATGACGGGTATTCACACACACTGTATTTCTACTCAAATCATTATAGACCAACCAAATCTTCAGAAACTCCTCCAGGGAGCTGCCAAACGTTAAGAAGATATTGTAGCAAACAAAATACCATGAAGTGGTCAGCTATTCATCAGTGGTTCTCAAGCCCTGTCTATGCAGAACCCTTAAGAGACCAAGAAGTAATTCAAATCAATTCCTTACAGGAAAGGTTAAAAAAATGATGAAACCAAAAAACCCAACCCAAACAAAAGCCAAAACCCCTCAACGCTCCTCCCTCCAAGACTGCATCAGTGTACATCAGCAAAGTTAACTTTTTTGTTGTTACCATTGGGTTTTTTTTTTTTAAACAGGGCATCACATCCCGTGAGTAATTCTTGGGTACCGCTGAAGCGACAGAAGTTGACAGAACGCTGTGCTTGACTACATGTCAACCCATAGCTGCCTGGAAATGGATACCATAGAAGTCAGTGATAATACATTAAAGTTATTCAGAGTGCTTATTACTTAAGAGAAGAGGGTTACTAACAAAGACCCCGAAAATTAGGTAAAGAGATTAAGGATCAATCCTAGAGACGTCTACGTGATTCATGAACAGAGTAAAATAGAAGGAGAGTGAAGTTACTTTAAATTTGTGGAAGAGGGTGTTTATTTCCTAAATTTAAAGTCTTGTTTCCAGTAAACTAAACAGGTACTATTCAGATCAAAGGATAAGAAAGTTACATAGGAAAAAAATCTATAAAAAGAGGTTTACTTCAATCATTGAGGCCAAATTTTACAGGAAAGTTACTTCTGAATAGAGAGACTGATTGGCAAGGAGGTGGAACGTCAAAGGCAATCACTGCAGTACAGAAAAGGAATCTGATGTGGTGTACTGGTGGTGTTCCTAGTATGTTTTCTCATTCATTTGTAACCTTTCAGCAAGTGTAATATTGTCACTTGTTCCTTTGTCAGTACGTGTTAACTGTTGAAGTATCTTTACCAAACATATATTTTATGTTTGTGTTAGCAAAAAAAGCAAGAAATACAAGAGATTCCTATAGGCTGTCGGGGGAAATAAATAAGTCACTTTTTCAGACAAGGAACAAGTGTTTATCTTTGACTGAAAGAGTTTCATAAACCACACCTGCCACTGAACACCTCCTATGAAGAGTGAGAACAATTACTTTGTTATATACAGCTGTAGAAAGTGTGAAGCAATACACTGAAATCGCAACAGCATAAAAGGACAGTTGTCAAAATGGCCAACATGAAAATGGGGAATGAAAGACTACACATTGTTGGGAAGGAATCATCATCTGATGGGAGGGTAATGTTTGCTTTGGAGTAAGAATTAAGGCCCTCAGATTAAGCAACTTGAATTGCAATTAGAGAAAACCTATCTGTAAACAGCCTGTCAGGCTGCCAAGCTAACATAGCATTAAGCAAGGAAATAGTCAGTTGAAGTCAAAGTTGGACAAGCTTGGTGGGGACAGATACATGACTATCTCATGGCTGCAAGAAAAAGTCATAAAATTGTAGTGCCGATGGTGGCGTTTGTTACAGGCTGGTATGTAAATTCCCGCAGGAAAAGGTAGTACAGTGATACAAACAGTGAAGAGCAAGAAAAACACACTTATGACTAAAAAAAAAAATCACACCATTTGCAAAGAACTGAACAGCTGGAACAGTAATAGTCTGTTCAAAGTTAAAAGATAAAGATGATAATATCCAATGTGGAATGAAGAGGACACAAGATTGACAGCTGTAATCAAAACAATGCAAAGAGATCTGGCTGTGTAAAGAAGGAAATTATACATGCGGAAAGACGGAAGGCCTTTTCCATTCCAAAAATCCTCTCATTAGGATCTCAGTATATTTTCAAAGAATGGAAGAGTATGCAATGCCTTTCTGTTAAAAACCCATCATGAAAAAGCATAATGCAGGCTATCCTCAGAGCCATAGCCCGACTCCTACATGCAGGCTGCTGGTTTCTAATAAAATTTCTAAAACACAAAACAAAACAAAATCCACAACAAAACCCAAACAAAATACCCCACCCACTGTGTATTGAGGAGGGGAACAAGAATCACATTTTTAAAGCACTAAAGGAAAACTCTGAACTTTCATTATGTACTAAGGTAGGTAAAAAATGGCTCGATTCCAGAAACTATAATCCTGTCATGGCATCATATTGCCTAAGTCAGTTGTGTGTTACTGCAGGCTGTAAAAGTCTTGAAACACACCCTTTAAGTCAATTCACAGAGGCTTTTTTAGGTGACATGGGCCAGAACGATAACTTACCTGGCTATTGTAAAAAGGAAGAAAGGAGCCTGATTTTGGAAGAAGAGAGCAAGGAAAGTAAAAAATAAAAAAGATGGAAACTGGAAGTAGAGTAGATAATCGAGAGATGCACAGAAAATAGCAAGGACATTGTGTTGCTACTTCCCATAGCAAACAAATTTGATGATTTCAGCCTGAAATCAAATAAGTAGGGTAAATATTTGGCTGATATTATATCATCTACAGATAATCTTTCCGAACACAGGCCTTCAATCTTTCCTTACAGGTCCAGAAAATTATCTGCTGGGATACAGACAGAACATCTGGTCCAACACTCCTTCCTGTTCAAGCAGGACCACCTAGAGCCAGTTGTCCAGGACTATGTCATTTAAGTTCAGCTGAGTGCCTGGTGAGCATTTATCTTCAAAATTATAAATGTCAAATGACTGAGTGCACTACACAAACTGGCACTTTTTTTTTTTTTTCCTAAACAGGGTCTTTATTCTGTGTTCTCTTCCTCTCCGTTATCATGACTGGTCAAGTGGGAGACGAGCCAGCGACTGTCACATATAGCTGTGTTACTGGTTTCTGTCCAATTCCTAAGTGACACTGTTGTTCCGTGCTTGGCACGCCAGGCACTGAATCTCCATAAATAATTATTCTGATGTCAGAGACGCAGGATTGTAGCTCCATTCAGAGAGTCTGCCGGGCACGGGGAGTGGGCAGATGAAGGATGCTTCTATTTACACACAAAAATCTTTGTCATTAGCCAAGAGCAAATAGAAAGGAAATACAGAGAGAGCATGACAATTTAATGAGGCTTTGTTCCTTTCGGGGGGAAGAAGGTGGAGCTGAAGCACAATGGTGAGAATGTAGGGATTACAGCAGTTTATATCGTGCCTCTTTTGGAAATTAACAGTGAATATTTGCCCTCAGTTCCATCAAAACTACCTATTTTACATCACAGCATGAACTTTATTAATAAACGGGAAAGAAAAGGAAGGAAGCATAAGGGAAAAAAGAAAATGTTGTCAACTAAACCGATTTTGAATGGTGAGGAAAATACACAAGAAAAACCCGTAAAAAGCAATGATCTGTCACTCTGTATTTTTATTTACATACAGATACAAAAGAAAAAAAAAGGCAGATACACCTACGGTGAAGGCAGATAAATCTACGAGGGGGAGTTTCTTCTCCAAAGCTGCTACCCTGCTGCTACATAGGTGGGAAAACTGGCTTCCACTCAACTGCTTATTCTAACACATGCACACGAGGCTGGAAGTTCATTCTTGCTGCATCCCTCATACCCTGCAAGCCCATCTAGGCAGGGCAAAAAGCTTGCATAACAACACAGTACTCGGGATAGACTAGCCCTAAACTCTTCTCCAAGTCACATTATACAAGTTACATCGCTTCTTGCTCTCCTGTCGTATTAGGACTATGACATTACTGAATCCCAGCGTATCCAGTTACTCCCCGTACAGAAGCTGCTCCATAACTGTTCATCCATGCTGCTGCTCTCTGTGCTTCCTGCCCTCTTCTCTTTCAATGGGAGAATCAGAACTGCACGTATACCCAAGACTCAGGCACACCATGGGTTTACACAGTGATAAAATGATGTTCTCTCATCTTTCCCTTCTCCTTTCCAAATCCTAACACCATGTTTTATTTACTTGACTGAGACCGAGCCCATGTTTTCTCAGAACTACCTTTTAAGAACACTCGTCTTAGTACTATTTAAGCTTAGCTCTTACATCAGGGTTTTTTTCTGGAAAATAAGCCCATTATTATATATATTTCAGCTGCATAAATTAACTCTGAAACCCAGGATAACTGTAAAACATATAGAGTCATCTCAATTTCACAACATCCTGGCTAACTTGGAAGTATTTCAGAAACAGATCATTTAATTAAGAATGCTGGCAGCAGAAAGCACCTCCAACAATAGCTAGGGTGATTAAGGCTGGGAAGAAAAGATGAAGCTGATGGACACACCCTTCTCTAGTTACTTTTATGACCTATGGAGTCCAAAGACTACAAATGAAAGATTGTATTATCTCTCCTAATTAGAAGATGCTAAGATTCACTCTCTGCTTCTTTAGCTGGGCTTCATTAGTGGCCCCAATACCTTTCTCATTTGTTCTGAAAGGTCAAATGCATAAACGTGTTTGAGTCGCCTAACAAACAGAAGCAAGATAAACCAGAAATAAAAGTTGGTTAAATATTAATGAAAACTAGTGTTTTGAACTCAGGAATAATAAAACAGATCCCTTTTCTGCCCCACATGGAAGGCACATGTGAGTGGGGAAATGAAAATATTCCTTTACACGCATGTGTGTGTACATATAACTATCAATGTCAAACTGAACATATTCCAAAGCTTACATTGTCTCCAAACCACGAGCTATTTACCTTTTTTCACTGATGCATTCATTTCACAGGCAAAACTTATAATTTCCACTGCACAGAACTACCCTTGTGAAAATGTATTCCAGTAAGATGAGGATGCGGTGGGGGGGGAAGATGTATGTAAAATTCCTGAAACGCTATAGCAACTCGGTATTTGTTGGGATTCCATTCAAAGAAGTCATATGAAGTCTTCGGGGAGCTGGCATGCAAACAGTTTCAGTTATGATGGTTTGTCATTCAACAAATCAGTCAGTATTAAAATAATCTGACTGCAGCTTTGAAGTGACTTGCAAACATGTCTATTAGGCTATGTTGGTTATTAAGCAAAGACATTTTGCTATTGATATTAGACCACATTAAAAGTATTATCTCTTGCAGAACAAGATGTAAGGGAGAGAAAATGATTGGGGGAAAAAAATGATACTCGTGAATAACAAGTCTATAACCAGACTATAAAATAAACATGTCTGCTTCAAATAAAGAATTCCCCTGGCTGTTAATGTACTAAATATTAAACACCTAACTCACTTTAATCATTTGAATAAAACAAAACTATGGAGAATACTAGATCACAAGTTTTATTTAATAGTGGGTCACTTATTTTTTAAGTTATTAGTAACTTTGATCACTGCACACACCAAAGGCATGAAACACTTCCAAGGACAGCCCTTTAGGTAAAATACACAGATCAGGATTCAGTATGAACTTCAATATTTTAAAACATGAACAAAACATAGTTCGGAAAGAATTCAGTTCTGACTCATATATGGGAATAACGGATGTCTCAGAAGTAACATGCCAAATTCTAAATAAGTGTTCAGAAACAGGAATCCCGTAAGGTACTATGCCACAGAAAATGAATAAAATAGAAAATAGAGCCCAGGTATCTATAGCTTGCAAGTGGTCACTGTTAAAGCAAAAGTTCTCTTTGCGATGACAAACACTAGTTGTTTATCTGCCTACCTTTACTTCCAAAATTATAAAAGGTCAGGTACAAAGAATCGAGTATGTGCATTCACAAATTCACAAAAATTGTAAAAAAAAGGTTTAAGTGTACCTTTCCTTTTTAAAATCAGGAACATAGGACTAGAAAGGACCACCTGCGCCTTCTCTCTCGGGCATCACTTCATCCAATTATTCCACAAACTTACTGGCTTTCACCTTAGAAGAACTTCCTTCTTTGGAAGGCTCCTTTTTTTTGAGTCTGGTTGTCCTAAAAATTTAGATACTTTCTTCTTCCTATTTCCAGCCCGAATTTATTCATAGCAAATTAAATCATACCATTCCTTCAGGTAATAGCATACAAGTGTGATCTTGATAAAAATCAAACTAACATGTCACAGCTTCCCATATTTTCACAGCAAATAGTTCAGTCAACCCTAAAATCTTGTTCCTGCATGCTGGAGTTAAAAGTTCAACTCAATGACTGCAACAGATGTCTACCCACATCCTCAAACAGACAACTGACTTGCCTGGTGCTGCCAGGGAAGTCTACAGATGCCTGACAAAGCATTGGAACTTTAAATATGCAAGTGCCTACATTCCCTATCCAAGGCAAGTGACTTTTACATAGATTTCACAGTAAAAGTATTTGTGTAAGTAAAGAGGAGGAAAACTGACAGCTAATACGGCTATTCCAAGATCATCCCATTGTTAGAGGTCTTTTGTCCACATTTCTTTTTCCTCTAGTTTTTGTTGTTTGGTGTTTTTTTAATATTTTGTCTTTCCCAATGACATTAAAAACAGAGAAAATGAAGCAATTCATTGCATGCAGGAAAAAAAGGGTTAAAGCTTGCAGCTACTTCTGAAAGTTTAAAAGGCTGTGACCTTGGCTAATAATATTTTAAATTTCTATGACGTTTTGAGACTGACTACAATTTCTACATCTACATAAATATATACATACACATATATGCGTGCCTATATATTTATATGCAGAGACTTGTAGAAAACTAACCACTGCCATTTTTACATCATTTTACTATATAACTCAAAGGGTAGTTACATCATTTAACATATCCAAACGTAACAGATTTTACTGGCAACAACCGCATACAGCTGTGGAAAGGCTTAACTGGCACTACACAGAACACGTATACTTTTTCCTGGTGAAGATGCATGGTTACATCTTCCAGTTCAACTTCTTTGTTGTTATGTCCTGAGTCCCTCTATCCTTCCCGAAGGCAATCTTAAAAACGTGTGCTCCCAGCTCCCAAAAGACACGCTCATCAAGCTGTTAGATTGATACTTTACTCACCGATGCTACTCAGAGAGCTGCTGCTTTCAGAATCAGAAGGCATTATGGACAGCACACTGTACGTAGACCCTAAAATTAGAAAAATAAAGACAGTATTACTTTTTTTCTTTTCCTCTCCCCACATCCAGCTAACCATTCATTTTCTTGATACTGTAGATGCCAAACACACTAAATTATTGAGAACACAGATCACTAATGCATAAAAATCTAATAGGAAAAGTATAATTGGTAAAGGAACACCACACTATGCGCTGAGTAGGAAACTATTTTAGATGAAATGGCAAAAATGAGTTCAGCAAAATATTGAACTTCTTACAATGGTTATTTCAGATACACTGAAAATACAGAGTTTCTTCTCTACATTATGAAGATTACGAGTGATATCTGCGACAATAGTCAGAATCTGTTTGGTTTCTTATCTTTTTACATGTACCAGTTCCTCCTTCATTGTGTAACTGATTTGTTTTCTCCTCCTCAAGCTTCCTTCACTCAGGAATTTCTTTTCATTGGTAAATAAATTTTGCTTGCATCCATTTGCAACTTTCAGTATCTGACCTCAAAAGCAAGGACCTACAAAGCTGTCTGCTGTTACTGACGATAGCAACAGCAAGTTTTTTCACGTATTAATAGCTCAATAGACAGAGGCGCCTTTTATTTCACTTATTTTAGAAGTATGCTAGACTTTACTTACCAGAAGAACTAGAAAAACAGGTCCTACTGCAAAACCTTACAACCTAAACAGCTCCACCATCCCTCACAAACAGGACAGACATGCCAAAGTACAGACAGGGAGTGATTATGTGCAAAAGCGATTTGAAATCTGGTCCATTTTCAGCCCTAGCCAGGATGCAAGACCTGTCTTCACAACAGCCAAGCTCAAAGACAATTTCAATACTTTCAGGAGCTGCCTTTCCTATAGTCCTCCTCCTTCTGTTTCGGTATTTGCTTCTTCCAGTCTCTTTGAAATTAAGAAACAAAAGCTGAGAAGCAGTATGAGATTAAACGCATGGATCTACCTTTGAAATAGATTAAAGAAAGGACAGGCTGGAAAATAAGAGAGAGATCCTAGTTTTTGCTCGTCTCCTCTGTTTCTTACTAGGAAAAGACGTGACATCTGTAACTACCATGGCGTTAGATGAAGGAAAGACAAGATGCGATTACTAACACCACAAGCAATAACAGCAAAGTGAATTTAAAAAAGAAAACACACTTAGGGCCCAATCTTCAGCTAGTAAAAGTGACATGGACCCCAAATTTAATGGAATGTGTTTATTTATCTTGACAAAGAATGAGGCTCCTACATTTGATAAAAGGAGTGATGTCTAGGCAAAAGCAAACTTAAACAAGTATTTGAATGTAAGGAAAACTCCCTCCAAGCAAATCCTCTGGTTTTATTAGCAGACATTGCGGAAAGTAAGTACCAGAACAGGAAATGAATCTTGAAGTAGACTGTTTAACTTAAGAAATCCCTGTGAAAAATGATTCAAAATACATTGGTTACAAATAATTCTAGTTGATTGTACAGGATGTAAGTTTTTTGTTTTGTTCTGATTTTTAAAGAAAACACATGACAAGCAAGTCACTGACACAATGGGTTCAAAAAAAAAATCTGCATATACTCGCTTCCGTTTCAAACATTTTCACATAACAATTTAAGCTGCGTTCCTATTTTATTAAAGCTTATTAAAAGCAAAATCATTTCTGCATTAATTAAAATCAACCTCTTTGCATATTCTAAACTCTTATGACTTGCAGTATTTCCTGTAGCCTGGACTAGAAGGATCAGAATCCTAAGGGAAGCTGAAAAAAGCAGATCAATATACTAAACAAAGTAGGACATCTTTATGACAGACGTGTACCGAGATTGTATCAAAACTGCCTGGTACTCAAGCACAATAAAATCTTGTGCCAAGAAGTGACACTTCATTATACTCGGCAATTTAAGGCAAAATTGCCCAGTTCCTCTAAAAGATTACATAGGAATCCTATGCCTAAACAAACTTTTACTGACTGTTAGATGCTTTCGCTTCTTTTCTTTTTAGGAGTGGAGAAAGACAAGACTCAAAATCTCATCATCTTAGCCGATCTTGCTTTTGTTTATCTTCAAGAAGCACTGATCCTCTCTGGTTTTTTTTCCTGCTTTAAAAGCCGGAGCCAGGACTTAAAACAAGTTAAATTCTGCTCTCTGGAATAGACAGAAAAGTTTTGTGAAGCTGACTTCATCAATGGAGACATATGATTCTCCCTAGCGATGTTCTTAAAACATTAGCTCAGATTTGTAAGTGCAAGATCCAGTATGCGTGGCATGTTATCACAAGAAAACGTACAATTGTGAAGAGAGGAGGAATCATCTGACCCATTCATAATACCTCACTTCCAACAAAAAAAAAAAAAAAAAAAAAAAAGGCTTCCAAGGCTGTTTGTGGGTATGTTTGGTTTTGGTTTGTTTTTAAACCACACAGGATACAAGTCCATTATCTGTAACGTGCCGCCTTTGTCATCAGAAGCAGTACTGGTAAGCGTCTGAAACAATAACCAGAGGACTCTACAACTCTACATAGCTTTCAGAATATTAAAATTCATCTATAGGTACTGAACTGATACACGTCCATGTATTCAATTCAGGCTAAGGTAGCATCATACTTGACGTATGCTGCTTGATCAAACTCACAATACCTCAGTAGTACCTGAAAACGCCCCAAGACAGCGTTTCCCCACTCTCTAGGACGCCTCCTCACAGAAATGAAAATGCCTGAAATCACCCCAACAGGAATTCAGATGCAGGTAAATAGGCAAGGAAAAAGGCACAAGCGAGTTTCCGTAACGAAAGGCACTGGAACTCCCTGTTTATTCATGAGCCGCACAACCATGGTATTTTAAGAAATTTGTTGCAAAACCACCCCCCTCCCTTGATAAGCAATTCTCCACTTTATTTCAAATTCTTAAAACTTTGTTCCTCTTGTCAAATTGCACAAAAAATAAGATCAGAGCACAAAACCCACAAGAAGCCACGACTACTTTTTCAGGTTAATGTTGAAAGTGCTTCATACCTAGGGGTTCACAGGCCTTTCACCATACTTTTCCAAATATTTGTCTTTCATATTTTTTCGCTAGTATTGACTTTGCGTGCCAAAGTCCCCCAATAGAAAAACTTGCTACATTTGATTTCAATTCACTGACTCATAAAAATTGCTGACATATTCTTTAAGTTCAAAATCACAACTGGAAATGACAGGATTCTGAGAAACACAGTAAATACTTAATTTAAATTTTTTTTTTTAAAAAAAGTGACCTGTCTTTTACAGATACACATTCGTACAGAGAGGAAAAAGAGCATAAGCATCCTGTCTTTGCATGGCAGACTTGCTTTTGGGGCATTCCTTTTTTGCTCATCCAGATTTAAGCTTTGGATCAGTTCCTGGCTGTATTAAACAGCTTTAGCAGAGCAGAGGGATTTAGAAACTGTCACAGTATATACTTGAGAATCTTAAGAATCCCATTTCCTTCTATTTTCAACAATTAGAGCAAGTCAAATTTCCTTAAGTTATTACTGTCTTTATTAGTCAGATGACAGGAAGGCTACTTAAGCACTTGCAAATTCAGGAAAGGAACTAGTTGCTTAACTGTGGAAGCCACCTCCAGGGACAGCAGAGGAATCGGATTCTAGTTCGCCTCCATCTTTCACACAATGTACACACAGAAACAGTGATATATATTTTCCTTGTTAAGACAGACAATGATGGTGGAGGGAAAAAAAAAAAAAAAAAGAAAAAAAAAGAAAAAAAAAAAGAGTTACACGTCCTAAGACGACATCAACTGTCTAACCAAGCAATTTCCTCATCAGCAATGCCAAATCTAGACTGATGAAATTAAATTATTAGCACAAAATTAAAACAGAACATTTCTCTCTTCTGTCTTTCTAACCTTTCAATTGTGAAGCACCACGTAACACTGGGTATCACCTCTACTTCAATAGGAGACTAAAAAAGACAAGCCAGCTAATCTCAAAGTAAAGCCTCCAAAACAAGCTTGTACTTGGTACCTCCTGTAAGAAAACAGCACAAAGGATCAAGTAAAATTTCTTCTAGGACTAAATGCTAAATTATTGAACGACTTCTGAGGAAAACACACTGTGTCCAAATTTCATTATGTGGAGATAAATTGAATGTCAGGATTGCCACGGCTGCGTAGAACCTTCTCATCCTCCTCCATACAAATACACGTGTGTACGCAGGCTCTGCTCATGGCTCTAAAGCACAGTGTCTCCAAGGGGACTGTAGCAGCAAAGAAAGATACAGGGACTCAGCTTTCCAAAATTCATTGCACGCATGCTTTCAACTCATTTCCACCCCCCCACCCCCCCCAAATGTGTATATTACTCTCAAATATTTACCAACTCATAAATATAATTCAACTGAAAGGTGGCTATTTCACCTTCCAAAATTTGCTGTATTAACTAAATGACTGTGTAGGAATAAGAATAATTACACCCTCAGATACACACCTTCAGCACAGGGCCAAAGAGACAGGTATACTGAACCTGTTTTGGTGTGTGAAGAACCAGGGTTTAATTCAAGGAGCATTAGGTGTTTCATCCCACCAGACGGGAAGTGCTCTGGCCTTAGCTGCACAGCTCTTGGTACGTCACCCATATTTAAGGATTGCATTAAGATCCGCAGTATGGCCAACTCCTAAATCAAGCATGTTTCCTAACTAGGAACACTTAGCTCATTGTAGGACTGAGCCTAGAAGGAGCGTTTGCCTGCACAAATTTCTTTTGCTACACCTCCGCTTTTAAGGATGACACGAAACAACTCTCGAGCCCCCCTGCTGCAAATTTCCATTGTTAATTAAACTCTGCTCTTCCTCCCCCCTGTCTTCCCAGCACGGTGACTGCCAGCTGATTCAACTTCTTGTCAGCAAATGATTTTTCTGATGGAGGTCCAACGCACCGGATGAGAGGGCAGCGTGACAAGCATTTGTTTATCCACATCTCCGTGCACCAAACCAAACTGACTTTGGCAGGACTCCTACTTGCTGTGGGGGAGCAAAAAAGTTTGATTAAAACTGGAAATGACCCAGATTACAATGTTCCCATTGCCTTTACAACAAACAAAACTGCCCAAGGAGCTTAAGATCACATGGATCTGCCACGCTCTATCTCCGAGGCTGTTCTTTTCTTGGCAGCCTGTGCAGCCAGGTTTGTCAGAAACCGTAAGGCACAGTCATTTCTTGCAAGTTGTGTGATGTTCGGACGCTAAATCCTGACCTCACACAAAACCTTCAATTGGGTATTTGCTTCCATCCATGTCATGTTTATTTCAGATGTGTCACAGTCATTTATCTTAGGATATGACTAACTCCAAGAACAAAGGTACAAGCTTAGCAGTAAAGTTAAAACAGTAGTAGAGTTCATATCAGCAAGTTTGCTGTCTCTTCCCCCAACTGCTTTTAAACATGGCTTTATTACTTATTCTGCACACCTACAGTTTGTTAATAATGTGCCCCGCAGCATAAAAGCCTCCTATTTTTATGACACCATGAAAACTAAATGAACATTAAACAGCTTTTTAAATAATCAAGCAGCTAAAAATTTCCAGTTTTTATTTCCCAAATGCCTCCGTCTATAACAGCTTCACAGAGACAGTGAGGGTCAAAAAGTTTATTTTCCTCTTACAATGGAGAAAACATTTTACAACCACCTATTCACAAAATATTAAGATATTAATATTAAAAGTGTGGTTTTGGAAAAGATAGATACTTTAGGTCTTAAGCCATCTTTCAATTCTAAGTGATTAAGAATAAAATCTTGCTAAGGACTGAACACTTCACACATGAAAAGGACTTGGGCACCTTTCTCTGAAACATTTAGTAAGAACCAGCACTGGTGACAGAATACCAAGTCAGGATGATTCTGATTTAATATGACAATTTCTGTGTAGGTTTAGATTCAGAAAAGTTAAGTAATATGCTGGAGGCCAAAGACATCAGTAAAGAAGCCCTGAGTTCAGATGCTTAAGTTCCTAGTTGTCAGTCATACAGTCAAAGTACAGCATTTGATCTTCAGCTGTTGAAAACAACACTAGACATAAATATCTGCAAAATTCCTATTTTCTTAGCAACATCTGTTCAAAATACTTCATAGTAGAATAAACCCACAGACAGGAATGCGTATTTAGAAATATCCAAGTGTACCCTCTCTAGCAACATCTACACTCATTGCTATAGATATTTTTTTCTTTAGCCAGGAAGCAATACAGCGAGTTATACTGAAAAGGATTTACAACTGTTGTAAGAGGTTGTAAGAGAAATCTAAGTCGCTGGACTACTGTTGTGCATCTTACTACAACGTAAATTATGAAAGGAAGCAGACGTTGGTGCCTTCAATAAAAAAAGTAGAAGAATGACAGTGAGAAAGATAAGAGGAAAGGCCAAGAGACAAAAAAACAAGGTAGTTCATTTTTCCACACGTTCACTTTATCATTAGGATACACTTGCTGCTGTCCATATACTTTATTAGCGTTATTTGTTCTTGTTTACTGCATTCTGAGCATTGGGTCAATTCATCCTCTTTTCACACAAAGCAGCAGAGGAAAGATTAAAAATCTTTACAGATCTGAATTTGCATAGCTTAATTCACGAAACACACATGATAGTACTTCAGCTGACAGCATTCATATTTTGCCATGGACATGATGCTCTAATAATGCCTTAAAAATTGCTTCTGTCCCACTTCCTTAAGAGCCAAACTACCATGAAGTTTTATTAGCAGGATAGCAGCTGGTAATTGGAAGCAAAGAGGTACAAAAACTTATGACTGCTTAAAAAAAATGAATGAAACCACACCCAAGTATATCAGGTCAGCTAGAAATAATGCCCCTTGCTACCTTCCAGTCTTTCATTTCTTTCTTTGCAATTTATAAAAGGACTAATTTAATCTCTTGCACTCTGTGAAGCCACATCAGAAGTGATTACATATATCTGCTGGAGCAATAGGACCAAAGATGCAATCATAACTGCTGCTGTTATTACTTATGCAAAAACTCCTGCACCAATTCAGGTCCTGAACCAGAAACAACTGCTTTAACCTTTGTTGTCTTGCTTTTTGACTGGGATGGCTTTTAATGCTACTTAGCGAGTGCATTTTGTCTTGACAAGTCATTTGTCTCCAACACTCCATTTCAGCTGAGGAGAACTGCAACAGCAAATGACCATGCCCTCCTCTTACAGCCCTGAATTTCCATTAGGTAGTGCAGCGAGATGGGTGATGATTTTTCAACAGTTATTTTAAGGCTAACAGCAACATACCTAGCTACCGTGAAAATACTGGCATGCAAACTTATATTACTCAGATTTTGGCAAAAGAACAACTTTCGTTTTGTAGAGCTGCACGCACTGCCTTCACTGTTAACTTTGTTACAGGATAAATGCTTATTTTTGTAGGCTGACACTCAAAAGGCAGAGAAAAGAATAACCGGCTCCAGATTCTTTAACCTCAGCATTTAGTACAGACAGGAAAAAGCTGCATTTAAAGTCAAGTCTTAGTAAAACTAAGTAAAAATGCAGGTAGCTGACACAAATTGTCACATATTTCGACTCATGTGGATTCTACAGGTGGTCCTTGCATTATTATCAAATGCAGCAGTGCTGTCTTCTGTTCTACAAATATGATGTGGTATTACAGCTGACTACCTTATCAAACAAATATAGAAATCATTTTTAGGAATTATTTTTAATATAGCTGCTTTAACGATGCCAGTTAACCTATTCTGGGAAAACCCATCTCCATTCCACTGGTAAAAAGCCCAATGTATCCATTAATTTTTTCTTGCTTCTAACCATCAGAAACATTACATTTGTTTGCTGGATTATGTACGATAAGCCAAAGGCAACAAAAAAAAAAAAAAAGAGAGAGAAAACATAACAGCATTTTACTTTTTTAACAAGCTTCCTGCAGTCTCAAACTCTGTTTCTCTTAAAGTTATCTTCTTAATCTAGATTACTCACTAAATTATACATAAGAGGATATAATTAATTTTGTTTATTAAGGGAGAGAGATGTAAATTTTCATTAAACCTCCCAGATTACTAAAATGCAGTAGAAGACGTTCATCAATCCCTTTCCCTCTAGGAAAGGAAATCAGATAACCTAGGGCCTAAATCCACTTGGCAAGGACGTGTTCCTTCAGGACTCCATCTGCACCGTGTCCACCAAAATGGCATTCTGACCGTTCGCTGGATATTCCAGGTATCGCTGAAGGGCCCAAAGCTTCTTCAGCTGGGCAGCTCAGTGATGGCAGTCACCAGAAAGCAGCAGGCCCTTGTGGACCCACATAATCTTGAGCACAGTGCTCTTTGTCCCTACAGCCATCGGATGAGATGCCATCTCCAACAGGGAGCAGCTACAGATCCTGTAGACAGGTGGCAGTGAGAGGGCACAGGCATGCCACCCACCTACCCCACCCAGGGAGCATCTGCAAACTTCACTTCTTTGTTCTCTGTATCAGTGCTCAACGCGCATCCCAACTCTGCCAGCCCTTACACCTAGCCTGGTCCCGTTAGGTCCCAGCTGCCTGTTCCTCAACGCTGTCCGAATAGGTTATGGTAACTCAAACCCGTCTATTTCTAAAGAGTTTCTCATCAGCCCTGTATCTAGATAATGATTGGTTTTCATCTGTCAGACATCTAGAAAATGTCATTTTCAGGGCCATTACTCAGTCTTTCTGGTCCATTTTCTGAGTTTTGTTGCCAAGTATAGGGCAGATAAGAAGTGAAGGCATCTCTCCAAATAAGAAGTTAAGGAACTGTCCAAGTACATTGCTCTTGCTATGAATGGTCTCTATCCACAGGAATTTACATTTCATACCTACCGAACCTGATACTGACTACTAGAGCTCTTCTGAGCTGAAAACGCATCATATGTGAAGAGCTAACTGGGCAGCTCCAGACACCAACACCGAAGAAGCAGAAGTGCAATCTGGACTCCTCCTAGGCCACGACTGAAGGGTGGGATTGTTCGCTACAACTGGAGAAAAAAAGGTGAACTGGGAAATATGACAAGTCATCCAGGAAAGTCCACCCCAACCCCCTTTAATGCTGGAGTACAAAATTTTTAAAAACATCACCAAGTTGAGAGTCGAGTGACAATTCTTAAAAATAAGGAAATATTATACATCCATTTTTATTCTGGAGGAAAAAGGGATAGACAGATGATGCACCAAGTCACATATCATTATTTGGGCTGGGAACAGACACCTCTTACAATATCCTTCACTTTCGGTAAGCTTGATAGAAATAGTATTCCTGCATACCTTCAAATCTCCTTTCTAGCTTCTTTTAACCCCAGATAATAATATATTCACATCTATTTTTCCTAGCATGCTAACCAGTTCTTAAAGTTTGAAGAAAGACTTGTTGGTTGTCCATCTTGTTACACAGCACTCCTTCCAGGGAAAGCTCACTTTGCAAAGTTATTTCCTTATCTAGAGGCAATTCTTTACATCAAGCTATATTCCAGAAGCTTTGCAAGTAATCTGACTGAGATTTCTGAAGGATAACACCATCTGCCATTTGCAACTGACCCTAGAAGATTTAAGTGAAAGGAAATTATGTTCAGAAAATACCCACGCACTATGCAGTCAAAAGCAAGAAACTGTTGTGGGATGAAGGTGGTAAATACTAGATCCCTACAAATGCATTCTCAATCAGCAACAATTGCCTTACTAAATTTGCAATGGTGACAATCAAGAAATTTGAACTTCATTTAGTTTGCACAGATAGATACAGAGCTTTGTAGCATATTATTTCATCAAATAATTGTACAGTCAGGTAATATGAATGGCAAAATAAAATTTTTTAAAAAGCATTATTAACTCTACAACTAAATGCTATATTTAAAATTTAATTTAAATTTTGGAATTAAATCAAAGTAACCACCTAATTATGTTTGTAAAGAGGCCATGCCATAAAAAAAACCTACATGGAAGAACAAAGGGAAAAGCAACTACAGGTATTTAAAACTGCAGACACTGACATTCTTAAAACTAGAAATCTACCAGGTAACAAGGAAAGCAAGCATTAATTCCTCAAGATTAGCCTCTTAACGCATCCAGCCCTTTCATTAACTCACTGTATCTTGCAACCGGGTATTTCCTCTGCAGAAGCAGCTGCGGGCACGCCTGGAACTGCGGGTAACGAGAACATCCATCACGTGCCTAACCCGAGCTTTTTTCTAACTTCGCCCATAACAAACAAGCATTATGGTTCAAACTATTTTTTTAGGACAAGTCATCAAGAACACAAATGTATCTACACCCATCCATAAACGTAGTCTAAATATAAGAACTGATCTGCTTCAATGATAATGGCACAGTTAAAGCCGCATGGCTTTCCTACTCTGCAGAGACTTTTAAACAAGGACAAAGGGGTTTAAACATAGTTCTAGCTTACTCCTGCACAGCAGGAGAATTAGGCACACAAGGACGAAAGCACCTCAACACAAACATAACCACAATCACACCAAGGGGTTGTGCTATTTACAGATCAGGATAAAAAAAAAAAAAAAAAAAAAAAAAAAAGCGCCACGTTTAGGCCAGTCCTTTGTGATTCCAAGCAGAGGAGTAACATACCAAAGTCCAAAGGCTTTTTTTCCCCTCTCCCTCTACTATCTACCTTATCTAAACTCGCCTGTGTACAATTTAATCCCATAACGCTATCTTCTCTGAATATCCTTCTGATTTCTACAGCCTTAGCATATTGACAAGGACTAAACTTCTCTTTCTAACAAGAAATAGAACAAAGTAGTAGAAATGCTCTTCTCAAAAAGCGGCCTCTGTTACTATTCAAGAACTGAACCAGCAACTGATTGAAGAAGTTATGGTTACACAATATCTCCTCATATGCTGTTCTCCATATTAAATGCTATAAATAATGCCTAATTAGAAAAACTTATGAGCCTATTGTTTCTAGCCTGAATTCCCCATTTTCCTACAACTTGCAAACCAGCTCACGTCTGCTGCTCATAAGGATTGCAAGAGACGTATCAAAACAATCATCCAAACTCAGACTATGTGGGAATCAATACTCAACACGCTTCCTTTGAAATTCAAGTGGCATTATGAGATTTGACTTCTTCAAACCATGCACCTCTACAAAAAGTGATTCATGTCACTTGGCATGAAACCTGGCACAACGCTCAAGTAACCTCCTTTCAACCTTGAAAGGAGGTGCCTACTCCCCAACTAAGCCCTAAAAAATTAATTCTTCTTACATTGCTCTTCGTAGTCTGCTTCAATATTCAGCCTCTAAGTATCGCCCCTTCAT
The DNA here is from genome assembly GCA_009819775.1 of Phoenicopterus ruber ruber. Taxonomy (NCBI): domain Eukaryota; kingdom Metazoa; phylum Chordata; class Aves; order Phoenicopteriformes; family Phoenicopteridae; genus Phoenicopterus; species Phoenicopterus ruber. The sequence continues at coordinate 14,789,366 of CM020221.1, read as the reverse complement.
GAAAAACAACAGAAAAAAGGTCCAGAGATGGTGTCATTAAGGTATGTCAGAGAAGGGCTTTGAATTCAACTTTGTTGTGTTGTTACAATGGAAAAAAACCACACGCACTTTCATACAGAAGAGGGCTCGTATCCAAGCTTCTTCTGTCTTTCTGTTTACAGCCATTGTTACTTGAAATGGTAACAGAAAAGATATATCTAAGCTAAATCATTTAATCTAGGATTTCTTGTCTCCTTGGCAAGTTTATTTTTTTTCCCCCAACAGTCTACTTCATTTAAGAAAGCAAAAGAAAGAAAGAATAAAACATACAGCTTTTTTTCCCCTCCTAGTGCTGTAGAGCAAGAAATCCTGCTGCCAGCAGTAATTCTATATTAAATACATATATACTTATTCTGTAGGCACAGAGTCCAAGGCTCTGCTCAGTAAGAGAGATACAAGTCCCTGTTACCTACAGACCTCAGGCCTAAGTCCTCTCAGGACATTTGCAACTACAGGAAAGTCATCAGAACTGCGTGAATGCTACTAGCGCGCAGCCAGTGCTGCAGACAAAAGAAATGTTGAATCCATGGCAAAGTGACTGAGACCACTCTCTAAAACTGGACAAACTGGAGTAAATATTCTGTGTGCGTCCATCCAGGATCTTTCCAGAAATGTACAAGTTTTCACAAAGGTAATAGCTCAACCAGACAACTTTTGAAAGTGCCAAGCACTGATAAGACTTCAGAAGAGGGGGTGGAGAAGGTAACAATATCAATTAAGAATATATTTGAACCATAGACTGTACTTTTTCAGAAGGCAAACACACGTATAAAAAAGAAACCACACCTACGCCCTCATTTAAATCACGCAATTAAGTGTGTCCTTAAGTGCTCTGCTGTACTGAGTGATTGTTACAGAAGTCTATTACCTATGAACTATTTACGAAAACAATTTTTTGCAGAAATCCCCAGGGGTAAACTTCATGCCTCTTCTGGTTACAGCTGCACCACCCACAGGAGCTTTTCATCCCTCACCAGAGGTAACCTTCGGCTGTGATGATGGCAGCAACGGGCTGATAACCACCGGCACTGCCAGAGCGTGTGTGAGCAGACCTCTCCCTGACACATGCAGGGAGTAACAGAGGAAAGCATTACGTGAGCTTCCTAATGGCAAAAGTAACACGTGTAACTAAATACAACAAAAAGCCATCTTCCCCCACGAACCAGGGTGCTCATGCATCCACATGCTCCCTCTACCTGGGAGCTAAGAGCAGAGAATGCTGGAAAAAAAGGAACTCATCTGGATGCAATTATGGCACGCATTCCTCTCTCCCCCTTTTTGCCTCTTCTCTGCAGGATGTGAGTGCTGCTACTTTTCCTGCTCGCACGGTCATGGCAGGGCAAGGAGGAGACAGGGTCCTCAGCCTCGGCTGGGGCTTGCCAGAGCAGCAAGGCAGCCCTGCGTGGCCACAGGGTGCTCTGCAGTGCCAAAGGAGTTTGCTTGCGTAGGCGTAGATACTCCTAGGGGCTCCTTCTTCCAGCTTCAAGTTTTACCTAATTCCTTGATGACAGACCCTGTTTGGAGACTAAATCCATTTTAGAGTCTAGAGAGGATTTTTCCTATGCAGCAAGGGTATCAACATGCTAGATGGGCCTTTTAGCCTTTTTGAGATTATTATTTTGGGAGAAAACAACTGCAACTGCTGCAACTCTAGCAAGTCACAGAGTGGCTAGTGACTTTAAAATGGCTTAGCTACGACCTTTTAAGCCAATAGGTCCGGGTTACCAAGCAAGCAGCTGCAGTAAGCGTACAAAGAATAACTGGGAACTTGAGGTACTAGCGACAGCCAGGCAGATCTTAGTAATGGGAGGATTTTTATAAGCCAAATATTCACCATAAGATCAATTATAAGGAGGAAAAAAATACCTGCAATACAGACAGCCAAATGCTATAAGCTCCATCAATTCTGGAAAAAGTTTTAAAGCTTACTGCACTGACGATGTATCTACAAAAGCCCGAAATGACACTCTTACCAGGAAGCGGTAGCATCAGCATTACCCGACAGCGCACACCGAGCTTAATGGAGTGCAGCAGACCTCCCTGGAGTCTGCGGAAGAGACACAGGCTAAAAATTCAGCAAACGCACTCCATGTCCAGCATGCTACCCCAAATGAAAATACAACACCCTAGTCCACTAAGACACTGACAGGAGAGAAGACAAAAGAAAACAAGACTCCAAGACTGAAGAAGTAGAATGTGGCATATTGGACAGCAAAAGGCAGAGCTGTTGAGGGGAGAAAGAGCGGCCTCCCACCCGAGAGGGGTGACTGAGCCAATAAATGAGTCGAGACCTGTCTCTACTTGGAAAGTCACCTGCCTGTCAGAGCTGTGGTTTCCCCTCAACCTTCTCTCACCTACATCTCTCAGAGCAGGGGGAGCAGATGAGGATGCTGCCTCCCATCAGCACCACTTGTCAGGCGTAAAGGTTGAGTGAGGACAGCTTGAACACTCAGGTTCAGCTGCTGCTGCCAGCACAGATGTGCCTTAAATAAGCATGCCAGGTGGTCTGGAGTAGCAGATAGACCGCATAACACTTTGCAACCTCTTCATTTAACCATATAAACATCCACATTTTACTGTTCCTGTATCAGCAACAGAAGAGGCAGTAAAAATTGTGCCTCCATAGGTAGCCTTGAAACAGGCTTTGCTGTGTAGGCTTAACGGCAGGCTTTGATACCTCTTCTCCACTTTAAGCCTCCAGTGGACCAGCCTTCTTTACATCTTCCTCCTTGAACAGGTTCTGAAGATACTGGGGATGTTCCTAAAGGAGACGGTGTCACTGAGAGAAGCTGCCATCAGGATCAAATGTTTCATTTTGTTTCCCATTTCAGCGTAGCCATGAGAGCAGCAGTGAGGTCAAGGGTGTGCAGGGGACAGAAACAGCATGAGGAGAACAGCAGTGGGTTTAAAAAAAAAAAACAAAAAAAACCACAGAAAGAAAAGGGTGGGGAGGGTGAAGAGAGACACATCCATTGTTTTCCCCACATACACACCACTTTCAGTATGAAACACTGACATACAGTTAAGCACTGATTAAGCTATAGTAAAAACCATGCAATTCCATACAGTAAGAAAAGGCTTCCCCCCCCCAAAAAACCCAAAAGACCCAAATTGAGAAGAATTAGCATGCTACTGTACCTATAACCACCAAATGTTTGAAACACATTACAGCGAAGACCAAATTCAACTAGTCTGTAAAACGAAAAAGTGCTTAGGAAATGACTATATAAACACAGGTTGAGACAGATCACTGTTTAGAAGCACAGGATTAAAATCTACCCTGTCATGATTTACAGCAATCTTTGATACTGCAACTCTTTTCTACAAGACATTTTCACCATTTTTTAATTTATTCTCACATAGTACTGCATCATATCCTGTTGTTACAGAAGTATTTTTATTCTATATTTCCATTAGATAAATCAAGAACATTCAAGATACTTAAATTATAAACAACTAGGTCACATTCAATTACAATTTTTCCACATCCATCTGTTCTTATGGTGCTGTGGGATTTTAATGTTAAGAATACATGGTTGAAAAAAAAAATACGAAGTTTAATTGTGTAAACTGAAGTATGTAAAGGCAAATAGATGATCGGAGCTCAAGTCAACAGTTCCAACTTTTTTAATCATGCTGTAAACCACAAGTTCCTCAAGGGAAATACTGTATCTTCTCTCTGCTTGAGTAATGCTTCCAAAAATTGACATTTTGAGTACATTAGAATATTTGTCAGAAACAAGTGTGAATATTAGTTTTGATCCATTAGAAAGTGGTTACATTTCAAAATCCACAATGCAACAAATCCCAAAAGGGTTTTAATTTGTATGAAAGCGTATAACCATCTCTTTTCTTTCATAAATAACATCACTGGAAAACTTCAGAGAAAACTTAAATTCTTCAACTGAAAAGAGGGCTGATAGCATGTAGCTCTTTAAATCATTGCTTTCCCTTCCTGTGCTACACCTTATCCTGCTGGGAAAACAAATTCTGCAACTTTTCACTTGAAGGGCTAAAATTTGCTTTATAATTAGCGGTGCTTATGCTGATTCTGTTTTACTTAAAATGCAGAGAATCTTCCAGAAATATTTAATAAATCAGTACTTAAAAAAAAAACAAACACAAACCCAAACAAAAAACCCAAAACATTAACTGCACAGAATGGAGATAATTGAAGAAAATTAGGGAGAAGAAATCCAAGCAACTGTAGAGATCCTTGAAAGCAAAAAAATGAAAACTTGTTTCCAACCAGAGGAAACATTTAGGTCTTTATTATAGACTTTCAGATAGGTCCAGAGTTTTTTGATCGAGGGCTCAGTCAGATAACCTACATGCTACTATCCTCAGTATGAGGACAATGGGATAAACCAGCGAGATTTAATCCAGAGAGCACTCATTTTTTAGCATGTTCTCCATATGTATCCAGTAATGTATCCTGACAGGTGTGAGTTTGGAGGCTGGTCATATTAATTTATTTTTCCGTTTCATAAAGTATGCTTTTCTCCATTCCCTAGACAAATTGTCAGAGGGAAGGGACTCAATGCACAAATGTAAATTAACACTTGGGAAAACAAACAAACCAACCCCCACACAAACCCTCTCCACCCACCTAACTGGAGTGGCCTATCACAGTCCCCTGCACTATAAACAAGTACAAGCATCAGAGTCCTATAATATAATAAATAATACAATAAAGTTGCTACCTTCAGGTAGACTAACAGAAGAAAGACGAGTGTAAATCAAGGGAGAGTTGCTAATGTGTCTGCCCTGCCCAGGCAAACACCCTGTGCTACCCAACCACTTCACCAGAAAATGAAGCTGGTGACTTGCCACCAGCTCCACACCTATAAAACACAGGAGACGATTGTTCAGTCTTTGCAACTATCCAAGATAAATTGAGCAGAAGCATCCTCCCAGGCATGCAGGAGAGGCTTTACAATTCAAAACTGAGCTCAAGTTGATTCCAAGAAGATCTGGAACCTGTTTCATTTAAAAACATCAGAAGTTTCCCCCTCAAAAAGCACAGCCTCAAGTGCTTTTTGGTGATGCCATCCAGAAGCAATTACCACATGAAAAGGGGAGCCATCGGAAAGTTTTGAAAAATGAAACCTTGAATATCTGAGCTACTGTGGCCCTTTGGATAGGAGAGCAACATCCCTGTACCAGAAACCTGTATTAGGCAAGTATGTTTTATTAAACAAGACAAAGCAAGTGTCCTGCCTGGTTACAGCACTTACCTCCCTCCTGCTACTTTTAGGCTGAAGCCCTGTAAGCATTCCTAAAAGTGCAAATACTAACCGCTACTATTAATCACTTCACATTTGCACACAGTAGATCAGCATCATCTTGTTTTTAAGACGAGAGGATTCTAGTCACGACTTACATGCTTTTAAAATGTAATCTCCCTGGTTCCTCAGCTAGCCATAAGAAGGGAGGATGTTTGCACAGATTAAATGATCACCCACTGATTCGAGCCTGCAAGGCAAGTATGTGCCCTCTGGCCAATGAGGTTCACAATTCATCAGAAACAACGTGTTGGCAGATTTGGACTTGGGACGAGTTCTCCCACGCACACACGTAATTGGACATTTATCACCTACACAATACTCCAACATGAAAAAATAGAAATCAACCTTAAGAACTGTTAAATTACTGGGCATTTTCCCCCAAATTAATGGGAAGCAGAAAGCTTGCTGAGAAACTGCCAAGCACAGTAGTATCACTCACAGTGGATGAGTCTGTTCTCCAACGGTAAAGCTTTGAAAGACCAGAAATATCCATAAAACATTGCATTGTTGTGAGCGATGCAGGCATGGAAGAAGAGGATAAAAAAAGAATGGGGAACAGACTATTTACAATGCAGTCGGCTAATTAACAGCAGGAATAGGTCTGGAGAAAATCCTGTGGTGTGGTAGGAAATGCTCACCTATCGAGGAGCAACGTCAACGCTCACACACTCTTCAGTGTTGTGCTCCCTACGCCAAACTTCCAGGGCACTTGAAGGAACCTCTTGTGTCCCTGTGACCAGAAGGTATAAGCACAGATAGCCTCAAGTATCTTGAAACCAGGGCAAAGAACGAGGATAGGAGGGATAAATGGGGAAGTTCTCAACTGTGTGCTCTGAAGCATGTTACGGCACAAGAGCTCTCCTGCCGCTGTGACCACTGATCTCACCGTGACAGCTCAGCCTGAAACACAGCTCTCTCAACTTCACATATCCACAAAAAGAAGCAGGTAGAGTACAAGAAAAATCCAGAAAATAAATCACAGCCATGTAAGGCACAATATATCTCTAAATAGGTGACATCTTTTCCATGCATGTTGGTATTATGCTAACACACACTAAGCTAAAACCTAGACAGTAAAACATGGGCTTTTTTCCACTAAAAAAACTTTCAGCAATCTCAAAGCAAAAAAAATCCTGGACAGTACAGCCTACAATTGCAATTTAGCATGCATATGCTTTCCACAGGTGTAGTCAAGCAACGTTAAAGCTGTAACAGCATGTTTTAAGAGAAATAAGATGCATGAACCAGAAGTGCTAAAGAACAAACCACAGCTTTCATTTTAAAAAGTCCTGTTGCCTCTGTGTTTAGGTGTGAATGGCAGGAAAGCTGTCAGCATGGCTTGAATACACACACAGAAAAGAAAACTGCCATGATAAAACCCGCTCTGCTACTAAGACAGAAGCTCCCATACGGCACTATTGTGGTTGTTAAAAAGGCAGGGCTAGAAAATTGTGCTTATTGTCTGAATAAAAATACTACAGAGGAATGGATGTAGCAAAAAATTTGTAAGAAAGAGCTTAGACTGCTTTTACACTGCTGGAGAAAGGGATGAAATTGAGAACCTGGGGAAACCTGAGCTACAGCTGGAGCCAATGTTCATTTGTCTTGATATTCCTATGTCTGCTCAGACAGCAAGCAGTGCCACCGGAGGGGGTGCCAATTGCCATTTACTAGACTAAAAGACAAATGTGTATTCTAACATTTCATCTTTTACCAAATCCATGAACACAGTAACCTAAAACATAGCAAAAGCAAAGTTTATTTCCCCCATAAGATGCATGTCTCACATAATTTAAGTGCCATGTCAGTGAAACAAACAGTAAAGCCAAGCGTTCTTCACATTGTCCCAAGACTCTGTCCCTACATTTGCCTGTGGACTGAAAAAGTAGCTGCTGACTGTTCAAATCTTAGCCTTCACACAAAGGTGACTGTGGTCCCCATTCTGCTGATTTTTCCTCAAAACAGCCAGAAGATCTCTTTATGACCTGCAGGAGGCATACCCCCATCTCAGCACAGCCCCAGCAGAAGACAACTGCTGTCCACCACCTAACTCTTATCTTCATCCTTCTTGACTTCTTTTTTTTGTGTGGAATAAGGTGGTGGTATGTAGGGTGAAATGCTATTCATCTTTTCAAAACTTAGAACCATGTTAATTTATTGCAATTTGCTCATTCTGAAATCTGTTCTCACTACTGAAATATTACACTAACTATCGTACAAGTAAAAGGACTGAGAATGGCTATTATTTAGGTTTCACACCCGTGGTAAATAATGCTTAAAAATAATCTCCTTTGTCTGAATGTCTTGCAGTGGTATACATTACAGATGTGCCTAACAACCCATGCGTGTGTAGGTACAAAAAGGCTCTGGAAAATGTTTCACATCAGCTACACACCTCTACTTTTCTCATTAAAAGTATTTTTAAAAATAAGCTCAATTATGAACGAGAGTTTCATAAAAAAAAAAAACAGCTCCAAACTGCAAGCCCACTTATGCCTTCAATCAACCAGAACAGCCTGGCAAGCTTCAGAATTGATGCTTTCAGCCATGCCCCATTCGACACACACTGTGCAGAACCAACATTGTGACAACAAATTAACTTCTACAGGAAAAGCTATGCATTAGTGCCCCTCGTTCTATCCAAAATATAAGCTGTGGTGTGTCCAAAACACAGCAATTTCCATTTGCTTTCACAGCTGCAAACTCAAGACTTCGTTACAAACACCACCACCAATACAAACCCTCCCATGGCATTTCCAGGAAAAGTTCTGCAAGACCTTTAAAACAAAGAATGAAAAAAAATCGAGGGGAGATACAGAAACAAAAACACCATGTCTGAGGATGGTGACTAGCAAGACCTCCCTTTACATAGAAGTCACTTGTAGAAAGCCCTAATTGTCAAAAGCCAGGTTTGCAATGCCTTGGTTTTTCAGTCGCAGCTTCTAGTAAGACTATATCCTCTATACATGATTATAAATGGAGGAAGGTATAAATTGATACATCATGCTTGCACATCCAGAACTTCAGCATCACACTTAGAAGAACGTTTCCTTTCTATCAAACTATAATTTCGGTACGAGACACATGCAGACCAATAACATTCTTGAAAATTTTTCAACGAGCTGTTTTAGGTATTGCCAATCTGTTACCAGAAATCATTTAACAGTTTGTCTCTAGAAAAGCTGACTGTGTAGGAACCAACATGAGCTCTGAAAAGATATGTAACAGGATTGCCTGCTACAGGTTCTGTAGAAAGCTAAAAAGGTAACATGGCTCAAGAAGAAATTACTCCACAGCACATACATGGCTATAACATATATATGCCGTGGGGGACACAACAAAAGCAATTACTTTTCTTTGAAGGAAAAAAGAATTCTCTTCCCCCATATGCGGCTTTTAGTCAGTCTCCAAACAACCACAGGAAGCCCGGGTGGTTGGGACTTTAGCTGAAGAGCTTCCCACGCCACTGAACACTGAAAGAAGGAAGTGGGTTATGACGATGCCGCAACCAAACCACCAGAAAAGCCTGATTTTGGTCTCAGAATGTTTCACTTCTTCACACTGCACTATTCTTACCACGACCTGTACAAGGTAACGGCTGGATTGGACAGCAGACTCTTTGATTTGTCAGTAAAAATGTTTTTCCTTCTTTAAAGGAATTTTGGCAATTTATTTCGATTAGTTTTTGCTTGTAAACAGCAACTTTCTGTATTTTACAGCCAAACTACTGCAAAGAATGGCTGAAATACATCAATCTGCTGTTCAAGATGCAGATCAAGGCTATAATGAAATCCCTCAGAGAGAAGAGTAGCATAAAGGAATTATAAAAGGAAAAAAGAAACATTACTCCAAATCTTTCACATCCTTTTTCCATTTCCTTTCCAAAATCAAGCAGAAAGCCAAAACAGCCGACAAAGAGCCCACAAAGTTACTCAGCACCGATGCAATCACTCCACTTTCCAGTACCTTTCAGTGCAGCTTTACAGTAATGCATTTCTGCTTCTGCTCTCTTCCAACTCATCTTCCATCTCAACTCCAAAGATTACAGGTTGATCATACAGACGGTATCTCATATATGCTGCTCCCAAGTCCTCCCAACCCAGCAAAGCTTTGTCATTATCACATTGCTATTGTCTTCCTCATCAAGTCTGTGCTCCGCAAACAGGTCTCTGATTAAAGCCAGACAAGTTTGCTTAATAACCATAGTCATTATCATCTGTTTTCAGGTGCTGCCTGCATAACACTTGATTTTCATTATTTTCACTATATTATAGCAATAATGTATTTGTTGCACTCTTCAGCATTGCTGTTGGCATGAGTGACGCCAGCAAGCAAGTGCTCATAAAATGAAATAAAAGCCTTAAGCTTGAGTTAATGCAAGCTTAAAAAAAATCAGAATAACAAACTATCCAAAAAAGCACAAGGCAAGTGTTATTAGAAGCAGCCATACTACTTTTTCAAGCAGTGTACATGGACCAACGTATATTCTATGTATATGTATCAAACAAACTATCTAGCTTAGTCCTTATGATTTAAAAATGTAAGTTAGGGCTGCGGGGGGGGCAGGGAGGGGAGCAGGGAGAGAGCTAAAGAAATTATAGTTATGTACACAGAACAACCAAGTATTACTGGTACTCTATTAGTCAACCTGCAGAATGTATTTGTATTAAAGTGGCAAGAAGACACAAAATCAGCACTAACAATCCTAGGAGCAATGTCTGAATAAATGCAACACGAATCCATGTCTTGCATGCAAATGCAGTTTCAAAATACTTCATATGCTTCCTGGCATGGCAATATTCTTATAAAGCAACATCTTTGTAACCACCCAAATTATTGGTTTTCCAAATCCTTGGAATCATAAGACAGTGTGCATGTATCAACATTTTTCTGTTTAAAATTTTATTCTTGATACCAGGACATTTATCCACAGAGGTCTGGAGAAGGCACCCTAAAATTAGTTTTAACTATAGATGAGTAGAAGTCTTTGTCCAAGAGCTGCTGAAGAGAAGCAGTTAAAAAAAAAAAAAACAAGCAAACAAACAAACAACAAAAAAACCCCAACCAACCCAAACCAAACCAGCCTCCTGGTAAGCTTTTACAAGAAAGATCACTGGTATAAGCTAAAACATAAGCAGAACACCTGCAAGAACACAGATTGAAAAGTCCAAGTCTGCTAACCCACCCAGGAAATACCGTCATACTTCAGGCACTACAAGCTGTGCATATAGCACAGAGCAGCCACCGTCACAGCCAAAACCAAACCACATACACTGTAGATATCCCGTGGACCTTGCGCTACTAGTGGAAACACAACCCAAACCACACAACCCAACGGGAGGCTGGCCGGCAGGTTCCCGGTCCTCAAGCAGCGCAACCAGCCCGGCGCACAGCACAGGGCTGTTGTTCGAAGCCAGCGCCAGGGCGGCAGCTGAACCCGTTGGCCCAGTACCCTGCCGTGGTCTGTGGGACAACGAAGGTTGGCTGTGACCTGAGCAGACAATTAGGATGTGTTGGTGTAGAGTTATAACATTCTAAGAGGTCACTCTCAGATGAATTTTAGTACTACAACCCCTTTATAAAGCAGTATTATTGGCTTCTTTGCAAAACTAGCTTTCAGATTGCCCCCAAATCTGGGGAAATAACTACAACATTTTTGTAGTAGGTGGGTTTTTTGCATAAAGATTACTGCAAAATTAAAGTGCAATTCCCAAGACAAGCTAAGTAGCTTTAACATACATAACTTCAGTTTGTAAAGGACAGATGCCAAGGTTCTTCCTCTTAAAGATCCAGGCGACCATGTTAACAAAGATGCTGATGAGAAGGGGTGAGCAGCTGTGGAGTAATCAGCAAAGACAAAAATCACACCCTATTGCCAAAGACACTGAGGCTGCAGCAATAAAGTAAAACATTCCCTTCAGAAAGAATAATCAGCATCAAGTAAAGCTTCTCAGTTTTGCACATATGCTATAAACAATTCAAGACACACCTCCTTACAAAGAAACCCAGTTGTGCTTTCTTCTCTGTTAAAGACACTGCCCTTGTCAACACCATCTATCCCACCACACAGCACTGCCCTTCTCATCAGCTCAAATCCCATGGTGCTGTCCCAGAAGGACTATTTCCTCTCTCGGTAATGCTGCTCCCCAAGACGCAGCCTCCCCTTTTAACCATCAGTTCCAAATGTGCGTGCAAAACTATTAAAGACAGACCCGAAGCAAGGAAAAATAGGGCCAAGATGTCAAGACACCTCTATACCATACCAGTCTTTTAATCAAATCAAGAGAAAAAGGTTCTTAGATGATTCAGTAGTAAAAAATCAGATCAGATTTCTTACTTCTTCACTAACTCTCAGCATGGCTCCAGCAAGGCTAAAGATCACTCGCTAATCAGAGATTAGCTCGAGTCAGCTACTCTGAACAGCCCCACAATCAAGTCACACAGTCTCGCGGCAGGCCTCCACGCAACCCTGTCCTAGGGGCTGCACAGCGACCACCTCTGGCCAGCTGTAAAACACCCCGAACATCAGAGCTACTTGGCTTGATTTTCCTTCTGTGGCAAAACACAGACCTGGTGTTGATTGCTACCAAACGGCAAAATGCATGAGAACGTGGTGTTATGAATGGCATTTTAAATAAAAAAAAAAAAAAAAGGAAAACAAAGTTGTTAACGCTTACAATCAGTATACAAAACCTGCATATTTTCATATTTTCAAAATCTACATTATGTTGGGTAAAAAGCAACTCCATTTTCCTAATTTTTAAGGGAACTTGAAAAATTATCATCCCATGATTCAGGTGCTTAATACAAAGTTTCAAATAAAATTACAGAAACCCTGAGGTTTGAAAAATATTTTCGTGCTTTTCCTTCAGTCCAGCATCTTCTTTCACATGTAAGACCGTTCCCCTGTAGGATCTTCATCAGGAGCTGGGAAGCACCAAGCTAGGGCATTTAACTTCCAAATGCTGCCAAACAAACCGGAATGCAACTGACACAATGAGAAAGCAAATTTTGTTTGCAAATTATCACATCAGGAACTCAGGCACTGGTTTAACAACATTAGGGTCATGCTTAATCATCTTAACTCATGCAAGCAGCAATATCATAAAACCCAAGAGAGGAAGTGTTCTCTTGCTTAAGAGGAGCATATGCTCATGCAGCTTGTTAAACTGAACCGAACCTTTTAAGCGATGCTGTTTAAGGAAGGTCTTCAGGACTTCCTCCCCCCCCCCCCCCCTTTTTTTTTTTTTTTTTTTTTTTTAAGACATAAGACACTCTCTTTTTGAAACTGACTTCACCTGAAGAAAATCTCTTGGGCCCAAAACACTGTTTTTACAGAGTTTAAAAACAAAACAAAACAAAACCAAACCAAACCAAAAAAACACACACAAACACACACACACACCCCCCCAGTTCTAAAGTTACATTGTAGCACTTGAGATTAAATTAACCCAACTAAAAGGTAAGTGTATATTTTCCTTCTTTTTCTCCTCTTAGTCAAATCATTAGAACAGACAGAATTTCTCTATCAGTCTTCAACAGACTGCACCCTGAGAGTTCCCAGAATACGGTAAATGTTAACTCCTGCACATTTAATTAAATACTTCCAAATCACAGCTTTTAGAAACAGATCCATTCCAGCCAAGACACCATCAGAACATAAGAGTTAAATGCAACAACCTTACCATCATAGTTCAATCTTAATATTGTAGTTCAAGAACTGAACTACTTATTTCCAAAAACCTTGATTATTTTCCAGGAAAAAAAGTGATTAATTACACTAAGCAAAATATTATAGACCCAACTCAAAAGGATTTAATATATTCATATCGATATAAGAGCTATGTCCAACAGCACTAAATCTCAAAACATAGAAAAGCACTATTTTTCATAGCATCCAATAATCTTTGAAATGTTACTGTGATCACAGAAAAGTCATTTCTACTTGCTTTTTCCTACTAATTAAAAAGGCAAAGAGCAATAAGCAAGACGACAGAAGCCAAGAGTAAGACGAAGAGAGAAATAAACCAGATGGCATGGGAATATACTTATATATACTTAAATTATTCCCAAATTATGAAAAAAGATCAAAATGTTTTCATTTCCCCTGTAATCAGCGTTCTTTTAAAAGAGAGTTTTCAGATATTTTTATGTAAAGTGGATTGTGAATTCTAATTAAGATACAGCTGTAAGCCAGGATCCTCCATCATACAATTAATCTTAAATCCAACCTCTAGCCGAGCAGGGTACAGATGGAATTAGACAGATGTAATTACAAAGTCCATCAGCAGTAAGCCACTGGGAGAGGTTGCAGGCTTTCCTGTATTTCTTCTTTGTACTGGGTCGTAGGCTATTTTCGTCAGAATACCCCAGGAAGACACAGCTCCTGTGATACAGTCACAGCACTTTAGTATTAGCTTTAGTTTGCATCATGTATTTTAGGGCACTAATTTTGAAAATAATGACAATTGCACTCCTATTTCTGTGGGCTGCACTGTCTAACAGAGCGCTGGAGGACGTATTGCTTTCCCAGCTTCGCTTCTGTCCTCCGGGATAAACTCCTCCCTTCTCTGCTCCAAACCTCTCCAACTGTAAAACTGCATTTTACCACCGTTCTGAACATGTAAAGTGAGATTAATTGCTGAACAAAACACCATTTTGAACATAAATTCTAAGAAAAATAAGATGTAACTTGGCAAGTCATTTACATTTTTGTAATGCATAATCTGCTCTGCCATAGTGTTCACATTCACATATTAGTTTCCTCTGACAGAAACCCCCTCTCCAGAAGTCTTCAATTCATTACTGTGACTGTAATTCATGCATTCATGGAAATTAGCAATTTTTGCCGATTTTGATAAAAGAGACAAAAATACCCTGTTCCACCTAAGCATCAACTTTACACATGAAAGTGAACTGACATCTTTACACTCAGACTCAGAGGACAAATTTTGCAATCCCATGTCTAAACACGGTATAGCAACTATAAATCGACTATATTTCTATAATTTCCCATTTTCTTACAGCATCAGCATTGAAGAGGAATATCCAATAGCAAGGCATATGACATCTAGTTTGATATTTTGCACTAACTGCAAACCCATAAACACGTTTTCTGCTTAATGTCTGAAAACAGTATTAAGATTGCACATTTTAAATGTTAATACATTTCCATCTCAGATCTGCAAGTAGCATTTGAGCACAGCAAAAAAAAGAGTATTATGTCTTTGTATAATGCAGTCAATTCACATTCCATCATCATATGTGAACCATTTGCACATCTGAAAGTAGCAGCAAAGTTTATCAGTAAATTTGCACTAACCATTTTACCACAGTTATCCCACTCAAGCTGGGGAAATCAACTACATCTCCCATGCACTGCAAAGGGCTTTATGTATGAGTTTTACACAGTAGTTGAAAAAGTAATCACAAAATAGACTCATGTCATGGAAGTCAAATCTGGTAAAATGTTCAAAGGCAAATTCTTAACTTTAGGGTCATGAACTGACAAATTTAAGAACACACTAGAGTTAAGGGTATTCATACACATTTTCAGTTACGGATTGCTGCATATCTGGCCATGCCCAAGCCCTGGGCCTTCAGCTCAACAAACACCCTGACCTTTAATTTTTGTGTTCAAACTAATATGCCAAAACCAGACGCATTTTACTAGAGTGGCAACAATTACAACAGTACTGCTAAAAAAAAGCTTTTCTAAACATTTCGTATACGTGGCAGAGAATTCTTCATGCAAACTCTAACTAGTAGTGAGGATAATCTCAGCTAACTTTATTGACTTTGTATCAAAGCAAACAGGGAATGCTCACAATCGCCATCGCAGAGGAAGTTCAAGAAGTTTGCTCTCGCTTCTCTCAGCCACCCACCCACCCACCTCTCGGTCCTAAATCTCTGCGAAGCTCATTATCACTCCACCCACCCTACAAAGCAGAGAGACCCCAAGCCCAAGCTGGCTGGCGCGCTCTCCGCTGACCTAGAGCTCCCGGAACACCTGAGTTGTGAGGCAGGTTGAAAACAGCGTTAAATCCTACCCCCAGCCTGAGCCTATGAAAGGCCACCCAGCTCTGCAAACAAGCTCAGGGCTTAAGCAAGCACGTGTAATTGCGCACGATCTATTTTCTTCCCCTTACAGAGCTCCGCCTGATTTTCATCACGAAGGGAGTCCTTGCAATGAGTTGCCTCATGCTTTATTAATGATACATTATTCACTTCCTGCTCTGAATACACATCTTTTTCCCACTTCTCCATGGCACAAGTTGTCAAGTCCTTCAGAGGTGCTCATTCCATTAACAGCATTCTCACACTTACCTCCACGATGTTTATTCCCACTTTTTACACTAGGAAACTAAGGCAGAGCAATTAACATCAATAATGCTGGATGTTCAGCTTAGACATCCACAAAATGGCTGAAATGAAATTATACAGAAGGCAGTTGGTAAAGAAAGCTTCTCTCTAAAAGTTCATTTTTTAGGAGGATATTTGAAGCTGAAATTGTTTTTTATACTAGCGTGAAATGAGCATTCTTAGCTTAAGCATTAGCAGGTTCACTCTTAATGAAGCTCTTGGTGAACACAGAGCTGTCTAGAAGACTCAGAGTAACAGCTTTTCCCTGTGATGCCAACTTCCAGCCAAAAATGCAGATATACACTATATCTGATAGAGACAACAGAATGAAACTGTCAGGGACTCAAACTTACTTTATTTAAACTCTATTCTTGATCTGAAAAAGGCTATAGGGAAAATTTTTGTCTGTGTGTATGTGTATTTCATTAGCTAATAAATCCATAAAAAACCCACAAAGCACTTGCTTTGAAGTTTAAAAAAAAAAAAAATACCTACACATAATTTCAGTAAGACCTGTGATATGAATAACCATTTTGACAAACGTGAATTTTATGTTCAGAAGACTGCAGATGTACTTATTTATAACGCACTTATTTACAAAAAAAAAAAAAACCCAAAACACACCAACCCAAACACAGAACAAACAACGCCCCCCTAAAAAAAACCCAACAAACAAACAAAACAAAACACAAAAAACAACACCTGTGGGAGCAGAAAGACTGACTTTCCCAAATCACTTTTGTCCAGCTTAACAGAACTCAAGAACAAGTTTATTTCTTCAAGAACTCTCAAAAGGCCTTTCTGGAAAAGCCTAGCCGCTGGTGTACCTTGCAACCCAACAGCCAAAGACACAGATGCTTCGTTACAAGTTCCCAACATGCCACACCTATTTATTACCTTTATTTACAAATGCTCAGAACAACTTTGCTACCCAGAATAACTTCAGACCATAAACACTGGACATCTGTGTTTTATGTGTAATTTCTTCAAATCAGATTTTATTTAGTTTTGAAAAAAGTGTAACCGATCTTTATTCTTTTTGAGTCTCACTGAAAAAGTTGTTAATATAAGGACATCTCTTAAGGGAATGCAGAGTTATTTGTCCTACTAATGCTTTCTTACATGTTTATCTTCTACAAAGCAAAAGTGAGGATCACAGAAGTGGCTCCCGGGTTCTTTAGTTTACAATATCTTACGATAATTATAAGCTCTATTTAGATCACACTGCTGAGAGGGGCAGGGAGAACATCACTAAAAAACACGTTTAGATTAAAATTCTGTAGTATTTAACAAGATTAAAGAAATCACTTAAAACAGTATATTCCATTTCATCACCTTTTAAGATGCGCATGTTTGTGTGCGTGCATTAGTGCATATACGTAACAGGTCCCCTAACACCACCATCATGAAAGGCTACCGAGCGCTCAGTCGGGCAAGCCGAGAAGCCCATCTTCACAATACACCCCACGTGAACTGAAAAACACATGAGGACAGCAGAAAATAGAGAACAGAGATTAACCAGCCAAATGAGAGTCCCCTCCCCTCCATAAGCTAACAAAGTTCCGTTGAAATCATTAAGAAAATTAAGCACACTTTTAGTGATTTTCTGAAACAGATCTAGAAAAGAAAACATTTTTAATACTAAGAATGCCACATAAAATGCAGATACTACCCAACATCTGATATTAAATCAGAGGCCAAGGTCTTATGATCCAGTCTACAAGGTCAGAATCCTAAAGCCCCAATGATCCCAAGTCACCTCCTCTCACTGTCATAAAGACCAGGGAAGCTCTAGCCATGGCAAATTAATTATCTTTTACAGGCTATTATTTCACCACAATGTGCTATAAAATGGGTTTAGCTACTACTGTGGGTCCGTGTCTTACACAATAATGATAATGTATGCAACCATGCTCCAGCAAAACTTTAATTTGGGAGAGGAGGGGGTTCCCCTTTATTGTTCTCTTAAATACATTGTAGGAATAAGCTAAATCATTGTGACAAGAGAGAACAGGTCTTTAAAAGTCTCATTACTTTCAATATAAAAATTTCTCCCCTCCCCAAAGTGTTTTTCATTACTAAAGCGGCGTGTATTAAAAATGTCTGTGCATAAAAATACACATACAAATGCATTTGATGAGATGAATTCACAGAACATTTTAGGTGGATTCCCTACATCAGTTACTACAACCCTCAGATAAGATCTGGCTCATGCGTCCGTGAGAAAGCTAAACAGATTCAGAGCAAAACCAATAAACCCGACACCATATTGTTGCAATGCAGAGATGCGGAAGAATTAAAAAAGAACTTAACCAGAGATGCTCAGCAACACACAGCGTAGGACCCCGAAATTCCTTACATGGGAGCACAGTGTATAGCACAGCATGCGCAGTAAAGTGCTCGTCACCGTAGCCAGGTAACAGCCATGCCGCAATCCTTACAGTTTCAACAGTCTGCCTTTACCTTCCAGTTATCACTGGAAAGGATGAAATCAGGGGCCCCAAAGGAGTAAAAGTTCAGTACCCAAACCATACTAACAAACTAGCTTTTCGCAGCACTTCATGAATTTGCTATAGCTGGCTCTAAAATTAAATTGACATTTGACATTCTAGAGAACATAATGGGATACTCCCTGGCAAACGAAATTTTATGCAAGTCATGTATGCACAGCACATCACTGAACATCAACTCAGCCAGAGACAGAAAAACAGCTTAATATGTACACATTGTGTTTTCTTCCAGTCCAGCACACGTTACACACAGGTTTCAGCCAAACAACGTTGTACAGAACAGGACTGTCACCAGCCTTGCCAGATGAAGGCTTCCTTCGTGTATTTACTGATTTTCATGTTAATACCAATACTCTTGATATCCTACCAAGTCCTAAAAACCTGAAGCAGAAAGTATCTCTGACCTCAGTATCCTGAACTGCTTCTCCGCATTATCAAGGAGCGTTCTCCTGCTCAGTCAAAACACTGCTCTGCCGCTAGCAGCAATGCAGCTCACAAAATACTCCTGACTGCAAAGACACCAGAAAAACAAGAAAAGTTCATGAACCAGGGTAACAGATGAATATATTTCAATTATGAGCTAGTGTAGCGTACCTTAAAATGCTGGCCTACCCATTTTCAAGGCCAGCAATTTGGAAAAATAACTCACTAAATATCTCAAGGTTCATGTCTGCAGTCTATACCTAAGTCAGCCTCGTGTTGCTCAACCAGGTTTGGCTTTTTAACCCGTTCAGGCAGACCCTTAACCTAAAGAAGTAGTCCATGCATCTTACAGAAAGCGGCCTTTCCTAATACACCCTAATGACAACTAGAAGCCTTGGAAACTTACATTTCTCTTACAAGGAGGAAACAAACAGGCAGTGTGAGCGTCCCAAGGACCATTGCCACAGAAGGCAGGAAAGAGGGTGAACAAGAAAGTTGTCTTTTTAATACTCCTTTCCATTTAAAGGAAAAAAAAAATACCAACACTTTAAGGTGAAAACAATATCATTTAAAGTGAATTCCCTGTTGAGAATACCTCTTTTGTGATTTTGAGGCAATTTAGTATTGCTTTTTGTGATTTTTATTGTATCTAAAATTCAGGTTGTACCTACATAGCTCGTTCCGAGTCTAGCCCAACTCAAGAGCTACATGATGGAGCAGCAGACAACAACAAGCCAGTTGATCAATTACAAGGGAAAGCTTACTGTTGTTTAAGGCTTGTTTGGGGTTTCTTGTTTGGGTTTTTTTGGTTTTGTTTAAGACTTAAGCTTTTTATATTATTTTTAACCACACCTACTTAAGCCAAATGGCCTTTAACAAACTGAAAGAGCAAATCTGTTAAAAATACAACACACCCCATCTTCAATTAAAGGTTAAGCGAGCTCTCAAATAATATCACTCTTTCTCATAAAAGCATTCAGAAGGGAAAAACCAGATTGAACGTTCATGATTATTTTAATGATTAAGAAGTGAAGTTAATACCTGAATATTTTCACTGTGGTGATGCATATAGCCTCAAAGAAAACCTTTAGATAACCCGATTTCACCACCATTAAACACACACTCACTTGCACACCACCTGAAAAACAGAACATCATGATCTAAATGTGAAGTAGACCACCTTAAAAATCATTGCAAATGTTCACAAGATCACGTATAAAGTTTTTAAGAGAATTTTAAAACTACATAACAAGAAGCTTTCCTGAAAGAAAGAAGTCACTAAAACCACATCTGTCAATCTGCTGTAGACTTCTGGTTGAAGAGCTCCCAACAATTCAATCAACCTCTCTTTCTGCAGGAAGATCATAAGCGAGGAAGACGACCTGCAATTATTTAAGTGCTCCAAAAGAGCAAGATCATGTGGCTACCCGAGTCTCAAAACTATCTCTTCCTAGAGTTATTTTTCTACAAAAGCATGCAACAGGAAAAAGCTATCCACAAGAAAACCAAATACAAACAAGAAATAGAAACAATAAAGGAGATAAATATAGCTTTATGCTTATTAAAATAACACATGAACATCTATGTAGCAATTTAGCGGTTATATTTGGTGCTTTTGATATGGATATTTACCACACCAGCTTTATTTCCCCAATCCAAAAGTTCTGATGCTTTTGAAGAAAACCATACATACACACACCTGCTGGCCTGTCTGTCTTGGAAAGAAAGAATATACTTGAAAAGCAAGGATTTCAGTGCACCAACATCAACAAGACATAGCTCCCCTGCACCAAGTGGGTCCAGAATTCCAACTACATTTTACAGCAATCCTCAAGGAAAATACATCAACCTATACTACAGCTATGTTTTCTTACACAAACTCCATTTTGAGCACTACTGAGAAGCAAACAGCCATGAGCCTCACTTTCTGAGGCCCAAGCGTACAAGCGGTACTTTACTGAAGACATTGTCTAATCCAAAGAGCTTAGTCTGCAAGGCCTGGGTCCTGCCAACACTTGCACATGCCCAACCTGATGCATATAAATGGGGATTACTCACATGCTGGAAGGTAAGTACATGAATAATAAGCATGTTCATGAATCAGCAATTATGTTCAGGTAGAATAAAAAGCCAAGGTGAAAGGAGAGGGGCACAAGAGGCAAGGAAGTTGTCACAAGGCACGTTACTAATTGCAAGAGTGAATGCTCCCTACTGGATTTTCAGGAAAGCTAATTTGGAAATAAGTTTAAAGAACGTTGGCGTTGAGGGTTTGGGGGGTGGGGAGGAGGAGAATTTCTTGGTTTATCATCCAAATACACAAGAAATTGTCAATTACGTAAAAAGTCTGCCAAAAAACAACCCTCAGACTGCCTCTCTTTACCCAATCCTGACAACTCTCCAACTGAAACACTTACTGGTTTTCCATTCTTGCTTGCTTTCTTCCCCCAGCTACAGGCCAGTTGCATGCCTGGAAAGCTTCTGAATTAGGGTAATATGGCCTATTTAAAATTCAATTCCTTTAGCAGCCAACTCAAAAAAACAAACAAAAAAACCAAAAAAAAAAGATTTTTCTAAAATACAAACAGTAGCTTTTCAGAACAAACTAATTAATGCTGTGAACAAGCAAATTGCTGAGCAACTCAACACAGGAATTGTGAAACTGGAGGCTTTAGAAGTTGTGACGAAGATGGAGGTGGGGGTTATATTTATAAAGTAGCCTGCTCTTAACCTCCTCTGACACCAGTTTGGGTAAGGGCCTTCCTAGTAAATTATTGTGTATTGCCCAGTAATCACGCATTGTCGAGAAAAATATCCTTAAGTGTTCACCCCAAGTGGCCAAGTGCTTCCATCCGCTTCTTCCAGATCCATCAATTCTAGGTAGCCCATCTGCTCTCACCAGCTTCTCAAGCCTGCAAAGGGTGCCCTGTGGAGATCAGACTCCTCTTGCACAACAGCGTACAACAGGAGTTCCGAAATTTAACCTTATTTGTTAGCTACAACAGCAAGGGATGCTGGTATTGCCCCCATCACCACCAACACACCTGCCGGTGCACCACAACCTATGGCAAGCATACAAATACGCCAATTACACAGCAAACACTGTACGCTAGGTATTTTGAACTGGTTTCGAAGCTATAGTACTATGGGCCTCCTTCAACGTTTTAGTAATTCTATCTTGCATTGACAAGAATTAATATACCAGAGTAACACTGAGAACTCCAAAATATGGCCCTTTTGGAAGAGCCAGGCTCCAACGTTGAAGATGCACTAACACCACCCGTCTCTTCAGGGGACAGCACCCTTCTTCTGTGCTTTCATTAGAAAGGTATTGGTTAGCCTCAAGCCAAAGCTCAGCCGGCATGACGTTTCCAGCTCCTACATCAGAATGATTCAGTTCTAAATTATCACCGTTCACAAGAAAGCAGCCAATGACTTGCGTCTTGGAGGTCACAAATAATGTTTCAGCATTGACTACTCTATATAATTTGGAAAATCACAGAAGCCTAGATGCCTCAGCTTCATTACTACAGCTCTTTTCATACAATGTTACATGCACTAACAAGTTTTGCCGTCTCGATCAATACTATGAACACTTCACATAAGGAAATGTTTTTGCTTTCTTATATGTACAGCATTTTAAGATTGTTTATATAAAAAACACCCAGGAACTAATTGCCTCACACTGTAACATCCAAAATGTTCTGGGGACTGAACAGCTCGGAAAGATGAAACCTCTGTCCTTGAGATTTCACAGCATAAGAATTGTTAGAAAAAAGTGAAAAGTAGAAAGAATTTATCAAAACTTACCGGTATCTTTCTAATGACCAGGGTTTTGAATAAGGAATTGTAATGCTATAAAATAATAATTGACATAACAATTAGGACTAAAGGGAGAAAGATAAAGACAGCTAACAGGAGCAAGAGAAGCTAAGAAGCAAATTGAAAGAAACAAAGGAAAAAAAACGCACAAAGTCATATAAGCAAGGAGCAAAGGAGGAAAAAAAAATAAAAAGAAAACACAAGAATACTTAGCTCAAATTGCAAGCTGCTAACAGAACTGGAAAGCCCAAAGTCACTACTCATGTGGTGGCTGTGGTCTTCATTATCTAGACCAAAGGTCCAAAAAACTCACAGCAACCAACACTAGTTAAAGCTACAAGGCAACAATGAGACTGCGAACGGTAGTTAAATCAAGCTAAAGATCTGAAACCTCCAAGACAGGCAATCTTTAGCTTTAACAAGTAAATAAGGAGCTAGTTACAGAAAGTTGCTGGCTTTTCTTACTGATCATGTCTGAAAGTGAAATTTCTGCTTCTATTTCAGGATACTTACCGAAGTAACAAGCTAAAAGAACCATTCAAAAATGTACGTCTCTCCTCTTTTCTGTAATTTTGTAAGACACCAAGTCCTGCGTGCGTCCAAAGCAGCTCAATAGCTGTATGCACTGATACCACAAAAAATATTAATTATTTCACACTGATGAAAACTGTGTCCCCATGAGTTTACTGTGACCAGCTTTCTCTCCACTCCTTCCCTGAGCACAGCAAAAATTTAATTGAGAACTACCACCTTGGGGACCTGTGAAGTACTAAATCCTGCATTTCCTTCTTTGGGACTGAGCGCCTGCTTCCATTCACCTTCTGTCAGACCTTTCATTGGGAATACCCCTCTGGACACTTGTCGGAAACTTCCTGCATTTTTTTAGCCTGGCAATTCCAAGAGATACCACAAATCCGAGGTCATCAGAAGACACACGTACTACAAAACTAGCACTGGGTATTTTATCAAGTTTAATTACTGCTCAGCGCTGCTGAAGACCTGTACTTCTCCCAGTGTGACTTCTGAATGCTGCCTGCCTTTTCATCTCCACAATTTAAGAAATCCTGTAAGGAGGCTTGCGAAGCTACCCTGGGAACTAATAACAGGTCTGGAAAAACCCAGACATAGTGCTCTACTTCTCCCACTCTTCAATTTTCAGTGACGGAAGGGAGTGTAAATTGTACTTAATTGCAAAATTGTCAGTTCGGTCCTTGAGTCAGTAAATTATGTTTTTACAATTTCTCCTCATTCTCCCCTCTCTCCTTTCCCAGGGAAGGCACGCTTCCAGCATTATTTCTCATCTTCTCCGAGCAATTCTACTGTCTTCTTCCCCTCCCTCACCCCACGGCCTCCCGAGCCCCCTTTCTTCTCACTTGCTCCCACAGGACACCACATCCCGCCCCCACATCTCACACCCTTGCTCCACAGTCTCTCGGCTCCGCACTAGCTCAAGTTCTCACTCACAAGCTCCTCTTGCCAGTCATCAGCCAACGTTTTGTGGGGACCAGTCAACACTTTGTGGGGGACAGGGAAGAGGGGGCACAACACGGCAGCCCCGGCACCAGCCCCAGCAGTCACACTCCCAGCTCCTCAGGGACAGCCCTGGAATTACTGCGGTTCTTGTGGTCTCCTCAGTGCTGCCAGCCAGGGAGGGGGTCCCAGCTCTCCATCTCCTAAATTCATACGTACAGAACTTGCCTTTTGTGTTTAAGTATGCTGAAAGACTTTTCAATATTTAAAAGCAAACTTTGTGATCTCAAATCAGACATTATCTGAAACAACTCCTTTTTTATAAAGCAGAGGGAGGAAGTTGATATAATCCCTCTAAAAAGCTATAAAAGTTTGAATTCTAACTTTTTCCTACTCCTATATAAATGCCCACATTTACTTTTTGGACTGGAAATTAACACTTGATCTCTGACCAAATACAGTTAGAAAAATAAGTCTTCTTAAATAATAGAAGGAAAACTTTCAAAGTCAATCTACAACCATCTTCCTTCTTTCCTTCTTGCCCTCTTAAAGACCATTTTAAAAATGCAATCAATTTTGAATTTTAAAGTTTGAAGTTTTAAATTCCAATCTTGAAACTGCTAAATAAAACACCTCTGAAGCCCAATATGCTCTGCTTTTAAAATCCCAAATGGTGCTAAATCCTTAGAGTCAAAAAGCCATTATGCTATGGTTAAGCTTACAGACGCACACTCGCTGATGGCAGCTGTACGGGTACGGAAAAGCAGGAGACCAACTGCTAATATAAAAGGAAACTGCGAACCTAAAAGTTTAAGAGTTGTGAAACCAGCAGCGAAGCTTTTTTAAGTTTAACCATCTACTCAGCTCGAGGATAAAGCGCTAGGAGTGCCTTTGTAGTCCCCCAAGTTCACCTCAAAACCAAATTCCAAGCTTGACAACCAAACCCGCCTTTTTCCCCACTTTTTTTAATACAAAAATGTAAGGACAAAGCTCTACATTATCTGAAGCAGTCTAAAGCCTACGTAGTCTCATTAGATTTCCGTTTTAGCCCTTTAATTACATTTAAAGAAAATACATCTTTAATAGTACTTGTCACAATGAACTATCTTCCACTGTATTCTTGACTTGGACACATTTTATGCCACAAAATTCACATTATATCAACTATAAGAATGAAATATTATCTGCTTAGCAAGATATCTAAGAGACATCTGAATGCTCAGAAGTAATTTATTTCCACATTAGAAGGGATATGTTATTCTATCAGGAGACGAGATTTCTCACATGCATGGTGGAGGTAATTTGCCAAATCAAGTATTTAATGATAATCCACCAGTTCACCCCAAAATAAATAAATAAAAGCACTTGGCACACTACTTAAAGAATTAGTCCCTGTGCAAAGTACTGGGAGATTTTAAACCAGCCAAACAGTCACTTTCACATGGACAGAGCCAATTTCTCGCAGAAACATTTACACAAAAGCGTAATGTAGTAATCAAAGGTCTTACTCAGGGAAGGACTAGCGTCTCTAACCATGACTGGTGAAACAGAGCAAATCGCACTTGGTTTAGCTTCTGCTCCGACAGAAGGTAGTTTCCTGGTAGATTTTGCACTCTGTTTACTAACACTGCTAGGCACACTATTCTCAAATTAGAAACAAAGCAGCTTAAAAATATACATTTTATTAGAGAAACTGTGATCCACAAACCACTATACAGGTTTAGGTTTAAAACAAGCAATTAGAAGCTACTACAGAAGACAAATATATTTAAATGGAAACTGAACTGGGGGAAACTCTACAAAGAAAAGCAAGCTCCGTGTAACATAAAGACAGAGTTATCTACACTGGAAGTCTTTCGGCAGTTCTTTCCCTTTAGCAGTCAGACCAGCTGTTTACTTCCCTCCGTGTTGTGTAGATAAATACTTATAAAAGTGTCAGCTCTACATTGTCCAGCCAGCCACAAGAACTGTTGGTATAAATAACAGCCTCAGTTTCCATCCGAGTTTACCTATCACCTTTAAAGTTCAGTAGGAGGTGATATTTAAAATGAGAAGGAAGAGAACACAAAGGAAAACACAAAATAACGGTACACATCGCGTATATTAAAATGGAAGGAGAATCACTCGTGCTAGTGTATTGAGCAGACTGTATGCTGAATTCTGCGACTTTGAACAAAAATCATGTTGCTGGTTACTTTCCCATTTCCCTCACAACAGCAGCACACTGGAAAAAGAAATGAGCAAACACTACTACAAGAAGTTATTGGTTATAAATAATTTTCACCTCCAACAAGCATTCAGGGGATGTACTTTATATTAGCCTCCTCTTCCAAACAATACTAAAATTAAGTGTACCACTGTAAACTGACATTTTTTCATACACTAATGGTAATTTTAAAAATTAATTCAGCTGGATAGGTTCAATTAAAGGGATGTTTAAGATATACATTTTTTGTCTTTAAGAATAGAAGCACTTCACATAACATACACTGAGGACTGTTTCACGTGAGTATTTTAAGTACAGAATCCAACAGTTCTCCTTGCTGCCGTGTCTACAGTTTGCTGCTACACCCAAAGAGCAAAAAGCGATTTGACTCATCAGCCTCCAGCATCCCCAGTGAAAAGGAGTAAAACTCCTAAATGGCAGGAGAAGAGTAGATGGGTGGTCGGACTTCCTACAGGGAGATATTAGAGTAAAACCCAATTACATCTGGATACAGATTCAAACAAGAACCTTTCTACTGCAGTTACGCTCAAACATTAACTCTCTGCATAACACATCCAGGACAAACTCGCGCACAGGCCAGGATTTTTCAGAGGCGTTCAGTGGGCACACGAGCAGCCTCATGACTAGTCGCCATGAGACGTCCTCAGGGGAGTAAAGGTGGAATATATACAACAGTGTTTGAAGGCTCAGGTCCTTTACCTTCCTCTGTGCATGAGGGTTTATTCTTAAGCTCGCTGTTAGCAATCTCCTGTGTACTCATTTGTAAACAAGTTTATTGCAAGGGAAACAAAACCGTAAGTCTCAAAGTTAGCTCTTTATTACTACTGATAAATGAAAGCAATAAAATTTTAAAACCCACCACATCAGGGGAACATCCTTCCCCAAAGAGATGTTAATTTAACTCAGATTAGCCTCATGAACTTGTTCAGTCAAGGAGGATATAGTTCATTTTGCCAAGCAAACTACTTTTCCCTTGAGAGCTCAGTGTTGCGAGACATTTTGCAATTCCAGCTTCTATTTTAAAAATAAAGAGTATTACTATATCCAACGTCTACTTCATTTTTTCCTGCCATTCATGTTTTACACCTTTGTTTTTAAGGCTGGGGAATGTTAGTAGCCCAGTACCATTAATGCATCTTCTCAACAAGACAAGACCGAGCATTAATCTAATCGTACAAAAACATCGTGGGTCCCATTCTGAAAGGCAGCGAGTGCCCTCATCTCCCATTGATGTCAGACCACATAATGTTAGAAGTGTTGAGGTCTATTGTTCAGTCCATTTTTCCCCATCCTGTGAGGTCCTGCCATATATTCATTACAAAAGGCCATACACTATAATACACTGATACAAAACAAAACATAAGACCCTCACGCATTTTTTTGTGTTTACCAAACTCCTAGCATCAACAGCATAACTCAAATAAGGGCAGAGTACACAGTGCAACTGCACACGCAAGCACTATTTGCCAGACAGAAGCAGCTCTTAAAGGGTTTTGTTTTCTTAAAGAAATGGTATGGTTTATAAGAGCCAGGAAGCCCTCCCAATGCAGCTCCTTACGTAAACAGGTAGTCACCCTGCAAATCCCAAATCTGGTAACAAAACCAAAGAGAGACCTCACATTTCTGAATCAGTCAACTTGGACGCGCACTGGAAGAGAACACCTACACATCACTGGGACAACTGCACATTCTTTATCTGTAACTGATAATACAGAACTACCATCTACTTCAATTGAAGTATTTCTCATCTAGAAACACAGCTGCACTTGCAATGCCTTGTGTATTATCGCCAAATCTTTTATTATTATTATTATTATTTTAAAGCCTGGTATTGTCCACATAAAAGTAAACTGCGGCTTGTTTTGGAGGGGGGAGAATAGGGGAAGACCTGTGGGTCAAAGCCCAACTTAGTTAAGGAGGAGGTTTACACTCAAATTCTTCTCGTCTGGATTTGCAGTTAAATCAATTTTTCTCCTGTTCTAACCACCAAGAAGAGTTACAATAATGTAACCTCAAACAAACATGCGTTTGTCCGGAGAAAAACAGTTACAATATTTATTCAAGCGCACATCTGCTGGAGTCCTGCCAGGCAGCCCATTCCAGCAGACTGGCTGCAGGGGGGAGTTTCACAGTTTTGCCCGGTCAAGAAGCGACTGTTTAACACCAGCGGCGGCCCCAGAGGAGCCCGGGGGCGGGGGGGGGAAGCCCTTGGAGTACGGTTTTCCCTAGCCCCCAACCCGCACCCGGCTTCAGGGGGTGGGAGCAGCAGCGAAAACCAGGCTGGGGTGGCTTCTCCGAAAGGCACCGTACAGCATCCCTGGCACCTCTCGGGGACCAGGACCAGCGCGCCCGCCAGAAGCGAAAGGAAGAGGGTCGGGAGGACAAAAGAAGCCGAGAGCCCAAGTGCAAACACGGGAGAGGTTTCCCCCCACCCCCAGAAAAGGAGGACCCCCCGCCCGCAGCCGCCCCGCTCCCTTCCCACCTTCGGGAGGGGGGGCCCGAGGCGCCCGCGCTGCCCAGCCGCTCCCCTGCCCCAGCGGGGGTGGGCGGGGGCAGCCGCTGCCCTCCTCCTCCTCCGCCCCCGCACCCTCCCCGGGCCCCGCGCCCCCCGGCCCCGCTCACCGGCCGTCTCGGCCGCCGCCGGCGCCCCCGCCACGCCGTTCAGGTAGAGGATGGAGAGCAGGTGGGGCTGCGTCTTCTCCAGGGCCACCCGCAGGTCCTGGAAGTGGTCCCGCTCCTTGGCCAGCAGCAGGGCGATGAGCAGCTCGGCCTTCCCGCCGCCCGCCGCCTCCAGGTCGCGCAGGTCGCGGGGGCTGAGGGCGCCGGCGGCCTCCAGCAGCTCCACCACCTTGTCCACCTCGGTCATGGCCTGCGCCAGGCTCTGGCGGCACTGGGCGAGCAGCTCCTTGTGCTTCGGCTCCATGGCCGCGCCAGGCCGCCGCCGGCCAAACTTCGCCCGCCGGGGCCGCGCACCGCCGCCGCCCCCCGGCCCCGCCGCTCCGCCACCGCCGCCCCCGGGGAGGCGCGGGCCGAGGGGGGGCGCCGCCGGCCGCCCTCCTCCGGCAGCCGGCGCCCCCGCAGCGGCCCCCGGCGAAACTTCGTCCCGGGGAAGAGGCGCGGAGCTCGGGCAGGACCTGGGCCGAGGGCGGCTTTGCCTCTTCCTCCTCCTCCGGGCCGGGAGCCGCCGCCGCGCTCCCCCTCAGGCAGCCGGGGGGCGAGCCGCCGTCAGGGGCTGCTGCTCCTCTTCCTCCTCCAGCTGGCGCCCCTCTCGCCTCCTTTCCGCCCCCCCGGGCGGCGAAACAACTTCTCCTCCTCTCCCTGCCCCCGGGAGGGGGACAGCCGGGAGCAGGAGCTGCGGGAAGGGCCGCCGCCGCCTGCCGGGCACCCCCCACCCCCCCGCGGGGCAGCCCAGACAACTTCTCTGCTCCGCTCGCTACAGGCCACACGGCCGCGGGGCGAGGAGGGGGTGGGGGGAGACGGCCTCAGCTCCAAGCGCCTCCTTTCATTCGCGGGCGCACGCAGCCATATTGGTTGCACAAGGCTGCCGCCTGCGCCGAGACGGAGCTGCGGCAGCGCATTGCCCGCCCGCCCGCTCCTCTCCTCTCCTCGCCTCCCGCCGACGCGCCGCAGCGGCAGCCGCTCCCCCGGCCCGGCCCCGGCCGCCGCCCGCCTCCCGGCCGTCAGTCAGGGGCTCCCCGCCGGCCCCTGTGGGGCGCGGAGGCGGGGCGCCGGCACCCGGGTGGGGCGGGCCGGCGGGGAAGGGCCCGCGCTCCCCCCCCGTGGTGCCGTGTCCCCCCCTCGCCGCGCGGGGCGGCCTGCGGGAGGTTTCCCCCGCGCCTCCCTCCGGGGAAGCGGGACTTCGCCGGGGCGGGAGGGGGCGACCAGCGCCGGTGTCTCGGCCGTGAGACAAAGGCTCCGCTGCGGCGGGGCCGGGGGCTGCCGGCCTCCCCCGCCTGGCAGCCGGCCGGGCCGGGCCGGGCCGGGGCAGGCGGCCGTGTCGGAGCGGGGCGCGGGGCGCGCCACTGCCCCCTCCTGGAGGGCGGGAGCGGCCGGGTGCTGGCGGCGCAGCCGCGGGGCCGGGGCTTCACCGGGCGGCAGCTGCAAGCGCCGAGATTTGTTTCATCCCGAGCCGGAAAAAGCAAAACATCAAAATAATAACAGAGCGTTCGGGGCTTTGTCCGTTAGAATTTGCAAAAATGAAAGTTTCCAAACAAAAGATCTAAACGTTAGTAATACCTGTTGGCTCATCTTCCCCCCAGGTGTAGTTTCATCAGCATTTCACGAATAACCAGAGAGCAGGTAATTTACCAATGGAGTACGGGTGTGTCTGTGCTCAGCAGCAGGATGTAATTGTTTAGCAAAGAAACAGGAGAATAACAACTTTTCTGTCTGAGGGAAACAGTCTGCCAACATCACTTGCACCTCACGGTACCTGAATTTGCAAACAGCTAGGGGAACAGGCTGCGGAACGACCACAAGCAATGGTCTTAAATTCACATTCTATATGAAAGATGTGGAGGTACGTTTCTGATATCCTGCAAAATAATGGTGGCTGTAATGACGTGGAAAGAGCGTTGCTGGTATTTGTGTCAACCCCGTTATATCTAGTAGCAACTGAAATTAGCTGAAAGCCTCCTGTCCAAACGCTTGTATGCTCTATTTAGTGTCCAGAGAGCTGGACTCGGCGAGGCACGAGGGGAAGGAATTGTTCCCTGAAATTTTCTGTTAACACACCCATTTGGAGAATTCAGGTGCTGAACTGAGTTTCAAGTCACATTATGTAGTTGAACAGATGATGATAATGATGATGTCTCTCATATGTGAAACCAGCCTTGGGTTACGTGCATAATCATGGTATGCATTCTACTGCTATTTGCGGAGGCAGATACAGAATAAAGGGACTTAGGGATTTTTCTCAACCTTAAAAGGCATTATTTAAAACCATACTTGAAAGTATGGCGTGATTTTGAAAAGATATTTTTTTTTTTCACATTTGGTCCATTGTTAATTACGCTCTTGTAGATCCATTTCTTCTAATTTTGCATCCATGTTTTTCTTAGCAACTTTCTTTACTAGACAAAATACACAGAGATTAGCTTTGTTGGCTAGTGACTATTGTAAATTCCTGCAAACTGTGTTCTTTCTAGACTATTTAAATTTATCAGAAAATCTACCTATTTCTCTCCAGTAAATTGGGCAAAGTTTAGCCAGTAAAGTGATTGTACATTCCAGAAATACTAGTTAACACCGGTATGCATTAATTGTTGTCTTCAACTCAGCAGAACAAAGTTGAAACAGAACAGAGTGAAAAACTACCAGTCAGAAGTGAAACCTGCCTCGTGTCACCTAGCGCGCAGCCGAAGCAGACACCGCTCTCCGCCGGCGCCAGGGCAGCCGGTCCCCTTCTGTGCCTGCAACAGGACGTAGGGCAAGTCACGGTGCAGCTGAAAGCTCTCCTGAGGCAAATGCACAAGAAGTCTGAACAAAGATTGCACAAATTATTCAAGTATTTCCTAGTTTTTAAGACTTTCTAATCTCAGCAGTCCTTTAACAATATCGGTTTATTGTGTGTGTGCTTATATAGTTTCCTGTTAAGAAAAGGAAACAAGCATTGGGGCATTATGATAAGAGCCGTACTTTAGATCTGTGCAGCAGTCCTCCGCTACTGGAGATAATAAAGAGCGATCTTGGTTTTCATCCTTCGCCTGACTCAGCGCTCCGATACACGCTCTTCGCTGGAGGTTGCAGTAACGCAGGAATGGCACCGTCCAGGCAGGGCAGAACTCGGGTATCTCGAGTCCCATTCCGAAGTCTAGAGGGAGGTGTGCCTTGGCAAGTGTTTGCTCTGGCCTCGATTGACTCCTGCCTTTCCCAAATGTGCATCTTAGTCCTTCGCCTTCTCTTCCAAATGAAACATCAGTCTTCTCGTCCTGCAACGCCGGCCTCGCCTTTTGCTTGCAGGTCCACATCTCCCATTGCCATTGCTCATAGTGCCAGGTAGCAGGTAAATCCCTGATGTATCAGGTTTCTTTCTTTCTGGCAGCGCAATCTTTTTGCCGTATCTGAGTCTTTTACACTCCATTTTTCTTGCAAATGGCAAGTCGTCTTTGCTCTCAGAGAAATTCCTCATTGCACAGATAAATTTCTCTCTTTCGTGGGTCCAGCCGGGAGGCGATTGCCTGTGTAAGAGGGACCTTGCTGTAACCTCAATTGCCTGGCTCAGTATAGACCTTCCCCAGCTGGTGCACGGAAAGTCTTCCTAAGACTTAGGCATATATGTCATCTTTGAAGACTCAAACTATGAAACATATGCAAATTTATTATGCCAAAAGTTTATGAAGTGACCAAAATTCAGATCATCACAGTACCACAGACTCTACAACCCTACTGCCAAAATAAGAAGCAAAACCAATTTTCAATCAACTCCCTCCTCCTCCCCTCCAAGAAGAAAGAAAAAAAAAAAAAAAGGCAAACCCCTTTCGTTCCCCTGCCAAGTTTTCAGAAAAAGAATATACCTGGGGAATAAATTTTCAGAACTAAAATCTAAGTTAATCAAAGACAGATCCCTGAAATGGATGAAAGTCTATGACTGGCACAGAGTATGCAAGAATCAACCAGGTGTTTATCAGAGTATCAAAAGGAAGGCAGTTTTTTGTTTGTTTGTTTAAACCAAATAAAAGGAAGGGTTTAAAAAAATGTAATTAAATATGGAGCTCTGACACAGGATGTCATGGGTGCTTGTGTGAAATTGGATTCAAACCACAACTTGACAAATTAACAGAAAAATAAGATCAGTAGCTTTTTCTAAGCTTTGGAAAAGCTTTCCAAATTTTTTTATTTTTTTTTTTTTTTAAGATTTGGCAACTAGGCTACTGAGGATGTGTGCTTTGGGCATTAGAAAAAAACACTGATTTTCTGAGAGAGGATATTAGGCCAGCGGTACCTGTGCCTGTGAAGTCTGAGAAACATTTGGGGGACAGGATGGGCACATGGAGGCAGAAATTGGGGTTTATTTTTATTCAATTTTGTATTTTCTTTTCAGAAAGAAAAGGAGAAACACTAGTGTTGCCATGCAGAATTGAAGTCTTTCAAATACAGATAGAACATGCAAGCCTTAAGAAGGTGTCAGACCTTGGGAATGATTTTCAAAAGCAGAAATTGGAATTTGAAAAATCAGTTTGGGTTTCTGCTTGGTATATCTGCCTCCGAAAAACCTCCCTCTGTAGATTTAAGATGGGGGCAGCAAACTACTTTTAAGTCCTTGTCTTGCAGAATTTTCTGTTGGGAGAACAGGATCATCCTTGGCACAGGAATTCGGTTTCAGCAAGCCACAGTCCTGCAGCTGAAGACTGTTTTTGTTGTAAATCCATATAACTCTGTGCAGTATATGAAATCCCAGCAAATTCCACAGTATTCACCACATCATAAAAAAAAAAAAAAGCAAACATGCGAGCCTTTGAAAATACTAAGATCAGAATCACGAGCAGCAAGAGCAGGATTCAACCTTTAGTACAAGATGATTTTGTTCCTGTAATTGCCAGTCCACCTTTTTTATTATGCAATAATCATCATGCTTGTGTATGTAAACTCAGCACATTTCCTGAAATATGCTGTTGTGTCATACATTCGCATTACAAACTAAAAAGAGATTCAAATTCACATGATCCAGCACACAGTTCTCATAAAACTCTATCTTCCATGCAGATCAGAGAACTTCGGGCTGAAACCGAGAGAGGACTCTGAACACCATGACAACGAACTGGGAAAGGGAAAGAGGAGAGCAAAGGAAAGAGGACGAAGAGAAAAAGAAAGTGGAGAAAGAGAAAGAGAAACAGAAAAGCCAAGCCTACCTGCTTTCAGGATGAATTGCCATAAGAGAGTATAAAACGTTGCACCTGCAATGGCAGGGACTGCACCCAGTGGCTGTGCTTCTGTCTTGCCAAGTCTTCACTTCCAAAAGCTGTTAGGTGATGAGATTTTTATTCTGCATTGGTCATACACATACTGAGCAACACTATTGTACTATTTTAGCTTGCTATTTTCTGATGAGGCACCCCTTAGAAACATCTGGGCTTTAAAACAGCTTCCTTACACTCACTTTAATAGGACTTTTAATAGGACAATAGTCTTCTGTGCAAAAAATACCCGTGTCTCCTTCTCACGCGCTTCCTCCTTCCCCGCACCTACCTGCTTACAGCTGCGCGAGTCCGAGCAGCAGCCCTGCCGCTGTGGTTTTACTGGTAAATCCCCTCCTCAGCATCGTCAGTCCAAACCCTCAGAAATTCTAGTGGCCAAAAGTAGAGGATTTTCTTTAGGATTAGGAGTTTGTTCTATTGTTTTTAAATACATGGGAGACGTTTTATTTGCTTTTTGGTTTTGGAGCCCTTAGGATACAGATCTTCAAGCTTCATTGGCAGCCATGTGTGCTAGAAACGGTTTTGTAATGAAAGCTAAGCTGCTCACGTAATCATATGATTCAAGCAACTAAGGGTTTAGAGGAAAATATTGAGAGATTTACAGTAAGTTAATGGAAGCTGACAACCCTGTGTGGATCCCGGGAAGGAAGATTATACAATCTCCAAGACAGGTATATGAAAAATACAAGTGATCATCACGTTAAGATTAGAGCTGTCTAGATACAAAGTAAACACCATAGAGATTTTGTAATAGGTGTTCTATGAAACACTAGCAGCGAAGCACTTCTCAACAAAAGCTTATTTTTTCAGACTGATGTAACTGATAGACAATTAATTAGCATTTTCAGGATAAGGTGGTGCTGGTCTAACGGGCCAGCAGATCAAAAGATCTCATTTATCCATAAAAAGGAAAAAAACCCAAACATAATGCGAGCAGTCTCGGCACTGCCCAGGCAAAATATTCCGCCTGGCAGTATCGCCCCCAGGAGTGGGCTGTGCCCGTAAATCCTGCGGTCCTCAGCGCTCCCGCTGAACCTGCGGACCGAGGGAACTGCTGCCGGGCTCTCACAGGAGCACAAGGATCATTTATCTTCCTAAAAACGCGTAACTGTGAACTCCAGGAAATGGTTTAGCTCTTTCTTAAGTGAGCTCCTATGACATACAGCATGAAGGAAAGCAGACCAGAGGATTATATTGCTTTTTTGTTCTGTAGCCTTAAAACCTATCAGTCATTTCGTCGTGCACTGCACTAGGCAGTTTTCAGACAGTGGTTACTTTGGCCCATTCCCACTCTGGGCAGGGGCTGAACTGGTAATTCAAATTAAAATGAAGAAGATCAGACAGTTATTTCAATCAGCTTCAATAGAAAGAAAACACCTTGTCTGCTGAAGGTTTTAAATTTCCCGGGGTTGTCGAAAAAGCAAATTTAAAAAAAAATGTTTTACTGAAGCAACTGAAGATTGGCCTGTTCAAAGAGGAAGAAAAGGCCTTCCTCCAGGGCAGAATACCTGGCAGGAAGGGGGGCGTGTGCTTGTTTTGCGGGGGGAGAAGGAAAGTGTGGGTAAATTGGCTCCTCCTGGACCCCTGAATACACACAATCACTTCTGTTTCTCAGACAACTTCTTTCAAAAACCGGCAGCGAAAGAAAACCAGCAGTAGCACAGAGGCACATTAGTGGTGATCCTACAGGGCTGTAAGAATTTCCGCTTTCGTAGGGAAGGCTCCCTGCAAGCACATCCCAAGTACTCGTCTGCTTAGAAGAGAACTGGGGGCAATTTAATTTTCTTTGGGAGACTGGGCTGGCTTGCGATGTGCTTAACTTCTATAAGCGAGCAGATGTTAAACAGCCCCTTTAAAAGCTGTTGCTTGCAGCTTGCTACCGGTTTAGTTTCTAGGTCCATTTTCAAGTCAAGCCAAGAGAGGCTATTTATACCAATCATTTGCTTTTACTTCTTTTGGCACTAATGGGGAGACAAAAGCAAATGGGTGTCCTAAGCATCCCTGGGTAACTTCTATAAACAAGCCCTGCGCAAGCTGGGAATTTGTAAGAAGAAAACCCAAACTGCAGTTGAAGGAGGCAGACAAACGGACCAGTAAGGACTCCAGAATAAGCCTCCGCACAGTTTCACCTTCTTCGTTGTTTCTCTGTCAGCAATGAGCATTTTCAAACTGGATTTGAATCTAAAGGCTCTTGAAGAAGGAAAGATACTTTCTTATGTTCTATTTTATATTTGAAGCCTCAGATCTGCTAAGAATTACATAGGTACTTTGAATAGCAAGTAGTCCCCCTGCTCACTGACATGCAAAGGTTTAAGAGTTGAATACATCTCAGTTAAAAGCCAAGTTTTTGAGGGTCTCCAAGTCAATGAACCGACTGAGGGATTAATCCAAGACTCTTTGCAGAGAACAGTGATCCTCCCATTGATTTTAAAGGGCTTTGGTTCAGATGTCTTGCTCATTATCTACCAAAATATATACATTTTATTCTACCATTAGAAAATGTAGTATGTTAAAAAAAAATGCAGCCAGAGAGAAAAGGAACTTGTTTTGATAGAATCTCATTCCTGTCAGACATTAGCCCGGTGGGTATAGAAAGAGGAAAAACCATCTCATCATGCCTAGCAGGCAGAAATGACAAAGCAGAGCTTTGGAAAGACGTAGGGGCAGAAAGCTTGCAGAGCCATGGGAAACACTGCCTGAGACACAAAAATGCACACTTTTACGGAGGGTGAGCACGTGGCAGTGCTTTAATTGTGGGACAGCCGGACTTGAAGTAAAAGCTTCCTGATGCTAAATAGAAGCCAATAATCCTTGAAAGCTCGAGGGCAGTCCAGATATCTCTAGTCCAAGCCCAGAGAGCTCCCTGAGGAAATGGAGATGGGTGTGCATGCAACTGTGGTTCTCTGTGTTTCTCTCGATACCATGCAACACCTGTCTTTTCACACACCCTTGAAGAGCTAGTCCCACACCTCCTCCGTTTTGCAATGCTTAAGCTAAGGGGGTAACAGAAGGGGCAGCCCAGCTCCTGAGAAAAACCAGTACCCAGCAGATCTGCATATGAGAACAGACCAATATGCAGATTTGGTTGGACTCCAAAAGCTTATCATGCATGGAAGCAGATGAGCAGGATTGTGGGGAGCATCCAGCTGGAGGGGATTATTACTGCTTCATAATGAAATGCTCCAGCATTCTGAATTCATCTGTTTTACGATATAGGAGAAGCATTTCTAGCGTACTTTCATTAATTGTGTACAGTTTTACAAGTCTTTGTGAAAACCAGACAAATGCAGATGGTCAGGAGGTTGAAAAATACGCTGGTCTTTAAGCAGATCCTGTGTGTATCATAGCCATAGCTAAGACCTCAACAGCTATTTGACAGTGATACACTGATTTCATAATACATAAATTTATGTTTACAAAATTATGTTATAAATTTATATGTTATAAAATTATAAGTTTACATAAATACTGCATAAATGCCATATGCTTCTGATTTGAGAAGAAATTTTTACTTTTAACATTGCAGGATATTTCTTGGGCAGGAGGAGGAAATGGTTTTTGTAAGAGGTAAACACAAGACTGGGATTACAGTGAGAATAAAGTCAAAGAAAAACCCTTGTACAACTTGCTATAGTCAGTTTGCTCGGGCAAAGCAGACTGTGGGCCAAGATGCAACTAAAGACTGAGGAGTGTTTAACATGACAAAAATACTGGACGTAAATCAGTTCTGAAAACAATAGCTAACATGAAATGAAGTAACTCCTAAGTTACACTCTAATTTAGAAGGCAAAAGGAAGACAGTCTCTGCGCCAGTCTACATGCCTTGGCAGGGACGGGAAAGCCATCGGAGACTTCCAGAATGAAATAATGTCTCAGCTTGGCACAGTGGCAGCTGCATTACCAGCTTCCACGAGGTCTGGTCATCCAGTTTAAACTGAGCTACAAATCTTCAACACATCTGTATTTTTTCCCCTCATAACACAAATGTAAAAGTTAAACATTCAACAGCTCAAGTTGACTATTTTTTTTGAAAGAAAAATGCCATAAAAGTAATTTAGAACTTAAATTATTATAAACGCCAAGATTTGTCAGAATTGAACAACAAACAAAAAACCAACTCCCAAAACAAACAGCAAATCCCCACCTCGATACTAAATGGAAAAGAACATATACAGCATGGCCCAGAATAAGCAGAAACATCTGAGACAAAGTCCTGAGCTGCACGGAAGCCTTAAAAAAGATTTAGGTTGAAACGATTCTTTCTCGACCAAGTCTGCAGCAACGATGTTTAGAGAAGTGTTGTGCAACTGTTTGAAACTTATAAAGATGCATTAACTGGTGGGAGTTTGATGGATAGAAATATTTAATATCATACATATATCAAAGCTCATCCAGTTCTGCCGAGTTAGGCTTCTCTAATTGGTTTCCAGGGGACTTGGATTAGGCCCCAATTTGGTAATAAAAATACTGTGCAAAAGAATAACTGAAATAAAAAGTCTCCAAGTCTGCTAGGGATATTCCATGAAGGATAAATACACTTCATCAGCCAGGCAAGCCAAATATTATCCTTTCTAGCATGGGCTATTTGTACTATTAGAATTTTTTCCCCTTAACTCACCTTCAGAGCTGCCACCCTCCCCCCCCCCGAATATTAATGGCAGCAAAGAGCTTCACTGCTTTGCCCTCTCCTTTTCCCGCCGAAGTTAGTGTCTGTCTTGCAGCTGACTTCAAGAGCAGCAGCTTCTAGCCTTTTTCCGCTTTCTTTCGAAGATGAAAGAATAAAAAGAACTATACACGGCAGATGCTAATCACGTTGTTTAATCCACACATCCTGGCAACAGAAACCTAGGAAGACACGTACGTGCCAGTTACTAAGTCTTCTGCGTAGCGTCTAAGTTTTCACAAGCGCAGTCCCTTCGCTCACCTTGGTGATTCTATCATCGCCTCTCACAACTGTGTTGCTAAGGAGAGACTATTATTATTATTTAATAGTCTTTAATAGACTGAATCTAAAGTACAGAGAGCCGAAAGATTTCCCCAGGTCATACAAGTGTGCGGCAGCAACAGCTAGCTGATTCTACGTGTGCCAGCTACCTATCAAGCTGCTGTGCTGGTCATCGCTTCACCTTGGTTTTGTCCTCAACAGAATACAGACAAACACAAGCGAGGGGAGCAACATTGGTGCCAGGTAAGTGGGAAGGACCAGAAGCAGGCGAAAGAGAAAAGTGGAGAATTAAACAGCTGGGTGCAGTTTTCAGTGCTGACAAAGAGCCACGTGAAGCAGGGATGCCTTTCATTTCAGTTTAGGGTACGAATACATTCCCTTATATAACAAGGTCATTTTTTTCAAAAGTTATTTGACCATAATTGTAATTTTGATGGCAGTACATTTCCACATCCAGATGTGCTGAGGAGGTATTTTTTCCTTGAGTGGTTCAATTATCCTTCAGGCAGAGGCTCACAGTAGCCTTGCACAGCTGAGTTGAAGCCAGCCAGTGGCACCGCGTGGTTGGCATAGCCCTGCTGCGGGGAGGTGGTGTCACCAGCAGTGACAGTCACTGCGGGCCCAGAAGGGAGGAATCCGTGTGAGAAACGAGGACAAGGAGAACGAAATAAATGTAAAGGGGAACTAGAAAATGCACAGCAGTGGCACCAGTCAGAAGAACTATATATCTCCTTAAAAATAGAAGTTTAAAGGAAGCCTCTGATGTAACTGGAAAATATCTGCCTGAGCTGAAAATCTGGAAAAATGGCATATGGGAAAGGGCACGAGTTGTTGTGTGGGCTTGTCAAGGTACCTACACGTACAGCAAACATTTTAGCATCATTGCATAGGAAAAGTGCAGGGGTCAGGGTAGAGTAAGGAGCGAGGTGTGTCCGTCCGTCCGTCCGTCCGTCCGTCCTTCCTTCCTTCTTTCCATCCTTCCAGCGTGCCTGAAAGAGATCCCCTACGCGCTGTCCCTTCAATCACGAGTCCCACAGGATCGCTGCTGGTGCTTCAGGCCTGCCCCGTGCCATGGCCGAGGCCACCCTCGTCACTCCAAAGGCAAGCAGCCGTTTACAATAGAGATGCTGGGAATCAGCCTGCGTCAAAGGATCCCCTGCCCGTGACTGTGTATCGCTCAGGCTGAGCGACTTCATTCTGTAGAAAAGGGGGCTTTAAGAAGCAACTCCTATATGAAGTAACAGAAAGGAAAATAATATCACAGGATTACAAACAGGGATGAATCACACCACACTGCTAACCAATTCTTCTCAGAAACCAACAAAACCCTGAATAATAAATCAAGTCAAATAATTTTTAAGTCTCACTTACACCTAATTTTGGCATTTTCTAGGACTCCTAAAGTTTACCAGCACAGTCTCACTATTGCTTTTGCATTTCTTGGCAATTAGTTTTCTTTATTTTGCTTTTAAAAATCTGCACAATTTAACATTTAAAAGGGGTGCGTGCAGATAAAATTGCCATACGTATTGAAAGATCAGTCAACCAACACCCACTTGCACAAAAAGGAGAATAAAATGCCTGTGGTTAATAATCCAGATACGTGCTGCTTTCATAACAGCTTCATTTCTGGCCACCAATGTCTCCAACTGACAAACATAGCCATCGTGGAGGAGGAAGGAACTTGGTAGGAAATCCTGTGGGGTATCCCAGCTTTTGGGGGCCACGAAAGCCACAGCCACAGAGGCACCTGCATGTGCTCTTTTACCCATGGACTAAAACTCCTCAGCACTATCCGGCTTTGAACTCAACAAGATCATAGCGCTGTGATGGCAGACATTCCTTGCAAATAGTCGTCTTTTTTGAACAATGACAACAACAAAATCTATATAGAATAGCTTTCCTCTTCAAACTTTAGTGAATTATCCATCTGATCTTCATAGATGTTGTAGCCTCTCTTCTAGTGGGAGACACAACACTAGGAATTTAATTGATGTAATTTCTGTATCTTGGCTCAGTAGCAGGACTTACATATTATTAAAACCTCCTCAAATAAGGATTTTCCAGGAATGCTTCTGATCTAACTGCAGGTATCAACGCTAAAAGACAGATTCCTATTTGCCCCCCAATTATAGATGTGATCTTCCATGCAGACTGTACCACAACCCAACACGCACAGCAGTTTTTACACTTAACTGTAGCATAGCACTGTAGTTAAGGAGCCGTAATTGTGTACAGCTGGTTGAAAGATTATAACCAAACAGATACAATAACTGAAGGAAGTAATTCAGAGCTATTGCTCATTATTAACAGTCATCTAATGAATGAATGAATGATGATTTAACTATCAGTTGTCACAGCCAGTAGCAGTACTCTCCAGTACAAATGACGAAATCTTAGTTCTCGGGAATACACATCCTTTTGCCAGCTATTTCCAACACTTCACTGGGACTCCTTGTAGAGATTACGAATAGCTGTGTGTCCTTCACCTAGCTGGCACCTTTCTGTTTCCCCTCCAAACAGATATGAACTTCTACTCTACTCTGCTTCCATATCCCCTTGCTTATCTTTGCATTCCCTGTCCTTCCAGCTTTCTTCCCTCTATCCCCAACACCTGCAGAAGCCACCAGATTCCTGTGCAACGTCAGTCACGCCTACCATCGTTGCTTCCAAAAGGAAGACGCAATTATTCCTGATCTTGCAGGCTTGGACTCACAACACAGACTCTTTGGATTAAGAAACACCTTTTACCATCTGATGCACACAGTGGCTTTACCTGTAACTTGAGGAAACTGTGGTGGTGAAGACAACACTGTATTCAGAAAAGCTCATGGCCAACAGAATCCGCAAGCACATCCAGTCAATACTAAGTTCTTGCTCAAAAGGCTACTGTGAATTGAGTTACACATATGATAGGAACTAACAAAGCTACAGGCATTAAAGGGGAAGTCAGCTTTCATAATAAATCCTGCTGTTCTCAGCTGTCTGTACACAGAGAAGACCACCTGTTTCGTATTATTTTCCATCCTAAACATGGGTCTCTTGCATCTCTCAGCATCACCTTCAAGTGTTTTTAATACAGCCTTGCTTTGGGGTTCTGCAGCAGCTGAAGAATGGGAGATGCTACCCAGCGAGCTGCCAGAACTTCACGCCTCGGAGAAGCTCTGGGAGCTGTATTTAAGTACTCGCTAAGGAGAATGAACGCAGATTGTAACAATCACTGCTGCACGGAAAATGCTGCGACAAAAGACACGTCCCCTTTCATGGTGCAGATACGCTGTGTTCTCCCACGTGCCAGCAGCTCGCTGTGTTCCTTCGGGAAGGACTACAGCCTTCTACTTAAGTGCTACTTTGTTTGTTTGTTTGTTTTAAGCCAGATGGAGCAAAAGATAAGCAAGTCCTTACTAATTGGAGGAAAAGCATGTCTGGACTCCGTTTTCTCCTCCTTAGAAAATGAATTCCCTTAATCTCCTTCCTCATGTATATGATTTTAACAGGTAACCTTCCTTCTCATTGTTGTATTTCAGCTCTGTTATTGCAAAAAACATTTTAAATAAACATAATTAAAGAATTGCTACCCAAACACCTCTTTTCCCAAAACAAAATGCTGCGCTCTAGTGGAAGATGATGATATGACCTAATTTCATTAGAAGGAATGTTTTAAAATTTTCATTTTATCACTTACAGGAAACGAATTCATTTTCACAAGGACTGACATACAAGAGTAGCACGGCTGGTTTGTTTTCTTTCAGCCTTTCAGGTTGTCCTGTGAGATTTTTGTATTTATTCCTCAAGATAAATTTGCTATGCATTTATATCAATACTGTAATCACATCCAAATAACCTGCCAAGTATTTGTGCATTAAAATATTAACACATTTTCTAATTTGATCACTTTTTGTTTTTCTGTTCATAGACAATATAAAAAACACAGGCCGATTTTGCTTATTTTCTTATGGTTTTTCCACATATTTAATTACTGCCAGACTTTTCTAGGTCTGAATACATAGCTTTAGCTAACCATTTTGAAGATACAACAGTCATCAGTTACATTCACAGAAGAATTTATGCAAACGTGCAGATACTATGAAAATCTTTATCCTGTTCGCTATGGGTTTCTAAAGACATTCCTGTCTGCAAGCACAGTGATACAAAACTGAGGAATTACCTGCAGCCGTGGTTCCTTCAGCTTATACTGAAACAGGGACAATTGATCAGACATCAAGGAGTATGTCCTGAAGGAACCAATTTTTTTTTTTTTTTTTTTTTTGAAGGCATAGATAAAGCAAAAAAAGGAATAGCCCTTCATACTAAATTTCTTCAAGTTACGGACCAAAGCAGCACAGTTTGAGATGTATTCCCAGCTCCCCATATTCACAACAGGAAACCTATATAGCACGTGCTTCCGTTTTCTTATCTCTCTGCAGATAAGAAACATCTATAAAGTAGTTTCCTGATAAACATACTAAGAAAGTACTTTATTACGTTTTTTTTTTTTAATGAAGTGCCTTTTCAAAAGAATTGCTCTCTGCCTCTTGGTTTACTAATTAATTTTAGCTACAATTGTTGCCTGCATCCTTCCTTCAACCTTATGTACTCTTCCCATCAAATACAAATACTATGGGGAGACAACAGTAATTTGTCAAAGGATATAGGTTAAGCAGTCACAGATTGCTAATTACTGTAAACCTCATCTGTAAAAATTATAATCCTGTTGGGTCTATGTCTAGTCTTCTGTCACAATTATGTGGGCTATATATATTGTAGAATAATATCATACAGGCTTGCAACAGCACTCCAGCTTAACTTCAACCCCCAGCAATGAAGCTGCACCCCCTACCCACAGCCCTGCGCAGCTCCGCAGCAAACGGCTGCGCCCCCTGGACATGTCCTTGTCTTTCCTGCATGTTCTTCCCTGCATCCTGCCACCCACGCAGCTGTCACAGAAATGTATTTCACAGTAAATACCTAACCCTCCTGCAATAGTCCCAGGAAGTAGAGCTTCACGTGGCTTCTCCATTCGATTTCTCCATTGTCTTCGCCCCCTTCGCATACACTTCTGCTCATGTTCTGCTCTGTTCCCATCGCTGACGAGCTCGGCCGGTCCCTTGCTACAGACGGCGCGCTCCAGCAGTTTTGGCAGACTTCCACCTATCGCCAGGCCTCCAGGCTTCTCCATCCCAGCTGTCACCAGACCAGCAGGTCATTTTCTGCGTTCCAATCAGAGGGACCAAAGGTGGGGTTTCATTTGTTTGTTTTTAGGGCAAAGAGAGACATACAGAAGCTCCCCCATCGCCAAGTATCTACTGAAGTATTTTT
Source organism: Phoenicopterus ruber ruber (assembly GCA_009819775.1). Taxonomy (NCBI): domain Eukaryota; kingdom Metazoa; phylum Chordata; class Aves; order Phoenicopteriformes; family Phoenicopteridae; genus Phoenicopterus; species Phoenicopterus ruber. The sequence continues at coordinate 14,745,048 of CM020221.1, read as the reverse complement.
AGAAGTAATTATTCAGCTACTCCTACTGTTAGAAAGAAAAAGTGGAGATGGAAGGGGGTTTTTTTTGACCCACTACACATAGAATCTAGAACTACTAATCTTGAAAGAATACAAATGCACGATGTATCTGCTTGGCCATTTCCTTAAGACAGAAAACTGTTTTTAAGTTTTAGTGCAAGTCACACAGTAAAGTAGTTTTTCAGTAGACCTCATTGGGAAAAAAAAAATAATCAAGGATCAGTTTATAGATAATGACTTATCGAGGAGTTTCTAAGCCTGACAGTTAAGGAAGAGTTTACATTTGTTTTAAAACAGATGAAAAATATGGAGAAAATTAGAAATAGGATATGGATATTCATAATTAAGTTAATGCATTTTGGCAGCCAATTCTTGCTTGCTTAAATACATGCCGTCAGCAGGACCGACACGAGCGGGGGTTCCCATCTCAGGCCGCCCACTCGCAGCTGGCCTCGCTGCCCGCCTGCTGCGCCACTGGCTGTGCAGGTCATACCCGAGATCTTCAGCAACCCAAGTCCAGTGCCCGTCTTCTGCAGGAGCTGGACAACATCTAAAATGTTAAGAGCAACTGGTGATCAAATCAGAATGATAGTACCCAGTTGTTCCCACAACCTAATGGCTAGAGATCTTAGCCCCAAAGTTCCATTTCTTTGACCACTAAAACTGACCCTTAAAAAAAGCTCCTTATGAGTGAAATCCGACAGCTAATTTGTTTACTGACTGTACAGCCAGTCCAAACAATAATTACTGATTCAGAGTGCTCTTGTAAACAATCTATTTTTGGCTGAAATACTTACGAAGCACACAGCCTGCTCGGAGGGCAAGACGTGTTTATATTTACTTTAAGCAAGATAGGTTTTATATTACATATTCATTTAGGTTGCAAATACCTGAGATTTAAGCTCAGTAATTCTCCATTGTCTTAATAACTAAGCAAATGAAGGAGATGGAGGTTAGGCCATCCATAAATTAATTATGCACAAATATAATGCATCAATAAACAAACACAAGGTTCACGTTTTCTTTATCTCTGCCTCTTTTTATTGTCATATTAAAGACAAAGATAACAAATGTAATTTACTGAATACTTTTAACACATACAAGAGAGTAAACCCACCATTTAAATAGCCGCATTTCACTATATTTACAAAAAAAAAAAAAGAAAAGGAAAAAAGAGGTGGTTACTCATTCCAATACAAAGTCCACCCACTTACGCCTCCAGAAGAATCTTTATTCACAAAAATACCAAGCACTTTCAGCAGAATTTCCCATGATAAAATGAAGTACTTATCCACAGGAAAGGTTTATGGGCTTTCTCTCCATTTGGCCCCTACCTGTCTTATACTTACATCTTTAAAAAGAAACAGAGCTAGACTTCTATACAGACAAATCAGTAAGTGGCGATCTCACTGAGATCACAAAGAAAATTTTAATTTATTATGAAATTTCTATTGTTAAAAGGGAGATAGCAAAATATATATGGCTTTTAGAGCAGATACTAAATGCATTACATTCTCAATCTTTACCCTGCCAAAAATCTAGGCAGAAGTATATCTTAGTACCACATTGAAAATACAAAATAGCTATGTCGAATTTTACATCAGGTCTTCTCTGCATGGAGGATGGTTTAAAAAATAAACACAGTGGCACCTTAAAACAACAGATTTACGTTCTCTGAATGTAGCCTTACACTTTTCTTTTGGTTGCTACATGAAGACACACTGCAGCACCAACCCATTCATTTTCAAATGCTAGATCATTTAGCAGCCTGCTTTTACTTCATGAGTGCACAACTTCAGCTCTTCTCTCCATTCTGTTTCTCTCCAACCTTGACCTATGTTATGAGCACAACGAATATCCAAACACTGCTGGCCAGAAAACACAAGACACTTTCCCTCCATAGCACCACAGTAAATTTAAACATACTACACCGAAATAACTTTAAATCTATATTCATTCTGAAAATTGCTCGAGTGGGCTAAAGATTAAAATACTTTCAAATTATTTCATGACAATGCATGAAAACAGCTTCCCTTTCTATTTCTACTTCATATATTAAAATAAAATTAGGTTGTTCAGATGATCCTGCTCATCTATGAAACTTTCCCAAAAACTATGACTGCTGTAAATTACAGATTCCAGCAGTTTAACAGCTGCTATGATATGAAAAGCTATTTATAACTTGTAATGTTCTTATAACAGTCTTCTCAGAATTTAGTAGCAGCTTTACAATCTGCAGCTTCTTGCAGGTATGTCCCAAAGCTGAATCCTGGGGAGGAAAACCCTTTACTGGATAATAACTTGGCATAAACCAAAAACAATTAAAAACACACAAGCAAAGAGCAAGTATTTCAAACACTTTCAACAGCACTCCTGAAGTTTAACTCAGTATGAATTAACCAGAGACTCAGTTCTAGCTTTCTGAAGTTTCTGTTCTTAACAGCTATAGATTGAGCTCTGCAGCTCCTGTTGAAAGGCCACTTCCAAATGCACTCTCTGCAAGCTCACCCAACTCTTGCAGTTTGGGGTTTTATTAATCAAACCTGAATATAGATGTCTGAGTAACAACTTGCACCCATTAACACAAAGATCTAATTCTAGCACACGAAAAAGAAAATTTTCAGCTGAAATCAACTTTACATTTATTTCCACTCTCTGGTGCAGAGAAGCTTCTCCTTTCAGGGTCTGTACTAACAACAGGTGGTAAACAATTGGGCAATTCTTTTGATGGTGTTTCACTTACCAATTCACAGTTATTGAGACATACAGAACTAATAATACACATTTCTTAATTTAAATGATGTTTTCTTGCTATTTCTTGTTTCGCTATCTTGTATTGTGTCCAAATGCTATGTAACAATGGGAATATGAAATTCATTATTATCAAATATCAGAGGCCTCCTAGGAGGGGTTGATTCTTTGTCTGCTTTGTGCAACAGTTTAAAAAGTCCTGTTCCAATATTCATCGGAATTCCCATGATGATGCACTCGGAAACACCTAGGGAAAAAAAACCAAAACATGTTGAACATCTGAAGAGTAAGGATTTACAAAACTATTTTCATTTGCCCATTCTGTACGCATTGCCTATCAAGTTTCCTTGAACCTCACATGTAAAGACCAAGGTCTTTTCACTAGATAAAGTTAAACATCACGGTCATCAGATCAGTATGTTATTTAATCTGTGCTACTTAAATTCTGGACAGGAAAAATTCAACCTAACCTAAACACCTTCTCCAGCAATGAAAGAGCTTCAGAAGGTTTGTTTTTGGAGAAGACACGTTCCACTCAGTGCCAACAGCAGAAGATGCAAGGCAGTTACTTCATGTTCGTTCTCTGACTCAGGGCTAAGACTTCAGTCAAATCTGGCCAAGTTCCCTCGAAACCCCTGCAACTTCCCAGGGAAGGAGGCATACCACTACTTTAGCTATACTGCTTTTTGTGTTTTCACGATTCAAAAAGTGCTAGTTTTGAATTTAAAGATTTAGTCTGTCTCAACTGTTTTTGATAGCTTGCTTTTAATGTGGAACGTTCTTTGTAAAAGTTGTATACATCAATAGATCTGGAATATAAATGTCAGCACATTGCTGTGAAAATGTTATAGCTATCAGATACCAATGGGTTTTTTCTCGGCATGCTGTTATGATCCAAATGACACTTTCACACGTTCTCAGGAGTGTAAGAATATTGTCCTTCACATAAACGTTTAATAAAATAACAATAAATAGCTGTACCTTTGAATGCACAAAGGATGAAAATCAGTTTGCTTAAACTTCTGGCAAGATTTGATGGGTAATTTAAATGTGTATGAATGAAGATTCTGTATTTTTGCTCTTAGACCATTGCTGCATTTCTGCTACATATTTGCCAACATTATGCACTTAATCTTGCGCAAAATAGAATTCTTAGGAGTTACTGTATATTTAGGCCTACTACTTTGTACAGCCCCTATAGCACGCAGGTTACAATGGATAGAGGAAATAGCTTTCTAACACCTAGCAGAACAAAACTTACCTGGTTTTGCACAATAACCTTTCAACCTGAGCCAACCACTGAACCATGGAAACTGCATTTAGATTTTGGGAATCCTTCTTCCCTTGCAATACTTCCATGTATACACCCAGAAGCCTTCCTCCCCACCTCCCTTTTGCCTCATGGACAAAGTAATAGCTTGCAGCATCGGACAGCAGACACGTAGAGCAGGAAAGGTTTGGACAAAACACGCCGCTGTAACCACCAAGCGTATGTTATATATCTGCTCAGACTAATGTATACTAGAGGCCAATGACAATCGTATCGGACAGGTGAAGATAATGATGTTGTTGATGGCAGAAGAACTGCCAGGACTAACGAGCATCCAAGCCTCCTCCAGTGCAATGTCTTGTAAGACGACCAGTTACAATCTATCGCAGATCCAAGCATCTGGCTGACAGCTATGAACTGCTGCTCTCACTTTCAGCTGGAAGAAGCTAGGTAGAGATGAAGCCAGCCATACTGCTCTTATTGCAGAGTTTATTTTTGACACTTCCCTTCCAGACCATCTCCTCATAAATGAAGGTCACAGCAGTGATCTGTAGCTCTCAGTTCCCACTCTTAAGTTAGAAAAGAGAGTGCTGTTGGCTGCTCTTTGGGAAGGGGACAGAAAGGTAAACTGACTACATCCCTAAGCAGTGGCTTGCAGACAGTAGTACTGCCTGCTGATCCTGCTTCCAGCATCCAGTGGATGCTGCTGGAACTGGATGTACGCCTCTGCTCCAGTTTCAACCCACTCTGCCCACTGAAAGGTGTCATCAGCAATTCTCAAAAGAAAATGCTTGTCTTTATGTAGGTAAAGCAGGAATCAGCTGTTCCCCATTTTCTCAAGAGGAAAAAAGCATCTTACAAAATAAAAGGGATTCAAAGGCCACATGGTCTAAAACTACACCCACACATTCAGGAGAAAGATTGATTTGAGATGTCATTCAGTTCAACACTCATAGTTGATTTTGGGTACATACTCATTCTTCTTGGCAACATTTATAATTTTTTCCTGCTCTGAAAATGCAAACCCATGAGCGTGTAAGAGTCTTTTCATAGCAATTCAAAGAGATAACTAGTGATGGCCAGGTCAGGCAGCTGCACAGCACTTTTTCATACAAGCAAGCCAGTATCATCTCTTCAGTTTTGGAAGACAGACAACAATTTTCTGTTTTGTCCATTCCATTTCCTTATTTGAACTAAAACATTTATATAGAAGGCAACATGAAAAGATCTTTGGTTTCCACATTGTTCAAAACAAGATTTTACCAGCTCAAAGGGGACTTTGAGAAAACGTTTTCTTTTCCTCACCGTCCAGGATGGAATCAGTCTCCCATAGCATCTTTGCTTTAATCATGGGCAAACAGTAATTAAAAAAGAAAAAAAAAGAAAGAAAATCCCACTCATGTGGAATGCTGGACAGCCAGAAAGTGGCAGAGTTCTTAAAATACAAACTAGCAATACAAAGGTTTCTAAGAGGTTCCAGTGATTCAGAAAATATAAAGTCCACAAAGCACTGTTTGAAATTGACTACACTTTCTAAGACCACCTAGAAATACATATAAACTAGTAAACCTTAGCATAATACATTCCTATTTTCATACTTCATCAGCACCCAAAAACTCCAGGATGGTAGGCCTTACATAAACAGACAATGAAGAGGGTGAAACCTGCTTGACTTCTCCTTTTCTCTGTTTAACCTACCAGATAGACACTTTTTAACAAATCATTCCAACATCTATGTAGCTTAAAGGAGAACGAAATCTGGGAGGAATGGGGGCAAAGGAGTTCAAAAGAAAAATAATTTCAATTCCAAATATTAGAGTACATGGCAGAAATGCAAAATTAAGAGACAAACAGAATGATAAAACTCATCTATTTGAATTTGCTGTTTGGCTGTATGTATGTGTCCACGCATGCACTTGTGTGCACGTATACATATGTTTTTAAACTCTTATCAGATTCTTTCATGAATTCAGTGAGAAGATGATTCAGTGGACGTTAATGAACTTAACTTTAAAACTGAAGAACAGATACATTTAAAAAGAAATTTCTCAGGACAGGGATCTTCTCTGTTCTGTTAATGAATGGAGTACTGATAAACAAGGCTTCTAATTTAAAAAAAAAAACACACACACAATTTTTATCTATTTAGATCAGAACTAGGTGAAGAAGTCAAGAACTTAGCCTTTCTGTTTATTTCTAGGTACAAGTGACAAATCACATAAGCAATCATTATACACAGTATGATATTCACCTATGCTACCTGAGACGTACAGGTCTTCCTACTTCTTAACAGGAATGAAAACAAAACCTAAATACCGAATGGCGTACTAGATTCCTTAATCGGCTCTAGGGGTTGAAGATACACAAACTTTCACAACTGAAAAGACAGAACTACTGACAGTGGGACAAATTTCCTGGTATTTCACTGAGCTATGTGGCGAGAAGTAAAACCAAATTACTAAAAGTCTACTTTAAGAAACATACAGCAAATGTCCAACTGACTTTGAGATCTCTGATTGAGATCAGAAGTAGAGAAACATCCACCAAACTTCTAGGTTCAAGAAGTATGGATCAGCCTCAGACCTGAAGTTTTTGACATGTAAGCTGAACAGAAAGCTTAACAAGGGCAAAAATCCAATGCTATGAAGAGGTTTACAGATGCTGGGCAAGGACCACAAACTGCAACAGCATTTGCAATACCTACCACAAACAGAATCCTTCTGTCCAAAGTAGGCAGCATCGAAGAGATGGTCTGCAGTCTTTTCAAAAGAAGCCAGCATCAACACACTTTCCTTCATTTTTGCCAGTCCAAACCTAGTAATGCCCAGCACTTCACCCTTGATTGATGGAAAACCCAAAGAAAGACTATCACAATAGTGGCTGGAGGTCAGTTATGTTTGCTAAAGAAGCAAATCACGTGAACAACAGAAATGTAGTTTATACTCTAACAAACACAAGAAACAAGTAGTAAGTAAAAAGGTTACTATCTACAATATAGCACTGTCATAATTTGCTGCTTCGCAGTTAAACATCTTGAAGGTTAATAGTTTGGTAGTAATCAATATTTAAATAAAACAGAAGTGATTATTCAGACACAACAGAAGCTGTTATAAACGGTTAATAGATTATTTTTTTTTAAGCAAGAATACTGGAAAGATTGAAAGAAACATGGCCATGAGAAAAACCACACAATTATACACTACAAACTTCAGTGGGGTCTGAGAGCGCTATGCTGAAGCTACTGTCTATTGTCTACTGATAAATCTCACTTCAGCTGCCAGGAGATTACAGAAGATGTTAAATCTTCATTTTTTCACTCTCCAGAAACAGAGTAATTAGCTTTTTAAACTAACTTGGTTTATTTCTGCCTCTGTTTGTAACAAACATCCCAATTATAAGAGACTGTGCACAGAAGCACAAGTCAGAAGTACAGACAAAAGAATGCATGCTAGGAGCCCAACAAGTGTAAAACACTGCACTCTGATGCCCTTTTCCACTATTGTGTTGCAGCTCCGCACGGCCAGCCCTGGGGACTGCTGCAGCTCAGTACAACAAAGCCCTACAGTTTTGGGAGAAGTCAGAACTCCTTCATCCATTTTACCCAAATTAAACCCTTGCACTCTGGCAGGCAAAGTGGAAAATCTTACTTCACTAAGTGTGCTCAAATCTAAAACACATATCAGATGTGAATGAAAAAGTCAATCAATAAAAAACAGATACGATTTTCTGCTAACAAGTTCTGGAAGACTGTTTATACTCTATATGTAATCCGATTCTATTTGTAAAGTCTGTATCCTTTTACTGTTATATACAGTGCAGCTGCTATGAACCACACCCCATGTGGTTTTCTGCACAGCAAGCCTTAAATTGCATGCATGCTTACCCAAACAGTTGATTTTCATACCACAATTTTTAGGATTCCTATTTCCAACACAAAATTATGATTCTCTACTCATTATATCAACTTGTTTTCAGTCAAAATAGACCTTCTGCTCCCCCCTGCCCAAACTAGATTAATTAATTATTTTGTTTGATATACAAACAACAGTATTTGGTCAGTACAACTTACAATTCTTTAAACCTCCAGCTTAATTTTACGATGTTTGAGAAGGATGGCTGAGCTAGGGAGATGGAATTTCTATAAACAGGCCAATGTAACATTTCGAAAAAGCATAGTACAAACCTTGTAAGTCATTAGATCAGACAGCAACATAACATGTCTCCTGTCAATGCTCATACCATGGTTCACCATTGTGTACTGAATCTCATTGATAATGGTCGTCCGAGCAGCTTCAATTCCTAGTGTCTTCTCTACCTACACAATAGATTATGTTAGATTAATGAAGAACCAAATGCTTGGAGCAAGTATATTCCTGGAACAAATACCATCTGATGTCAGATTAATACACCATTTCAATTACTGCCCTCTTGCATTTCTCTGTTTTAAAAATATTTATAGAAAAAGCTTCTTTGAAGTGAACAGTGCTGCCAGTCAAATTATTCTCTTGTGTTAATGCATTCTGACAACTATTGGTGAAATGGGGCTTGATTAGATATCAACTGCTGCATCTGAGCACAAACAAGCACTTGTAATAAAGATGCTATGGGGAAAAACCCACAGTACCCATTTGAACATTACCTCGTAAGTGTTGTTAGAGGACGTTTTTGTTCCTTTCACTCCATGAGTAGCCATAACAGCTCGCAGATTATCACCTTCAACTAGAAGTTTGTATTTTTCCTTTCCACTTTGTTCATCAATATGAATGACAGCTCGAGAAACCTCTGGTATACCTTGCACTACAACCTTCACAAAACAAAAAACCTAGTAACTTTGACGTATACAGTAATGCAGTATAAAAGGTAACCCTTATCAGTATTCAAACCTATTTAGAAGCTCCAGTCTTTGGAGTAAATGCTCAATTAATATATATATGAAATAAAATTTCCTGCTCATAAATACACTAGTGCAAATGTGACATTCATACTGTACTACAAACCTTACTCACCACCTACATTTTACATTTTAGGCCAGATATCCTTACACTCAGACCTGGGTCTCTGAACGGTGGTAGATCCACACAAATGAAAGGGCATTCTGCCAACAATAAAGGTTCACTTATCACTGTTCTTAAAATCCAAAATAGACAGTCTCCTCACAGAAAGCTGCAAAAATGCCAGATACTGTCACATGGTTCAATTCCAGATGCAGCTGGAAGAAGATATAACTATTTCATATAACTGCTGCACTTGGAATGCTTCAGTAAATGTTGTAAGGAAAGTATCGAGGCCCCAATTTTATTTATAAAGATTAGTAATGGAAACTTAGTTTCAGCTGTAAAACAGTAGCATCGCAATCTAAGAGTTATGGACTCAGCCTATCTTCATTGTCAATACTGACAAGAACTATTTCATCTTCCCACCGTAGAACCCCAAATTATTATTCCTGATTACCTCCCACAAGAGCACGAGACAGCCTTTGTTTTTACCTTTGGCAGTTCTTCCTTCAGGGACTGCAATACGTAATACATTGAACTCTTGCTGTTTTCACGAGGGGTCACACATACAACTGCTTCTCCATGGACAGCAACATCCCCAGGCTTTACTCTGAGTTTAGATATGCAAATAGAGTAGCGCACAGTCTCTGCATTCACCTGTGGCAAAAGTCAGCCAGCCAACATCAGGGTACGTCTCTTAACGTATATAAATCTGCTCAAATACATGCAGCAGTCTTTCAACAGAATATAAAAAAGCAGAATGTAGAAAAATAAACAAAAATTGTTACTCTTATAAATTGCATGAAATAATATCCTATGCTGAGGGCACTGGCCTATATGTTAACTAACAGACAGAAACGGCATCCTTGTATTTAGCAAGATACCAAGAAATGAATGTATGTTCTCTCATTTCCAAATAAAGGAAAAATTATCCACTTTACAAGGGGGGAAAAAAAAAGAGGGGAAAAAAAATCCAGATATAATGTAGCCACAGGACATCCTTCGTTCACCTTCTTTTTTTAACTTCCACTGATCTGATTTCTGTTTCTGAAACAGGATTAAGAGACCCTTTGGAACTTACCCAAGGCATATTCTGCATAAGAACTGAACAACTCACCTCTAATCTCAGTAACCTAATGCGCTCTAAAGACAGCTTCACTAGGATGAAACAATCATCTGGAAGAAACACTTCCTCAATATATTCTGAAATCTTTAAGAGATAAGAATGAAATAGTTAGCATGTGAAAATGGTTTAAATGCCCCATAGCAATTGGCTAATGTTCACATTTAAAGCATTAGCAGTAATACAATTTTTCCTACCTCTCCTAATAAAGTTTTCTCAATTCTTCCTTTAACCAGACGGGCAAAATCAGGATCATCATCTTTGTCCAACTGTGCTGTTATAATAGGGGTGCTACAAAGAATAAACACACAAAATCCCCTGTTAGGTTCCCTAAGGCAAGCTGTAATTCAGATTGCCATCAGTAATCTAGCTGAGCAATTTCCTATCTCATATCTAGAGTAGTATTTAATAAGATAAAGAGACCTTCAGCTTCTTCAGGTACATTTAAGAAAATTATTGTTCATGTACCTCAGGTTGGTAAAAACAAGCAAACACACAAGACATTATAACACAACAACTAGTGACTATTTTCATGGCATACACTATTCTAGCATTATTTAAGTATGGCTTCATGGATACCTGGGAATAGGTATGCTTCAACTACTGCTAAACACCAGGAAGTTTTACAATATATGAGACACCTAATGGAATATTAAACTTAATAAGTAACCACTTTCTCTCATTTGATTTTCAGAAAAATAAAACTTGTCTCTTCTCTGGCCCTAAGTATCACTTAGTTGGACAGACATTAGATTTTTTTTGATTGCGTATTCCATGCATTCAATGTTGTCTAGTATACTACTGAGAACAGGGAAATACTATCGCATATTGCAAATTTATCCATCAGGTTTCACTTAGGCAAAGGGAAAAAAAACCCAAAACGTTAGTACCTAATAGCCTTTGAAGCATTAATGATTTCTTTGATTCTTGGCACACCCAAAGTAATGTTCATTGAAGCAACGCCAGCAAAATGGAAAGTCTTCAGAGTCATCTGCGTGCCAGGCTCACCAATACTCTGTGCACAAAGAGCTCCTACTGCAGAACCAGGCTCCATCTGTGCCCTGAAAAAGAAATTCTCTCATAAAAAAAAAATACAGAAAGAGACATAGAACTCACTAAGGTATACAATCCTAAGCAAGCAAAGACAGAAACTATTCTGGTAGATGAGACACATTTTTGGGTTTTTGTATTTGTGGGTTTTTTTTTTTAAATAAATGAAGAGAAGAGAGCTTAAAAGGTCACCAATACTCAAGACTGATCTCATGCAAGGCAAGAAGATGCCCTGTCATACAGGCATTCCGCAGATCCAGTATAACATCTGTAACAGAAAACAAAACATTTGTCCTCTTCGTCCTAAGCATCAAGCAGTAGATTCAGGATTCCCCATTCAGGGAAATCCCATATGCTAACATTTCCAAAACTCCCCTTTATATGTTTAAGCACGAGAGACCTTTATTAAGTATTCTTTAAGAAATTATTATGCAGATTACTTTTTAATCAGAGCAAAACCCAGATATTAATGCCTTCTTGTTTTCATCTTATTCAAAAACCCTATACTGATGACCTACTTTCCCTTCAAGTTATGCATGTAAAAGGCTCATTCTCACATCTGTCCCTTTCTAAAATTTATGTACTTTGAGAACTGGTTGTCCTTACAGGACAAAAAATGAAGACCACTATACTACAATATGTGATCTCAAAATGAGACGTAGGGGGTGGTTTACATTCTCCCTTACAATTTTGTTCAGATCCTGCAGTTAGCATTCTTAACCTTGCACAGAGTGCAATGTGGTCTGCTTTTCTAGAGCAAGCATAGCCTCTGAACTTAAGGCACAATAGCACTTTCTAAATCAATCTAACTTGTAGAAGCTTCTTGCATTTTCCTTGATGAACTCTTACCAAGCAGAACTGCTGTCTAATAGTGATTTAGCTTGTAACATCTAAAGGAATTAATTCAGGGTGACTGTGAAACAAAATTATTTAAGTAGAGGTTATCGTTCTCACTACTATTTGGAGATCTCTTTACATTCCTGTTGTCTCTACCCCAAAATTGCTGTAATCTTAGCTGAGAGATTTCTCCTGGTAAAATGACAGTAGTCTATAACACAAAAACAATCATCATAGCAATTATATCCTTTCCAAGGGTACCATCTTTCAGTTGTCAGATCAGCATAATATACTATGCTAAAACAACTTACTACAGCAAAATAGGCGATTCATGTTTAAGAACACTTAAGACAAACGTAAGCAAGTAATCCTAATAACTGAAAGCAAAAAACTGGTAATTGCTTTAAAATAGTTAAGAATTTAACATATGTATGAATTTTCTAGAAAAAGACAAAAATATTAGTAAACAATTGATGCAGGTGAGCGTGAGGCCACAAAGCAGGTGTTGCTAATGGCTGCATGCCAATGACCAAATCCAAGGAGCCTAAGTAAATGAAACAACTCTCAATGAATAAAGAGATGAAAACATCCACACTATCACTATCTTGTTAGAGACCAAGAATAACAAACAAAAAGCAAGTGCATAACAGGTTCAAGAACATGTTAGCACGAAGTGTGACATAACTCTTCACAGACGGTATAGATCAAGAAACCATCAAGATTCATATGGATTTGAAACTGATCCATCCAGACATTATTTTGCATGAACTCTTTGGAGGTTTGGAACAATGTCCTGCAAGAGAGGGAGGAAGGGAACACGTCTGCCTGTAGGTGTAAAAATGTTAGTGTTTAAACAATATCCCCTTCCACTCTGAATCCTATCATTTTTGGCTTTTACCAGAATCTGCTGTCAAAATACAATCTGTGGATACAAGTAGTAAGTAGCTATAGAAGAAAACCGTGTTCACTGGTATGATTACTACTATTTCAGAAGAAAGGTGCATAAACGAAACAGATAGCTTGCACGTTCAAGAAATGTGAAATGAAATACAAAGCATTTTTTCTACAATTTAAAAGGAAACTAAACAAATTAGTAAGAGCCTTCTAATGAAAGAATCTGATTATGACTCAAGACAGAAAGGTAAAAACCTCAGCTCTGTCAGACCTCTAGAACTGTCGTACAAGACTCAACTCTGCCTCAACAAGCCCACCTGTAGATGGCAATGTGTTTTGTTTGGTTGGTTTTTTGGGGGGTTTTTTTGTGTGTTGTGGTGGTTTTTTTTTTTTTTTTTTGTCGTTTTACCTTCGTCTTGCAATGTTTATGTCATTTGGGCCAACTGTTTCTTATTCTTTATTTGTATTGCATTCACAACATAGCCAACAATCATACAGTAAAAATAGCAAAATACACTCCTAGATTGCAAACAAAGCAATAAACACTAAACTGGGGGGGGATAAATTGAGAAAATAACAGGCTAAACACTTACCTCATGTATTTGTCCCTACAAGTCTCTAGAAACTTCTCTAGTTGTGTTGGAGTAATCCTATCCAACTGATATAAAACTCGTGGCTGAAAAGAGAATAGAACAGTTGGAAAAGCAATAGTTTATGAAGATTGAAAATAACCACATAATTACCCCCTTGAAACTATTTACCTCTGTTGTGCCATTGTCATTAATGCCGTACTTGTCCCTAGTTTTTTTTATCTTCTCAGAAACACCTTTGATGAATTTTTTAATTTCCTGAAATTACATTAAAACAACAGTAAGCAAAGACACAGTCTTCATATTGAAATCTTCAGCAGTAAGTTATTTGCTTAGAGCTCCAAATGGAACATTTACAATAATAAATTAACAATGCACAATATGAAGAGAGGAACATCAAAACTTAGACACGCACATACACTAGAATTTAGCAAACCAGATTCACTCTTGTGTAACCACAAATTAGTAGCAGTACATGAGGAGTATGGTCCACGCTGAATAAAAGCATCCTTCCTGAGCACACACTGGAAACTTAAGAGATTTGACTTTGGTTGATCTTTCCTTCCTACCCACCTCTTACTAAATCTGATTTCACCATCAAAAACAAAACCCAAACAACCCACCAATCAAAACACCCCAAACTTGAAATTCTTATTTTCTGAGTACACTGACACAAACACATTCTCACTCATTTCTCAGTATCCAAAATAAGTCACAGTGGAAAGACTGTGGCAAGAGAGGAAGTATATAAAGGACACCTGCTGGACAGATTTCTGAGATTCAAGATGCACTTTATTTGGGGGGAAAAAAGCCTCAACATTGATATCTACACATCAGTCTCTACCTAACATAGTTCAAATAACTTCTCTATGCTGTGGAGAGGTCTTGCAGATAATTGCACTTAACATGTAGTAGTACAAGCCTTTCACTGTCTTACCAGGTTTACCCAAAAGTAGTTCTAGCAGTCTTTACTGGAACATAAATTGAAATAATACTGTCAGAAAAATATCCAACATTTCTATGAAACATCATTCGGGCACTATGCTTTGAATATAGATACGTACACTACAAGTCATGAAATATGATGGCCACGATTAAACTCTTCCACAAAAGTGGACTCAGTGCAAGTCATTACCATAACACGAGGTTATCAAAACCAAAATATAAACAAAAAGCGAGAGGAAATCTTTCCCATCTACTTCAACAATGATTTAAGAAAGCCTCCGTGGAGAAGTGAAGACTTTGATCTTTAGAGTCCTTTTAAACCCTTTCCACCCCATTAGTCCTGCCTGACAACCAGGATGATGATTATATAATACAACCTCTTCTTCACTCACTACTGGACTCCTTCCAGCCACCGCAGTAGCCGAGCACTGAAAATTACTTGCACAATTGAATGACTATTTGAGTGACCACCTTTTTTTTTTTTTTTTTACAAATGAATTCATAAATCATTATCAAAACACTTCTATTACATCCTAACAAAACCCTCAGATTCTCAGAACAACATTCTTACTGCTATTCAAGGTATTTTCAGACAGTACATTGTTTTCTGTGAATACTAGAACAAAGTTCAAATGAAAGAACCGACAACAGAAGTGTGCTGCTGGAATGGATGCTTCAAGTTGTTTCCCCACTTGGATGACAAGAGAATGCATTCATACATTTCTGCCCCTTTTGCCCTGCAATAAGTCATATTGATTCACGAATGAAATATTTTGCCATTTTAAAGGCTTTTGACCCTGAAATCTTTGCATAAAATTGATAATTTCATTTATTTTCTAAAATAAGTGTTAAGCAATAATGTTGTATTAGAAAAATTAATCTTTTTACTATGGGTGCATAAAAAACCAGGAATATTACAGGACTTGCAGAAGATCATCCAGACCATTTGATCTGGAGAAAAAAAAAAACACTACGGAGAGACTTTAATTCTATCTTGAAAGATGCTTCTTTTGTGGAGGTGCAAGGAGGGAGGAGCAGAAGGGGGAGAAGGCAGAAGGTGTAACACTAACTTCTCCATCCAGAACACTGAAGGCTTAAGTTCTTTTAAATTTTCACCTACTCACATAAAACCAGGGGACAGTAATAATAATCACACCAACACCAACCCCTCAAAAGAAGTTGTCATACTGGCTGAATAATTGGTCATGTGGTCATACCGAGAAAGTCCACAACAGGGCAGACTTAAGACCAAAATTGCATAGGACTGCAAATAGCATTATGGCAAACTATTTATTGTCTACTTTTCCTCTTTGACACTCCCCGAGTTCCAAAATACTTAAAAAAACCCCCCAAAACCCACAACCAACAAACCACAAAACTCCAGCATAGTAAATCAATTGTTAGATATCATTCTGAATTGTAAAAATAAGGTACTCAAATGATATATTATTTCATAGAATCATAGAATTGTTTAGGTTGGAAAAGATCTTTAAAACCATCAAGTCCAACCGTTAACCTAACACTGCCAAGTCCACCACTAAACCATGTCCCTAAGTGCTACATCTACACTTTAAATACCTCCAGGGATGGTGACTCAGCCACTTCCCTGGGCAGCCTGTTCCAACGCTTGACAACCCCATTTCCATACACTAGAACCAAAAAAGGTGAGAAACAGAAGATGAATCTCTGAAGACACTTATTTTTCACTGTCAAAAGTTTTATTCATGCACAAGAACTAAAAAGAGGAAATTACCTATTCCTCTCAACTTTCAATTATCTGTTGGCAGTTTATCCAAACTATGGATTAATTTGTGCTACAAACAGAATGAAAACGTAGCTCACTCCTTGCTGAGCCCGTCTGTCTCTACGGACTCTTCAGTGCAACACTGTCCTCTGTAAGCACAGCTATGTAACTTCCAGAACGAGCTCAAGAAACCATTGGTTCTTTCACATTGTCTAAACCTATGAAGTCTTTTAGTCTGGACCTGTTTAACAAAAAGGCATCAAACTGACTAAGTAAGCTCTGGCTCAGTGTGGTTTAGTCAAAATAGCAGTCCAGGGTATAAAGCCTACTCACTCAGGTGTTTGCATCATGTTCCCCAGCACTTAAGCTAGTGGGATCATTTATATACGCGAAGCACTGCTAATACAGGAATCCTCACAGGTAAGAAGCCTGCCAAAACACAGAGTGGTACAGACAATCCCACAAGATTCAGCAATAATCCATTCAAGTCCAGGCAGACCCATTACGTCAGCTCTCTACATACGCCAGCACCAACTGGCTGGGTGCTGAGCCTTTTCCATGTTTGCACCACACTCCCCGTACTGATATTCTATCATCTCCAAAAAAACACAGAAAAGTGATTGCTTTTTTTTTTTTTAAATTGTGGGGGTTTCTAAAGATTTTCCCAATTTCAATAAGAAGAAAACAAAAATTTCCCTTCACCTGTATCTTAATATACCCAAATACATCAAAATATTAACACAATTGAAACTGTGCCAGCCAACAATCTGCTTTTTCACCAGTTGAATTCCCTCCAATGAGGGCAGAGTGCAGGCAGAATGAACGCTAGTCTGTTTGAAAAAGGCTATTTAGACATACTGTTTTCCGGATAAGAGTGGATAAGCCCATTATAGGAACCTCCTGGTAAAATAACAGCAATAAGAAATGTCTCTGTTCTGGAAGGGAAAAATGGAGGAAGGGATAGGAAACCATCAGACAAACATGCTAATATCCCTAAAGTTTGAAAGAATGAGTTTTAGAAAGGAAAGTCATCCTTGAGGAAGAAAGCTTCCTCAAATCCTCAAAATCCTTGAATTTAACTATGGGGATTAATTCATGCGTTGTGGTTTTCACCATTAAAAAGGAATTGGGTAAATTGTGATGAACGTCTACATTATAATTTAACAAGCAGTAATGTATATATGCTAATCATTACTTTAGCACTATACACACATCTTTAGCTAAAAAGCACTAACATTAATGCTCACACAGTGCACACACATGCTACAATTACCTCATTATATTTTTCATAACCTGTCTCAGTTAATGTCTTCAAGGATGAAGAGAAAAAAAAAGAAAAGGAAAGAAGAAAATGTAACAGTATCTAAAACTTTAAAATCTCGATTTAAACTAATTACCATTAAGGTGATGTAGCCATATCTGTGCTTCTGAAGTTAACAGCATTTATTTAGATTTTCCTGGTATCATTAAAAATATGTACACCTCAAAGAACAGCTCCATCTCCAAACTTTGATATTGGTATATCGCAGGTTTTTTTTCCCTTCAGAGATGCAGTTAAGATTTACAGCATATTTCAAGTATGGATATAATTATTTTTTCATCTCTGCTCTAGCAACGGAATTGCAAATCAGGTTTATAGACGACTACTTACTAGTTTTGTGACCTTCTGCTCTGAAGCACTCTGATCTATTAAAACGAAACCCTTCAAAAGAAGGGCACTAAATTCATGTTGTTCTCATCACTGTCAGTAATCAGAAGGTTCATCAAGGTAACAACTTTACATGTTCACAGGCAGGTTAACTCTACAGTTTTTATCACTGTCTCGCAAAGTAGTCTTAAGTGCGGCAGCTCTCATAAATATTAAAATTGCTTAATGCTCTTTCAAACAAATTGACTTTTACAATTCAAAGAGCAAGCAGTTATGTGAACATTCACTCATCCTTAAAAGACACCTAAGTACTCCCCAGAAGATAAGCCCTGTCCAGCAAAGCACTTCATATGACACAAGCTTTTTGCTGGGTTAGTATCATAAGAAACCAAGGTAAGCAGGTGTAAGTGTATAGCTGGTGTTTCTATTACAGGAAAACAAGCAAATGAATGAAAACAGTTATTCAGAAAGTTGATAATATCAAAACATATGCGTAACAACAGAGTATGAGACTCAGTCCTAGTGGTTTCTTACTAGAGTCAGTAAGTATTACTTCATTTATGATGTCCCAGGGGAAGCATATAATTACTGTACCATCTTGCTATGGAGAGAAATTCCAGCAAGATATCTCAGATCAGCAGCACCTTCTACTCAAAAATCACTAGATTTTTCTCTCATTTCTAATGTTCCTGTGATGAACGTGAACCACTACCATAATAAGAATTAAAATTGCTAGTCCCACCTCCCCGCCCCCTAAATGTATAGAAATGTATTACTGAACAAACTACTACTCCTGCTCCTAACGCATAAAATTCAGTCATTGCTCCTACAGATTGATGATAGATTTATTTATTTTCCTTAATTTCTAAAGAAAAGTTAATCACAGTGTGATAAGGAAGTGAGATAATTACCTGCAGAAAACTGTCTCGGCAGCAAAGAAACTCGTTCTTCTTCATGATGGACTCAGATGTTAACACCAATTCATTTTTACTAAGGGCTGGTTCACTTCGGCATGGATATACAGCCTTAAGAGGAAAACAACTTACTTCTTCACATAAAACAAATGCACAAGAACTTCATTATAAAGACACAGAATACAGATACATACAATTAATTAACAGCTTGCTTTAGTTTTGGTTGGGTTTGTTTTGGGTTTTTTTTGCTTTGGTTTGGTTTTCTTTTTTTACTATCTAATAACAGACTATTGTGAAGAGAAGGTCCACATACACTTCTACTTACTTATGTAAATCTGGAAGTATACACACACGTACTTCTATCAATTTATTACACTCACATTACACAAATCTGAACAGTGAATTCAGCAAAAGGCTTTTATCTTTGTTGGGGGGAGGTGGGAGGGAACAACCAACGGACAACAAAACCAAAACCAAACAATACCGTTCTTCAAACATCACAATATGTCCAGAGTTATTCAACAAGGCATCAGGCCTCCAACTTAAGAAGCAGTTCAACACAAAGAACATGCATGTCTTGATTTAATAAGGAATTATTTGTGTAATGTAAGTCGAATCCAGTACCCAACTAAGCCAGTAGTTATTTACCTAGCGAGTTGGATATTAGGCCCTAGAACTATGTCTAAGCGCAGAAGAAAATGCTATTTTTCACAGCTTATACACAGTTTGGTCCTAGTTGCTCTGTTCTAATGTAAAAAATATCTATAACTCTTAGTATACACATGCTGAAAGACTGACCAGGACTACTCAAAAAGGCAATTTAAAAATAAATACTTCAACTGAAACAATTCTCCCCATAATTTACTACTTCCTCCTACATGCTTAATAGTCTTCACACTTCCAAAGATTTCAGTAATCCTTACTCTGATATTGTCTAGAACTCGCTTGAATTCCAGGGGTTCATCCTTCCCTTCCATGGCTGCAGGATCCAAGCCATCTCCTCCATAAATAAACTGTATAATGTCACCAGTAGAACTTCTGACTGTCAAATCATACTGTGAGCAAAGATCTTCAAGTGATTTTACCAGCCGCCTCTGAAAATAGAAAAAAATTTTTAAAAAAAGTGCAAGGAAAGTAAATGGGATCTTTTTAAAAATAGCTATTGATTGGGATTACAAAAAGTATAGAAACTGGACCCAGGAAACAGATCTGACAGTGATTAGCAGGCATGAAAACCTATTTTAAGTCATACATAATCCCTAGGGCTTTACTGTACATTCCCCAGAACACGAAAGCCAACAATAACAAAATTTAAAGCAACAAGACAATTCTCCACATTTAGAAATTCCATCATATAGGAAACCTAATGCTAAGCTGCAAGGTCCTATTATAGTCTGAGGAAATTGGGAGGGGGGGAGGGGGGGTGTTGACAGCATATTCGTATTCTTCCAATCAGGTTTATTTCTCAAGGGATACAACACTTTTTGTGTATAGAAGCAAAATCAGTCAGCGATTATCTTCACTGACAAAACCCAAAGAGCTCATCTGTCAAAGCCAGTAGGTGCTATTTTTCTACCAGTGTTAGCTACTTCTCTTACATTAATTCCTGGTATTGGGAAATCCTTTTACTACCATCTTCCTTCCTCTGCCTTCCTAGAAGGCATGCTATGAAGGATTAGTGGTTAAAAATGTTTTTACTTGAAAGATGGACTTCACTGTTCTACAAAAATAAATTAGCTCACTAAAGAATATAAATTGGTGATTTTTTTTTCCACTGAGGAGGAAAAAGGTAAGATGAAATAAATGTTAGGTTTTTTTTTTTAAATTCTAAAGTTCAAGTGCTACAATTTATTCATGTAGGATGAAAGTTGATGAGAAAAAGTATTTTGCAGGTTGCTTATTACATTTATATATATTTGTAAATACTTACACACATGCAAACATTATTCCATTAGTTTGGGAGACAAATGGTCTCATTAGTCACCCACACCCAAAAGAACTATTTCAGTCTTTGCAGAGTTACTTGCGTATCTCTGAACGTGTCCCCAGCCCCAAATTATCTTGGCTTTTCTACTGCCCGTTATATTGGGAAGAGGACTATAGTCAAAATACTACTTAAATATTTTCACTGAAGTCTTAAGACTGCTCATAATAGCAAGAAGCTTTGTTGGAGGGACATTTATTTTCACAGAGATACAGCCAAAGACACTAACACCTTACAGAACTTTAAGTCCAAGTCTATATGGCCAAGGCGCCTGTTACCTAAAGAGGATACATACTGAAAGGGAGCTTTAGCCATATTTCTGTCATCCAGACAATCTTTTTTTAGATAACCCAAACCAAGGATTTCTGTTTTCTGTTTCTCATTGTTGAAATATTGTATCTGAAAAAGCACTCACAACTCAAATCTATATTATAATGTATGGACAAGACTTCCATCGTTCACATGGGTTTTAGGAACACACACTACATAGGAAGTAGTCCTACATAATTCCATAGAAGGGCTTTTATCACTCATATTCAAGAGGAAACAGCTTAATACAAGCATGTTACTGTACCATTGCCCGAGGTCTGGTTTACAAACCTCATGTCTACTGCAGAATAGAGCAAAGTCATGTATTTCACAGTATAAATTACTCTCTGTTACATTAAAAACAAACACACACGCATACACATAACTTACGCACTTCTCCCCCACCCCTCACCTCAACATGCACATAAGAAATACCTTCCTTTTGCAAGACTGATAAAACCCCCACTCCACTGACAGTTACCTGCATATATCCAGTTTCGGCTGTTTTTACAGCTGTGTCAACCAGACCTTCTCGACCAGCCATTGTATGAAAAAAAAATTCAGTGGGAGTCAACCCAGAATAGAAGCTATTAGCAACAAAGCCTTTTGCTGCTGGGAGCTACAGAGAAGAGGGGGAAAAAACCAGTTAAAATGCAATGTACGTTCTGTATGCACGTTACAGAAAAACACACCGTATGCATCTAAATTCTTTCAGATAGTTAGCCAATACATACACAAACACAGAGCGATCGTCTCAGCTGCATTTAGCTTTCAAGTTCCATGTTTGTATTTTAGATCTGAATAAAGGGTTCAAACCCCTTGCCTAGTTCTTCCAAACTAATCTAACAGACTTTCTTCCTCCTCCTACAAGCCTTGCCATGCTTCTAGCCATTCCTTAAAACACTACATCAACTTCTAACACTTTGGCCTGCCTTAAAATTGCAAAAATTAAAAAGGCGGTAAGAATATTAATTTTGTAAAAGTACAGCAAAGGTATTTGCAGTGCTGAAAACTAAGGAATTCAGAAAAAATACGACTGGAGGTATGTACGTAACGAATTCTTTCGAATGGTTTGCTCTCACCTCTGAGAAGAGTTCTTGCCAATGCACTTTATGCAGGCATCCCTTTAAGTCAAGTAACACCAAACTGCCTCCATGATCACAGAGAACAATGTATAGGCTACAAAGAGGTTCATCTTAGATCACTTTTTGTTGTTATTTAACAGGTAGTGCTTTCTAAATCAGTAAAAAAGCTAGAGTTAAAATTTAAATTGAAAACTTTTACCTTCTCATCTAATCCATGAATTATATTTTCTTCTTTAATTTATTCAGAAAACAAAAGATTTCACGTTACAGAACTCAGAAGTTGGAATTTGAACATTTAGTGACAAATGCAAGTGTCATGGCTACCATCCGACACTTGCGATATCGGACTAGCACACTAACAAGGTTGATGGCTGGTACCTAGAACCTTCTCTACTGATCATTAGATTTCAGACAGCAGTTTCTAAAAAAAAATTAATCTCACTGAATTGTATTAACAAGTACATGAGACTCTTTATTGCTTCATGTAGAACAGAACTCAAACACAGAACATTCAGAATAGCCCATGGTATCTATCCTAGCGGAAAAAGAAAACAAAAAACCCACCAGACTCCAGAATGGTTTATCTGGCATATTTCACCTGCCTAAAGATACGAACACACACTCAGCAGTTGTCCTGAAAAGTCTTAGTGCAGTGAAACGTAACGCAAGAGAGAAACTTCAACAAATTATTTTTAGGACTCTAAAGAGAATCAAAAATGTATTATCAGACTTAGGTTAGTTTTACTAAATTAGAAAGGTCTAAGCAAAGCTTAGCTGTAAAAATTCAAGCTAACTAGACATCCTATGGCAATTCACAACACTGCTAACTCCCAAATCACATGAAAAACATTTTACATTCACCATGTGTGATCCTTTTCCTTCACCATGTCATGACAATACATCCTATCATACGTCCTTCTTAAAATGGTTTAAGGCAACTTGTTTCACTTTTCTTTACAGTGTATTTGTAAACACACCAAATTACCTTAGAATGCTTCTCAAAGTGCGGCAAGGATCTGTTCTCAAATCCATCAGGAACTCGGGACCCACTGATAGCCTGCTGACCTACACAAGCAATCATCTGGGATATATTAATGAAGGAGCCTGAACAGAAATAGAGAAAAAAAAATCTCACTCACAAGTGAGGAATATCACTGTTCCTCTGACGAGCTATTTTCACTTCTATGAAGATCTATTATTTAGCTTCATAATTCTTAAAAAATGCACTTAGAATTGCAACAGTTAAAGAAGCTTTTCTGTTACTTGTCCTGTTCATTTTAGCATTTGTGCAGAGACTGACAACTAAGTTAGTCTATGATATAGCTAACAACTCCTTTTAAATTTTTTTTCTTTGGGTCATAGTCATTCATGCCACCACTATTTCTGTTTTGTATTATGGATTGTGTTTTACACAACCCATGATCCTAACCTACATATTTTGCTTCACAATTTCTTCAATAAACATATTTTAACAATATTTTTCATGAAGGGTTCAGTGTCTGCCAAGATTCCTAGAACAAATTAAGTCCCAGAGAATTAAGTCACTAACTCAGAATTTTTGTTTGCTGAACAATGCCTCTAACTCCAAATTACACACTTAATATAACCTCCTTCTTAGATTTCAGTATTTCTTTAGAAATACCAAATGTCATCCTGAGACTTTCCACAATTTATTAAGAGACAGATAAATAGAGGCAAAGGGTTAAATGATTTCTTCAAATTCTCATAGGAAACAAAAGAAAGCCCAGATAAGAATTTGGGTATAAAACACGTTTACTACACAGGTGGTCCTTCAGAAACAAAGCAGTGAAGATGGCTGAATTATTAGTTCCACTTCTTAATATGTCATTTCCAGTTGATTTTTGTATGCGATATAGATACTTGAAGTCAGCAATGCAACTGAAAACTTTTTACTGATTAATTAATTCAAGTCTTAAGAACATCTAAAGTTCCAATAGAACACTTCTCAACTTGTGCTAAAAATTTAAATATAATTTAAATATACAAAAACTAGCACATCAGCTTGATTTTAATTAACTATACCCAACCTGTACTGAGAAGAGTGACTTCAGATCCATACGACATGAATTTAATACTTGCACAACTGACTGTATAAAACAAGCTATAAAGACAGAACAAGTAATTTTGAGAACAGCAACAGAGGGAGCAATCTACTTCCAAAGTTTAGCTATCCCTACCTTTAGAACCACAGAGAGCCATGATAAGGGGACTGTTGCTCTTGTCCAGTTCTCTGAGACAGGCACTGCCAGCGTGATCTCTGATGACAGAGAGTTCTTTAAGGATTAAGGCCTGAAATCCAAGATTTCAGAGATTCAGCATTTGTTAAAAATACCATACACAAACAGTACTCTATCACTTGCCAGCAATACTTCCAGTAGTCTAAGGGAATTCAAAATGCAATAAAGAGAAAGAAACCCAGACATTGCTCTGGGTAAAACAAGTTTAACTTTTAACTTGCATAACTTTCCAGTTTGCTGCACAAAAAGTCTTTGTTGGGATAACACAGGGGTAGCCAGGGACATGACCACCTCTTTTGTCAGCAGCACCAGCTTAAGCTAAACTGAGCATTGAACTAAGCTCTAAGTCTCACTGCACTGCATGAAAGGTTACCACCAAAAAAAGTATTTTTGGATTGCTTTCAGAGAGTACAATGCTGATATCTCTAATTGTTAAGAACGTAACTATAACAAAAAAAAATTTCTAGGACATACACAGGTGCCTGAAAAGAGTGGAAAAGACTGCAAGACACTTCTTTCAGCCCAAGTGCCACTTCAAACTGGACAGCTGTGGCAGTACTTCATCATACGGTGGGGTTTTCTGATGGTTTGTTGTTGGTGTTTTATTTTTTTTTTCCATTTTTTCTTTCTACTTTTTTTCAAAAGTAAAAACTCGACACTGGCTAGCCAAGAAGACAAATGCATAAAACCATTAAAGACAATGAAAAGAATGTTCTTCAGCTGACTTCATTAAGTCCCTGTCTGTAAGCTTTTGGGGAACATTCATTGCTCGTCAAAAATTCTACAGAAAAAAAGAAAATAGCATAACCAAAATCCACTTAGCTTTTGCCCCAATAAGGGGTAAGAAAACACTTACATATAAACAGATCTATAACTAAAGGAACGTTTTGCTTCTTGGATTAGGTTCTTTACTGCTACTGTTCTTTATTAACTTAGCAAATATTGATAAATGTAATTAACCCTGTTCCAATTACCTATGTAATTTTATTCTCTTGTATGTCACTCCAAAACATCCAGACAGGAGGGAGGGAGGGAGGGAGGGAGGATCTCAGTTGTTTAGTACTTAGCTAACATTTTTAGATGCATACAAGCATCTAAATGTTAAGCCTAGAAAGACTCAGTTAAAGTTGCATACCTAGGGACCCCATTTGCTTGTACTTTTAGGTTTCAGAAGACAACTTTGAACTTCACATTTTACATGAATATATTCATGAAATCTCTACTCTAAATACATAGTGATTTAAATTAAAAATTTTACCTCTAGTGTCTCTTCTGCAGTACAACCAGGCTGCTGCTGTAGCTTGCCAGTGTTCAGAGCTTCAATATACTCATCACATTTCTTATAGCCAGCATTCAGGAGCTCATACTTAGCTTTTAGCAGGCCCTGCCCAGGGGTTACATCACCAATTCCAATTGAAAAGCCACGATTAGCTATTATTAAAAAAAAAAAAAAAAAAAAAAATATTGATAGCTCAATCTCATACAGAGAAAAATAAAATTAAAACCAGGAAATATTATCATTGGGAACTTTATCTTTTCCTCCCATCACATGACCATCATAGGCATTTCATAAGAACAATTAGTTGTTTCACTGTTTCCGTCAGCTTCACACCTAGCTTTTTTTTTTAAGCACAGTACATTATATTTCAAGCAAAAGTCTTGGTTGATTGCTCTATATTTCTGCTTTAAGATACTATTTTACTAGGAAACGTACTTACAAAGATAGACGGGAGCAAGTCTGGCTAGTCGTGACATGGCATCGGCAGCTTCTACCTGTCCCCAATCTCTAAGCAAGATATAGAAGATGTTGTTCT
Source organism: Phoenicopterus ruber ruber (assembly GCA_009819775.1). NCBI lineage: Eukaryota > Metazoa > Chordata > Aves > Phoenicopteriformes > Phoenicopteridae > Phoenicopterus > Phoenicopterus ruber. The sequence goes on along the minus strand of CM020221.1, from coordinate 14,718,820 downwards.
TGGATCCTGAACCCAAGGTTCCTTTGTCCATACTGCCACTCATTAACTCACTGTTTTGAATTGTGACATCTAGAAATAAAAAGGCAAAAAGAATTCATTCGTTTTCTAAAACATTACCTAATCTAGTAATCAGTTATGGACTAAGTTTTTAAATAAAAGCTCTGTTCATTAGAAGAATGAAACCCAAAGACATACATTTAAGGTATCTGTAGAAGTACATGAGTAAGTATGTAAGGGGAACAGCCTACAACCTGACCATACCAACTTAAGTTAAAATTTATTTCCCTTCCTCCTTAGAAAGGCAACTGTAACCAATTTAAGACTTGTGAGAAACGTCATGAATAATCCTTTTTCTTAAAAATCTAAAAATAAGCTTTGCTTCATTAATCAGAATAAAGTCTTCAATCAATCTTACCTGTCCAGAAATAGTCCTCAATCATGCATAATAAACTAATGTTATTTATTTACTTATAACGTAGAGCAACAAAATTTCAGAAGTGAAGTTACAGTTCTCTTATTCAAAGATTCTGATATTCAGTTCAACTCAATCACCTCTGGAGGCACAGCTTGAATTTAAAAGACACACTGGACTCAGATGCCTCTTTAATTAGAAGCATATCATAACGACATCCGTCTTGACTGTAGGGCTGTACACATTGCCTCTTTTAGATTACTTCCTTTTACTTCATCAGGAACGTTCCATCTCAGGCACTGAATCTTCCTTATAAGCTTTAGCCTTTAACCAATTTGAAAGTATCTTCTGTACACGAACTTTAGACATATTTTCTATGAGAGCAGTACCATATATGTTAATCCTCAACTTCATCATGCATCTTTCAAAGAAGAACTGGCCTACGTAGATAAATCCAATTTAAATCATTTTATGCAGAACACTGTAGGTGTTTGCACAGTGTACTCTATGCTCAATATTTTCAATGTGAATTTAGGTAATCTTCTTGAACCAGAATTCACTGCTCCATCACTTATTGCCTACAATCAAAATGTGATAACTAGGATTTCTTGAGATTTTGGAGAATTTGCAGAGAACTTTCTGAAGAGAATTAGTGTTGCTTCAGAAATGAAGTTTTTTCAGAGAACTGAACAGAGCCACCAATGAAATCCAAAAGTTTTCCACATCATCTGCTACTGTTGAACTCAGAAAATGGAAATTCTTCCCATGCTTCCTAAAATGAGAAGACTGTGGAGCAAAGAAGATGGCCTGTTCACAAACATGAACAGGATTGCTTTGTTGCCTTTCACCCTACATTCCTTAGAGGCTGAAAAAAAATTGTGCCACCATGTTTATAACCAACTTCACAACCAGAGTGGTCCTATCTTCTAAAGAAATCGCTCAGAGTCTGGTATAGAGTGGATTTGAGTCCTAATTGGTAAATTCTTTCTCACATCAACATTGCATGACAAATAGATCAATGGTTCCTCCCCTAGGTTCCTTAACTCACACTTCTGAGCAGCAAGGAACCAAGCTAACCCTGCCTGCTCAAGTTCTTTTCCAACTGTTACCACATGAATGTTACATTAATAATAAGCAAAGCCTTGCTCATCTCCTACAGCCTCTTCAACCCTGACGCTTTGCCTTCCATCAGCCACTCTGACTTCCCTAACTGGAAGGATACAGATGGTTTGATATCCTAGGGATACCTATCTTCCCTACATATCCTAACTCCTTCAACTGTTTGACTTCTAATCCCTGTATTACTACCCCCACTTAAGATACTACATTTTTCCACTTGCGCTCTGCACACCCACTTCTCCTAAGCTGCTTTGCTTTTATCTCTCTCTCACCTTCAAACACTACATTAGTATCACAACAAACCTAGCATCATATAAAAGAAACATTACAAGAAAACACCCAAGTCTTTTCTTTGGTGTTCAGCATGACTTCAGCTTTTGAGAAAAACTGCGTAATTTTATTTTTCATTTCAAGAATACATATGTGAAGTACTGCTTTAACTCCTACAGTGAGCTCAACAGCAACAAACTCAACAAAACAATAGCTATTATTCCTTTGAAGACTTCCAAAACACATCTTTAGAATTGTCACTCACAAGAATCGTTGTAACACAGGTCTTCCCCTTTGCCACAATACTGTTTGCCCTTGGTTCGTAGATTGGCTTTTACAGGACAATCATCGCTGGGTTTGAGAATGAGGCTGAAAACCTGTTTTCCTGTCCAGAGTGTTACAGGCTTAGAGAAACAAAAGGACAAGAATTAGGATTATAGAGTTTATGCTACAACCACAGTAAAACAGCAAGCAGGAATTTAATTGTAAAATTGTTTTCTATACAGAACCTTTCTATACTGAACTATACTCATACAAGTGCATAGTAGCATTCCTTTGAATAGGGAAGTATTATGCACTTTTATAGCTATAAAAACACTGACTGCTGAATGGTTATCCTTTACATAAGTGTACGTGCATACATTTAGAGAAACATGCTCTATTGCTCCCTCTTACTATCATGTTTCCCTTTCTGATTAGAAAAGAAAAAAAAAGAAAAAAAAAAAGAGATGCTGCTGCCTGTCATCTCATTTCTCAGAGGTTGCAACATTTATAATTCCTTCTTTATAGTGCCTTTGGTTTAAATTTTTAGGAGGTTAAAGATCCATATAATTATGTACTCCCCTAAGCTGTAGTTAAATGTAAGTAACTGTCATAGCTAGCGCTAAAATTATTCATTTGGAGCGACAGAAGCAGTCAAAGAATCACTGCTCTTGGCTATTAGCAAAAGTTCATAGGAGTTTATAAAACTCACATTAGATACTGCCCATAAATGCTCTGACCTTGCTTTGAATTAGTATTATTCACTGGTATTTCAATTTCACTTTCAGAATTTCCCTAACATTACACTTATTTTTTTGATATTAAATAAAGGGTATAACAACAACAAAAACAAGTATACATCAATATTTAGTAAGTATTTAACAAATCTGAAAATGTACCAAACTCTCTCCAAACAATACTGTTTGCCTCAAATATAAAATTAATCAAATAGAGACACCCTTAAATGTATGCAAATGAAGGCTTAACAGTCCCTAATCTAATAAATTATATACTATAGGTCTCTTCAAAGTTTGTGACAAACATACAAATACTCTGCCCTTCGTAATAAATATTTTGTGTACATGATGTAACAAAACAAAAACCCCAACCAAACAACAACCAACAACAGCAACAAAAAAATCACATAGCACTCATCCTCTTTAATCTTTAACACATTGCCAGGTGAACAACTAAAGCATGCTACTTCCCAGGTTTAGTATCTTCTAAATTTGGGATACGGAAATGTAGAACTGTTGAGCATTTCAGGACGTTACCTGAGGGCACCCAAGGAATAACATAGTTTCTCCGCTTAACCCCGTATCAGTCTGCACAGCCAGTAACAGTGAGGTTACCAAGAATGACGTACCTTCTCCTGACCACTAATAGCCAAGTGGTCTGTCTCACAGTAGCGGGATAGTAGCAAAGCTATGTTTGAACCCTGAAGGAACCCTGCGTCTGGACTGCACCATGCAAGGTTGGCTCTGTTCAGCACCAGGAACCATCAAACAACTTCTGCATAGCTTTGACCCTGAATTCTGATCCTTGCACTTTACAAATACAAAATTTCATACAAAACTAATGTCAGAAAACAAGAACTGTCTCTGATGAGAACATCATCATGGGTCAAGAACACACAACAGAGAAAGTCTTAGTAACATTTAAAAAAGTTTGACACACCTTCAGAATTGCTGGAGGTGGAAGACGAACTTTAATCTTTTCATCCTTGCCAACCAGGATAGAAGCAATAATTTGACAGGCTTTGGCTCGATCAAAAAAGGTATCTTTTAATGTAAGAAGATAGGCACCTAAAATGTAAAAAATTGTTGAAGTGACAGACTAAAATGAGATTAAATGTAAAAGTTGTTGCATATTCAGTATCAATGATTTCATTCTAATACTAGTTACCTACTTACTATGCAAAATGACAATAGTTTAGACAGCTTCAGCTGTAAATCCTTTCCAGAATTGTTTTTAAATTGCTCCACACTCAAATTTCTAGAAGTTAGAACCAGTGCATTTCTATAATCTATTCTCTCTCTCAGACTTTATCCCACAGGTAAAAATAAGGCCTTGGCATTAATTTTTGAACACTTTCTTCCTTATAGTCATTGAGCATTTCCCAAAGAATTAAGGAAACTTGAAGGTACTTACTGTAGGTTAAAACTGATTTTTGACTAATGAATTCAACTCCTCTACCATAATCATAAGCAGTTTACATTGTCTACCTAACGCATACAAAGATTCCAAACATTCATTTTCTCTGTCAGAGAAACACTGCAAAACATACACGAGGTAATAATAATTACAGCTACAAAGGTAGACAGTACCTTTGCAGAAAAGATTCTGAGGACATCATTATATTTCAGACTAACAATGGCCTTACGTTCATAATGTCACTTCGACTTGTGAAAGGAGAAATTTTTTAATTAACATGAAAAATTCTGGGAGGGAAGTGATTCTGAAGGAACAACTGTTAAACCACACAGCTCTAAAATAAGCTTATATACACACCTGTGAGGAAATCCTGAATAGCAGCGATAAGAGGTTCTCCATTTCTTGGTGTTACCAAGTTTGCTTTAGTCTATATGACACAAGAAACAAACAAAAAAAAAATTACCCATTTGAATACACTGATATTCCACTTGTTATTCAGAAGGAAACGTACCATTTAAGACAGTTATTTTAGCAAAAATGGTAAAAGCTTATTCTAAATCAAAGTACAGCTTTCTTCAAAAAGATAGAAAAAAATAAACTAGAAGTTTCAGTTCACTACAGTCCATACAAATCTATTGACAGTTAAGGAATAACTTGAGAATAGTTACTGGAAATTACATATTCTGTTTTCAAAGCAGAAGTCGCAATCAACTTGATGTGTTTGGTAGGTTACTATTCAAACAGGACAGGGAAGGGAAGACAAGCTAGCTTTGAGAACCTGAGAAGGGACAAAAGACGTTACACTCACTACAGGGAGCGCTACTGAAATACTGCAAGTTGTGTGGTCCCTACCGATACGTAATAACCAAGCTAGCCACTTCCACTAGCCCCATTTTCTTATGTCTTACTCAGACTACTGCTCCAGTTAATCACCCCCACCTGTGCAGCACAGTTTTGCCTGAACTGTTCACAGGCCCACACAAACCTGAATCACACACTTGGCGGGGGGTGGTGTCTTTCTCAGCTCGCAAATCACATGCTGCAGCCAACAGTTGTGTTGGTACATCTGAAGTAGCAGTGGCATTCAGTCACCCTAAAGGAGCAAGTCATCCTACAGGAGCAATGTACTGGAAAATCCTCAGATTGATGCTACTGACTGTACTTTCACACCACAGATCAATGCCTGCAACCATCAGATCCCTCTATCTACCCTCCCTTCTCCCTTTTTCCCTGCCCTAAGAGGCTACTGTCTCCTGCCTTCCCTGGTAAACTGCCTTCTCCAGTACAAGCACACTATTGCTACCTCATTTCCAGTTGGTCTGACCGTCCGCAATTGCTGGGCCGTCAGACCAGAAAGCAAAGTATGTATCTGTTTGGCAACAGAGCCACCCTATTTTGGTAGCAATCACTAAGGATAGTTAGGCAGAAACATACTAATGTCATCTACTTACTTAAAACCACTGAATTTTCCACAGATGTTAAATATAAGTCTATTAGACTACCATTGCATAACAGTCCTAATTTATTCTAAATTCCCTTTGCAGAGTTTTCAGGCAGCTTCACAGTCACACATTATCCATGCCCAGGAATCTTGATAATATTTCAGATTTCACATGCAAGTTAAGAAATACAGGGCTCAGCCCATCTGTCACTAGCAAAATCCCAACCCCAACAATATCTACCTACCCCCATTAAAACAAGTGCTTCTGCTTTTGCTTCTTCTGTCTGAGGAAGGTGAAGATTCATCTCATCTCCATCAAAGTCTGCATTGTATGGTGTACAGACACATTCATTAAATCTAAATGTCCTATGAGGTTTTACTCTAGCCTAGAAGGAGAAAAAAAAAGAAAAAAAGAAAAAAAAAAGTGATGCACATGCAGTCAAACATGCTAAAAGATGAAAAGCCATACCCAAGTGCTTCCTTGTAGGCTTTATTTTTCCTTTTAATTACAGACACAAGTCAAAATTTCTGATTATAGTATTTAACTCAACCAGGAACTGACAGAAATTGTACTCAGGTTATGTTACACAAATGTAGCTGATAACTTCCATTACAAAGGATTTATACAAAGCACAGAACACAACATGCTTTGTAGAAATCACATCAACTCTACAAAAATGAAATGCTTACGCTGGAATAGATACCGAGGTCCGTTACGGCTATTAACAGAATTGTCCAGACAGCATACTGCCCAGTTACACATCAATTCCCACGCAAAAGCACAACTGCACTGTATTTGTGCTCATCCCCACACAGTTTTTCATAAGCAGCTGTTTATTTTTGTGCGTGTAAGAGAAACACCAGCAAAGGTAAACCACCTAATATTCAGGGATGCACTATCTGTATGTTAGGCTGTGTGCACTTACAATGTGAGCCATGATGCTCAGCTTATGAAGAGAGGGCTGTCGGTTGAACAGGACTATGTCACCATCTATAAGATGTCGCTCCACGATATCACCAAACTTCAGCTCCTGGGCCATCTTTTCTCGGTTTCCATATTTCAAAAATCTTATAGTAACACATAACAACGGAGTCAGAAGAGATAAAGTCAGAAAGATGTAAAGACAACTGAAAATAAATTCTGTGTTTACAATGCAAGTTCTTCCATCAAATGTTGGAGTATTTGTACCACAACAACTAGAAGACAAAACTAGTGTGCATTGCATCATTAAACATCAGCCCTGCTGCTATTTTAAATAAGGAAAGTATTTGTGACATTAGTTAACAAAGCTACTGTTATTAGTGCAACAAATAAAAAAAAAGTCTATTTATAAAAATAAAGAATTTGTTTCAATCGTATCAGGGAGCATACGGAGTTTCACTCCTATGCCATCACTTCTTACTACCTATAAACTGACTGCAAATGAGCTCTCCCATGAAAACAGCCAGTACAATGTGCCCCAAACTGCCTGTTTTCATTATCTCTATACTACACCCTCTATTTCAAATTAGAGTGACTCAGTCATTTAAAAAAAAAAAAAAAAAAAAAAAAATCTAATTGCAGTTCACTATCATTAGTATGCACACAAGTTTAAATCCAACAGATTATCTAAAAAGAAATTGTACACTAAACCCGAGGAGATAGTGACATTTTTTTTGTTACTGCCCTTTATGGAAGATTCTAAACATAAATTTTAATCCCTGTACAGGTAACTGTTTTCACAGCAGTAAGAACAAGCTGATGGGGAGAAATAAAAAGTGAATCATCACAGATAGGCATGGTACCTTTTCATCTGTGTGTGCCTTTGCTGTATGAAGTTGGCTCCAGGATGAACATCAGGACCATTACGGACAAGTTTCCTCATAAAATTAATATTTGCTTTGTTCACCTGTTGCATAAAGACTTCAATTAGAAACAAATGAAACATGTTTCAGGACCTCTTGTTTTTGCTGGTGGCTTTTGTGTTTTCAAATTTTAGGCTCTACTGCCAATCCCCCTCACACCCTCCCACTGCTGAAGGCAACAGGCAGGAGGGAACAGAGGAGGAAAATGTAAGCCAATCTTAGAGCAGAACAGAGTGAAATTAAATTAAAAATTTGGGAAGTAAATTCAGAAATAAAAATACCCAGCCACTCCTTAGACAGATACACCAACAAACATATGAAGCTATGTATGAGTTCAAAAAATATCAAGCAAAACTCTTCTACCTTGATATGTCACTCTTTACACTATATGCCTTCACAGTACTTGCATATATCTGATACTACAACCTTCATTTACCAGCAGCAACAGAACTGGCAAAGCATCACTAAATGACGTTTTGAACACAAAGCAATACATCAATTCCCTTTTATAGTAAGGCTGTAAAGAAGGACAACACTGAGGTCTGGTTAAAAAAGAAAAAAAAAGGCATAGAAAAAGTTTTGGTTCTACACTACTTACCTTTTCAGGAAAGGTTAGTATTTTAGCAACATGAATAGGCACTGCTACTTCATCTATTCTTAAGTTAGGATCAGGTGAAATGACTGTTCTGCCAGAGAAATCCACTCGCTTTCCAGACAGATTGCCTCTAAACCGACCTAACAAAATAAGCAAGTGAAAACTTTTATAAAAGAAAACGTTTTCAAAATGTTATCTGTTAAGACAGCACACTAGAACATCTTTCAAGATACACCACTGAAGAGCAACACAATAGTAGCGGAGAGGTACTTTGGAATAGCAAATATGTGTGGCTTAATTAAAAAAAAATAATTAAAAACAACTTTCTAGACAAACCTTGCTTTCCCTTAAGTCTCTGAACAAAACCTCTGGTCCATTTTTTAGGTGCCATGTTGAGAGGAATTCCCGAGAGCTCACTATTAATGTACAGGGCACACTGAAGCTGAAGAAAATCCCAGTCTTCCATAATCATCTGTGTTTTTGCTCCTGATATCCTATGCTAAACAGAACAGTCATCCAGTTCAGAAAGTAAGTATAACAACACATATTAAACTAGCAAAGAATTTTTCTGACATGAGTACAACTCTTCTTTCAAAAATAATGTTAAAAACCTTCATACATTGGAATGAAAAAGGTGACATAAAACTTCACAACAGGACACATATTGCGATAGCGTAAGGCCATTCCCAAGAGAACTCAGCAAAAAATTTATTTTGAGTAGCATCAGCTTTAAACAAATGCTCACAAAACTATGTATATGTTTAAATTTTCATTTTGCCAAGCCACTGACGTTAAGCTAATATAACTTCACAGCCAGGAAAATCACCAGTAGTTAATAATTTTTCAATCATGGCAGAATTAGTGCTCACTTGATTTTGTTAGCCTGACAAAAGACCAGTTTTGAAAAGCCTGAAAAGTATTTGTCTGGTAGAACTGTTCTTCTAAACAAATGATAAATTGTCAATTTTACTTATAGTCTCAATTTGATAACCATGCTAACTGAAACCCGATTTCTTAAGAACAGATGGTGGAATAAAGAAAGGACAAAGATATAGAAAAAAAAAAGAGGAAGGTCTACATGGAAAAAAACCCCAACCAACACACAACAGGTATAATACTTTCATCATAAGTGACCACTCAACAAGTGTCACGGGGTGGGGGTGGGGGGGTGTGTGTGAAAAAGAGAAATAGAGAAAAAAGGAAAACAAAACCAAAAAAACACCAAACAACAACAAAAAAAACCCCACAAACAAACAAACAAAACCACAAACAAACAAAAAAAGAAGAGTTGAGTTTACGAGTTCACGGACCAGAACTCCAACGAAGTAACATTTCCCATAATCTAGCAGCAGATCTGCAGCAAGCCCTATACTGCAAGCAGCCAGGCAGCCTGCCCCATCTGAACCAAGTTTCTCTATTTCTTTCAATAAAATGCCAAATGACATAGCAGTACAGTACAGACTGCTTGCTAGATTGTAGTAAGACAAGTACAACCACTTGCTATATTCAATTCTAACCAAATCTTTTCGAAGACAACAGTCTCCCAGAGCTGGAAGGATTACTCACCTTTTTTATTACATCGTTGAGGAAAATTATCTCTGTCAGTTTCATTGTCAAGTCATCTTCGTTGGTGCCAGATTTCAAGTCACTCACGACAGAGGGTCTGATGCACAGCGGAGGCACTAAGAGTCGCGTGAGGATCAAATCTGAAGGTTTACCTGCTTCTGGGTTCATTAGAAGCAGTGGGATGTCTTCTGCTGGGATTCTTTTAAAGATGTTCAATACTACCAAAGGATTCAAGTTTTCCTACAAAATCCATTGGAGAATGGGGAGAATAAGCCATCATGTAACGGTTTCAATGCTTCGCTCATTTACTGATTGTTCAAAAATAAAGCATTTTGAAGAGACAAATAGAGAAGAACTATTCACGCAAACAAAACTATGTTTTGGTTTATTTATGCTGAACCAATGCTTTTAGCATCTCAGATACTAACTTGCTATATTCTTTCCTTCCTTTTTTTCCTTACACATGAGTGTTTACTTCTTATCACATTACTCTTCTTTCTAAAGGGTTAACTGAGAGTATTTCATAGTTATTTGACAAAGCAACTCAATAAACCTCTTACAACAAACTTGCACTACATTGTATTAATTTTATTAGTAGAAACTCACATGAATTACAGTATTTTCTAGACTATTTTTTCAAAACTTCATTTCTCTCTTCTTAGTACAGCTGCTGCTGAGGTATAAGAAACTCCAGATATTCACTACTTTTTCTGTCTAAATATGTACCCTAAGATGTTCCCAACTTGCAAAGAGCAGAAGGAAACAAAACTGCACACAATGCAAAGCTGAGTGAAACAAAAAGTTTAGATAATTAAGTCTCCTCACGCCTTCTCAACATTAAGTTCTTCTGAAGAAAAAAAAAAAAATTCTGTGTATTGCAATCATCTCAGAGTTACAGTAAGTCTACATGTACATGCAGAGTTTATATGGGCCTATACTTCTTCTCCCTTTTCTAGCTTATGGAAGTATAACACACCAAGAACATCCCCTTTCTTTACAGACAGAAAGCTATGTATCAGAACATACCAATAAACTAAACTTCTCATTTTAGCAAAGTTAGCATTACTGCAATAAATACAACATTCTTCAAGTGTCTTTTGGTATATGAAACTCTTGGACCACTACAAGGCTTGAGCTGCTACACTGAAAACCTTTGAGGAGTTTTATTTCACACACAAAAACTAGCGGAAACTTTACGTCGTAATAAAATTCACCTGAGCTCTTCCCAGTAAAGGTTCTACTTCTTTGTTATGTTCTATGGCAGTTTCAAAGGACTGGAGAAAAGTAGATACTATTGGATCTACGACTTTCTTGTTGGTCTTGTATTTTTCATGTATTATTTTCAACAAACCACACTTCTTCACAGTTCCTGCAAGCAAATAAACGTGGGTTGTTTTGTTGTTTGGGTTTTTTTTTTAAAAAACAAAAACACCAAAAAAACCCGCAACAAAACGTAAAATGACTAAGCTACAGTTCCAAAACTAGTTAAACCTTCAGTGAACACAAGAATAAAATAAAACTTTATCAGCTTTATTAACCAGTTTCCTAAATTCACAAAACAAGAAGAGGACAATCAGGTCACGTCTCCTTGTATGGCTGGCTTGGTGTGCCTAGATCATGATGAGGCTTCTGAAGCTGAAAGCAGGTGGTTTGGCCCACACTTTTAATTCAGCTTCACCTCAATTAGAGCAGGTATTTTTTTTAAAGTAGAAGTTCCCATACTAAAAACAGGACTAAGATGTGCCATTTATATATCATCCCACTATCTTCTAAAGTTATTTTGGAAGTGAATTGTCAGAAAAATCTGAGAAATATTTTCATGTCATGCAGGTAACGTTATTCATAAAACTTCCACAGACTAATACAAGTGCTTTCCAAACTCAGTTGTTTTTACTGAAGCATGCTAACCTACCACTTAATTTTGTGAATGCCTATTGTTTGTACCCCCTATATCTATATGAGGCACTTACAATGAAGCAGCTTGCTCTCTATTTATTCAGGCTGTTGATCATTACAACAAACACCACACAATTTTCATGAGTTAAAATCATAAAGTTTTAAGTTATGAATTAATCATCCACTGTGAATCTGTAACACTGCACATCCTTTAACAGCAGTATCACTTGATCAGTGTACATGAAGAAAAGAAAATGTATTTTGAAAAATAAATGTGAAATCTTATTAAGATACTCTGCCCTGAAGAACAAATTCCAGTGTAACCCAAGATCATCACGGCTCAAATACTGCCAAACTGCAGAACATGCCCTCCTAGAGGATGACAAGCACATCTAACCTTTAAGAAAGATAATTTAATACAATGATGAAAAATGAAGTTCAATCAAAATTACAAAGTCTATGAATGCTTCTATGTTAAGGTATTGATCACTGACAATAGCTCCCAATATTTTTAAAAACATATTAAACAGGGGGCTTTTTTGCCATTATTCAAGTATCAAATATTGGTTACTGCCACAAAGAGGTATCACGTGAAACGAAACAAGCAACAAGGACAATGCCTATATCCACATAAATGAGATGTGAACAAGCATGTGCCTGGCATTAAGAATGCAACTACCTGTTTCTTAATGAAGGCCAGAGAGAATACCCATTAGCTGTGGAACGAACAAGCATATTCAAGATTTTGATGCTATCACAGCTGCCAAGGTAAAAACCATCACAGCAGACAACTTCACTAACAGCTAATGTCAACACTCACCATTAAAGGCACCACAGTAAGGACAAGTGTTTTTCTTTCGGCACTTTTCAGACACTTTCTTCTTTAGCCCTCTCTTCTGAAGATATGTAAGGCCAGGTCTCTTCAGGTAATCCAAAAACTGTTTTTTTTCTTCCACCGACAGCATGATACGGCAACAGGTTTTGCAGATCATCTTAAATGTAAACACATATAAACACAGTAGTTTAACAGACACATTCAGAGATGTAATCTCTTCTACTATAACTTAAGTTCTTCAACAGAAGGCAGTTTTTTGAATAAAATACTATTGTCTTGGTTGAAAGACCAATTCATATACTGTAATACACAGAAAAAAGTACATAGGAAAAAGAAAAATACAGTTAATGAGGCAAATCCTTATCTAAGCTCTGCAGGATCTTAAAAATCCATATAAAGCAAACAGAGCTTTGATTTACTGTGACGTCCTAAAAGGCAAGTTATACTGCATACACTTAATTCAAACTACTACAGAAAAACAACGGATTAAAGTAATCAGTCTGAGATTACATAAAATAAAATGGATGTATTTACATCACTTAGACTAGTATTTAAACACATTTATTTTACAAAACACAAGATACATAAAGATAAAATTTATAACACAATCTTATTCCAGTCTTCTCAATTACTCTTTCAAGCATCACCTTTCCTGATAATTTCCTTTTTCTAGACTAGAAACTGACAACAAGTCATAATCACGTTTACCTGCAAGATGCCTATCACAGCTTTGAAGTATCCAACATGAAAACACGGCAGTTCTAAGTCAATGTACCCATAATGTCCTAAACAATCAGCTAGATTTTTTCCACAGGTTTCACAGGGACGGTCTTTTTCACTGGTTCCCTTTGGGAGAAGGTGAACACACACACAGAAAAAAATTTTAGCTGTAATCAACTGAATACATAGAAAATACAACAGTTCTTAAGCTAGTCAGCTATCCTGACAGCAGACCCACTCCTTTTTCCCAGCATCAGAAGCATGTCAATAGCATTATGTTCACTCCAATCCTTAAGAAGAAAAATGTCTTTCACACACAGCCCCTACTGATACCAGTGACATTAACTCACACAGCTCTTGCAACTGATCTACAGCCCACTGATCTACAGCATGGCATCTTGTAGATGGATGTCTCTGGTTCTCCCAACAACTTGGCAGAAAGAACTTATCTCCTGCCTCAAAAGAATGCGTTCCTGAACACAGAATCATGGAATGGTAGGGGCTGGAAGGGACCTCTGGAGATCATCTGAACCTTCCAAAAGCAGGAAGAAAGTAGCTGCCACTGCAGCTAACAGTCTATGAAATTCAAGTAAAGACACATTTGCACCTATTTTGGATGAGAAGTAAATTTCAGCCATCACAACTTATTTTTAACCACTTCTAGTAATTCTACAAAAGGGGTCTGAAAAAAAAATGGTTCTCACCATGCGATGGTCAAGTACTCCATACTGCAGCGGAGAGTGATGGTTGTCCTGACTATACAGGTTTTTGCTAACCACTTGAATGTGAGCTTGCTGACGCATCTCTTCTGGAGATTTCATGCCAAAACAGATGTGGCTTCTAGGATGGGAAGTTTCACATGTACGTATGTGCACATATACATGCAGAAATACTTATAACTACAGGCATACACACGCGTATGTATTTAAAAGCAATGCAAAGGCGTCTAAACTCATTCACAATGCAGCTGGAGCAAGTTCTTTTTGGGTAACTACAAAAACCAGAGCTGTTTTACGGAGAGTTGGTGGTTTACAGCTGGGGGATTTATACATGGTTCTTGGGTAATCCCACGGCTGCTCACACGCCCAGACACCCGCCAGCGCTGTCAGAACTGGAGTGGGCGTAACATCAGCCGCCCTCCGCTCCCCTGCACACTACGCTTCTTCCCGGCTCCTTTTACAGCGGCTGTGCCACGCCCTGGGATTTGTGCCGCTCGCCACCACAGCCACCGGGCCCACCCCGCGGCCACGCCGGGTCCCGCGGCGCCGGCGGGCAGCGGAGCGGCCTCCCAGGAGCCCCGCGCCGCGCAGGACGCCGGCCCGGCCGCCCCACTCACATTTTCTTGGCCACGTCCGTCTCCCTGAACTGCTCCTTCACCATGGCGGCGGCGGCGGGGGGCCCGGCGGCGGCCCCGGAGCGTCCGGCGGAGCTGCACGCGGCGGCGTAGAGCCGGCCCACCCGGCGGTGCAGAGCGGAGGCGGCGCAGATCGGTGTCCGCCTGCAGCGCCCCCTGCTGGAGCACAACAGTGGTCCTCCCGGCGCGGTCTCCCGGGCCCTGCCCTGAGAGCGGCCGGCAGCGCCGGGCCCCTGCCAGCAGCCCCGCCTCCGCCGGCCGTTCCTCACGGCCGCCTCTCGCGCTGCCTTTCAGCGCTCTCGGGGCCCACGGGCGCTCCGTTCCCGACCATGGCACTGTTACAGTCCAAGCACTGCCGCTCCCCCAGGTGCCGGGAACCGTGCCGCCCAGCTCACGTCACGGCTCTGCGCTCGGTTTCCCCACAGCAGCCCTGGCCCAGGCCCTGGTCACCGGCAGCAGGACAGGGCGGCGGGGCGGGAGGGCAAAACCAGCCCCGCGCCAGCGCGCAGCGCGGCCTGCTGCAGCAAGCAGCAGGGGAGCTCGCTCGCTTCGCTACGCAGCCGGCCGTGGAGCTGAGCCTGGCTACGCAGAGTGCGCAGAGTACGCCGCGCTCAACTCCACCACCCCCTGCCCTACCCATCAGGCACACCTAAGCCACCCCCGCCGCCTCCTTCCGAGCCCGGCTCTGGAACGGGCACCCCTGCGCACGGCTCCGCCCCCGGCAGGAAGGACCCCTGCGCCGCCTTATGATTGGCTGCGGGGCGGTTTCCCTTCCTTTTCTCGCTCGCTGGCTGAGAGTCCGCCGCCGCGATGGTGAGTGCCTGGCGCCGGCGAGCGCTAATCCGCCCCGCGCTGCCGCCATCCTGCCCCCGCGGGGCTCCCCGGCCGCCGGGCCCCGGCGGGCTGCCCTGCCCGTAGCGGGCTGCGGGGGTATGGCGGAAACCGAGTGAGGGCTTGCGCTCTCGTTTCGCGCCGCGGCTCCCGCGGCCTGGCCGCGGCGCGTTGGTGCCGGTTGGTAGCGGCGAGCTCCGGGCTGTGGGCCCCGGGGCGTGTGCTTGGCCTGCTGTGTCGCCGTGCTGCTGGTCGGGAAGGGCAGTCCCCGGCTTTGATAGTAGTGTAACAGCGCGCTTCCCTTAAGGTGTTAACGGGGCCCTGCAGATCGCGCTCGTCTAACAGTCGTGTGGCTGTTCTTGTCTGAGAGCATTAAGAAAACAGTGGCGTGTAGGTTTGTTAAGGAAACTTGCGTTGTACTTTTGCTTGGGCCTGTAATCCACGTGTTTCATTAAAAGCTGCTTCAGCTTTTCAGAGTGATGGGGGTATGTATGTTACTGTTGTTTGGAAACTGAGGGCGAGTCTGTCATCAGTTGATGTGTACTCAAAAGTACACATCAAAGCAGGCTTTGCAGGGGTGTTACCTGTAGCCCAGGATCAGTCCACTTAAGTAACGAGTTTGCTGTCAGTATCTGAGAGACCACTGACTGTTGCTGTAGTGTGCGTTATTTCTATATTTATTAAGTTTGATTTTTACAGGTAATCATGCTTTTGTCTTACTACTTTGTATCTTCTCTTGTAGAATGACACAGTGACCATCAGAACCAGGAAGTTCATGACAAACAGACTGCTTCAGCGCAAGCAGATGGTAAAAGAACACATAAAATTGCCTTTAATTATTTGTCTGTTGGTTCTGGGCTGCAAATGTTCTTTAGTCACTATAAGTAAGACCCCCTTAAAACTTCCAGAGCTCTTATTGTAAGAGGTTATAGGTTTAAATGTGTTGATGCATGCTGAAGGTAAATCTTGATGGTGGGGTAGTGAGCTGTTTGTCTTTTGAAGCAGAAAACTGTTATGAGCACTTTTGTATCAAATTAATAATACTTTATGCTGCTAAAGTGGGTTAGTTTAAGTGTTAAGCTCATGGTGGGACTGTAGCACCTCGTTGTTGTACTGGATATTGACTTTCTCTTGCTTTTATACACCTTGTAAAAATTCCTTCTTAGGTGATTGATGTTCTTCATCCTGGGAAGGCCACAGTCCCCAAAACAGAAATCAGGGAAAAACTGGCAAAGATGTACAAGACAACCCCTGATGTAATTTTCGTCTTTGGCTTCAGAACTCACTTTGGTGGTGGCAAGACAACAGGTTTTGGCATGATCTATGATTCCCTGGACTATGCAAAGAAAAACGAACCAAAGCACAGGCTTGCCAGGGTAGGTTGTTTTCTGGTAACTTGAAAACTATTAGGATGGATTTGAAGTGTTTAGTCATTCATGATTTACATGTGTAAAAGCTAAAGTTTTGTGAAAGTGCTGTTCGTGTACTCAGGGTTATAGAAGAGATCTTAGAGTAGCAAAGGTTAGTTTCTGCATTTGCAAAATAGGTTAAGTTTTTTTTATTATATATTACAGGGGAATTGGGAAGGCAAAACTGATGTTACCAGTGAGGTTTAGCAGTAATAGATAGCTAACCACTATTAAAGGTCTTGAAGAAGCACAAGAGATGGGACTGATCCGTACGCTACTTTAGTGCTTTTATTTTGTGTTGAATCATTCATTAGTTAGTGAACTTGTCTCACTGTTTAGCTAATATTTCAAATCTAAACAGTATTTGAAGAGTCCAGAAATAGTAAAACTGAAATTCAGAAGTTACTATTAGTGAAACAATGTTAAATGCAACTTTAACTGTTTTTTTAATAGCATGGGTTGTATGAAAAGAAGAAGACTTCTAGGAAGCAGCGAAAGGAGCGTAAGAACAGAATGAAGAAAGTCAGGGGCACAGCTAAGGCAAATGTTGGTGCTGGCAAGAAGGTAGGATGAGAATATCTGTAGCATGAGCATGTTACCTTTGAAATGTTGATGAGAAATTCTGCAACAGAATAACATTGTTTTTCTTCCATTTTTTTCACCTGTTCTACTGGATAACAGAAGGTAATCTGTGTGGTGTTGTTTAGCTTCTTACCAGCTCAGTAGCTTAGTTCTGCTCCTCGCTGCTGCAAGCTTAGCTGATACAATGTGAAACAATGCTTCTTAAATGATTGTTTCCTATGCGTCACTTGAACTAAAGTTAAACTGTCATAAATCTAACAGTATTGCTCTAACCGCATAACTCAGTCTTGCAATATACAAATTAGATAATCTTAACACTTGTTACTCAGACTACCTAAATATCTAATGCTTACTCCACCAAGTTACTGTTATTTATGGTGTTATTTAGAGAGGAGACTTTGTTAAGGATGTGTGATTTTGTAGGCAGTGAGGGCAGTGTGTAAATAGAAATAAGGTAGAATGCCTACTTTATCCTGGGTTTAAGTGACTGATCCCCAAGATAGTGGAGTCTTCCCCTGGTGGGAGCTTCCTGTGCTGTGACTGGAACTTGATACGGGCAGCTTGGAGGGATGCAGAGTTCCTCTATCATGAAACAAAAAAACCCACCAAAACTCAGCAATAGCCTGGGTGTGAAGACAGTTATCTTCCTTAGCAGCTTTTTGTCCTCTGAAAAATACCGAGTGGGCTTTTTCAAGTGTTTTAACAAGGGGAGAGAGGGCAATGGGTTTTGATGCTTAGTTCTGTAGCTGCTAAAGTGCTTTGACATCTTGAACTTTGGTAATCTTCATGTTTGCTTTTTTCTACTTTCTTGGAATTCTCCATCAGAAATGAAGTATCTAGCAGGTACTGAAAATGAGCATGGATGTGGTGACTGAATTATACATCACTGAAACACGTGTCCATCCTTTTAATTGAAGCACTGTACTGCTTTGCATGCATGCATGTTTGCTTTAAACTTGCTTCTGTCCTGTAAGGGTTCTGATAACTACATCATGAACTTTATTCTGCATGACTTAAAATAAAATTTGGCTAATAGCAAACAAAATTTTTTGGAACTAGTGAAAGAACATGAAAATAAGGAATTCCTAGTGAGAAAAAAATCCAAGAAACTCAATGCTATTGATTTGAGGCATTGGTTCAGAACACCCCAGGTTCTGATTCAAAGCAGTACAGTGTAATTGCATGTGTAACTTGACCTTTGCGTGAAAGTAGTTTTGCATCTTTATGAAAACTAAGTCACATTGCAGCTTAGTGCATTTGAGACAGTGGTTGGAAACGACACAGTAGTCAGCATTAAACTGTATTTAACTATTTGTTTGCAGTATTCCAATTTAAGACACAAATTACAGTGAAATTAGAAATGTCCATGAAATTAGATTCTTTACTTGTATAAGTGAAATTCTTGTTATCACTGGATGGAAATAAACCAGTGTTGCTGCAAACTACTGGATGAGAGAACAACTCTACTAGATCAAATTTGGACCCTTTTTCCTTTCTGCTTTAATACTGTTTTAATAATGAAGTCATACAATTGTTTACAGTATAACAGCACAAATTAGCATTTGGTATAGTAGTAACACTAACATACACCCTCTTGTGAATGTCAAGTCAGTCATGTAGTGTTGCACCGGTACAAGTAGCATGGATGAACTTCCCTTCAAGAATTTTGCACTTGAAGGTAGCTGTTGTTGAGTGTTAATGCAAAATGGTTAAAGGACTGTTACTTGAGTGACTATAAAGCTGTCCAGTTCATAGACATTCTCTTAAAGCATATAAACACTTTAGAAATTAAGACGAGGATTGTGTGCTGTGACAATTATATAGCAGATGTGACTTCTGTATCAAGTGCTTCTCAAACTAGCGTGCAGTAGGTGAACTGTGTTTTGGATTAGAGGTGGTGTTTTTGATGTCTTAAAATGCTCTTTTATTTGATAAGTGTGCATGGGTTAGATCTTACTTGTTCACCAGTCTTGTTAATCTTTGTGTCCTCAGCATTAAACTAAAGACAAATTAATTTACGTGCTTTCTGGAAAACTTGGTTGAAGAGTTCTGTGCTGCATCACAGAAGAAAAGCTTGTGGCATACACTTGTATCTTAAAGCTTTGTCTTGAAAAAATGCATGTTTAAGCATAATGGTGTGGCATGGTTCATCATCCTTTCTCACAGCCATGTGGAGGAATTTTTAATAGGAGTCCTGGTGTATGTTTTGGAGTCCACCTACACAATCTGAAAACAGTTTATATCAGAAATGTGTAGGCACTTGATTCTGAGACATCTTCAGGCAAGTCTATTGTTACAATAGTTATGTACTGTGTAGTCATGAAAACTATTGAAACGGTGAATCATACTTGAATATTTTTTCTTGAACTTTTAAGTCGGACATCAACTGTGGTGATGTCTGACTGTTGAAAGTTTTCTTTGGTGCTTCCTTTCACTTCTCACTCATTCAGAATTCCCATTCTGTTTTCCCTGCAGCTTCAAGAGAAGTATTTTGGTTTGTGTTATTTAATATATTCTGTAGCTGTATAGTTTGCTGAGCTCGCATAAAGTTTGCAACAAGTAGATGTGGATGCCCCTCACCTAATTTTTACATTCAGAGCAGTGACCCGTATACCCTGGGATATTGAAACACAAAAAAACCCCAGCCCACCCTGCCTTTTAATGTCACAGTTGTGACAGCCTCTGACATGTAAGCCTTCCAAACAGAAATGTTTTAAAAAAACGTGTGGATGGATAGGCATTTTAAACCATTGTAGCCTGTAGGTATAATTGAACATGCGGTTGCATTCTGAGTATTACTTAAGCTCTAGACAGCTATTGTTAGGTCCCATTTTGAGTTTGAGGGAATGTGTGAAATCTAAGTCTTCAGCCTCTACAGTAGTCAAAACTTTGAGGTTTTCCTGTCACATTTCATTGTGGTAATTGAAAAAAAATCATTGTGAGTGTCAGTGAAAAGCCTCAAAGCTCCATCTTCTACAGTAGTAAAACTTTGATAAAACTATTGTCTTACTAATGAATGCTTTTTCTTTTTCAGTAAATTAACATACTTCAGATGGAAAATGGATAACAGGTATGGCTTTATAATGATTTGTAAGGGTAGACATTTGGTAGCCTGTAGTCATTACGATGACAAGGTCTAATGTTGATTTATGCAAAGACCATGGTACTTGTGCTGATATAGAACCCAGTGCAAGAGTTTAAGACTGAGACTTAAATATTTAGAAATCACTGTTGTGCTTACTACTGAGTTGATAACTTGACTTCCACTTACACGAAATACCTAATTAGTATAAAGACTGAAATAGTAAACCAGGCAGTTCAGATTTACTGTTGCTGAAACTGTTGATTATTTAGTCTTATTGGAAACAAGGCTTATGTTTTCCTTTCGTAGGTGTGCTAAGGAGAGGATAGTAAACCTTGGTTTTTATTGTCTTAAATAGATTGAAGTAGTGTGATTTCTATTTTGAGGACAAATTTCTGTTGTTTTCTTACACTTATTTCAAGTAAATTCCTTATAAACAAACCTGATACTCTTAGGCAAGTCCTAGACTACATGTTTATCTTTGCTGAAACATAAGTAGGTTGGATGTGCTGTGGGCAGTAACTGTTAAAGACAAAACTCTGGTTTTATTACACATGGTCCGAATGACTCATTTTAAAGCAACTTAAACAGTCTGTCTGGGAGCTGATGTAGTGAGTATAAAGTCTTAAACAGAAAGCTGGCAAAGCAGTTGTAGCTTGTTGAGCTCTTCTACGGAAATGGTGTAATCTAGGCACTCATTTATTCCTCTGACAGTACAGTGAAATTTTGAGCCTTATATTGTTCTCAGAAAGGCAGTATGGTTCACCTGACTTTTTGGGAAACCAGTTTTTCAGGCTCTGTAAAGGTATGAGTGTAAAAATTGTTTTAATCGTGTGGCACTGATGTATCTTTTCCTTTACAGACTACATTATTCTATGAAGAAGCATAGAAAGAATTATTCTGGAAAGAAGCTTCTCATCTGGCTTTAACATCAAATAAACTATGTCAATAAAATGCTGGTTTGCCCTTTAGTCTTGATTTGAAAGGTACCATTTTGTAAAGTTTGAGAAATTGAAGATTGGTGCACTGTTTGCACTGTATTAAAATCTTTTCATAATTAAATGACTCTTGTTTTGAGTATCAATTTGAAGTGAATCAGAGCTATTTACAGGTAGTAGCATAACCTAATTCCAAGCAGGCAGCGTGAGTTCATGGAGGTAGGTATGCTTTTGTCATCTGGTGTTCAAACTGTGGTTTGGAAGGTCCTTTTAAGATGTGCTTGTTGGACTGCCTATATTATATAGCTGAAGGGAGAATAAAACATGTAGACGGAGATATTCAGAGCCGCATACTTCCACAGTTAAGATTTTTCTAATGAGGGAGTCAGGCATGACTTGTCTTTTGTTCCTGAGCTGTCAGGACAGGCTCTGGGGTCAGCCTCTGGTCTGCAAACTGTGCAGTACACTCTGAATTTTTCATCTGGTAGTGTTAAAGAAGTCATTTAAGATTGGATTAGTGGCTGGATGAGGCATGCTCTGTGCTAGAAATGTGGGCATTCTGGTGCATGTGTTTTGAGTAGCAAGCAAAATAGAAGTTCTGTACTTCAAATAGGACTGAAACAGACTGGGCAGCTCTAGCAGCTGTGCTGATGAAGGCTCTGACTTGATTATTATCTAAGTACAGTATTTTTAAATTGTAGTGCCTTTGTACTAAGGCAAGGTATTGTAACACAGGTAAGACATTTTAGTGTTTGGGGGGAAAACCCAACAACTCTAGAGTTGTTAAAGTGGTTAGAAGGGGATACTGTTGTACTAATAACTTCCACACAAGATCTGATTAGTACAGATAAAGCACTTAATGTCTCTTCTAGTACCTTCAGTCTGAGTCTTGAACTAGTGGGGCTGCTGTTTGCATTCAGCTGCATCACACTTCTAGCAGTACAGTAAATTTTCTGTACTTCATGCTATAGTGTTTCTGCCTTTATTGAGGTTAATAACTGAGATTAGTAGGCAATTGTCCTGGTGAAAGGATGAGTACTCCAGTTTCTTCTAAACATAGGTGAACTGCTGATGTTAGACTAAGGGGATGGTGAAACACAGTAATCATTTCTAAAAGAATAGTTTTGATTCTAAAGTCCTGTGGAAGTTAAAAGGCTTTTTTACTTGGCACACAGACCTTCAAAGATAGGTACCTATTGGATGTTCTCCCCAAAGGTTCTAAGTATATTAAATTTTGAAGAGTTGCTAGAGGGGTATTGAAAGTGGGATTTAATGTACGTAGATACAGTATGTGCACTGAACTCTTGAGTCTGTAGATATGTTTTGAGTAGGTGACAGTAAATG
The DNA here is from genome assembly GCA_009819775.1 of Phoenicopterus ruber ruber. NCBI lineage: Eukaryota > Metazoa > Chordata > Aves > Phoenicopteriformes > Phoenicopteridae > Phoenicopterus > Phoenicopterus ruber. The sequence goes on along the minus strand of CM020221.1, from coordinate 14,696,166 downwards.
TCTGACAACTGAAAAGATTGTAAAGGATATGAAGCAAACGTTATGCACACAAGGCTTAGAGTTAGAACCTAAACCTATTTTAAAGATAATACCTGCAGTAAACCCTTTCCATATGTAATGTTCAACATCAAAGGAGAAAAGTCATGCTATTAAATATAACTGAACAATCACTAGGGGGTGGTGTGAACACAGCAGTACAAATACAGGGAAGACTTGTACAGCGATTTTTCATAAAATAGGCTGAAAGGAAGCCGAATTGTCCCCTGCCAAAGAGGTTGACTCCTTTGAAAATGTGCATTGAAAATGGTTATGCGTAGGATCTGAGGCTTTAAGTGGTATTTTTGTTTCACTAGTTCTTTTTTGAATTGATTGGAAATTTTCTGTTTCAGTGAAGACCATACAGTTAGTGTTTTCCAAATGTTTACTACTTTAAAGCTCTAGAGTGCTGGCACAAATTCTAGTTGCTCTTTCCAGAAGCCTCCTTAGCGTAGTTTTAAGCAATCAACCAAGGATCTATAAGTACTGGCATAAAGGTATATGTCTTGCATATCCTTGATGTTTCGACTTCACATGGTAAGCAGTACTGTTCCAGGGGGCATGTACGTCTTGAAGCAGAACTTAGTTCTGGAGTTGGAGTGTTAAAGGTTCCCTTCTTCAATTCTGTAATTTCTTACATGCTTTTCATTGCAGGCTCATTTATGAGGTACAGTAACTTTCCGAAGCAGATGGATTGAAATAGGCTGTCCTATTGCTTGGTGCCATAATGTGGTATTTGATGCCCTATTTTGATAATTTAAGGTTGACAACAAAAAATACCTAGTGCTTCCATAGGACAATTGACTCTTGTTGCATGGTGAGGTTATAGGCGTATATCCATAAGCTGTACTCTTGTCTTGCAATATGAGGCATTAAGCACAAAAAATGAAGGGGACAAAATGACATTAAGTGATCTAGAATTAACTGATCAAATCAGATCATCCTATTTGAGTTTTTCCACTATTCTGCAACATTCTGTATTGCTGTGGTTATTCTTTTCTCCTATTGTTCCACCTGGAAAATGGCACGCAACCGAATAGCTGTCGTCTGAAATCGTGGTGCTTTCACAGTCTGGAGAGAGAAGCAGCTCTTCATGAGATTTTCTGTTCTGCCAACTTTTTGCCTTCATACGCTAGAGTCTAAGCAATGTGTAGCAGATGTTCTGTAATTCAGAAGTTTAATGCACACGTCATGCTGTGAAGAGACTCTAGGTTAATCCCCTTTCCTGTGGGAGGTAAAACAATTAAGTGGAAAGCATTGAACAGGAATCTTCACTTCTTTCCATACTGTGTGCTGAAGGTACCCTTTTATTTCCTGCTGATCTTGGCACATCCCATCATCTATAGGTAGTTTTTGTCACTGTTGCCTGCTTTTAGACTTTGGCCTGGCCCTCGTATTTCAGTATCTCAAGTACTGTATCTATTTGATGACCAGTCTGGAGCCCAAATTAGACTGTGAAAGATTTTTGGAGAAGGAACTTCTCATCAATAGTTTAGTTTAATAATCTCGCATTGATATACATGGAAAGACTTTCATTAACTCTACCATTTTTAATGGCTAGGACTTGAGTTGTGTGGTTTTTACAAGCGATATAATTACCACAGAAATTCTGTGGGGTTTTGCTGTAGGAAGGACTCAAAATTGTGTAGCTGGACTAGTAAGAGTAAATGAAGTCTTCCTGTGAAATACTTCAAAAGCTGTGCAGAAGCCTCAGGGCTTGACTTAATTGAAACTGGATCAAGTAGTCCAACTTCTTCCTGAGGTTCCACCTCTATGTTCAGTGAGATAAACCACAAATGGTGGCTTCAGTCTGAAGGAGGTTGTAGTTTAGAAGGCAAAAGACAAACTACAGTGAATCAAAGAAAGATTTATCAGAGAAGCAGAGTCTGTTTGGAAGAGCAGAGGTTAGTGTCTTGGCATCATAGAAAGATAACTGTGATACAGATGAAAGATGGTAAAATTTGGTATCACTTGGGCAGTGTTTTTTTTTTTCTAGGGAGCAGCTTGTAACAGGCTTGAGAACAAATGTTGAGGGAAAGAAATGAAGCTGATATTGTCAGTGGCTTGAAATAAATGAGGCATAATATGCTATGAGAAGACTGCAGTGCTAAGAGGCAGAGGGACAAAAGGGTGGTGTGCATTTTTGTTTATAGAAAATGTGTCATTTAAGGAATAAACTATGCAGGTCACTAGCAAATCTGTTTGGAACAGTCAGAAGAAATTGACTTGTCCATATTATTCTGGTCAGTTCCTGTACAAAATTAATTTTAATGTCATTAGTTTCCCACACAGAGGAAACAGAACATTGTCCTGTAGCAGCTGTTACTAGATTCAAACAGTAAGTTTGAAATCTTAGTTGTGAATGCTCCCTGCTTATGTGCTTCTATTTGAGCGAAACTAGATACATTGAGCCTTTTTTTGGATGGATATTTTGGTGGTGTTAAGAGACCAGAGGAGAGTAGTTCATTTTTTTTTTTATCTGAATGCTGGAAAAGTTTCATCCGAGCAGGAAAACTTCTTAATATAGGTGGCAACTGTTTCTTTTGTTCATCATGTTCCTAACACAACAGAAATAAGACTAAGTTATTTCTATGAAGACACTTGTAACAATGCTGCTGAGTGGTAGAATGAAAAGGTTTAAGTAAGCTCTGACAAGTCAATGTCGGAGTAGGCACATCCGAGTACATTAATGCTTTTGGACTCCTTTGCTTTAAAGGGATTAAATGGAAACTTAGTCTTATGTTTGTTGCTAACATTTGTGAACTCTAGTTATGTCTTAAAAAAAAGAAATTGCCTGTGGAATTCTAACCTCATCTGGAATTCAGTAAGTTTCCTCTTAATTCTAGTCTTTGCTCTCTGTAAAGGCTGTGGCTAATGAAACAGCTGCACAAGTGGCTAAAAGGCATCCTGCGCACTAGAAGATAATTATGTTTTTTTCTAAGAGCTGGCCATCGGCAACCAGTGTCACTAATAAAAAAGCTCCATCTTCCTTTCCAGTTACTGCTGTTAATACACAGAGATCCAAAGTAAGGTCAAGTAGTGTGCTGAGGCAGAAGGACATCTGGAGCATCTGTGGCTTCTTGTAACACAGTAGATGTTTTACAACCAGCAGAAGACGAGTGCAATGCTTCACTGGGGTAGATGATAACAGTTTGTACTTGTCTCTAAATTGGAGAGATATGGATTTGACAGATGGACCACTCTGGATAAGGAATTGGCTGGATGGTCACACTCAGAGCTCCTGTCAATGGCTCGATCTCCAAGTGGAGACCACGGACAACTGGCGTTCCTCAGTGGTCAGTATTGGGACCGCTGCTGTTTAACATCTTTGCTGACATGGACAGTGGGATGGAGTGCACCCTCAGCAAGTTTGCTGATGACATCAAGCTGTGTGGTGCAGTTGACATGCTGGAGGGAAGGGATGCCATCCAGAGGGACCTGGACAGGCTTGAGAGGTGGGCCTGCGTGAACCTCATGAAGTTCAACAAGGCCAAGTGCAAGGTCCTGCACATGGGTTGGGGCAATCCCAAGCACAAATACAGGCTGGGCGGAGAATGGATTGAGAGCAGCCCTGAGGAGAAGGACTTGGGTGTTGGTTGATGAGAAGCTGGACATGACCCAGCAGTGTGTGCTTGCAGCCCGGAAAGCCAACCATATCCTGGGCTGCATCAAAAGGACCATGGTCAGCAAGTTGAGGGAGGTGATTCTGCCCCTCTACTCCACTCTCATGAGACCCCACCTGGAGTACTGCGTCCAGCTCTGGGGCCCCCAACACAAGAAGGACATGGGCCTGTTCATGGCCCTCCTCTGGACTTGCTTCAAGATGGTCAGAGGGTTGGAGCACCTCTCCTATGAAGACAGGCTGAGAGTTGGGCTTGTTCAGCCTGGAGAAGAGAAGGCTGTGGGGAGACCTTCTAGCAGCCTTCCAGTATCTCAAGGGGGCCTCCAAGAAAGCTGGAGAGGGACTTTTGACAAGGGTATGCAGTGATAGGACAAGGGGGAATGGCTTTAAACTGAAAGAAGGTAGATTTAGATTAGCTATAGGGAAGAAATTCTTCACCCTGAGGGTGGTGAGGCACTGGCACAGGTTGCCCAGAGAAGCTGTGGCTGCCCCCTCCCTGGAAGTGTTCCAGGCCAGGCTGGATGGGGCTTTGAGCAACCTGGTCTAGTGGCAGGTGTCTCTGCCCATGGCAGGGGCATGGGAACTAGATGATCTTTAAGGTCCTTTCCAACCCAAACCGTTCTATGATTCATTGGGTTAAAATACAGCTTGTTACCTAATGAAGCTGGCCAGACTGCAAACTGACCTGCATTATGAGAAACATGCTTCAATGCCTTTCATGATGATCTGATTTGATTGTACTGGAGCTACTACGCTGCTATCATTTTCTGTCAATTTTTGCTAGCCTGTTTGTTAAGGCAGGCATCGTTTGATTTGATAACAGGTTTCAATCGCTGATAATAAAACTTTTTTGCAACAAATGACCTCAGATCCATATCTCCTGCACAGTGTTGGCTGTAAGTAGAAAATTGGGGCTGACACATTCCTTTTTCAATGTTTTCTGTCTGGTTTAACAGCCAATGTAAAAATCACAATGGAAGTGGCTCTATTATTAAATTAAAAGGGGGGGAAAAGCTGATTTTGTTTCACTGTTTCCTTTATAGTTTGATGGACCCCGCTACAGGCAGAAGTGAAATGAAGCTGTTGGGTTTTTTTTTAAAGGCAGGTAGAGAGGTATGGTAAAGCTTAGGAGTTGTCAGAATTCATGTTTTAAGTATTCATTTTGATTGATTAATTCTGGTTATTGAAGAAAGTCAGGTTGATCTAGGACCTGCTTCAGAGCTTTACAAAAGTAAAGACTAATGTAAGAACCTAGGATTGGGAGAAAGTGCTTCATATTCATACACAAATACTAAACTTATGCTTTTGAGGAGTTAATTGAAATGAGTATATTTTGCCTAGCATTGAACTTCATAGTGTTTAAACAAACACTGAAGGACTGTACTAATACGTAAACTAGGGAAAACATGGTGAAATTGAATTGTCCCGAGTCAAAGAAATGCTGAAAAGTAAACATATGCCATTAAACATGGAGGAAGTAAAATATGCATCAAACTTTGTTCTTGTTTTTATTAAATGGGAAAATCTTCATGAGCATAAATGGCTGCTAGTTGCCTTTTGTGACTGGTGCTTTTGGGGGGAAAAAAAAATCTTTCCATGTGGTAAATGAATGCTTTAAGATATTTTCTTTAATTTAACAGTATTCTTTTGGCTCCTGGCAATAATTCATTGGTGTGGCATGTCTGGTGGCGTGGGGGAACGTCTCAGCGTAGGACACTTACAGAAGCTCTAACAGGGTGCTGCACAGACCAAACCTTGGAGAGTCTCCTTAGGAAAACCTGTGCCAGCATTGAAGGCAAGTGCAGGCGCTCGTATGGTGCTGGCAGGATGTATCAGCCAGCCTTACAAACCCCCGTGAGGCTGGAACATTCCACTATTCCCACCGCACAGACGAAGCACAGAAGGATAAAGTACAAATATTTTTTTTTTAAGTACCTGAATGTTTTAAAAGCATAAGTACAAATGTACTCGTGTACAAATAAATGAACCTCCTATTACTATAAAAATACCTCCTGCAGTATGTACGTCCCTATGTTCATTAGCAAAGTTTGTTACGCCATAACATAAACAACTTACACTTTAAAGTAAATGCTTTGTGTGATCACTACTGATTTTCATGTTTTAAGAGGTGGGGGAAGGTAGTTCTTCAATCTTCCATCTTTTGCTGTCCCCTTAAAGAAGCCTGAGGTTTGTTTAACCCACAGGTCTTTACTTAGCCAAGAGCATATCTTGTCTTCACTCAAGCTGCCTGTTGCGTGTGGACCGTGCTTCTTTCCAAAACCTGTGCCAGTCCTTTCCACTCACTTTTAGGAAACGCTACCTCTGTATGGCTGTTCCACTGATACGTGCCTCAAGGCATGTATCCTTACTGATGTACCTGCCCTTTTCTTACGTTTCTATTTTGCGTCCCCTCCCTTTCCATCCCAATGGTGTCTCTTTGTTTCTTAGATTTGTTCTGTGCGCAGATGCTTTTTCTAGCTTTACTTTCCCATAGACTGTGTAGGAATGAACAATAATCGCATAACTTATAGAAAGCAATTTATTTATCAGTCTCTTTCCTAGTGGTTGATCAACGTTCCACGGGCACCTTTGTAGCTACAAGTGCCAAAAAAACAGGAGGAGCCTGAAGTTGCTGTCTCCGGAGTTGAGGGAATATTGTAGAGCATTTTGTATTGCTGCTGTTCTGTGGATGAAAGGAGATATACTTCCAAGGTATATCAAGGTGCCACACTTCTTCCGTCCTGCATTAACCCTCTTTCTTTAGTAAAGATACAAAATAATTTCTGGAGGGCTTCCTCAATTAAAAAAAAACCCAAACACAAACCAAACAAAAAACAACAAAACAAACCTTTCAATGTCTCACTTTTATTAGAATTAGTAAATGGAAGTAGAATACTACTACAGCAGACACCTACCAAGTAAACACTATGCACAAGGTGCTTCTGAGGTCCGTTCTTCAATTAATACTTCTCAATAACTTTAATGACAGGTACAGCAACACTACAGAGAGAACAGATCCTCCAATCTCAGATGCAGTGGTGCTTTTCAGCTTAGTTCTTCAAATACTTACCATCCCCAGCCTTTTTTTTTAATTTATTTGTTTTACCACTTAAATAGCTGTCTTGGGATGCAAAGTGCAGGACCATGTGTAACATACTTTTCATGGAGCTTGCAGAGTAATCAAAATGTTTTTATCTAGCCATTTTCAACCTACACAAACTTCAAGAGGAAATATCTTGCTTTTCAGTGAAGATGCATGCAAGAAAACAGCTTAGATTCTCAAAGAGATTGTGCAAAGTAATCATTTAGCCAGCAGAGGACTGTAGAACCACGTATCACGTCGTTATTGATGCAAAAATGTTCAATCACAAAGAGCAAGGGGAAAACCCGTGTAGCAAACTATGTAGGCGAGACAGTCTCTTAAACATGGTAAAATACTGAAAAGGGAGGGCTCTTTTCTTTGTTTGTTTCTCATTAAAGAATTTAATTTGCCCCAGGTTCCCTTTGTCGATGAAGATCTATGGGAATTTTGTTTACATTTTGAAGCACATTGCCAAGACGAGTACTTCATATGGCAAGTAGACGGAACCTTTTGGGGTAATGACAACGCTACAGAAATGGTGGCGCGTTCCCTAAAGGAAAACATACTTCATTTGTAATGAACATTATGTCTGCAGAAACTAATGGCACAACCTCCTATTCAGTTTATGTAAAATAAAACAGGCCCATATGTTGCTGCTTTTAGAGTTTGGGTGTTTAAATTAAATGTTGTTTAATGAATATTCAAGCCCATTTGCTCGAAAGTTGTGCTCAGCGTAGCATCTTTTTCCTCAGTCTTTGGTCTTACCTAGAGTATTAAGCCATTACAAGAGGGTGCTAAAGCTGAGGCATCTGTTTCTAACTAAAACTTGGATATTAAAATGCCAGAGCAGATGAGAGGGTAAATAAAGACATACAGTAAGAGGATCATATTATTTTTTGTTTTGTAATTAAGACTGAGAAAGGTTCGGTATGCATGACACCCTTTAAGAAATGGGAACATTCCCTGTGCGACAGCAGCTGCAGTTTGGGTATGTTACAGTGGCATATTCACTCCACTCCTCAGTTCCTATAGGAGTTAATTCGGCTTTTTCAGCAAGCGTGGGCCAGATGCCTCTGCTGGGATGCCTCAGCAGACTGCTTTCTGGGGACATTTGCATCCCTGTGGGGCTATAGGCAGCTTCGAGGTCTCCGTGCCTGGGTGTGGGCAGGTTGACTAGAGGCGCTCCATAAAAGCCAGGGTTCACACACTGCTGGTAACAAGGTTTTACCTTTTATCGTCTATCCCCAGTTCAAAGACAATTAGAAATATTAGTAAGCTGGAAGAATTTCTCTGGAAGCCAGATCTGTCCTATTGACTGCCCTAATGAATGGTCTAGACCGCTCAGACCTGAAATACATTGGGCATTCGTCGTCGAAGGTCAGTAACGGCACTGTGAGAGGTTACTCTGAGTTGGGAAGGAACCCGTGGCTGCAAATAGATGGTTGAATTCAGCCTCATTGTGCATTTACTTGCAGCTATTAAATCAAGTTTTTAATTCATGAAGGCACTCCTGTGTATGTTTAAATCCATATCTTTTCAGGAAAATCTCTACAATAAGACAAAACCTGAAATATGTACTTAAATGTTTTCATGAACTTTATCTCTGAGTCCGGAAATTGACAGCACTATCCTCTTTTTCTAATAGCATGGAAAAAATCTCATTAGAAGACAGCTGGAATGTAAACACAAATCACAATAATTGGCTTTTACGTATTTTCATGAGGGTTCTTCAGATGCTTGTTTGTATTGCACAAGTGCAATATCGTAGATATACAGTGAAGCCCTCTTCAGAGAATAATTGATACATGGATAAAATACTTAAAAACATTCCCTAATGCTGTAAATCTAAATGAGGGCCAAGACTATTACATGAGAAAAACAAATACACAAACCCTCAAATTCTTTAAAATTCTGTTATTTGCTAGAGCTTCCCTGGCCGAACTAATTCCGCTGTCTCTACTGAGCTAGGTTGTTAAGCATCCATTAGGGCAAGAACAGAACAAGAAATTGCCTGCCCAACGAGGTGTCACCTGAAGATAGTTAACCTGTTCTGGGCATGTCTGTAGGCATAAAAATTCACCATTTATCTGTCTCTTCTTAGAATATTTGTTAGGTATCTCCAATTAGAAAAAGAAATCTGTACATAGATGAAAAATTTAATGAAGTTACCAATACCATCACTTGTCTGCAGTGTGAACTTCTGGGATGAACCACACTTCAATTTCTTGTTGTACTTCAACAGGCAATGAGGCTGTCCTGGCTGCTGTGCAGTGAGCAGGGAGAGCCAGTCCTCCCCTGAAGAACTGATTTGAGTTTGCATCTCAGTTCTGAGCTCCTAAAACTTGCAATGCATAGGAAAATTATTTTTTCTTTTAAAAACTTGATATGATTGAGAGAGAGTGGGATAATTATTATATTTTTTAAATGTAGCTCTATGTTAAACTTATTTCTTATGCAAGCCTCTGTGTGCATTCAGTGAGTATATCTATCGCTGTAGTGAAACAATTCTGATTTTAGCATTTATTATTTCTATGGAGCCAACCCAGACGACAAAGGGAAATGAACTGTCCCCTGTTCATCATCAGTGGGACTGCTCAGTGGTTGCCATCTGCTACTGTTTTCTAAACCCTCTGTGTGCACAGGGGTAACGGAAAAAAATCCAAATGTTGGGATTTTTTTGGATTCAGACTGCACTGCAAGTGAGTATGTGTGTGTGTGCTGAATTTGCAGATAATTTGCTCCTTTTAGCTATAGGACAAATACAGTCTGAGCAATTTTACGTTATGTCGACAGGATGACTAAAGTATAGGTGGCTTGAAACCACTAGCAAATGGCTTCCCAAGTCGCCAGTGTCTGACTTCAAGTTTCTAGAGCCCTCTCTCAGATAGCATCCTGGCCAGTTCAGCACTCGGAATTCAGCCCCCAAGTCCCGTTTTGTTTCCCTGTGTCCCACCCTTCACCAGTTACAATCTGTTTAAATTGCAGAGAGCAAACTATTCCCCAAACACCAGGAAAATATAAAAGAGTATTTTTTTCCCCCTATCATGCTTTAAAACACACTAGCTCTTTCTTCCTCACCTTTCTTCTTGTCAGCTATAGCAAACACAAACTGTCCCTAAGGAGAAAACAAACACTTGCTGTGATATGCAAACACACTATGAATTCACGACATCAGTGCTAACACGGCTTGTTTCAGCACCAATTTAAACCCCATTCTCCTGCACCTTATGTCATCTCTTCCTGGCTACCTATCCAGCTTCTTCCAGGTTTGTCAATGTTAACCTGGCGTCCACCCTTTTGAATGCTAAAATGTGGTATCCCCCTTTCTGCAGTAGCGTGCATGTTAAAACATGGAAATATTTTTGCATCCTCCTTAATGCTATATAGGAAAGATGAAAGAGGCCGTGGAGAACAATTGTACATCATGGATCTAGCCCTCAGGATAGGAATGATACTGATGACAACCTGTCGAAATGCTGAACTTGTGGTGGTGTTTGGATGAAAGAGAGAATGCAAATGAGGGATATGGAGAAAATAAAAGCTTCAGGATGGGCAAGGGGGATTTTCCAGCAACAGAATAGCAAACATTGTCAGCACACTTGTGATTACAAGTCATATAGCCCTCCGCTGTTGGGAGCCAGAAGTGTCTCTACATCATTTACACTCCTTCCCAAAGACATTATAATGCCTGAAAGAAAATAAATCTAGACAGATTCCACAAGCTACAGAAGGAAGATTTGCTTTATTAAAGTCTTAGAAAAGACTCTCGGACTCTGCTTGCTTACTACCTGCCAGGAGCTGTCTGAGTGTAGACTATGAAAGTTAATGCATTTCCCTGACATTTTGGGTTTGTATATATGGCAAATTCACAACATTGAAAAAAAATGATAAATTGGTTAAGAGGCAGAACCCCTTCATGTAGATGTTCTCACCTGGTTTCAGCTCATCTTCTAACAAGTTACCTTAGCTTGATTAGACAGTAAAATCAATGCTGTTTTCTGTCTTAACTGCGTCCTGTAGGACAATATCTAACTACTGACGTTAGTGGTAAAGCTGCAGTTGAATACTTTGGGGGAATAAGAGATACAATAATGCCTAAAGTTGTGGGATGTATTTCCATGCTTTAGTGTCGACAAAGACCCATTATGCTGTAAAACCTAGACTTTTTCTAGAAGACAGCCAGTAATTATGCTATGTATGAAGAAACCAGAGCTCACCCAGGTGTTTTTAGGGAGGGAAGAGTTCTCTCTTCCACCTAGCTTTTAGGCAACATGGTGCAAATATGATCAGGATGCAGGTAAGCAGCACTAGGTAGAATCACTACAAAGCGGAAAGCTGATTCTCTCCGGTCCTGTCTTTTTCTGTGCTATCCCTCCCCCTTGCTTGCCCCCATTGCCTTGCAGGTAGGGCATTAAAAGAAGTTGTATACGAGGAACTGAGAGTAATCGGAGCACAGCAGTCTTTCTTGATTTATTACTTCATTCATTAATCCATATATAAAATGCAATTTAGGACAAGGCTCAGAAATCCTCACTCTGACATGTTCTCACATATTTGATAAATGATTCCACTGGAAGAGGCTTGAAGGGCATCTGCAGTAAATTCTGCCGAGATCTATATCTCAAAACGTTTTTACACTTTCATATCAAATTAGAGGATATCTCATAGATATGGGTAAGTGATGGGATTTCTATCGCTTGGGTGCATGTCTCATAACTCACGAGGGTGGAGGAGTACAAGCAACCAGCACCATAAGAAAGCCACAGCTTTAGGACAGTCCCCTTGAAAATAATTCTCAGAATTGTTTCCTTTCGGCCCAAAGTTGTTAATAGTCATTGAGATGTTTGAAGACATCATTGATATAAATACTGTTTTCTCTAACTATCCAAAGGAAGAAGCACTGTGATATATGGATTCCGTTTGAGTTACTCCAGGCAGAATGTGGCTTCTTAATGTTAATTTGGGGGAGCTGCACAAAATCTTAATACGGCAGTCACACAATCTCCACATACAGGACCAGGATACCGGCGAGACTCTGTAAACTTGGAAACTGCATTCCTTTGATGAGGCTAGAGAGGGGCGGTGAAGCGAAGAGTTTCAGTCTTGGAGAACGTTCCTCTCTCTCTGAACTGGCTCCAGAATATATATCCATCACTGCACTGCCCGTAGGCTTCCCGCTCCCCTTCCACCCTACTTTTATTACTTTTCTTTACTCTTTCTCATTTCTATACATAATATTCCTTTCTCCTAGCTTCCTTCATTCTCCCCTAAGGCTTTATTTGTCAGGCTATCCCTCCAGTTCATGCCATGTAGGAAGCAGTGAAGAAAAGGAATGTCGCTAGCAGGTGTCTGTCAAAGCAACCGAGTGGGAAGGTGTTTACTTCTCACATGCCTGCAAGTGAGAAGTGCATGCGCCCAAGCAACTATAGTCATCTTCCACCTTGCTTTTTATCAAACAAGGATGCAATCTGAGAAGAAACGCTTGTGGACCTTGCTTTTTCTGACACCTTGTTATGATTTGTGTGCTCATTGTATGGTAATATGCACATACGCGTTGAGACGTATGCAAGTGCATGCCTGTGTCCCTGCTGTTTGAATGGCAAACAGGTCAGACAATTCCCAAGCTCACATCGATACAGCAGAAAAAAGGGGTGTAAAGTGGGCATTCCCCTTCTGTTCTCTTGTGCTCCGCTAAGCTACTCCTACAAATTAGAGAACAGAATCAGTTTAGGGAACAAGACTGTCCTCAGAATCTGTTCATTTACAGCTATAGCAGAGAATTACTGTCAGCTATGGGACTTTGTGACAGTGTGAATGAAGCTTTAGTGCTTTATTTTTCAGAAAAAAAATCCCAAATTAGCAAGGTTTGGTCTTGAGCAAACAATTTCAGCTCAGAGCTAATGAACTGATTTGATATCTATTTAAAATCTCAACTTTAAAAAACAGGATTACATTGGATCTTCTAGGTATATAAGACCTAGAAGCTTGATTTTCTCTTTTCTTTGGATTAAATTTTGTTGAGAAGGTAGCAAATAAGTTAGAGTCTGAATTCTAATGACTGCTTCTTTCTCTCGTTCTTGCCAACCCTTTACTTCAAGCACCTTTTGTCTATTTCTCCTGAAATTTAGTACAAAATGTTTTCCTGAAGACCAGATGTGAATTCAGGGATGCTGGTTTCTAATGGAAATTTAGCTGCAACATTACCTCTACATCTGCAGTGAACATAGTATGCTGCAGATCTCAATCATGTATTTAAATTCTCTGTGGATATATAGATTATTGCTGCTGTGCAAAGGAAATCTTTCTGCTACCCTTGAGTAATATCCTCTAGCCTTATTCAGCCTGAAAGTATTTATCAGAAAGTCATTACAGCTGTTTTGTTTGCATATAGCTTTCATTCCTCGTATTTTAATGCCTGGACAGCATTAGCTCAATTAGTCTAATGAATGAGTAGGTCTTCTAATATTTACTAAGTAATTAGTTTATTGGCCTAGATGTAATGTGCTAGGTCTAACTGTGCAATGTGTCTAGCCAAGACTGTTCTGAAGAACTTTGTGGTCTATTTCATATTTTGGCCCAGTGCTTTTTGGAAGAGAAAGAACGGGCTAAAATTTCTGTATCTGTTTTCCTAAATTTTCAAAGCAATAAAGCATCCTAGAAAAGGTGATACTCTTGCCCTACTAAACTCCCAACTGGAGAACTCTGAATCCCTTCTATCTAGGGCAATCTGGATGGATTGGACAGCACCTGGGAGAGAAACTAAAATAAAGGGCCATCTTTTGATTTCCAGTTGCCACGTAGCATGCAACAACAGAAATGGAGGACAACGCAGGGGAATATATACCATGGATCCTAAAATGCTCTATTATATGCTCTTCTCTCTCCAAGGGAATAAAAGAACAAATGCGTAGCAGATGTTAGTTGTGTTACTTATTATGCTACTTGAAAGTGCTGAGAGATTACCAAGAGCAGCTCCTATCAAAACATACAGATACACTATGAATGGAAACAACTAGAACAGTGTTATATATAACCAAAGTAGCTCAGACTGTTTCTTAAGAAGCAGAACAACAAAGTCAATCAACCACACCTTTTTTTCCTCCCTATTTATTCTATGAAAAAAGATAGGTAGTTTATGAAAAGACTCCTTGTAGCAGGCCGAACAGCCTTACGGGTAAATCAGCACTAGCCCTAACGCGAAGGGTTTGTGTCGGAACCCAGCTGCAGGTCTCGTCTGTACCGGGCCCAGGTGATGCTCATTTTCTGCGCAGGGCGAGCAGGTCAGCGGTGTAACAGCTGCTGTTTGTCAGAGCCAGGGGAGACAGGCGGCTTTTTCTTCTGCCAGCCTTGGGCCTGGCCTTCCTACCCTCCTGGCTGCTTAGAATCTGAAAGCCCTGAGAAAGGAGGATCAGGAGCGGGTGGCTGAACGTTCATGGGCTGGTTTCTTCTGGATAAGAAGGTGGACTGAGATGTGCCTGAATGCTCTGGGGATCATCAGCCCAACCTGAAATTCAAGGAGAGCAGCCTTAAGAAGTCTTGAACTCAGATGAAGGTAGGAAAACTCTGGGATCTCTGTTTAAGACTGCTGGAGCTTCACTACCTTTATTCAGCAACTGAAAATGTTTAAAAGAAAGAGCAAAAAGTTAAATGTGTGAGTGAAATAGTCTCTGTCTCTTTAGGTAAAAAAAAAAAAACCCAAACCAAAAAACCAAGCCACTTTGACTTGCCTTTAAACTTGAAGCTGTCCTTTGTGTCAAAAACACACAAAAGAGAATATAGGAAAGTAAAAAGAGTATGCTGTTAAATGAATAAAGAAGATATACATTATAAAGAAATGTTTAGAAATAAGGTCTTTCTTTGTAATTACTTTCACTTATTAGCCCCTTAGGTTTTGACCCAAAAAGTGGCTTTATAAAAAGGTGTTCTCTAGTTCAAGCAGTATTTCTAGCTAGCCTAGAAACTAAAATTGGAGTATGCGAGCGAAATCTCTTCCTATTTACTCGGTCTCTGTTTATTCTGTATGGCACATCCCACAATTTGAAGGCTGCGTAGCTTTGTTTCTTCTAAGTTGTGCTTTAACTCAGTGACACTATGCACAGCTGTAGGGCATAAAATGAAGACATATAGGGCTATACAGCTCAGTGCATATGTGATTGTAAAGTTACTGGTTGCATCCCCTTTGCGCTTGTATTTCTCAGTGTTACAAGGAGTGTTGTGAATTCCGAGGCATTCCCAAGGTTTACTACAAGATATCTGTACTTCTGGTTGTAAGGAGTTTGCCTCAAAGGCAACTTATGCTGCCTTCTAGTCCTGGTTTATGCAAATGATAACAGATATCAAAGGCTTCTGAAGATGGACATTGGATCATCTCTTTAATGTAATATCGTTGTCATAGAGGCTAAAGTTATGGTAGGGGCTATAATGAATACAGGAGTCTGTTCACAGGGCTTGAAAGTGTGGCCTGAAAGGCAATTCGAGCATGGGATGCACCAGATATCTTCCTCTTGAAATACTTGCTGGGGCAATTCAGTCATCCACCCTTAAGATGAAAAGGACACAATAGGCTGTTTTAGCCTTAGGGCCTTTTTCTGCTCTACAGCAGCATCGCTGCTAACGATGCTGAATGGGGCATCCCACATAACTAACTACTGGAAGCCTAAGCAATTTGTGAAGCATCTTAGAAATGTTTGTGGAAGCCTTGGGTAGATGTGGAAATAAATATGGAAACAGCGGCCTCTCGCTATTTCATATATTATTTACATTCATAGTATATGAAATTGATTAGTGTGGTGTCAGAGTTACTTTTGTGTGCCACATATGTTAACTGAAAAAATGCATAACTGCAATGCAAGGACAGGAGGTGGTCCTCGGGTAGCAATTTTGCTTCCTGGCTTTCAGGAAGCTATTTACATTTGGGCAGGAGAAAGGAGATAGACTTGGCCTTTTATATTACTGGATTCGAGAAGTCTTTACATTAATTATCTTAGAGTAAGCCAGTTCTCTGATTTTTCTACCTTGCTAACTGCTGCTGTATTTCACAAAGATGGATAATATGTAGTGGATGCCCCTGCTGTCATGGGCAGTAGTAGAATGCTTACTGACATTCAAATAATCATCGCTATGTTTCAGGACTAACAAACCATATAATGGTAAATGGTTAAAAATAAAAGACATTTTAGACTGTCCTTGTAGCATTTCAGGGAACCAATTCTATCCTGATTCACTGTTGGAAGGTTCAAACAGTGAACTGAATCTTTGTGAACAATTACCTATCAAAGGAAAAGTTTTCTCCCAGTGACAAAACTTTCTGAAGGTGTATGATTTCCTAAAGGTGCCAATCTGTGTTGTTAAGCACTTCTAATACCTTTGAAAGTCTGGTGCTGTATTTCGTTGTTGTGGAAATGTCTACTTGTATGGTGTACCAGGGTGTTAGCATATCAGAAAGCTGTTCCGACTGCTGTACTGGTAATACCGATTGACTGCGATCAATAACGGTACAATCAAAAATAGCATAAGCACTGCTTACCCTTCAGCTTTGGATCTGGCTTTTTGCAAAATGGGAATATTTCACTTTCTGAAACTGCCTTTCATTCTCATCTAATGCTTCTGCTTTCCTCCTCGGTGGAGTTATATGTAAGCTATGATGATGCACCTCTAAAACAAGTTTGAATCCTGCTTTGCAAACATTTATAAATGTTTATAAATTGGTCCCAACATATCCTGTTATCTTATCTCTGAGCTCTGAGTGTTAATAAAGTAATTTCTGATCCCTTCTACTTCATCAATATACATTCACATAAATTCATGTGGCAGTTTAGAGCCAATTAAAATTTATAAGCCACAAGTAGTGAGTGAAATTCTAAGGATTAATTTACTCACTGGAGTATTAATCTGTGTAATGTAGTAGGTTATCCTTCAGTAAACTTGGCTATATGGAGATAGGGAGATACATTTCCTTGCATGTTTTACTGTAAATGCAGTAATTGGTCCCACTGGGCTGTTGAGCTTGAATGGTTACAGGCAGCAGTACCACCGCAGCCTTGGTATGAACCCTGGGAAAAAGAACTGAATCAGCAATATGAAATCCAGTTGTGTTTATCTAGCAGGATCCATCTTGCTCTTCGTTCCCTGCTCAGAGTTTGAGGTCGGGAAAGAAAAAGTGAAATAAATAAAATTAAGTAAAATTGAAAACAAAAAGATAATCCTTGCTGTGAATGTCAGAAAGTGTAACCTATTCCCTCTACCTCCCCCAAACCTCTCCATTTGAAGAAGCGATTGAGAAGGGATTGGAAAAGGGAGGCAGTGATCATAAATTACTTAATACATTCAGCAGAAGGAGCTTCCTCCTCAAAGATTGTGAGTTAGGATCTTTTTACACTTGGAAAACCTAATTGATCAAGCCTAGTAAATCTGACTGTTGTTAATGGGGTTTTAACTATCATTTATTCGGCTAATGATCTCGCTGATAGGGAGCAGGGACAGAAAGAGACTGTGGCTCGCGAAGGGCCACAGGAAAAGCTGGTGCCTGATCCAATGTTTTAATTTAGATCCTTTCCTCTCTGCTTCAAGATGTGCTTCCTTTCATCAGCTCCTGCCTGCCTTCTAAGTTATTAACTGTGAGCTTCCTATGGTAAACCCCCTAGAATTCACATGTGTTTTAAAAAAATTAAGTAAATAAAGCTGGAAAAACACCAGGTGTCAAGGGAACCTGGAAAGATAAATTATTTTCAAGGTTTTCTCTGGAAAAACCCTGTTAGGACAAGCAAATGAATAAATAAACTTGCTGTAGAAACTTGTATCTTGGGAGCACTGAGATTTCAGGACGAATAGTTGCAGTAAGAATTCCTCTCCTAAAAGAGGCTAAGCCTGGTATTCAGCCCTGGTTTTTCACTGCTGTTGCTGGCCGTGGGTTGGAATGCCACCATTCTGGTTGTTATCTTGCATTATTGGATTTATCTATCATATTCCCGCTGACAGGGATGATACTGAAAGGCCAAAACCCGCTGAATTGGTTTATCTGGATGACATGTGACTTATCCCTGTCCAGCCTCCTAGTTCTAATTCTTGTGTTTGTCAACCAATGTGGAGCAGGAATACGGATGTAAAAAGAGGTGAAATGGCTTTCTGCAGGTAGTTCCATGTCAGTTGGGAGTAGAGCACAAGTTCTGCTCCTTGGTGAGCTCTGCCCTGTCTCCTAGGCCACGCATCCTTCCAAACCCTTCTTCCCAGCCCCTGAACATCAGGTCCTCGGGGAACTGTCTGTCTGTTGGACAAGTCTAATCCCAAAGCAGGTTGTGACCTTGCAGGCGGCTGTGTGGCAGTGAAAAGTAGGCAGAAATCACAGTATGGCTACTGGGCTTACCAGTTGCTGGTTGCCAGCCGTACGGTGTGCTGGGCTGCGCGTGAAGAAGCCGTGGTAGCTGTGCATCGCAAGAAGGCGGCGAAGAGCTGCCTGGTTTCTGGCCCCTTTATACAACCAATGCTGGAACGGAGCCCGGAATAAAGGCATAGGATTTAAAGACTTTTTTTAACTGGAAATCATGCCAGTGTGCGCTCATGTATGCAATTAAGATAAAAGACCCTTATTAAGGCTGTCCAACTCTAAAAACTTTTAAAAATTATGGAAATAGGATTATATATGACACAAGTGCTTGGGGGGGGGGGGGGGGGAGGAACACAACCCCCAAAACAGCTTGGAAAGGTATACCAAAGAAACTGCCGCTAGGAATAGAAATTACCTATCAGGTTTCATATACCTAACAGAGTAACTTCTGTCTTAATCAAATTCAAATGTGTATTATCTGATTTTAAATGGTACTTTATTTCATACACAGGTATGTAGTCTGAAGAAAACAAAACAAAAAACTATGTGGTACATTTCAAACTAATTCATGGGGAAGTGCTACCTTGTTTCATACCGTATTATTCCTAAATTGCTAACGCTAATTCTTTCTTCCACCTTCTCTCTCTCTCCAATTATTGAAGCTTGCATACATTCTATTTTTGTGTGCACTGTTTTCTAATTATCTTCTATGAGGTATTACTACTATATCCCTACAGAGAATAACAGAAGTTGGTAGAAACTCATAAAATGCATTTAAAATCCCTCTAATGGATATGTGAATGTGGGGGAAAACAGTGATTTTCTTTTTGTTCTAGCTTTTTAGATGTCTGCCTCTATTCAAACAGTGGCATTTGGGAGATGGAGGTTTGATTAGTATAGTTTTATTCCATGGCATTATTTTCTGGGGAGGAGTCTGGTAAGAGTTGTCTTCCATAAAGGTCCCCATCATAAATGCTAATGCTTGTCATTTGTTCTCATAATTCTCGATAATTTCTTTGGCCTTATTTTTTTGTTACTCAAACTCAGTCACTTTTATTTTTTTTTTATACTGAGCATCCAAAAAGGATCCTCACTTTTTCGAAATAAAAATGGAATGAAATTGCAAGTATCCAATGTGAATAATGTGGACTTTATAACATAATTTACTTTTGCAATTACTATAGTCGCTTTGTATTTGAATGAATCGTATTTTTTCTTCATGACCTGAACTGAAATATTCCCTTGCCAAGAATTTCCCAAGATTTTACTCTGTATAAACAGAACTATAAAATAAAGTACTGTGACATGGAGATTCTTGCACTTCTAACATTGGGCCTGAACAATTGGTTGGATTCTCCACTGGGGAAGTAACTTGACTTTCGTTGGGCTTAGACTTGAGAGGCTTTCACTCGGGTGTAGCAAGGGCAGCTCTTGGGTAAGGAAGCACCATTTCAAAAGCCTTGGCTGCCCTGAAAGCCCTTTAAGGGGGCTGAAGGGTGCAGTCACAGCTGTAGCTGTGTCTAGCCTGTGCCTCGGTGGCACCAGTCTGTCCCCGTTCCCAGGGAGATGCCCGGGGCTGGGGCTGCCCTGTTCCCCAACTGGAGTGGTGGGACAGGCCATGCCCTGGCTGTGCTGGGGAGCCCCGGCAGCGCCTGGGCCGTGCCTGAGGATGTAAGCCTGGACCCAGCGTGACTTCAATTTGGTAGCTGTAATAAGGGCGACTAAAACAATAAGCAGCTTTTAACTGAATGGAGAGACCCCCACTGGCTTCATTAGGCTTTGGATCAGCACTTCAGAGAGTTGATCTTTTTTTCTAACACACAAACTGAAGCCTTGACCCTATTTGCCTAAATACTTAGTGGTGCAAACTGCTATAGCGTAAGGAGCTAATAGTATTGCCTGTGAAATGCGTGCCACATAGGCTGTGCGCCAGTCTGCTGCAAAGAGTATCTGGAATGGTGCATGTACTCAGCTGGGAGGGCAGATTTAAAATTTGTTCAAAGTGCTGGGAGGATAAAGTGATTTCTGATTTATTGCAGATCTGGATCTATATCAAGAAGAGTGACAAGATAGCAGACAGATGGGATGTTTTAAGCAGATCAGTTAGAATTGCAGGATTACTGTTTTTTCTTAGCCTCATGCTTTGGTCCTTTTTGAGATATAGAGGCAAAATTGCACATTGAGTTATTTGGTCTTTTTGGGTCCTTAAGTGACCTGTATACAGTCATGTAAAACTGCTTGAGTAGTTCAAATATATTACAGGAAGTTAAATCATTCTTGTAAGTTAGCTTTGAGACCACTGTGAAGCAGCACTCTTTCTCTTCCACCCCAATGGCACTGATGTTTGACTCTCTCTCTGCTACTGTTCCATTCCACCTCCCACAATGTGTGCCCTGCTATTTCATGGAGCAAGTATAGAGTTCATTGATCTACAGCTGCACCCTACTGAACTTCTGCAGTGTCTCTGTCTTCTGTAGGTCTCTGGTTTGATCTTTCTCTCTGCCTGTTGTAAGCTACAGCTGAAAAAGCTATTCTCTGCTGATTAAAATGCAGGATGGGCTGGCTGGCATTCCTCTTGGCAAACGTTGCCCTGGTCACCAGGGGTGGGAACACATGGAATAATGAGCTTTAATCCTTGTTAATAATACATATGAAACATGCAGGCCAGCCAGCCTCAGTTGTCAGAAGACTCTGATTTAGTAAGCCTCACCTCTTTGGAAAGAAGTGATGAAGATTGATCATTGCTTTTTGTCCACTGATGTTTACTTCCCATTTACATTGTTCTTGACCTTTCTTCCTCACGAGCTTCATCACATGTTAGCAGACCCTTGTGTGATCTCTTGCATGTCAAAGCACTGGCTTGTCAGGCAGCATTTTTCTTTCTTTTTTAAGGTTGTAATTCCCATTTGTGCAGCAGCACTAAGCCTGTGCTTAAATTTGTGTAAGGAGGCATTTGGCGCGGGTATCGGTCTCTGGGTGTTTGTGTGACTGTTGAGGGAAGTGGCACAGCTAGTGCCCATAGTATGAGCCACGTGCTCACCCTACACATGGAAAACCCTGAGACGCAGGGGCTTGCCTATAGCTGTTGCTCTGGGGAAGCTGTTATCCCAGGCTGAAAAGTCCCGGCTGGGTTGTGGAAGAGAGGGAATAATTTACCAATTTCATATGTGTTTTCTTTTTGACAAAAGAGATGCTATAGATACTGTGGGGCCCCTTCACCTTGCCCCAGGCCGCATCCCAGCTGGCTCGTGCCTGCCAGCCTCCCAGCTGCAGGCTGGCTTTGGAGTAGCGGAGGTGGAACATACCAACGCCTGAAGCTGCGGCAGTAAATTATTATCGTGATGCTTTTGCTGCCATGTCCTCTGCCCTGGGAGGGAGAAGATGCTGCATTAACCAGCTGTTTGGGCTCCTCTGCTGTCTCCTGGCTCTGCCTCGCTCAGCTGCTGCAGGATTGCTGTGAGGTGTGGGAGAGAAACCCTCCGCAGCGCTGTCGGACTCTGTGCGGTTCTGCGCTCCTGCGATTTGGCTCTTCTGCCATCCTGGGTAGGACACAAATGAAGAGGGTCATACAGACCTCTGCACCATGATAACAAACGGCTTCTAGTGTTTCACGTCTACCAAAGTAATTTGTCTGCACATGGGAAAATGTATTTTGTTGGAGTTTTCCTGGCAGCATCCATACCATTATCTTGATAAAAATGTCTTTTTAAAGGCTTTTTAATGAGATTTTTCTAATAACTTCAAAGTAGTCAAGCACAGTGGTCTTGATCTTTTCCAAACGGACTGCACAAAACAATATGCTTTGGTACCAAATTAGTAGTGAATGGGAGGCGAGGCCAGCTTTGTTTTCAGCACTTTGTTCTCAAGCTAGAGCTGCTTCTGTTTATACCCACCAGAGGGTTTAGAGGTGGTCTTATTTTACAGACTGGGTCATGAACTGCTGTGCTAGATAGACCCACAGATGCTGCTATTGATGATACTCCCCAGGTCCTAGTTTCTTGTATCATAGAAAGATCTAGCCTTCTTTACACTTTTCCTAATTGTCTAGGTGACTGCTAGTATAAAAAACCAAAACAAAACCAAACCCCAACAAACTAAAGCTGGTTTAGGAAGAAGAAAGAAGCATCAGAAAGACTGAGCTCCTGAAGCTTTTCTTCTTGATGAATGATAATTGAACTGTATATTTAATGTGAATAAATGACTTGGATTTTCTGCTTTATTTGAGTCTGCATACAGTGAAGAAATGAATATATTGCTGTGGGATTACTTCAAAAGTACTGCTTTAAAAAACAAACCAAAAAACTTGTATGCACCAATAAATGTACTATAACTTCTACCACAAGGCCTATATAAGGCTTTTTTTTAAAAAAAAGAAAAGTTGTGTTAAATGCTGGCAAGATAAGATACACTGACTGTTTAAAAATTCCTGTACTGCACGTAAAGTAAAAGTACAAATGATATGGCTACCTTAGCATGGTAGGATACTTTGTCTTCTGTGGGGACTTGGGTATATAGCCACTGTCAGCTTATATCTATCTTCTAAGGAAAATGGTACAGTAGGAGTGTAACACCTGGGTACGTGGAGAATTCACAACTGCACATGATAGACTTGGGCCCAAATGTCTGATTTAGAAGAATTTATGTACTCTTGACTTTTTTAATGAGAAGATGCTGGAGACGCACAAGAGCGAAGTGGTGAAAGCATTTTACCATGGAAAACCAGGCACAGATGTAGATCCATTACCAGGCTCCTTGTGAAGGCCAAACCCTGATGACCACCAGCTAGCAACTCTAAATTGCCCGTGGGCTGCTGGCACAACATTTTCCTTTGTGCTGTAGGTTGCATGCTATGGCGAGCCTTGGCCATGCCAGCTCTGTGACCCAGTTGGTTCAGGAGAAATCTTATATTAGGTAAGAAGAAAGTGTGTGTGTGCTGTGGGGAGACCACAAACACAGACAGTGAAGCCTCTGGGACAGTTTAAGCTGGTGGTTTTCAGCAGCATCAAGCATTATCAGTCAGTGGCTTCTATATTTGCGTGACTACTTACATGTATGAACTAACATTATTGCACTTGGTCAGGTCTTAGTCTCCACTGCACAGTACTATATTATGAATATGCATGAGCTATACTGGTGGGGAAAGGTATGAAGGATGCAGAGTTGCACACAACTATGAACCTTGTGCTCTTGATGTACTCTCCACAAATAGCAATACATTTGGGTAATGTACAAAACTTTATCTTGCTCATTGATTACTACATGAGACCCTCAAGGAGTCACACGTGCAATGTAGGAGTACTGTGCCACTCTGAGTCCTTGCATCTGAACTCTCAGTTGAGAAAGGGTCCCAAAGATAATCTGGCATTCAGCTCTTGTTGACTCCTTAAACATTGAAAGTTTAAGCCCCACCTGTCAAAACTGCTGTTCCTTGTGCATTGTGGTTATTGGTGAAGCTTAGGTGCAGTTTGAACTTGAAAAGTGAGATACAGCCCTTCCTGCGCTGCCTGTGGTGTCTTCCAGTGCTAGTCGTGATTTCTTTGCTAGATCCTCTGTGGATAGAATCACAACCCCATCTGCTCTTCAAGATGTTTCTTTATTTTTAGGTTCATGCTGTGCTTGGGCCCCTTCCCCTGCAGCAGCAACACACTTTGCCTCTCTGACAGAGGCTTAAAATAGCAGAATGGAGATACTGGCTCCTACCAGGCAACGGCAACATCAATCCTCTGTCTCACCACTCGGTGTGTCCTGGCAGGCTGAAGCACTACCTTGCTCTGACAAAATAACTGTATGCTTACGTACAGATTATGGTAAATGCTCTGTTTGGCCCTTATTCAGGGAAACCCAGATTCCCATCAGTCAGAAACATTTCATTTTTGCTTTAACTTTTTTAAACCCTCTCTTGTTAGCAGACTTCAGTGGGCCACTTGCAATCTATTAGGAAAATGAATTCATATGGTTTTTTTATTCTTGATATATTGCCAAATCACAGGACCATATTTGTCTGCCTGCTTACTTCACTTTTGTAAACAGTGAGCAGAGTATGCTGTTCCGATGCTCAGGCTATGGAGCGTGTTGCATAAGGAAATAAATATGAATATTTTAAAGCATAAGGATTTGTCATGTTTAGGAGACAAGCAATTGTCCAGTCTTTATCTCTGTGTATATGTGTGTATATATATATTAAAAAATTCCCATACTCATAATTCCTGGATTTATTATTGTTTTGGCATTATTAAAGAGGGGCTAACTCATTTTTTGGAACAACCTTAAGGAGAATGCAGTTTAAATGTTAATCGTTTTTAACTCCACATTATGTGATTTGTTAACATTAATATTTAATTTAATGGAGTCAAAAGATTAATGCTAGTGTTTACTACTAAAAAAGGCAAAGATGCTGCAGGACAGCATTTAGCTTTGCCGTACTTTAGAAAATATTACTGAGGAAAATATTCATGCTGCAATCGTACAAATATTCCTTTCCTTCCCTTTGCCCCTCCCGAAATCTCTCCATTCTCTCATTCCTTATTCCTAAAAATAAGCCATAGGGTTCTAATGGGGACACTGATTAAATATTCTGCTCTGTAATTTATGCAAAAGCGAATCCCAACAGGAATCAGGGACTCTGAAAATCTGTTGTGAAATAATTATCCTGAATGACATTGTAGAAATGGTCCATGAGGATGTTGTCAATAATACATTACATAAAATCTGTTTGAAATAAACCTTGAAAATTACATGATATTCATGGGAACCTGAAAGAATTATCAGTAAACAAATTTAATCAGCTTGATGTTATGCATACCACTCAACCTCTTATTATCTGATCATCTAGGTTTTAGAATGCTATGGGGAATTGAATGACAATTAATACTAAGATAGAGCTGTAGGAGCTCATGTGGTGGCTGCAGAACTACCTGATTCTCTTAATTTTTGCTCATCTCTCTTCATTTGCATTCATTTCTTGCTGCCACAGTCTTCAGTGACACCCACTGGTAGTGACCTGGCTGTTTGTTGTTGCAGCCATTCCCTTAACAAGAAGGTACTTGTTAACAAAGAATGAACCTGCTTGACAATGAAATCATTCTAATTCTTCTCACATACTGTGAAACGGTTATACCAATGTCTAGACGCTTCTGGTTGTGATATCCAAACTGCATTGTGACAATGGAAGCCAAACCACGATCAAGTGCAGCATAAACTACATTTTAAATCATGTACAGATTTATTGATGCTTCTTGCAGTAAAAGGCAGGACCATGGTGAATCCCATTGCAAGAAAGTTCAGAAGAGGTGGTACCTATTTCTGCTTCACTGAAGTCAGTAGGAATTTTGCCACTGACCTCCTAAGGAGAAACAGGATTGGAATTTCATTCACCTGAAATCTGTTTGGGTTTTTTTTAGGCTATTTGTTACTAGATATCTACTGAGAAAGTCCTATATAAGGCAAAAAATATGCAAGAGGACTTGATGGGAGCTTCTAAACTTCCTTTTTTTTTAAGTAGGGAAACAGTGCAGATGGTATATCTTTCTTATTTGAGGTCATTGGTCACACATATACTAGCATCTAGGACTTAACTTTAGTATATGCTTTCGGTTTTACACATGCATTTCTTATAGGGATTTTCTGCTTTGTGTTTGTATTTGGATGAAATCGTGTGACGTTAGAACAGCGCAATCATGTCCCTATTACAAGATAGTACTTCACTTCATTCACTAGTTTTGAATATGCAAGTGAGAATGCTGCCAAGGTGTATTGCGTTTGCGTGGCAAGGTTTTGGTAGCGGGGGGCTACAGGGGTGCCTTCTGTGAGAAGCTGCTAGAAGCTTCTCCTATGTCTGACAGAGCCAATGCCAGATGGCTCCAGGACGGACCCGCTGCTGGCCAAGGCCGAGCCCATCAGCAACGGTGGCACCTCTGGGATAATGTATTTAAGAAGGGGAAAAAAAGAAAACCCTGGGGGAATATAGCAGTGAAGAGAGGAGTGAGAAAATGTGAGAGAAACAGCTCTGCAGACACCAAGGTCAGTGAAGGAGGAGGGAGGACGAGCTCCAGGCACTGCAGCAGAGATTCCCGTGCAGACCATGGTGAGGCAGGCTGTGCCCCAGCAGCCCATGGAGGTCCATGGTGGAGCAGATATCCACCTGTAGCCTGTGGAGGACCCCACGCCAGGGCAGGTGGATGCCTGAAGGAGTCTGTGACCTCGTGGGAAGCCCATGCTGGAGAGCAGGCTCCTGGCAGGACCTGTGGAGACAGAGGAGCCCACGCTGGAGCAGGTTTGCTGGCAGGACTTGTGACCCCGTGGGGGACCCACGCTGGAGCTGTCTGTTCCTGAAGGGCTGCACCCCATAGAGAGGACCCACGCTGGAGCAGTTCATGAAGAACAGCAGCCTGTGGGAAGGACTTGCGTCGGAGAAGTCTGTGGAGGACTGTCTCCATGGGAGGGACCCCACGCTGGAGCAGGGGAAGTGTGAGGAGTCCTCCCCCCGAGGAGCAGCAGAGACAACATGTGATGAACTGACCACAGCCCCCATTCCCCGTCCCCTTGTGCCGCTTCAGGGGAGGAGGTAGAGAAATCAAGAGTGAGGTCGAGCCCAGGAAGAAGGGAGGGGTGGGGGGAAGGTGTTTTTAAGATTTAGTTTTATTTTCTCATTATCCTACTCCAGTTTGGCAATAAACTAAATTAATTTTTCCCAAAGTTGGGTCTATTTTTCCCATGACAGTTAATTGGTGAGTGATCTCCCCATCCTTATCTCAACCCAAAGACTCTGTCTAATCTTTAGGGAAGTCACAATAGAAATTACTTTTGCAACTGTAAATGATGGATATATAATGATTTCTGAAATAAAGGGCAAGCACTTTATTCTTAATATTAGCAAGATGTGCTCTAATAATTTTTTGAGGTCTCAACATTTTGCCTTGTTCTTAAGATCACCACAGAATGTACAGTGTATCTTGTATTTAGAAGAGTGATATAACCTTTTGAAAGAATATTTTTCTTGATGGTAGGGTTGTGAAGGAGCTTAGAATGGAAAGAGAAATACCTTTTTCTGTGATGTTTAGGTGTGCTGAAGCAGGATAGTGTATATTGACTGGGGCACCTGTCCATATTACATTTCAATGTGTACCGGTCTGGATGAATATTGATTGAAACAATATCTGCTTCACTAACTCTTTTCTTTCAGATCTTTTATCCAGTTCTGTTTTCTCACTTTCCAAGTTCAATGGTTTTACCTTTGTATCACCTTAGCTAAGCCATGGAAACTTAAAATGAAAATTAAATACTCAAGCAGAGTACTTATTTTCCTGTTCTTATAATAAGAACACTTAAAAAAAATAATGGCATTTTATTAATTAAAAAAAAAAAAACCTACTTCAGGCTGGAAATAAATGAAATTGTGAGGCAGAAGATAATTTTTATTACCAAGATAAAATGCCTTAACCCCTTACTCTGAGGGAAGATGACAGAGGCCAACCAGCTGGTATCGGGAGGAGACATGATTTAGCTCTACTATAGTTGTATCTAGTTAAAGTGATGTCTTTGTTTAATTGAGCCAGATTCATGTTTAGTGTAGTCCACTAAAGGTCTTGCTAATACAACCTTAGTGTTGTAAGCGGGGGTGGGAAGAGACGGGATGGCACTGCAAGAATTTAGGACTAGTCTATTAATGAACTATCACCAGAATAAGCCACTAGGTTTTAATGGATTATTTTGCCTTCATGTAGTATGGAGAAGGGAGTGAAAACATTTAGAATCAAGAATGTTATGTGTCGCCTAAGCTGGGAAAACACAAATTTGAAGAAGACAAAAATCCTGGTTTGGATTATGAGGCTTTTATTTTACATAAATCTGTGCCTAAATCAAGCAACAAATTAGTGCTTGATTGTTTTGATTCCAGACTACGGGTGGTCCATGTGCAAGGAGTTAACTAAATTTCCTAGCAAAAGCGAGGAGCTATAAACGTCTTTGAATTGTTGCAGGTATGCTCGCAGGAAGAAGTTGCCTGGAACTTGCCTTCAGTCGATGCGTGGACTGCACTGTCAAAGGCTGTGCAGGAAGGAGAATCTCTAACACCTCCCTTTATTCAAGTGCTTTATTGAAACAATTGCTCAAAGCCCTTTCTATGGTGATTGGGGTTTAATTATAGGTCAGTACCTATACAGATGATAAGGACAAAGTTTTCCAAGTCATTTCTATAACTTGGAATATCTTTTTTTTTTTTTTTTTTTTTCTGGCTGAGCTAAAGTACTGCCTACAGAAATAATGTGCTCCCATCTTGCCACCATTTGGCTTTTGTGGTGTGCTGTTAAAATCTGAGCAGTTCCCTTGCTTAGGAAATTAACTATGCCAAGCCATCTAAATTAACTATGTTGTCTCATACATACTAAAATTTTAAGAAGTATTATCTTGACAGAGAAAATAGATGAGGTTTCTTACTTTTTCACATGAATAGGACAAACTGTGATTTTTAATTCCAAATATGATCTGGGAAGGACCATTTAACCAGGCCGATCCATGTAAAGTGCTCAGAACTGAAGCCCCACCTGTTAGATGCTGTTCAGACCTGTCTTGTCCTGCGATTAACCTTTGCATTGTCTAGAATTGTTAGAACACACAAGTCAGACTAGGTATTTGGACTTCCTTCTCTCTGACATTACTTTACTTGTCAGAGACACTTTTCATTGCCTTATTAGCTTCATGAAGTTAATAAGACTTGGCAGCTCTGGCACAAGTGTGAATCAGCAGAACTTACTGTGCCAGGCCATGGTTCGCTATTATATGAAACCTGAGGACGTGACATCCTATTGTGGTGCATGTTAAACATACCTGAGATGTTGGGTTTTGGTATGGGAGGGATGTGGAAATACTGTACTGGGGAGAACAGTGTCATCTTCTAGTTTTAAAAATTAAACTTTTCTTTCCTGATTCTTTTTTTCCCTTTTTTTCTTGTGTTAGGAATGCTACCTTTCTCAACCAGTTTTATGTGTGCTTCCTCCAAATGCATTTTGCCATGCCTTGAAAAGGGAGCAGAAGAAATTCAGATGCTCACAGGTATTCTATTCTTCAGTTTTTCTGGACTTGACAAAGCCCTTTTGTCTCCTGGTCTTTGATGCCAGTGTCAATTGGCCGTCCTGCTCCGTTATCTTCTATTTGACATCCTGAAGCTTCCTCCCTCCTTCAAACTGTCATTAGTCTTTCCTGTAATTTCTCTCTGACCTTCCCTTTGGGAAATAACTGAATCCAGCAATATGTCTTCTGAGTGGATGTGTCAGTTTTTCAAGGCATATCTGTCACTACCTTCAGTATCATTCAAGTACAAGGCCTTTGGTCATCTTGGATTTTTATTTCTCTCTTCTGTGACTTTTCTAATTACCATTGTCAGGATCGTAATCAGCTGAACAACTAGTAGCCAGATTTTGGGTGTCCTGGCTTGCCTTAGCCTCAGAAGTGCTGTTAGCTTGGTGTGCTCTGCCCATCAGTTACCAGCCTGTGCAACTCCTCGCAGACATGCTCTGCTCATCTTTGGATCTGAGACCTCACCAAGGCATCAAGTGGGGTCCTGTCCCATGGGCTTTTAAGGGCAAGATTGTGTTGTGGCTGGGGTCAGATTGCAAGCCCAGGGTACGAGGGAGGGATGAGCGAATCTGCATGTTGAAAAGCCAAGCTTACAGGCTATGAAGTAGTGCCATGACTTGGGGATATGATTGGAGCTCGCCAAGTGATGCAGATTTACTTGTTGCTTATCTAGTTCTATGTGTTTGTCCGTATGTGTGTCGTTTTTGTTTTACTCTTATAAAATTATATATAAAATTGGAACTGACTTCATGCTTTACTCTGACAGACGTGTTTTATACCAGTCTTTCAGTGACCAACTGAAACCTGTTGCTTTCACTGTGACATAGCCAGGGAAAGCGTTGTCCTTTTCACACCATTTTCCTGAGAGTACGAAATAAAAGTAATCTTCAGGCAATCATAATTGATCCATTCCAGGAAAGCTGTGGTGATCAAGCTTATTGATGCAGGCCTAAACTATTCAGCAAATGCTTTTTGTTAGCAGACCTTTGAACAGGATGGCAAACCAAAATGTATATAAATTTGTTGAAAAACCATCCACAATTATTCAACCACTTCTACAGCAGCCTGTAATGTTTCTCCAGCAATTGTCCATTGTTGTTTCCTCTGTTCTGACCCAAATGGCTTAAGTCATGGTATTGTCTGTCTGCCTTAAAACTACTGCAGTCCAGCTGTGAGGTGACTACATCTGAGCAGTGGGTAAAAAAAGGACTTTATGTATACATATCTGTGCATGTATATATACATACTGAATATTTGCAGTAAATTTGTATGTGTGAATGTCAATCTACATACACACGTTTAGGTAGTAAACATGTGTGCATATATTTATGTTTAGGTAATAAACATAAATATATGCACCCTTGGACACACTCACATAGAACCTAGTCCTATAAACACTTACTAACGCTTCAGTTTACTCACATTAATTTCACCGATAAATATTCACGGTAGTAAACCCCAAGTTTTTGTACAAAGGCTTCCAGCATCAGTCTGTGAGTTTTCAGGAAATCACAGAATCACAGAATGGCAGGGGTTGGAAGGGACCTCTGGAGATCATCTAGTCCAACCCCCCTGCCACAGCAGGGTCACCCAGAGCAGGCTGCACAGGACTGCGTCCAGGCAGGGTTTGAATATCTCCAGAGAAGGAGACTCCACACCCTCCCTGGGCAGCCTGTGCCAGGGCTCTGTCACCCTCACAGTGAAGAAGTTTTTCCTCATGTTCAGGCGGAACTTCCTGTGTTCCACTTTGTGCCCGTTGCCCCTTGTCCTGTCGCTGGGCACCACTGAGAAGAGTCTGGCCCCATCCTCTTGACACCTGCCCTTGAGATATTGATAAGCATTGATGAGGTCCCCTCTCAGTCTTCTCTTCCTCAGGCTAAACAGCCCCAGCTCCCTCAGCCTTTCCCCATAGGAGAGATGCTCCAAGTCCCTTAATCATCTTCATGGTCCTCCACTGGACTCTCTCCAGTAGTTCCTCGTCTTTCTTGACCTGGGGAGCCCAGAACTGGACACAGGACTCCAGATGGGGCCTCACTAGGGCAGAGGGGGAGGAGAACCTCCCTCGGCCTGCTGGCCACACTCTTCTTAACGCACCCCAGGATGCCGTTGGCCTTCCTGGCTGCAAGGGCACGTGCTGGCTCATGGTGAATGATTGATGATTTTTGAATGCTCGATGATTTTTAGGGATGACTGTGCTGAACAAGGGGAAGTCAATGCAGCCTGTAGTAATAAGTGCAACAATTGGCCGTTGTCTCCATTATCTTTGCAACAAGGTTCTTTTTACCTTTCATATACATGTATCTCCAGTTAAAAGCAGCCACAGATAGAATAAGAATTAGCATCCTATTTCCTCCACTTTAGTTTATGATTGTTGTCTGATAAATCAGAAGTGCCATGACTGTTGAAGTCATCTGAATTTGTGGATTGCAGGCAGAATTAGTATAGCAAAGCTTGGCATATTTTACTCCTGGTTCACTTGGATCTTTTATAAAAACAACATTTATTGTGTCAGTTGTACCATTTTTGCATTTTAATAAGAGATGGCTAAAACGTAAGTGCTGCAACCAAATACACAAACCTCCAGCATTTTTGTACTGGCGCTGGCAGTAACTCTGTAAGAGGACTTTGGGGATGAGAGGTAAGTTCTCATTCAAAACTGAACTACTGTATGTGGATTTATAGTTCTGTGTCAGAATGGAATGGAGAAAATATTTTGCTCTGGGAGAACAGAATTTACTAGTGGATTCAAGTGTTACTTCAGCAAAATATGATAGTATTGGATGTGGCAATATCACAGTATTGTTTTATTGGCAATTAGATTCCAAACTGGCAGGGATGTATGAATATAAGCCTCAATTATGGGACCGTGGTGTTTTAATGCCATCTGTCAACAGTTTGCTCCTTATGCCACAACATGTGTACCTTTGGAGGAAAAAAACGATTGAATAGAAGGAGTGAAGAGGTAAAGCATACCAAGCTGTACTCCTGTTTTTAACAAATGCTGTCACTTACGGAGTTTGATGCAGTACGAACGTTTACATTTGCAAAACCACACAAGCTGCAAGGTTTCCTGGTTCATGTGATATATTATGAAGATAAGCAATATATACTGCTTGAGATCTTCTTGATCTAAGAATACTTGCAAAACCCGATACAATAAATGTATTAAAATTTGTCTCTAATTCCTCTGAATTATTGGTTGTTGTAAATAATGTCTTGTAAATCACAGAATTGTTTAGGTTGGAAAAGACCTCCAAGATCATCGAGTCCAACCATAAACCTAACACTGCCAAGTCCACCACTAAACCATGTCCCTAAGCACCACATCTACATGTCTTTTAAATACCTCCAGGGATGGTGACTCCACCACTTCCCTGGGCAGCCTGTTCCAATGCTTGACAACCTTTTCGGTGAAGAAATTTTCCCTAATATCCAACCTCAACCTCCCCTGGCGCAACTTGAGGCCGTTTCCTCTTGTCCTATTGCTTGTTGAATTAATGAAATGAAGCAATCCTACCAGTATGGGGATTTTACAGGTGACTGTGGAACTCCTTGCAAGGGTTTGGCCAGTTGCCAGGTTAGATAATCATAATATGATTATTTATGATCACTTTATTATGTTCTTGATTATTATTTTAAGTAGTTGAGAAATTTGCTACTAACTGAACTTTTGGTAATTATTATCTTTCCACTAATGGGTAGTACTTGGATTCCCAAACAACTGTAGGATGCTCTTGGGCTACTAGCTACACAAATACAACAGTGAACTTGCTAAGACGAGGCAAGACAGGTGGAAGTAGATACAACAGCTAAGAAGGTAGGTGCAGACGCACAGCATGGCTTGCCTCTAATTCCAGATCCCAGCACTGTGGTGAAATCTCCAGGGAGCTAAACCTTTTAACTTCAACTCTTATTGTAAATAGCACTTATGTAAAGATGTATTTTAGTATGACACAATGAAAACAATTAATATCCCTACAAATTAGGACTCTCTGTGCTTAGGGGTAAGATAAATATGTTGGAAGAAGAACTTGTTGTAGTGATTAGAGGTGGTGTCAATCTGATTCTGATCTGCAACTTGGTTCTTAACTTAATAGTTTCCAAATCCTCTTTTAAGCTTGTTTTTCTTCTACAGATCCAAAAGCAGGCACAGATTGTGTACAGTCTTTATGAAGCCCCAAAAGCTGGGGGGTCCAATGTCTGATGGTGGTGATGACGAAATTTTAGCCCTATCCATGTTGTTCTTAAACGAGGAAAGAGAAACTTAGCTGTGTATCTGGGAAAGATGTAATATAAGGAAGTAATCACTAACATACTATGAGATACTATCTCTAAAGCACTTTGAGTCACTGTGAGAGTATGTGATTGAATGGTATTTTTATTGTCTAGCTTGCTGTTCTGTATAAAAGATTTCTCTATATATAATGCGTATTATATATTCAAATATACACAGGCACACATGATGTCTGAATATACGTTTATATGAATTCATTTGAGCTGTTAGTGATGGTAAATACTCTTTTTTTAATTAAATTAAAACCAGGCTGTATAATTAGCAGGTTTTGCTAAGGTTTTGTCCAGGGTGCGGTCAGGATTGAGAAATATTGGAGGTGAAACATGATTTAAATAATGATTTAAATCTTTCTTTGAGTTCCCATATTATATAGCTTCTCCAGACTGTTTCTCTCTTCCTGAACATGAACTGTAATTTAGATTCCTTGGCTGTGCCTTTTGGGGAAGGAATATGTTAGAGTAGATGGTATCGTTTTAAACAGGAGTAAATCAGGAGTAATTCTGAAGGCTTTCAAATGAAATACCGCTTAGTGAAAACAGTGGTTGGGTAGAAGAAGAACTAGATCCCTAGTGTTTGCTCAGCTGTTTCTACTTAAACAATAATCCCACTGATCTGGGTCACTGCTTTTCTTCCTCTGCCAGGTAGCACTAAGTGGGTTTTTTCTTTGTTTTAAGAAATGGTCTAGAGACTGCAGAACAGAGCTGGCAATGCTATAGCTTCAGACACAAGCCTTGGAGGGAAAGAATCCACCGTCAAGCTAAAGCAAGCTGAGATGAAGGTTGGGTCAGGGTTTTTTTTGAGTGAGGTAAAGCTAGTGTGTTAAAATAAGGAAATGGGATGGGAGGAGGGGAACTGTCAACAACAACAAAAAGACAGCCCAACAGAGAGAATATAGGAAATGCAGGAAAATTGTATCAATCAAAGGATAAGAAAGCTGGTGAGGCGGAAAAATTCATAGAATAGAATCATAGAATGGTTTGCGTTGGAAGGGACCTTAAAGATCATCTAGTTCCAACCCCCCTGCCATGGCCAGGGGCACCTTCCACTAGACCAGGTTGTTCAAAGCCCCATCCAACCTGGCCTTCAACACTTCCAGGGATGGGGCAGCCACAGCTTCTCTGGGCAACCTGTGCCAGTGCCTCACCACCCTCAGGGTGAAGAATTTCTTCCCTATAGCTAATCTAAATCTCCCCTCTTTCAGTTTAAAGCCATTCCCCCTTGTCCTATCACTGCATGCCCTTGTCAAAAGTCCCTCTCCAGCTTTCTTGTAGGCCCTCTTTAGGTCCTGGAAGGCTAAAATTGAATAAAGTCAGTTACAAGTAAAGAAACCTATTTAGGAAGGGTGGTGTGTGTGTAAATAAAAAAGCTTAGTAAAGATTGGATTAATTTTCTGGTTTTAAATTCAAAATATAAATGTATTCATTGATTGGGGGGGAAGAATAGAAATGGCGAGTGCCATCTTTGATTTCCAGAATAGCTTTTCACATCATTCTGTGTGATTTGACATCTTAAATTTGACATTGGTATTACATATTTTGACTATTTCCCACAATGCATCAAGCTCCTGACTAGGCAAGTAGACTGCTGTTAAAAATAGTTGAAGATTTCTTCTATTCCCACTAGGTATAAGATTTTACTATGTTTTTACCTTCAGAATTGCTTAGAAACATCTGCTTTGGAAATAATAATATTCTCTGCTTCTTATGATTGGCCATAGAGGAAACTTGTTTATGAATCTAGCAGTGCTTTGGGAATGATGTGTGGGTCCCAGCATAGTGCATGCGCATCTCCAAGGACTTGAACGATCTCACTGTAGTTGGCAAGACTATTCTGATGCTTAAAAGTCTTTGGGTGTTTCAGTATCTTGTCCAGCGTCTTGCTGACCTGGCATCCTGATATATTCCCACAAGTTGCCCTGGTTCACTGAACAAAGAAAATTACAAGGTGAATAGTAAGGCAAAGTAGATAGTTGTCTCATATTTTGGAGTTGTCGTTGTATACAGCAATGCTACAGGAAGAATAAGTCCTTTGTGAAAAGGATAGTAACATTGCTAAAGGGCCACAAGTCTGTAATACGTGAGAAAATGAATTAGTTAAATAAGAAATGCCAAAATAGTTGGTAGTTGAAGTTCACTCTTGGCTCTGAAAGGTCAGGTTTAATGCTTACTACTACCAACTATTCTGGCTTTATTTTAAAATCAGATCTCTGCTTGGATATTTTTCTTCAGACTTGATTAAAAAAAGCTGAAAGGCTGAACTTTTCAAGGAAACAAACTTTCTGATTCTAGTATTTCATAATAGAAGTGCAAAAAAATGTGCACCTTAAAAGCTGAAATGTAAGCTGACAAATTGAACTAAAATGTTGTTTTTAATATCAGTCTTGGAAATTTTTTATTTTGATCTGGACTTACGGTTTTGAACTGTGGGATCTTCTAATTAAACCTGACAGGGAAAACTTTTTATGCACCTGTGGCTCACTTATGAAATAAGAACCTTTTTGGTGAAATGTGCTAGTTCTGATGCATTGCTGGCAATGTTTCTCAGTAGAATCTGAATGAGAAAGTAACTGGCCCCTCTTGTCCCCCTCTCCATATACATACCTGCTTAGGGCACTTCTCTGGGTTGGAGGTTCAAGCTCTGCTCTGTCTTTGACTCAAATTATTGGCAGCCTAACGAAGGATCTCTTCTGTCAATCCCAATTGTTTTAAATAATTCAATAATCTTTGTTAAAGAAAAGCTGACAGACTGTAGTCTTGTGGCTGAGATTTTACCTAGCATGTAGGAAGAACGTGAATTTGACTCCAGAACTGGTGTATGTACTATATCTTGATGGAAAACTCTTTAGTTGCTTGTCTACAGGTTATCCACAGATGGTTCTGTCTGTCCCTGTTTCTGTTCTGCTTGCACAAACATTTCACAAGTTCCTGGAGTTGGTCAAAGACTGAAGAAATCAAGTGAAAAAGGCCTAGAATTTTTGGTAAAACACTTTCTGTTTTCACAGCTAGCCCTTCTGGCAATACTGGATTTCCTTGTTTAGAACCGTGCTGGACTTGCTGTCTCCATCACTGCTGATAAATACAGTGTTCCTTAGGGCCAACAACTTGCAATCTCTCATGGTTATACATTCTACGCAGAGTTTTCAGGGATGATTTAGATATAGCATATACATACTAGTAAGTCATTAATCTAAATATTTGCATTCCACTGTAAATTTTCCACACAAACTTCTACTGTGAAGCTCTGAAGGTAATGTTGCTTGCCTGTGAGTTATGAAACATTCTCCTGTCTCTGCTGCTAAATTGCTGGGAGTGAAAAGTCAGATAATGTATAGCTTTAAATAAAATAGGAAGAGTCAAAATGTTGCAACGGTGCAGAACAAGCTAACTAGATTTCCTCCATTTTGCAACTGTACTGCCACGGAGGTTGGTTCAGTGCTACTGCCCAGCAGGCAGGTGGGACAGGGGCCATAGCTGAGCTGCCAGCCTAATCTACATTTTCGGGGCAAATCTCAGATTTCTTTGCTGTCTTGAAACTTGTACACTAGCAGTGCTGAAAGAAGCTACAAGTCAATTGCAGACAAAGTGTCTCCTGCATTCAAGCCACACCTAATTGGAGCCTAATGCTGACTTTCACCATAGTTCAATCTGTCCCAAAGTAACGTTTTTTGCCACTCAAGCGATCGAACGCCAAGTGGCTTTTCTGTGATCTCTAGAGGTTTTTGCCTCTTGGTATAGCAAGTGAGATGGTAAAACCTGGGGGAGGGTATTAAGATAGAGAAAGAAAGAAAAAGCTCCAAGTAGCTCTTGACAGATGGTGCTCGAAAATGAGTATCTCTTTGGCACCATGAATGCTCCCTGAGGGGTTCTTCGTTCTCCGACTCTTTCCCTTTCTTTTTTCCCTTCACTTGCTCCTTGACACTTCCCTTCATTTGCTGTAATTTAAATGAAAGCGCAGAAAAGGCATATTTGGTTTTAATATGTAAAGAGCTACTCCTGGGTTCGAAGCAGCCATTTAACATGCAGGATGAGTGAAAAGAGAAATGGAGGCTGGGGCT
This sequence comes from Phoenicopterus ruber ruber, assembly GCA_009819775.1. Taxonomy (NCBI): domain Eukaryota; kingdom Metazoa; phylum Chordata; class Aves; order Phoenicopteriformes; family Phoenicopteridae; genus Phoenicopterus; species Phoenicopterus ruber. The sequence continues at coordinate 14,658,682 of CM020221.1, read as the reverse complement.
GCTGGCTGTCAGTTCCTGCCACAGCAGTTGCTGCCATTGCTTGGCTGCTATCAAAGATTCATCAGGGGGGAAGTCGCTGCTTTGCAGACAAAAATAACAGATGGTCGTTCGTGTTTGCCTTACTCCGGGGGCCTTGCCACAATGCACGAGGTCCAAGAGAATTTGCATTACTGGGGGTGGTTGCTTTTTGTGTGTGTTCATGCATATTTGAACAGATTTTTTGGTTTTGGATTTTATAAACTTGCTAATGAATTTAATGATGAACCTATAGATTTCCTGAGATGCTTACAGGATGTGTTGGTTTTGAAGTGAGTTTTAATTAAATTTTCCAGCGCTCATCCACAATTTAGCACTGTTCTGTTGCAAAACAAGCTTCTTACCACAGGTGGCAGGGCATGGATGTGGCTCAGAAAAAGAGCTCTCCCTGCTGCCAACCCAAATAAACATGGTTCATTTTGGAAAAATACTGATCACATTTTTTTGTCTTCAGCAAACTAAATACTGTGTAGGCAAAATAAATGTCTCTTTCAGTTGAAGATAAATAGAGCAGAATAAAATAATTAAGTTCTGAAATATTTTCTTTTTATATCTTTAAAGTTAAACTTACAACTTTTTTTTCTTGAAACTAATTGGCTTTATCTTTACAGAGAAGTTCTGTTACTTAAAACTTGGCATCAAACTCCTTAAAATCAGGTACCTCTCAAATACTGCGTATGGCCAAGAAATGTGACCTTTAGCCTTTTTGTCTTCATTCTTTTTATATTATGGTTTCCTGTTAACAATGTCTCATTCGGTATTCAGACTTCTTATTTAACTTACATTCAGTGATAGCTGACAATGACTTTCTCTCTGAAGAACTGGCATTGCAAAGAAGCAAAGCTATTAAAGTGTCTGTTCCCTCCCCCCCCCCCCCCCCAACAGTTTTCTCTTAGATTTTTTTCAGTTTCTTTTCATGTCATAGGAGAGTTACTGCTTTAACTAATAACTTGTATTTCTCGCATAAAGAAAACTTTCACTTACCGAGATGGTCTGTGGGCTCTTGTTAGAGCATATGGCCAGATCTTCCCCATGCTGGCAATGAAATCCTTTCCATAGGTTGATCCCAGGAGATGGACAGAGGCTCTGTAAAGCCATTGTGCTCCTTTGTCCTTTGGGCTCTTGTTTTGTAAGCAGGCTTGAAGAAGATATGGGTTGATCTTTGCTTATATTATATTTGCATTCTATGAATATTGCCTTTGTGGTTCAGAAAAGTATTGTTTCTTCTGCAATGTGCTATTTGGCTTCCAGTGGTTTTGCTCCTGCTCCTGAAGCTTGTAATTGGCCCCAACTACAGGGGCATGATGTAAGCTGGTAATTCTAGCAGTATTTAATTATCTGAGTTACCTGGCTGCTCTGCTCAGTTGACGTATTCAGATGAACTTTCTGTCCAGGTTGGGTCAGGAAGGACTTATTTCAGAAGACAAACCATCGTTGAGGGTGGGTTTATTGTTGCTGGGTGTGTTTGATTCTTTAAGCTGTTTGAAACTGTTTCCTTCTCTTTCAGGGTTACAAAGCATTTTACAGTGCCCTCTGCTTTTGTTCTTTTCCTGTTGTGGTACTACAGACTTTACTTTTGCTGTAAAAATAGTGAAGCGATGATTTGTGTCCAGTGGGATATGGGGTACTTGTGGGTTGTTCCACACTACTGATGAAGTTCAGAGTTTAGCAATAGTGCTCAGTGACATGATGGGTTTGGCTTCACTCTTTCCTTAGGTCTGCCGGTATATGACTCCAGCAGACAAAGAAACCATGAAACCTGTAAGAAAAATATGGCATGTGAAGATTGTAATGCTTGGACTTAATTTTTTGTTATGCTGTTGATGATAGATTTGAATAGTACATAAACATACCATATTAAGGATATTTTATATGAAATAAGTTGAGTTGTTTTTGTTTTTTTTTTCCAAAAGAAAACTAAAAAGAACATGAGACTTGGAGTCTCTCGAGTGGAAAGCTTTGTTTATAACTTTCTGATTCCTAGCTCATTGAACTTTTTTCCTCCAGTTAGAATATTTTCACGGAGATATTTTTCCCTTCATCATGAATGTGCCATGTGATAGGATTACTGAAATATGTGAAGCATGCATTATTTCCCTGGAACAGGCAGGCTGTAGTTCTGAGATTTGCATACAACTAATCCTTTGGTAGGTGAATTATAGCTAGGAATGCTTCATACTTGTAAGGCAAGAGAAAGGTAATAAAACAGTCTTCCAGCTATTGAGTAGGTGTTTCCTGGACTACTTAGTAGAAAATATGAGAATCAAGCAGACACTGCTGGAGAACTAGGTGCATGGATGCGGTGGGTTCTGAAAGCAGAAAATAAAAATGGTTGAAGACTGATCTCCCCAGTTTTCACTGGCAACTACAGAGAGCATGCAACACATTCATATGACACTTTAAAACTGAGACCAGCAATAAAAACAACTTGCTATTTTACTTTGGCCATGGAAACAAGAGGCATCCATAGGGTGCAGCTGCATTAAATTTACACTCTGCTACAAGTGCTTATCTTCATTTAATACCAAATTGTAACTATAGCTTTAAAACAGTGGTGTGCTTTGTTTCCTGTTTTTTTAATCTCAGTCACAATGTTAGTCTGCTTATTTTCTGACGATGTCATTAAACACTTGTGTTACAACATGAGGAGAAACCTTGATTTACTTTCTCTGTTAGGTCTAAAGGAAGTTCTTTATAAAGAACAGTTTGTCCACCTCAACTTTAGTGAAAACTTCTAGTCTGGGAAATGTTCCATGAGATCTGTGCCACAGTGTGTTACTCTGCCTCTGGGAACAGTCTTTTAAAATAGATTTTTTTTAAAAAAAATATTTGAGTGTATATGTGAGTGTGCAGTTTATGTGGAGTGTGTGTATATTCAGAAACTGTAAAGTGTACCCTATTGCAGGAGCAATGATGAGGAGTAAACCACAGATTGAGATCCAGTCTATCGTTTGGCCTTGGAGGGATTCTGTCTGAGACAACGGTTGTATATGTGTATTAGATGAACTTGTGCATGCCATGCTGGCAATGCATGTTTGGTATCCGCACATAGGTGGATGTCATAGTCCGGTATGGTACACATTTCATACCGAGATCATGTGTGCCAAGGCAGTGATTCTTCTCGGTTGCTTTAACTTTGAAAGAATACTGAGCAGAAGTTAGTAATAAAACCCTATGCTAAAAACTTTGATTTGTTGTTATCCAAGAACAGCAATGAGGCTGTGTAGCCTGTCAGGAGCCTGTGGATCCTGACTCCTCTCACCTGTCTGCTTTTAGAAACAATCACCTGGGTCTGGGAATCTTTCTGAGAAAGCTGTATGGTATTTTACTGGAATCTTTTAGTAGGATGTGGTTTTCTTCTCTTGAATGGCCAGTATGGCCTCAACTGGCCACCACTTGCTTCCTACATGGCAGAAGAGAAGGAGACAAGGTGTGCGTTGATAACTGGGTGGTGGTCAGCTTGCTTGAATTCAGGAGTGAATTTCATGCTAATGCAGTGGCTATTCAAGCATGACTGAAAATGCATGTAAATCGGGTTAGATTCTTTAGTATGGCTGGCTGATTCTCAAGTGAATTTTGCTAGATGAACTGTGTAATCAAGTCATTGTATTATAAAGCTATGAGATGTGTAGTCCGTGTATAGATGTTTGGTAAATGAAAATTATTACTGTAATTTTGAGCTCAGTAGACCTTTTAATGTTAGAAGGAGAAAAGAGGCTGGCTCTCTGTGGTGGTCATTGTGATGAAGGCCAAGATAATCTATCAGTGAAAGCCTTTGGGCTTTATTTTTAGATACACAGAAGCATGGTCAACTGGTGAAATGCATTTTGCTATGTTAGTCTAGTGTTTTGAACTCTATAAACAGATAAATTAATTGACAACATGAAATAAGGCAGTTGTGGGCTTGTTTGCCCAGGGATGAAGTTATAGCTCTTCCTAACAATGCTGATATACTTAGGATTTTCTCAGTAATACTTCTCTAAACCCTGCTTGTGGCTTACACATAGCTATGACCAAATTTAAAAACTCTTATGAATGTGACTATTAGTCAGACTGATGCTTTGTAGCATCACTGAGGGGCTACTGAGCATTGTATATATCTGAGCAGAGATTTCCACTCTGTTACCGTTTAATGCATGCAATTGTTGTTGTTACAAGTCAAGTATAAATCCAAAATTTAAACATTTTAGATTCTAAACCACTAGAATCTGTGGTGCTTGGCTAAAAACATTAGAAGGAAAGAGTTTTTGGGAGAGCTGTTTAAAAGCTTGATATTTCAGCAAGAATTTCCTGGAAAAATACAGTTTTCATTTTTATATCTCTATTTACAAACTTTCCAAACTCTTACAATGAGGAGGAAAAAAAAAAAAAAATTACTGACATCCTGAATCCCCCAAAAACCACATAGGAAAGCAGAGTTTTCATACTTTTTTTTCTCTTTAACAACTTGAGCTCCCTTCGCTCCACAGCAGACAAGCACATGGGCGTGGTTTAGAATTCAGACACCCAGATTTCATGCCTCTCTTCAAATACGACAAATTTTTGCTCCCTTATGTGGAAACTTTCCAGGGAAATGCCTGGTTTTTGGAGGGTTTTTTACCCCTAAAATACAGATATATTTTTTTTTCCCCACTCCAATTGGAAGAGATAGTAAAACCATCTGCACATAGATGATGAGTCTTTACGCATTTCATCTGCCTTATCAAAGTAGTGTTGGCTGTCTTACTGTTTGAATGCTTATAGAGTGTTTTGTGACCCTGAGATGAGAGGATATTAAGTGTAGTTTGGTGTGACTTGGCCATTTATAGTGTGGTCGAGGGGATAACACTTTGTGATATCCTCCAGGTGTCTACAGCCATTATTGGTTTACCCCCCCGCCCCTAGAAATCATTCTCTTCAAAAGCAAACAAAAAACCCCAAGCAAACAAAAAAACCAACCCTAAAACCCCTCAAACCCAACCAAACCAAACAAAAAAAGTCACTTGTGAAGATAGTTATCAAGTATGCAAATAACATTGTCCTGAGAGTGACATGTGCCCCCCAAGTCTCCAGATACTGAAGGCCATGACCAGTGTTATTCCAGCAATGGTGTCGCAGTACCATTTTTAATTGCATTGTATTCTCTACAGGGACCCATGTTTGACTAAAACTTTTGCTATTTTAAGAAAAAAGAGCTTTACTTAATTGACAGGCCAATTTGAAGAGTGTGATTTATGACTGTTGTGAGACAGACTTCCTATGCAACCTGCAACACCTGTATTCACATACTAACTAGGAGTCCCAGCCTTATCCCAGAACACCCTGGAAGGCACTGCTTGGATACAGTATCTCTTCCCAAATGAATTTGCAATCGAAGCTGTGACTCTGAAGCAGTTTTGGTGAATTTAACCAGCTGGCCACAACTGGTAAGTAGTAAGCTGGGAGGAATTTGAATCTTGATGCATGTTTTCTTGCAACATAGTGTGTTCTGTGCAAGGTAGCTTCTTTGCTCTTCAAGTTTGGCCTGACTTTCTCCGGGTGGTGTCTCATCTTTTTGTATCATCTCTGTAACTGCCATATGTGTTTGATCCAGCTGGAATCAGTAACTTGGAAATTTTTAGTTAGTGGCAGATGCTTCAAAGGAATGAGAAGCCCTCCAAAAGGCAGAGAGGGACTAACTTCCCAGGCAGTAGAATAAACTCTCGTGGTTGTGCTGTGAATGAAAGCTGTTGTGTGTATGTCGGCAAAGTTTGTCTCTAGCTAGTCTGGGTTTGACAAAACCGTGGCCAGTTCAAACTGGGGACCTTTTCAGATATATTGAAGGCTCTGAAATAACTCCTGGTTAAAAATTATCTGTAGATACAGTTATCTTAAGATGAATTTTCATCTTGGTGTGTTAAAGCTATGCCGTAAAGTTTCAGGTGACAACAGTGAGAAGAAGCAGAGATTTCCCCCCCCCCCCCCCCCCCCGCCCCCCGAAAGGGTTGGTAGCTTTTGTATCTAGATAGTTCTTTTATAGTGTGCAAAAGGTAAGACCAGGTTGAAGGTTACTCTAAGCACATGCAAATAACATTGTAAGACAACTAATTGAGCTAGCAGCTATGTATATTTACCTACAACAGTCCTGAAGCAGATCCAAGATCCTTAATGTAATTTAAATATGAAAAGAAACTTATACACAGAGTATGAACCAAGACAATTATGTGCTGGGAAGAGGTGGGAACGATCTGAAAATGAGCTATGGAAGACAGATTTACTTGTGCACAGGTTCACCCATAGCTGACCACACATCTACCTAGTCAGTCTTTCAAGTATGTTTGAATTGCTACTGTAAGTTGGATGAATGAGACTGCACTGTACCAAGGGCGTTTTGCCAGGTCTGTTATTGACAAAGCAATACCAGATCATAGGAAAACAAACCCTGCTGCTTCTCCCTTGCCCCTAGACTGCATCAGATCCTCAGGTCTGTTGTCTGTCCAGCTGTTGTCTGGAAAGCTGGAGTCACAAATGAGTAGGTGGATGTTGAATTCAGTAGGACGCGAGGTCTCGCTAGTGGGAAAGGCTGGTCAAATAGTAATAAGGGACAATGAAAATAAACAGTAACTGCAATCAGCTATCGAACACTATAGGAGCAAACCTATTTACCACAGGAATAAAGCACCTCTTTTTTGTGATAAGTGGCTGAAATTGCTTTGAACTACATGTGTGTTGCCTAGTGTGCTGTCACAAGGCTATGCAGAAGCTGCTAGGAAGCCTGAATTAGAAAAAAAAAAAAAAAAAAAATCTATGACAACAGGTAAATTCCAAAATCTCTACTAAATGCTAGAGATCACTCCCACGAGTTCTGTGCAGTAAATCAAGACTGAAGCAACAAAGCATCAAATTCCTGTCAAACTGTCTTGATAAAATGGTTTTATCAAATCATTTTATGTTCACAGTTGAACCTTGTAATAAAAGCTCCAGATCAGGGCTTGTCATCTTATTTACTTCTTGACTACACCATAAACTTCCTGCATGACCTTGGGAGAGTTGCTCAGTATAACCCTGTCGGTTCTTTAGTGGTGAAAATATGGCTATACTTTTCCTTCTGTTCCCCATTTTGTCTGTTGAAGATTGCAGCTTTTTGAGTAGTCACTATTTCCATAATTCAATAAATTTTTCATTCCACCTGCAGCTTGTATGAAATGATGTAAAATAATTTTAAAAAGTCATGTCATGAAATCATACTATTCACCCATCTGTTTTTATAAGGACTCTTTTAAAATATGGTGGTTTTCTATTCCCCTCCCCCCAGCTTTGTATACCACAGTTTAAAGAAGAAAGTGAAATACAAGCGTATTTGTCACAATGGTGTCTTGTTGCAAGGAGTTGATTGTGTTTAGTTGAGCTCTTTGGATAAACCGAAGAAATGTGTAATTCTCTCTGCTTTCTCAAAGTGCTGCAGCTAGCACACCATAGGAGTACGTGAATAGGTTGTAGAGAGTGTGAACAAGTTGATCTGTTCGCAGAACTCAAGTCGGGAAAACCAAATGTTCATGTGTAGGAAAAGCCTTTAGTGTCCCTGCATTTGCATTTTCCAGGTCTATATTGCAATTGTTTGTCTCTTGAGGACCTTATGAGAGGTGTTCAGGTGCCGGTTATAGACTGCTCTGGGTTCAGGTACCAGCGAACACTGTGTTCATTCATATATATGATTTTGAGACGGTACTTGAGACAGTATATTCTGAGAAGTTCACTTCAATGTGTGATGTTTACAACGTGAAAGCATAGTGGTGAATGGGTCTGGCAGGCATAGAGTTAAAGGCTTTAACTTCCCCTCTCTAGACCACCAGATGCTTTTCAATGTGCTAACAAGGATGGGTGGATTAGCAGGTGCTTCATGCAGGAAGGCTAATGAGGTTCATTGGCAATTGGGGATATGAAACAGCAGGGGAGGAGTAGGAGAGATTGGGATCTGGAAGAGAGCGATGGCGGGGTTTCTGGCTGAATAAGACTGCCCAATCTATGCTGCAGCTGCCTTTTCTTTTTTGTTCTATGACTAATAGAAATTCTTTTTTAATATATATTTCATTTGTATGCCATTGGTGATGAATACTGTGGAGTTCTTTTTCCTTCCTTGTGAACACTGGTGTCTGTGGATTAATTGCTTTGTCATCTCTGGACTGCAATTCTTACTGTTTCATTGCAGTTTTGTGTAATTGTATTGCCTGTGCTTGTTCTGTGCATGCTCAGATAGTAGCTGAGAGTGTCCTGAGAGAGATTGTGCCCTAAACTGCCAACGACTCACCTTAATGGGGTGGACCACAGATGGTGCAAGTTTCCCTTCCAAAGTTCTTCTGCTCCAGCTGGGCTGTCAGGGTGAGTTAACCAGATTAATTTGGTCAGTGCAGCTGAGTTGATTGTGATGGTACCAAAGTCGGTGGAAGGCACTAAATAGAATAGCTCTGCCAAATCCCTAACTGTTCAGGATCTGCCCATCCTCTCCCTCAAGAAAGGAAAGTTTTAAAACCTCTTACTTTTCAGAGTTTGGTGGTTTTTGTGGTTTTTCTTTTTTTTTTTTTCTGGAATCAAATGAAATTGTTTTCACTCTTCCCCACCCATATAAAAGTGGAATTTCTTGCAAAGCATTGTGTAGATGCAGGAGCTTTACTTGTAGGCAGTAAGAAAGAAAATTTAAGTCATGATAGAGTCATAAGATGTGCTGCTCTATCAAGCTGAAATGCAAACAGAAATACCTAACATCAAGAAAGATCTGCTGTCTGCGTGGTTTCTAGAATAAGTCTGGTATAATTGTTTGTTTCAATTACAAGAAATATTGTCTTGAAAATCCTCTGAGTCCTCCGATGTGTAAGAGGAAGTATACATTTTCAAGCAGACAATGGTAATAAAGATGCACAGTTTTTCTTCTTAGTCATACATACTGTTCTTTTAATTAGCCTCAGTCTGCCATATTGGGACTAAATCAATTATAGCTTTCTACCTCTTCTAACCAATAATGTCAGAACTACTGTATCCAAATGGTCATATTTGGTTATAAATTAATGGAACTATATTGAATTTTTGGGGTTTAGAAAATAGGAAAGATTAAATCGTCATTGCTAAAAGATGAAGAAAAAGGGTAGTAGGTAAACCCAAGAGCAAGACTTGCCACAGCTTTGTCTGCAAAACACTAGCAGTGTGAACGGCTGATGTGTGTATGTGTATTCCCTTATTTTGTGTGTGTGCATATATTCCCTGTATGGCTAGGAACCTGCCTGGTGGTTCCCCATTTCTCTGTTCAAGGCATTGTGAAAATTGAGCAAATCTCGAGTGGCAGTGGGCCAATTGGCAAATCTGTAGTATTCATAATTTCTTTTCCGGTTTGATATGTGTCAAATGACTCGGGTTTTGATTCAGCTAGACATTTAAGAAATCTTCTAGGAAACATAATATATAGATCAAATTTGGCTTTCAAGTGGTTCCTCGGGTCCAGGTCTAGGGATTAGAAGCCTTATAGAGCTTCCTGGATACTGCTAAGATCCATAAGGTCCTCAGTTTAGTCTGAAGTTTTGTTTGTTATTTAGGGCACTCTGGTCCAGTGATAGAGTTGGGGTGAGCAGAGTTACCTAGGCTAGGATTTCATTTCATATGGGTAGCTGCTTCTGGGCTGGAGTTTATCTCAGGTTGTTCAGATTCCTGAGATGACCCAAAAAGATGGGAGTTACCAACATGAGGGGAATAAAGATGACACATGTGACCCAGCTGGTTCATGTGACTTGCACCTCTGTGCTGCATAGCAAGAAATGCACGAATATAGAAACTATGTTGACGGACAAGGTTGATGATGCTAATGAAAAGCGGCAGTTCCACATCTCCAGTGCCAAGTGCATTACTGAATAATTGAGTCCCTTGTACTGTACACTTCAGTTCTCTTGGAAAGGGATTTATTAGCTGGCACAGTAATTCTACTGCTGTCCTCGTCACAGCTTGGCCATGGGAATGCAATCAGGTATGCTTGGGAGCAGGAAAGAGATTTATAGGAGACAAAAGCTACCCTGTGCTCCATCTATTGTAGATTCTGTGATAGATCCTAGGAGCTATTCTAGTTTACAACTGAGAAGGGAAAAAGTGAGAATGCTTTTTCAAATCAGCACCTCACACAGCAGTACTTCTTCATGCACGTTACTCGGGACATGCATTCTTGTAAGGAGAAGTTTTTTTAGACTGTGGATAATCCTCTGTCCCCAGGAGTTTTTCTTGGCATTATGTATTGCCATGAGCTCAAAATTCCACCCAGCTAACTCTTCCCTGTAATCTTCAGATTTTGCAGTAAGTATGGGCCAATTAACACGAGAAGCCAGGTGTAATCACACTAATTTTTTTAGAAGCACAGTTGTCAGTTTAAATGTACTGGGCTCCAACTTTGGAAAAAACACAATAGCTCCCACAATGGAAAGCTTCCTCATGCAGGAACTCCTAAGACCTATTAAGTCCTTCTTCCAGATGCTGAGCATCTATTGGAAGTACACTGGATTTTTTTTTTTTTTTTTCCCCCCTGTTCAAGTCCGCTTACTGAGATCCTTTGGTATCAAGGAAGAAAGCAGGGCTTGTGTTAAATGTCGTGGCTTGAGTTCTTCCTCTGATGCTGCCGTGGACTCCTTAATGTGCAGCAAACCATGGGACCCTTTTTATGCCATCTTGTACTTCACGGAGGACTTTTGCAGGACCATGTTCACTGAAATGTATTACAAAAGTACAGCCTGTTTCTTTAGGTGGTGTTGGTGTATTACTTTGCAAAACAGCAATGTCAAATGATAGTGGAAAGTGGTGGGAGGAGACTCGTCACAAGCACCTTGAGCTGCTTCTCTGATCGTAGTGAGATAATACAGTTTTGCAGTATTTCTGTAGATTTACCAAAAGTTATTCAAGTTATGGGCATGTCTTGATGCTTCAACACTTGATAATGTGGGAGCAGTGATCTTTCCTCTCTGTTGTGAAGCTCTGACTAATGTTTTCAAAGCACTTTGAGAGCCACAGAATGGCGAGTAGATACTATGTTTACTTGCTGGTTTGCCTCCTTAAAAATAATACTCATCACCTCTCTTTTCTTCCAGAAGTAATTTTTTTGTGTGGAATACTTTTGTTTTCTGTTAACGCTTTAATTTTCTTCAGTAGAAGAGGGGTGAGAGCCTAGACAACGTGTAGTTGCTGTTTCCCTAGAAGAGAAAGGGGAATGTGGGTGGGGATGAACAAGAATTTTGTAAATTCTGTTGATGCTGTTGATCTTGAAGTAAAGTGATAGACTCGGTAAGCTATAAAGGAGGTGGGGTTTTTTTTCTCCTCTTTAGGCTACATTTGAAAATATACATATAGTTCTTTAACAAGACATTGAAGTCTTGCAGACTACTTGCAGAACAGAAGTAGTAGTAGGTGGATTTGTACCCTAGGCAACAATAGCCTGGAGGCTTGTGTAGCCTGGTGGGTAACTCAATATGAGCTCCTACTGCAACACTATTCTAACCGGGTTAGTAGGGCTGCTGGTTTTTTGTCAATAGTGACAGGCTGTTACATGCAAGGTATAGCCTTATGTTCTGCTAATGGCAGCATTTTATGTGTAAGTATGTAAGTTTCTTCAATTACTTTGATGGATTAACAACATCAGTGCTCAGACCTTCTCCAGCATTTTCTCCTATTCCTGCCTTTTCAGCTGGCTCCATACATCCAACTTTGAGGGTGTCCCTCTCTGACTTTGTTCAGTAAACAAGTGAGGAAATTAAATTGAGTTACCCAGGGGTTGCATTCAGCCATCTGTTCAAATGGATCCCTGGCTCACTGAGTTGCTCTTTGATTATGCAGGTTTTATTTTACTTTCAAATAAACTTCTTTTCTCATAACAGGGAGCTCTACACCAGGCATTCTCGTGTCTTTCTGTATTGTTACAGAACTCAGAGGGAAGAGTATGGTAATGAATAAAAGGGAGTTGAGGCAGCATGTGAAGTGGCTGTAAGAACTTAGAAGATATGGAAGCATGGGGAAAAGTGAACAGGATTTCCCCACAGGTAGATGGAAAATGACTGGGGATTGCGGAGGAGGGTTATATTCCTCAGCTATAATCCTCAGCTGGACTCCTTAGAGCCAAGATCAGAGTAGTGCCCCTTATGCAGGAAAGCACTTTAAGTCTTATTATATTCAATTGCTGCTGGCTGCAGAGGAGAGCAGAGGTAACCTGCTAGCTTTGAATGAGAGAGCTCAGGTATTAGAAGCAATTGAGGCACAGAAGCACAGAGCATCATCTGACCTGCTGAGAGCAACCTCGCTTCTGGTACTAAACTGGAATGTAGCTTCTTAAATGCAAGCTCATGTGTTTCCCTACTCTAGGGCAGTTGGTAGTTTAGACTAATCCTCAAGCACATGCCTGAGTACTTATCTACATGAGGGCCAAGCAGCATGATAAACAGTAAAGAAGAAAGGACGGCACTCTAGAGCAGTTGGCATCATGTGGTGACCCATGTCTGTTCAAATAAATGTGGTTTTTATGCTGCTGGCAAGGTCGGGCATCTAGGGTTAACTAATCCATGGTTACTGATTTGGGAGCTGTATCCTGTACAGCTGTGATTCTGCGGTCTCTGTAATGGATTAGTGACTTGATATGAACTCCAAGTGTGCTGCAATGGCAAAATGTCCAACGTGAACCTTGAACAGGTGAATAGAGGAGAACCGCAATTAGGGATGACACGATGTCTTTGTGCACAGTTTGGTACAAAATTCCAGGCCAGTACTGGAATGCTTTGTGCTTGAGCCACGTACTCAATAGGACACTGGAGGGGGGGAAAGGGTGTAGAAAAGAACCATGATGTATTTGAAGTCTGGTCTTCAGTGATGGATTTAAGGAGCACAATACGTTTGGGTGGTCAGGAGGATTAAGCAGTACCTTGGGGGCTATGTTGTGGTACCTTCACTTGGAGGAAATTATAGAATAATAAATACCTTTTTCATTTAACAGGAAAAACATAATAAGCACACATGTCTGAAAGCTGAACCCAGGAAAATTCAAATTAAAAGTGAAACACAAATTTTGCTAGGTGAAGTTGATTAACTGTTGGATCAAAGTGTCAGGAGAATTGTGTAGTCTACTTCCCTTAAATCCCTCAGGTTAAGACTAGAAAGTATAATTTGATCAAACAAGTTTCTGGCTTAAATGTATAAGTAATTGGTTAAAATTTTAAATGCTATCTCAAGCAGGAAATTATATTACTCTGTAATGGCATTCTTTGGTTTTAATATGTCTGATCAGTTGGGGAAAAAAGAACAGAACATTTTTCTCTGTCACTGAAAAATTACTTTTCATTAGAGTTTGATCTGGAGAATAAAAACATTTTTGTTGTTTTTTTATTTAGCTTTGTGTTGTTAAAGAAAAACTGAATTTCTTTATGCAAAGACATTCCTATTTCATGAAAAGGTAATGTCAAGAGAAAGTGTCCTGTGTGTGAATGCATACTGTTTATTTTATTTTGAACATGCATTTCAGAAGCTATGTTGTAGCAGTGGATTGTTGCATACCCGATAGCTCAAGATCAGGAAGAGAGGACTGAAGCTCCTTAGAGAAAGGTGTATGGTGTTTGTTTACCACCTACTGATGTTCTTTTGAAACACATCTGTGAGCAGAATATTCTCAAGGGATGTTTATAAAATAAGCCAGGAGCCTGTCAGCCACTCAGCCTTTTCTCTGCATTCTGGTGAATAAGTTACATTTCCTCTGTGTTTTCCTATCCCTCTTGTAAGATAAAAATAATCTGAAATCCACAGCAATGCAGACAATTATCTGGCAGCTGGGAACCTGGCAGCCCAAGTATCCTTTTATGAAGAGAATTGGCCCTGGCAAAAATCTTCACATGCTGGGGAACTCTGTTCGTGCTGCCTTGCTGAAGTACTGGGAGCCTCTTACATGCTTTCATCATGCAACTCCTAGATAACATTTGCTCATTATTAGACACTCCTTCTTTAAGTCCTCAGCTTCGTGCAGAGTTTTGTAAAAACCCACCACGCTGTCCTTAGAGGGTTTTATTGACTCTGTCTTTATGGAGGCATGTAATGAGTAAACTACTTCTGCTTACATATGATTCATTCTTTGCCAGTGCTCCTTTCGGGAGCTTTTCTGTTGCTGCTCCAAGAATAGTCCCTGTTCTAAAGATCAACAATGGCATTTGTTCATCAGATGTGAAAAAACTGTCTCAAAAAAAAAAAAAAAATATCAACAGTCTGGTACCAATAGTCAACTTTCATGGCACCTCCTGCCTGATTGAAATAACAACATTAATATGTGGCAGTGCATTTAAGCTTTGAAATATGAATCTGGAGATCCTTTTTCAACTCTGGGCTCAGTTACATGTAGGTTTTATACTGGATTTAATTTGAATTTCCTTTTGTTAATAAACTTCTAATTGAAAATGATAAATTATTCAATTAAAAAGGTTCTCTTGTAAAACTTAGCCCTGAACTTCTGAATGACTGTTTCAAACATAGTTTGTCTGCCTCACTGTAACCTGTATTATTGAAAGGTAACAGCAAAGGAACTGTTTCCTTCATGCTAAATAAAATGGAAGTAGGTGCAATTATTTACATTTAGTGTTCTAGGTAAATGATAAATTTCATTTAGCTATAGTGCACCTCAGTGATATTCTGTAACTTGCCGGGTATTTTCTGCATGCTGCCCTAGGCTTGAGGGTGTAAAAAAAAAAAAAAACCAAACCAAAACAACCAAAACCCAAACAAACCAAAACCCCAAAACCAAAACAACCAACCACCAAAAAACCCACTTGATCCAAAGTAGAAACACTGAAACTTGCACAAAGTGGAGGGGGGGGGAAGCAAAGGACCCAAGCCAAGAGGAGTGCAATTTCAGCTGTTTGATAACCGAGTCAGTAAATGGCCCATGTTTTAAAAACAAACAAACAAAAAACCCCCAACCAAACAAGCAAAAAGAAACAAACCTAAAAACCACAAAGCAAACAAACAAAAACCCCACCACAACACAAGCAGCACCTGGCTCTGCAGAAGGTTATGTTGGGCAGATGTCACTTCAGCTCGTCCCGGCGTTGCACGGCTCCGTGTAAAATCAAGGCCAGGCAGCGCCGGTTCCCTGCTCCGGGCCTGGGGGCAGCGGCCAGCGTGTGCCGCTGGAGTCGGGGGGCCTCGCTGTGGAGGGCAGGTGGGGGGTCCCCCCAGGGGACACCGCGGGCTGTCCTGGAGGCAGGGCCGGAGACGGGTCCTCCTTCATACAGTGCTGCTTGGGCGGGTGAAGGCCTGGAGTGGGCCCCGGGGCAGGGGCTGGGGCCGGGGGGAGGCTGGCTGGGGCAGACCAGGCCTGCGGGTGCCCTCGGGGCTGGGGCTCGGGGGAGGCTGGCCAGGGCAGACCAGGCCTGTGGGTGCCCATGGGTGGTTGGTGGTCTCAGGGCTGTGTAAGGGTCTGCTGTTTAAAATGAGACACGATGATACAGGTCATCTGTGCTGCCCTAGAAGAGGCAAAAGGAGCGGGGAAGCTGTGGTGTCCCCATGAGCCGGGGGGACGGGCCTGCCTGGGGCTGCTTCGCACCACGCCAGAGCCGTGCCTGGCCTCACCTGCGCCCTGCTGAAACGGGCTGGGTCAGTCCCTGGGCTTCCCTTGACTTTTGTGCTGTAAACAATATTCAGTTGACAGGAACATCAAGCAGGCAATGAGAAAACATACTCGGATGTGTAAGTAAGTTTGATCATACTTTTATGCTGTGTGTTAATGTGTTTAAGTTTTGTGGAATAAGTCATTATGAAAACTTGAATTTTGGTTTGGGAAACAGACAAAACACGAGGAAGTAGTTTGCCTAAGTCCTCTGTTAGGGTGTCCAGTGTCCCACTACAGTTTTCTAATCTACTGGGCAAGTGATAGTAAATGCTGCAGGCTGAAGTCCTTCCTATGTGTGTAATGAAAACGTGTGTCACTGTTTGCCTGACCTTGTTAGCAGAGAAATGGTTCATGAAGTGGACACAAAGAATGAGGCTTCAGCCATTGGAGATGTAAAGCTAGTCTTTGCAGGCAGAAAATCAAGGCAAATAGGAGTCTTGAAGCATTGTGGACAGTGTAGTGCTTTTAACTGACTTCTGAGCGTTTTTCAAGGGTTTGTTGCATGAAGCTTCATCTTGCACTTGCTCATGCGAATTTGTGTGTGATGTTTAATGCCACAAGTGCTGACTAGGTACCTACTGGACAATCAACAGTACCAGCCACTTACTGATGTCGCACTTCATGAAGCATCTAATAACTGCATTGGTATCATAGTTTTTCACTACATTTGTTTTGTGATAATGCATTAGCAGCAACAACTCAAATGGAGTATTTGAAATGTCAAGCTTTGCAAAAGTTCTGGGGCAAAACCACAGTAACATCTCATCTTGACCCTGTCACAAAAATCAGAGAGAATATTAAGCACTTGCCGTATTGCAGGACAGAATACGAGAGATCTGACTGAAGGGTCATGAAAAACAGTCAATCAGAGGCTTTGTAATACATGGTGGGTGTAGTAACACACAATCAGTGGCCTTTGGCTTCACTGTATCTCGGTTCTATCTCATTCTCTCTCACAGTCACCTGTGATCTTGATTTTTCTGCAACTAAATAAGAATTTCAAGGCTGTATTAAGGTGGTGTATCTAAACTATGTGTTGAAAATGACCTTAAATTTTTTGCAGGTCTACTAATTTTTAGTGAGGGAAAGTATGTACCTTTACCAAGGTTCAGTTGGAAGGAAGCAGTGCATCAGCCCCAGCTTTGCCAGATTAGCCAGGCTCTGATGTTACTTTGCAGATAAGAACCGTACCAATATCCTGTAGCTAGCCTGTGAGAGGGTGGAAAAGGTTTGGGAAAAATGTACTTGTACTCCAGGCCAGGAATAATGAGACTCTGATTTATGGTCTGTATGTGTATCTGCTTGCAGGTCCTATTTGTATCTAGAAAAGATCCAAACAGAGTAATCGCATAGGTGTGTACAGATGGTGATTTGTGAGAAAACTGAAGATCACAGACAGATTTTTCAGGAGAGAATTTGGTGCTTACATTGCTAAATTAAATATTAACTTAGCATTAGGAGCTTTCTCATGTGTAGGATTGAAAGAAAGATTTGGCATTCTGTGTAAGCAAAAGAGCATATGGTATTTTTTCCATTTGAAGATGTTACCTGAACGGGTGAATCAAATCAGAGTTGCATTGTCTGTTCATCATGCGTTGAACTAAAAGGTACTATGCAGTCTAAAAATATTCTGGTGACTCATTTTCTAGGGATCAATCACTGTTTCAGTATGTAGTTGTAGCCTATTGTGTTGCCTCAGTTCATTAAGAATGCTTTACATAATACCAAATAGTTAAAGTTGCAGCTGGTTGTCAGTAATTTCTTTTGCTTCAGTTTGAAATGTTTGTAAAAACTTTTGGGTTTGTGTGACTTTGACTCATGGTGTAGGAACTTCTGTTTTACTATATGGGGAAAACTGTATCAAAACAGCAAAAAATTACAAGAAGACAAACTCTTTCAGGAGTGAATTTTCGCGAAGACTCAAATCTTTTTTCCTCTACTTTGACTATAGTATATCTAAATTGTTGGCAGTTAAATATTATGATCTTCATAAAGCTTAAGACTATGATCTTTCTTTTCCTGTAACTCATCCACCTAAAACACAGTGGTACTGCAAAAGGCTACTCTTTAACTTCAGTCCTTATCAAAAAAGTCTCCCCCCCTGCCCCCCGTCTCTCTCTCATCAGGTGCAACTACTGTTGCTTCTTGGGCAATAGTGTCTGTATCTAATGACAAAATTAGCCTGACATACCTAAGAAATGATTGTGAGAGAATCCACAGCAGCTAAAAATCCCAGTACTTAGTCTTGCAATTTCAAAACAAGTGCAGTGGCAGCCTGGATCTGAGGGTATTAACAGAAAGGAAAAATGGATCAGATCTCTCTGCCATCCTCCCCATGTTCACTACTGTCAAGAGCACCATTTTCCGTCCCCCTAACTCCCCCAATCCCCAAAGGACCTCAATAGTATATTCCTGTCACATTGTTCCTACTGTATCTAATCTGTAGTTTGCATCCATTTAATCTTTGCCTCTTCACATACAAGGCCGTTCAAGGTATCTGTATGTAGCTTTCATTTTTGTTCTGGAAGAAATATTTTAATCCACATACCTGGTGATACATGATAACTTTTAGCTGCTGCCAGAGACACGGGAGGTGGTAAATCTTCTGCCTTTGTTCCGAAGTGTTACGTGGTAACTAGTAAATGTGCCAAGGCTTCCTTTGGTCAGAGAGGGAATACCCTGTGTGTTTGAATAGGCAGAATTTCATCTTGCCTATGGGCCCTGTATCTTTAACAACACTCCTGGCTACAGCACAGTCAGGCCACCAACTTTGAGGTTATCTGACTGTCCTGTCGGCTGGCAGAGGAAAAACATTTGAGCTCAGTGTACAAAATGGCTTTGTAAACCAGAGAGCAGATTTTCTTGCTTAGAATTGTTGCTCCTGCACACAATGGCAATCCCCGGGGTTCCCTGGAGCAGGACCTCCTCCATATGTTCTCGCTGGCTGCAGAAGCCAGCACTGCAGTGAGGGGGCTGTGCTTATGACTGGAGACCCAGATGGAGGGCTGAGAGGCAGAAGCTACTGTTGCAGTCAATGTCAGTTCAGATAGAAAGAACTTGGATCGATGATTTTCCTGTTTTAAGACAACTCCAGCTGGTCATTTGTTGTAAATACAAGCTCTAGGAATCTTGGGAGTATAAAAATCAAGCGTTTTGGCATAACAGCAGTGATGGGGTGGAACAGAGTAGGCAGGGCACTAATACTAGACGAAGAACCTTGACACAAAGGTTATGGTACCACGGAGCTATTGTGATAGCTCATTTGATTTAAGGGAGTGTGAAACACTGTCTTTAATCAGCCCCTGGTCAGAGAAGTGCTTCTGTTGAGTACAGCAGAGATGGGAGCTGGTTCCAGGAGGTGGAACTAGGAAGTTGGGGTCACTCTCTGCATCACAGGTTCTGAGAGAAAGGCATGTTTCTGCACATCTGAATCAGTCCAACTTCTGAGCAGCTTTGTTCGTAGAAAAGCTTTATTCTTTTTGTCTGACTTGGCAGCATTCCTCAGTGGTCTACATATAACACACAGGTCAGTCTGTGTCAGCAAATTAAACAAAACAAACCAACAGCCCCCACAACACATTACCACCTGCGTTTGAAAATATTGCTGCATAATCTATGATTACTTTATTAAACACCTTAAAACTTAATGTGGCATAGGAATTTAAAATCATATAATTTATTTTACAGCTGGACAAGCTGAGACAGCATTATCTGTTTCAAAAGTCTGATGTGACCTAGAGGCTTACCTCTCGCTTTTAAACAATAATTTAGGAACTTAACTCCTGTTGACTTCTAACTGGGCGAACTTCAACTTTGAAAGAAATTTGAATGAAAAATGTTACCTGTTCACTGTTCTATTGTAGTTCAGCAGTTCATGCCTCCTAAAGTAATCTGAAGTTTCTAAACTCACTTCAAAGTCATGTTTGTAGTGGCCTTGCCTCACTGAATCTTTCGGGAAGCAATCCCTGACTTCTCATTCCTACTTTCACGCTCTAATCACTTTGCGGTATATATTGAGCTAGACATGTTGTTAGATATTATCAGAACTTGGATAGTATTCTAAGTGGTTATAGACTTCTTGTTTTGTTCCTCTTCTAGATTTTTTTCATGCTTCGTATGGAGAGAAGAATGTTTCAATGTACGCTACTGCCTTTAGCTGAGGGATGAGAAAGAATTACTGTACTGAGAAGGGATTTGTTACTACAATGTTTAAATGCAGTTTGCTGATTTTTTTTTTTTATGCGACTTTTTCACCATTGCTCTTATTTCCCACTTATCCTTGAAAGCATCAGGTAAAACTGTGATGTTTGAATGCAGGCTGTGAATTGACTTCTGACAGCAGAAGCTTCATTAAGTAGCTGCTTCTGAAGTGCCAGTAATGCAGTGTAACCGGGAAGATGCAAATGAAAGGTCTTTTCAAACTATTTCACCCACCACTACATGTGAAATGCAGGAAGTGTAGTCATTCCCTGCGACCCAAATTCTTTTCTACTGTCCTTGGCATTGTGATTAGGCTATGTGGAAGATTTATCATCTACAACACTAAAATAAATGGTCCTTCTTGCAGAAACAGATATAAAATAGATCTTGGATTACCCTTCTACTTTGTAGCCGTTTCTTGACTGAAGGCACAAGGTATGCTGAGCCAGCCCTGTGTGATCCCTTGCAAACACATCCACAGAATGGACTTCTAGATGTCAAACTGGGAAACTGGATAGTGATTTTCAGTGGATGAAGTCTGTCACTATATCAAAGAAAGTCCTCAAACATGTAAATTTGGAAAAGAACTCTAGTCCTACTCTGTGTAAAGGCAGGCTTAAGTCTGGAAATAAGAGTTTGATTTCTCTTTGTTTTGCTGGTTTTGTGTGGATAAAACTTTGACTTTTGGACCTGAAAGATGAGCAAGCCACTGTCAGAGCCTGTTGTGTGTGCCTGTTGATCTCAATGCTCTGCAGTCTGTGTGGCCTCTCATCTTGGAAATGGAAACCGATGAAGCATCTTTCTCTGTTTACTAGATGGGTGGAAGATCTACTGTAATCTGTGGTCTCTGACATAAGCTTAAAAAAACCCCCTTAATTTCCCTGAAAAGAAAGCTTTTCTCTCTGAGGAGCAGCATTTTGTCCAGCAGACTTCTACAGAGTTATGAAAGTAGATAGATTTCAAATCTATCTTCTATAGAAGGGTGCTCATGGGAGATTGTCTAATATTTTCTGGGTTAACATGCTGGACTGAGAATGCTTTTGGAGTCAGAAGAACATCATCCCCTATACTCAAGAATGTTAATTGCATGGTGGTCCTAGAGCTAATGGTTTGGCCAGAAGGATTGATAACTCCCTTGATGTTAGTGCCTGTCCCCCAGTGACTGCTGGGTGTTCTACCATGATTCAGGTATGCTTGTTTGTTTGAGGGTTTTGTAATTTCAGTTAAAATATTTATTTATGATTAACATCTTGCCACTTAGAACTTTAAGTGAAAAAGAAATGTTTATTCATACAGAGGTCTATTGTCCATTCTTATGTTATAAGATGTAAATATTTTGATCACGTGCAGCTTCTGTGCTGGGTGCTTCTTGTTAGAAGACTCGTGAATCAAATGCATTAGCAGCAGTAGGGTGAGTGCTGCTGTGGCTGTTTTGGAAATTTATGTTCTCCCCATACCTTCAAATTGACATGTACCTATTTGTAGTACCTATTTGCAGGGGTGAGTGAAGAAAGTGCTACATCTCACTAGCTGAGAAGGAAAAGAATGTAGTGCCTCTTGGTAAAGACAACAATTAAAATGTTAATTATCTTAAATTATTTTAGTAATTTCCTCTTATTTCTCCCTCCTATTTTTTTTCATATTCAACTCAAACATTGTTTTTCCTGGGTGAAAGGAAAAGATAAAAGCCAGAAAGGAGTCATCTCTCAGGGGGGGTGGAGGGAGGGAAGGGAATCTTTTTTCTTTTTATTAACTACCAGTGCATACATTTTATCCCAAATTGTGTGAGAGAAATGTGGGCAAAACAAAATGAGATGAGATGGGGGGAAACTAAATCATTGCATTCTCCTTTTCAGTATTTGTAGTTAAGTGCAGCTTGACAATACCTTAGGTCACTGCTGCTTCAATTTATTTTTCTGCTGAGTGTATTGAAGGTGTACATCACTTCAGGATTGTTCTATGGGATGATCTGGCTCTAACACTTTTGTTAGGGTGCCAGGACGATAAATAAATAATAATAAAAAAATCATATGTAAATGTAGGAATTAGTATTGTCATGGCTTAACTGTTTATTGTGTTATTTGCAAGTTACACACATACATAAACTCTCCATAAAATTATGTAGTGAGACAACTAAACAGGAAAAAAAACCCCAGAAATGCCTGCTTAACGTAATAGAAAGTTATTTATTTGATCAGTAATCAGTTTAAGAGTGTCTGACTAACCTTTTCTTTATATTCAGTGTTTCAAAGCTATTAGGTAAGTTTTCACCCGGTGGCAAAGATGATGGAAAAACACATCACTTAAAGTAAGAAATAGTGCCACAGCACTGAAAAGACAGTAGCAGCTTAGTGATTAAATTGTGTTTGTTTCCGCAACCCCCGCTTCCCAGCACTCTCTCTTTTTAATGTGTTACACAATGCCATTGCTCAGCCAGAGGCTAAGAGAGGGGATGTAGGTACACTGCATACCTGCAAGAGAAGCAAGAGACTGGAATGTTCCATCTCGAAAACAGCATCTGTGTTATAAAGACAAGAGCCTACATCTTCTGGCCCCGGTGTCCTTGTTATTTGCATCAAGGCACCAGCATGAATCAGTTCACTGCGGCAGCAGTCCAGCTGATGTGACTTGCATTATTATCAGGTACCTGATTGCAGTCTCGGGATGGATGGAGGGCTGGATGTGACTAGCATATCAATATGTGTAGCGGTGCTGCTGCTGTGTGATAGTAATCTGTGATGAGGACAGAAGCCCACTCAGCCCTGCAGAAAAGTTCTTTAAGGACACAATAAAACTCTGTTTTGTGAAATTCTGATCATCACTGTGATTTTGTACCGGTTTTGACACACTGCCAGCTTGTCCAGAAGATGCTTTACAAACATATTTAGGCTGTGTAGAACCAAGAAGGTGCAGAGCTTTGGTTCTGAAATTGCAAATACTTTCTTGTGACAGAGAATTATTTTGGAATTTGAGACAAGTGTGTGTGGTTCCGAGACTAAACTAATCCAAGTGTTGGATTCCAATATGGTATATCATGATTTTTCTTTTCAAAACTTTTTTATTTCCTGTTAAATGTAACTGTGTCACTTAACTTTGGGACAATGCTTATGACTTTTTATATGCTGTAACAAATGGTTCAAACACAGGGTCGTGACTTCCTGTTTAATTGATCCCGGATCTCCATGATCTTACTGTCTTCAGTGGAGCAATTCCTGACCTGTACTGGTTGCAGACAGTACAATATGATACTCAAACAATGCTTTTCCAAACTGAATCTGATTACTAAAAACCTTTTTTTTTTTTTTTTAATTTCTGTGAGGGGTTAGTAGAAGAAAAACCCCAACATAAGGTCTTTCCCTTGATATTCCTTTTGGAAATGAAGACAACTTGATAACAAAAAGAAACTGACACCACACGAAAGAGATGGAAAAAATATTCTGCTCTGAATATGAAGACAATAAGCAGCTTTTCAGATACATACGGCAACAGAGGAATGACTCAAACTCAGAATACAGAGATCCTCACTGTAGTGGAGTGCTGCGTTTATTCTGTTGGCCCTGGGCAGCCAGCCAGTGAAGGATATTTCTGACTTCTAAATCAGTCCCTCAATCACCTACTTAAATATGTCACTAGGCAGAGGGAGGACAATCTAAAAAACTTGTATTTACAAACCACTTGAAAACTTTCTGTGAGCTACTCACTTTGCGTTGCAAAAACCTCTTTTATTTTTTGTATGAGCAGACCTTAGAAACGATATTGGATATTCAGTATGTGAAGCAGTCATCTGGTAGAAGGAAATGAACTTTTTTGCATTTTATTTTACTGTCTTAGACTTCTGCAAATTATTGAAATGCATCTTTTGTATTGATACAATCTAAGGCAGTTTGTATTCCTCTTCAAGTACAACAAAAGATTGTTTGGCAAGTTTTCATCATCTTTAACTCATGATTTTTTTTTTTAATTATGTTTTTAAGTGCTGTCTGGGCCAGTGTGCCCAAGAGCAGTGTCTCACCTGGTAGCCTGAAGATGACAAGGAGAAACAGAATTGCTCTTAAGGAGAATATGCAACATATGGTATGGGTCATTTGTTTTAAAAGGTGGTAGGCAGTTGTCTAACAGACAATAAGTGTCACAAATAACATGCGGTAATGAACAAGATTCAGTCATAGCCCATATATTATATCAAGGGGAGAAGGTTGGACTGAAACTGGGAGGCTACCTTAGCAGTCATGCTACTAGTGTTCCTTCTTGGGCCAATAACAAATTTCTTACTGTTATAAACAGGACTTTTTTTTCTCTATTGACTCTGGTTTGCCCTCAAGTGTTTTCAGTTCTGTCATTTTCATGAAGGCTTAGTAGTTGCCACTTGATGAGCATAACAGTGTTTGGCCTGCATTGCAGCCGAAAAGGGAGAAAGAAGTGATGTGAAGTTGTTTCTGCCATTTTTAGTGAGATCAGAGCAGTCTGTCATGGTGCCTAAATAACCATGCTTTGGTCTGCAATATAAAGTTTGCAGACCCCTTTGAAGATGTGTATTAATGTGTTTTTTTTTTTTTCTCTGATACAACTGTGTTTCTTGCTTTGAGAGCTGAAGCACAAGTGAGCATATCCAAAGGCTTTAGAGAAGAGGCTTTTCTCTAAGACTTGTAGCACGTTTTTGCAGAATTGCATAGTCTGTAGACTTGACCCTGAACAAAACTCTACTTAATTTTGGAGGCATTAATTTTCAGATCTGTCTTTGAGCGCAAGTTCTGTAAGATCATGATGGCTACGTTTTTGAACTCTTCCAATTATGATTTGTACTGTATTTTGAATAGTTTGGAGAAAATCTAAAGTTATGTTCTTTTGAACAAAAGCAGAACTATTGCACCTTTTCCACTGATAAAAGTATACTATCTTGCAGTGAGTTCCATTCTGTGAACTATCCTTTGTTAGCTGCTTTCTGATCCTTCGCTGAATTATTTATGTCTTTATTTCAGCATCCCCCTTTAGATGAGGCACCAGAAACTCCAGGAATTCTGCTATCACATTCACTGTAACAAAGTGCAGGATAAAACAAAGTGAAGCTTTCATAGCAAAATGCTAATTTACAGTCCAGCAGGGAAAAGAGAAATGCATATCCATTAGGGATATGAAGGAGAAAATCGTATTCAGATGGAAGAAGTTTTTAATTTCTGTGTGTTGGACAGGAGCTGTCTAGTTTCTGAAGACGAGGAAGGTGTTTCAGCAGAATGTCTTATTCAAAAGTTGGCTTGGGCATTCAGACACTCAACATTTACTAGTGCTTGCTCTTTACTTTCTCAGCTTTTACCTGATAAGTTATTTGTGATTAATCTCAATGCTTCCCTCTAGGCTTATAAGTAGTGTTTATTAAGAAAAAATAAATAAAATAAATAAAAATCAATCCTCTGTCTTCAAGTTAGATGAAATACAGCCAGGCCCAGTGAAGTTTCCAAAATAGGTGGTCCCAAGCTTAGGCATGAACTTAACCTTGGATCTAAATCAAGCTGGTAATCAGGGGCTAAGAAAGACAAAACAGATCACTATAATTCATCAGTAAAGAATACTAAATTACATTAAAGCATCTGAGAGTGCCTATACTTTTATTCACCTATAACAGTAACAAACCAGCCTCACAAAGTTGAAAATTAATTGCTAGTTAAGTTTAATGGCAATACACATATATTAATAGTCGTTTATCTAGAAACAGAATGCTGAAAAGCCTGAGATGTGTTAGAGGGGAAGTAGGAGAAATAACTTGAGGTATGGAAAATTACTTCTCAGAAATGACAGGACTTCTAAACAGCTTAGTAGAAGGAAGTAACAACTTGCTGACATTCTGTAACTGTCTACAAAGCATGAGAGAGACCATCTAAGGAACCTGAAAGTGCGCAGGTCCACGGGACCTGGTGAGATACATCCATGGGTCCTGAGGGAACTAGCAGATGAAGTTGCTAAGCCACTGTCCATCGTATTTGAGAAGTTGTGACAGTCCGGTGAAGTTCCCACTGACTGGAAAAGGGGAAACATAATCCCCATTTTTAAAAAGGGGAAAAAAGGAAGACCTGGAGAACTACAGGCCAGTCAGTCTCACCTCTGTGCCCGGCAAGATCATGGAGCAGATCCTCCTGGAAACTATGCTAAGGCACATGGAAAATGAGGAGGTAACTGGTGACAGCCAACACGGCTTCACTAAGGGTAAATTGTGCCTGACAAATTTGGTGGCCTTGTACGATGGAGTTACAGTGGATAAGGGAAGAGCAACTGACATCATCTACTTGGACTTGTGCAAAGCGTTTGACACTGTCCTGCACAACATCCTTGTCTCTAAATTGGAGAGACATGGATTTGACAGATGGACCATTTGGTGAATAAGGAATTTGCTGGATGGTCACACTCAAAGACTTGTGGTCAATGGCTCGATGTCCAAGTGGAGACCAGGGAGGAGTGGTGTTTCTCAGGGCTCAGTATTGGGACTGGCGCTGCTTATCATCTTTGTCAGTGACCTGGACAAGTGGGATGGAGTGCACCCTCAGCAAATTTGCTGATGACATCAAGCTGTGTGGTGGGGTCGACACGCTGGAGGGAAGGGATGCTGGACAGGCTTGAGAGGTGGGCCCATGTGAACCTCATGAAGTTCAACAAGGCCAAGTGCAAGGTCCCACACATGGGCCAAGGCAATCCCAAGCACTAGTACAGGCTGGGCGGAGAATGCATTGAGAACAGCCCTGAGGAGAAGGACTTGGGGGTGTAGGTTGATGAGAAGCTCAACATGACCCAGCAGTGTGTGCTTGCAGCCCAGAAAGCCAACTGTATCCTGGGCTGCATCAAAAGGAGCATGACCAGCAGGTCGAGGGAGGCAATTCTCCCCCTCTACTCTACTCTGGTGAGACCCCACCTGGAGTGCTGTGTTCAGCTCAGGGGTCTCCAACACAAGAAGGACATGGATCTGTTGGAGCAAGTCCAGAGGAGGGCCACAAAGATGATCAGAGGGCTGGAGTACCTCTCCTATGAAGACAGGCTGAGGGAGTTGGGCTTGTTCAGCCTGGAGAAGAGGAGGCTCCAGGGAGACCTTCTAGCAGCCTTCCAGTACCTCAAGGAGACCTACAAGAAAGCTGGAGAGGGACTTTTGACAAGGGCATGCAGTGATAGGACAAGGGGGAATGGCTTTAAACTGAAAGAGGGGAGATTTAGATTAGCCATAGGGAAGAAATTCTTCCCTGTGAGGGAGGTGAGGCACTGGCACAGGTTGCCCAGAGAAGCTGTGGCTGCCCCATCCCTGGAAGTGTTCAAGGCCAGGTTGGGTGGGGCTTTGAGCAACCTGGTCTAGTGGAAGGTGTCCCTGCCCATGGCAGGGGGGTTGGAACTAGATGATCTTTAAGGTCCCTTCCAACGCAAACCATTCTATGATGAAAGATGGGATGCTGAACTTCTGGAAGAACACATAACTACTTTGTACCAAGGCACTGGAAGCCCATGAAGTTCACACCATCAACTAGACGTAAATTTTTAACCATAGGGCATAAATAACTAGAGCAGACTTTTGTGGGCATGGTAAATTTTACATTACTTGGAGTAAGTATGTAAATCAAAATAGTATCCCTTAATAAAAGAGACAATCCTATTTGATGTACACGAGGCAGAAATGACTTTAGGAAATCATAGCAAGTAGAGGTTAGTGTAAGAGACTAATTCTCTCATCACCTTTAGTATTTCAGCCATTTATGAATAAACTTGGGTTTGACACTCAACTAATTCATGCAAAATTATATTCTCTCAAGTCTCATAAGATATTTCTGATAGGCCTCAAAATGTATTCACTCTGAAGTATAAGGCCATATTTTTTGTGATTTTGGGAAGAAGAGAAAATCTTTCTGGAGCACCTTGGTATTGCTGGCATCCGGTAGATGAATTGTTATCAGTAGATATATCATGCTGACAGGTGACGAGAAATAAGGAGCAATTGATGGTTTTGACTTGCCAGTGTATGTAGACTTAATGCCCTCTGTCCTTACATTGCAAGTAAAGGGAACTTCTTCCTGCCTGTTTCTACCTTGTACCTGTAGGTAGAAATTCCCTTGGGAATACATATCTTTCAGGAGCACATACTGTGCTTGATCAGTGTTGGATAGCCATTTTTGAGCATGATACTCCTAATGTTGCAATATAGTACTGTTGTTTGCACAATTTTTAAGTGCATACACCTTCCTATGTTTTTAAAAAATAA
Source organism: Phoenicopterus ruber ruber (assembly GCA_009819775.1). NCBI lineage: Eukaryota > Metazoa > Chordata > Aves > Phoenicopteriformes > Phoenicopteridae > Phoenicopterus > Phoenicopterus ruber. The sequence continues at coordinate 14,630,603 of CM020221.1, read as the reverse complement.
TAATTACTGAAATTAATATGACTAGATAAATTCCTATTTATCTAGCTAGCATGGTAAAACATACCTTCCTGTACCTCACTACTCCGTACGACAGACAAAGAGCAAGGATTCACAAAGTAACTGAAACATTTTCAGTTGCAGAGTCATTTTCAATGACATACATTCTGTCTGGTAGGAGCAGGAGGAAGGAAAGATAGGAAGCGCAGTATACAAAAGGATCTTTGTGTTCCTAATGTTGGCTGACATAAGAAGTCTGCAAAACAAACCCAGATCTTGTCCAATGGAGATGAAGTGTATATACAAAGAATACAACCAAGGATGAAATGGAAAATAAATGAAGTCAATAATGGAGTTTGGTTTGTGCCTGCTAAAAATGAATCCTTTTACTTCAGAATTAGGAACAGGAATAATCAGGTATGCTGAAAGAATTAAGACTAAAATTATGTGATATGTTTGTATTGGGAAAGCAAAGGCTAGAAAAGCCTCTCCTCGGTGCTCTTCCTAAAATCTGTTTGTTAGTTCGGACGCCCTTTGTACGGGGGGCAAGCAAAGTCACAGTAAAGCAAGGAATCGAACACCGGTAGAGCTGGCTCCTTATAGGGATTCTGACAGATTTCTGTCTGCCATCACACTGCAAATACTCTTTAAACAGCTGCAGCTTTGGTAAGCTGTAGACATTTCTCCAGTGCCTTCATGGTGTTCCTGACGTAGTAGCGAACGTGGATCATTCAGTGGTTCGGTGCTTTACAGTTTCTTAGCTGAGAGTTGGAGATAAGAAGGCGTGTGCCTTGTTTGGAAAAACAAAACAAAACAAAACCCCAAACCAACCAAACAACAAAAAAATCCCCCACCAAAACCAAAAACCAGGTTCAAATTTCTGCAAAAAATGTTTAAGTATTTGGGTTCATATCACTATCTTTTAGATAGTGTACTATAGATAGACTACTCCTGAGTGTATCTTGTATTTTTCCTTGAATTGTGCAGGCCTTATTTCTGCAGTAGTCAGTTAATTTGGGGGAAAGCGTTCTGTCTCTCTATGCGTGTGTAGCATTCATGCTTACTTTGGGCTTTGAGATGTTACTGGCCTCGATAGTAAATTTGTGTGACAGCATACACATTCTGTTTTATAAAGAAATAAGCCTGTTAAATTTGGTTGTGCCAGATTTAAAAATGTTTTAATTTCTTTTGGGCAGAAAAACCATTATTGAGTCAATTGAAATATCTATCTGTGGTTTAGTTTTGGGGTTTTTTGTGTGTTTTTGTTTTTTTTTTTCCCCAAGTGCTTATTCTTTTGTTAATACAAGGTGAAGTTTTTGAAACAACCATAATCATTCAGTCAAGCAGTATTGATGTAATCTGTTTTGGTATTTTCAGGTCTTCTGAGTCCCAGTTTTCTCGTGTAACAATTCTAGCAGTACTGACAAAGCTCAGAGTGTTCTTATTTTGGCACAACTGTATTTTCTTGAAATTTCTCCTCTTAGCTCTAAATAGTAATAACATGGCTATTTGTGTAGCATAAATAGATAGAGCCAGCACAGAACAATCTCTTCTGAATGCTATTTCCCTTTTTTGTGTCTTGTTGTTTTGGATGCTTTGGCTGCAGCTGCTAGCCTTTCCTTGAATCATGCATTTTAATCCTCTTTGTGTCGCACAATGAACCATAATGCAGCCAGCCCTAGGTTCTTTAGCCAAGTTGCAAGAATGAGCAGGTTTTTTCAACAATTTTGCTCATACGCTTAACAGAAACTAAGTATGTCTTTGCCTTTTCTCTCTCTTCTGTTTCGCGTTTTACACTTGTTTGTGGTACTGGATTTTTCTGGTGTGTGTGGTTGGTTGGAGGGGGGTTTTTTGTATTCTAAACCCTATTCTGCTGGGCAATGTCTACAGTGCTGAGTGAGGACTAAAGCTGGATAGTCTCTCATACTTACTGTATTTGTAAGTGATTAATTTTTACAAATGACTTTGTTCAGAAAACAGCAGCAAGTTGCTGTGTCTCAGAATATTGGATTCTGACCACTGAGCTCAAAGTCATTGAATTCAATAGAAATATTAAAGCTTTCTGCAGCTGGCTTTGGACTGGGAGATAAACTTTTGCAGATAAGCTTTTGGAAGGAATCCTAGAGAGTAAGATTAGCCACTAATGGATACTTGTGATCAATAAGAACAATCAAATAATGGATTAAAAATATTACCTTCAGTATCCCAGTATATTAAGCTAGGATATTTTGTGCTATGGATGAAAAAACATCAAAATAAAAATTCTCTTCTATGCATCCACTTCCCTTACTGTGCTCTAGGCCTGAACTGCTATTCACAGTATTGTTACGCTGCCTCTTAAGGCCTGCGAGTGCTTGGGAACCAGGCTCTTAAACCCTGGGCCTTTAGGGAGGTTGTGGAGTCTCCTTCTCTGGAGAGATTCAAAACCCGTCTGGACGCGGTCCTGTGCAGCCTGCTGTGGCAGGGGGGTTGGACTAGATGATCTCCAGAGGTCCCTTCCAACCCCTACCATTCTGTGATTCTGTGATAACTGAGTTTTCTCGAGGTGCGAGTAGATGCTTAAACAACTTTCTGACACACCTTACAACAGGATATCTAGATGTAATTCCATCTTGTAGCTGGCCAATTAACAGAAATGATTGTAGCACCCTCCTTCTGAGAAGCCTTAGATCGTTGGAGTTAGTTTTCGACAGTGAGCTAATATAGCAATTGGACTTTTATTTTCAAGAGGTATGAGAAGATACTTCTAGATAATGCTTACGGCTTCTGGGTGGTGCAAAAGAAAGTGCATACACAATGGAAAAAAACCCCTGAAGCTTTCTGATTTTGCTGTAGATTAAAAACTTGATGTCATCAACTGTGTCCATCCAATTCTACTCTGCTGTACTGAGTTCCTTTTTTACGAACTAACTGCGGATCGTTAGCTCAGACAGGAGCATTTCACGGCAAGTAGAGGTAATGTCTCCAGGAGATACAAGCTAAACTAGTGTGGTAGCTGCATAATTGTGAATGCATGAAAATAAATAGCAAACACAGTGGAAGAAGATTGTAAAAAGCATTAAGGGAGTCATACAGGGTGGTATCTTAAAACAGGAATAGCTTAAGGTTGTATTAAGAAGTATTGCCTAAACTGTGTGAAACATTCAAGGAAACTGCCACCAAATCTTTACATCTTATTCAGATTTTCCTTCTAATAGAGATGATTTTTAGTGTTTTTATTTTGAAGAGAAAAGGTTATCTTTTATATCTTAATGATGGATAGAAATTTTGTCTGAGGCTCGGGCACCTTACAGTAGGTGGTAGACATACCTTGAAGCATAAGTGAATAATCCTCAATAGAATACAGAGGATGAGAGCAAATGCCACTTTTGCTGAGTGTCAGTCCAGTGCCTTCACCACAAGACCACAAAAATTCATCTTGAATGGTGCAGATAAAACAGTAGAGCAATAAGCTGGGCTTTTTTTGGAAACACACACACCAGGCTGAACTGGAAACAAAGAATACCTCAGTGTTGTTTTATTGTTTATCTTGGGGAACAAATAGTTCGCTGCAGAATGGAGTGAACTTCAGATAAGAGCCCTGACAGTGATATAGTATGATATAGTATATTACCACTTTATTTTTATAGCATCTTTCATAGAAATGATATCTCAAAGGCTTTATGTGGTTAGATAATACAGATATAAAGTTAAATGGTAGCAAGGAGAGAAATTAAGACTTTTAAGGAAAGAGGGGACAATCTGTTTCCAGATGACATTTGGAAGATAGATGGTAAATCAGTATGGCGGAGACTTTTTTTTTAAAAAAAAGCTTTTTCTAGATGTCAGGAAGTGTGGGAAAGTATCTATTTAAAGAAAGGTGGGCAGAGAAATGCATGTGTAAAATTACTGCTGAATTGAAGTTTCCTCTTGCTTTCCAGCACCTACTTTGCAGTGCACAAGCTGACTTTGTGACAGTTGTTTACGTAAATACTTGGTTTTAGACCTAGATTTCATTGGGTTATATTTGTACTAATTATAGTTAAATTACTCCTGACTTGTGCTGATTTCAAGCGAAGTAAACTAAACTGTTAGCTTTTATTCATGTGCATCACTGTTTATGGTGAGTTTTATCTTTTTACCCCCTTTCTCAGCCTTTTGGTGGATTTCCCTACAAGGCTGTTCTGGGCAAAACAGTCTTCACTGCAGTTTTTACTTAATTTGTTGCTGTTTAACACAAACTGTGGTTTACACCTGATACAGACTATTCTGTTCCTTACTTGCAGATTTTTTCCAGAAGCTTGTGCTCAGCATGAAATCGCACTGAATGCGGAGAGCCTCTTCAAAACTGAAGCCGGATTGAATTGTGGGATCTGTCTTGGAGAAAAATGCAAACAGGTTAGAGGGAGGAATTTATTTACACTGCTGTTTCTTGTCCGTTTAAATTGATCCCAGTTGAGTCCTTGCAACATCAAGGCTGTTGTAAACAGGATAGTAGCCTTCCAAGTTGTGCAAGTGTGCGAGGAAAATGCGATCTGTGCATGTTTAGGATGTGCACAGTATTGCCTTCCATGGTTTGGCCAACTGATGGGCGGCTGCAACTGTCCAGAGGTCTGTTGTTAGCTTTGCTGCGGAGGTGAGGTTACATGGGGGACCCTCAGTGTCACGTGTCTGTGCGAGAAGTCCACTTTCTTTTTTGCACAGAGTAGGAGCTTCCCAAAGTCCCTCTGTTCATAAACTCCTACCTGGAAGATCACTGTAGGTTTCAAACAGCTTCTGAGCAAGATTATGGTGGCTTATGGATTCCCCTAGATGAAGACACTCTATCAGTACAGCATCTGAGTACTAGGCCTGAATCACTGACAAATTGCTGGGTAACTGCAGGGAGTCCAGGTTGGAATAGTTCTGTGAGGCTCTGTAGTGATAATATGAGCAAATATTGTGGATTCTTCACACAAGACAAACGTATTAATTTCTAAATGTTTTCTTCATGCTTGCAAACTATATGTATGTATACTTTATATCTATCTATCTATCTATCTATCTGTATATATACACATACCTGACTTATTTTTCTGTATTAATTAAGAACACATTTTTTTTAGGTGTAGAATCCACAGAATAAGCCTATTATGTTGCAATTCCTTGTGGAAAAAAACCCAAAACCCAACCTAGGAAAATATTTTAAATGCCCTAATATGTTCTAGATCTGGTCGTTATCTGCTGCCTTACTTATTCATTGCAATTGCTGTACCTCTTTGACAGATGCACCCTCAAAGTTTTTTAGTAAATATGGGTTTTGTTTATCATGTTACTGTGTTCTCTAGATGACCAGGAATATAAACTGGTTATGTATTTCTCAGGCATACATGCAGTGTAGACCACTCACAAGAATTCTTATTGGATGATTGTTTTTATGGCCATATTTACTGTTCACTTAAAAGTCATAATCGTAAGTTTTAATATGGACTAATTTACTTGAAAATGATTTGTATGAAAAGGGTACATCAGAGGAATGGAACAAGTAATATATACTACCAAAAACTACAAGAAAGTAGTAAGGGACTTAAATGAATACAAGGTAAAAGGATGGATAAAATTGATAAACATTTACTCTGGAAATAGAAATTTAACTCAGATCTCAGACTCTTCTCCTATCTTAGCAAGAACCATTATTTTCTCATTAAATCAGGGACACAGGTTTTGGGTCTTTTGAGTGTCGTCTTTCCATTTTTTCTTTGTTTATAGAGAAGTATTGTTCTCTTGAAAATATACTCTCCTTTCCCTAAAATATTTTAAGAAGATTTTCAGCAGTGTAATAAACGTGTAAGTCACCCTCATCTTATTGATTTCCAATACAGTTTGTACCTTTGAAAACACTATATCTGTGTTTACTTTTGAGTTATATTTGTTTTCATTGTTCACTTACAAGGAGTACATTAACACCTTCTGTCACTACCAGATGGAGAATTGCAGATACCTTATAAAGTGCCTTCATATTTGAAAATAATTTTTGAAAAGATTGACTATTGAAGACTTAGAATATGCAAGGAATCTTCCTATGTTAAGGGAACTATTTCAGTGGGTTTTATTAATAGTTCAGTTGCTCAGTTTTCTCTGCTCTGTCTGTATAGGAACAAGTTTGAATTTTCTGGCTTTGTTTACTAAGTTTTCAGCTCCTGCAACTGCAGTTATTAATCAGCTGTCATGGCACACCATAAAAAAGCGGGTTTAAAAGCTATGTTTGCTTTTTAGGCTAATAGTACTAGGAGGAAAAGCTGAGAGTGGTGCGTAATGCCTGTATTTTAATGTGCCTGTGATAATGTTGCAGTCTTTAGTTTGAATGACTTGTGTTAATTCTCAAAATAAATGTCCAAGACAGTTTGCCAACAAAGCTGATTCTTCCCTCCCCCGTTTCGTTGGCTTAATTTGTGTGCCATAGCCTAATAGATTTGCCATGGCCTCGTTTAAAGATTTCTTTTATGCCCTTTGATCACTTGCTAATAAGTATTACGAAGTAACGGATAAGGACTCAAGGATTTGCTAGACATGAAAGAGTAACTTGGCCCAAAATCCAAATGGGGGAAAAATCCGCAGAAATTCCTCAAGTGTTGTCTACACAGGGTTTTAGCCTGCCTGTGAATTTGCGCTAGTATGATGTTTCTAAGTGCGTACAGGCAAAGCTGCTGCCTCTCATGCTTTGCATCAGTAGAGTTTCCCCCCTGCCTGAAGTCTGTGCTATGCCCCAATGCTTGTCTATTCTAGGTACTGAGGTGACTTAAACCAGGGCAAGTCTTCAGTGTAGACAAGACCTTAACATTAAAATACTAATGTTTTTCCTTGACACTGAATTTATGACTCATGTCAGGATTCACAGGAAGCTGAGAAATGAAGCATAGAAATAAAATTCTCTGTTCATCCACAGAGTAGTTTCTGCAGAAAGTGTAGCAGCCGGGCCCTGACACTGTGCCTCTATTGTCCTGCAACCAAAGCCAGTCCTTGACACCTGTACCTCGCATTTGTGGAATCAAAATGAGATTGATCATACTTCCTCACCAATTTGTCCGAGTTTTTTTGTTGATTATGAGCTTTCTTAACTTTAGACTGCAACAGAGATGAGTAAACACGCTTTGCTCATGATATACTAGTTCTCTGGAAACCTGCTTGCATGAGCAGCAGTCTTTCTGTTAACACAAGACTTTGGAATAGATGCTTAATTGAAAAAAATCTCTTAGGATAGGCTTTTCTACCATGTACCTTAAATGTCCCAGCTGCTCACTTCTTCAGTATGTGCTTTGAGAATGATGGGACTCTGTGCACTTGAACACTGTGAGGGATTCTCATATGATTTAGTGGTAGGAAGAGTGAAGGACACGCAAAGCAAAGGTGTATGAAAGAAAATTATAGTTTCTGTGCTATTTTAAGCAGTAGAACTATGATGTGCAATTTCAAAGTTGTAAATCACTGTTAAATAGCCATGGACACATGTTATTTGATATGTAGCTGTTTCTTGCTCATTGAAGGCTCATTTTGGACAGTTAGGTGTCAAAAGATTCAGGGTGTTTCTAATATAGAAATACACTTCCTAAAATAAGATTACTGTTGATTCCCAATGTTCTAATTTCTGTTAGCTATGTATTTTGCATCATTTGTAACGTTTGTTCATTTTCCTATAGCTCCTCAATCCAATTCCTACTGAACACAGAATTTACTAGCTTGGCAGTCTTGACATTAAAACTTATTTAATGGGTTGTCTGTGTTCAAAAATGAATATCCCATTCACTCAAATCATAGAATCATAGAATCATAGAATTGTTCTGGTTGGAAGAGACCTCTGAGATCATCGGGTCCAATAATATCCAAATAATAGTACTGTTGCTGCTTCAAAATGAATCCCAGGAGCCCAGCTGGCAAAGGATACCTAGGAGAGAGTAAGTCAGGGTTAAGTCTGGCTGATCTAAGCATATCTGTAGTCACTGACTGACATCCTAGTTCCCCAGCCCTTGGGAGATGCTGACAAGAGAGTGAACATAGCACATGTTTTGTGTGGGTGATAAAATCAAACCTTTCAATGACAGTCTTAGCAAACTAATAATGGGAGAAAAAAGGGTCTCTGACGATAAACAGCTCTCATCTTATTTTACAATAAGACTATCTAGATTTGAAAAGCAGAGCGTAGCATAAAAATTAAATTATTATTAAAATATGTTTTCTCCTGCAATTTATTTCCAAGAATAAAAGCTTAGGATAGAGGTGAGAATAATCTTTAATGACAAATGGATAGAAATGACATCAAGGTCTTCTCATCATTAAAAAATACCTATTCAGGGTTTAACTATAAATCTTCAGTGCTCCTAGGCTGTTTTTAGGAATTCAGCTGTTAATGCTATCCAAGCATTATGGTTTTAGGAATCCAGAAATGTACAATCAGGTTTCAGAACTAAAGGTGTCAAATGATTCTTAGCCGAGGGGAGAAGAACCTGGTGACTGAGAAACCATTAACGAACCATAACAATACCACATTGCCGTGTATATTCTGTTGAATATTTTCTGATTTGATTAACATAAGAGATGGAGGTTTTGAGTGTTCTACCAAAATATGAGTGGACAGTTGAAGAGATATAACTTGCTTTGCTAATGTCTGATTTAATATACTTTGAATATGTGGTTCCTTTTATACCCCTGTATTATTAGTAACATTTATACCTTGCAGTCTGGATCTTGTCGAAAATTTTAAGACAATCTGTCACTGTTGCACTAGGTCTACTATAGCTCTGCTGATGCTGGGATCAGCATGAGAACTTGAACATATAAGCTGTTGTCACATTTTTTAACTGTCAGTTTCTTAGATCTATCTCCAAGTTTCAGTCTGGCACTGGATTTATCTTAACTAATGTACATTGCTTTATTGCTACGACTGCAGAGTTCATAAAGCTAGTACAGCCTCAGGAAGTTTTTCTACAAAATGTCAAAGATTGAGTATGTGTGGTTTCATGTGGGCTACAGTAAGGGACGCTTTTTGTAAGTTCTCCTCGCAGGGGATTTTGCTATTGTTAATGCAGTTAATAATAATCTAATTAATATAGAAGAAACGCAGATGTTTCTTAAAGCAAAACATCTAGAGAAGATTAAAACGTCATCTTTGTTGTTCGTGCACTTTTAAACAGTTTGTTTGAAGATTTTCAAAAGTCTGTGCAAACTGAAGAATTGTCAATGTTGTAGTAGTCCTTTGCTCTAGATGCCTAGATGTAATACTTTTAGTTTCAGAAAATGTATTTGTTAGACAGCTGTTTATCATCAGTGATGACAGTTTACCCCAAATTATTGAGAGTTTGTCTACAGAATGTTAAATAAACCAATCCTAGCATAGTTTGTAAACATAAGCTACTTTAAATGTCCATCATACTAATAAATCTGTGTTGAGATTATGTCTGAAATGACTAACGTCTAATCCAGCAACTGTCTTTTTGAGGTGATGACACCTGTGCTCTGGAGAACAGTCAAAACAATGAGTACATAGATGGTATCCTCGTGCTGGGATTATCATTCTGTACAAAAACTGTTCTTGGGGCTAATTGCAATGTGGTTATAAATGATTTCGGATATCAAAGCAGGATCTAGATCAGAACATAATTCCTGAACAATCTCATTCCAGACCCCTTGCCGTGGTTTAACCCCAAATTGTAACCCAATACCACGCAGCCGCTTGCTCGCTCGCCCCCCTCCCTGTTGGGGTGGGGAGGAGAATTGGAGAGAAAGGAAAACTCGCGGGTTGAGATAAAAACAGTTCACCAGGACAGCAAAGGAAAAATATAAAAATATATTAATAATCATAATAATAACAATATATACAAGGATAATAGATTATATAAAACAAACGATACACAGTTTCTCACCACCCAACGACCGATACAGCCCGTCCCGAGCAGCAGGCAGGGAGCAGGGGTGTGCCCCCCCCAGCTACCCCAGAACAGCAAGATCCAGAGAGAGCAGGCGAGGGAACAAACAGCTGAACGAACGAAAAACAAAAAGGTAAAAATAGGTAAACAAAAAGCAACCTGAAGGGAAGCTTAAGGATTCAAGCAAGTTAAGGGTCTAAAAGCCTAACAGCCTAGTGGCCCACCGACTGACCCTCACTTATATCGGGCATGACGTCTACGGTATGGAATACTCTCTTTGGCCAGTTTGGATCAACTATCCTGTCTCTACCCCTCCCAAGTTTTTGCCCTTGCACATTAGCAAAATCTGGAAAACAGCAAAATGTCCTTGGTGGTTCAGCAGCAACCAGCAACATCAGTGTGCTATCACCGTTCTTCTCACACTAAAGCCAAAACACAGGAGCTGCCGAAAACAAAACTAGCTCCATCCCGGCCTAAACCAGGACACCCCTCTAAAGAGGGTGTCCAAAATGCTGAACTGTTTGAATTAGTGGAGTATGACGATTGAAAAACAGCCTGAAGTTGATGTGTTGTAGCTAAGTGATGAAATACAGCATACTTCAGTGACAATGAGAGTGGTTCATATGTATTCCTAAATTTGTTTAGCACTTTTATTCCTACTCCTAAATGTTGAATAAGTATTGCTATCAAAACTTGCCTCTATAAATTCAGAGCCAAAAAAAAAGGCCATTCAAGGCAAAAGTCTAAAGGCAATATTGATAAGGATAGCTGGAAAGGTAGTGAAAGTTAAAATAGTTGTTGTGCATGTTACCATGCATCATTTGGAAGGGTCTGTTCTTCTGGTTCACTTAATCAAAATGGAAATATATAATTAGGACAATAATAGTTTTTAAGACTTATTAATTATTTGTAATGTATATACTTAACTGTTGGTTCCCTGATAATCTTTATTGACTTAGTGTTTAAAGAGTGTGTAAAGGATACTATGGAAAGTGTATTGCCCAGCTTGATGAACCATCATGAAGAGCTCCAGAAACATTATTTTTGTGAAGTTGACTTTATTGGTAACAAATCTTAGAATCAGATGCATGATCTAGATAGACAAGCAGCTGTTATAATACTATGGTCCCCAGTGTTGGGAAGGACACAAACTCTACTTCAAAATCTTGCATTAGGGTCACATTCTTTCTCTTTTTAAAGTTCTTAACCTTCTCCTGGATCTCATGCAAGCAAATGAATTAAACTTCTAAAGGCTGGAGAAGTACAAAATTCCCCCAAGGATGCAGAGAGGAAAAGAAAAGGAAGGGTTGAGGGGAGACACCTTGGAACAGAATGCAGAGGAAGCTTTGCTAGGAAGAAAGAATGGCAAGTTTTAATCACAGGGAAGATAAGATGTGGGGTCTTTTTTTATTTCTTAAGTGATCCCAGAGGGGAAGATTGGCTTCTAGTATAGAGGTACTGACTAGAACAGGTTTGCCTATAATAAGCAGATAGGGCATTGTCAGAGTAGCTTGGCTATACATTATTTCAATCGTATCATTCACTGTTCCCCCTAATAAATTAAATTAATGATGGTTGGCTGACATAAGCCTTGCAGCCATAAAACTGAAGATCCACCTTAATAGGCAGATGAGGGACTTGCAAGCAGAATGCAGCTCATCTCCATTTTTGACCTTGTGCCTAAACAGAGACCTGCTAAAAGGAGGAGGGGAGTAGGCACTTTGGGACACTAATTCAACTTAATGCTGAGTATGATTGAAGCTGTCTCTGTAGGCAGTAAAGTATACACTCCATAAGGCCTAGGAATAATGACATGTTGTAAATTCATTTAATTTTAATTTTAAAAGCTTGCTCAAAGGTAGAATTACTAGAAGCACTCCAGCTTTAGTGTGGATCTTGGGTCTGGATTTTTTTTTTTAAACCTACTGCCTCACCAGGCAGCAGTTACTTAATTACAGTTCTGGCTTTAAACATCCAATAACCTGGATACAGATTATGTTACTATTGTGGGGTCACTTAGAGCAGAAAGCATGTGAATTGCTTTAGTAGTTTGTCATTTTCCTTTATAATAAGCTTAGTTTAAAAAAAAAATTACTGATGTACTGTCCTGTGTACCTGCATCTCTAGAGTGTGTAGTCTAAATTCTGCCCATACAATGGGTGTGTAGGGCAGTAGTAGAAAAATGAAATGTGACCCATTGTCATAACAGGCATGTGCTGGCAGCCCATGTAATTACCCATCTCTAGCCAGGCTGAAAAAACCTGTAACCTCAGAGTGAACTCTGGCCCCAGACCTCTACACTAAAAGTAGAGAAATAGCATGCTCCAGCAGTCACTTAGAAGCAACACAACATCAGAATATACTCTCATAAGCCGATTTCTTCCTGAAGGCAAGGACATTGGTTCTTAGTTTATATTGAAAATGCAGGTTTCTACAGATTAATTAATTGTCTTAAAGGGTTCCTCTAGGCTTTACAGGGCATTATTATGCTATTTTTTTAAAAAATAGAAGTATAATTTGCTGTTAAATGCAATTATGATCTCTGTCTGAAGAGTCATTCTTAGAGCCTACTAGCGCTTTAAATATTGCTAATAATGCTGCATTTCAACTAACAGAACTCTCATTCATCCCACTTCTGCTTTACTCCTGTCTTATGCAAGTCACTCTACGCTGTTTTAATCCAGATACATTAAAATCTTTGTTAGTAACTTTGCTTTGGTTTTGGGGAAGACCCTTGTGCACCTTCTTTGTCTACCAGACTCAAGTGGTCGTTACCTTTGACTAGTGACAAAAAGAAATCCATTTTCCCCTATAGGTGATCGAACCTTTATTTATTGCAGTGTTCCTAAGCTACTTGGCTCAGGAGTGAAGGGGTTAAGATGTAGCAGTACAACAGTCCTACTTTGGATTTTCTAATATGATCAGATGTGCAAAAAGGCGCATGTTGTTGCATGATACAGGCAGTGGCCTCACAACTACGTAGAAAAATTTGTGTAGCCTGGGCCAAAAGGGGCAGAGTTGCCCTCCTTCCACCAGGGACAAGTTTCTTGCTTCCTTCCCTGTGCCAGCGATGATGCTGGTGAGGCTATGAATCTGCTTTTATCAGTTCTTCTCTACAATTCAATTGGGTGTTGGTCCAAGGGAGGTGATGGGACCCTCCAGTTTAAGGGCATAGGGATTTTGGATGGCTTCTCCTGGGGTCTGCCCACACTTTGACCTGATCTGCAGTGAGCCACCTTTGCTTGGACTCTCTTATGAAATCAGGGAGATGCAATGATCTGCTGAACTTCCATGATATTCTCTTCATGATAATATTGTGAAGCAACATCATGTTAATTTGTTGCAAGCAATAATGGAATGCCATGGGAAAGTATTTATTATTTACCTGATTTACTGCCGATTAGGCTTTTAATTAGCACTTACAGAAGCTATTTTTGTTCTAAGAATATCTGCAGAAAAACGTTGCATGCATTTTCTTGCAACCCTAAACAAGCAGACTGTTTGCACTGAATCTGATGTACAGCTGTGATTATAGTTCATTGTGAACTCTGTTTAAGAGTGAGCTATATAGTCCAAAGTTTTGACTGATAAATACTGAAAGTAAAAAACATAGCAGAAAATTCATGGGCAAATGACATGTAACTGTACCTACTGTAGTGAGGAGCTGTGAGGGTTAGATAACTGGGAGAATTAGTACTTATGTGCTTAACCTGTTTCCTGGACAGAGATGAACTTATTCATACACTTTTGCTTTCTAAACGTCCAAAGGGAGTGGTATGTCCCAATGAATGTAGTTTTAATAGTGGCATATAAACCTTTCTGTTAAGGAAGGACCAGGAGGCACCTGCCTTTTAAATGTAGGAGACTCTGCAGTAAGGAAAAGTATCTGAATGTAATTCAATAGTGTTCTTTCACTTCTAGAACCAACCCTTGATATAAAAGCACTGCAGGGAAGTAAGAGCAAGTTGTTTTTTTTTTTTTTAAGAAAAAAAGCAAATTCATTAAAATACTGCTTTACACTAGGGTCTTGATGTTGTTATACTGATAGATCTTTCCTTAATGTATTCCAAATGTAAGATAATTTTGCCTGTTAACAGTCATAGAATTTAAAAGCTGGTCCAGAATAAGTTCTGTTAGTCTCCTAAACAAAACCTATTTCCAATAGCTTGGGAAGAGGGTATTCAGTCCAATCTCGCATTTAAATGTGAGCTATGCTCCTGCTCTGATTCATTAGTCTGCCCCCTGCCAGGAAATAACAGCGTATCGGCTGCTGCCTGGGGATGGCAGCTCTCACCTATGGAGACAGAGAAGCAATAAGAGGTAGCTGGGGAGGGAGGAGTTGGTGTATGTGTCACTCTGTGTCTGCCAAGTACTAGTTCTGTGTTTCATTAAAGGATATTTGGAGATCTGCAAGTGTCTATATTCTTGGTTTCACAAAAAGAGGAAAAAAAATCTTCTTCCCTTCTGTAAGACAAGGTTAACCTAACGATGAGCAATCTACCACACCTGCTTTGTCCTAAATGCTGTAATTAATTGTGTGATTATTATTGGAAAGATCTTTGAATACAATTTGTTTCTTAAGCAGAAAATCCTTGTTTATTCATTAAAAATTGGTATCTGTCCCTGTTATTGAGGCCTAGCAAGAGTCAATATTAAGCAAGTCTTTTTCTGCTGCCCCACTCCTTTTTGGTTTTTTTGGTCCTGTCTCAATAGCCATGAAGAGTAAGTACACCTACACCATTCCACAGCATGTCTTTCATAGAAGTGACTCAGCAGGGATGTTCAATTCTCTCTGACCTCTGACAATCCCTTAAACTTGTGTAAAGGCAGAAAAATCTCCTAATATGAACGTTCTTGCGGTGGATTTTTATAGCTGCTACTCTACATGTTTCAAAATGGTAAGTTCAGTTCTTAATTCTAAGGAGAGGATCAAGTGACGAGAGAAGTGAACTCTGTACTTAACTTGCAGCTACCTTCTGGAATAGTTTCCACAGCTTGACATTTCCCTTATTGTAAAGTATATCACTCCCCATGCATTAGGTTCTTTTAATTTCAGAAGCCTGACGGGATTGACATTTTGTCAATCCATCTACATGTGTAATCCTTTCCTATTACTCAGATAAATACTCTGGCTCTCCTTCTCCAGACCAGAGAACTAGAGAAAAATGGATCAGTTCTTTCGTAGGGAAGGAAAAATTCTGTCTACATCCAGAATCAGTTGTCTGTTTCTATCTTTTGAAACTATAGGAGTGAGTAACAAGCATTTTTTTAGCAGAACTGAGATAGAATTGGGAAATTATTTCTTGAAACCCCACCCCGACCTATAAAGTTACAAACCAGAGTATTTTCCTCTAGCTTAAATGGATTTTAGGGCAGATCTGGAGTGCAATTTTAACATGCAGAGGCTCTTGTCTAGTCATCCCATTGCTGTTACAAGATGTTACAAGCTTTCACCAAAAAGCTGGCATCGCTTACATGTGCCTGGGCTTTTAAGTTTGAACTTTAGAGTGGCTTTGGGGTAGCTAAGTATATACAAGTTGCACACTGGTGTACCAGGGCTGTGTGGTGAGCAGTCCTTTCTGTCAGTGCTTACTAATTTGCATTTATGTAAGTATACACCAATAACACTCCAATAATGAGTTGGAGTATATCTGTAAGACCATTTTGTTCACCTGTGCATAATTAAAAATGTCAACTATTATAATAGCAATTGTAATACTGTATATTGTAAAAATCCCATTTTTCTTAGTACTGCTTTCTACAGCACATGCTTACATGAACCCTACCCTAGGCGAAAAATGGCAGAGACAAAGCAGACTACTCCATCACCTTTGTAACAGGATTCCACAGTTAGAATTTGTCCTCGGATAACACTTTTTTTTTTTTTTTGTAAGACATAATAGAATAAAATGTGTAACTACTTAACATTATAGGCTTCTAATGGATGGCCAGAGTTCCTAGTGGCTACAATGATATAAACAATAAAAAATAATGTGGCAATATGTATGAGGCTTGCTTCATTAGTGTGATGTGGACATCAGAGGGATTACTTCTTAATTAAGGTTAGTGGATTCTAAAAATAGGGTTTTTTGTTAGTGGTTTGGTTTTTTTGTTTTAAGGCTTATATACCCATTTATGTCCAGATGGGGTTTATCCCAGGAACAGTTATTTATTTTATTATTTGCATAGTAGTAGGTGGGAAGCTGGAACCTCCCTTTGCTAGACTCTGGACAAGCCTATATTAGAAGAGAATTGCTGGTGTCGCAGCGGAAGAAATCCACAATCAGAGCAGTCAATCTCATTTTTTAAGTATGAGGTTCAGTGGGCCCCTTTTTCCTCGCTGTGTGGCACTAATACTTCATGTACTTGCAGCGTGACCTGTAGGATGCTAGTTGGGGGCAAGTACAAGAATGTTACAGGCCAGCTAAATTAGAGCTTTCTAGAAACCACTAAAATGAAAAGGATCTTGTTGCAGGACATGTTTGCTGGCAGCAGTCTGCCACCGTGGTACCCCCATGGTCCTGTGACCTGCTTCGGCCAGCTGTGTCTGCTTCCAGTTGCTTGGCCTTAGATGGGAAGTCTCTTGTACTGGAATTCAGGTGGGCAGGGAAGGCGGCAGGGCAGGACAAGGAGTGATTCAGTTTTTGGACACTAATCTAGCACATATGACATCTAGAATGCAAATCCTTGTGCTGTCACATCTATCCTATAGCAAAGCTATTGAGAGTGTCTTTTGAGCCACTGTACTTCAGGCTGTTACTGTCTCTGTTCCTCTGCTTACAATACTAGCAACGCCATAGTTATATCGCTAGAGTGAAGTTAAGCAAATTAAATGGATCATGTGTTTCAGATGTGCTTATGAGGACCATAATAAATATCATAAGAATGAGGATGATGTGCCAAACCTCTATGGAAAAAAGGGGCAGTGTATTTTCACAATTGCCAACATCTAGTGTCCTATACACTTGAACAGTCTGCCTGTACCATATAGTCTTCAATTTGCTTATGTGCTGGTTTATATGAACATGTAGCTCTGAAAATACAGATTTTTTTTTTTTGTTCCCCCCTAGATTCCTGTTTTTACCTGCATTAACATTTTATGAAAAAAAAAAAAAAAAAAGATAGTAGGTTGGGGGGGGGGTGTAATTTTTTGCTAGAGGATGAAACATTCCATTTCTTCTGAGGAGATGTTATAAACCAAAGAAAACATGAGATAAATGAAGATGTAATTTAATATTTACAGCGTACAACACTCTCGCCAAAAGGTGCCGCTTCTTTAGTCAACCTCCTATGCCTCAAACTGACAGTAATTAGGATTACTGTAATAAAGGGGACCCTGAAGAATATTAGAATGAAGCTTGTGCTAAAATATGCCTAAGCTTCATAGATCAGACCTAGCACTTTGAATATGCTTTTGGAATGAGAAGAGTCCTGTAATATATAAAACATCAGCTTAAAAAATGCCCTCTAGGGAGGGAATACGCTTGGATGTTTTGGTTTTGATTTTGATTTCTGTAAGGCAAAATACTATGGGCAAATATGGAATCTGAGCTGCTGCTCTGGGAGATAAAACTGTACTACTCTGTCAAAAATTGGGTTTGCGTTTTGTCTTCTTTTCCCCAAAAAATTGCATTTTATAAGATTCTGGTGAGAATGTTCTTTTGAAACTACTTTTGAAACTACTTGACCTATGAAATGGGAAGTAAAGATTTCACAATCAAGATGTAGCTTTATCACAAAAGAATTCTTCAACTCAGTGTTGCAGATGTTTTTCCTTTTGCAAGCAAGGGGTTAAGCTTTATAGTAAGTTTGGCTCTGAATTTAGGCACTGTAGTCTAATGGGATTTAATTTCATGTGCACAGTAACATAGGCTGTAAGTAGGTCTGGAGCAGCTAGCTGATGGATGACTTATCTTCTTAGGATGGCACATTGCCACTGGTGCCAGATCCTTCTTAGTGCACTAGAGGAGATGTGGCAGGTGCAATGTTCTTACCAAAAGCCTCAGCATACCTTCTCTGTCTGGCTGAAAAAGGATGGATACGTCCGTATTGTCCAGTCTCGCAATTTCTAGTGTGAGTCCCATGACAGTTATGTTTTTTTAAACTATAATTTATACAATATATAATTTTCTTTTTAACAGGTACTGAATTTCCTTCTAAAATACAACCAGTGTCTGGAGCCACTTATTTCTCATGTATTTTATTTGCCGTTAGCATTATCCATTGGCTGGCTTCCTCACAAAATAGGCAGGAAGACAGAGTAAAGCCAGGAAATGGTAGCCACATTTGCAATACCCTGAATCCACTGCCTGCATCTTTTAGGACTGCCTTGAACTTGCATGACATCAAAAGGCATATGCATGCTTGCTGAAAAATGATGCCTTTTCTAAAGGCAAAAAAAAAAAATTCTCCCTGGAGTTTCTTGGAAAGAGTGTGCTTCTAAAAGGTCCTTGGGCACTACTTAAGATGATATTGCACTTTAAAAACAGAAACACACACCCCTTCCCCCCAAAAAAAACCAACCAACCAGAAAAACCCCAACATTTCTTGTTTTCTGTTGCTAATTTAGGCATATTCATATGGGTTGTGTTCCTTGATAATAGCTACAGTTGCTAGTTGTCAGTATTTTCTAGGGTAGGGAGGTAAAACTGCGAAAATCACCACTAGCTTTACTACAGCAGGCAAATTTCAATTTACCGTCTCTCTGGCTGTCTCTAATACTATCTGCTGATAGCTGAATTTCCACTTGTGATAGTTTGAGTAGTTTTGGCTTTTCATTAAAACAACGAGGCCCTAGATTTCATGGTATGTCTGAGTAAACCTCTATCCAAACATAGAAAACATAATCCTATGCTCATTTTCCCATCCTATTCTATATTGAACACAAGGTTAACTTAATTTTCCTTGTTGCTAACTATTGGGCAGAGAGGGAGAATACCAAACAACATGGTTGGTAATGTAGATTTATTACAGTCATAACTTCTAATATGCATATCTACATGCTTTTAGCTTGAAGATGTGCTAACGTTTTTTCAAGGAGTGTTTTTTGTATGTGTCTGTAGATAACGTGGTAGTGAGGAGCTCTACCCATTTGCTGATGCATTGCATTTGAGCCTTATGACATTCCTATGTATTTTCTGGGGTATTCTGTTGAGCAGAGGAGTGGGATCTTTGTGGATCGCTACTTTCAGAGGATACACAAACCTTGTTGCATGGAAAACATCAAGAAAACATGAAGAAAAAGGAGATGGTATGGTTGAGAGGAGGAGAACTGGAGTAAAAGTTGAGATAAAGGTGTTATGTGAGAAAGGTTGGCATAGGGAAAGGTGAAGGGTGAGAAAATAAATTGAAATGGGAAGAGGAAGAAAAGAGAAGAATTGAGATAAGAGTACCAAAGGGACAAGGAGGATAGAGGAAAAAAGATATGGGAGAGAGTGAACATCTAAAAGACAAAAATACCGTGTTTGTGCCCAACATTACTATTCACAGCCCTGGACAGGGAGCAGGGCAGCAGTGTGGTGATGTGAATTTGGTTGCAATATTTAAATAGTTCAGTCTTCTACTTTTCTGGTACAGGAACTGATCGCCCCATATGCAATTTTTTAAACTTTACATACCAATTGTCTTAAAACATGTTAAGCAGAACAGGCTTTAGAACTCGCATTTGGTGGAGTGCTATTGTTCCCGTTCATAATCTTATAAGTTGTTTTCCAAGTGTAGTTTGGAGACGCATAGAGCCATGCAAACTGTACACAAATCTTCATATTTGTAAAAGATTTTTTTTCTAGAAAACTGCCTTCCTGCTTCATTCCTATTCTTTTTACTCTTGCCTTTCAGAAAAGCAGCTGTTTGAGTATGTCTTCTCAAGCTGCTTTGTAGAGTCAGGAATCAAACTAGTTACTTCTGTTATTTAAAATGAGCTCCTTTGACACACATAAAAGCATTCATCAGTGTTCAATAAGTGTCACTGTTGTAGTAGAAAAGTAAAAATAAGCAGTTCATTTGTAGTTTTAAGACCATACTCTGAAATATTAATCCGTAGCAACTAAATGTGAGTTTGTGATTAAAATCAGCTATTCTAACACTATATTTCTAGCTGGAAACAATCTGTCATTATTAAATTGATTTCTTTGAACTGCTGTTTACTGTTAAGATGAACATTTTTAACAATTACATTTACAGTGCAAATCATAAATGTGATTTATGGCTTAAATGGTTAATTTACTGCAGTTGATGGTGCGCCTTTGCTGCCAATTACCCAACTGTAAATTTACAGGATTTCAAATTTATTTTTCACGTAGCACCTCAGCACTGAGAGAAGGAAGCTCAGCCACAAACAAATCAAACGGGCAGATTTTGGGACAAAGACTGTGTGTTTTCTGCCATGAGAAATCCAGAGGCAGCTCACTAATTGAAGGCTTCAATTATTTCAGCCTGCTAGCTGCCTTTGATGCTACCTACAAGGTGATTTCCCTGCTAGACTATGGACATCTTGCAGCAGGGAGCGCTCAAAAAAGGAGCACGCTCCATAACCACTCTCTTTGCATAAGCAGACTATTGAATGAATAAGAACATAGTATTGGGAAGGATTTTGGTTGTCCCACCAACTAGCTGCCTAGTAATTTCAAGCAATTGTACAGTGGACAGTTAGTTGAGAGGAATCCATAGAACATCCTCCGCATGCATATATATATGTATATATACATATACATGTATATAAAATATACAGTTTCTATATGACACCACATTACTAAATATTTTATAAAGACTTAAAATATGTATCTGTGTATATAAGACTTAGAAAGCCGACAGGATAGATCAGTGACTCTGTTGTGACAATGGATGTGTTAATGAATCCACTAGATAATTCTCTGGATTGTAGCACTACAAAAGTGCAAAAAAACCCCACCAACCTAAAAAAAAACCTAAACAAAAAAAACCCAACACCAAAACCCCAACTCACAAACAAGCTCTGCAGCAGTCTGTGCAAACCTAACCTGCACAAAGAATGTTTCAGCCGGAAATCTGGTGATAAGTTAAATTGTAGCCTTAAAAGGAACATGCATCTGCAGCATGTTAGTGTCATTAAAAGCATCGGTACCCAAATTCTTTCTTGAGCTGCATATAATTTCCATTTGTCTGGAGGAAGATGTTCCCTTCTTGTTTTTCTTTTACACAGAATTGAAACTATACATTGACTGGGAAAAGTGTATCCTCTCCAGGCTTCTGTAAATAGCCAGTAATGTCCTGATGTACAGGATTCATAAGTGCAATTATAATGAAAAGAAACAGTGATCTAGTTTCATTGTAGGCTCTCATTATAAGAGGCCACATCAGATACATGTGGATTCAAATATCAAGATTAAGTTTCTGTCTATGAAATTTTCCTGCGCTATCATTTAGTCTCTTTCATAAATTTGTTGAGCTCCAACTTAAAAGCAATGTTAGGTTTCTTGTACTAGCTACTCTGAAAGTGTCCCCTTGCAGGACTAGTTGGAATAATATTCATGACTAAAGTATAGCCGTTTGATCCTTAATCTGTCTTAAGCAGTTTTTATCCCTCCTTGATATTTATTTTTAAACGTACTTCTGACGTCAGATATTCTTTCGCAGCATTTATTTTGCTAGCAAAATAAAGCTGTCATCTCTTAATATCTCTTTGTAGACACTCCATTTTTCTAATCACTGTAATAGGTCCTCTTTGAATTTGTTCCTGTTTAAATTCATTTTTCTTGCATACACATGAACTGTATACAGTATTTTAAGTGTCATCTTACTGAAGATTTGTAAAATAGCACTCATTTGATAGATCCTAAAGTCAGAGTATCAACCTGCATATCTTAGAGCCAACTTTATTCCTAGGTTGCTGGTAAATATGTGATAGGATCAATCCCAAAGTCTGTCTTAGGTAGCATCTAATAGTCTGTTGTATTTAGTTGTTGAATATGAATGGATATTCTTGGAAGTGGTGCACAGGTGGTGGCAATACGGATTACATGCAGCTGTATAGTTTTTAGGCCTCTCTTCTCTGTGCTGAGAAAGGGGTCAGGAGTGTGGTTTATGCTATGATGGATGGTGGCTTAGTGAAAATATTCAGTAACTTTAGCAGAGGTTTTTCTTGTTCTCAGTCTTGGATGTATCTGGCATACTTTTATAAAAGGGGTCAGTCTGTCAATTTTTCTTTCAACTTTGGGGGCATGTCATAGCCAGGAGAGACCTCTGCTGATTTACTTTTGCCAATAGTATTTTTGTTTGAATGGAGGTTGCCAAATTTATTGTAATTGGGAGCTGCTTCCCTGAAATCCAGTTGCCCAGCATAGTAAGTATTCATTTAGCTTCAATACAACCTGCAGGTTTTGTCTACTTGGTGTTACTTGGATGGAAAAGCTGTTTTCAACACACCCATACAATTTCACTCCCTTGTACACACTGTCGAAAGCAGCCTTTTCTGTAAACATTCTTTAATTTTTTTTGCTGCTATTGTTTTCTAGGTGGGTGAGTGGAAGTGACTTCGGTGTGAAAATGAAAGTACCAATAAACTTTTACCTGCGAGTGAGAAACTGAGCAACAGTTTTAAGAAGCACAATTCTGTATTTGTTCTATAAAGTAAGGGTAAGGCAGGATTTAGGCACCCGTACCCATTTCAGCCCTGTTGGCACGCACACTAAGTGGGAGGAGCACACAGTTGGTTTCTCTGCTGGGTTTGCATACACACATGTATGTAGGTTTACATAATCATTATAATGTATGCTTATGTACAACTAGTGGTCTATCTTGGGAATTTTTATTAATTGCATTATATTACCCTTTAGCACTCCTCAGAATGTGATAGGCTGTGATAATTGCCAAGCGAGGCCTCTTTGGCTACAGCAGCGTGTGATTCACGGGTCACTGATGCAGTCAAAAATAGAAACACAATTTGATGTTTGCCTTTGCAAGATAACCTGAAAGCTAGAATTTTGGAGCTCTGTTTTCTTTGGCTATTTCTGATGGTTTCTTTCATTTCATTGATGCTTCAGACAGAATGTTCAAATGTCAGTTTTTAATTAGGGGTTCCTAACAACACTGGATTTAGGAATTTTCATCAGTTCCTGAACTGTAAAGCCATGTGCTCAGTCGCTCTTTAAAGGCAGCTGTTTCCTCAAATACATGAATTTGGATTTGTACACTTCATATTACTCAAGTGAGGTTAAGAATGCTGCCATTAATGTTTCAGTGCCTCAGTTTATCCATCTGTAATAAGATATTAAAACTTTCTGATTTCACGAGGATGTTGTCAGTTTTAATTCATTAATGTCTACAAAATATTTTTATCATCTTAAATACAAGGAGCTAATCAGTGCCAAGTGTTAACAAGCATGAGTATTCTGGAACTGTCTAGTACTGAGCTCCAAGTATGAGCCATGCAGCCTTTTCATCCCATGAATTTCCAAGGAAATAATTTACCTGGAATTCCAGCGTGTTGGGATTTTTGAATGTTAGTGGAAAGGCTAATTTCTGTGCAAACACAAACTTTTGTGTCGTGACAGCATGAAGTTTTGTACTCAGTCACAGGAGTAGGGCTTGACAGAGTGCAAAGATGTGGAAAAGCCTGAAGGCTTAGATCTCACCTGGTGAAAAGATACAAGAGCTTAGAGCTTAGTTATTCAGAATATGAATAACTGTGCAGGGGATATTGTAACAGCCTTCAGTTCAGATTTAAAGTTCCTTTGCACAGCTAGGCAGCGTGAAGGGCTCCTTAGGGATATATGAGAATCTGGCCCTCCAGTACTTTCAGCTGATCTATCTTTTTGAGTGAAGTCAGTTCACAATACAGAAAAGCAGTGTCTTTATTAAAAAAAAAAAAAAAAAAGGAAAAAAGCTACATGATAAATGTACAAGTAATTAATATGGATACTTTTTCATTACTGTCACTGCTGCTGTGGCTTTTAACAGTTTTACCTGTGACATGACACTTTAAACTATAATTTCATCATGATTTAGAAAATACAAATCAATCAGCACTTAATCTATTTTTACAAAATTAAAAGTCGTGTAGAAATGTGAGTGAAAAATTAGCAATGGAAGTAACATAGAAATATCCCCAGTTCTGTTAATAACAATAATTTACATTTATATAGCATTTTTCTTTCATTTTCACTCATTTCATTCACAAGGCATTTTGTTGGCTACCAGGCTGACATGCTTGTATTGAGGAATTTCAGTCACCTCTGAGGTACTGGTGGTGATCAAATGATATGCAGCACTTTGCAAAGCTTTGTGGAGATGAAACATTTGGCCCCAGGTGAAGGACCCAAACGGTGAAAGCAAGTGCTGAGGGCTCCTCTGTTGTGATTAGATGATCTCAGCCTGATCTATTTGGTCAACTTAGAGTTTGTCATGTATGAAAGAGTAGAAAGCTACTTCTATCCAGATGCGGGATGAACATGCAGTTTCAATATATTTAGCTCATTTCAGTTATGTCATGGTGAAACGAATTGTATCGGCACGGGTGTGAGGGAACCTAGCTTTGTGTTTGACTCGGCGTGCAACTTAAACTACACTGGCTCATGTTTTGGCAAATGGACTGTTATGCCTGTTGCTCAGGATCCTATGAAAATACTAGGAAGACTTTTTCAAAGCAATTGCTTTGAAAAGATCCTGCTGTCTCTCATCTCAGCTGTGGCTACTTTAAAAAATGAATTGTATTGTCTTTTGGGCACACTGCAGCTATGTTCTGCAGATATTTTAAAATGCTTCAGCTAATTATTTGTCTTATTCTCATCACCACAAAATGCGAATGCTCAAATTAAGGCTCCCTACCACCCTGACTATTTTCGAGTTTACAGTGGGGTTTTATCTTAGTTGTTTTTAAGTCCTGTAGAAGCATCTTGGGAGTTTTGCTGTTGATTTCTGTGATACACGGGTTGCGGCTGTGCAATTTGTTCCATTTCTTCAGCTGCAAAACCTTTAATCTGGAACCTGTAGGAGGTTCTTGTTAGAATCTCAGTAGTAACATATCACCCTTATTAATGAGCTGTTCATAAATTACACTCCTAAAGGCATTTACATGTGAGCGTATGTACCGGTGTTCGTATGAGGATTTTCTTGTGCAGATTGCTGCCTGTTCAGTGATCCAGGAGGCACTACGACAGCAGATAGGCACTGGAACAATAGCCTATTTATATCCCTCTGATTCCAGCAGAGCTCTGTTAAATGATGTTTGTTTCTTTGTTCCTTTCTTCTCTCCATAGCTCTTTAGTCTCTCATTTGAATGAAGGGATTTGGCTGTGTAATATTTTATTCTGTGAATTTCAGGTAGTGGAGAACAGGGACGGGTGGCTGGCTGGCAGTATTAGCCCGTTTACAGCAGGTGGCACTATTTGGTGACTTTTGCCTAAAACAGTGTTTATCATTTCAATACACATGAATATGTTGATAAATGATCGTTTTTTCTATTGGTTTTTTATGGAAACACTAAATAAGGTACACAGTCTGAAGAAGAATATACATATGTGTCCTTTCTCCTAATGAGTAGTAACAACTCTAATGTACTTTCCTAAGCAGATCAAACATGTCTGTTAAAGACGTTTCTGTGTTGTGTTATTAATAATGAACAAGACCCATCTTACTAATTTTTGGAGTGATGCTTGGACTAGGTATGATCGACTCCTGTGAAACATGCTGGAGGAGTAATAGTGTTTAACTTCTACGTAGCAAAGGTTAAATATCTTTAAAGGGCTTACAGGTCTCTACAAAAAAAGATTCTTTTTTTAACACGCAGCTTTATTTTAATGTCCTCTTTACCTTTGTTGTCATGTCATGACAGGCAAAGCAAAACCCAGTTTTGCTTAGATGATACCTCTGGTTAGGATGGAAGGGAGATTTGTTGTTGCATTGCTTTTTCAGTGTAGTAAATTACACAATAAATGCATGTTCCATTAAACGCACTGATGAATAAATGTGTCTAGGTTCATGCACATACGTATGCATTTTTAAAGTCACAGTCTACTCTTGCAGTAGTTTTGCAGTGGGGAGATTTCTTTGAGCCACTTGACTAACAGAGGCGTCAGTAAAATCAGAATTGAGCTGATTAGACTTACACAAGAAAAATATAAATACTGTTCTCAGCTTATTTCATATTCAGTATGACTGTCTAACTGTTATAGTTAACGTAAACATGTCTGAAATGCTACAGATAAATTATCTTCTTTTTTTTTTTTTTTTAAAAAAAGGTGTGGAGGGAGAGAAAGCAGTTTGCCAGCAAGCCCTGGTTTCTGCCACTGCTCCTTTTCTAATGTAACAGAGTTATTTTTAGCAGTAGAAAGTGCAAAACATGTTTAAGAGAAATAGGCTGGAAAATGCGACATGCATAACCCATCCTTGTGGGTGGATGAGGTTTCTCTATCAGGGTTGCTCTGTTTGGTCTCATTTGCATCCTCTTGCTGAGTGCCACGCTCTTTTGAATTACAGATGTGTTTTGTGGCTTAGAAACCCTATCCAAGCATATCTCTACATGACTGGAAAATATATTTAAATGATATAACATACAAGCTAGTGATGTTGTTATAATCAATTCTGGGAAGAAATAATTCTTGATGTTTTGACTCAATATTTGTACTTTCTGTTTATCAACCTTAGACTAATAGCAGAGTTAGAGTGAGAAGGATGCATTTAACATGGTCTTAAAATAACTTTGTATTTTGCAGGAGCAGGAAACAAGCAAGTAGTTCATGTTTATTTCTAAGGATGAACAGTATATTGCTGAACAGAACAGGGAAGGGGGACTTGAGATTTGTATTTTCTTGCTGCCTCTGTTCTCTGTTCTGCCACTGGCCTCTTGGGGCAAGTGTTTTCATTTCTTTATGTATTGCTTGCTTTAACCTTTAAAATGAGGATAGCGATTATGAACTTTTTGTTTAACCACTTACACATGTTTGGATGAAAAGCGTTGTGTCATGGTTTATTAATTCTCATATGTTTTGCTTCTGCCATCTGCCTGTTTGCTGGTCTGCTTATTCAAATGGAAGGACCCATGCTACACCCTGAATTTTTTTTCATCTTTTCTTCAGTGTGTTCAAAATTGAGAGTTTGGATGATGATGATTAATTGGTGATTGGGTAACTTAATATTATGTGGAAGAAAGTATTTTCTCTGAGGACTACATATTTATTAGTGGTCTTCAGACTGGAGAGGACAGAGAAGATCTCTACTTCTCCAGTCATATAGTAGAGAGAAAGTTGAGAGGAAAATTTCTTTCGTGTATGCGGGAATCTGCAGCTCCTATGGTCTTTTGGTCAGAAAGTGAGAATTTGCCTCTTGCTTGCTGTCGTGGTTTAACCCCAGATGGTAACCGAATACCACGCAGCCACTCACTCACTCCCCCCTCTCCCTGGTGGGGTGGGGAGGAGAATCGGAGAGAAAGGAAAACTCGTGGGTTGAGATAAAAACAGTTCACCAGGACAGCAAAGAGAAAGATAATAATATATTATTGATAATAATAATATATAAGGATAATAGAATATATAAAATGAACGATGCACAATTTCTCACCACCCGACGACCGATACAGCCCGTCCTGAGCAGCAGGCAGGGAGCAGGGGTGTCCCCCCCCACAGCTATCCCAGAACAGCAAGTTCCAGAGAGAGCAGGTGAGGGAACGAATAGCCAAAAGAATGAATGGAAAAAAAAAAAAGGAAAAGCAGGGAACAAAACACCATCAGAAGGGAAGCTTAAGGGAAGTGGTCCACCAGCCCAGCCCCCACTTATTATACTGGGTGTGACATCTATGGTATGGAATACTCTTTTGGCCAGTTTGGATCAACTATTCTGGCTATACCCCTACCAGCTTTTTGCACCTGTGCATTAGCAAAACCTGGGAAACTGCAAAATGTCCTTGATCATTTAGCAGCAACCAACAACATCAGTGCACTATCACCGTTCTTCACACACTAAATCCAAAACACAGTAGCTGCTGGAGACAAAACCAGCTCCGTTCCAGCCTAAACCAGGACACTTGCAAATACAGCTGCTTCCCTCACCAAGTTACTGTTCCACATCCCAATCAGTTTCCCTGCCTGCCAGCTTGATAGGTATTACCAGATAGAAAACAGTTTCCTTGCTCGGGTGAGACAGTGTCAGTCTTTTCTTTCTGTATCCAAGCTTATGGTCACTATGATTACTTTAGTTTTGTTGTTGTTTGGCTTTTTTTTTTTTTCCCCCTCTAAGAGTTCTTGAATTAAAGTTGCTTGAACTCAGTAACCTTAATATAATTGACCACAATAATAAACTATGAAGTGTTTCCAGTCCTGTCACATCACCGTCGGATGTCTTCTATACTGTTGTTGCAGAGAATATAATGCTGAAATATTCCGCTCCCCCCCCCCCCTTCTTTTTATTTGCATACACCTTTGCTTTTTTAATCTTTTCTGAGGGGGAGGAGGGTAGTCTGTTTGTCTACTGCAAAGAGAGTCAATGTATACTTAGGGTATCTTCTTAAAAACAAAAAATGGTATGGTGTCATCTTAATCTCAGCTAACTCTCAAGGGGGAGGGAATTTTGTTATGAAATTCGTCAAAAGCTAATTTCACTTTTCCTTGAGAGACTTCACAAATAGGAAGGTGACGCTGAGCTTTACTTTCCTTGATCAGGAATATAGGTGGTTTACTGTAATGGTATTAAAAAAAAATGAACCATGCACACACACACACACACACACATGCAAAAAGCCTATCTGTTCAAAGTATTTGCTCAGGCTCTTTTTGCCCTGATGGGTGAATGCAGAGATTCACAAATTTCTTTGATAATTAAAATAAGGTCCAAAATTCACACCACACCAAGAAGCCTGGTGCTATTTTGCTTTTTAGCTCTGCTAGAGCTCAAACTAGAATATAAGGAAACATAGAAAATGTAAGGTATGCCACATCTTTGTAAACCATTGGCTCACGTCCTGTATTATCACACTAGAGTCAGCAACTGAGATAAAAACATACCCTGGTTTTGTGTGTGTTGGGTTCTTCATCGGTTGTACAAGCTAAGCAGGCTGGTATCACTGCTGGGGTAGACAACTTGCAGCATTAGAGAACCAATACATAAGGTTCTCCAGTAGAGACAATGTTGAATTAATAATAATCATAGACAACATTAAGAGCTTTTTTCCTTCCCGCCGCTCCCCCCCCCCCCCCCCTCCTGGAAGCATCGTCTTTGGAACTAAGAATAAGAATGAAGTGTAATTGTTTATTGGAAATACTGCAAACAACTACTCATACTGAAGATGTTTCATAAATAGTTCTTGTCCTTAAAAAGGACTCAAGAAAAAAAATCTGTTTTATTGGCTTTTTAGTTTGTGTGGCATTTTAGTGCCCAGCTTGCCTATTAACCAGTGGAAGAACTAAAATGCATGTGTACCCTATCACATATAAAGTCTCACACAGTCATATAAACTCAATCTATTATATTTGTGTAAGTGCAACTTTTATACAGAACTGTTGAAAGCATTAGGTTTTTATTCTAGGATTACCACAGGGTCTGTAGAGAAAGAAGGAGAAATAATCTAAACTTTTTTTTGTGTACAGAATAATTCCAATTACTTGAACCTTAATTATTTCAAACTTTGTTTACAAAACATCTATTAACTGTGCTGAAACCATCCTTGAATAACTGAAATCCTGATTATCTAAATGTGTTCGTTGGTCCCAATGACTTTGAGATAATCAAGGTTGTAAGCTTCATGCAAATTAGACACCTAGCATTTCGGGTAATTCCTTGCGATATCTTGGTCTTCATTATAGAAAAAGTGTTTAAGGTGTTGAAAGAGACTATGACAATGAGCATGTATAGCACTGATTAGCAAGACTCTGGTTTCAAATGTGGAAGTTGATAAAAGCTACCTGAAAAGGTAAGGGTCTCTGGAGGAAGGACCACAGCGTGTTTTCCAGGCTGACCAGGTGCCGTTATCAGCTGTTTGCATTCGTGGGGAAGTGAGGTTTTTGTTGCCTTTCCATTAAGTAGTCCTGTCCGGACACTGCCTTGCATTTAGTACAGTTAGCTGAAAACCAGAAGAGAAATATCTGCGAGGGAGGGGGAATAAAACTCCTCAAACAAAACACAAACCCTAAATCTTGAAGTTGTTTGTTTAGTTTTTTTTTTTTTTTTTTAAATTCACACCATACCTTTTTTTTTTTTTAATATGCAGAACATGGTTTTTTGAAGTGTTTTGTTTTATCAGCTTTGGATGCCTTGATGCACGCCCTTGCCTGTTTCTCAGGGACAGATGTTTAGATCTTACCGCAAAGTTAGCATCTCCAGTTGGGTGCTTAGAGATGCTTTTAAAAGCATAAGCTATGTAATGTTGACATAATACTGCATTGCTCACTGTCCCATATTCTGTTTCCGATTTTCGCTGCTTTTATGAGAATACGAATGATTAACGTTCAAAAGGATATGCACAAGGCAAATGAAATGACAGAGGTTCATTATCTTAGAGCCATTTGTAAAGTAACCGCTTTGAGGTGGTTTACAGTTTACATAGTGTTGCGAATATTGGTATGAATTTCTCTTTGCTTCTCCAGGTGCTGGTTTCCAGAGACAAATATAACCTCCAATTCCCAGCACACTGATCTGTCTAAACACAATTTGACATGCGTTGCTATTAGCTTAGCACCTTATCAAATAATGTGCCCTGATAGAGATAAAAGGTTTTACAACCTTGCTGCCTTTGTTTCTGTGTGCGTTCACCCACAGAGACAGCTCTGCAGCAGCTAATAATTAACACAAAAGACAAAGACAAATCTATATGGCTCAGTGTTGGAGGCTCCAACGTGCATGTTAAGCAGTCGAGGAAGTGAAATCTACAGCAAGAGGTCTAAAATGGGATCTTCAAACGAGGCTTTAAAATGAATTGAAGTTGGGCTTTGTAAAGTCTCGTTTTTACATGATGGAGCAGATGTCAAACCGTTGTCTGGAAATCAGCACAGTTCTGTGTGTCAGAGCATTTACTCAAATCTTCAGGGAAGCTCTTGCTGCTTTGTTAGCAGTAACCCTGTGTCGCTTTGCATGCCAAGTGTAAGCAAAATATCTGAGGAAGGAATTAAGTGTGCTGAAAAAATCAACCAGGGAGATGATATAAAATATTCACTGAACTGAAGCCTTCCTTTCTTTCTTCCTAACTTATTTAAGTTTTGTGTCTTTTGGTGTACACAGTTTTAAGTGGTAGTTTGGAGGACTAAGCCCAAGGCCATGCTGGCTTTCTCTTACTGTTTTATTTCTATTAACACTTCAGAGGCCAGTGAGGGGCCTCTCTCATTACTTTCTTAATTCATCCAGCATCTTTAACCTACCTAGCATTTTAAATGAGACCTTAGCCAGACTAGATACTCCAAAATGGTAGTTGTTCTGGCACATATGGCTAGGTGGTCCAGCATTATACAGGACTGTGATGCTGTTTAGTCCCCTCTCCTCCCTCTGAAAGCTAGTCAAGTTCTTCAAAAGTAAGAATCTAAGCGAGCTGCTTAGTAGTTTTAAAAATTGGGTCAAAATTCTACTTACATGTAAACATGTTTTATTTTTCATCTAAATCAATTAAAGCCAGACTTTGAGATATTTGACAACCTAAGTACGAATAGATGCCACGGGGGATTTTTAGAATTACGTGTCTGCAGGTGCTTTTAAAACTTACTAACCATCCATCTATGTTTTAAAGCTTATGAATGTCTCTCCATAGTCTGAGTCTGGGTTCCTCTGAAAATTTTCCTGAGTGTGAGTTCAGAGTCATGTTATTCTTGTTCCTATTTTTTTAATTGTGGCCTCATATTAAAAAAAATGATCCTTAATAGAGTTGAAAGGTGTCCATAACACTGAGGTGAAAGTAATTAGGGACAAGAAAAACACTGAAAAATGTGACTTTTTCCTAACAAAATGAATAGGAGATACTTCAGTTCCTTATCATTTGTATTGCTACACTGACTTTTAATTCATCACCCTATCAAAATAATAAAATGAAGCTGGAAGATTTGAATGAGTTAAAGGTCCAAATGCTCGCAGAGACAGTGGGTAGAGTAAGGTAGAGAGTAAACAGTGATACTTTGAGGTTGTCTATAGAATGGATGTTTCATTTTGAAACATTATGGTGTCATGCTGATCCCAACATCCACATCAGATTTGTATAATTATGATTTGGCTGAAATTTTTAAAAGGAGCCTAAGGAATTTTTATACCCAGTTCCCACTGAGTTTCCGTAAGACACTGTAGTCTTTTGGAAGTCTTTCCTATTGGTGGTATTTTTTCCTTGAAGTTTTTTCTTTAATGCATCTCTCAAAATCTTGCTAAGGTAAATTTGCACGCTGTCACTTTGCTCCCTGACATAGCTTTCCAAAGGGGTATTTTCTCCCTGGCATTAACGAGCTTCATAAGACATCAGACACTAAGAGATGTCTCATGTTATGGTCTGACTTCACTGGCAGTGGCGATGATTGGTTTTAATTCCATGAACCAGCAGAGTTTCAAGCACGTTTTGTGTGCTGTAGAAGCGTAATGGCGTCGTGGATGGAGTGATGCACTTCATTTCTAAGAGAGAAGCCACAATATACTTTATTGATATCAGAGTTAACAAAGTTCAATGGTAAATGTGACAGTGGTTTAACAAGATTCGATGGCAAGGTACACTGGATTATTTATTGCATAGACGCAGGGTCGGAGAAAACTGTCAGGGAGACCCTCCCGTTGAGTCATGAGTTTCAGAAAGGACCCTCTTGCTTTCTAAACTCCTTCTTAGAGAAGATTCCAGGTGCAGCTGGATCCAATCCTAGTCCCAGACTTGGTCAAAGGTTTATGTCTAAAGGATTACATATGTGCAATCAATCTTTATATTACTTATCTAAGATTTCAAAGTTTAGCACATGCTATTAGTCACTTACCGAGGATCTGTTGTGTCAAGGAATCTCTCAACCTCAAGGAGTAACCTTGAGAGGTGTCCCTACTCGAGGGGAGATCCTGGTGTGCAGCCTGCTGCCGTGCAGGAGAGCTCAATGGGCCCTGGGCTGTCCACTATTTATGGAGTAAGGTGATTGACTTATAGTTGTATTTGCATACTGGCTGCAGATGTTAGTTTCTTCCAAATTTGGCTTGAGTCGGACATTGCCCAGCACTGTGGTTAGGTGGGTGCATTGCCGTAAACTAGCTCTTGGCTATTGTGGGGTTATCTGTCTCTCCTGAATCCACTTGGAGCCAGACGCATCCATCACAGCCTCCACTGGTGGGTTCTCTCTTGAGCAGGGTTATGGGAAAAGGCCAGGCCGGGGTGTGGGGAACA
Source organism: Phoenicopterus ruber ruber (assembly GCA_009819775.1). NCBI lineage: Eukaryota > Metazoa > Chordata > Aves > Phoenicopteriformes > Phoenicopteridae > Phoenicopterus > Phoenicopterus ruber. The sequence goes on along the minus strand of CM020221.1, from coordinate 14,597,441 downwards.
CACTGCCAGAAATGGCAGGCCAAAAACCCATTCTTCTCTGTGGGCCTGCCAAATGTGCAATCGAAGCAGGTTGTGCTATTGCTTACGGCCTGATTAAATCTTTGACTTTTGTTGTGTGTGTGTTATATGATAGCCTTAGTAGTACAGCAAATCTGCCAAGCCTTATAAACTCACCATCTCACCAAGGGTAGTGGTCTGTGTTTATCAGCAGGACAAGAAAAAATGGTGAAAAAAATCCTTCTTACCAAGTTCTCTGTATCCTTCTGAAATAAAACTGTTTGCCCTGTCAGTTTGCTTTCTAAACCACAGAATGAGATTCAAAAGATTACCCAGGTACCAAAACCTACGTATTAGTCTTGCCCGAGTTGAAAAGAAAAATGGTAGAAGACCATATGGTCATGAGCAGCTGCTTCCCTTATGATGTCTGTGATTTGTGCATTCAGCAGCTGTTTTTTCTCAAGCACTAAACTTGCTAGAGTGGCCTTCTCCAGTTTTTGAAATAAATTTGTGTTTCAGCCTCCCAGGACCTGTGTATTTTGCTTCTGGCTTTCTTTGTTAGTCACCTTTCCTCTTCTGCTCTTTTTAGTCTCTGGAAGTGACGAATTCTTATCCAGTGCCTTGCTCACATTCTGCTTCCTGAAAATATTTCTCCCCTATTTTCTACTAGCTATATTTTCTTTCAGTTTTTGTCATGCTTTTTGTGATGCATTAACCTAGTTATGCCTGTAGATTTGTTAGTAAGGCTCTTTTCAGTGAAATCTGAAACCAAAGAGCAAATAGGAACTAAAGTGCAGCACAGAAAGCCTTCTTAGGGTCCTGACTTGCAATGAAAAGCAACACTGAGAAGAAGCCGCAAAGGTTTTGGAGAAAATCTAACAAGTGCAGGATCCCCAGGGACAGATTTGGGCAAGGCAGTTACTTTGCAATGCTGTTCAGTGGGGCTGAAGCTTGCACTTGGAGTTTGTGACAGAAGGTGTAGCTGTAAAAGGCAAGATGATCTTAATAGGGAAAGCCCTAAGCAGAACATCCCAGATTTTTCCACCTCTGTCCATAGGCCAATGATGTCTGTCTGTCTGGCAGAATCTAGGCAGCTTGTTTCCCTTCATGAAACTGTGCAGCTCGTTGTTGCCTTTAGGTAAAAATTGTAAAGACAACAGTGTAGGCGTGAGTGAAAGTAGTACTGTGATTTTGGAAGTGATTCTGCTGCAAGGTGGTGATGAAACTAGGTGGCCACACAGAGATGTATATCCCCTGAAATACTGCTGTCAATATTCATCTTTGGATCAATGACACTTCAAACAAGAAAAAGTTGGCTTGGTGGTGTCTGGTATGTTATCAGTTAGTGATCTATCAAATCACATGGCATAAAGATGGAAGTTATTTCTGTTTTCCTGTCCCTGTAAGCACGTACCCAAGTAAATAACCGGCTAAGCTGCTGTCAGTAAAGCAACTCAGTTTTCAGTATATGTAGGGTAAAGGGACAGAGTAAGTCTTTCCAGAGCTTGATTCTGCTCACTCTGAAGTCCACTGGTAAAGTATTCTCATTAGTGTTTTGGTTGAGAATTTGCAAAGGTTTATTGGTGTATTATTTAACAAAAAATAGTGTCACGGTCCAGTGCAACAATGTGAGAGGGAAGGAAGATCCCCTCGTAAGACCAAGGCATAAGGCAGTCTGTGCTCCTGTTCTTCGAGCACATTGGTAAAACAGAGTAAGGGAAGAGGAGGGAAATGGGAAGCAACTTGACAGGAAACTGGAGATAGTAAAAGGCACCCTGTGAGGTGGTGACACAACCTACTTCCCTCCCAGGACTAACAGGGGTTGATGAATCTGCTCCGGGCACACACGTGGGGAAGGTAGTAATGTACTACTTTTACTCTCTACTGAACATAGGCATGTTAGCTGTCTCTAGCATGTTCTGATATTGATGAGCACAACGTTCCTGAAATGGCCGAGATAAATCTGTACCTGTATGTCCTACTGACAGAAAGAGATGGAAGAATTAGATGGGTGAGATCTAATTGGTCTGATCCTGAATCCCATAAGAGAAGTGTTGAGCTGGGCTGATGACAGGCTACTGCCCTGCACCTTCTCTATCTGATTTTCTTAGTGTTTTGCTTCAACCACCACTAAAGTTTTCCAAATTTTACATGCAGTGAATAGAGACAAAGTGTCTGGAGCCTGAACTGCTATTATTTTCAGTCAGTTACTTTATTTGTGAAAAGAAAGCTTATAGAGTAACATCCATTTTTAAATAATTTCATTAATATTCATTATCAAGAACATTAAGCATCTAAAATAATTTTTTATTAATATGACATATTTGTGTTTTAATATTTTCTTTCCTATTAGCTGGTGACAAACTGTGAGATTTACCGTTTGTGCCGTGACCCACCTGAGAACCTCCTCATCTTTCTTCCTGATTTACAGCTCACAGGAAGAGGACAGATTAGTCACTGAGTTGTGATTTATCCTCTGACTGACCCTGCTCTGGCAACTTAGCTTTGTTTCAAGGCTTTTTATTTTGTTTGTGAGGCTTTTTGGGAAGGCTGCTAGCAAGGTGTAGTATCACATTCTCACAATGCAAGTGGTTCTTTCACATAGTTTCACACTGCAGAGCAAGCTGTGCATTGGAAGCGTTTGGTCCTGAGAAGATTAATAATATTAACTACAATTTTTATTTGCATTGTAACAACTTAAAACTTCGGTTCAAGTACTGGAGCCCTGTTGTGCTAGGCACTATACATGTTTAATAAAAGAGTAACTCTGGCATCTGATTATACATTGAGGCCATAGGTGAGTGCAAGAGCTAGAAGAAAAATGCAAGATAATACAGAGATGATAATGGCTAGTGTAATAGCAATGGTTAGAGAATGCTCGTTGCCTGAAGGGTAGCAAGTAGTTAAGAACAAAACTGGAGCCTCATTACCCTGGAAGCTGCAAAACGAAATTTGAAGCAACAGTAATATCTTTCTGTTGCTGTCTCTTACGGGAAGTAGAGATGAGGACTCATGCAGAGGAACATCGTGTATCTTTTGACATAAAGTCTGTCTTGGCCACCAGCCAGAGCAAATGCATATGGGAGTATGTCCTAAAATGTTCAGGTTCTTCAGGGAACCTGACACCGTATCCCTGGAGGATTATGTGATTTTCTTATTCTGGAAAACCAAGGGAGGAAATTACGCACATTACGGCTTTCTTCCTCTTTTGTCACTCTTATTTATTTTTTCTCTGAGGGAGTTGCTATGGCTTTTATCTAGTGAGCTTTGTGGTGGATGCCCAGTGATATCTTGAGCGTTGAGCTTTTGGCCACGTTAAAACTAACTGTATTCATCTAGTATGCAAGCAGAGGTGAAATAATAAGAACTAATGGTAACTCTAACTTGGAGGTTCCTGCTAAGTTTTAAAAAACTATTATGTTGAGAAAGGAAGCTTTTGATTACATTATGAAAGACATGATCTCTGTGCAAATTTTATGATTTCTTGCGTTTCAGATCAAGTTAATTCATTCCTATGAATGCCTCCCCCTTTAGTGTCTTGGAGTTTCACAGACATAGTTTCGTGACCATTTACATAATTATCTAAATGGGCAACTCTTTGTCATCCATCATACTTTTCCCCTCAGGACCTCTTGATTCTTTTTCTGCAATCTTTGAAGTCCAGCCCATGATTTCTGAGGTGTAGGTATTGGCTTGATTAACTTCAAAGAGACACACCACTATCACATTAGCTCGTCAGTTGGCCTCCAGCAGACCTTGTGATTGTGAATGGAATTGAGCAGCTTTACTGTAGGTATCTTCACCCCCCCCCCCCCCCCCCCCCCCCCCCCGAGCAATGGCAAAATAATTAAAGATGAAGGTTAAACAATGTCATTCAAGCATATGTTCACTTGCTAGTTTATAGTATCTGCTGTAGCTTTAAATGGAGAGAGGTATGGGATGCCAAAATATTTTTTTGTGCCTGTTATTCACTGTTTTGCTGCCTTAAGAAGAACCCAGAAGAATGTAGAGACATGGCAGAATTGTAATCAAATCCCTTTCCCAGGACTTTGGGAGTTTAAAATAGCATAAGATGTGGAATGATGCTGTCTCTTCCTTGCTTTTTTTGTTGTTGTTAAACTAAACCTTGACTGACATTTAACAGCTTTTTTGCGTCCGTGTTTTCCATGCAATACTAAAGATCCAAAGGTCAATGAAATACTTCTTTTTTTTTTATGTTGATAAAACTATAAATCGTCTGTCATGTATAATCATTTGTATAAACTGCATCCTGTTAATGTCAGTTATGTGATACAATTATATTTCTTGCTGTACTAGCTTCCCTACCTTATTTTTATAACGAGATCTAAAGATATCATCTGTCCTCAGTAGTAGATTGCCAGAAGTATTTAATCATGAAGAAATATCTGTGGCATGTGAAAAAATTTCTTGACATTTTGTCAAAGGATAGCTGAGGATTTTTAGGGAAGGAGGAGACATTTTCTTCGTAGAGACTGGCTCAGTATGCCGTTTGGGATGATATAGTTGCATCTTATTTTTCCTAATAACGCCTTTTTCCGTTTTTAATTTCTGTATGCAAATGCTAGATACTCAAATGTAAGCTCACTTAAGCAGGACGATAAATATGCGCAGACTGTGAGAAAGGTTTGGTTTTCTGAGATCCAAAGCGGGGTTGCTAGTGGGCAGCATTGGAATTTAGATATCCTTCTTACTGTGATTTACATAAAGACTATATGGAAAAACATATATTTAGAGCTCCAAGAAGCTGCATATGTACAGTGTATGGGAGACAGTGTGTTCATGTTGATGGTAAATACAGAAACATTTAGAGGAACTATGTATGTCAGACGAGACATGCATAAGTATTGCCAGAAGATTATTTCTTTAGCAATTAGAAATGAATGGAATCTGAGATAGTTATAATAATAGGTCACAGATTATCTAATATGAACAGATTAGACCAATGAGTTTTTAAGGCACTATTTTAGATATTTTGATGATACAGGTACACTATGACTGCATCTCTGTCAGCCTATTACTCATTTGATATATCTTGGTTCTTTTAGAAATTCTGTCTCTTACAATGCAGTTTAATGCACTGCAATCTCATACAGTCTTCTGTACAAATAAGACTGTACATGTTATGCAATAAAACTCTGTAACTGACATACGTAATGAAAGGAGAAATGAGAAATTACGAATTCAGTCCCATGGAAGCACTTGCCTGTCTCATTCTAGAAACTAGGCCTAACCATAAAACGCTCCAATTAATACTGAGTGCTGCATATTATTTGATTACAATTCAGAAAACTTTTTTTGGTAGGGCACAGCAGGGTGGCTTGATTTAAATCACCAATTTTAATCATGATTTAAGTCAGCAGGCAGGAAACCTGTATTTAAATAATTAATTTTAATCTGTATTTAATTATTTTCCTAAAGAAAGTTTCAGTCCTGTTTGTGGGTATAAACAATTAAACCAGGCTGATTTGGAACCAGATATAATCTTATGGTAATAATTGGTAATATTTTTTGCTAACAAGGAGGGTATATTAAAAACATATATATGTAAGTAATTATAGCATACATTTATTCTTTTTTTTTTTTTTCATTTTATGATATAAGAGAATGACGAATGATGCGTTTATTGTCTGCTTTGAGGATACTTTGTTACCTAGGATTTTTTTCAAGAAGCACATCTCACTTCCTGAAATGAGAATTAAATGATTCATTAAGTTACTTAAGGAGAAAAACCTGTAATGAGATGGATACATCATTTTAAAAAGTAAATTCTTAAAAAGTTTGATTTGTGTTTTCAGTAGAGTCACTGAACAGAAGAGGGTATTAGCTGTAGTGAATTACCTAAGCTCAGCACACACTGAATTTTCACAAGTGTTTAGATACCTAAATGACACACAATTTCAGTTTAGTTAAACATTGTTTACCCAATTTAAAAATGGAACTGGGCACTCAAATCCATCTTTAGATGTTTGAACAACTCTGAATGTCTTTCCCCATGTCTTTCAGAATTTTAGAGTTTGCAGATTTTGTAGTTTTCTGCATCTTTTTTATTCACAGATAGGAAGAGAACACCATCCACTTTCAACTTACAATTGGGCTTCTCAATAATGAATTTATCCTAGTGAAGAAAATATTAATGCCATTTTTAGTAGATTCAAATGTTAAAGATAAATATTAGTTTAAGTATAAATGTTGCTTAAACATGACTGATAAGGAAGGTTACTGTGATTTAACCTTCCTTATGAGAGAAAAATAATACCAGGGACACCAGGAAAACATAGGTTTTCAGAAGGACAAAGCAAAGAAAAACAAAGGTTCCTTCAAGGAAACAGCTCTTCTATACAGTTCTGTTTCTCATGGCAGTGGCTAAATGGACATACTAAAAAACCTTCTAAGGAGCCATTACACCATATTAGATCAATGACCTATGAAATAAAGACTCCTGTTTGCAAGTAGCAGTTGCATCTAAAAAGCCATCATGGGCAGTCTGGTTAAAACAAATAAATATATGCTCTGCAGAAAATATTGTGATCGTGGTTTAATGAGTAAAGAATACACTCTCTATGAAGTCTGTAATTATGTATTTATTTCATCTGTAATTAAATAGATTTCAAAATATGTATAACATACTGTAGAAAGTTTTAAAATAAAATACTCTATGCTCATTTAATAGTCAATGTTAGATTAGCAGCCACTAAAGCAAGGAAATGAGTTAGATTTTAAAACCATGTTTTATTGTAGCTTGCGCCTTTGACGAAAAGCAATGGGAGAATGTGTGTTACAGGCAGATGTGCTGCTTTAGGTTGTAGGCTGAGCTGTGATGTCTGTGGTGAAACGCTTCCTTTTAAGCTTTCTAGATGACATCAGAAGAAATAATTTCGTACTGAGTTTGGCTTGCTAACAGAATAATAATTGAGTGCCTTCTAGATGCTGAGATGAGCTAGGTCCTAGCGAGGCCTCCACTGACATGGCCCTGAGTTGACAGGAGTTGTGTATTGTCTCTGCAGGCACTCACTCGCGGAGAAGGTCCCCCTACCACTCCTAGGAGGGAAGGCTCTCAGCAGGGCTTACTGCCACCACCAATAACGTCTGTGTCTTCCATGTTGTGATCAGTTTATTTCTCTGCAGTCTTTTTGTTGGCTGAAAGGAAGTGGATCCATGACACCAATCTAACCCCTGAAGTACCGCTCCTGCTACACAATTCCAATGGCCTCTCCCTGACTCGGTCTTGCCCCGTGTTAACTGCTCCACAGCCCTGCCCCGACTCTTTGAGCAAAGCTGTGCAGCTTGACGGTAAGGAGCCTCTCTTCAGGTTGGTGGGATTTACCATCCCAACAGGAAGCGTACCCTTTTCCTGTAGCAATGCACCGGGGGGGGGGGGGGGGGAATATTTTATCCTCTTTCCCTATAAGGATAACTTCATGAGAAGCCAGTCCAGCTGGTGGTGATTTGAACAGCTCTGTGATGTGGGGAGAAAGGCAAATCTGCATTCTCTGCAGTAAGACCCTGGGAATGATCTTGACTGTCATGTCAGATGAAAATTCATGAGTCTATGCTGTCACCATGTGAGGCAGCATAATAGAATATGGTCTCATTCATATAAATTTCTGTTTTCTTCCCCTGCCACTTGTCTTTTTAGCTATTAAACAGGGTTAAGGGCCCTCTTGTCACTGTTATTAATACAGAGAAACTACATCAAGGAGGCTTTTGCCCTTCTGTTCCTTGGGAAGTTTCTCTCAATGCTGGAATTAGAAGTGAAGATGAAAGCTGGGGAAAAAAAAAAATGGAGACTGAGTAAAGGGTAGATATTCAGCAGCTTTTTTTCAGGAAAGAAGAAAACTCAAGGGAGATTATACATGTAATCAGATAGTTTAGAGACACTTCTCTTCCCTGCTGATATCAGAGGGAAACCAGATCTAAACAATAGATCTGTGGCCTCACCATGGAGCATGTTAGAATAGGCTACAGCCTAAATCCTTATCGAATGATCTTGAATGTTAGGGGTTTGTTGTTGTTGATTTCAGCAGCTAAATGATTCCATTTACTACAGGGATTTGCTCTTTAGGTTTCCTAGCTTAGGGAACTGAACTTTCCCTTCAGGAGGATTACCACTAGCTCCTATAGACCTAATCAACATAAACCTTCAGCCCAGCAGGCAGGTGTCACAGTAGCAGTTCGTTTACAAGGTAAGTACGTACAAGATGTGAGAAGTTCAGAATTAGTAATGCAAGTCTTCTGTCATTTTTATCATTGGACCCTGCAGGGAGGATCTGATTAAATGGATATTCAACTCTTTGCATTAATGTGCACCCAATTTTAATTTGCATATAATTAACAGCACAAAAAGTATAATTTTATTATTTGCTGTCGGAAAGCAGATCTCTGGTAGCAAGGAGCTACATGCAGTTGCTAAAGTGTAATATAAATGACTTTATCTAGTACCTTTTCTTCCTTTCTTTTTCTGTTTCTTGCAGCATATTAATTTCAACATTTATTTTGTTTGGTATAAAATGCAACAATCCAGGTTGTTTCCTGAACTAAGTTGCTTCATATGTTGCTTTGTCTCGTAGGCCCTTTATGTAATAATAACAGCATTGTAGACCTAGCAATCTCCAAACGCCCTATGCGGTTTCACTGAGACGCGTGTTTGGAGGTAAGACGCGTGGTATAAGTCCCAGCCCAGGGATCTGATTTGGATTTCAGAGAGCCTTAGCTCTGTCCGCATCTTCTGACATCCATCTGGGAAATGACAGGGAGCAAATCAGTTCACCTCTCTGCACCTTTGTTTCCCCTTCCACTGTTGCCTAACTAGTCAATTTAGACTCTCTGGACTGGGGTTAGAATAAGAAGGAAAGAATATTTCCACTTACATGTTCACTTGGTGGGTCTATGGCTCTTGTTGGACATAAATTGTCTCTGTAATAATTGAAAATTAAGTTCCCTACTGAAAGTCTTTTTATGAATCAATAAGTTATATTTGAATCTACATGTTAAATATACAATTATTTTTTTTTTTTTACTCTAAACAAGAAGTACTGTCTCCTAGGATGAAATCCTGAACTTGTAGTTCAGGATGTTACTGACGTATACATCATTGGCACGGTGAGGCTGCTGTTGGCAAACTGCTAATTTTCAATGTTTACCCTCCTCAATCTCAACTGCTGCTTGCTGGAAGGTTGGTGGCTGTGTCCAGAAGATTATCCTGTATTTGCCCTGTTTCCTGTATTCTTCTTCTACAACATATGCTACTGTGGCTGTACTGGATAAGATAGATCTTTATTTCAATCTAGTATGGCAGTTCTCATAATTTCGTATTAACAGATGCGGGTCCTGCTACCTGCTGACTTGTGAGCATGACCTTTCTGCTCAAAAATCATGCCCCAGAAATACATACCATCAAGACTTCTTAAATGGCCAGCTATAGTAGTGCTATAGAGTATTGTACGCTCTGCTCTTCCAGCAGTCTTAGATCTATAGCAGCACTGGAAATTCTGTGTTTCATTAGATTGTACCATTTCATTTCAGTAACGTAAAATCATTTAGCATAGGCTTCTATATACTGATTGCATGTGAAAAGCAGCACATCATGTATGTACTGTTGAACCAATATATGAACCAACACATAACACTGTTACATAATACAGTTAGTGTCAGGAGTCAAACCATTATCAGATTTGATATATTATTGTGAAACTGTAACTTTACATGTAGTTTACATGTTGAATGACATTTCTACCCAGATTTGGAGAACTGCAGCACAAAAAGTATCTTCCTATCAAATTGTATTGAAGTAGACCATCATTTGGGGAGTGAAATAATCACACGAATACATGGAATAGATTCCGATTTCTAAACTATGTAACTTTGAGGTAAAGCTCACACTTTTTTCTTAATCTCTAATTTGAACCATGCTCGTGGATGTGTGTTTCCCTGGCATTTACTTTAAAGTCATATGAAAGGGAATAGATCTCGGTCCAGTAATCAGCATTTATAAGAGCATTTAGAGTCTGGAATCAGGTGGTCCAATATTTTCTCAGTTAACTCTGGATAACAATATAGGTACATAATGGTTTTTTGCTTAACTCCAATATTTTGTGGCTATTTCCCGATCAGAATAAGGTAGACACAAGCCATCAGCCATATGAATGCTGTATGATGAGACTTGAATGCTTATAGTTGGCAAAACTTAAGTTTTGCAGTGTATTGGAGGCTGACAAGCCTTACACACATCCAATTTCTAGGCAGAGTTAGAACTAAAGAAGTTCTTTGAAGGGCTCAGAGGGTAGTTTAGCAGCTGTTGCTTTTATAATTGTACCAGGAGGCTGAAGCTAATTATGGTACTATGGTGTGAAACTGTTCTAGTCTGGTTGCATTGATTATTTTAAGAAACATCTGTAACACCATGCAGAATTTTGTTTTAACCTATTGAGGCAATTGAAATCTTAATTTGAGCTGTCTCTTCCCAATTTGGATACCTAGTACATCTTTCATGCTAATGGCATATGGTCTTTTTGTCCTCTTCAGCGTATCTTTCCTTGAGCCTGTGAGCCAGGAGAAAGGCTTCTGCATTTTGTGCAGTCTATAAGCAGCAGCAGTTCACTGCTGGAAAGGAATTATAGTAATTGCCTAGTGTGGTCACAAACAGTTAATGTTTAGGGCTAAATGATGTTATAATGGCATTTCTGCTCAAATAAATGATACCAGCATAACAAGATTTAGAAGTAGTTTCCAAATGACCAGGAAATGGAAGTAAGCAAGTCAAAAACTAACATGTATGTTCTCTCAGCATCAATCTGACTGTCATGCGTTGCCAGTGGGGTTTCATCAGTGAGCAACAGGGATTAATTGACATAGGGGAGGCACGTTTCAAGCCTATTGAGAAGTGACACAATGGGCATAAGCTGAATTCGGGGTTCTCTCTAAATATGTACGCTGAAAGAGTTTACAGAAGACAGAACTTTTTCATGTGCTATGTCCTTAAAATGGGTTTGTCTTATCACAGGCAGGAGAGTTTTAGTGAAGCTCTAAGGCCCAGATTATCCAAAGAATGTAGGCACTTAGTTCTTATTTAAGTGTCTCTAATCTCACTGATGAGAAATCAGTAGGAGTGACACTGATGAGACTAACGTCATACCGTTAGTACTGTTGCTACTATGGCTTTTTCCAGAGGGAACATTCCTCACCCAGGTCCCCAGCACCTCTTATTACTGAAATAATAAGGCATATTATAGGCAGTGCTGGCTCTATATGTATCATAGTCTGATACATATGTGCCTTCTATCCATTGGTGTGATCCACAGTGAGTTTCTCTCCCACGGAAGCGACTGGAGTGCAACTCAAGCATGTTTCTTGCACAGTTACGGATGCTGCACTTTTTTGCTCCAAACAATTGCCATGTACCTCTGTAAACTAAAGAAAGATTTCTAGCTCTGTCTATTGGTGCTCCTGGGTTGCGGCTGTGTATGGAACTGAAGATGGAATCGGCAGAGATTTTTAGTTGCAGTTGCCAGTTGTCCTTGCTAGCCTAATTCCTTTATCTGATGGGACTCTAGGGGAAGCCATAACTGGACATGATAACCTTCTCTTTGTCTAGTTATGGTAGGACATCTGGGAATTCACATACCTGAGGTTTGTCTAGTTCGTGATTTCGTAACCATAATTTTAACTGAAGTGATTAATAATTGGTAATAATTAACATATTAGAATAGTGTTCAGAAAGTATTTCTTTCCTGAGGCACCTGGAAAGCTGTAGAATGTAATGAACACAAATTATAATACAATAAACAAGGTAAAAATGTATATTTGGCAAAGTAAACTACATAACCCTCATATCCCTTTGTCCACTGAGTAGTTGGGCTAGCCGTAACGTGTGTGCTAATGTACTGTTTTAATGTATCTCTGAATGAGTGATAACTAAATGATGTGAGATTATCACAGTGGCTAACCACATCGAATAAAAGCAAGATCATCATAAGTAATTGACATGATTATAAGACAGAAACATTAATACAAATTGATAGGTGTACTTTGCATCTGAAAGATGAATTGTAAACTCTGAATCTGCTCCAGGCAGTAGGAAACCTGCTTGGTCCCAGGAAGATGTGACTCTATGAATAGGAATTTATTGTCTTTGCTTACATACGTAGTGCAAAAATTGAGTGTGTTGTATTCTTCATGAATACATGGTGACTGGTCAAGTATCAGCCGTGTCCTTGAGGTTTCCTGCTCTGCTCCTGTCACACACTAGGCTGTGACTTTTGGTCTTTTGTTACAGATCATAAATTCTTTAGCTTTTGGAAGTACTTCGCGTGGCTCGTAGCACACGTGAAAAGAATGTTCTTTGGCATCTTCTAAGCAAAACAGGTCATGTTTGCTTGTGGCGAAGGGTGTCCTGGGGGAACGCTCCCAGGTATACATACTTTAAAGTTATCTGTGACGCAGGATTTTCAGAAACGGTGAAGTGATTTGGGAGCATGGAAATCCTTCAGTTGAAACTGTGTTCCTTGATTCATTAGGAGCCCTTTGAAAATGCTATTCATAATGGCTGCAATTACATTTTCCTCAATAACAGGTTCTTACATGTACCTCTATGTTTGAGAGCTATTCGTTAAAATATTTTAAAATAATATTGCTTGTTTTACTTACGTTTGCAGTATATAGAATATCTGCAGTTGCAGACCATGGTGGCAAACTCAGTCTATTCAAATGTGTCTGCAGAAAAAAATGTGTTGAATTTCAAAATCAATAGAAACCAAATACTACAAAAGTGCTGTGTATTAGAACTTCGGAGGTACATGGGATAAAGCAAGTGTAGTTTAACTGCAGAAAGTCTAAGACTCCAAAAATCTACAAATGAAACATAATAACTTATTTTCAGGATCTGACTGGGAAAAACCATATTTTTTCCAATAGTCACTATTCTAATTTAGTAGAAGGAAGCTTTTACACGGTGGTTGTTGCCAAGGCAACCACTTCCTTCATATCCATGTGTTCAGCATATGTGTATCACTTTATCTCTTAGCTCTCAGAGGCAATACCATGGCATTGCATTTGGGAAATGATTTTTTTTTTTTTTTTAAAAGCATATAAACCCTCTTAACATCTAGAAGATTCATTAAATGATCTCACTCAAGAGAGACTTAAATTATTATTTTGGGGTTCCTTTACGCTAAAGTTCTGAATGTGACTGAGTCTTGTTATCTCTTCAAACTCAGTGCAGAAGTAAACTTAAAAAGTAAACAAGTCACTGTCAATATTTTTTCAAATGCATATGTACAATGATTTATGGATTATACACACACACAGGCATGTATATAAATGGATTGTGTTTATATATGTATGCAGCATGGATTGACAAAAAGAAACCTAAAGAGGTCTTACCATCTTTATCTTCCTTATGGTTGATATATTTTGGTGCTAAATGTTATTAACTGTACAACCGCCTGGATTTACTTGAGACTGGTCACTTGAGCGTTGGTATCAAACAGAAATATTCCCACCAGGAGTATTTGTGGTGCTGTAGTGACTTCAGAGAAACTATTTAAGATTTGTTCCTGTGTAGCTTGCACGGTGACCAGCAAAGAACGAGTGGTTTTGCCAGTTTCAGTGTTTGCTGATAATCTTCAATGTGCTTGGCAACAGAGCTAATGTAGAGGTTAAAAAAAAAAAAAAAAAAGAGAGAGAGAGAGGAGGTGGGATGGACAGACTAAAAATTATGGCATAGTTAGGTATATTGCATGCCTTGTTTGAAATACCAACAGTATCACTTCTAGTGATGTTGAGCAACTCCAGTTCCTACAGATGTAGTAGAACCAGAAGTATGCAACCTTTGGGGTTTGTCCTTCTAATCTTAAACTTAGCCTTGCAAAAAACCCTGGTATATCTAAAACTAGTAAACACATGGACTTTCCTCTTGGGCAAAGTGTTTTGCACAAGATGGAAGAAAATCCCGAAGCCACTGCGAGCTGTCTTCCTATTGGCATGTGTACAAAGTTTAAATAAATATATAAATAAAAAAGATTCTGCTAATATATTTAGGGTAGGTACTTGACATGTTTTGGAACCATACCATGGAAGTTACATATCCCTTGGTGTGCTCTAGTTTGTTACAGTTATTTGAGTGCCTGAGTAATATATAATAGAGCTTCATAGTTACTTTTTACCACTGACTTCCACACTCAACTTTCTTGATCTAATGCTTCAAGAGCTTGGGCCACTCTTCAAAGAACATGCTTAAACACCGACGACAGATTATATTAGAAACTATTATAATTTGCTGATTATAACTCTGCTTTGAACTTATTAATTACCAACATATATGGTGTTATAACTAAACCTAACCAAGATAATTGGGCTTTTTTGTCCTTTTGCTACTGTGTAGTACGCTGGCAAAATGAGACCAGAAGTGGATGTAAATTTGCTCTTCTATCATATACCTCAACATTATTTCTGATAGGAATGTCATTTACTTAGGAAATGTTACGGAAAAATCATGCTGTCTTGAGATCTACCGTGCACACCAAAAGCAAAATTGTGCATGTGTGGAAAGACCATTTCAATGGTGCCTCCAGAGCTACTGTTTTGTTGGGTTGATTCTTTCTTGACTTTCAATGTAATCATCTGCACTTCCACTTTTACGTACTTGTAACTTGAAGGTAATAATTTGTAACAAGCAAGTCCCCTTAAGCAAACCTGCGATGTCAATGTGGTATCTGAATTGGAAATGCTCCCTTCTAGCTGTCAGTTTTGTTGCCAAGTGCTACTGTGCACCAACATTAATTAGTAATGCGTGGGGGCTGATTTAAAGTCCAGGTGCTGAGCAAATTAAGAAGAATCAGTTCCCTGCAGTGAAGCAATAAGTCCCTAGAGTTTCTTTCTGTCCTTATGCCCAAATTCCACTCAAGTTAAATATATACTTGTGTACTTTTTACTTAACAGTGAAAGTTGGATTTGGCTGGTTTGATGCAACATTGTGAAAAAGAACATGAAATTTTCCCTTGTGTTATTCCTGAGCACTTACAGGTTTTTATTTCTAAATTCCACTCAGTTGTTTTTTTCAGGCATGGCTTGCAGGTGTACTGTGTGTTTTTTTCCTGCTTTCCCTAAGGGCATCAGGATCTCTGAAGCATTCCTACCCCCCAACTGTGTTAATTAGCAATGGCAGTGCTTCAGATCAGTTGCACATCACGTTATGGTTGGATAAGCAAACCAAAGTCCAGATACTCATCCTGGGGGTCTACCTGATGTCTGGTTCTGCCTGTGGTTTTTGCTGTTCTCCAAGTGGAGTAACTTAGAAATAGGGAAGCTGTGTGAATTTTTGCATTGCTAAAAACACTTGTGTGAAAGCTAAGAAAAGAGCACTTTGTACGAAATTTCCCATCCTCAACTTAGAATAGTCTGTTCTATCAGTTTTTTAGTAAAAAACCACCACATTGTACCCTCTTTGATATGAAGGTGGTGACTTGGCTTATGGTTGGTTGTATTGCATGGGAAATCTCTCTGGGGTCAGGAAGCTCTCGCAGAGGGACAGGGGAGACAAGTGAGGGCAACAGTGTTGAGCCACCTCAGGTAGGTTTGCTGGAAGATGTCTGGCAGAGCCTCAAACTCTTATGATTTATCCTAAAGGCCAGAAGAAACATAGGATTTCAGGTCTTGCTGCGACTTAAGAATAGACACCATGTCAGTGAAATGTTTGGAATTACTTCTGTTGAGCAGAAACTCGGCTCTTGGCAAATTGCAAGAAGTGGGGGTTTTTTTCTGTTTTCAGAGAATTATTTGCTGGTTTGGGGGTAAAGTTGAGTTTTGGAAAAAAAAAAAAATCCTTTTCTAGTCAGAATTTTTTGCTGATCAACAACATATTGAAGGAAAATAATTTTCTTTTCTGTAAATGCTATTTCTGAATGTATTTCAACGATCTTTCTATATTTGGAATTCGAGCAATCAGAACTGTCTTGGAACACTGAAGAGATCAACTGGAAGGAAACTTGCATGGAATAGGGAAAGGTTAAAAATAAAGGGAAAATTATGACAACTTTTATTTAAAAAAAATCTTGTTGCCATCTTTTGTTCAAAACAAACAGTGGAGTTCACATTTATACCAACTTGAATGTAGAAATAAGCCACCATTTTCTGAAACTACTACTACTTCACTTTTTTTTTTTACCTATTTGTTTAGCTGTTTCATAGATTCAGGGCCTGCTTCCACCCACTTTCTGTACGCTCTATTCAGCAGGTGCCTGACAACTTCTTGGTTTGCGTGGCTGGCATCCAGAAATCCTGGCAATTCTCTTATCCTGCCACCACCCAGCTCCTGCACAACACATCCTCCGGAATCAGAGGAGTTCTTTGCAGTCTTTGCAATCAGACCATGTGGGACTTCTGCCTGCAATGTTCAGTAGTTAGTCTGAGGTTTATTTGCACATGAAAGTTTTGTCGATTAAGAGTAAGAGACCCCCCCATTCTGCCTACAGATTCTTTGATAAAGAGAATACTCAGGGGGAAGGGAATGTATCCTGTAATGGAAGGGGGAATAAGATATCGTGGTATAAAGCAAGATTGTATTGGCATGCTGCAGCTACACTGGGGACGATGTCTGGAGAAGTGGAATAATTCAAATGGTGATATTGGTACAGGAACAATATCCAGACTACAGTTATGAATTTGGATCTCAATGGAATGATCTAAAAGTCACTCATGTGAATGGGGTTTTTCAGTTGGCTTGTACAGGTTTTGACTTGAGAATTTGTGCAAATCTCTGGGCATACATACATACACACACACAAAAATGCAAAGACCAAACTTAAAAAGATTATTTCCAACGAAAGATGAAAAAGGCCATCTGCTTGGTTTTTTATTGTTTTTATTTTTTACGAGTGTGATGCTCTTCGGAGTTGCACATTTTTCCCAAAGCTGCCTCAGCATTGTAAATCGTTACATATAGATGATTCTGTTCTTTTGTTTGTTTTTCTTCTATATTTCAAGATTTCTAGGGCATACCATGTAAGATCAAAAATCCTTCTACTGGGAAATCCTAGACTTCTGTTCTAATACAGTTATCTAAATAACTCAGTAATGATTTTATAGTTTTAATTACCTAAAATAATAAATTATTATTAACTTAAAACTAATACCATGTGGGATAAAGAATTTGAAAATGAGGATCCTTAAGGCCAACATGTAAATATATAACTCTTAGTCCCTAGCCATATCTCCCTACCTGCCACTTCATCACTGAGAAGTCCCAAAAGGATCTCTAAGAGCTCTAACTGGGTATCTGCACAGCTCTACCTACAGTACGAAGGAGGATAATTAGGGTTAGGCAAATGTTTCGGAAGTAACTTAGTGAATGCATTCCCCTTCTCTCATTCTCTTTCCCCCTTCTTTTACGGCTTCTGTAATAACGGGCTGATTTCCATAACATTTTATATTTAAGAACATTTTGCACTGTATTTCTGTGGAATAGTTTTAGAATATAGTTAGAAGGCAAACTGTTTGTATTGAGTATTCATTTGAATATTTTTCTTTTAATTGGCAATTTAGCACTTTGGATGCAAAATCTACTCCTTGTGATGACATTAGTGGTAGTCTCTGATTTAATTTTCTTTCACCACTGGGAACCTGGGACCCAGGAGACTTGTATCAGTCCCTGACTAGTAGAAGAGTGGGAAGAATCATTTAATTTCAGCCTTGGGAAGGGCATTTCAAGATAGCTATAGATCTGCTTGTGCAGTGATTCTCTGTAGAGTAAATAATCATGAAACTTCAGGTTTTCACCAACACTATAGAAAATGTAAACAGGTGTGTTGAGATGACTGCACTATTTGAAATACTGTCAGATCAGATTTGAGTAAAAAGAAATCTTCAATTTTTCATCTCCTGTAAGGAGTAACTATGAATTTCCTTTTTTTTTTTTTTTTGGCTGTGGACTTAAATTGAGAGCCAACATGTGAAAGATGTAGGGAGAAAGTTTCTGTAATTACAAACTGAGATTACAACAGTGTTGAAGCAAATCAAAGTACAATTTAGCAGCAAAGCAGCTGAGTAGAATGTGATGGAAGTGTTGACCATGCTCTGATTTTACTATGGTCTGCTGTTACACAGGAGTTTTTCTTTCAAATCAAGCTTTCCAAAAACACGATTTTTCCAAATATGTAATTATACAGTCAACTAACCATTAACAGTGTGGTTTTCAGATTTGGATTATTGTATATATTTTGTATCTTGCCTTGTTCATTTGTTAAGAAAGGATGCATTAGTTTTGTGAAATTAATGGCAGGCTTTCAGTTTGCATAAGCTGAACAAAAATTGTAAGGTTTTAGTACAAATATGTTCTACGTTTGATAGACACTGATATCTCTGGGGTTGGAAGAAATAATATGATCTTGGCAGCAAAAAAATTAACCTCTGAATGTCGTTTTTCTTATTTTTTTACTTAACAGCTTCCCTTTGAATATTAGTTCAGTCTAAGAATCTCACGTATTAATTGGAGAGGCTAGGTTTGTACCTGCTCACTTCATTAACAGCTGTTACTAATTAGTGGAGCTTAGTCATTAAGGAACCTGCTGGGGTTTGAGGAGAACAATTTATATTTTTTCATGGCATTTAAGCACACAATACGCTTGTGAGTGGAAAAGTTTCACTTGGGAGCACTCAGGTTTAGCAACACTAGCGTATCTCAGGTGGGCTAGGCTGGAGCTGTAGCGGAATGGCTGCAGGATGGGAGGCTCAGGAGAGACCCCGTGCTTGAGGGGGTGCCCTGGGAGGGGTGACTGCGAGCAGCCTTTGGGCCGCAGCTGGGCCTGCGGCGGGAAGAGTGGTGCTGCCCGCTCTGTCTGCGCTGGGCGAAGCTGCGTCGTTGCAAGCTCTAGCCTCAAGCAGTCTTTGGACACCAATTTTCATTAAGCCTCAGTATATGGACGATGTGATGTCTCATAAGAGTAGGGGGGAAGAGAATTGCTTCTTCATGGGTTGTTCAGGGCACGTCAGGCCGGGCACACATGGTGTAATACACTTGAAAGGTGCAGGTTGGTTTCCCTGATTCATTATTTTTGTTCTGTGGAGCAGAACCATTTTCTCACCTTCCTTAATCTAGCCCCCGCTTCCCATGGGTAGTGGTATACTTTGTGTCTGTTTCTGGAGCATGTTATTCTTATAAATCCCAGTATTAATTCCAGGAGCTAGGAGGGTTTTTTTAGTGTATGTCTCTGTCATGCTCTTCTGTACAAGCTCTGATGCAAGTCGCCCTATGAAATGTGAGGACGGCAGTTTTGATTAGGTTCTCTGCCGGGGAGGGATGAAAGAGGAAGCCTTCCTGCTCCCTTTCCCTCTCGAGCAGCTGTGTAGGGCAAGTTACACACTGTTGGGCTGATTTCAAGATTAACGCTAGCCTCTTATGAGGTTATACTTTCTGATGGCATCTTATTTTAATGTGCTGGATTACATTATTGGGTCAGTCCTCAAACTTCTCTTGCATATGGACTTCCAGATCTATCTGGCTATGTTGGATTTAAACTTTAAACACATCCCTAATGTATGCTGTTGCGTTGTTCTTCGCCGATGGTATGCATGTAACAAGTTGCTCGAGTTCTTCCTCAGAACAGTTTTGTTACATTAGAAGCTGCCTATACTTTATATTTTAAAGTATTTAAGCATCATAGAATAAAAGCATACTGCAGTTTGGTACAGCTGCTGGAGGAAAACTGATATTCTTTCCAGGTAGAGGCAGTATTTGTGTATCCAGTCTATATGGTTATACTTTAAACCAAAAAAAAAAAGTAATTGAAAACTGAGTAATTAGCATTTTGTGGATATGCCACTAATATTAACAACAGATGACCACTGATTTCTCTCTTGAGCTTCAAAAAACCATGTTTGAAGGGATATGCCTGCAGATGGGATGGGTGAAATAAAAGTATCTAGTAACTTATTTCAATGGTGAACTGAAGTGGATTTTCTATTCCTTTAGCTCTTGCAATAAAGCCATAGCAACCTGCAGACGCTTCATGCAAAGGACATTCTCAGAGTGATTTATTTATGTTTTGTTGTTGAGAACTGTATTTAGTATACTAACAGTACAGCCTAGTTTTGAATTTGTGTAATTACCAGCTGAAAGATGAGGAGGAGTCCCTCCTCTTGGGAAATATCTTAAGCACAACATGTGTTTGATGGAAGCAGTTTTTCTCCAAAAGCAACCTCCCACCTCCCTAGAATTGTTTCTTGAATATAATTTTCTAAGTATCAGAAGTGATCTTTAGCAGGGATGCTTCTCAGCACTATCAAGAAGATATCTAAGCTGCATCAGAAGCAAGGAAAGCATGCCCAATAGCTTGTCAGGACCTTACCAATAATAATTAACAAATCTGCAATTCCCTTTTGTCTGGTGGCAGAATTTTAACAAATAACTCCTGGGAGTCCCTGAGAGGCCTTTCTAGCACATTGCTGATGACAGCCTGGTGCTGTGTTGCAATAGGTCATTAAAATGCACTTTGGTGTGGTAGAACAGAGAAGCAGCATCCTGATTCTCCACTGATGGTGATTCCCCAGACAGAAGCCCCCCCCATATAACTTGCAATCAGAGTAATCCCTTTCTAGATAAGCCTCTGTAGTGTGGGGGCACGTGTGAGTGTTGTGGGAAGTGACAGCTTGCTGCTGTTTCTTGGCTGGCATAGGGGCTGCTGGAGGCCACAACAAGCAGGATAAGTCCAGTGTCATCCCATAAGCTGCAGAAGGACAGAGCTGCACAGTGGTGAGCACTTTGTTTCAAGAAGCATTGGAAGGCAAATTCTGCAACTGAAAATAGAAGATTGCTGCTAACTGAAAAATTGACCTATTTTGATCTGGAAAATGTCAAAATGTTTTGACGGTATGGGAAAATCCCCTTTCCCCCCTCTCCTAAATGTGTTCAAAAAACCCCTTCTGGCTAAAGGGAATTGGCTTTGCCAATTATTTCGGTTTTTATGAGGAACGACAGAGGTTGTTTAAACTTCTGAAATCAGCTTTTCTGGGAACTAAGTTGTGGCAGTGAAGCAAAAGCCTCAGGATAATAGGATTTACCAATGGTGAGGAGAAAATAGGTGTCTGTCTTCATTTGTTCATGTTTGAGTGTGCACCCCATCATATGAAACCCCAGCCCCTCGTCTCCAGCTACAGAGCCGCTGCTTGGGAGGGTACCGGAGTGACAGGTAATTTCCTTGCTGGGAGCGGGGCCTGTGGCCTTACTTTCCAGAACTACCCTCTCTTGCGTCTCCTGATGGATTATGTCATATGTCTCGTAGAGAACCTTCGTGTGTCAGGAGTTTCAGATTTGCTACAAACTGCATGTTCGTCATTTTGATGAGGGTGCCTTGGCATGAGCCTTTTCCTTGGGCACTAAACTCCCATGCACATTAGAGTAAGGACTGAGTTGGTTTCGTTGGCTGTTAAACCTGGCTGTCGGCTTGTTTTAGAAATGGAAAATGCAAAGAAACTGTATGCTATTGTTATGTTGCTGAGTCCTTTTCACTCTTCTCTTGCTCACACATCTTTAATCTTATTTAGAGGGAAAGTCAGATAAACTGTGGTGCTTTCCAGAATTTTTTTTTTTAAAGATACATTTCAAGGCTAAGGTTAAGAGTAAGAATGAACTGTTGACCTCATTGAAATCACTGGAAACTTTGCCTTTATGGGCAAACTTTCCGAGGAAGAATTTCTTCTCAAATAATCTGTTCAGTACTCAAAGATTTAGCTCTGGAGAGTTATGCTAGGTTGCAAAGTACACTTCCTGCATGTTAAATACAAACCCAACCAAACAAAAAACTTCAAAAAAAACTTTCATCAGAACTATCAACAACCCCCCAAGCATGAATCCTTAACTGAAGTAGTAGTACTTCCCTGGGCCTTTGTAGACTGGCTGCCAATATAGCAGCAGCTTGAGCTAACCTAGTGGATAAGAATGATGCACTTAGAGATGAGAGGTTCTTCATATGCTCTATAGCACTTTAAAATGCTAAGTACTTCCATATTTGGAAGTACTTATCTTTTCGTTTCTACAATATCTTAATTTTTTTAAAAAAAGCCCCAGAAATCATAGTAGGTTCTTGTAAGTGTTTGCTTTTATATTAATAAATCTTCAGGAAAAACACATAATTTTTCTGATTGATTTTATAATTTGACACCTGTTTCTTAAGAAGATATTTAAAACATTTAAAAACAGTGTTAAGCCCATCTCATTCATTTCTGTTGGATGCTATCATGTTACTATAACAGGCACACCACTGCCTGCCAGTAATTTCGTTAACGTTTCAAGTCAAAGAGTACTAGAGAATTAAGACACACACTTTATAATAGTACGTTGTTTCTGATATTCCTCTCTTCCTTTTCCTTTTAAGGATACTCTAAAAATAATTTGTAAGTTGTTATGTTGCTCATCTTCCTGCCATGAGGGTGAACTTCCCTTTCAGGGTTTTAGAAAGGAAACTGGCACTAATGAAATGTGTAAGATTCACAGAAATGTAAGCTAAACAACGGCACTGGATGACAGAGCAGACAAACCAGAGGCATCAGACGTACAGGATTCCCTTTTAACCCTGGCAAATGTGCCTCGGTCTGAGCTGGTGGGGAAAGGAGGTAGCTGAGCCTCCACCCTGGTTCAGATTCTTGGCTCCTTGTTGAAGCTGACAGTACCAAAATCATCTCACAGCAGATTTGACCGAGTTTTGTATGCAGCGTGGCTTATGCTCGCTTCAGTCAAAGTCCCACACCGGCAGCCTACAGGGGTCTTCAGTCTTTGTGATCTAAAGTAGTCACTCATAAATCTTATAGCTGTTTCTTTGTAGCTAAGTAGTAGTACGGTAGTAGGTGTTACACATTACAGACATGAGTTCACTGAGGTTTAAGTATTACCAGGTATGCGATATTGAACTTTGAGAATTCAGTTAAACAGTTAAAATTTACTTAAACAGAATGAGCAGGTATATTCAAATATTTGACCCCCACGATTCTGTTCTGGAATCAACTGAGTTCTACTGTCAACTTCAGTGCTCCATAAGTCGTTACATAGTGATGTAGATATGAAGGATTTAAAATGTCTGAGTCTTACAGTTCTCCACGTTCAGCATGCAGATGGGTGGCGATGAATGGCAGGTGATGAGGATGGCTGTGATGCTTTGTTTGTTTGTTTATTTTGTTACAGTACCCAAGTAGTGTTACATGTACAAACAGAGGAGTGTTTCTAAATATGGCTCTTGGTTTGAAATTAGAAAAAAAAAATCAGGAAGCTTGTGAAACATGAAGTTTGCATATTTCTCAGTCTGTGTGGTAGACTTGCAAAACTGTTCATTCCCCAGCTATCCAAATTACAATTTAAATGAGGTGATTTTACCATTTGCAACTTAAACTTATTAAATAAGCACAGCAATTTTCAGTGGAACAATGCTGTTATCTGGAAGGGCCAGATTCAGGCTAACTTTAAAGAGGGATGGTCAGAACCACAAAGTTGCAACTTTGTTGCAAAAGTTTGGTATAATCTGGTAAATATTTGGTTTAGTCCCCTTCCCTGTGTCTACTGCCTGTGGCTTGTTTTATTACCATTTTATTGTTATCTTATATACCCTAGACTAGAAGGTTAACATATCTCATTGCAGAAAGGTTCATAAAGCAAAAGCATCTTTACTGAAGGAGTGACAGATTAGAGGACAGCACCAATAAAGAGGTTTGTTACGAAAACAAAGCCTCCTCTGACAGAATTCTTCCAGTGCCTTGCGTGTGTTTTCAGATGCAACTACATTAAGAAGCAATATAGTATGGTGGTGGGGGATACAATGAAATTGTGTAATGACAAAGATGGAGCAGAACCTGTTGTAGTCAGCTATAGACAGACACTGTAGACTTTAATTCTAGAATAACAATGCGAAAATACATGCCTTATAAATACTTCGTGTCTTGACTTAAAGATACTGAATAATAAAAGAAATATTGCTTTTGTGGTGGTTGTGTTTTGTTTGTCAGTTGGGTCTTGTTTTATTCTACTATATTAAAGAATGCCTCAGCACCTAATAGCAGCCAAGACTACAGAAATGTGCAGTACAGTAAGTGAGGAAAAAATATCCATTAGGATAGCACCATGATATTGTTCAATAAATTATTAATAATTCTGTTGAGTTTTGAAGAGGGGTTTTTTGACATTTTCCACGTATGATGCTATTTATTAGTTCGCCAAAACTTTTCATAGTTGATTGCCACTCCTGGTCTGTTGCTTCATATTTTAATAAGATCCTTCTGTTAATAAAATAAATGTTAGCTGAGCAGATGGGTGAGGGCGTAGTTGAAGAAGGTTGATTGTTTTGATTTCTTACTGTTTTTACACTCACTTATTTTGAACTTGAAATGTGAGTATGTGGGGAGGTTGTAAAGACTGTACATTCGAAGAGGTACCCATCTCAGATGATGTCACATTGAAAATACTTTTCCCTTGGAGTGGTCTCATCTGTTCCAAAAGCAATGATTTTGGTAGCCAGCTTTCTATTTTTATTTCTTTTACTTGGGAGCTTGTAAAAATCGCTATAGTATCTGAGCTCATAGGAGCTGTACTGGTTTGAGTTAGCTGAGAGTTGACTTGGTCGTTTTTTAACTTTAAAATGAGCAAAGTTCTTCAAATTTGGGTTTTGAGCTCCCCTGTTCTTAGGCCCTGCGTTTCATGTTATTTTTACTCAAAGAAATTTGAGTGAAGACTTGCAAAATAAAAATGCGTATTCTACACCTGTTTTCTCAGACTTTATACTTCAGGCTTACAAATTACTTTGGCAGGTTTAAAAAAAAAAAAAAAAAAAAATCAAGTCACCTTAAACATGCACTAAACATCACTGCTCCAAAAAGCACATCTGCTTTATTGACTCTGTCACTGCAATCAGCATGCAGGAAAAGCCAAGCAGAAAAGAGGTAGGGTTAGTACAGTGCCGTTGTTCTATCGATTAATTGGACAAAGGCTCAGTTTAAAAATAGACTCACTTTTTTAAAAGGAATGATGACTTTTAAAGTGTGCAGTATCATAAAGATCTTATTAACCAAATATAAATGAAGTCTTGAGCTGCATGGGGAGGAAAAGAAAACAAAACCCAGATGCAGTCAAATTTCATGCCAAATGCTTGTCTTCAAAACACATTTTATCAAGTGTTTATTCTTTTTTATTATGATAAAAGTATCCTTAACAATCATAGCCCAGTGAATACCCATTTATTCCAGCAGAACTGCAGATTTTTCTGACTTTCCTCTGGAAACACTTCGTCTAAGAGGATTTTCTTTAAATGGTACACAGTTCCCCAGGTTTCCATAACTTTGAAGATTTGTTGTATTTTTTTCCTAGTTTAAAAAAAAAAAAAAAAAAGAAAGCTTCTGGATTTAGCTGAACAGTGATGAAATTCTAATTAATCCATTAAAAAGGAGTGAGATAACCCTGAATGCAGACCACTGTTTCAATTATAACTAACCTGGACTATGGTGTTTAACTAGAAGGTGAATGAATTTTTAAGGGGAAATTCCTTATTTTTGTGCTAAACAAGGCCATGATTAGAAACTACTTTTAAATAAATAATTTTAATAGAAGTAAATACTCTTTTGTCATGAAGGCTCTTAAATGATTTTATAAGACTGCAAACTACGATCTCTTAGAGATATGTAATGACGTATTACATCAGTTTACCAAGTGACACCACCTGGGTCCTGCTCTTTCTACCTTTACCTTTAGGCCTGTCTAAATTCTTTAAATGTAAGTGGTAGCAGCGTGCTGGGACTGTCACTCATATCCTTGGAAAGAACACTGTGGTATCCCAGCAGTGCCACGTGCGAGGAGGAGCTATATAATGTTTCCTCTGACACAAATGGTTAAAGACTCCCAGGAGATGGTGTCTGTGTTCTCTGTCTGGGTTTTCTTTTCTGAGGCATTTACTGAAATAAGCTAAGAATGAAATACCACCTGCTCTGACCAGATGGTAAGTTTGCGGGACTTTATCAGATGCTGAAGCTGCATGAGTGTGTTTTACAAACGGGGACGGAGACGATCACTCTTACTCCCAGTTTTATTCCTTCAGCATCAATATTGCATAGCGGTTCAGGAGCTTACTAAGTATATACAAAGCTTATTCAATTCTCTGGCTTTCGTTCACTGAATCTAGTCAATTATACATCAGCGTTGCTATTGGTCCGTGTGGTCTGGGCTCTGTGTTACACCTGCTTTGTAAAAGTCCTGGATAAGAGGATTTCATTCTACCTAGATACGTTGACATTAAAACTTTAGAACCTCATACTGGTTTTGACTGGTGTTCAGCCAGTCTATCTCATCTTTGACAGTGGCCAAAAGTGGATGCCCTAGGATGAGTAAGAACAAGACGGGTGGATGTGGTACTTCCCATATACGTCCCAATCATTCATCTGGGTCAGACACTAACAGCTTTAAGCAAAACTGCTAGGTGCTATTGTTAATGATTAAACTGTTTCCTCCCTAAGTTCTTTTTGAATTCTTGGCTGAGTATAAGCTAGTCCTGGGAATTTCATAGTTTGTCTAGTTTTTTCTTATGTTCCTTAGAAACACCTTAATTTCAGAGAGATCCTTCAGATTCCCCCACAAATAAGGGCCACAGTATGGGAATCCCTCTAGTCTTTTCCACGATCAGTGCTGACACAAATGATTTTGGTTTTCTGCTGCATCTTTGAGAGCTTTCGATTGTGTCCTGATCATCAGCTGGCCTGCAGATCATCTGGTAATATTTGTGTTCCTACAGTTTATCTGATAGTGTTCATGTTCTTTACGTGTTTGAAGAAAGATTTATGGGTAGTTCCGAGTCCTTTGATAATTTTTCCTTGAATTTGTTTTTGGTATACCTTGGGTTTAGCTTAATTGCTTTGTTTTAATCCTGTGTGGTTTTTCAAATTGATCACAGCCGCAGCTTTCTGAGTGATTTCTTGCTTCGAAGAGGCTTCCTTGCCCTTCTGGTTAGCCATACTGGTTTCGTTCTGCCATTCAGGTTTGCTCATAGTGAGACTCTTTGCTGGTAAGATTTTGAACGAGGCTCAGCATGTCAGTCTGTTGCAACACGAGGTTGCAACTCTTTTTGTGGGACCCCTAACGAGCAGGCCCATGAAACATTTTTTGATAACACTTAAGTTTTATCTCCAAATTCTGTCCTCATAGGTCGTTTCCCTGATGTATTTTCCTGTTTTCCACAAAATGGATCAATAGTATTCCAAGGCTGAAGAAATTTGATCCTATGCTGTTCCATTAGCGTGTATCAAACTGGCGTGGACAGATATCTAGGAGACAGTTAGCAATTAATTTTCCCTGCTGATTTAGACCTTGGATTCTCAGCCACAAAGTTTCTGTTAACTGTGCTTTCTATGAGAGACACACGATGCATTTGGCGGGAGATGAGCTCCACCATATGAACCACTGAATAGTTGTAGGATGCAGCTGCCTTTGGTCTTCAGTCTGTTTCTTCTTGCAGTGTCCTAGATGCGAAGGGTTGCTACAGCCAGTACTCTGATATGCTCGCTTCCATATGTCCTGTTATTTCTGTATAGAGGAAGGAAAAGAAAATTACATGAGAAGAGACGTAGCTGCAACACATAAAAGTACCCAGAATTTAGATAGGAATAATTTGCCTGTCAGATGGTTACCCTAGTATTCCTGTATGTTTTTATAAATAAAAGATAACTTCAATATTTTTTACTGGAATGCTCAAAAGGATATATAACTCATTTCATACCCTTTCAAGACATGATAGCCTCCCTCTCTTCATCCTTAAGGAACTCCTTAAACCTTCAAAACTAGAAGTAAAATTACCTCATGGTGATCTCTCTCTCTCTCTTTTTTTTTTTTTTTTCCTAGGCATGAAGTTATGAAGTTGCTAATCCAGTCTTTTATCTTGTATTCACAATTATAATGTCAAGATTGAATAATCTGCCTTTATCTCCAGGGCGACAGCTATGTAGAAACTTCAAAAAGGACAGTTTTGCCAGCATCTAAAGACTCTTGTTAATTACTATATCTTGAAGTAAAGTGAAATAAAGCAGGATGAAAAATGATATTTCTCTTTGACAACCTTGTAAAAATATCAGTGATGAAGCAGTACATTTTAAGTACTTTAAGAATACGTTTAACTGAGATCAAGACCATTCTGATCACGGTGCAGGTTAATCCCTGCAAGATACATTATAGAAAGACATGCGTGTGTGGGGCTGATGGCTTAGAAAGCTCATCATTGGAAATTAAATATTTTGCTTCTATTTTCCTATTGAAATTGACTGAGATGAGTTAGTAATGGTGTTGATTTACAGTGTGCAAAAGGGCTTGTATTGTTATGTCTTCCAAATATAAATTAACTGTTTTTCTTCCATTTTCATGAACTTGTATTTCATATTCCAGTTTTAAGCTGTTTTCACTACTATTGGCTTTACATGGCCTAATTAGTGTAAAGCTAGATTGTATATATTGATATGACCTGTAGCAAGCACTGCGTTACCAGCAGAGAATACTCATAGTGTATTAACTACACATTTCTGCACGATTGAGGTTTGAAGTTATAGTACTGCATTGAGTGTAGGTTTGTCTATGCGCTATTTATGGAGAGCCAGAGGCCAAGCGAAGCTGTTCAGATCAATCAATGGAGTGATATTTGTTCCACAGGTTGAGTGCTGTATGAAAGAAGTTCTTAGATCAAACTCATAGAACTAAGTCAGCAGCAAAAGCTGTGGATCTGTTCTTTTTGTTTAAAGGGCTTTTACATTAGTTGTCTCTGAAAATCTGAGGAAGATAAAGCAAGCAAGCAACCAATTAATCCCTTGTTAATAACAAGTTGAAAGTAAATACTTCATATAGGCTTACAATAAGTAAAATCAGGCTCAAGTTTTCAGAAAACTTATAGCATTTTCTATTTTCTTTTTTGATTTTTTGTTTAATATAATACACAACTATTTATATCATGAAATACATAGTGTAAGCCACAGTGGATAACTGAGTAAACTGAACTGATGTTGGTCCTAGAACACCATTTGTGTCATTACTTTTAACTACTTGTGGAATTGTAGCTTTGTGAATTTAATGTTCAAATGGCTTTGAGTGGCATTTCAATAACAACTGTTACACCAGACTACTGGCCGTTGCTCCAATATCCTTGCATTAGTAGTAGCCAATAGACGATGTTCCTAAGGAAGGAGAGGTGAGTAGTAGTATAAAGGGCTAAAGCAGTTGTAGAGACCTTGGCTGGGTAAGGGGAAGAACCCCCTCTCCTTGGTCACCACAGTTAACATCCCAAAAATAGTTTCCCTGCAGGAGCTATAACGTAACTGTACAGGAGACAAGCGTTCTCGTGATAGGAGCCGGTCATTCCTGCTAACATTCGATTTCATCAGTGCTGTTCACCAGAAGTATTTGCCTGTTTGTGCTGTATTCATTCACTGTGACATCTTTAAAAACAAACAAACAAAAAATCTAAAAAAAAAAAATAAAGGAAAGCTAGAATATTAAAGTGAGATAATACTCTGTCCTGGTGATGCAAAATCAACAAATTTAACGTTCCTTTTGTTAGCATAACATTGTAATGGACTCATCTGTAAGAAAACTGCACTTATAAAATCTCTAGTCCAGCCTTTCTGTCTGAGTCTCTCTCCAACTAACAGAAGAGAATGCAAGATGTGCGGCTTTCTCCATGTGTGTAACTTTTACTCATTCCTTTTACTTACGTAAGAGACTGACGTCTAAAGTGGAAGTTCAGTAACTGGATAATTGTGGTTAAATGAGGGGCCCTGGGGCTTTTAGCGAAGGGACGGTTTTAAGGAATTACTAGGGTGCCACCAAGAAATCACCGTGGTTAAAATGAGCCAAGCATGGTAACAGGGACATGGCAGCGCTTGCGCCTTTCGGAAAGGAAAAGTGTCCGTTAGTGGGGAAGTTTGTAAAATACATAAAGCTGGATTCCATGTTGGATACAATGTCATCTGCGGGGTATGTTTCAGTAATATCTAAAACTGAGAATATTATGTATTGCTTTAGGTGGGGATGAAGTTATCGTTTGAGTTCAAGTTGTAATTACCAGGTTCAGTTTTAAAAACGCTGAGAAAGTTTAAATGAGGTACTAAAGCCCAGGGTTTTTAAAGGTAGTTCTAGTGCCTGAGTAGCTTTCAAAAGTGAAACCTTGTACCTGCAGGACGTCAACTTTGTAATGCAAATGCCCTTTCTGAAAGTAGATGTGGAAAATTGAATCGCTTGATATGTCCACAGGGGTGTCACTACACTGAGTCTTTTGTAAAGCTAGTCCTCAGACTAACTTGTATGAAGTCAGCCTGAGTATGTCTGTGCTGACCTGCAGCCAAAGCAGTGCCTGCAGTATTTCCAAGCGTGTTTATGGTTGGAAGCATTTTAAGTTTTCTATTATTACAACAATTGTTTAAATATTCACAGTAATATATCGGTGACAAATCTAAAAAGACTAACCCAGTAAACTTAGTGCATCCCAAACTCACCGAGCCAGAAGTTATTGCCATTCAGTGGAACTGGCAGGGAGAGAGATCAGCATGCGATGAAGTGGGCACCACCCCGGGGACACACACGCTCCGTCCCAGGGGTGGAGATGCAGTAGTGTTCTTGTATAGCTCTTTGTATTGCTGTACTAAAAATCAAAATAGAAATAGATTGCTGAATTCTTGTATAATAATGGATGGAAAGTACAGTGCTGGCTTAATTGTTTTAAAATAGCTAAGCCAAGTCATATTCTTACTTGGCTGGTTTTGGTAAGTAATGAAAACCAGGTTATATCCATTTGTGCCTTTAGAAATATCATATAATTTGTTATTATGACTACATCTAGGTTTGGATTTTCAGAATAACTTCAGTTTATGGTTAGAAACAAATGAAAATGGCTTCCAGTGGCAGTGAGTGAGGTTACGTGATACAGCAATATTCTTGGTAGCAAAAGACAAAACATTCCTTTTGTAGTGACTGAATTACACAGGCAAGGAGTATGGTGGTGGTTATACAGACAGCGAACATTTCTCTGTGTCAATGTGTTTTAATAGTAAAAAGTATCATTAATATGTCTTCAATTAGTTTAACACTTAATGTTCGGTATCTTGTACTTGCCTGAACGGGAATATAGTCTAGTTGTTGCTGAACACTTCAGTGTATTACTGCTGCAAAACTTGCAGTAGTTACTTAACCAGATTTCTCTACACCCAGCTCTTCTGGGATTTTTGAAACCAGTTTATCTAATTCTAGAGAGAAGGAAAACATATTCCAGCATCTTTTCTGGAATTTCATTCAGACCTTAAATTAATGAGCAGAATATAACTAACTTCTGAGCATAAGTCTGAGAGGGATAGTGGATGAAGCATGAGAAACAATCAAATAATATGAATGGAAGTAATTCTCAGAGTATGCATAAATTACTGCAGCTATGCTGCATTTTGAGAAAAATCTGTGGGTTTTCAGTTGCTGTTTGTTCAGGTCATCTGAAACAGGAGGCTGGTAACAGCACTACACTGTCACTGTACCATGCTTCCAGGTCTGGGATGGCTCAGCTGAAGTTTTTAGGGATGTATCTGCTTGTTTTGTGGTCCCATGTGAAATTATATCTGCTGTACATATCCAGACACCTAATAAATCCAAAGAACAAGACTCTTTTTTTTTTTTTTTATCCCCTCTCTTTTCTGTCCCTTCATCTGTGGGAATTGATTCATAGTTTTAATTAGCTTGCCTTCTTTCACAAAAAAATACTCTTCTAAGAAGCAAAAATTATAAATATTTTAAAAGACGCTTTTTTGCTAGGTGCGTCCTTTGGTTTCTAAATTTGTACTTGCAGTGTTTTTAGAAATGTTAATTGTTAGCTCATTGAGAATTTTTAAATGTAAAATTAGTGGGAGAGCCTGTTTCTAAACTATTGGGGGGGGTGTATGCTCTGTCAGGGAAGCACAGATTCTTTCACAATCAGTGTAATTTTAAGCATCTCAGGAAAAGGTCTGTGTAGAGACATCTATGTATTTCAGACTCTAAATACATAGTAAACAGTTGTCAGTTCACTTCTGCTCCTCTACTATTAGAAAATCTGTTGCAGGATTATTGTCTGTCTGTCAACAACAGTTGACAGTTCAGCAAAAATTATCATGCAAGCCCTAACCTGAATATTTAAATGCTGAAATGTCTGTCCTAGTAATTAACACACAGCAATTAGATCAATTCAACAATACTGGCTATATATTAATTTAGTCCCTGAACACCCAAATCCAGCAAAATGGCTATATGTAATCCCATTGAAGTTGATATAATTGAAGTTGTATATATCCTTAAGTGCTTTTTTGGATTAAGGCCTAAATACTTTTTCTTTTCAAAGAAAATGCTGTTCAGCTCCTGGCTCTTAGATACTCTTGCTCATAAAAGTAAGTGTTGCCACCTGAATATGTGAATAATGAGGAGGTCACTACTCCCAGCTATTTGTGAAGTTGGGTCTTTCCCCTGTCCAGTTGCCTAAGCACGTATGACTTGGGCCAAGAAATACATGCTGACAGAGAGCTGAGAGGCTGAGGAGAAGCTGGCTCCATGAGACAGGTGCTGGTCAGAGAACAGACTGTGTTACTTCACAGAAAGAGAAGTACAGATAAACTGTCTGAACACAAGTTTTAGGTAAATACAAGTTATTGTAGAGTAACTGTTGTAATGTAATTCTCTTTTTTTCTGATGCCTTGTTGCAGTTAAGAGTCAGCAAGCCTTTCTTTTAAATGCTTATGTTTCCTGAAAGAAAACGCTTTGAACTAGAAACTATGCCCTGGAAATATAAAATAAAGAATTACACCCCCCACCCCCACCCCCTTATCTTGAAAGCAATACTGTGGGTGTGATGCTATCAGAGGTAGGGGTGAGTGCCATACTCTGGAAGGGGGCTCCTGAATAAGGAGAGTGCTGAAAAGGGTAGGTAGTAGCTGTGGATTAAAAGATTAGACAGTTGACAAACTTGAGATTTCTTTTGTGTTCTTAAAGGTGTTACTGGGATTTTTCTCCTCTTCTTCCTCAACCTCTCCTTTTTTATGTACATGACATAAGAATTTAATGTGGACTCTAAAAAGAAAGTGCTTGGGACCTCTGGAAATTTATTTTGAGAGCTCTGTATTCTGAAACCTTCTGGTTGGTATGTACCTGGCCTCTACCTAGATTATTGTCACTGTAGATCACAGCACCTTGCAGGAGGATTAAAGTATAAGGAAGACACGTAGAACAAATACAGTTGACTGTCTCCAAGGTGTATTTCACCTCAAGCATTTTGCCTGTAGTTCATTAAAGGTAGCTGCTTTGCCTGCAAGACAGTGTATATAACATTCATCGCCTGTCCCCTCCATCTTATTCAAGCTTCTCATTTTGGTTAAAACCAGAAATGTCTTCCACATATGTAACATTCTGTTAAGCTGTTCTGTTCGTCTGCCAGCTCTGTTCCTGTCCTTGTCCTGTCTTTCATCTTTGCCTTATACACAAGCAGCTTTATTATGAAGCTGCTCTTTATGGTTACTACTTTCCTCTCGGACTGCCACATGACACAGTATCCTGCTCCAAGGGCAGGGACTTTGTCATCTGTAATACTGTCTTTCTGAGTAGCATCCCTGAAAATTCCTAGGTGTGGAAGTAGGAACATTACAATTTTCCGATAAAATTTAGGATGAAACGTAATGCAAAGCTCTTGTCATTGAGGACGTGCTAACACAACTAAATCAAGATTTAAGAGCATTCTGCAGCAGCACTGGAATCAGAACTAATGGCTGTACTCAGCTTGGACTGGAGGCACAGTGCTGTCGGGATGTCGCTCCTGTGTTCACGATTCAGACAGCAAAGCCTGTCCTAAAGAGCTGGCACTGCTGGGTCTATGGCAGCTGTTGCAATGCATAATTAATGCAGCCCTGGGATACAGTTTCAAATGCTCTGTGTCAGTGCATGCAGGAAGCCTGCAAAATGGGCAGTGTTTTCAATAGTCAAATATTTATGATGAACTAACTTTATAATGGCATACACGTTTCTGCAAAATTGGGTGAAGAGAGGAAGGATTCCCAAATAGGTTGTAATTGAGAGATTCCAGTGGAAATTAATGTCATCTTCATTCTCTACAAACAGCAAGGAACAGATGAATTAATGTTCGCTTAAGCAGTTTTGGGCGATGTACAGCATAAACAACAAAATGAGTAAAGAGAGAAACTTCTAGTTGGCTATTTCAGATCTAAGTAGGTCAAAAAAAAGATACAGGAGGAAGCAAAACTTCTATCAACGTTTGGGTGGTGTGATGAGAGAGATGGTTTTGAAGCAAGCTGGTAGGTGAAGACGATTTCTCAAAGAAGCACTTTAGTCAGCAAGGTACGTAATATTCATATTGAGAACTGCTTTCCTGGCA
The DNA here is from genome assembly GCA_009819775.1 of Phoenicopterus ruber ruber. Lineage (NCBI taxonomy): Eukaryota > Metazoa > Chordata > Aves > Phoenicopteriformes > Phoenicopteridae > Phoenicopterus > Phoenicopterus ruber. The sequence continues at coordinate 14,563,041 of CM020221.1, read as the reverse complement.
GGTTGAAGAAAACAGAAATGGCTGTTTTAATAGAGCTTCCTTTTCTATGTGCTGAGAGCCTTTGCCATCTAATAGGAAGAGGGTCTCGTCCTTTCGCTGTGCCTGTGACTCCCACAAACAGAGAATGTTCCTGGAGCGTGTGCTCAGTGTTCAGTTATATCCTAACCCGCACGTGTTTGATTAGCTGAAAACAAGCTGCCATAGTAAGTCGTCCAGGGGAAATTTTTGAAAAGAATTTATATAAAAGGAGAAAAGCTGATGTCAATAATTGTTGTGCCTGTTGGGCTGAGCATTTGGCTTTCTTTAGGAATACTGTGTAGCAGTAGTAGAGAATCTCTGGGCAGGGTAGTAATTACTCTGTGTATACTTCTTTCTGGTTTTGTTTGGTTTTTGTTTAAGTGTCTAGCAAAAAATATAAACCACAGCTGTGGGAAAGATCCAAATTTTAAAATCTTCTCTCTCTGACCTTAAACTTCATTCCTGCAGTGCATGTGTTTTTACAAGACTATCCCTTGCTGCATATGAATTATGTAAATGACTTGAATTATATTCCCAATGCCCACAGTGGAAAACCTGCTTCATGTGTGAAACTTAACAGACGAGAAGTAGAAATTGGTTTCGAAATTTAGATCCTACTCCACCAGTTTTAGCACTTAGATTAAATTAGTGAAGTTTTATGAATTTCAAGTAGCTGAAAACTTGAAGTAGTATCTCTATATAGATAAAGCTATCTAAATGTACTCTTAAGTATAATGTAATTTCAGGACCTGTTTCTTGAAATGCTTTGAATTTAGTTCAAATATGAAAACAAATCGCTATTAGCCTGAAAAAAAAAGGTTTTGACTGTGTCTAAAATACATGGGATTTTTAAAAATTATAGGCCTTTGAGAGATATAAAGATCATCAGGCTTTATTTCATTCATGCTTTACAATGTAGAAGACCGTGACTAGGGAGAGCAGCCCAACCTTAAGTTAAATAACTTTTTAACCACAAAAGGTGTTCCACTTAACGGTACTAATATAGGACATTTTTTCCCCTCAGTCACCTATGTGTGCAATCCTATCTTTAAAAAAACCAAGGCAGTGCTGTGAAAACTTGTGGTAGCCATAGAGTGAAATCAGCTAAGAAAACCGATGTGTTGCAGTAAACTTACGTTCTTCTCAATGGTAACGATTTTTTCGACACTTTTGAAATTAGGTTGTTTTCTTCTTCAGAGGCAGGCAGCCCAGTTCTGAAAGAATCTCTTTTGCACGAGTATTTGTAACTTGTGGAATTCATAACCAGGTCTGCCAGGGAACCCTTTCGTGCTACATTTAATTTTAACAGGCTGTGAAAGATCTGGAACAGTGAAGTATGAAGGCTGGCTTTTCTAGTAGGTGTCTTTTAAATAATGGTTCTGAGAAGCCTGGAGAAATGTTGTGAGGACCACAGAGGCTCTGGTAAACACACTCCCCCTGTCAGGGAATGATGAGTGATGGGCTTGCACTGAAATATGCTCTTCTGAATCTGGCTAATGATTTCACTCCCTCTGGATTGTGAAACAAAGAAATTATGCATCAAATCAAATAGCTGCAATTTTGCCGCACAAAAAGACAAATATGTGTAATACATGTCTGCTGTAACTAATTTATATATACATATCTAATTTGTTTATTAGTAGATTGACATTTACACATTTAAACAAAAGTTAATTTGATATGGAAAAAAATCAGAAGGGAGATGATGGACTGCATTTAAAACGCAATCCCTTCCCACAAACAAACAAACCAAAACCAAAAAGAGGGGAGACCTGGATTGAAGGAATTTTTTTCCTTAGTTTTCCACGGCAGTTTTGGGTAATTCTTTACTCTTTTCTATAACTCTTATTGACAAGTATGTAGTTCCTTTGTTTACAGAGACTGCACACTGTTGAGCAATATCTGCCCCATTTATATAAGTAGACTTGTCTTAATTGATTATACTCGAGCTGGGTGTCTAACAGAAAGTGAAAAGAGCAAATTGTTCTTCTGCAGAGAATAATTCCTAGTTAATAGATGGAATTTTATTAATAGTTATGAATGAATAATAACATGTATTTTTGGAGTCATGGACAAACATTGCCTAGTCTAAGATTCACTTAAAATGAGTAAGGCACTCCCCACTACAGGGGAAAAGTGAGGGCCTCTTTTCATGTTGTAGGCTTGGGTGATGCTTAAATGAGCCAGAACAAAAGATCTATTTGGAAAGAAGTTACATTAGGATTTGGTCCAGTTACTTCATATGTGTCCCCTTTTGTTGGCAACCGCAGAAGGCTATCCCATAATGGGTGGCCCTGTCAAAGACCATTTAGGTGTAACAGAAAGAGTCTCCTAGTAAAAATGCAAGTAAATTTTTCATCTACCTACAACAATGAGCTGAGATGCTTGCAGGGGGGAAACCAGAGCAGTTTGTTTTATTTATTTATTTTGTATAAAAGGCTGGGAACAATTCTGCAGTGTAGTTTTGACCTTTTCATATACAGAACTAAGTGGTAAGGGAAATTGGGTTTCCTGTCAGCTCTTACAATCTGCTATTTCTCTCCTTTTTCTTGTGGTCAATACTTGGCTTTTCTCTAAAGCCTTGCTGGGGATATTGTTATTTCAGTTAGACCATAAAGACCCTCACCTGCCACTGCCAACATGCTTCCTAGAAGAAATAGATTAGCTCAAATGACAGGATCCAGGCAAAAGTTCAACTTTAATGTCTGATGCCTTATAGAAAACTAGCAGCATGCAATACAGGGCTTAGCTGCACTTCACTGTCAATATGTGCTTTATTCAAGGTTTGCTTTCTCCTTTTCTTAGAAACCATTTTAAATGCAGAGATATAATAGAATAGAACTTTCTTCTTGTAAAGAAAATATGTTTCTGGCTTGTTGTAGGATGAGATGACAGGAAAGGGTAGAAGAAAAGTATAGGATGATGACAGGGAAAACATTAGAAGTGAAAAAGATCAATTAGGCACATCAGTCTGATTTGTGAAATTGATTAAATTAGGCAAATTTCTAAGCCAAAAGGGAATATTATTTATTGGGACTGATTTATGGGAGCTCAGATAATGAGTAAGCTCATCTGTGCCACCTTTCCTTAACTGGTAAAATTCTTAGGAGTTGAAATTTCAAAAGTGGAATTAGTTTAAAATTCTGAGGAAAAGGGACTGTGTCATGTAAAATGCCTTACTGGTCTAGTGGTCATTCCTTGGGGTGAAAACAAAGGCTTAGCTTGAAAACTGTGATTGAAACTGTTTTGTAAGAAAACAAAATGAACATATACACAAAGATGAACCCTTGAAAGTGCTGATTGTTTCTCTAACTGTTGTGATCTGCAGCTCTCCCTCCTTGCATCTGTGACACTGTAATTAAGGAGAATTAATTACCATGGAGGCCTTGTTAAGACTAATGCTGGTAAGAAAAGGGGCTAAAACGGATAGTCTTCCATATCCTGAGCTTATTCATGAACAACCTTGTGGAAAACAAACGAGAAGAAAGATTTATGGGAGGCTGGAGTCTCAGAGCATCAGAAAACTTCGCATAAAGAAGAGAGAAAATTCCGGCATGATTTGGGAAAAATGAAATCTGTAGGACCAAAGACTGATTGCTTTTTTTTTTTTTTCCTGTCCCTATAACTTCATATTTTGGGAAGAACACAGCATTTTGTTATTTCTGGGAAAGGTGTTTTAGGGAATCCTGACTTGAGGAACGTGGATTTATGAAAGGTTCTATGTAGATAAATTGTGAAGAAAATTTCTTTCCTATAGAACATATTCAGCCTATAGATTATAACAGGTAGAAGAGGATAAGAGATGGTATAAAGCCTGTCATAGTACACTATTCTATGTAAAACTACTATATTTGGTGCACATCAAAAAAACAGAGGTAAGAATGTAGACGACAACGCATCTCTACGAAAGCTGTATTTTGGAAGAGACGAAGCCTTCGTACTGTGGGCAAATCTGAGAAATGCTGCCAATTTTAGTGAATAAAAAATAAGGCATGCAAATTTTAGGGGATCAGGGAATGGGTGTGAGAAGCAGAAGAAATAGCTTTGAGTGCAATTGCATCAGGGACCTGCCTAAACTGGCTGTGCTGCTGAGGGGGTTGTTCGTGTGACGTTATTTTGTGCTTATTGGTCAACATGACTTTGACTTCTCATTTTGGCAGGTTTTACGTTTGAGGCTTTTTTCCTTAAAAACTGATTTAGATGAGAAGAATAAAAGGTTGAATAAAAGGACAGAACTGCAGATAAAAACAGACATCTATTTGTGCTTAATAAAATATTTCTGATCAATCCAAAATAAATATTTGAAGACTTGAACTGACCTAGTTCTCTTAGACCCCACCAACTGATTTTTTTTTTGACTGCAAAACCAGAACCCCCTCTCTTTGCCCAACTGTATAATCGACTTAAGGAGTGTCAGTAGCCCATTTCTCCTTCCATTTGATTTTTCTTCTTTATTTCTTGAATGAATGGTGCAGATAGGTGGAAGCAAAGACCTGTTGTTTTGCAACATTTGTTTTTATGAATGGAGGCTCCATTTATAGTTGACAAAGTCCCCTTTAATAAAACCTCTAGAATTCAGTTGGCTTTTGCTATTATTTATGCAAATTTCAACTGGAAAATCATAAGTTTAGTGAGGACAAGTCAGTCTAAAGCACCCCATGCCATCACAAGTGCTCCCCATAAGCATACTGATGAGTTGGGATGGAGGAAATGTGGTTCTGATGTTTACCATATATATAAGTGTACACACACACATATATGTACGTGTATATTTTTGTCATATGTATGTAAAAAAACAGGAGCCCAGACAGAAGGGATTGTAGTCTCTTAAGTTATCGGTCAGGCACAGATCATTAGCATTGGATTCACAAAAGAAAAGAATCCACACACACGAAACATGAGGGGAAAGTGGCTGGGAAGATTCAGAGCAATGGAAATTTTATGGCCCCTAATGCTGAAGAGGTGCAGCTTTTTGGTAGGGAGAAGGATCAGAGGAGCTGCACCATTTCAAATGCTGCTCTCTTGTCTGGTGGAGGACTGACTTGTGGTTTCATCATGTTTCCCCTCCCTGTTGTTTTCTTATTGCACTGCTGTAGTCATTAGTCACTGACAATATCCTGCAAGCTAGGAGCATCAGCGAGAGGCCAGGTCAAGGATATGGGCCACAGGCTGCTCCACTGAGAGGACAGGACAAAGCAGCTGAAAAGACCCAAGCACTTAGTGTGGAAAGATGTTGCAACGGAAAGCGATGCAGCAGCTAAGTACTCCATAGTGAGTTTCATTTAAAAGTAAAGACACAGCTTGTATCGTCCAGCACAAATTCCTCCAGGCCTTACTGAATGGCTTGGTTGCTTTTTCTAGAGTGAGCTGTCCTTGTGAAGAAAATTTCTGAAGAGAAAGAGCTTGGATCACAGTGTATTTGTTATACCAAAGGGCATGCAAAAGTCTGTGGTACTCAATGCCTTCTTTGCCCCAATCTTTACTGGTAAGACCAATGTTCAGAAATCCCAGGTCCCTGAAACCAGTGTGAAAGTCTAGAGCAAGGAAGACCTTCCCTTGATGGAGGAGGATCATGTTATGGAACTCTTAGATAAACTAGACTTACATAGATCCCCATGGATTTATGGACTTGATGGGATACAGCCACAATTGCTGAGGAAGCTGGCTGATGTCATTGCGAAGCCACTCTTGACTGTCTTTGAAAGGTTGTGGCAATCAGGGGAGGTTCCTGAGAACTGTAAGAAAGAAAATGTTACTGCCCTGAGTGGGGGCTGCTTGGACTAGACAATATTCAGAGGTCCCCTCCAACCTCAACCATTCTGTGATTTGATTATATTAAGCCTTTCCTGAAAGTGAATGAAACTGCTGCTACCACACCAGTACCTGAAGTTTCTGCTGCTGGAGGGATGCACGAAGTAAGCTGTTACTGGAATGATAAGGCTCTTACTGACAAGCTCTTTGAAAACTTGTCTACAGGGCTTCTTTTTAGATTACGTAGAGATGAGATGCTCTGTGGCTGATCCGGTACTTCATAAAATCAGTGATTAAATTTCCACTGGGAATAGGATGTAACTGGTGAGCTCAGGGAGGGCTACAATATCATAAATATAGTTGTTGTCTTCTCAGGAGTGCCTCAGGGAGCAGGGTATTTAAAGTAAAAATCTGTTTCCTGCTTGCCCTCTGTGTTGTAGCTCCACCTGAAAGCTGCTGGACTTTGTTGATCCTTGGGGGGCAGCTGCTGAAATTGCAGTGGAAAGCCCATGGATAAGAGATGCTATCATGGCAAAAAGAGAAGGTTGATCCAAATTCCTGCATTTTTTTCTTGTACCGAGTCACTTGAACACGTAGGGATACCTTGTGCTGTCTGTCAGATACTCTGTTCACATTGTTTTGTGTTCACACTGGCTAAATAGATGTTTTCTTCCAAATTTCACTTGTTCTGGTACAGATATTCAAGAAATCTCTATACCCTTACTGTGCTGTTGAAGAGATTTTTCTGACCCCCGCATTTGTCTAGCTCAGTTAAATTGTAAGTTATTAAAGACACTAGCTTTCTTATGTACGTACGTGGGTTCCTACAAACTAGTTGTGGCCTCTACATGCTGTTGTAAGAGAATAAAGAAGTAACATGAAGACTTCAGTAACACCTGTTGATTGACGTATAGTTGATGACACTTCCATAATACGTGACTGAGTGAAATGCTGTGGAATGGCATCAAATTGGTCTACTGCGTTGCGAGTAGTTACTCTGTTAGCAGAACTATGCTGCGATAAGCCAATTGGCGCACGCTGCTTTGTCCTCGCTTGTATTTTACCTTATATGCTAAATAGCTTGTGCTATCTCTGGCCAGAAATGTACTGGGAGTGGAGGAAGGGTTTTTCAGGGAGTTAAAACAGTGAGACTATGGGGGTGTTTTCACTGATTGTAACAGGATTTTGTAGAAGTTCATGTTCTATTTTTTACTTGTAAGGGAGATGGCTATAAAAGTGTCCGTTGCTGACTGTGTGTTTGGTTAGAGTAATTTGTTCTAACTCGATTTGATTCCCCCCTCATTTTCATGAATTTAGTTGTGGAATAATGACAGAATTGTTTTGATATTTCAGTGACAGAAAATTGATATTAGGAGGCTTTTTAACAAGGCAGCACTCTGTGTATTAGCTGACTTCGGTATTTCGTCTGATACCACCATTATTATAAAAAGAAAAATAATCTATTCTTGAATAGTTGTCAGAGGAGAGGATTTTTTTTTGCTAACTTCTCTCTAGACAGGAGTTCTCATAGCAAAGGCATCACATTCATGCTCAGACCTTATTTACTATTCCTAATGAGAATAGATGTTTGTATTCCTGTTCTTAGTCAGTTTGCTCATCCTTAATTTGTTTATGAAGAAGCAGGACTGAACGTTCTGCAGCATCTGTGAAATATTAACAATTACTTCCCAATTACATCACTACTAAATAGCACGCAGGCTTTATTGTTGAGATATCTGTGAATCACTGATAAAAGGAGAAGTTTTTTTTTCTTAGAGGTTATTTTTTAACAAATCACCCTCTGTGCAGACAGCTTTATTCTTTATTATAATTTTAAATTGCTTTACTGCTTTATCTTTTCAAAATATCTACAACTACATATTCTCACTTAATTTATGGAGCAGTTTTCTAGCCATTTCTGGGTGTACAAACAGATGTCTGGTCTGAAATGAACAGTATGAGTGCAGAAAGGCACTGAGAAGTTTTGTTTGGCTGCAAACTTCAGAGCAGCGCACCAGCTAAATTTTCTATTTGACATAAAGGGGTGAGTTTGTTACCACGCGATCTCACGCTGGCCACAGTGGTGCTGCCTGAGGAGTATGGGAAATCAGTGGTGACTGACAGATTCTAGTTGGGGGTACAATTTGCTGCTTGTCTCATTCATTGCTCTAAGATGAAAGAAACCGGCATCAGCTCTCCTGCTAGGATAAAATTGCTTCTCTCTGTGCGTTGGTTCTAGTGCTTGATTTGGCTTGAGAAGGACCCAACAAACTGCTGCTCCCCCCCCATAACTGCCCATGCCCCACATGCTTTCAGAGGGAGGAGCGTGACAACTTAGTGGTGGTTTCCTTTCCCACTGTTAGTTTTAGCGATACAGGTAGTCTGCGTACGGAAACTCAGCTTGAGTTGATTGCAGGTCATGTAGCCAAGGTCAAGATTACAAATAATGAGAAATATATCCCAAGGTGTTTGAGAAACAAACCTGCTTTGGGAGGAGCGCTAACACTGGTGGGCTGTTTTGCTGGATGAAATGTCTGTGACAGCGCTGCTCACCTAGTAGCTGCTTTTAGGCAAGTGGGTTACGGAAATGATGGAAATAGATACGGATGAAACTTACTTCTTCTCTTTCAGAGTTGTAATATTGCCAGAAACAAACTTTCAGAAAATTAGGTTCTCCTAATTAAGGACTCTGTTGTGTCATTGTAGGCAGTGAAATGGGCAAGTCCTTTTTATTACTTAGTTGATAGTTAAATACAAAAGAAAATCTTGTGGCTTACAGAATCAAAAGATCAGTTTGGTATTTTTTTTTTCCTGTCTGAGACACTGAAGCACACAAGTTGATTGGAAGGTACAACCTTTTAAGCCTTAGACTCTTTGCATTCTGATACTGGAAATATGAATACATGGATTCATTTACTATTACGTATGTGTGGAATAGTGAATCTTAGGCAATTAATGCACCAGGACTTCAACTATTAACATTATATTTACTCCCCCTCCCCCGACTGTTACTGGTTTCTAAGAGAACACAGCAAAGGGCTAATAACAGAGAGAGATTTTGTAGAGATTGTATTCTCTCCATTCTCTTTAGTCTCTCTGTTTTCTGTTTATAGAAATTTTATTTTCAATTGCTGAGGCCCTGAGCTGGAAATGGCAGAGGAACAGAAAGACTTGCATGTTAGTCAATCACTTCAGAACACAGCAAGCTGTAGCGGGGAGCAAGCACACAGTCCTGGAGTTTGGCAAATGAAGTATATCCACTTGATGCTGAATAGTGTTAGTTCAGTAGTACAACACAATCGTCAGACTTCATCTCACATACAGGGTACAAGTTTGTTCACCCATGTTCAAGAAAGAGGAACTCAGACTGAAACAGGTACACAGAATTGTTATGAGGTTAATGAAAAGCCTGGTTTATGAGAAGAGACTGAAAAGAGATTGCTCATTTAATTTAGGAATATGAAGCTGAGTGGGATCTGAGTGCTGCCTATGAATACATCAAAGAACACGGAGGTCGGTACAACAGGGCAGGAAAAGAGATGAGCTACTTAATCCAGTGGACAGGCACAAGAACAAATAGGAATAAACTGGTCATGAATAAATTTTATGTTGGAAATTAGAAGAAGGTTCCCTGCCATTAAAAGAGCCAGACTTTGGAATAGCCTTTTAATTAGAGGAGCAGGGGCAAGAAATTACCAAGGAGATTGTATGATATGGTGCTGCCAATAGGAAGGGACTGGAATCGGTGAACAAGGAGGTCCATTTCAGGCTCACTTCCTACATGCTCTGTGCTCTTTTCTGGGAAGGTAAGTATAAGCTAGTTTCCCTTTCAAAAGAAAGAAGTGAAAATCATGACATTGCTCAAAGCCATCTCACAGTACTTTCATACACAGTAACTGCAAAAGGTATTTTGAGGAAACCGATTATGTATATCACTATTAAGCTGTTGGCATCACGGTATAGCTAGATTCAATATATAGAAAAGAACTGGGTGTAGAGCAAGAAAATGTCTTTGCTTTGGACTAAAGAGATTTTACAGCAAAAATTGTAAAGATGAAGCCAGTATGTTTTAACGTGGCCAAAACTTAAATGAGAAAATTGAGTAGTAAGCATCTCCAAACTGTAGGGATCAAAGAGTGGGGGTGGGGGAAAAAAGAGATTGTTTACATTACTTAATATCTCAGGGGATATGTTAAAAGGAATAATGATACCTTGCTATTCTGTTTTCTCCAGCCTTTTCTATTATTACTTTTATAGGAGATGTAGCAAAATGTAACAGGTTTGAGACGTACCATAGAGAGAGCAGGCTGGTCTTAGGGATGAGAACAGTACTTAATTATCTCATTGCTAGCCTGTGTCCTTTTACATCTAAATCAATGCTACGGTATCCCAAATGGATAATTCAGTTTTACTTTGGTTTATGAGAACTAACAAGAAAGCTGTAAAAAAAAAAAAAAAAAAAAAAAAAAAGAAACATTGGGTGAATTTGTGTGATGTCACCAATTAAAACTAGTTCATGCTTCTATTTTAAATATTGATTCTGTTACTTTATCTGATATAAAGACTATGCCACTCAGTCTCATCATGGAGGCTGCATAACTGTTCAGGGTAGGATGGGTTTGTAAAGCAATAAACATTTGTCCTGTCTTCAGGGCTCACTGTTAGATTGGCCCCATGTGAGCTCAAGCTTTGGCCTCATGTGACCCAGTGAGGCTACAGAGGCCCTCGGTCTCTGTCATCAGACCCTTCTGATATTAGCAAGAAGCCACGATAGGCGATGTGAGCGGTCACGCAGCACAACTGAGGAATTCAGAAAACGCCTTCTGACCACCACCTAGTTACGGCTTTTCAAACGAGATGGCAGCTCCAACCACGTGAGCGCTCACCTCTGTTCTTGGGAGGTGGGAGCTAAAGGTACTCATTACAAGCTGAAACCACTGCCTGCCACCTCCTTGAAACAAAAGTCAAAGAACGAAAACTTGCGCGCTGGGCTCTGGTCTCAGCTGGAAGGGGATTTAACTGCTGCCTCTCAGCTGAGAATGGCTTTGAGTGAGTCTTTGCCAGCTCTGCTTCCTATGCGTGTTAGTATAAACAACTAGTACAGACCGTAAGTGCGCATTTTATCTGCAGTTAGATATATCAGAACCCAATCCCTAAAATTAGTTTGAATCACAACAAGGTAAGAAAATGTGGTGATACTCTGAGTGTGAGTTCTTTCAAGTTGCAGACAGTATCGCCGGGACCTAGACAAGCGCACCTAGATAACTGAAATTGAAGCATTTCTGCTGAAAGTCTTTCATAAGGCACAAAAAAAATACAATTGTGTGATAAATATTTAGCTTTTAATAGCACTAATGACCTTGATGGAAGGTAGTCCTAGGGATTAATGAGCACCTGAGGTTAATGGAATCGGCTCCACCCAACCAATCATTAATTCAGAGCCAGTGCCCTAGACTGTGATCATTAGTGCTTAAAAACAAAATCAATTTTACATGGTTTGGGGCACCTTTTGACCAGCAACATCAACAATACAGATTCTTAATTTTGAAAATGACCTTCCTGCTAGATTTTTCTCTTTTTCTTCCTTACATTGCCCGCTGTTCAATAACGTGTAAGCACAAAATGAAAATGCCAAATTTGAGCATGCTGTGTTCTGAAATGCCTGGTTTATTAAGTCCTGAGGTGTGTTGATGATAGAAGCATAACAGCTTTTCACATGGAGCACTTCCAGATTCCAAAGCCTTACAAATGGCAGTTCTTAATGGTTTGAAAGTATTTTCTAAACACTTTGGACACTGTGTTTGAATTTAATGTTCGAGTTCAACATACTATTAAATACGTTGGTTTTGTGCATGCCTTGCACCTGCAGGTAGGTACGTGGTGGTTAAGGAGCTGTGTCCATAAACACTTGTGCTAATGGCTGTTTTTAGAAACAAATCTTGGATTTGGGGGGATTTTGGAAATACTAAGTTAAATTTCAGAAAGATTCTAGTAACTTCAGGTGTTTCACTGCAGACCACAGGGGCCTAATTTTTCTGACATGTTGCATATAGGTGCCTCCTTTTGAGCTGAATACTAAAAATGTAGCGTACATTGTAATGAAGCATTACTATTGCTGTTCACGTTTTATAAAATACAGCCTGAGGCTGAGCAGACAAAAGTGATGCCACAGTGTTCCTCTGATGTTTGTTTCCTGTGCGTGTTATCCTATACCAATAACTTGAACTGCGTAGACTGAATACTCTCCCATCCGTGTTAGAATATGTCATACATAAACTCAAATGCAGCACTCCATTTCTACGATGATGTGGATGCTAAACTTCCCTGGAAAAAAAGAGCTCTCTAACTAAATTCTGTGCTACATGCAGATCTGATTATGAAGTATTCAAATTAAAGGAAATGATTCTGGACAAGGAAACTGGCTCAAGCACAAGGTTTCAATAAGAACAGTCCCATTTTTAAAGTGGAGCATCTGAATGGGGAACTCCCATCTCTTGTGTCCCAGTGCCACAAGGTAGCTGATCTTACCTGCAGCAATACACGCAGCAGCAGCAGGAATCTCACAGGATGCCTAAATCTAAAGACTGTTATTTAGACCTTATTGTAAAATGTCACACAGATGAAGCGTATTTATTTTTTATGTGTATGTGTGTTTATATATATATACACACACATATATAGTCAAAATACAAGAAAGGCCTTCTCAAGAATCAATATCTTGCAAAAATGGCATTACTAAAAGGCATTACTTGCAATGGCTATTTGTCTGTTTGTTTTAAAGTACTCTGTTTTCCTTTATTGCAGAATAAACTTTTGCTTAACTCCCTCTATTTTATTAAAAGACTAGAAGTGGAGTCCTAGCCCATTGAATACAGTGGCAAAATATCCTTTATTTTCTGTAGGTTCATAATTAAATGTGAAAATTTTTTATCAGATTTAAAAAAACCCACCACCACAATCCCAAAACATAAAGAAAGGAGACAAGAGGAAATTAATTTCCTGAAAATTCATTAAAAATACATCTGGCTGTTTTGGTGTCAAGGCATACATTCTAAGAAATTGCAAATGTTTCTTTCTGATGTTTTTGACAATATTTCAGTTTTATGCAGTGTTATTTCAGTCATATGTAAAAACATGTGCCTAACTTACGTTTCTGGTTTGCTTGAAAACTCTAATTCTCACATCTTTCTCCTAAATCTTAAGTATGAATCTTAGTTGATAACACAGCACTGTTTCTGCTCGGTATAACTGGAAACACCTAAAATTTCAATTGCAGTCTGTTTTGTTTGGGTGTTTTTGTCGTTGGTTTCACCTCAGAAATACTTGAGCAGTTACTCGCTGTGCGTAGTGACACTACTGTCTCTTGCACTGTGAGTACATTTTGTGCTATCGGATTTTGATTGTAGTGTATAACACTCTCGCCCAACCCCATGAAAACTCCCCCCCATTAACTTAGCAGAGCTTTATTAAAGTTATTTTTTATAGCACTGCTAGTTTTCATAGACGTTTCTCTATGGGATTTTCTTTACTGTTTATAAAATACCACTGAAAATCTTATTCTAATAACTGCTTGGCCCTTCACAGTGAAATGATGGGGGAGCTTGGTGAGGCTGTAAAAGACCTCGTTAATAGGGAGAAGGTGGCGGCGGCGGGCTGGGCAGCGGCGGGCTGTGCAGCAGCCTTCTACCCTCTCTTCTGCAGCCCCATAAACAACTCGCTAACGAGCACCAGATAATGGCTGTGGATGCTAAATAATTTCTTTCCCTGCAATTGAGCCGAAATGTTTAAAATATGGTAGGTTAAAAAAAAAAAAAAAGTCTTTCTAGGGGAAAACAAATAATTTTCTGTTTGATCTACACCACCTTTTTAATAACATTTTATGGTATCACACAGAGGAGAAAACAAAATAAATTCAGCGAATGTAGAAATCGATAGAGAAGCTGGTATTTCCTCCGGTGAATAAAATCAATTACACCTTCAGAAGAGAGGCGTTTCTTTAAAACAAAAAAAGAACCCAGGAGAGAGAAGAGCCCCCCACCCTCCTCTCAGCTACCCCCGCCCCCCGCCGCGCGCCGAGGCGGATTCCCGCCGGGGCGCGGGGCCGGGGCGCGCGGGCCGCCTGCGCGCGCCGGCTGTAGGTGTCACTGCGACCGTGGCCGTGAGGTGGGGCGGCCGCAGCCCGCCGCGCTGTCCGCCGGCTGCCCGGTGGGCCGGCGCTCGGGCGTTCGGCGCGGCCGGGCCGCTGCCTGGCGGGCCGCTGGAGGCGCTGGCCGCGGGAGGTGGCAGCTGGCGAGGGATGGGCTCCGCCGCGGGAGCCGCTCCCGCCGTTCCGTGGGCTGCAGCTGCGCTGCCGCCGCGCGAGGTGCGGGAGACGGGGGGAGAACGTCGCTAGAAACAATCAACCTTCTGGTTTCAGGGGAAGTATAACATGGCCCCGGCTGCAGACATTTTCCCAGCCCAGGACGTGTGATAAATGGAAAGACCACACAGCTAAGCACGGCGCTTTACTGTGCCTCCTCCTTTGCTTATCTAAGCCGATCAACTTTTGACGAAATGGCTCCACCTTATGAAACAAAGATGGACCCTTTCCAGACACAGTCCAGACGCTGCTCTGTTTCCCTTATCAGACACGGCTCTGCCAGAGTCAGACCGCTCTGGTTGCAGGGTAACCTCGGCTCTCGATCACCTCCCTGTAATGCTCGCAAAAGCGAACCAGAGCCCTCGCTGTTTCCTCAGGGGCAGGTACGTGTGAGGAGAAACTCATCTGTCATTTAAACTCCCTGAAACAAAGCCAGGATGCGATGCCCATCTATTTCATGTTTGATCCACTGATCAAATGTGATTTATTTGTGAAATTCTTAGAAATGGCAGAGAGAAACCACAGGAAGAGCTCAGTGCTGCAGATGGTGGTAAAAACTCTGTTATTAGCAGATGACAGCGCAAACCACAGAGTGGAAAGCACAGATAAATTCATGGCTGGAAGTTAGTGGTTTCAGCAGAAAAAGGATTTTAAGAGGGGCTTTCTGGTGCGTGCAGGGGAGGGAAAGGGGAAGGCAGCTGGGAGGCGGGAAAGGAGCATTGCTTCGTTGTTGTGCCCTTCCACTACAAGTAAATCAGTGTATTTGGTGTTAGGGAGTCACTGAAAAGAGCTGGTGGGAGAAAGGAAAAGCAAGGACCCGAGACGAGAGCTACATTTTGCTGTGCCATGCACACATATGCGCACAGATAATCACATGATTTTCCATCATCCAAGCCTCTCGTGTGACAGAGGGAGGGAGGATAGTCACATGCATCAGCCTCATAAAATCTGCAAAAGCACTGTTCTTAATTCAGCCGTCGGCTGCTCCCAGACCTCACGCAGAGAATTACAACGAAATTCTATTTGCAGACTGACATCCCTAATGCTGCTGTGTCCTTATGTTTACTTCGGTTAACTGTCAGCCCTTATAAAGTGCGCTGTACCACAGCTACTGCTGTGGAAAAGAAAACCCTCGGAGTAGCTGCTTTGGGGGAGATATTTGAGAGAAACATAAATAGAAGAAGGGGGGGGGGGGGGGAATCTACTTGTGTATCTGCACAACGTGAGACTCAAAACCGAGATCATTGAACCCTTGTCTTCAGCACGTTTCTTAGTTTTAGTCTTGGCTGATAAAATTTTTAACAGCCATCTTAGCACTCAGCATAGCAATAACCAAAGAACATCCAGGCTCTCAGCCCCCACCGAGACAGAATTCCAGTGACGTGAAGTTTTCTTTTCCCGCTTCCCATATGATGTGTCGTCTAGCCTAGCTCCATGTTAAATGTGATTTTTTTCTTTTTCTTCCTTTTTTTTTTTTTTTTTTTTTTAAAGAAAAGCCCCATGACAGCATGCTCTGTTACTGAAACATACACACAGTTTTCTGGAAATTACAAATTGAATGATGCCACTGGCATGGCTACATTTATTGGTCAGGTTACTGTATTTGCCTGCTTTTAAAAACACAAATAAGAGAAAGGTTACTTAATTTGGGTCCCCGATTAGGATGGAAGCCCCTGATTTGGATTGGAATTACATTTTTCCACGTGGACATAAACCAAAACGCAATCTCTGCTCCTAAGAGTGTGCTTTCTAAATAAATAAATAAATAAAAATGAACAACAACAACAAAAAATGCCCCAAAATGGTTGGTGAAACAAATCGACATGGGAACTCTGGCAAAGAGAATTAAGTACCATGTAGAAGATTCCCACCGTTACTCATTGGTCTCAAGTCAGGAACTGAATAAGGAATAGCTACAGTCCAGCCTGTGCATTACTACTGCTAATTGCAATACCACTGAAAATCATTTTTCCAGGCAGGAAACTGGGAAAACAATAATTAAAACATTACTTCTAATGTCAGCTTTTCTTGTGGAATTTCATACAGAAATACAGTATATTAATTGCTAGACCATGATATAATGATGGGAGTTGGGTGGTTTGGGTTTTTGAGGGGTTTTTTTTTTAGAATTGCTAAACACTGACAACTCCTGTTCTGCCTGATCAGTGTCTTTTCAACATCTTTGGAAGGCTGACCCTCACAGGCTCTTTTTGTAAGAGGGGGCAGTATTAGTTCTTGAGATTTTTATTAGAGCTGTCATGGATTTTGGTGGTTTTCTCTATATGCCAGCTGCCAGAATCAGGAAATTGCACCATCCATTCAGCTGCTGTTACTAAATAAGTAAATAAGCCTAACGCTTTCTGATGGGAAACTTGTGATTTGGTGAGGCTCAGAAACTGCTGATCAAATACCAAGACTCCAAAGCTTATCATTTAAAAATGATATATCCTTATGTATTTTGCACATCTAGGTTCCCATACTGAACAGCTCCCTGTTACTTTCAGTAAAGGTAGAACCAAGTGTTACACTTTTATTTTTCCTAGATGCTGTCATACATTGCATATAGTGTCCACAGATTTCAGCTTTTCAGAGTGAGGTTTTTTTATGCTGGGTGATCTGTGTTGAGATGATTGCTTTTTTTCCCTCCTCTTAATTCTAAATTTTAGCTTTTGCTCAGAATGACATCAGAACAGTCCTTAACTCTGATTCACTAAATTTTTAGCACTTGCATGCTCTGGAGCAAGGGCTTGAAATACAGGGAACAGGTTGTTGAAGACCACTAGTTGAAAGAACAGATGAACATATAGGGAGAGGGGAAGAGAGAAGCGTTGAAGAAGAGCAATATGAGATGTAGGATGGACAGTGTGAAGTGGTAGCCATTAGAGAAACCCTTTTGGAAAAGGAGCACAGACGTGGACTGGTGGGGTACTGCAAGCAAGGCTTTTTATGGTACGATATTGCTTAGTGGCTTTCAGTGTCTCAGAGGGAGTTTCATGATAAATCTAGCATTTTGAAGATTTTAAAATTAGCTAGAAGTACCCTTTTCTTTTGACTTCCAAAAGGCATTTTATTATTGTTGTTGGCTGGGATAATTCTTTTTGATTTTTTTTTTTAATAAATTCCTAACACTTGAATGACGATGAAACTTCCTTTCTTATTAAAACTGATAAACTAAGCCCTAAGACTCTTTTCTGTGTATATAAATTCCTTGGGTTTTAATGATAAATGAAGTAGTGTTACAACAGAGTTCCTTTCAGTATCGCTGATATACGAGGGGAACTTAAACTAGTTGCTCGGCTTCCCAAGGCCTCTCTTTTTCCATCTGTAACATGGTGACAAGTTTTGTCAATTTTCATTCTCTGAATGAAATTGCAAAGAACTTACTTTAACAGAGTGTTTAAAATGATCTTCTTTCCAAAATAATGAACAAGTTCTCTAGAGAAGTCATTTTCTCTAGATAGTTTGGGAAGGCACAACGGATCTGTAGATATATTGCTATTTGCCTTTCAGGAACTCTGTAGTGCCTGGAGAGTAGTCTTTCTAAAATTTTCTAAAAGGCTTGCTGCAGTGTATTCTAGTAATATCTTCAGAGCTTCATGCTCTGACTAAGCGTGCGTGTGCGCATGTGTGTGTTTGCTAGGGCTTTGAATGACCAGTCTTGCTGCAGTCATTTGCGAAGTTACTATTCCTAGCTGTAAGATCTGGGCAGCGGATCTGTCAGCCTCATGCTGTGCCTTCAGGTACTGATGCTGGGGTTTTCTGTTCCTTTCCCAAGTAATCAAGGGCTAAGGCAGAGTGGTTGTGGCCATGGAAGTCAGTGGAGGAGGCATTTAGGACACAGTCTGACCTTCTGTACCCATCGGCAGCAGCTGGAGAGAGATGGAAGAGAATGTATTCCTTCTCATGTGGAACAACTGCCCTTCCCGCGCAAGGCTAAGAAACTTGTTAAAGGGCGCTAAGCTACTCGGAGTTGAGATTTTTTTTTTTGTTGAGGGGCCTGATAGGAAGATAAAATGGGCTGAAAGGATTAGGAATCAAGAAGTGTTTGTACTGTTCCTGGCATGACCCTGGCTCTGTAGTGTGTGCTCAGGCACATAAAAAGCACACTTCTCAGTGCTCAGCATTTCCAGTCATATGCTGCCGTGTTATTTCCATGTCTATATTGCTAATAATCTACACTGCTAAACGTGAAGGAAGGGTAAAAATCCAATTTGATTCTCGTTACATTTCTAATAGCAGAGGCTTTGCTACAGGTATTGCTGTCACTAGCACTACCTGGTACCTTTGCTAGTAAGGTGGGAGCGGCAAGGATAGAGCACAGGCAGGGCTACTCTCTTTCTGCAGCAAGAAATTCAGTTGGAGGCCCACCTCAAATAGTGCCAGCGAAACTTTGTACCATTTTGAGAATTTGTTGTGGGAGTGGAACTTCGGATGAACACACGCTTATTTATTAAGAATACTTTCAGAAGTTCCCATCGCTTCCTGGGTTGTGGTTGTTGAGATACCTGTGTAGTCAGGTGGTGCTTTGAACTCTTCCACTGAACTGTGCTCTTCCCTATGAAAGAAAACATTTGCTAAACTAAAGGCTGCATTGAATTGGGATGAAGGTAAATTTCTTTTAGCTGATTTTATTTTCTCGCTTTCTGAAGAGTGTTACCCTCCTTTATAGAGCTTCCCCACCACCTCTGATATTGCTACAATTATAGATGTATGTACATGAACATACAAACTCTAAAGTTTCATACCCTCATGTTTGTTGGAGATGACTTGTAACATGTATTTGCTCTGATAGGTACCCTTCAGTTTCCTAACTGAAGTCTTGTTTCTAATTCTTGTGTGAAGATAGCTATAAGCTATTACAATGAATGATTTAACTTATTGTCAGAAAT
This sequence comes from Phoenicopterus ruber ruber, assembly GCA_009819775.1. Classification (NCBI taxonomy): domain Eukaryota; kingdom Metazoa; phylum Chordata; class Aves; order Phoenicopteriformes; family Phoenicopteridae; genus Phoenicopterus; species Phoenicopterus ruber. Next base: position 14,544,024 of record CM020221.1, on the reverse strand, counting down.
TTTTAGATTATCCTGCAGTTATGAGTGCTGCACTGTGTTGTTCTAGACAGATGAACACAGTCAATAACATTGCGATGATAAGGCATTTACTATTTACCAAAAAACATTCAGCTCTGGCGTCTCTGGGGATTTATTTGGAATATCTGTATTTTCACAGCTGCAAAATACAGGTGGCGTGGGCTGTTGTTGAATGAGTATGACATGTTTTTCAAAGGCAGAAAAATGAAGTCAACAGTCACACGACTAATTGACAATCATTAGTGAGTTGATCTTTTGCACCAATTGTTGGTTTAAGGCTTGAAAAATCTATCATTATCCCTGACAGCAAAAATTAGCCTGGTGAGATTCCAGCTCTCAGTTGACTAATTAACTTCTCTAATGCTGATAGACTTCCACCAGGTACACCTAGGAAATATAGCCATGGTAAGAATCCTCCAATACTGATTCACTTCAGTGTAGTCTTTCTTGGGAACTACAGTGTCAGGAGATAGGTGAGCAGTCTATCAGCATTGAATGTGTTAAAGAAAGCACTCTCTTGGTTGCCTTAGAGAAGAAGGTGGTCATGCCTAAGCTAAAATATCTTATCAGAATTTCAAAACCTGACTTCTAGATTAGGGTCCTAGCAAGCACTATCTTAAAAATTATATACAGTGTTGTAGATGCTTCCGATTTGAATTTTTCTTGCAGGAGCTGCCAAGTTCATGGTACTGGTGGAGTAAAATCCTTTTTAAAAAAAATGCTGCAAACCTGCAGTGTTTGTGTTTCTCCAATAGCTGAAAGTGGATTTGTAATCTTGTACTATTTGATTAATTTTGAAAATTACATTTCTAATTCTGTAACAGCAAAGTTATTAATGAAAAAATACCATAATTAATAGAGTTGAATTGAGGTAATAGAGGTAGAAATACTAAAAATGAATTTTCAAGACAATGTGACTATTCCTGTGTTTCTTTAATCAGTGTGACCAATTGACGGGTATTTCATAGCAAGAATGCAAAGGTCTTTCAGGCAAAAACTGACATTTACTGTCTTGACTGAGGATGATCCAGCACAAATGACATGTTAATAATGGTAAATAGAAAAACGTTAGACAAAAGGCACTGTATGACATGCAATATGAAGATATGAGGTGTGTCCATTTTATTTCTTAAGATTTTTTTTTTTTTGCTTCATCTAGTTGTAGCTCACTAAGCTGAGACTGAAACAATGACATATTTTCAAATATTATCAAGTTATACAGCTTATACTCTGCACCCTGATGTCTTTCATATAATTTGGGCACTCACATGGTTTTGTATTCTAATCTATTACTATCACAGACTTTCTCTGACAACCTAATGAGTTCCTGTCATTAGTTTTACCTTTAATTTGACCACATCTGGGTGTTCCGTAGCAACATGAAATTAATAATGTTGGAAGTTCTTGGACACTCTTTGACATAGCACTTTCACATAACTTGTCAGCCTCTCACACTGTATTTTTAAGTACATTTTTTCAGTGGAACTGCTGGTATATAGTGGTGTTCAAACGTGTTGCTACCAGCTTTTAATGTTGATTGACTGCAGATATCAATTGACAGAGCAGATTAATAAATGCCTGCTTACATGTATATATTAAGAGAGATTACTGCCAGGCTTAAGTGCTGGGATATTTTTCTGTTTTCTTGTGATTACCCCCCCACCCCAAAAGAAAAAAACCCCAAACCTACAACACAAAAACCAGAGTGTGACGATTCAAGCTTCAGGAGTTACCTTTAACTGACCGGGAGCTGCTAGCCTTACGCACCAGAGTCAGTGTGATTACTCAGTGCGCAAGTCAAACATGCCCCACATTCTTGATGGGTGAAGCATGTGTCGTCCTTCCTCGGAGCCCGAGGCAGCTTGCAGTGAATGAAAGGGATTTCCCTTAAAGGACTTCAGTGATGGACAACTGAGAATATTTGTTTGTACTTTGACCTACAAAGCACATTAATGAAAGGACTATTCAGACACAGTTTAGCAAGTTTAATGAAAAAGTGAGGAACGGGAAGGGTCTGGACCCAATTGCACAGCCGCCCCAGTGCAGGGCAGGCCCTTCCCCTCTCAGCTGCAATGTTGCAACAAGCTGTAATGGAGAGAGCAGGGCCAGACTGGTCCCCCTGTTTGAATACCGAAGTATTTAAACCTATATCACCTTTATGTGTACATGTAAGTTTTTCATGAATAAGAATAGGCATGGGTGTGCACTTATGGTTAAGTGCTTTTCTGAATTGGAGTTTAAAGAGTTGAAGGAATCTAGTCTTCGTGCAATCTGAATTAATCCTGCCTGCTCATGAGTACATAAATGGTTGGTCTGTTACTAATGAATAATTTTAGTCCTTTATCTCAGAATGGCATAAAAGTGTTCTTTGTCCACTCAATTTTTTCAGCTCAGTGATTTGTCCATGTGTTTCAGGTATTTGCAGAAATCCTTACTGAATAAGTGCGTTTTGTTTGCAATCGGTTCTCTCAATTTGTCCTGCTGCCCTCAGTGTGTTTGTTCCTTAGCGTGTATTGGAGTAGCTGATTTATTTAATTTGGATGCTCCTTTTGTAAGCTGTGGGCAAGAACAAAGTCTTGTGTTGAATCCTACTTCAGTGATTTAAGTGAAACCAGGATCAGGCCCTCAGCAGTTACATACACGCTTAATTTGCTGCATGATAAGCATCAGTAAGCCACGTACTCCTACACTGGCCACATATCATAGGCTTTTTAGAGAAACAAAACGTGCCACATGAGAGCTAGTCCCTTAGATAATTGCAGATGCTACACTGCATCTCGCTTCAGTACCAAGAGTTTCTGCATTCCAGCCTTGGCTGTATCACTGACGCACTAACATTGTGTTTTATAAACACACCTGACGTGTCTCTGGGAAAATGTTACAATCTGTCCATTTCCTCGTTTGTAAAACAAAATTTAAATGGCTTACTTCATGGGAAAGCTAGTTAATGCCTTGCAAAATTCTGAATGTTTAAAATTCTCTGTACTTTACATACTATTATTTAACTGAAATATATGAAGAAACACAATGTGCCTTTTAATAGTTACTCATGCAGTACCAATCAGTTCCTCTCTCGCCTCCCCTCCACCCAATTAATTAATTTCTTTCTCTGTGTGCTGTTTTAAAATTACCTAATTACCTGTAAACAAAAGGAAACATGTTTCTGTTTTTTTTAATGGCGGAGTTTAATTTTTACTAATCTTATTAAATAATATTAATAAGACTTAACAGTTCTCATACAAAGAGAGAGAGTGCACTATAGAAGACATGAATACATTTAACCAGTGTAAAACAGCTTGAGCCATTTTCATTTCCACTGTGTATTACGTATTTTTTTAAAGAAGAAAATTAGACATGGGAGAAGTAATTTTAACTTCATTGCTTATGAATTATTAATTCCTTATGACTGGAGTTATTTACATACTGAATAGTAGTTAGGCAAAGAGCAATTAGAAAGGTGTAGCTTTCTCAAACTTTAAGAAGCCAAAATAACAGGCTGTTGCCTGTTTGTGTTGTGTGTGGGGTTTTTGTTGTTGTTGTTGGTTTTTGTTTTGTTTTTGTTTAGTGTCTTATTTGGTTTGATGGTCACATTTCCATCAGTTTTCCCATGTGGATATGTACACTCTTTCATGTATTCTTGCAAAGGTAGTATTGGAACTTCGATGTTTTCTGCTTTTATATCTACCTCTTGGCCTCTCAGTCACACTTTAGCAGTTTTGTGTTTTAACTGTATATTGACTATTTCCTTTTGGGCCACCAACATCTCAAATTCAACATCTCAAATTCAGTTGCTTTCCTGCAGGTCTGCCTCCCTTTCTTTTCCTCAGAGTGACTTCTGTGCTGCTGTAACCATCTCCTGCTCATTCTTTCAGCTCTCCATTGACTGCCTCTTTGTTTTTCTGTAAGATTCAGATCCATTTGTTACGTTTTAGATTCTCAAATATCTGACTCCTAACTTCTTCTCTGCTGTATTTTTTCTTTTCTTATTCTAGTCTGAACTGTCCCCTTGAGACTGTTCCTACTATTCCTTTAGCCACCTCCTTCCTATTCTTGGCCCTTGGCCATGTCTATCTGGGGAGGTTTACCCTTCTCAGATTGCTTCCATGGCTTGGTCATTCTTTAGGGGAAGCAGACGTGTATAGATCTTTGGTCTGTGTCCTGGTTTGAGCTAGGATAGAGTTAATTTTCTTCCTAGTAGCTGGTATACTGCTGTGTTTTGGATTTAGTATGAGAATAATGTTGATAACACCCTGATGTTTTTAGTTGTTGCTAAGCAGTGCTTACACTAAGTCACGGATTTCTCAGCTTCTCGTGCCCTACTACCGAGAAGGCTGTAAGTGCGCAAGAAGGTGGGAGGGGGCACAGCCAGGACAGCTGACCCAGACTGGCCAAAGGCATATTCCATACCATATGACGTCTTGCTCAGTATATGAACTGGGGGGAGTTGGCGCGGGGGGGGGGGGTCGCTGCTCAGGGACGGGCTAGGCATCGGTCAGAGGGTGGTGAGCAATTGTATTGTGCATCACTTGTTTTGTATATTCTCTTATCGTTATTATTATTATCATCATTCTCTCTTCCTTTGCTATCCTATTAAACTGTCTATGTCAACCCATGAGGTTGTTTTTTTTCATTCTCTTCCCCTATCCCATGGGGCCACCCATGGCGAGTGAGCGGCTGTGTGGTGCTTGGTTGCCAACTGCGGTTAAACCACAACAATCTGAAATCCTTTTTGTCGTAATTCTTTGTTCGTACTGCTAAAAAATTGCAGTTTTATTTCAAGAAATGTACCTGTTTAATGTATATCTCTAGTCACTGATAGAGCTAGGTTTGTCATAACTTGTGCCTCAAAATTACAACTTCCTATATTAGTCTATCTTTCACACCTTTCCTGATGTGAACTGTCAATGTCTTCTGGCTTTTATTTTTTTCTCTCTAGTTTTGCAAACATTTATGCTCACCAAGGAATTTTGGCTCAGTTTCTAAAGCCAATGAGAATTAATGATGTTACCAAGTGCCAGTACTGTAGGAAAGTACAGAATGGCCAGGTCTTATCTGCTAGACTTTATGCCATAGTCTTCAAGGCAAGTTATAAAAGTGCTGAGACATTAGCGATGCTATAATATTGTAATATTTTATGTGATAAGAAAGTATCTGGGGATCTCTGATAAAAAGGTCTCAAAAGCTATTCAAGATTTGTACTAAATTGGAAAAGAAAGAATACGGGCTTGCATATTATTCCTTCCTTAATGCTGGATGGATTAGTGTTATGATAATGAATATCCAAGGAATTAAACATGATTTGTCACTTGTTGCAAAGTGTTGCCCAGAATAGTGATCCATCATTGCTTTTTCACAAACGAAGCTTGATCTGTGAATGAGATCTCAGCGATATTACTGTCTTCATAGAAATGCTTATTGCCGCTATTAACATGAAGCAGGCTAAGCCCTGGCAGTTTAGCAGGACTCGAGACAGGACCTAACTAAGACTCCTAATGAGATTACATGGGTTTACAGTAATGGGTTAACTTTCCTCCTAGTTACCGTCATGCATGACTATTCTGTTCTTCCCTGCAGTGTGCAACAAGCAGATGGAATGGTCAGCAAGTCAAAATATGAAATGTTGGAAAGGTCACGATACTACAGGATGCTGCTGTCTTTCTCATCTGTCTTACAATTAGGATAGCTTGTTCTTGTAGCAAGAGTCATAATGAGGACTGTAATGAATACAACTTATCTGTTGCATTCACCAGAAGCTGAAAAAAAAGGACAGGTGAATTTCTACTAATGAGGGACCAGGCGAGGCAGCTTTTATTTATGTAAGCAAACGTTTCTCATTCATATAGTCATACTTATATCGGGAATTATTCAAGAAAAAGAGATTGCTATATGGAGTCCTAAATGAGGGGGGTTACTCAAAGATTATTTTGAGTCTTAAACTTTTTAAGGTTGAAAAAAGCTTGGTGAATTTGGATTATTTTCAAAAAAAATTGCTCAGGATGTCTCTGATTAGGATAATGAGCTTAGGTTCAGGAGACCTAGGTCCTGGACAGAGAATTCACGTAGAATTTAGTGAAGATTATTCCAAGACCGCTGATGTTGGTGGAAGGCTTGGGAAAGGTGTCTGTACCACTTCAGAGTTGTTCTAGTTATTACGAAGCAGTTGCTGAGGGAATTGCTCTACTACTGAGCGTCTGTGGGATGGCAGGGTTGAATCATGTGTCTCTTCCAGCCTGGGACAGCAGTACGTTATTAGAATTAAAAATAGTACCTCTTCAAGGAGAATTGCCTCAACCAGTTGCTCTTAAAGGAATGAGAGAGGCAAGGGTAGAACAAACGAGATAGTGGTCATCATATCAGGACTAAAACATTTATGGGATTCAGGTGTAGTGAGAGACGAGATTAATTCACGTGAAGCATTTTTGCCATAGCCACAGCAGTGCCTTTGGGCAATCTGCGATGGCTCGAGCAGCTGACAGGCCCGTGGGTGGGTCTCTGCTGAGTGGCTGCAGCTATGAATAGGGCTGTTGGAGCTGAGCTTTCGAGATGTTATGTCTGTAAAGCTGCAACATTATTTTGTTTTTCTGCCTCCTTGCAAGTTATGGAAAAGTACTTCTGAAAGATGGATAAGTTTGTGTATTCAGCCTTTATGATAGCTGCAAGATAATGAAGCTCTGTAAGTTCACTCAGTAACTCTGGCAGCTCCGCTGAAACCATTTCTTTGTGAAATGGAACATTTCTTTTTGTCATCCACTAACACGCAGGACCAACTGTGTAAGGTGTCTTTTCTTTGGTGTGAATGGAGAACGGAAGTAATGAATTACTTATGGCTTCTTTTCAGTCTCTGTTTTGTTTCAGTATCTTGACTGTCTTTTAAACCATAGTTTCAGTAAGTTTGGATGACTTGTATCAAAGCTCCATTACTGCAAATCCTGATGTCCAGTATATCTGTCACTGTGCAGTGTTCTCATGACTTACTGGACAATGACTGATGGTCACACCACACCTGCCATGCTAGTAAGCATCTTTCAATCAGGTAAACAAAAGTATAGAAATAGTGTAATGAAACTTAGTTTACTTTTGGAGGCCCTGTGTTATCTTTAGTGTTATCTGGATTATAGTAGTGCCTACTAACCCCCAGCAAAATTAATCATCATTGCCTAATGCACCTAAGAAGCGACGAAGAAAAGCAGAAATGGAATTAGAGAGCCATCATGATTTTCCCATGGTTACGTAGCACGTGAGTGGCTGAAGCAGAAATATAATCCACGTCCCGTGTTTTCTGCTATCTGTGCTAACTTTCACTAAAAGTATCTGACTCCACTGAATTATACTACTGAAGATTTTGTTCATGGTGTCTGTCTTTCATAACTTTTAATGATATAGTGTATTTTCTTGCTTTCTTGTCATTTATGATAAAAGTAGCACTAAAACATGTAAAAGCATGAATTAAACTAACGTGAACAACAAGAGATTCATACACCATGAACATTTTGTATAAATAGATGCAAGATAATAAACACAAAACAAGATAAATATTAGAAAGTTAATACTTTTAGTAAAGAAAATGCTAGTATTCAGATTGCAAACTTCTTACACATCATTCAACACTGGCTGGTTTTTACAGACACCGCTTCAGCAAATTGCCTCCTGCCTCAGGAAACGCAATGTACCTGGTTGAGGGGCTGATCCTCTGCTTAGAGACTGTAATGATGGAATGTTAGACCTTTGCTATCAATAACTAGATAAACACGGGTGATGGAGAAAAGCCATGTATATTTTATTCTGATTCATGGCAGAAGCTTTACACAGTGATAACCTGAAAAGGTTCCGAGAGCGACTTTTCATTAGAGTTACGTAAGTATTGGCGTTATCTCAATAGCAAAAATATATGGGAGTTTTGCAAATATTTTTGTGAACGCTTTATTTTTGGTGAAGAGAAAAACGATCAGGAACTTACATAGATCAACTTTTGTTGTTCTCAGGCATACGATGTATATTTTTGACTGTGCAGTTCATGGGAGGAAAAATGATGGATGATATACAGGAAAGCTCTCTGCTGAGTTATGTTCTGCACTTTTTCTGAAAGCTGTAGTATACCAGAATTCATTCTTGGTCTTTATCTCCCACAACTCACAAGCTGAATCTCTGTGATTATATGTAAAGTCCTTTGCACCACCATCAGAAAATCTTGTAGCCAAATCAGGTTGTATTTCCTAACAGAACATCTAAAGATCAGTGAAGGGAATCTTTCCACTGACTTCAGTGGGCTTTGAGTCTCACTGTAACTCACTCTTTAAAGTATTACAAATAGAAGATCTGAAGGCAGGAGTGTATTTGCATATCTCCTTACCCCCCTGAAATACTAGAGGCAGTTGAATTTTTATACCTTTTGACTTTCATGAGACTTATCCTTACCTTCCCCTTTCCTCTTATCTAATCCCCCCCCCAAGTTTGGTTTCAGCCCCCATTCTTTTTCTCCATGTTTCATATGTTCTCTCTCTGTCTCTGAGGGGAGGAGGAAAAGGATCTGGTTAGCTTTACAAACTGTCTTTCAAAACCAGATACAGAGTGTGCAGAGCTAAATAACCTGGATATTTTGTATGCTGTAAAGATGTCATCCTTTGAGTGTGCCTGAGTTAGGGGGTTCTTCTTCTTTTTTTTTTTTTTGGTAGAGCATCCTTTTTTTAATACTTTGTCAATATAAGCCCTCTAAAAATTAAGCTGAGAACCAAGCTGCTATTCCAGAACACTCTATGCTGACAAAATTAACACTAAAATGTCCAAGCTCTCCAGTTTTTCAGTGGTACTAAGTGGAAATAGACTCCACTGCAGGATTTTACCCTGAGTTTACATAATCCCTGAATGGCAAGGTATATATTCTTAAGGTTAAATCAGATAAACTAATTTTCTGCCATAATTAAACTACTGAGAAGCCCTTAGAGTTGTCGAGTCAGTTATTTACCCAGTTGGTTGACTGACTGACTCTTTGCTATTGCATTAAGTGAAGGGGAAATACCAACATGATCCTGTTGGTCTTAGGTCACAGATGAAACAGTTTCCATAAAGCTTTTTCAGGTAGTGCTTGTTTCTCGCTATTGTAGGTATGAAAGTATTAGCGGGAAGGTATCCTGATATGAAAGGGTTGCTTTATTAGGTTACACTGTTGCTGTAAATGTTTCCTAATTATCTCTGTTATGGTAGAAATCTGAAAAAGTGTAAATTGAGTGCTTTGCATAATTTATAAAAGCTGAATGTTTCCTAATTAGTTCTGTTAGGTTAATGATACCGCAGCCTCATTTTTCCATGGCCCTGAGCAATGACCTTTACCCTCCCCATTTTTAACACTTTCTTTTAGTTCAAAAACATGTGGTGACCTTCCTCATCTCAAATGATCTTTGGGAGACATAATGCTTTGGAAAATGTTACAAATCCCTTCTCCCTTCTCCCTTTGAAAGTAAAGAAATGGCCTGCTTTATGCAGGCAGAGTAAAAGCCTGATTTATACAGATCCTCTGAAGAATGCTGGTGAAGTGCATTCCTTCAGTGTTTTCATAGAAACTGATGTGAGCTGCATTAGCAGAAGATGTGAAAATGGTGAGGTGGGGGAGAGAAAAACCTCTCTCAAAAGGACTCTAAAATAACATTTTGCATCCTCGAGTAATTCCCAGCTCTCCCTGGCAACCATTCATTTCTTCTGAACAGCAGAAATTTGCAATATGAAAGTGGATTGGCTTGCTTTTCCCATGGGGCTCTGTATCTCTTCATCCACCGCCTAGGGTAAAAAGCAATGCATACGTTTACAATATAAATGTGATTTAATCGACCTCCCTGTCAGCGAGAAATGGCAAGCATATCAAACAAGCCCAAGATGTTAGGAAGAAAAAATCATAAATTATTCCAGTGATGAGTTTCTGAGCAGCATTTTGAACTACTAGATGATTCTATGTAAAGCTGTTCCTTGAAACAATAATTAAGATAATTCTGTGTGACAAGGAGAAAAATGTTCAGCTTTGTATGAAATGTGCTTTATGTTTAGCAAGCCGAATGTTCACTGTATTGATCAGAATTTCCCTTAGCTGCTGCAATGCAAAGCTAAAACTAATTGAATGATTCACCATCTGTATTTCTAAGTCCTTATTTATTTTATCCTGTGCAAAATCAGTTGGCTCCTAAGTCAGGAAGATGATAGGTTCCTCTATGGGTGGGTCTCTGTGCATGTATACTGTAAGGTCTTCAGTAACAGTGTCTTTTTGAGCTGTCAATATACAGCTATGTGGAAAAAAAGAGATTTTTAAAAAATGTATTTATTATTATTACTTTGATTTCTGTTGCTTGAAAGACATTTGAGTTGTCCTGAGAAGATAAGCAAAAGGATTCTTTAGTGAGGAGGCGCTCATAGAATCGTTATGCCACTTAGTGTATCTAAAAGAGCCCCTTCCAGAATTGTTTCTTATTCATAGGCACAAATGCACGTTTTCTTTATATGTTTTATTTCTTAAAGATATAGAAAGGCGGAAAAAGGATTTTTTGCAGATGGGACAGTTCCCTACCTCAATATGGTCACGGTTGGTTCCTCCTCTGTGCCTCCCTCCCCCAGCAATGAACTTATTTTTTGTTTTACCGGATTGTCTGAAGTCTCCAAAGCTTTTTTTGGACTCTAATACAGTGTGGATCAAGCCACAGGGACCTTAGTTCAGAACTCCATACTAGCATTTTTGGTCCCCTCCAGACCTCTTTCTGCAAAATATCTGGTCATGTCAGTGTAGGATTACTAGAGGGACCAAATTGTATTAAATTTGTGTACACCAGAAAGGTACTGTGGCTGGATTTTCAGGCCACTTCCCCTTCCTGACTTTCACTGGTTATTATTATTATTATTTTAAATGTTATGCCATTGCATGTATCTCTTCTCTATTAATATAACACAGCAGTAATTGGTGGGAAGCTTAATTTTACCTCATATTCTTAAGAATGGAGATTTGGCACTTTGTTATCTTCTTTTAGTCTACTTCATCCTTTTAACAGTGAAAAATGCTTCCTGTTGACCTCTGTCCTCCATTGCAATGCTTAGTTTGTGCATTGTTTATTTTGGATTTTTCTCTTTTTCCCCTGTTAGGAACTTACAGCTTTATTTACAGTCTCATCCCCATCATCATTTGCTTTACAGCTGCCTGTTACAACTAAGGTTTTGGTTAAAAACAATTATGATCTAGTGGATTTTTCCAAGTCATTTCCTACATTTTAATGTTTTGACCTGATGTAGTATGTTTCTTTCAAACTCCTTTGACAGAATGTGTCATTTTTGAACTTTACACTTGGATTCTTGGCTCCAATACAATTTGAATTACTGCCTTTCTCCCCCTCTTGTGAATAAATTATAGTTCCTACCTCTTAGAGGACTGTCATACTGTCTTCTTCACTGACCTCATGTTCTTAATTCACTTGAAAATTTCTTGTTATTTAGCTTAACCTCTTGTGTAGCTTTGCTTTCTTCCTCTGCAGCGCATTTTCTTTTTGTGCTCTCAGAACTTTCATATATAATCTTCCCAGTCTTCTTTTGTACCTGATGTTTTACCTCTTAAAGGCCTTTACAGCAAGGTTGAGATCTCTAGTATCCTGGCAAGACTCCAGTTTAATTACATTCTGTTTTTCTAAATTCTTCTTACCCTTTCAATTGAATGTGATGGTCCCTCTTTTCCTGCCCTTTGCTATTGTGTGCATTGCCAAGCGGTCCTTTCGCTTCAGCCTGCAGCTTTCTTGCTATATTGTCCTGTCTGATGTGCTTTGGGACAAAGGGGAAATTTAAGATACTATTTATCATTATTTTAACATGTAAGCCGTATCTCCTTTATGCTTTACTTTTACTGAGTTACAGATTGTTCTTATTTAGTGCTGTACACTGTCATTCCAAGAGCCTTAATGCCCTATTTGTCCTACAGGACACTTCTGCAGTACTTTGGGCCTTTTGTCCAACGCATGTTCCTCTTACTTCCTCTCGCTTCTCCTGTCATGGGTTTCACTCCACTCCCCGCCCTCCTTCCTTTTTTTCTTCCACATTTCTCCCCCCCGCCCCCACCCCGAGCTTTAAAATATTCTATTTCTAGTGAAGTTGTCTCTGTTCATATAGGACTCGGTGTGCTCATAAAAGAATCATGTGCATATATATCCTGTTCATTTCATGACTACATATGCATAATACCTTCCCCTACTGTGATTGCCTCAACAGGCAGACCAAACTCTCAGGGCTCTCTGCAGACTTCAGTAGGCATAAGGTCAGGTCCATCTGTTTTTTTGGTCTGTGTGTACAACCCAAAGTGATACCACTGCAGATGGATGAGGAGATTGAAATGTTTTGGATCTCCACAGCACCCATGTTGCGCAATAAAGAGAAGGGGATGTGACATCACTTATGGTCCTGTTCTTTCCAAAACTGTTCTGAATTACATGTCTTGGTGTAGGAATGGATGCTGTAATGAGCTGTATCTCTTGGTAACAACCAACAGTTGGTACTAACCACCTGCTCCCAAAACGCTTTGGAGGCTGGGGGTAGAAGTACACTGATGAAGATCAGAAGCGGTTAGTGCATTGACCTCTCAGAAAGGAAGGTGACTGTGCCACAGTGCTGAGTGAGAGTCATGGTAAACGAGATAGTGTAGAAGTGCCTCTTTCCCTGGGCTTTCAATCTTTCTCTTAAAGGAAAGTTTTCTTCTAAAATGTATGGTGTCACCATGAATAGATGCTGATGGCTCCTGGTGTAAAATAATTGTGTTGAAATGACATGCAGAATGAATTGGATGCTGATGTTTTGCACTGGGATGAACATGTGGAGAAATCTTAAGGGCTTGGCTGTTGTGTAAGAGTTTGGCTGATGACTTTATATAACCTGTATGAGTCATGCTAGGGCCAACAATGAGATAATGAGGCTAGCTAGGTTTGGAGCAGCGTAAACCTCTGGGACATCAGAAGGAAATTGTTTTTATCCCTCCAAACAGATATGCTTAAGCAAGTATAGTTTGCATAAAATGCAAGGTGTCTGAGAGAAGGTGGCTACTGCTCTGCTAGGTATATGATTATGGTACAGTGTGATGTAAAATGCAGCCAAATCAATGGAAAGATTCAGATGGTGGCTTAAAAAAAAAGTGGCTTAAAAACAGAACCATGCTCATCAGAACATTTTATCTCGCAAAAATCTTGCACACAGGGTAGTTTAGGGCTCGTATTATTCTGTTGTTCTTTAAAACAGTGTCTGTTAGCCATCTGTGGCCACTGACTTTTATCATACAGTTTCTTTAAGTCTTCAGTGTTCCTCAGCTCAGGAAAGAAAAAAAAAGACTGTATTAGCTCTTCACATTAATGTCAGCAGACCCTGTTGCAAAGAGTCTAATCTAGGGGCTGGATCACAAAGAGTGTTCAAGAGCAAGGTATATAATTAAGGAAAAGCAATAATATATCTGTCATAACCATAGAAACAGTCTAGTTGAACTATAGGCATGAGAGTATTCATGTGAATTTGATGCAGATCCATGTGACAGTCAGGTTGTACACTCTGTGACTGATTCAACGATAATAATTGAAGACTTAGAGATGCAAAGCAGCATGGGGGAGAGCATAGCAAGTGGAAATTAAATACGTGGTGGGGAGATAGGTGTTTCTCTTGCTAACTGGATTATTTACATATTCAAATCTAGATGTAGAACCAGTGAATAAGCTGTAGCCAACAATAACGGGGCTTCCCCCTTGCCTTCCCCAAACTGTAGTACAGGGAAGAAAAGGCTATGCTTTAGTCATCTATTGCGTTTCCTTTCATTTAATGAAAACAGTGCTAAAAAGAGACAGAGCTTACAAATCAGCATTAAGTAGTAGGGAAACAATCTACTTGAACAATAAACACTGCAGCATTGCTAAAGAATACAGTTAGAAACCTGGCGCATTGTTGATATTGCTGTGAGCAGATGGACCGTAAACGCACTCACTGCCAAACCTCCCTAAACCCCACACGCCAGACGTGGCTGCATGGCAGGATGTTTGAGTGAGTGGCAGCTTGCTAACTCCCCCCTAGCGTTTGTTGCTTTAAATTCAGTTGGATATATAAATGTATATATTTTTATTTATATGTTTCATAATCTTTATGAAAAAACTAATAATAACAGTGACCTTGTACTTATGTCATATGGATAACCTGCCGCTTTACTGATGTTATTGATTGATAATGCAAACTGTGGCCCAAATTCCAATTGTCACAGCAGTGACGGCATCCTCTGCTATGGGCACCATCTCCTTCAGGGCAGGACTGGGCAGCAGACCTGAGCACCACAGGGTGGATACAGAAGAAACTGTGTGTTCCTACCATCTGGTGGCCAGCAATTGTTTCTAAAAGCAGAATAGCGTTTCTCAACTGGTGGACTGTGGCACTTGAAGGAGAATGAGGTTTATTTACAGTGTCTGTCAGGAAAAGTAGAAAGGACATTACTACAAGTCTTTTTATGACATAAAGCAAAGTGGTACTTCTTCACACACCACCACCCTCAAGACCAAGTAGCTGTCAGCCTGTTGCTGCATGCATGCAAATACTATTTTAGATTTTTCTCTGTGTTATGTTTTTATTCTGACTGTTATAAGTAATGTAAGGCTATTATGGAAAAAATTCCTTTGAATAAGGATAATTTGAAGCAGAAGCTTTGTTCTAGAATAGTAATTTTCACCAGTGACTGTTAAGAACAGCAAGACCTCCTGTGACTTGGGACACCCCTGTTGAAACAAGTCCTGAAAATACGCCAGGCTCTGGCACAAAGAACCACAGGTCTTAGAAATAATCCCATTGTAGCTGCAGTTCATGACCTTCATTTTGGATGGCATCAGGCTGCCCGAGTCAGTTCTAAATATCCTGTTAGACAATGTTGTGCAAAATCATCTCTGGTCAGTCAAGTAATGCCAAAATTGTCTTTTTAAGCCTGATATACAAATACTATTTATAGTCCTCAGTAATGTTGTTTTCTGATAAAATGTAAGTACTGTAGTGTCTGTTTCTAGGATTTTTTTTAGTTTTAAACACTTTTGTTTTCAATTTGGCTAGCAGATACTGGAAAACATTTTCCATATTTTCCCCAGTTCCCTCAGCGCTGTAAAATCTTCTGGGAGATATGAAGACAGGACAGAATGAGAAAGAAAGAAGTACACTAAAAATTTGGAAGGACATGACAGAGATTTCAAAAAATATTTAGGCAAGGAAGGGTGTAACAGCCATTAATATCAACAGGCCTTATTCGACTGCCAAATTAAGGGGGCTTTGAACATTGGCATTGATGTGCATCTTGAAACACATAAAATTTTACTGAAGATCGGAGTTTTGGTGGTCTGAAACAGCCCATTCATTTTTAACCCTTGTCACTATTTCTAAATGTAAAAAAAAAATAGTTTTAACTAATCTATATATTTTGATTAAACCTTTAAAAAAAATTAATAGTCTTAATTTAAAATGTTCTTATGTATTTTAATAGCTACTTGTAGCAGTTGTTCTGTGTAGTAAACAAGCTAGACATCTTTTACCATTCTCTAACATAAAAAAATGGAAGAAATAAAAAATCTTAGTAATTGTAGATTAAGACGTATAACTTGCTCCTTTATCTAATAAGGACTTATGTGTACATGTGCATACATATCTACATACAATACCTGTGTGCGTGTGTGTCTCCTTTTGAAAAACACGGGACATTCTCCCTGTTAGAAAAGAGTACTTCCACAGTTAGTGGAAAGGCATTGCAAAACAACACGCTTCAGGGGTTAGACTCTACTCATCCAGAGAGAGGCTTTAGAAAAATAGGTGAAGTACAAATTGAAAACAAATTTGGTGTCAGTTATTTACATCCATTCACTGCTATTCTCTCTGTTCAGTCATGGTCCACTTCTGTGATGGTGTTAAATCAGTCCATCTTGGATGACTGTTTGCTACACTCTCCTTCCTCCCGCCTTCCTTGCCTCCAGTATAAGCAGATATCTCATGACAAAATGATACAGTGGTACTTTCACTGTTATATCTGAAGTTTTGGTATCAGTAGAAAGTGTGTGTATTTAAAAAAAAGCAGCATAAACTGCAAACCATGAATCTAAAAACTACCGTCAATAGAACAGGTGGCAAAACAAGTAAGACCACGTAAATGCTAGTCTGACCTCCTGGTGTATGCTCAATTAATCCAAGCACTCTTTCTTCTATTAAATGTAAGTATAGTACACAGAATTCAGTGTTCCTTGGATTATTAGTATATATATATGTTTGCTCATTATTGCATAGGTATCAAAGAGGTTAACTATAGACACTGACAGTTTACGTTTGCTCTTGGTGTATCATACGATTCCAGATTTCTCTCTCTCTCTTTCTATCTGTACTGGCAGGTATTCTCTAGACATTTGTCATTGTAAACTGTCACAGTCCAGTGCATTTTCCAGGGACCAAAATCAATACTGATCTTGGTTTGAATATTTTTCTGGCGAGTTTCTTTCTGTAGATTCACAAGTAGAACTAGTATGTGTTAAAGCTATTCAACTTGGCATTTCACAGCCTCATTGACATATTAAATACAGGCATTATCCATGACTATTAACCTTACAACTATCAAGTAATAAAAATCCTGCATACGTATTTACTAGCTTAAAGTTATACTGTAACATGCGGTATTACAGAACAGGAAATAAAATACAGCATGGAAAAATACACCAAATTGGATAGATCTCCTCCAGCTTCCCCAAAGCGCTCTATGGAAATGCTTCGTCTGTGATGAACTGCTTAGGTCAGAATCCATTTCCATTCAGTTTTTGGGCCTCTTTGGAGACTTCTTGGCAGTGCACAGCTATAGGACACAAGCTGGGACATGAGACATTCCAATTAGACATTAGGGGGTTTGGTTTTTTTCAAACCATGAGGGTGGTTTGACACCCACAGTGTCTTTCACTGAGCTTTCTTTCTAGAGCTTCAGCAAATGGAGATGATGCTTTGCTAAATGGAGTAAAGTCTGTTTGTCACTAGGCTGTTGTCAGTCATGTAAGATATTCTATTTATCTGCAGCTCCGTTCATGGAAACAGGCTGCCTTCTGCAGCCTCCTGCAGAAAGGAGACCTCTAGGGACAAAGGAAGGACCTTTTCTCTCAGAGAGATTGTTTTTGGGCTGCCTGCAGACCTGGGGAGACATCGCGGTGTCTTTTATCTGAGTAGCATGTTTGAGTTTTTCTGTATGATCTTCATGTACTTGGGAGCTACTGCCCTTTTCTTTCTTAAATGATAACTCAAGGACAGGGGATTCTACATTTAAGGTACTTGCATCTTAATCATCATTTCATTCTGTTTCTTAGGTGGCTCTTGCTTCTTTTCTTACTTCTTTTCTCTCTTCCTTATTATATTACCGTCAAACTTCTGAAGCTGTTTCTCTTTGGACTGCTTGCTTTTATGAATATGGGTACTGTCCTGGAAACAAGTCTTCTGATCCACAGGCACTTTAACTCACTTCTAGACTTCTCTGATCGTTAGGGACTCTGTTCATGAAGGAGAAAAGTACAGCTGAAAGGAAAAATTCCCCTTAGCAACTTCTAGAGGAAATGGGCCATTGAAAGGGCAAAGCAGAGATACTGCATCCCTCAGTAATCCAGCCAAGAGATTAATAGCCAAGATAAAAATAGAAAAATATAATTATTCTAACTTCATTTCCTCTCTTAGAAAATATAAGAGCAGGCAAGACCTTCACAACCCTGATTCCCAGGTTTATATCTCCCTATCAGATTTGCGTGACTTGAAGCACATGGAAGCCTTAGTAGTAAAACTAAGTGAATAATTCATGGTGAATAGCTTATTTGATGAATTACTGAAGTCTCTTTTTCTGTTTGTGTGGAAAGTTTCTAACAGATGACAATTTCTTTCAACTTATGTATTATTCAAATTTACTCAACCATTTTCTTTGTTTTTTTAACATGCTGATTTACTGCAAGCAGCTTTCCAGGTACTGAGCAGTAACAGACTCTTGATGCTGCAACTGGTCCCCAAAGCCACATGGGAGAGTTTGTGTCTCCCAGTTGCCTGAACATTACCTTTACACTGAGGAAAAGTATTTGGAAAAGAGGTAATGCTCATACTTTGATTTTCATTTAGAGAGGCAGCGGTGGGTTTGAAATTCCCTATAATTCCTTAATCTTTTTCCTTTCTGGGTCACAGAGGCATTGTATGAGGTGTCATTCTTATTAGGTGAAAGGCTAACGTAAGATTTATTTGCTGTGGGTAGAGTTCAGGTTTAAATTTCTCCTGTCACATTCATACAAAATAATTGCCTGCATGTTTACAGACCTACTAGGAAAGCGAGCAGTCAGACCCCTATCTGCTGCTTTTAATTACTTTCATGTTGGGACTACGTAAAAAGTGTGTTTTGTTTTTATTTCCCTGAAATTTATTTTGCTCTGCTGTCTCAAGCAATGTGTCATCTCACCCCAAATCTTCATCTTTTGTGGTGCAAAGGCTTTATGTGCTTAAATGATAGTGAGAAAGAGAAAGATTATCAGGATTTGTAAAACCAAAACTATTTGCAGGGAGTATGATGGCAAGCTCCCCAGAGTCTGTTCTTCAACCAAACCTATACAATAAGGAGCAGATCTACACTGGGCTCTGTGGCGACACCAACCTTAGCGAAGAAAAACCGGGTTTGGAACTGGAGAGCTGATAAAATGGGTTGGCAAACTGAATAAGGGAAGAATATTTGGTAGTCTGTAGACCAGGCTCAGGGAACAGTGCTGAAACAGAGGTTAAACATTATAGCTTTTGTTCACAGTTAATTATTGGGGTTTCTTTGGAGAGACTTTGTGGACATTGGAGACTTAGTTCTTAGAGAGGGGCAAGGGAAGAGTTGAGGGGTTATTAGCAGGTAACATCCTTTAAGACCTACGAGAGAGAGGAATTTGTAACAGCAAATCTTAGCAATTGATTCTCTAAATCTTTCTCTTCTGTTTTCCTGAGTGTTCTTGCACTCATCATAGTGAGTTGTCTGTCTCTATAGAATTATTTTTATTTACGGAAAACAAAGAAAAAAATTGCCTTATACTTGACATACTGTTTTATTTTGGCCATTTTTTCTTTCTTTGCTCAACATGGAAGGTAGAAAGTTATGCCCTCAGGAACCTGTGTACCACCTCACCAGTTCTCAGCTGATAAGACAGATTCTTGTGTGAAGGCAGCATGTCTTTTAGCAGAGATTTCCTCAGAGCCCATCTTAGTCTGTTCTGCATTTACTGCTGAGGTGAAGACATTTGTACTGCATACCCAGGATATATTACTTCAATTAGTGTGGGGAAAAATTAGTATTGCTGGTTTCTATGTGAAACATGTCGAGCTAGGAAAGAACTGACAGAAATGGGATGCAATAAGTTAAGGGTGCAGTTTAACAACATGTCCAACCTATGTCACAAGAAATTATTTGGGATTTTACTTGACTTATACCTTCTGATTTTCCTTAGAAAAGGAGTTGTTTCCATAGTAACAGCCACATTACATGGTTCTATACTTATGATACCTCTGAGATCGACCAGCATCGCAAAGAAATATACTTCTCAATATGTCATGTAAAAATCCTGTACTTGTTAGTAAGAAAAATCTTATTTTCAGCAAAGTGAGACACTTGTTTGAGGTTTCTAGGCTATGGTTAATTTGTTTATACTCTCTTTTTCTGTCCCTCCCTCATTTATTATACGTGGTGCTTATACGGCTGCCTGTTAGGATGCCTGACACTTTCCATTATAGGCTTTTGTCTTCAGCTCCTTACAGCTTTACCAAATATTAACTGTTTAGACTCATACTTTCTGCAGAGTCCTTCCGGAATATTTCAAAGCTGTGCAGCTATTTGTGTTATCTTTTTTCCCCTAGGTTAATTGCTTGGTGGATCTTTTTTGAAGATTTCTATGTCCCTTCAGGGCAAAAACCTAGTGTAGGGTGTGCCTTTTTCTGTGTGTCGTGTCCCGTGTCCCCCCCCCCCCCCCCCCCCCCGCCTTTCACTGTTATAAATATCTGCAATCTCTCAGTATCCATGCTGTCAATTCCTGACTTTTGAATGCTTCTGGGAGATCTTGGTAACATGCTACTGACACATACATGTGTTTTTTAAGTGCATATGTACATATAGATACAGTGCGTGTATTTATGCACTTAAATAGGTTCCAGTGGTTGTCTGGAGAATGACAGGTATATCAGTACTATTCTATTCTATTCGTGTCAAAGGAGTAAGAGATCAGATACAGATATTAGAATAATTGGAAAATGAAGACAGGGCATAACTCTAGCTCTTAACAATTCAACTGGTCAATGAAGAATCCAAAGTGGTAAGGAGCTCAGTAGTCTGAGCATGTTAATTTGCAACCTGTTCAGAAGCTGCCATGGAGACTGTTAATACCTCAGACATTTCTTAATGAATTTTAAAAACAATGTGCACTTGGGTACTGTAGTCGAATGTTGTATTGTGATTCATTCCTGTTAGAAAATGTACTGAGGCGCTATTTCTGAGGCCAGTGCTGTTTAGTGCATGCAGAATTACTTCTCTAGTCCTTGGTATAACACACTGAGGAATTTTCTGATGATATTTTAGTATTTCAGTATTATACTTTATTTTGTGAATTTGCCTTTTTTTTTTTTTTTTGGTACTGTGAGCTCTATGGGTATATTACTATGCTGCAAAATAATGTGTTGTCAAGATACCTGAGTTTAGCTCTGGAGTACTAGTATGACTTTTTTTGGTGCAGTACTCCATCACTGTTAAGTGTAGTTAATTTGGCTGAGCCACAGCACTGCAAATACAGATCCTGACACCTGAATTCTTTCTCTTACTGGCAGCTTGGAATATTGCATAGTATCATATGGATCTAAGTTATGCATCACTTACCAAATTCCTTCTGGATGCACGTTTCTTCTGGCATCCGGAACTGGCAGAAATCTGCCTGTGGAGCCTGGCAGGGTCCCTCAGCTGTTTCACCTCTCTCTGTTTCCTGGAGAGAACACGCGTGGGGTTGTAAAGGTCAGGTTATTTAGTACAGAAGTGAGAAGTGAACCGTTACCTCCTGCAGCCTCCACCGTGCTTCCTTCACGACTGCTACTTTGATTTGTCACTGGGGTAGTCTCCTCCAGTCGCCTCCTTGCATGACTATAGCTAGTGCTTTGTCATTTCACTTCCTAGTGCAGATCTAAAGGGCTTGGCTCAGACCAGTGAACTGCCATTCCTAGCTTGTCAGGCAGCAAACAAATCACACTCAGTAATGCAAGCAAGATCCTAGTAATTCACGTATCTCTGAACCACCAAAGATAGCAAAAGACATATTTGTAGATGGGCATAGGCCATGTTATGCTATCACTGTAACACTTTATTTTGACAAGCTAGCAGATTTGTGGTTGTTTTCTTCCTCAGAGTTTTGATATCTCTCTAACTGTAACTCTGGCACTATTGATCGGGTGGTGTGTAATGGCAAGTTTGCTGTGGGAAATTTTCAGAGCGCAGGAGTGGAGACACGGCTGGGCGCATAAGTGTACTCAGGCCGAATGGGGGACGTCGCTGGCTGTTCTTCAAGTAAAGACTTCTCAGGGAAATGAGTAAAAGAGAACAGCACACAGACGCCAACTTACAGGACCAGGTGTTGTTCTGTATTAGGTCACTCCATGGGCCTTATTGAAATAATTTACCTACTTTTCCTTGCAATTCCTCTTTTAAGAGCTGGGGAAGCAGTGTATTGGACACGAGCAGGGATACAGCAGGAAAATAAACACAGAAGTTCTGTCAGTAGGTTTTGAGGCTGAGACAGGAAACCTGCATGGAGGCTGCTGAGTGTGGGTAGTGTTCTTTGCAATGGATGATAATTTGGAGGAAAGCCTTGAAGTAAGAGCTGCAAAATGAAGTAAATTGTATGCCTATTTATTTGCTTATCCTGCCAGCTCTCTTAGAATCTCTCTGTGTATTGTCTTCTCCTCCTAACTGGTTATTTAATCCAGTACAAAAAGGCATACTAGTGGCTAGAAGCTGAAGCAAGATAAATAAGTCTAAGAATAGATGTAAGCTTTTAAAAGCGAGAGCAATTAATCAGTAGAACAGTGTACCTACAGCTGTAGTGGGTTGTCTGTCACTTGCAATCTTCCAATGACCATTGTGTGTGTTTCTAGTAGATATACTTAGCACAGAGCTTGATGCAGAGTTGACTAGATTAGAAACCATAGCCTGTGTATACCACGTCATCCCATGAAGACAAAAATCTGAGAGCCTTTTGGGAAAAGATTCTCTAACTCATATGTCTCTTGGCTGATTGCTTCAGGTTCCCTAATTGACATGTATTTTAATTTTACCTAATGTCAATACTCTCAGGTAAAACTGTCTGAAAGTGAAGCTTAATTCTTTTGTCTGGATGAAAATAGGTAAATTTATCAAATGAATAATATCTAATATTAAAGAACCAATATACTGTGTTATCAAAGAGGCAGTTTTTAATACTAGATCCTGAAAGTAGATCAGCATAGGCATATCTTTGTGTCCAGAGTTCATTGCCTTCAATTCTGCTGACCTGTTTGCTGGATCGTTGCCTTGGTTTTCCTTCACAGTACCGAGAGGATTATAATTTGTGTCCAAAATGATGGAATTCACACCTCAAATAATATTGTGTATTAAGATGAAAATGTGTATAGGGCCAGATCTGAAGGATCGTGATACTGTGACTGCACCGTAAAATGAAGGATGAAATTCATTTCAGTAAGTGCAAATAAACGTATTCAGGTGAAAAAATAACCTTCAGTGTGTGTATATATATACGTATACGAAGCAATGGCTCTAAATCAGCTATTCACACCCAGGGACGTGATGGTGGAGATCTATTTTTATATTAATTATGGGATAGCTGTGCTCCATATTATGCCTAAGGCTCTAGTTCAAGAGTGCAGACTAAAGGACTTACTGGACCACAGTTTCTCTGCATTCATGCTTAAGCATGTGTTTGTTTTGAAAGGCAAAAGTATGTGCTTAGATCTTGTTTGTGTATGTAGTTGAGATGCGGTGAGGATTTTCACCTACACCTAGGAGCTAGGAAGTGCTGCTTTTCGTCCCACAGTTTAGACTTGCCTCTTATGGAGGGTTTTCTGAATACACTAGCTCATTGCTCTGAAGTTGCCAAAGGGGAAAATAGAATGATTACAGTGTTAATGTTATTTGGTTAAGTGCTGCAGAAAAAAAAAAAAAAAAAATCACATTATATCATTATAGGGTGCATGCACTTTCTGAATTTTCATTCAGTTTTGATCACCTCATCAAAGACGGAATAAAGTAGAGGAAGAAAGAGTACGCTTTACAGAGAAGGGTTAAAAAAGGTGATGTAGAAAAATAGAATAGTTTTCCTATAAGCTGAGACTAAGGGCCTTCAACTTGAAAAGAAATGATAGAATAGAGACCACATGAGAGCTTAGTAAAACCTTGAAGAACTAGAGATGATGATTAGAGAATGGTTATGCACTATTTCTCTCAATATAAGAACAAAAGGCACCTGGGCTTAACATGACCAAAATGAGGTTGGTTTTGGGTTTTGTTTTGTATTTCACATAATGCATAAGATTTACATTGTGTAACTCAATGCATATGATGATGTCGATACCTACAGAATTTAGGAGGAAGGTTAGCTATTAAATACAAAAGTCTGGATGGATTACCTAGATTACAAAACCCCTGAGTTACTGACCTCGGGAAGGCAGTAAGATGCACAGGGGAGATCATATTCTAGTTTTGGGACTCTGGGGGTTCACTACTGAGTGGTGGACTTAAGCTTGGAGTATGATCATGCTCTTCCTCTTAACCAGTTAGATTATTTTACCTCTATTGCAATCAAAAAAGGTTGTGCTGATTATACCAAAAGATCTATCCAATACAATATTTGCATCTATTAGAGCAAATTTTATCATTACCTAGCTACATAACTATAGTTTTCTCTTAATGCTTTTATATTGAAATTTGTACCTAACATTTTCTTTTAATTACTAAGTTGAGTCTGTGCCCAAAGTAAGGTCTATCACCTATTTTTGTCTTTAATTTTCCATGTGAGATTTTAAAGAGTTTAAATAAGAAAGCAAAAGCATGAAATTACTTACAATATGTATGTGGTTTATTTAGGCTGTCCACACGTGATAATAAGGACAGCACTGCAAACGTCAAATTAAAAGATCAGTTCTGTGCCTGGTATAAACCCACCCTACTATGTTGCCTTCAAGTAGCATGATGCCATTTTTCAAGATCTATTATGAGAAAGGGAGTAATAATGAATCCCTGTGCCAATCAACCCTACAGGCTTGAATGGAAAAAAGGAAAAGGGGAGGAACAAATTACATGGGTAAATACCTCTTTGATAATTTTTTTTTCTAACCACACAAGAAAGTTCTTCCATTTATAGTTGCTGATCATCTGCGTTATCATGCTTACAATCCTTTTAGCTTCCAGCAGTGTCGCTACAGTGCTAACACATAATCATCCTTTGTCTCAAGGAAAGTTGGAAAAGGACAGAGGAAAGAAATAGAAGCCAAGCAAACAGAAATAATGAAATAAATGTTTTGTGCCCCGTCCTGCATCTCACCAATCTTCCTTCACCAAAGCAAAGCAAAGCTTGGTTGCAGTCTTAAGTGCTTAAAAGGATTGCTTCCATCTCTTCTTTTGGAGCAACATAAGTCCCTACTGTGCATTTGTTCATCTGTGGGGGAAAAAACAGGTGCCATAATTTGTATGGTTCCAAATGTAAAACTCTGAAAACTTTGTAATGCAAATATTTTGAAAGAAACATAAGGCAAACATGAATGCTTATTTTCCTTTAATGAAAACAATATGCCATTTTTTTGTGAAATGGAAATAAATTCTAAATTATATTCCAAGTGAGGAGCTGCATTCCTTTAGTGACAGATTATTCTTACTGCACACAGTAACTCTGAAGTTTCTGTGTTTCCAAAAAACTTTTGGCATACATTCTTAAGTGTCATCCCAGCTGTATGTCTGCAATTTATGCTAAATACCAGGATAATTTATAATCTGTTTCAAAGCCAATTGAAAGCAATAGAAAAAAACGTTGACTTTTACGAGCTTTGCACCAGGCCTTTAAAGGTGGTGGGGTTTTTTTGGGGGGGTGGGGTGGGGTGAGGTGGGGGGGTGGGTTGGGTTGTTGATTCTGTGTGTCAGTGACACTGTCTGACCCTTACAGGTTTGGCACACTACAAAGAAACAAACTTTCGGTATCTTCCTTTCACAGTGAAGGAAATTAAAGCACCGCAAGAGGAAGTGCCACACCAGTGGTCACTGGGCACTCAGTAGAAGGAACAGACCTGGCTCTGATGCCGTAAGCACTAGACCATAGTGCACCACACAGAAGTTTAATGCAGTCTTATTTTCTAAAATATTCCTTTGCACAATGGATGTCTAATACGATTAATATTTGCTGGTCCCTAGCTGTATTTATGAACAATTTTGTACTTGAAACATTTCAGCACCTCGGAGCTGCTGGTTGCCTTATTCCAACACACACCCATTGGCCCAAATTCACAGAACAACATTCATGGAGGCAATGGAGCTAAAGTTACTAGCTTGTAGTGGCAGCTGCAGATAAATGAAGTGACAGTAATCAGTGAGGTGAAACACAGCAACGATCAGTGTCTCTGCAATCTATAGTAGCATGAGTTCTCTGCACCTGTCTTTTCCATTTTTATCATAGGTAAAAATTTAGTGCATTAACAGAAAAAAGTGTTATAATTCTCTACTTTGGTAGTTCTCTTGTACCTTTAGACTTAAAATAAAGTACGGTATGTCTGAGATTTTTCTTACTCTTTAAAAAAACCCTCAAATACAAGAAACAAAATCCCACCACATATTACAGTTTTAAAGAAGCCCTTGACACTGGCAGCTGTTTATCTGTTGTGTTTCCTTCCCACGGTGATGAACCTTCCTGTGTTCTGCATAGCTATTGGCATTTCTTTAATACACAGTATAAAGGAGGAACCTGTATGGAGCTGGGGAAAGATGCAGAATCGAGAGCTTTAGTCTGTAGTGATGGTTCCTGTGGTTAGTTCTTGGAGATCTATTTTTCCAGAGTGGAAAGTGTCTGTTTCTCCAAAACCTCCACGATCACTGTGCTGGCAGAATCACCACTAAGGATAAATGGTATTATAGCATAAGCAGAGCTGTTGCCTGCCCATTTTATGGTCAGTAAGATTTTTGAGAACTGAAATAAGGCCATCGGTGACCGCTATTCACCAGTTCTGGTCTATGATTCTTTGGTGGCTTGAGCTGGGTGGCTCTTGGCTTACTGTGGACTCTTACTCCATAGTTTGCTGCTTCTCCTTGTTATTTCCACAAACTATATGAAAAATATTTCCTTTCCATGAAAGCTGTTCCTGTAGCTATATCAGGAATACTATTTACTCACCATTGGAAAGTGACCTATGCATCTGTGAACAGAAGGTCCAGTGTTTCATAAGACAGTGTGTCTATTAAGTAACGCTTGCCGTGCAAAAAAAAAAAAAAAAAAAATTGAGCCTCTGCAGTGAAGTACTCAAACATAACTTGATGGTCCTATTTGCATGGACCAAGGATCCACAGCCCTGATGTGTTTGTGTAGGTATTTATAAAATACTTAACCTAGGAAAATTTTTGCTTAATTTTTCAAAGTGACAGCCAGAGGATTTTAGCTACCTAGGTCCTGTTAAAGTCAGTGAGACTGTTGCTGATAATGTCCCAGGTAAAACATTGGACATATTAGAACTACAGAATATAATTACATATCTCTGTACCACACAGCCTACCTTTGACTATTCAACCGTTGCTTATGGGATGCAGCTAGCTAAAGATAATGCACAGTCATGAATGTAATGTCGTGCTGCTGTCAGGAAAACAAGCTGATGTCAATCGTCCCGGTGTGTTTGGAGCTTTGTATACAGTAGTGGTATGCTTGCTATAGAGAAGAGTCAGACCTATTTTAATTTAATATTATGCCCATAAAATTACTCAATCCGTGACAATCAATTTTTATTATTTCTTTTGCAGTATTGGTAGCATTGAAATTCTGTTCTGAATTATATTTTTATACTTACAAAACTTCTGAAGTTGAAAATCAATGCAGGATTTGACCTTTGGTGCGGTTATGAAGACTACAGCTCAGATGACTTCAAATCTCCTCTCAGTTTGTAATTATAGGTATGTCTAGATTGCCGTTAATGTCTCTTGCCACTTGAGATTTTTGAGCATACAGAAAAATTGAATGGTAAATGGTTGAACTCCTCCAAGAGGTGACAGTGGGGTAGTGTTTGTCAATTTAATATTACAATTGTTTCAGTTACACCTCAGATAATGTCTTTTCATTTACACTCGTTCACTCTGAATGCTTTTTCTGTATTGAAAACTACTCTAAAATTAAGCATATCCATTGTTCTTTCCCTTTTAATTCCTGCTTAGCAACTAGTAAGGAGACTAAGACTACTTATTTTCTTACTGCAGAGAGAGTATTAGTGGGAAAGAACTTGCTTACTTGCAGCAGCTTTGGTGAAAGCTTAGCGTGACCTTTCCTTATACTCTAGGCTGCAATGGTGCGGTAAGGGATTACAGAGAAACTGTGCTAGGAAGAGAGACGCCTGAAGAAAAGTTAAGTCAGGAGTAGGCACTGCGATAGCTTCATTAACATCAAGCATCTTTTTACAGCAAGTACAGCTATTGCAGCATACTGGTGGAGAAAAGGAGCAATAAAACAGAAAACCCAGAGAAAACCTGTGCTTTTGCCATCTCCCACCTCACAGCTGGCTGTACATTTGTGAAGTTGGGAATATCTTCTGTGCTTTACAGTGTTTGCCCGTTATATTTACTAAACCAATTTTCCTTCTTCAAAGTAAAATGAATTTGCCTCCGGGAAAATAAACTGTGGGGTCTGAACCTGAGACCTGTTGTCACCAGCTGAAGAGCTCAGGAAGTTCCTAATTTAATGAACAAGCCTAAAATCCTTAGTAATTTCTGAAAATCTTTTATATATATATATACACACACACACACACATATATATATATGTATATATTTGAAAATTGACTTCCATTCTATTATCCAAAGAGCATACAGTCCGAACTGAGGCCAAGAGACAATAGATGGGTATGAAAACAAAACAGAGCACAACGGAAAGTATTTTCTAGCCTATTTGGAGTTATCTTAGTCTACCTACAGCCTAACTTTTTCCTTTATATATGAGCAAATTTTTAAAGAGATGTTTGAAAGAGATGAGTTGAAAGCTGTGAACAGATGTTCACAGCCTAATAATGGCAGGAAGCACAATGGTGACTGTTAGAAAATTTTGTGAGCAGATACAGAGTGCCATTAGTGCCTGGTCAGAGGTTTGGAAGTGACGTTTTCCCACTGAATTGAAAAACTTTAAGTAGGGCAGAGATAAATGATGAAGAACCTTGAATTTGAAGACAAGAAGTTGTAATTGCCTTAGGCCAAGCAGAGGCGCATGTCTCCCAATGAGTGCCATATTTCTATATGGTTGGTGTATGCTGAAATGTGTTGGAGCAAAGTATAGTTGTTTTCTAAATATGATTTTCTGTCACTTTTCAAGGGACTAGCCTAGAAAATACATTTCATATGAATAGATGGAGTTTCTCAGTTTCTGTATGCCTTTCTGTTGTTACCCATTTTGTACTAAAAATCTCCTTGTTTAGGGATATGAAAAGTGACAGCAGCAGCTGATTGGATGGTATTCCAAAAAAAAAAGGGGGGGGAGGGGGGGGGAGAGAAAATCAATGTCTTTGTGAAAACAATATCCCTGGCTTATACCCTGAAGCCAGGAATAGGCCATTTGAATGATTTCTTAGCTCCTAACTATGTGCTAGTATTAATACCACAAACTTTGCTAGGGTACCTTTCCACCAAGATACGAGAATCATAGAATCGTTTTGGTTGGAAGAGACCTCCAAGATCATCGAGTCCAACCGTTAACCTATCACTGCCAAGTCCACCACTAAATCATATCCCTTAGTGCTACATCTACACGTCTTTTAAATACCTCCAGGGATGGTGACTCCACCACCTCCCTGGGCAGCCTGTTCCAATGCCTGACAACCCTTTCAGTGAAGAAATTTTTATGAATATCCAATCTAAACCTCCCCTGGTGCAACTTGAGGCCGTTTCCTCTCATCCTATCGCCTGTTACTAGGGAGAAGAGACTGACCCCCATCTCTCTACAACCTCCTTTCAGGTAGTTGTAGAGAGTGATAAGGTCTCCCCTCAGCCTCCTTTTCTCCAGGCTAAAACAACCCCAGTTCCCTCAGCTGCTCCTCACAGGACTTGTGCTCTAGACCCTTCACCAGCTTCATTGCCCTTCTCTGGACACACTCCAGCACCTCAATGTCTGTCTTGTAGTGAGGGGCCCAAAACTGAACACAGTACTCGCGGTGTGGCCTCACCAGTGCTCAGTACAGGGGGAAGAGAAGGGAACGTCTGCTCTCACCAGTTGGAAGTGGGTCCTCCTTACAGAGGACTGAACATATGTGTTTTCCAGAGAGATAGAGAGGTATACAGAGAGTAAAGCTATAGTGGCCTCTTATATGTGCCAAGTATCTAAGTTCTGAGTTGTTAGTAGAGTTTGGTATATAGCATTCCAGGGGCGCTGCAGGGTGGTCCATGCAAGAGGACAGGAACGTAATGGTTGCTCTAATTCAGTGTTGTGCTCCAATAGTGCGATTTACCCCAGAGAAGGAAAAACAAACCAACCCCAACTCCAGACTGCCAGTCGCTGTGCTACTAGCAACCTCGTTAAATATTTTGACCTCGTTCAATATTTTGCATGATTTGCATGCATCACAGAACCTAGCAATCTGAATTTCCATGATCTTTTTCGAAGCACTCCAGGCTGAGCCATTTCCATGACTTCATAGGATATACCCAGGAATTACATACTTATGATTGTAACTTTGCAGGTTATATCCAGGAATTACACAGTTGTAATTATAACTGTGATGTAGCTTGTTTTTTTTATCTCACTGCTCCCTCCTGACATTGGTGGCTGATTGTTGTTGGCTTGTTATGACCAAATTTTATTCAGGGATGGTTATTATTTACTTTTCTCTTCAATAGTACTTGACAACCCTTAGGAACAACAGAGTTTTATCATACTTGTTTGTCATTTGAGGTCTGCATGTGTAGGACTAAGAGAAAGCGTAGGTCTCAGGCTTGTCAGTCATCTTACAACCCCACTCTGGCTGCAGATTGGCAGCTCATCATCTAGAGGAAACTGCTTCTGGTGGTATGGCACAGGGGAAAAAAAGCAACTGATCCTGACCTCTTTGTTAGAAAACATCTCTATAAAAATAATGTATGAAATATACAAAATTAGGAAAACATTTTACTGTTATTTAATAAACTGGACCCAGATTTTGCAGTGTACCACAAGAGTTTGGGGAACAAAGTATTATTTGGTTAAAAGTCATGTCAGACTGACAATAAAAGATGACTGAACACTACATGCTTTTAAGTGTACACAGCATTGTTCAATAGATCTGCCCTTCAGCTAGGCAGGGCTGCTTAAGTGTCTGTCTCTGAGGTTAATACATGGCAGGTTTTTTATAACTTTAATGATCCTAAAAGCTGAAGGAGGGAAAAGAGCCCTCAAACCTTCCTGCAAGACAGTTCAATTTGTGGCAAGCTTTTCAGCCCTGTGGCCTGCAGCGGGAAGAGCTAACCAGATGAAAGCCTGGAGCACTGATTCGCCTCGCTTTCTTTGCCCTCTGCTACAAACTGATAGCCAAAGAGGTTCCTCTTTGCTCTTCCTCCTTTCCATGCAGTCGGTTACAATCAGACAGGCAACACTGGAGACCCTGGAGCTGTGGCCTGTTGTTTTTGAGCCCTGAATACCTTGCGTGTCCGTTCTTGCTGTCCAGTGACACAACTGATGTATTTGAGCATCTGTGAGACCGTTTGCGAAGTGCCACTGGGAAGGGAAACTTTCCCTATTAGTCAATGTAGTATGATGCTGAACGCTGTAAAATATGTAGCCCAAGCCTACAGAGTTAGGTATAGGCCTAAAAATGTCCTTGGATAATTCAAAAGAGCCATCGAGACAATCAGAAACCCCTGGCATAGATGTGCAGTTGCGAAGATCGATCACTGAATTGGCCAATTAGTGAATAAAGAATTAAACTTCTCTGGTATAAGGTGTTTGCTACAAAATCCATGTAATTTCTGTTAGTTGCTGGTATTTTTTGGCCTTTCTATACCTACACTTTTGGAAAACACCTGCTATTGGCCTAACTTTTCTCCTGTTTAAAGCAAGTTAGACTTTCTGTGACATTAGTAGGGAGAGAGGGTAATGGTAACATTCAGCCTGTCGAATTGTCTTATCTACTCCTGGTGAGATTTTGGTGTGACAATGATGGGAAACAAATGAATAGATTTTAAAACATAGTTCACAAACTACAGAAAGTGCAACAGATCTACCACTTTAATCCCTTCTCCCTTACCAGCAGAGCTGCTGAGAGGCAGGGCGGTAGCTGGAACAATGCTCAGGATTTGGCAATGATTGGAGAACAAAAGGCTTAGAGAAACCATCTTTTTGAATGTATAACTAGCCTAGGCAAGCAATACAAGCCTAAATTTACTTCTGAGCACTCCTCACAGCTGCAGACAGCATCCAAGGTGGCTGTGATCCAGAAGGAGGGGTCTGAGGGTGAGCTTCCCCTTCTGCTGGCATTTCCCAGCTTCTGCAACAGTCTGGGAGTAGGAATCAGACACCCACCCACCTTCCTGTTCTCTGTCCTTATCTCTCTTCTCAGATCTCTGAATATCACGTCCTTGAAGGCAATGGCACCTGGTTCCCTTTCTTTCTGCTTCTTCCAGAGAATTTCTACTATTTTATGGCCACATATTTCTGAGTGTGGGATTTTTTCTCTTTAATATCTATCAGTAACTGGAAGGAGCGGAGGAAGGACAACTGGGAGAGCGATTGAGGAATGGGGGAACAAGAGGGAAGACATGTTAGGATCAATTCCCTTATTTCAGCGTGGTCTTTTCATTTCATAGAAATGTAAAATAGGAAAGGGCCACTGAAGCCATTTCATACACCCTGCTGCTCTAGGCAGCGTGAACTGCAGCTATGCTTTTCTTACCAGGTTTTTGTCAGCCCTGTTCTTGGAGGCTCCATGCTTCCCAGGCAGTCACTCTCAATGCTTCACAATCTTTACTGTCAGGAAGATTTTGCCCAGTAATACTACATATTGGTTATTCCTTATTGCAATCCAGGCTTGTTCCTTGTTGTCCTGGCCACCATGATTACAGAAAATAGATCATGACTCTTTGTTGTAGGATTTTATTTAAAGACTGTGTTTATGCTTCCACTTAATCCTCTTTTCTATAAATAAACACTTTTTATTACTTTACTCTTTCCATGTAGGCGACGCTTTCTTCATTGCTTTCCTCAGCACTCATACCAAATGGTCTACATATTTCTTAAGATGTGGCTCTCAAGCTAAGACATGCTTCTTCAGCTGAGAGATACCAGCGCTGTTTGTATTTGCTGTGACTGAACTATTCTCTTTTTGAATGTTATACCTCATTTCCACCATCACTCTGAATTTTACCACTATTGTCCAGTATGTTTACAACTAGATATTACTTGTCTAAATAATAATATTCTCTATGCTATCACTTTTATCTTTTGTGATAATATTAAGTTATACCAGTTCCAGGATAGACACACGAACAACCCCAGTTGATAAATTTTGATATAAATTACTTTAACGTGATTCAGAGGTCCAGCCAGCTTGGCACATATCTTTTCATAATTTCTTTTCTAATCCACGGCTCCCCAACTCATTTATAAGAAGCAGCGCTGAAAGTATTGTAAAGACGAGATGCAGTATTCACCATGTTGTTCCTATCTTTTAGGTCTCTCTCCCTATCAGAAAAGGAATTAAGACTGGCTTGTGTTGACACATCCTAATCTTTTTTTTTTGTGTGTTCATAGAACAGCTTATTAGCTTTTTTAACAGCTTTCATTATTTGTTCCAGTACTTTTCTGGGAACAGAAGCTAAGCTGACTGGTCTTCCTGAACCTCACCGCAGCAGCTAACGGCTCTGTGATTGCTTCAGCCCATATACAAATATAGATTACATCTAGATCAGATATCCTTAGCTCTCACTAATATACATAATATTATATTGTGTTATCAATAAATGAGTAGCTCTAGTTCTAGTTATCAAAGTGCTTGCCAAACAAATTTAACGTAGTCCACTTACTGTGAAAACAGGAAAATACTGTCTCTTGGGTGGTCTGAGCAGTTAGTATAACTATTAATAATTATAGTTATTGTAATTATGATATAATTTTTAATTATAGAGTAACTATCAAAACAGACAGCAGTTTAAAAAAATCTGCACTTTCCATAATTTTACTTTGGTGTCTTACTTGAATGTAGTTTATTTTTGCACTTTACTGGACTGTAAAAGTACAATGGTCAGCTATCATTTATTTTTACTTCTCATACAGTGATAGAGTTCTGTAGTTCTTCATCTAAATCCAAAATACTTCTATTAAATTATAAAATAAACATCTTTCTATATCACTAATACCAAGCATTGCAAATTTGATTATTTTCCCCCAGCTTTAAAGATCTATTGTATGCTTAGTTTTAGATGCTGTAATGGTAATAACATCTACTTCTAGTATCCTGCTTTTCAGTAGGTTATGGTTTACGGAGAATATCTATTCAAGTTTTACAGCTAGAGAAACTGTGGCAAAGGAGGCTACTACAGACAGCAGGCCTCTTGTCCGTGGTTAGTTATAGTCGTGTTCTCCTGCAGCCTCGTCTATCCTTTGGTGTAAACACCTTAACACTGGGAGCTACATATTGAAAATGATCTTTTATAACTCATAGTTGGTGACTTGAAAACAGATTATAAAGTAGTAATTGTCGTTCTGGCAAACATTCCATGACAGAGAAGATAACAGCTCTTGCAAATATAACTTTGTATGTGTGAATACCATCCAAGTCTTCAATTTCTCCTGAGTGCTCTCAGAACGCAAATCAATGAATCCAGCTCCTGTTAATCAGTCTTAAGACTGATGTTCAAAGCAAAGGGAGAAGAATGAATTCTGTGTTTTAAATACTTTCTCTTGTGTGGCATTTCCATACATGTTGTAATAAAGGGGGCCTTGCAGGGACCTGGCCCAATTAGAAACGCAGTTACTGAAAAACCACAAAGCCTCATAAAATACCATAGCTGTATATGATGATAAATGTTAGCAGGTATAGACGGATGGCAGACTGGCTGTATCAGCTCAGACTAGAAGCTTTATTGATATTATGCAAGGATATGTTGGTTTTGTGACTGGTAAATGGGAATATAAAATCCTGACAAGTGGGGAAAAAAAAAGGGAACATTAGAAATTAGGCCTAATTTGGCTAAAGAATGATAGATCCTCCTTTCCCTTGTGTCATTATGTTACTCTTATTTTTCCTTCTTTTTTTTTTTTAGCTGGCATACATAGCTTTTCCTTTTGCACCAGTATTACAAATTTCTTATCTGAAAAACAGTTTCAGGCTATGCCAGTGTTGCAGCATAAGGAAACAGGCATCGCTGCCACAGACAAAAGCTGCTGTCTAAATCTGGTTTTGGTTTTTTTTTTTCTTTCTCTCTGTAACTGTTTAAAATGGGGTAAGCTCAGATTTTAACAGTTCTACTTCATCCTAGTTAATTTTGTGTTTCCTTAGAAAGCCTTTTTTCATGATCTTTAATATCACTCTATCAAATGATAGTCAAATGACACCTTTTGAAGACAGGACGGGTACCCTGTGCAAATCTCCCCCAACAATAGGATAATGGATATGTTGTAAAATGCACTAGTGTTTTAAATACATCAATAATTTTCTGTTCCTTTCAATTTTTTTTTTTTTATCTCCTAGAAAGATACTTTTTAACAAAGGTTGTTTAAACAGTCCAAACTCATAGTATTTAATGCCCTGAATCAAGATGAACTGTAGCAGAGTAGTAAGATGATGCTAACATCTTTGATGCTCAGAGACAATTTGTTCTGTTGAAACAAATACATCAAATCGTATTATATGTTGTTCATACAAACCTTCACCATGTGTTATGCTGGACTTGAGATGCTTGGATTTTGTCCTCGTTTTTGCTGCTACTTTTGATTGAAATCTTGACCAAGTCATCCATGTGCCTCTGTTTACCAACAGCTCTGTCATTTGGCTTTGCTACATTAATGCCTGTAAAATGTTTTGAAATAGTTGAGTAAAAGACTTTATGCGCTACAAATGCTTAGTAGTCTGAGCATTGAAAAGATGATACTTACTCGTGACTGCTCAGTATTTTAACTACAGATATGTTTAAAAAATATCTTTCATATATCAAATACCATTTTTTGTGAAAGAGGAGGAGAACACAAATTTATCAGTAAGTCTAAAACTTACTTTAAAATTGTTTTGCCCTAAGAGGGTGTAAAGGAGAAAGGAATGCTTTAGAGGGGAAGTGAGGACATTTTGTCCTGGTTCAATCGTTAAACTTCTAGGAGGTGAGCATTAGGGTGTTGAAATGTTGAAACTTCCAAAGGGAAAACAAATCGTTTCCTTTGTTGATGTTCGTGTGTTTTCATTTGTTCATTGAAATATACATATTGGAGTTTTCAGAGTCAAGGAAACCAGCTATCCTCAAGCAGCAAACTAGAGCTGTTTTGAGTGTGTGTTAGAGTATACCCTCAGTCATTTGACCTAAAGAAACCAAGGCGGCACAGCCCTTTGCAGAAAGAAATCTTCAAGTCCTAGGAATGCAGATTGTGCTAAAGTAGGGAGAGTGTGTCTCTCTCTCATTCTTCTGGTTACACTGCAGCTTACAAACAATTTCTGGGAAAAATGATGCTTTTTCAAAAAGACTTGTTCTCATCCATTTATACCTTCTATCTGCTCCTTCATTTACTCTTTCGCATGTTATGTTGCCTCCCTAAAGAATTGCTTCCTCTTTCTCCTCTGCAGTGCTTTTCTGTCACTGCTGTTTCCTGGTGAAATAGTTGGCAGTTGGCAGCTCTGCTTGTATTAGCAGTTTCGAGACTGCTGCTTCTTATCTTCAGCTAACTATAAAATTGTCCTGGCTTTTCAACAGAGATTAGCTGGTTGGGATATCTGCAAAACCAGCTAAGAACAAGGTGGAATCATTACTGTGTGAGATGCAGCCTCTCTGCACATCAGCAATTTGCCAGCCACTTGGAAAAAATACTGGTTTATAGTACTTCACACAGTAAGAGACTGACACTATCCTAGTGCGCTTCCAGAAGGTTTGCTTGCACCTCTTAATGTCAAACTGCTTGAGCTAGAAATGGTCAGTCTTTACAGTTCATCAGACCTCTCGACTTAGTTTAAATTATTGTTAATTGCTGAGATCTCTGTCAGCCGATCCTCAGGCTCTTCATTGCTTTTGTATCTTAACAAAAGATTAATGATCTTGTCTAAAAAAAAAATAAAGTCAAGATGTTTGGCTGATATTTGACTGTATGACTGGAGTCCTAAACTTCTAAAAAAGGAAATTACTTTCTTGCCCTGGCCCTTTCACATTGACCTTTACAGCTCTTGTTGCGCTATTTCCACTCTTTGACAGTTCGAAAGCGTTTGCAAGGGATGTAATTCCTCCTGTGCTAATGGTTCCTGTTTGCACCTGAATGACTCTGTAAATGTGCGAGGGGCAGGCGGCCTTAACTTCTTCCTATAACTCAGGCCTTTTTCCATAACTTGGGGGGCTTCACCAAGAAACCTGACCCTTTAGACTGCTGCCAGGGTGGTTCTGAAAAGGTATCTGAACTAGATGGTAAAACTTTAAGAAGGAAGCCACTTGTTACTGCCAAGTGTTTTCTGTTCCCTGTTTCACCATCTGCTGGAAAACAGCTTTGGCTTGCGAGCCTTGTACATTTCCCCTTTTTTTTTTTCTCCCAGGAAATATTTGGAGAATCTGGTCAGGGAAGCATATGAAAAGGGAAAAATATTGGAATTGTGTATAGTCAGTAGATAATTGTTATAAACTGAGACATGGTGAGATAGAAGAAGCTGCCATTTTCTCTGTAAATAATACAAGACTTTATCTTAGTTAAAAGGAAAGAATATACAGTTAAACAAAGAAGTTATTTCACTTAAATCCAGTTTATTTGTGTATACATAGTCTCAAACAAATACTGGCTTTAAGATTACATGATTTCATGCAGCCATTTCCTGGGGAATGGAGCACTGTAGCCTTTAAGGGAGAAAACTTATATACAGTTGAGGTATTTTGCAGCCTGCTCTTCTCTCTCAGCATCAGTTAAGAAACACGGTTAGCAGAGTCCTCTGTCAACAAACTAGTATGCCACCAGGCTGCAACAAAGGTGGAGCAGGGGAAAAAAGACAAGGAGATTAAAGTGGTCGGGGTATTAGTCGTACAACCTTCTGCTCTATTCTTGTCTAAGATTGCATTCTGTGGGACTATTAGTCAACTGAATCAGTGGTAAAATGATGACTAGTGTGGTGACTGTGGACAAGCGTGAGGTAATTTCACTGAAAGGTAAGTGGTGATAATGTACGTTTTTATGTGACGTTCTTCACGCAGAGTTTCCTATTGTGTTTTCAGAGACTGCACTTCAGAGAGTTCCCTACAATTGTTATATAGACAATTAAAAATGTAATTAAGAAGACGGACTGCTGAAAAAGAAAATAATTAACAAGTAAAAGCACAATGAGGAGAAGAAATATTTCTGGTAAATAGATGCAGGGAGGGAGAGGGAGTGAGTGTTTTGTCAGAGAAATAGAAAAGGCAGTCTTAAAAGTCAATCATAGGATGACAAGTATAGGAAAGTGGGAAGAGTGAGTAACAGCAACTGAGGGAAATGGAAAAATAAGACTAGCGGAAATGACGAGGTGAGAGTGTGGGATCTTTTCCTTACTCTGGGTTTGAGTAATTGTTTTTTTGGACCAATTAGTCTTGTATGTACTGGGTACACAAGAGACTTTCCCAACTCAGCTCAGAGATGGCATTTCATAACCAGTCCTCTCCTGCCTGGATGCCTGTTACCCAGACTCCCGTTTTTCCATTTGGGAATGGATCCTAATAATCTTTCAGGCTTTTAAAAAGTCTGTTTTTTGAAAGGCCACTGAAAATTGCTTTCAATTTCTCCTATTCTCTCCTTATATAGATGTCAAAATCATTGTTGAGAAAATATGATAGTTAAATGATCGTAGTTAAAATGATCTCACTTAGGAAGAGTACCCTGGAGAAGATAGAGAAATCCTGATGAGCTGTGCAGGGGGGGTTCTGCACTAAATAAGGACACAAACTGAGCTAGTAAAAACAACTTCTTAAACGGCTAATCGGAGGGCTTAACTCTGTGAGTTGGAGCAGAGAATCTGTGCAGTAGAAGCAAACTATTTGTGTCCTCTCAGGATCCCCTGATTTAATTTGCAAATGGCAGCTGTGTTACCTCCAGGCAGTGACAGTGGGAGATGGTATCCTTTATCCCAGTAGGGATTTCCCCAGTGTGCAGGGGACGCACTGTCCCCCTGCACCAGGTGACTCTGTAAGAACAGGGAACGGTGACGTTGCAGGAGGGTCGTGAAGGCTCGTGTGACTTTCTGACTTTGTGTCCTGTGTCCGCTGCCTAGGGACCATAGCCAAATGGTCCAAGGCAGCATCAGAACATGAAGCTTTCCATGTAAACTTAGGAACTTTAGTTTTAGAATTCAAGTAAATTTAATTAAATAAAACTAAATTTAAATTTAATTCCTCTGGTTACTGCCTCTGTGATGGGGACAGCATCTTTATTAGCGTTGCCCTTTATTTCAGGCATTACCAGTGAAATGCTTTTGTTACTCATTTTTTTATGTATTCATTAATGAAAGGGTAAAAGTGTAACAGATTAAAATTTCATGAGCTTAAAGACCTAAAATGTACACCTTCAGAGTACATGATACGCTGCTTCAATAGAATTAGAGGTGTGAGTTTTCACACGTGTACATCCATGGCCCTAAGAAGACAGGAGAAAGAAAAGGCAGCTGGGCTAGGAAAAGAAAAAATAAAGGGAAATGCAGAGAGGTTTTTTAGTAGATGAGTCACTATCAGTGACTCAGCAATAAAGTAGAAAGGATTGATTCTGGGTAAAACGGAAGGGGGAAACTCAGGAGGAAAATGATGCTACTCACTAAATTCTGAGTAAGGTTCTAGAGAGCAATTTAAAATTTCTTAGTGTTATTTGAACAGAAAAAAGAAGCCAAATCTTTCTGGCCAGAGCTGGTGAGAAGTATTCTGTGTCCAGTGTGCAAGAGCTATTTGGCACATACTATAAAGTTTATAGAATAGAACTAGGGCATCAGGGCACTGGAGTTGTATTCCCTGCTGCTGACATACAGTGTAACCTTGAAAAATTCTTGTTTCCTTCAGTGTCTGAATTTCTTTGTGTAAAACAAATGGGAATTAGACTATTTGTCTTCCACAAAGCAGTATCATGAGGATTAGTTCATAAATGTTTGAGAACTACAGCTGCAAGAAGCAACTGGTGTGACACGTGATGCATACACTTCGTGCTGTTACAGAAAGTTTTCTTGGGAGCATAGTAAACTCAGTTAGACTTAACAGCTATACCTAGATGTCACACATACCTGTGGAGAGATTAAGTTTTTCCTAAGAAACCTCATGGGAGTGTGTTCTTAGAGGAGGAAGTTCTTTAGACAGTGATGGAAGCGTGAGATTAGTTTTAGGATGCTACTTGTCAAGAACAAGGTATGCGGGAGGAATCTGAAACCTTTTCCTACTTTGGTTGCTGAGAAAAGAGTTATGCTGAGGAGGAAGAGAAAAAACTTTCTTGAGGGAAATTATGGACAGGGAGGTACCAGGGACAAGCCCTGGTTTCTGATCATAGATGCTACTTGAAAAGGAACCTTGTTGGGGATGCTGCTTTAGGAAGTTTCCCAAAGGAAGTTGAGTTGATTTGTGCCAGAGACAAACTTGCTAGGCCTCAGTGGCCCTTAGTTCAGGGCAACAGTGTGCAGTTCTGTATCTTACCCTGTCAGGAAAGCTAGTGGCAAATAGTCTTCTCTGTTGCCCTGAATTTGGAGGAACTTGAAGTCTCTGCTTCCAGAGTTTTATGTGAGTGTGTTAGTGTTGAAGGAATAAAGCAGGCTTTCACTTTGCTGATTTGGCTGCCAGTTGTGTATTTGGATTTCTGTGTATATAAATTGAACATAAAATTAATTCCCGCTGTTGATATTGTTAGATGTGTTGTGCTGGCGTGTACTTGTGTGCCTGCTAGAAATACTACTGTGGTGTGAGTCCTGGATGGCTTAACACTAGAAGTATAGCTGTTCAGCTTCCTACCACTGTGCTTGGAAATCAAGTCTGTCAGTGAAAAGTAGCAGCACAAATATCAAAGTTCCTCACTATAATAAATCTGGTAAACAACTGTGTGGATTTTATAAGTCCCAAATCACACTGTGTATTCAGGGCTCGTAGAGGTGATTTCCTTGCTGTCCCCACCTTCTGCCACCCACACCCCTCCTGAGGAAGGGGAATTATGTACACGAACTGTAACGTGTTCTGGAGGTGCTTGCTTACCTCTCGCTTTTGTACTTCTGACGTGTAGCATGGATAGAGGCTGGAGACATGAGCTCAGGATCAGAGGCTAAACAAATTTGAAGGGCGGTGCAGCTTCTGCCAAAATACCCAGCTATCATCCGACTAGATTGCATCTTCCTTCTCCATTTAATATAAACAGCAGCTTCCTCTTCGATCCCCAATACTGCAGTATGTGGGTGTCAGCTGACTTGCTCACTAGCACCAGAAAAAAAACCCACTTTCTCTGTTTTTTCAGAGAGGAAAGAGATTTGTCTTGAATTCGGCACCTGTGCAGAGATGGAAAAATTGTATGATGTTTTCTTCTCTGTCCCTGTAGTGTTCCTATTTATGATTTGCCATACCCAGACACTTAAGAATTTCTTTTTTGTAAATGCATTTGGAAATTGTTCCAATGTCTTTTGACGAATGTAGGGATTTAGCAAGAGTGAACTATGTTCCAAAATGTTCAGATATATGTCACTTCTGTAGATGCATTTCTCCTTAGAGTAACTGCTTTGCAGAACTGACCCCGTCTGCAGTGTTTCTTCTCTGTTTGGAAGATCCTTTTAATTTATAAGAGTACAAATAGTTTTTAAGATTGAATGTACTATGAAAAAAGCCTCAACCTGTTGAGTTTTTTAGTTCATTAGTACTAATTAGAACTCATTGTGCATTGTTATTGCATTTTTATGTTGCCATAAAAATCATTAAACTTCTACAGATTCACTGAACTGTACCCTAATATAAAAACTCTGCAGCAGTGCATATAAAATTAATATATTGCCAATCAGCTGGGAGTGGAACTGGGAGGTAATGGTTTTATTTTACTTTTGTACCTGTTTTCAGTCCAAAGCTACTAAAACAAAACATATGCAGAAATTAGTTGAGTATGTAGAGGTTCACTCCTAGGACCTCATGCAGTTAAGCACTCCTTTTGTGTACAGAGCAGACCTGTTTCAGCTGTGCTTTTGTTCAGTATATTTTTGTCTTCAAATAGCCGAGCCTTTGCACTTGTGCAGTAGGGTCACATTTCTTCAAACTCTATGTGGATAACAATTTAAACACGTAGATGTGTTCACGGAGGTTCTTGTAAAACTTACTACATAGTGAGAAGATCAGGGTTCTAGGTGTTAGTTGTTATGAGCGGTTTGGGTCTTGATTAGTATTTCCTATCCAAAAATAGTCAAATCAGTCTTAATTAAAGTAATCATTAAATTAGTCATTAGAATTAATATGTCACCTTGCACTCGGTTGTTTCTACTAAACTTAGGATTGTTAGTTCTGCAGACATTTATCCCTTTTGTTCAGAAAAGATATATTGAAAGATTTATTGTGATAATCAACAGTAGTCTCGAAAACAAATCTTCCGGTTTTGTAGCACTGATCTATAACAAATACTTACTTCCTGCTACAGGAAAATCATCTTATAATTTTGACCTGCACAGTATTAAGCAGTTATTTTTTAGAAGGACTTCCTCTAGTGATACTGTGAAGGATTTATTGTTTTGTATATGAATTAGGGCAGATAAGAAACCTCTGGCTGGATAGTTCACTTCCAGTCAAGAAGCATATAAAGCTTGCTGATTCCTTGCTTCTTTTAGTCATTCTGTTTATTTTCCTGTTCAGAGGCATAGACATACAATTTGGTAAGAACTGCCATAAATAATATGTCAGGCATAGAAATGCTATCTAGGGTTTTATAAGATAGCTCTTTTTAAAAATATTTTTATTTGAAAAGAGGAAAAAAAATATTTATATGTCAAGGATTTCTAGATTGGGTGGCCTAAATCCTGGTCAAAAAGTTGTATTCTTGTGGGGGGTGAATTCTATGCAGTATGCTGAATGATTTTGAAGTATTCTGGTTCTGCCGCTTCACTTCCGTGGCATACATCTGTGGAAAGTGCCTGTGCATATCTGGTCGTGTACTTGGCACGTATTTGACGCTTCTCTTAAGGCAGTCAGACAATCTTAAACAGGGTAATTTCTTTTGCAGCAAAGGCACATTAAGATCTTTCCTCTTAGACATGGTATGTGATTATTCTGAAATACTTTTTGTCCAAACATCTGATACTGTATACTTGTACAATGCAATGAAACTTGTATTGTTCCAGTTTTTATGACCTTTTGGGCACTTTCACTATTTTTATTTTTGAGGTGT
Source organism: Phoenicopterus ruber ruber (assembly GCA_009819775.1). NCBI lineage: Eukaryota > Metazoa > Chordata > Aves > Phoenicopteriformes > Phoenicopteridae > Phoenicopterus > Phoenicopterus ruber. Next base: position 14,501,230 of record CM020221.1, on the reverse strand, counting down.
TGCCACAGGGCAAGTGAATGAGTATTTACCTAACACTAAGAAGAGCTTTTTTGCATCTTAAGAAATGACAACAGTTGCCAGCTAATATGAAAAAATACTATATTAAGGACAGACTTGCAAAATATTGAAAGGTTGTTAACTGCATCTTGTGTCTCTTCCTGCTGTTTTAGGTGTCCGTCCCCCCCCCCGCCTTGTTAAAACACACTCAAAGGATTGAACACTGTAGGGCTTTTTTGATGAGAGGGTGTGTGTTTCCTTCTCCAGTTGTTGATTTTGCATACTAACTTACTGAAGCCAACATTAAAAAAAAAAAAAAAAAAAAAAAAAAGTAGAAGTCTTAATATGGGAGAAGTATGTTTTAAAATTTATTTTTCTACAGAAAAGTGGCATAATGTGATGTTTTTTCTATTTCTATCCTGAAATAGCTCAACAAATATACTTTTTTTAAAAAGGTGACCTGAATCTAAAATCTGAAAATGAAGCTGAATCCTTCTTATTTCCCTCAGTGCCACCACCAGTAAAGGTGCTGGGGCTAGGGGGTAGGGAAATAGACCTTCTTTACAGGTGTGATCCCAGTAGCACCCCATGGAAGTTCTCCCTTCTGGCATTTGCAATTGGCTGGAACTTAAAGAACAAAACGTTTGATCAGGGAATTCAGCATGTTCCTGGGTGTGTTAATTTAGCAGTATGTGAAGTAGGAAGGCACGGTGGAAATCTATTGTTGTCCATTAAGTAAGCTTTTTGCACTTAAAATTACGCTTGGAGAAGACCTTTTGAATAGAAAGCTGCTATTATAATATGATTTCTCTTTTGAGTAGACTTGTTCTTTAAATAGAAAATGAATTTTTTTTCCAACATCGCTGAAAATGCAGTAGAGTACATTACAGGATTTTGTTATGTATGTGGGAAATCAGCATAGTAAATGTAATAAATTATGCATATCTTAAGGGAAATTCAGAGACAGGAGTTACAGAATTCATTTTATAAAAGTGAGATATTGCAGTTGCTTTTTCTGGGACACTGTAGCTTACAAAATGGCATGGCTCCTAATCGGCTTTCGTGCATTTTGAAACTATAATCCTTTGTACATCAAAAATATTCTATTGATTGATAGAAAGCTAAGAAAATGAGGGAACCAGAATCTCTGTAAAAGGTTAGTAGCATAGAAATTGATTGCACTGTTTGCTTCTGGCCTGCAGGTTCAGCTGCATGTTTCCTGGTTACTACAACCTGAAAAGAGCTAATTCTCTTCAAATCCAAATATCAGAAGAGAAAAATCATGAAACCGATATTTCACACAGCTGTTCGGTAGTGAGGAGGATGCAAGAGACAAAATAGTAGACTTACCGCTCCTTTCCTACTCAAGGTGGAATTCCCTTTGTGCCTGTGTTAGGGTTTTGGGTTAGTACCGAGGTAACACTGCACTGCTGGAAAGGGTGCTTGGAAATGATGCTCAAATGCGTGGCGCTCGCAAGAAGGCTCCCCACCTCCATTTCTGTTCTCTCCCCCTCCTGTGCCCCCGACCTAGTGGGAGAGGTTCCAGTCGCGCTCTCTCAGCAAGGACGTCCATTAAATGTGAAGTGAATATGTACAGAAAATGTCTAACCAAGTCATTTATTTGATTTCTTATGACACCTAAGGGCAGTTAACATGCTGACTGATCTGGGGGTAATGGGTGTGGGCCTCAAGTAATAGGTAATGAACATCTTGAATTATGCTTTAATAAGCATCAAATTTCAATGTATATATAATATAATGCCTTGGAGGGGGGTTGTTAAGTCTTGAGATGGAGCTGTAGTTCCATCGATGCAGACCCAGGGAGATGCGCTGCCTGAGCGGAGAGACAGCTCTGTTGCCTCAGACTTGCTGTGGTGCGGCCTCACCCCTCTCAGGAGATTTAATACCATGTACTTTTTCACTGCTTGTCTTATGTGAATTCAAATTACCTATTCCTTAATGAAAGCCCAAACAGTTGATGCGGTCTGTGAATTTAACATCTTTCTTTTTAGTGTTACACGGCAGGCTACTGGCTACTCTTCAGGTATATCAGGGATATATTTCTGCTTGTTGGTACTCTGTGGAACAAGGGAAAGAAAACAGGCTGTGAACCCACACCTCTGTGAATACTTTGTGCTCAATCTTTGTAGTGGATTCACAGTTGCACACCAAAGTAATTCAAATTTCAATATAAATCAAGGTGTGGTGGAACAGAGCATTTTACCGGTGATGGTACAACTGGCATGTTGTGCTGGTGCTGGGCACCCCCTCAAGGGATTTCCTTTGGAATGATTATACTGAGGTGGGATGGGGTCAACGAAGGCTGAAAGCAGGCTGAAAACTCAGCAGTGAAACGGGGTCAGGAGGTACCAACCCACGGAATTCAAGGTTGAGAAGCAGTATGGAAGCCAGATGTATTTATGTTCCCTGAATATTTGAGGGCAGGTTCCCTGTTCCCTGTTGCTACCGGTGAATGGCAGAGCCTGTCAACAGAATCTCTGGACTACGCTTTGTCTATGAACGAATGCTGAAACGCACCTTGCTTGGGCAGCAGTGTTTATATAGGCAAAGGCATTTGATGTTGTACGAGCATCCAAACTTCAGAAACCATTTGAGAGGAAAGCTGCTTCTCTTCCCTGGCACTCTTGAGACTGTTTGTGTGTTCAGCGAGGAGCCCCGAGATGCAAAAATGTTATCTGCCTTAAAACGTTAAAAGTCTTAGAAAATCTTTTTGAAGCAATAGTTTTTAATTTTTAGAGGCTTTGTAAAACCTTCACTTTTTAAAATAACCATAAGAATAGTCCAGATCTTGGCTAACACAGCAGAGTCTCCTGGTTGGGCGAGTTTTGGGCTGTGAGGAGAGGAAAAGATGTTAATGCATTGCTGTGTGTTTGCTTAGCACTCCTCCCTTAGGCAGCATATGGATTTGTTTTTGTTCCTAACCCATGTGCTTTTTTTTCTTTGTCTGGATGGTCCTGTGAAGCTGGAATCCTCAGCAGCCCTGGCTCTGTGTTTGACTTCTGCTATCTAGGACACACTGGCTGATTATTTTTTTTTTTTTTTCCCCCCCAATGTGCAAAAATAGCAAGTGGAAATTTTCATCTGTTAAAGTTAAAACAATAAGGTGCAGTGCCTGGTCCCTAAGTCTGGCTTGGCAGAATCCCCACACTTTTGGAGTCACAGCCTAATTTGAGACAGATCAATGGACAGATCATTAAATAACTGAGCTCTTCCATTTGAGAAGCTTCGCCTCTGAGGCACTTTTTACTTTCACCTCTGACTTTGGCAACACTAAAACAATCAATATTGACTCAAAAAATATATGCAGTGAGAAAATATTTCTCTGCTGGGGGATAACTGCAGAATGATCTCACTATTGCGATGCCTTGTTAGTGGGCAGGTAGAACATTCCCTTTATTTGTGCAGATCTTCTTGACTAAGCGTGGATGAAACTTACAGCTCTGGCTTTTACCTGTCATTTTAGATCATTTAATCTTTCCTTTCCTTTCTTCTGCAGCTCTCCTTCTCCCACTAGTAATCTTCTTCCTCTGAGTGTCTCACCAGTGCGAACCCCACCCCACCCCACTTGCTGGAGGACCCAGTTCTAAGGATGAGAAGAAATTCCATCCTGAACACTTTCTGAGAAAAAAATTCTTATTCTCTTTCAGACTTTCCCTGAAGATAAAGCAGTCTGTTCTAGTGTTTCTAAAAATTCAGATCACATCCTGTTTCATCCATTTTTTTAAAGAGAAGGTGTGCTATAGATTTTTTGTCTGCCTTTTGCTTTTTCTATTTTGACTAAAACATTAAAAGTTCATTACCAGACAATAAAAAGTAAAAACCAAGGAATTGAAAAATTCAGACTACATCACCTAGTATTGACGGGACTATGGTGGACTGAAGAGGTTCAGACAGAATGGGTCAAACTTGTTTTGCTCTTCAAAACAGTGGGTACTGCTATAATTTTACTATTTTTGAATTGTACTACTGATGATGGTAACACTTCATTGGCAAATCTTGCAGCAGTTTCACTAGACATTCATGACTTGGAAGATGTTTGTGCTGTCAATATCTCAAGAGGTATAATATATACTTTTGGTCTTTCCCCTTACATCCTCCAAAAAACTTAGTATTGTTACATTCAACCACACAGTCCACTATATACTTTGCTCCAAATAATCTGATAATTTTTCTGTCTTCCTTAAATCGACACTTCCAGTTTCCTCTGTTTCTTTTGCTCTAATTCCAGTCTTTCAAACAACATGTGAAGATGGTTTCTTTAGCCTGTTATTCTGTCAATCACATTTACAAGGTGACCTCACTAGCGGATTTTATAGACACGGCAAGCTATTGTTCAGGGGTGGGAGTGAACAAACAGCCTGGGTGAGAGTGACAGCAGCTTGTCAAAGTGGCAGCGTCACAGGAGAAGCACCTGTGTCCGTAAACTTCATTGCATTACACCACAGCCAGCTTGTGCTAGCGAAGGTCCTGAGTGCGTGTCAGTTCCTTGCCAGCCTGCTACTACACAGGGCATCTCCTTATGAATACCTACTGTCAGCAGGAATACATGTTTTTCAAAGCAATTATAGGGTAATATTCTGGAGTATATTTGGGGGGTTTGTGCTACTTTTATTTTTCTTTTTTTTGACATTGCTGTATTTTTCAGATTGGTAAATGTTTCCGAGTGTAGGTGTTAAATCGAGTGTAGATGTTAAATTACTAGCCAACACCAGAATATTTGTTTTTATGCTGGTAAAATCCTTCATCCATAACTCATAAGTTTTGCTTTGTTTTGTTTTGTTTTAATTAGTCACTGGTAACTTGACTGAATTTTTTTCCTGCAATGATTTCACTGTTGTCTCGCCTTTAACTCAAACAAAACAAAAAGCACAGCTGTTTAGGAAAGCTCTGGTTAAAAAAGACTGGCTCAAAGAAAATGAGGCAGCAAAGGCTTAGTGTTGTGAAAATTATTCAATGATGGATACAAAACCAGGGATGTCTATTTAAGTAAGGGGGAAGCAGAAAACATAATTTCTGCACGCACGCTGCATTGTCCCTATTTGTATTTCTCTGTACAGGCTGCTAAATGTGAAGTACAAACTGTCCGGAATGAGCATGTTTTGCTTTCTGCAGTGCAGACTGGCTGCCTGCATTGGCAAAGCACCTCCTTCTGATATCTGCTGGAATGTCTTTTAGCTGACATCTTCATTCTGAGTTTTTCAAAGGATTCTTCTATGTACTGAAAGTCAAAACAAAAGTAGGAAGAGACAAATCTTCATGACAACAGCATTGTTTTTCTGTTTCCTGATGGATAGAGGCTCTTCACAAGCATTTGCAACAATTTCATGTTTCCAGTGTGGAATGCGTTGTCAAGATAGGGCTGAATGACCTCTACCTTTTAATTCTCTTCACTCTAAAAGGAAAAGCAAGGGCTTAATGAGTCTAGCAGGTAATTGGGACATACAGTTGACGATTAAACGTTCAAATATTGGAAGCATTTCGTCTCTGAGAGCAGGGATCTAAAATTACTGGTGTGCATGTTTGGAGCGTATGGTAGCAGGGAGGAGTGAGAACGTCACGAGTTGTCCGCATTAGTACAGTGCCGTAAAGATGTGACAATTTCCTTTATACAAGGTCCGTTGCAATCATGGTAAACAATTAACTTTACTGTGCTGTCGATCTGGTCCTTAAGTATAATTTTGGCTTAGGTAGATGGTACTATTTTTCCAACAATAGTGCAGTATTTACTTAAAAACATTGCAAGATTGTGGCTTTGGAGTGTCTCGGTAAATACATGTCTTTTTTGTCAAATGCTTGGGGAAATGAATGGCTTAATTAACTGTATTGGTTGCACCAGCCATGCTGGTTTTATTCAGAAATGTGTTGCATTATGTATGCCGTAACAGCACTAGTACTGGTTATTTTGCAACCAGACCTGTTTTGCAAACTAGTGCAACTAGTACCAGCCCCATTTTGCAGACTTAACTAGCCACTTGGAGCTTGCAAGTGGCCATGAAAATCAACACAAACAACAGGTCAAGGCAAACTTCTTGACTTAAAGGTGCTTGATTTCTAATGGCCAAAAAGATAACAAGCATATTTACTTTGAACGTAAGCACAAAATAGTTAAATAATTTCCACAGAATATTATACAACTCTGCAGATACAGTAATATGCTGAGCTTAGTGTAAGGCCTTTTTTTTATGTGGTATTTTCACTGGAAGAGTATCAGAAAATTATTGGAGGATAATAATCAATATATCCTTTTACCTCCATAGTTTCTCTAAAGCTTGGTATTTTTTCTTTACTAGTAAAAGAACATATGTATTTCTGCTGCCAGGACACAGGGTATTGTTAATACTGAACCTTCTGAAAGTATTATGTTCACTTTGGTCTGTTCCAAGTTAGTAGTAGTAGTGGTGGTGATTACCATCTTTGATACCGCCTCCTTTCTCCCTTCCTTTACATTATTTAATATACTTACGTCTCCTCTGTGAGTTCAAGTGACAAATATTTTCTACTTGCTTTTTGTGAATACTCATGAAGTTGCTGAGAGCTTTCATACCTATGCTACTACAAACCAAGAAGCTTCCATCTCTTTCCATCTCCAGGAAATCTTGAGATGGAACTTATTATTCATTTTAAAAAACCCCACCAGCCCTGATGATTGTAACTACTTAAATTACATTGTTTTGTTCCTGTATTAGTAATGTCAAATCGCTGTATTATTTCTATGCAGATAAAAAAATCCAACAAAGAGGTTTTAACTGTCGTTAGCGCTATTTCTTAGTTGTATGTAGAAAATGTGTGATGCATGCCTCCCTCTTAATATGATTCTGAGCTTAATACATTTCTTAGGAAATGAAGACAAATTGCTGTAGCTAAACAAAGATATTCTGTAAGCTGGTGTTTAATTCTTTGACTGAGCCCTGCTCTGTGGTAGAAGAGCAGTGAAACTGAAGTATTGGATTCAAGCTGTTGAGAACTGGAGCCTCTCCAATCTGTTACTATTTGCAGTTACGTAAGTTCTGACGAGCTGCGTCTGCTGACGTATAAAATTCTGCACATCTCTTTTTCTAGCAAAGTTATTTAGAGCTCTGTAGTGTGACAAAATCTCTTTCCTCAATAACAATAAATATTCAGTAAGGAGCCACGCTTTGTGCGTTCACGTTAACTGTAAGTGTTCTTGTAGCACACAGCAATAAAAAGAACAGCCTGGCTTCCAACTTGCTAAAGGGCACTGAGAGGAAAGGAAGCAAAAACACACTTCTAAATGAAAACCAGTTAGCCGTAACAGTCTTGTTGATGGTTTGACTATTAGTCCTCATGTCAGCTGCAGAACGCACTTTCTGCCCTGAGCCTCCTTGCAGGCCTGGTTAACCTTTAGTTGCTGTGCATCAGACACTTCAGAAAAGTCACTGGAAAAACAGCTTGCGAAATATTTGCGCTTGGAATTTTATAGCAGCGTGTGTACAGAAATTCCATATGATTCCCACTACTTGTGGTATATATTACAGTAGTATTTTATCAATAGTAGGAGTTTGCGGTAATTTCAGAATTTGGTTTTTTGTCTCCTCCGTTACTAGCTATGTAAGAAGCAGACTGTTTTTTTGCCACTCTTCAAATGTCTCTTTTAATGTTTTACATTTTGATTGACACAAAAAAAAAAAAAGAAAAAAAAAAGCGTGTATTAGCTCTTCCACTTACTCGAATGTTTTCTAGGGAGTGAAAAAAGATCCATGCTTTGATGTGTTGTGAATGGGCTGATGTGAGCTTGGGGGATTAGCGTCTGAGTTGCTGGGCTCACCATCTGGGAGAATAATTTAATTTATTTTCTTTTTTAAGAAAGGACTGCAAAAGACCTTGAGGTCAGTGCAGCTTGAGAGAAGCATTCACCAGGAGTCCAACTGAAAGAACCTCTGGAATTCTAGTTTTATTTGCAGGCTGAATTTCAAAACAAATTTAATGGAGTCCAGATCCTCAGTGCATATATATCTGCTGATAAAGTTAACAGCATTAAAAAATCTCCGCAGCAAACTTTGTCCCAGTGAAGTACCAGTTCTTGCATCCCAAAGCTCCATATGCTGGCTCGTAGACAGGAGGAGGCTCGAGAGAGAGGCCCTTCTGTCTCTCCCCCCTTCTTGCTTCTGAGTTCGTTTAAAGTAATGAGGCCAGCTGTCCTGTCTAAATGAATCAACACTCAGGTTCAGATATTTTCCTTCAGTTAGACCCCAGGGAGAGGAATTCTTTGGTACTCATCAGGAGTTTTGGTTCCCAAAATTCATGAAAACTGGCTCCTGTCTGGATCACAATTTAGGATAAATCCGCACATCATACTAGAAGCTAGTACAGTTCCCCATGTAACTTGCAGTGGTTTTACATAGGGAGATGGGAGGGATCTCTCTCTTCTAGCCCAAAAGCACTTCTTCATTTAACCCTAAGGGGACTACATAGCTTAACATTTTACTATAAAAATATGTATTCTGTCAGAAATGGACTTTGACTCAGCAGATGCTAATACACATAAAATACTGTTGCTTCTCATCTAGTTTATTAAGCTTAGTAGTTACGTTTGATTAGATTGCTGTAGTAGTTAATTACTGAGTTACATGACTAGTTCAGAATTCTCTGCAACAGATATTCTGGTAGTGAACCCTCCTCCTGTATTCTCTGAAAAGCCTGGCTTTGAATGTATAGGCTTGTCCCTCTATCTCCTAAAATGGGAAAGAAGCAAAGCAGGTACATAACGTGAACGGAAGTGATGCTAAGTTTGTCCGAGCTCTTTCATGCTCTAGTCATCCTGGTGGGAAATTATGCTTTGTTAGAAAATGAGAGTATGGGGCTCGTGCTGCAGATGCTGTAGAGGATACGCGGACATCTCACTAGAAAGTCAATGGCACTATCTATTCTGAGAAAGGCCTCCTGTTCCAAGATGTCTAGGTACTCCTTCCCCGTGGGAATCTCTGCATGCCTGCAACCAAGCCTGTGGGTAAGCTGTTTACTTTACTCACATACAGATGAGATGCCTGAAGTTCAACCTAAAACAAGTACAAAAGGAGAACAAAATAAACAAAAACTTAGCTGAAGTAACTAGTTAGGCTGCAAATGAGTTGAATGCAGCTATTGTCTTTTTAATAGCCTGCTAGACTAGAATGGGATAGGATGGTGACTGCTGGATGATCTGTTCAACAAATCTGAATTTTTCCTGCTGTGGTTGAAGTATCTCTTGCCTATTTTGTACTAGAGGATATTTCTGAAGGCCTTTACAGTTTGGGGAAAACTTGGGTCAGTGAACTTGAACAGGAAAAAGAGGTGATGACATACAGCAAGTGCCTAAGAGACAACTATTAGATTTTTGTTGCAAGACTTGTAAATGTTGAATGTGGTATGACTAGAAAAGGCAAGATGATGCCTCAGTTCTTTAAGAGCATTGAAGGTCAGTGCACAGTCTTCAGTTCTTCTCGCTTCCCAGTTTTGTCCCTGGTGCGCTCTGCCTTTAGTAGGAGGTGGCAGACTAACTTCTGAAACAAGAGTGTGTTCGTGTGTCTGTATGGATAAACAAACATACAGGGTATTGCGGGGGTGGGGGTGGGGTAAAAAAAACCAAACTGAAAATTATCTGGGTGGCAGTTCTGCTCAACTTGTAAAATCAAGATCTGCAACTGGGAATCCAGCCTGGTGTTTCGGGAATCCATGGGAGAGCCAGAACAAACACTTTAGTTTCCAAAGGGAGATTGTGGCACAACGTTGAGCTAATTCCCTAGCGTAGCTGGAAGCGGTGGGGAGGGAGGGCAGTGATCACAACCGTACCGCTCGGCTCGTGGAGCATCCCCAGAGTGACGCCAGGTTTGTGATGCTGCTCGGTGCGTGCACAGCGGTGCTGTCATGACGAGTCACGAGTGCAGGGCTGTGATGGGAATGTCACAGTGCTGTTTTTCTTTATTCACCCCTACGTTGTGGTGGCTGTTGCTACTTTCATTTTTATTAAAGGGTCTCTCACATTAATTAACACAGCTTCAAGGTAGTGTGGAAGACTATGAAGTCAATAGTGCTTGCTGGACGGTGCTCTGGAGCTGCCTGTGTGTGGTCAACAGTCTGCTTTAGCATACTTTGAAGTACGAAAAAACCCCTTGCTATACTTACTAATTAATTGCCTTTTGGAGAAACATAGTTAATGATATTTTTCAACATTTTACTGTAACATTAGTTAGTGGAATCAATTAAGAATTATAGAGAGATTATATTATTTATTACCACAGGAAAACAGTTATCAGTGCATAGACCGTTCAGCGACCTGAAATTAAGATACTGTTCTTCATTTTGTTTGGACTGATATATTTTACATCCTGTTACTATTGCAGGGAGAAGAAATATAGTGTCTATCACATGTCTCCTAAGGAGAGTTTACTGAATATCAAGTAAATACTTCTCATCAAACAGTGGACCTGATCTAAACCTCAGTTTATCAGTTAAGTATATTTTGTCCAGTCTGGTAGAACTATTTCATTTTTGGCATCAGCCCTTAATATTGAGAATAGATGATATAATACTTCCAGGAAAACACCATGGAACATTCTGTTCGCAGATCACTTGTTTATGTGGTAGCTAGTGAAAAAAGCAACAAGAGACAGGTTTGTAGAGAAGAGCTGGAGAGGAGGAATGGGGGGAGTAGGGAGCTACGAACAAGTGCATGCAGAGAGTTTAAAGGAAGGTAAAATAAGTACTAGAGGGAGTTATATAGATTGTGAAGCAAACTAATAGATACTAGGGAAAGAACAAACAAAAAATAGCAAATTTAACATCCAGAAAGAGGGAGAAAACAGAAATTATTAACTCTATTACAGAAGCGGAGGAAAAGATTGGAAATGAGTAGCAAGAATAAAGGAAGGAGACTGGGCAAGGGGGATGAGGGGTTCACTTGGAGCTGGATAAGTAAAGAAATGGCTATTTGGGAGCTATTATTGTGTGACCCAGTGTGTAACACTAATACAACCAGGTCATAAAAAGTCCAGTTATCTGTAGTCATAACTACAGTAACTCTTAGGTAGCAAGGTCAGATACCTCTTCTGAAATAGCAGCGTTTGTGTTTATCCTGGTGATCTTCTGATGGTGCTGAGGTTTACACAGCCTCTGCTACACTATCCACACCCCCAAAAGCTCAAAAAAATCTGACCAAGTGTAGTGTGAGAAGAAAGCAGCTTCTCTCCCTCTCGTTCCCCCCAGCCCTGCAATGTCTGAGCATGCTGGGTGAGCAGGCTCTGGGTGTGAGGCTACGCAGGGAATGAGAGCAATACAAAAATCTTTCAAAGCCAAAGCTTTAGCTCCGATCCAGTTCACTGGGTGGCTGCACAAGCACTTGCAGCAGTGTAAGGGTGGGGATGAGTAATGGGGTGAATGACAGTGTTCCTAATGGTAATGGATGCAAGTTTATGCCAGCATAAAATGTACATGTGTCTGTAGCCTCAAACAGTGATTTGGAAGGAAGGATTTACTTCATATGATTTTTTGAAAGTTCTGGTCAGGGTTGTTTTTTTTTTTTTTTCTGGAGTAAGAAGTTAGACAGAAGTTGAGTCATGGAGAAAGGCTGTGGAAATAGCCAATTTCCGTTCCGAATGCCAGTGTTATGCCATCACAAAACTGAAAACTCTGGAAAACATTAAGAGCAGTTCTGTGTCATAATTCATTTTCTGCTCATTTCCTGATGTTTTTGCAAAGGATACTAGTTTTTCCAGAGTGGTCCAGGAAAATGCAAGCCTGGCCCAGAACTTTCTCAAGAGATCCATTTTTTTCCTATGCTTGCATGGATAATGACAAGAAATCAATCTGGCCTGTCTAGACTACACTTCCAGTATGAAATCTAGAATAAAGCAGAAGTCTGTAAAGATTAAGGAGCACTCATTTATATAATCTTTTAGTTAAAGTTGGGGTTTTTTTTGATAAAACATCTTGCGTATGTTTTTTACACGTGGTCCTCACAAATATTAACCTGTAACATGCTTATCAGACTATTTTCAGATTCTGACTCTCCATTTCAGCCTTGAAAGTTCTATGTGGTCATTTAGCATTAGCAATTAATTACATGTTAACTGGATGTAAGCTCCAACTTAAATAAAAATCTGCATAGAAAAAGCCAAATGCACTGTGCCACGGGATGTTTGGTCCAGGAAACGTGCGCCCTTTGGGCACCATCCACGTACACTGCTTGCTTAGGGCTACCAAACACTCTTAGGTAGCTCATAAGGTAACTTACTCTGCTGCTAAAGTGCAAATTCCAGGTTTTATAAAACATGCAAGAATGACAGCCTGGGAAAAATGACTGTACCAAACAAAAGGCACTTGTTTTCATTTCAGAGACCCTTCATGTTCAATCCCTGCTTCACCCATCATTCTCTCGTGCTGTTGAGATTTTTAAGCCTGGCCTCTAATTGGCCTCTTATGTCCTTGTTTATCACCCACTTGTTACTTTTTCTGATAAGCACCTTCTAGTTTTCTTCCACTGTCTTCTTACCTTCCTCAGATCCTTCCTTAAGTTTGCTTTTTTTCTGTGATGCTTATAAAAATTTCACTGAGATCACTCCCTGCTATGCCAGCAGTATTAATTTAATTTTTTCTTGTGACACAGTATTTAGCACAGTTGGGTCACAAATTATCACCCGTAAGTATTCCAAGAATGCAGAGTAGCAGACTTGGAATATATATTATTTCTATTTTTTATTTTCATTTTGGCTTAAATATGATAACTTACAGCTGTCATCTTCTGAGCGAAATGTGTTGGGTCTCACCTGCAGAGTCCTGTCTCAAAAGACTGAACCTGGGACCCCAAGGCTTACAGCCCCTAGGGTGCTAAAATTCATGTTTGTGGTATAAGTGTAATAGGTGGACAGAGCAAACATTGACTGAGGTTAGAGGCATAAATCGATTAAGAATGAGACCATAGGGATTTGGGAGACAGGTAAGGAATTGTAGAGAGAGGATCTGTTGCTGTGGCAGCCCAGAGAAAGGAGATTTTGGAGGAGTTAGTATAGTTTGCACAATGCTGGTAAAGAAGGGGCTGTCAGGGTTTGTATGAGACTGTGGGGAAGGTTATAGTAAGTTTCGAGAGGTTTAGAATGAGAAGAACGAGCAGATGGTTCTGAAGACTGCATATGAGGCTGAGGGCTCCCTCCCCACACCCTTCACCTAGCCTGCTTTCTTCCAGGCAGCCGTCAGGGGACAGAGACACTTTTCTTTCCAGAAGCCTCCAACCCTTACTTTCGTAAGCCCTTCCTCTTTCCGACACCTAAGAGCTACTGCCCCATCAGTGGGGAGGGACAACTCAAGCATTTTTCTGATGCAGAAAGAGAAAGCATTGGACATGACAAGAACAGGAGAAAAACCTTGAATCTTGCTGTTCCTGGTGCTACCGAGAGAAGCAATTTCTAAGCAAACGGCATGTGCTTTTATAGACCTTGAAGAACCGAAAACCTTTATGGTTTGTGCAATTCTAGATCTTACGTTAAAAAGGATTTTTTATTTTAGTCCTGTACTCTAAGTAGAGTTCATTTTTGTTTCTTCCAACCTGTAATTTTACCTTTCAGACCAGTGTCTCCAGAATAGGGGGCTGAAGTGGTAGATTATGGATTAGAATCACTGATGAGCAAACTTCTTTGACTATAAATCTGTGGACAAAGATCCCTTTCCATAGTGGTAAGCTCTGCTGCTGAAATCTGACTCGAACTTCTGAAGCAAACTCTCTTAGATGGTGGGCATGGGAAATGCTACTGCTGTGATGTTTCCTATTTACTTGCATTCTAACTAGGAATGCCTGCTGTATGTATTCTTAACATATGTTAACCTCTCTGCTGCAGTTCTTGCCAAGAAACTGTCACAAAGGTATTTAGCAAATGAAACAGCATAGGAAACATTCCTGTTATACTGGAGTGCCTGGTGTAACTAATTGGGCATGTATAACAGGAGGGTGAAGATAAATAAAGCTACAGATGTACAGTGTTTAGGTAAAGTGTGTGATATTTTGCATCATAATTATAATCCTTCTAGATGTTAGTAATCTCCAGAAAGGCACACTAAAAAAACCAGCTAAACAAGCAAATGATGGAAACATAGTCCAGCATGAGCCTTCTCTGAGGCTCAGTGTTAACAATGTGAGGCGGAATCATGCAGGGCTGTTGTTGCGAGTATCCAAAGTAGGATTCTTTCTTTCTTTTCTTTTTGTGCGTGTGCACACTTGTACTCTACATAGGGTTTGTTTCTTTTTACCTTGGCCAGTCAGGCATCCTGCCTCCCACCCCCTGGCCTCGAACTGACAGGAAAAGTTGCCATTTCACTGGAAAACAGCGTTGTGTTTGCAGGGTATGCTGTTTAATGTTATTTTCTCCAAACAAAGGAAAGTATTAGTTCCTGCTTAAAGTGACCTGGTTTTGCCTGTCCCGCTCAGTAGCGAGGTATATTTGCTGAGAAGCGAGTGGGTGCAGAAGAAGGGCTTTGGATATCATCTCTAAGCAGGAGCGGCATTTCCAGGCGGGGCGGCAGGGCTGGCGAGACCCGCACAGTGTGCAGCACAAAGGCGGTGGCTTTATGCAGGGAGCAGCAGGGCAGAGGGGAAAATGGACTAGTGGATAGCACATAAGGTCATGTGTCAAATAGATTTTGGATATACAAAGTGGATTAGAGCAGAAAGTCTCAGATCTTATATCTATTTTTCCCTCCGGTAAATAAAGTTGTTCTAAATTGTAGATGATTTCCCTTCCCCTTCCTTGTCCCTGGACTACGTATTCTTCCAGGCATGCAAAGGATTTTTGTTTTCTTTAATTTGGAAAGTCTCTCTCGGCTCAGGAATGCTGCTTGGCACAGGAAGCACAGTAACAGTCAAGAGAGATTGAACTGTTATCCCTACAAAGAGAATTAAAAAATAATATGCGTGCTGTTGTATTTAACACTTTGTGGTGTCTGCCTCTTGTTTAACTGAGATCACAAGTGTGAAGTAAGTGCCCAGTAAGGTAATATAAACCAGTGATTTCCCAAAAGGCAGAGCAAAGGAGTGTGTGGTCTTGTAACTTTTATTGTTAAGTTTAAATTACAAAATAGATTTACAATAATGTTGTTTTTCATTCCAGATACTTAAATGCTTCATCATTGTAGCTTTAATATTGTAAGTGTTGGCCAATATTGCACTTCCAACAAGAGAGTCATAAACAAGTAGAAATAAAATAGGAATTAAATTGTAGATTGAGAAAAATTGTATGCTTGATGTGTATGTATACACATACAGAGTCAGTCTCAGCTTGTCCACATCGACATAGGTTCATTGAAATGCGTATAACCACCTGTCTTTACTTACTATTTGAATACCTTTATAACTAATTGCACCATTTTAGAGCTACTTGAGAGAATACCGAAATAAATATATTTCTGAGTGCTAGGCCAAAGACAAAACCAATCTCAGAAAAACAAGATAAGAAAGCAAATCCAAGACTACATAGTAATATGGACACAATTTAATTACTAATCTCAGCAGAAGAGATTTATAACTGTTCGTATGCCTTAAAAGGCAGGATCTGGTGAAAAGAATAATTTATATTGTTTTGGTTTTTACAGTATGATTTGGTTTATATGTAAATAAATTAGATTTTTTTGACACGACTGTGTAGTGAGCTGGCAGGGAGTCAGGCCGCTTTGTGGCGCAGGCCCGTATCTAACATACGTCCTGTGTTCAGATCCACAGCCAAAGCTCATAACTTGGGCAGTGCAGATGTGGGTGGACTCTGGATAGGTTCTGCTCGGTGTTGTGAGCCCCTCAGCTTTACTGCTTTTCAGGGCTCGCGCTTTGTAGTGGAAAACTGGCTGTGGCCAATGCACAGTTTGAATGAGCCCCTCGTTGTGGACCACTTCTCCCAAGTTTTGTAGATTCTTCACGTGAGCTAAAGCAATGCTAAAAACAGTGTGTCTGGATGTACAGACCCATGTTCTTCTAGCGTTAGCTTTCACATCAGGAATGCTGCCTTTCAGGCAAACCTTAAAATACTTGAGAAAAACATCTTGGGTGATATACATTTCATATGTGTTGCACCATATAACAGATTTCAAGGAGGTCTTACTGCGTGTATGTAACAGATCAAAATGAGATTTTATTTTGTATCACTTGGACTCTTTTTGTCTATTTAAAACTGACTTCTTGGTATACGGCCTCATCCAAATCACCATGTGTGCTGTGTTACCAAACTCTTGTGTATTTAT